>JAGSMS010000003.1:2500000-5000000 GCA_029286595.1 Bhutanitis thaidina
GAAATGATTAGGACTCGTTAAGACAAATATAATGACCCCAAACTCGATGGGGTTACCAGTAGCCATTCAGTGATTACATAAACTATCTTTCAGCACCATCGTTAGACCTGCTCGATGATACCATGTTAAGAATTACCATACGTATCGAGAACCGATGACATGCTATTTGTATGGTCATCGGTTTATACGTATGCAAAATTCTAAATTACTCGGACGTCTGGAAATAGGTGAAAATGTAATTGAAATATTTCATTAAATTCATACATACATAGAATACAATCTAATAAATGCGTGTAAAAAATATAAGCTCACCGTATTAAAAAAAATATTACCGTGTACCCTATACAGGTCAGAACTCTAAGCAATATTGGTCTTTTCAATCCACTTTTCACTGAAGCTTACATGGCACAACGTTATACGTGGTAAGTCTGTCGTCGTCTTAGTGCCCAAGTCAACTATACTAATCATACATAAAGGATCAAACTCGTGTATCACGATCCGGATACCGATCCCCTAACCGGTCGGTTATCGTGGCTATAATTGGTGTGGTTTTATGAAAGCGCATGTAATTCAGTACCTGTTGGAACCGCCGTTCTGAAACACTAAAACTGCTGCACCTCATTACTTAATTCGTACAATTAATTACACGCCTGATGTTAAGAGCGCGAATTGTCATGTGCAATTTATATCTCCATTGTTTGTTCCTTGAATGCAATGCGCATAATTGACAGTGTAACAAAGCGTCGAGCCTGTAGCCGAAGCGGACGGTGCAAAATGAAAATAAGTTAACGTTGAGAGATAAGTATTCGCGTTCACGTATGAGGAACGTTCACAATACGGCTGTGTGTCACATTTTTATTTTTAATTAATAGGGAGGGAGTTAGTTTTTAAAATGTACCTGAGTTTTTTTTTATGGAAAAGGGGGGCAAACGAGCTCACCCGGATGGTAAGTGATGACGACGCCCACGTACGGCTTCAACAATAGCGGAGCTGTAGGTGTGTGGCCAACGTTTAATGGTATTCGGGGAGGAGGAAGGATGAGGGTGGGTAGAAGCGGGCCTCCGGTTTCCTCACTTACTGAACGAAAGCACAAGATGCCTCTACTTTATATCGGTATTCTGCGAACCCGTTGTACAACCCCGGTCGAGCTGGACCATTTGAGCAGCATCAAAAGCTGCCGCTTGGCTCTACCTTGTGTTGTTGCACAATGTTTAAAATTCAGATTTCTTGTGATTATTGTGCTATTTAATTAAATAAGTAATGACGTAATTGTGTCATATTGGACTTATATAGCAAATCTATTGTTCATTAGTGATAATAATTTGTGATATTAATAAATCTTTACCCGTTATATTATGTACCTTTCCTTAACAGCCCGTAAATAGTCTACAGTTTGACATAAGCTACTTCCATAAGGACGTTTTGCTATGGTCACGACAAGCGGATTGGCGATCATTCATCACCATCAATCAGTACCAGACACCTAGCACCATAAACGCTGCTGCCCATCATCGGTCTGCTTATTTTTGATCTGGTATTTCTCGATATCGTTATCATGCCTTTAGTCGGTAGCCATTGAGATTTTTTAAGCATTACCCTTAGTTGCCACTTGCGACACTCTAGGGAAGAAAAGGGGGTGGCAGATTAATACACATACATACATACAATAAGAAAACAATATGTATTATTAATGTATCAGAAAAGTACACACAAAGTTTGCCACTTTAATAAGATTTCTTATTAGGGTCTGCTGTAAGAAATTCCAATATATGGAATAAGTAATTCCATTGTACAAATACTTTTTTTTTTATGTTTTTATGCCTTTTTGTGTGTACATAAACAAATAAAAAAATCATTAAATTGGAAGTTACAGTATTTTTTTTTAAATCATGCGATTAATCTATTATTCTATTTGTAAAAGAAATAAAATGCAGGTGTTGTATTTTAACATTGCGAAGTAAAAGCTTAGATAAATAATAGAAGACCACAATGCCTCAAATAGATTCGACGACACGCCTCAGCCTCTGACCGCACGGTTTCGATCCTGTATCTTGACTCCTTGCGACTGAATAAATTATTCCGTTTGAACAGTCGACGTCTATCTGTTAGTTGGATTTCACTTAACGTAAAATCAATGTGACTTCTAGTGTACATTAATAATACTACCTAATAATATATGTATATCAAAAAAAATATTAAAGAGCACTACACTTTGACATTGCAATTCTTTAGTATTCAGGTACATTTAACTGCCACAAAAAATCTAAGCATATAAATACATAAAATTAACGTGTCTGTCTGTGATTCCGCAAACATACAGAGTCTGAATAATTTATATTTGTGATTGTTGTCACTTGGTGAAGCTTTACCATATGGAGAATTATTATTATTACTAATAAAAAGTGGAAGAGGACTGTCTCTGCCTACCCCGTTGGGAACATATTATTATTTCTTGTACTAGTTTTACAACACATTTTGTCTTTTTAACTTATATTGTCCAACGTTGTCTAGGTTTTTTTAAACAAAAGTAAAAGTCAATAATACGTTTTAAAGATGTTTATCTATCTATTTGTTTCCTCTTACCGATCTAGGAAACATCAGTAATTTTAGCTACTTCGAAAATAGGGTTCTAGGGAACTTTAAAAATATTTGAACTGATTTTTCAACATTTCTGTTAATTTATTTTTGAATAGTAAATAAGTTTCGTTATTAAAATAATAGGAGTAGAATAAAACCTAAATACAACAGAGGCAGACAACTCTCACTATGCTAGAAAAGTTTTAGATATCCTTGGCATGTTTCAAATCGTACTTTTTAGTAATACATACTTTATATATCGCATAAATTCAAATACAAAGCGAAAAAAAAATGCGAAGTATACACTAAGTAATGGGAGTAAACAAAATAGACGCAAAAGTGTTGCAAAAAAAAATCAATGACTTAAAAAAACTCGAATTTACAAAGTTATTTCCTCTGGCGTCTGCAGATTACCTGGAGCGTCAACAAGGTAAGTTCAAGTTAGATTTTCACTTTTTCAAAATCATGTTACTTTGCAATAACCGGTTGCGATTTGATGTCTTGATATTTCTTGCAAAGCTTAAAGTGCCTTTAGCCGGATGTGAAGTGATTAGTTACAGGATGTGTCGGTACGTTTTTGTAATATGTCATTTAAGCTCAATTAACGTTAATTGACTTTCATATTAAGTCAATTATGATGTGTCTCATGATTAATAATACTTTAACACTAATTAATTTCATTTAAAATTATTCTTTATTCATTTAATGTGTATAAAATAGTATGTAATCAAATAAATGAGAGAAAAACCCTTATTTCTTTAACTAACGAATATTCGGGTGGAGGTATTTTTTTAAATAAAATCACTATTGTATATTTGATAAATACACGAAATATTTCAATATTGTTCGGTAAAAATATTAAGAGTTCTTACATTTGTAAAATTTTATCTGCCAGCTACCTAAATAATAACATCTCAGACTACTCAGACACAAAGAGACTAAAACAAATGAAGTTGAGCAATGTAAATTAATATAGAGGATCAAAGTTAGACCACGATTCCATACTTCTAACACAAATATTCAAATGTTTTGGTGTAAATATAATTCCCGTAGAAGGCATAATTATACACATACATTAAAACATTAATGTAGTGATTTCCCGATATTTTATTTCCTTTTTCCTCTGTCAATTACCTTAAGAGTCAAGCAGTAGAAGCTTGAGCCAGATTTTCTACTTTAAAATCTCATTACTCAGTAATATCCGGCATATATTGAATGCCTTCAATATATGCTTTAACTCTTGAGTCAGTGAAATGATATTTGTTTAAAAACGATGGTATTTTTGAAGTAAGAATTTTATTATGGATATTAAAGGCATGAAGAAATGCAGTAAAATTTAAGGCTCATATTATATTAAAGGATATATAAAATACTTAAAATTGTGGTACATGCATCGGGATTAGATTAAAGGTCACTTGCGTCATTTGAAATTATACTCATTGAATATTACATTGAAATATTCATTGAACATAAAAAAAATTATTTGACAGTAAGTCATAAAACTAAGATACTATGGCTCTTAAATACAATGTAATTGTCTTCTAAATTAAGAATCTTAATCAGTATTCCCGCTCCCAGTCCCCCCCCATCCCCCAAATATCTCTAAAGGCAACGAACCTACACTTGCAGCTCCTCTGGTGTTGCAGAGGTACGTGGACGATAGTAATAAGCCGCTTGCAAGTTTGCTCACTTACCCATAAAAAAAATTGGTAAATTAAATCATTGGTTACGCGAATATCACTAAGCGGGGCGAACGGAGAGAAGCGAGCGAAGCTCTCTCATCCCTGACTCCTATGGAACTTACTATTCCTATCTCCGCTGAAACTAATTATCCGATTTTGGTAAAACTTGGCACTGACAGACACTTAGATAATCAACGTAGTTTGATCAGTGCACAGGTTTGTTTTCATGTAGTAAAGTAAAGTAGAAGCCTGTAAGTGCCCTTCTTAAATATCTGAGAGGGTTTTGGAGCCAAGAAAGACCTGAGGTTTGGCGGTCTTCACATATCCTCGAAATAAAACATGCAGGTTTCGCAATGTTTTGCTTCACCGCCGTGCAAGTGTTGAATACCGCACTTAAAACTGCTATTAACAATTTTAGTGGTGTCAGCACCGGGGCTCGAACCCGGGTTACTCGGGCTCTTTGACGCCTCTACATTTTTCATTGATTGCTAATTTGTATGTAAATTAAATAATACATTTTTAACTCTGTCTCTTTCCACATTTGTCTTCAACATCGATATATCTAGTAAATAAAATATAAATATATCTAAGGATATATATAAACAGGATCAGCAGTACTAAAAAGCAGGAAAGTTACATTATATTAAAACCTGATTTTACTTGGAAAGACTTGACGGCAACACGTAAACTCCATTACTAAGCAACATTTAGTATGCTAAAATAATCCTTTGTTACAAAAGAAATTTTACCGGTGGTATAGCATTTATATTTAAAGCTTGTAAATAGCCAATACCTTTACAGCTTTTAAATAGTCCTCTGCAAGACATAGGCCTCTACTATAAGGAGGATTTAAAGCGATAAGGCCGCCAATTGTACCTTTGTGTATTATATGTATCTTATTTTTTTTTCCTATTTTTGCTAATTGGTGTACAATTAAGTTTATTTCATATTTCAGGATTTGACATAACCGCCCCGCTCAGCAGGGGGATTGACGATCACAGAACCAGACATCTAGCACCATAGAAGCAGCTGCTCGTGATCGGTCGCCTTAATTTTGAACTGGTGTATTGATGTTTATTATTTAAACCTCATATATTACAATATTTTTTTTTTTTAGGTTAACGTTGGGGAAAGGTGCTCACACCTACCCGCCACCGTCTCCGGTGACTGGTTAAGTCGGGTCAGCATTGAAGATGCCGGACCGACTAAAACCTGCACGGTAGATATGCTGTTTGCCTGGTGGCCTTTACATCTTCAGCGGTACGGACTCGCGAGCAGGAGGCCCGCAAGAAAATATTATAATTATTATCTGCCTGTGTTAGACTACTGCTTGATACGAACCATTAATGATAGCTTAAACAAGAGCTAACATACCAAGTATGAACTATTTTTCCATACTAGAACATTGTCGGTACTATGTACTAAACAGTACTGCTCGTAATCACTAGGCAGTGAGATTTGCATTCGACCTAAGCAGATGAATGTGAAAGGAATCATTCCACTTATTATATCTTGGTGTCGAAAATAATTCAAGTGAACCAATGGCACGTAATAATCCAGGTTGTAAGGTAATACAAAAGGTTCTTGTGGACTGGATGAACTGGTGTCACAAGCCAAGTCTTGCAACTCGGGCAAGTAATTTCAGTACAGGAGTATGAGAGACAGAGATGGATGCCGCAAAACAGGCCACCACACTCTCTTACAATTTTAAATTAGCTCCAAACATGCGTTTTGTTTTTTAATAATAAAAATTTTATTAATTTTTTTAATAAAAAAAAAACGCGTGTTGCCGCGATGGGAGGAAGGGTGAGGAAGGGGAAGGGGAGAGGGAGTAGGCCTCCGGTTACCTCACTCACCGAACGAAACGCAGAAGCAAAACGTGCCTCTTCTTCACGCCGGTATTCTGCGAGGCGCCGTTGTACCAACCCGGTTGAGCCGGCCCATTCGAGCAGCAGCAAAAGCCGCCGCTTGGCTCTGCCACGTTGCGTTAAATTAAAGCTTACAAGACGATACTGATAATTATTCCAATGTTAGAAATTTAATATTGAGGTACCATTTTCATGTACAGCATGCCCTTAGAAGCCGCGCAGTTCTGAACTTAGTACCAACATTAACATCCGACTGTTTGTATTGTTATTAATTCTAATTTTAGGTTCATTTCAAAATCAAGAAGTTTAATTAAACTTCGGAACAGTTTTGCTTCCAAGCTAGGAGTCAACGTATGCAATTTTCAGATTGGTACAATTCATAAAAGGTTCATATAATGCAAATACGCTGTTTGTTTACATATTATCACTAATTTACTGCACATAATGTTATGTGCAGTAATATGATGATAATATGTATGTTATGATATGTAATAAAAAATAAGTTATTCCTGTATTTTAGTATTTTTTTTACAATTTTAATGTTTTGCACCTTTACAATATCTTTCCACGCCTCGGGTTGACTGACAGAGAATGCCAAGAGGCATGAAGTTCGCCCTTTTTTAATACTTTTATAAAAGTATTTAAATAAATAAATAATGGTTCAGCTTAAATTTCTCTAGAGTGGATTACTTGAACAAAACAGGGAAAGATTTTGGTTGAATACAAAGGGAGTGAAGTGAAGAATTATAGTATCATAGATAAATCATTCGTAAGAATAAAATTTTGTGCCTAAATCTCCGTATTATGTATTATGTAGTATACTTATTTGACCCCTAAAAGGAAGGCAGTTAATCTAATCTAAGCTGTTGTCGAGATAGGCAATTGTTCTTAAAATGGTTTAATCATTATTTCTAGACTTCCTGTCGGCTGTCCTGAAGCCGGGAACAGTCTAGCCAACCTAGCCTGTCGAAACATTTCTTAACTTTGAAGTTATTTTTTCATCTGCATTCACGGATTTTGAAAGACTTACTAATATCAATAAATAAAAAAAAAACTTAAGTAGGGTTTTGTTAACGATTTATTTTTTATTTTAAGGGAATATCTTTCACATACAAACAGAGTTTTGATTAGGATGGACCGGTACCTAAATAAATGGTAATTTAATTTTTATGAAATAAAACAAGCTTTTTCGTTTTCATAAAAAGTAATATAGCGATTATGTACCCGCTGTAGGTTGTCTCTTCATCTACACGAACACATTTCACCAGGTGCTCGTATGTTTTGTAAGTTCGATAATTTATGCATACTGTGCGGGTGTATGTTTCTAAAACATTTTGTTTGGTGTAATGCAAATTTCAATATCATTACTCTAGTCTTAGAACAATAGGGTAATTTAAATATATAATTTGAGATAATTTCGAGAAAACATTGCTATAAACGCAATATGTTAAAAGTTATACAACGTCTGGAAAAGCAAAATTTGGAAATTTATTTATATAACTAAAATTATGTAAAATTCCAAAATTGTTTCTTTTTATTATACTGATTACTGGGAAAGCCTGGCTGCAACCTCCACTTGATAAATGCAGTACTTCAAATGAGTGCAATGCAATTTACAAATTCATATATATTAAACAGTACGGGCAATTATATTTCCAAGTTTCGGATTAGGGGAATTAGAGAGATTCTAATATCCATCATCGACATCTCATGAAGCCTCTCTCGATATCTTTGATCATGCAACCTCTGGTGACAGGTTTTTGGTTACGTCTTTTTTTCATCACAAACATTATAAGTGAAATAATCATTATAACAACACAGTGCTGGACTCTTTTGCGGATCTTACTGAACAAGCTATACTACTATTGAACGCCCTCCCCTACGACGCCAGAAAATAATGTAATTAAGAATTTATAAATATGGGCTCAGTATGAACTGAAAGAACGTCGATATTTAATGTTATATAATGTTAACAAACAATTTCTTTCTAAATTGAATCTACTTTTTAAAAGGTCAAAAATTGGGGCTTCGAAATAGTAAAGATTTTTTTTTACCGATGGTATTACAGTTAAGCTTATACATGGTGAATTCGCGTTAATGTTAAGCTTACGCTAGACTGCTATTTCACCTGACGTTATTTATGACGTATATTTATGTACATTCTTATTCACATTTATTTATTTTAATTAGTATGGACTCGTAAGTGTGTTAATGTTTACATTTCTCTATTTTCCAATTGCACCTGCCAATGTTGTTCTCTATCTCCCTGGGTGGACTGGCAGAGAATTCCACGAGGCATTATGTCCGCCCATTGTATCCCTTAGTGTATATAATGAAGTATAAATAAAAATAAAAATAAAACAATAACAATTTTTTTATTCCTTTACATAAAAATATTTATTATATCGTGAAAATGCAAACAAATTTTGTATTATAAACGAAAAAGTCTCACTAATATGTTTTTTATTAATCACATATTTACCAATAAGACAGTTGAAATTTCATGAAGATTCTAATGGTGTAATCATTTTTTAGATGGGATTAGGTGAAACTGTCACAAATGACCTTACGAGCCGACCGAATCTAAATTTGGCTAAAATTCAGAGTTGCGTGAATTGTAGCCAATTTGTGTACTTTTGTCACCGTTTCACCTTGTCCAAAGACAGACTGATTTATTAGGTTTATTAATTAAATAGATTTCTAACGGCCAAGGTTAATAACGACTAATTAAATGTAATAGACGAAGCTAAGAGTTTAAGAGGTTATAAAACAATCAAATCATTTTTCAACTTAAGAAAAAAAAATTTGACTTGCAAAATGCATGTGCAAATGATTTTGCATTGTCACCAATATACTGTTTAATATAAAATAAAAAATCTAGAAATGTGAACGGCTATAAGATTCTGGAACGAAATCCCTCTTGACATTAAAAAAGCTCCTAATAAGTTTGCCTTTAAAAATAAAATCCGCAAACACTACAGATATGTTGCAAGTCTATACTAGTGTTGCTGATAGGTCATTGTGTCGTTTTAGTTGTTTATCCTGACATACATATTTGTTTGTATTTTTGTATTAAAATTGAGGTTTCTATGTCTATATGGTATATTTGTATATATTGTATGTATGTATCTACCTATCTGTGTAACTATTTATATTGATATTTATATCTTTTTACTTGTTTTATTCTGTTCTAATGGTTGACGGGGAGAGAATGCTTGTAGGCATTTAGTCCGCCATGTGTACTACTTTGTGCATGAAGTTTAAATAAATAAATAAATGTGGGTACAGTATGTACTGAAATAACTTCGAAATTTAATGTTATATAATAATAATAAACTACTTTTTTGTAAATTGAAAATACTTTTTAAAGGATAAAATTAGGGCTTTGAAATTTGAAAGATAGATTTTACAGAAATGAATATGATAGTGTTTTTTTTTATAAATCGTCAATTTTTCATATTTAGCATATTTTCTATTGTTATTAACGTTAAGCTTACGTTATTCTGGTACCTCACCGGATGTTACGCGATGATGCGATCGTAGATATAGCACGCCAGCTTTAAGGAACCTATTAACTCTCTGATCGTTTATTGTAATTGTAAAATCAATAATTGGTAATATAATAGTACAGAATGAGAAAGTTTACCGCAAAGAGAGCGTAAATTAAATCAATAAGCAAGTTTCAAAGTATTGACGGCTACAAGTAAACTCAATTTCATTGTCTTGTTAAACATATCGCTTAATGTCCAATTCGAAAGGGTGAATTTGGTTCTTTTGTTTTTAATCATTTTATTCACCAAACCACAATAATTATTTATTTCATTGACAATTATTATTATCTTTTGTACTAGTTTCACAACAAATTCTAGATATTTACATAAGTAAATAATTTATAATTTAATGTAATAAAATATTGCATCATTGTGTGATGTGATATCCTTACATTGCTACCTACCCCCTGGAGTTTTAACGAAAGTTTTCATTCATTTTTGGGTACCATAAGTTGAATATTTCATTATAGTTGACACCCAGACGATGCCGTAAGGCCAAACCAGTCGGTAAGTTATATAAAATAAAATGTGTTTTGAAACTAGTAGAAGAAATTATAATACTTAAACAATAGAGAAGATGGCTGGTTACTATCACCGGATTGGGATCCAGTAATAAATAATTTTAAATCTAAAACCAAGCACACCACTGCACGACCTCAAGATACTGTGAGCACATTCTGCGTAGATCGGACCAAAAGAAATAAATAAAAGCTGAAACTGACATCTGGACGTCTAACACCTCAGTCCCTCGTGACCACGACTGCTGTAAAGCATTAGAAACGTATGGAATATAAAAACAAAATTAAACGCAAAATAATCCGAATAACAATTATAATTGTCAACATGATGAAGTTCCACTAAATGACAACCATCGCAAGTATAAATTCCATATTTGATTTTTTTTATTTTTAAAGCTTTTCAAAGATTTGTTGGATTAAGAATAAAAAATAATTTTAATCTACATTCAGGATGAGCTGTGAAACAAATTGTCCGCTATCGCCATCGGACTGCGGCCACGAAATCACCTTCGAAGGGATGATTTTTATTTTTACCTGCTGCGAACAGTAAAAGTGCGACTAAGTTTAAATGGGAAAAGTTATTTGAAAGAAAAGGATCTCTCCATTACTACGCCAACTGGATTGATACAAAAGACTCGCCGAAGGAAGTTAGGCGTACTCACCATCACTAACTTAATCGGCAATTTATAAAAGAACATGCATTTCATAAAAAAAAATCATTCTGTGTTTAAATCAATTTTTTTTTCTATTTTTTAAATAATTCTAGACCCATTAACATTAAATTATTAATAGGTATACTATTATAAGCATGTAAAGAAGCGTATTAGATTTACTTTGGATTATTTCTATATTGATTTATTTAAATATTTTTTTTTTTATTTAAAAAAAACTTGTGTGGGTTGATAACCTTTATTGATTTTGAGACTTAACTGGTACCGTGTCAGGATTTTTATGTGGGTCCAAGTTGTTGGAAATGTTATTATTAAAATAAAGTTTCTTTTTTATAAGTAAGGAGGCAAAAGAGCCAGCAGGTCACCTGAAAGTAAGTGATTACCGTCGCTTACGTACATCTCCTACACCAGAGGCGCTGCAGGTGCGTTACCGGCCTTTATGGATATTTGGGAGATTAGAGGAGGGTGAGGAGGGGAGACAGGAAGAGGGAGTGGGCCTCCGGTTACCTCTCTCACAGAACGAAATACAGAAGCACCCAATACTTCACGCCGGTATTCTGCGAGGTCGTGGTACTACCCCGGTCTAACTGGCCCATTCGAGCAGCAGTAAAAGCTACTGTTTGGCTCCTATTTTTATTATAATTTTTGATATTTAAAAAATTAGGTGCCCTAGATATTTATTATTTCCAGTTATAGTAATAAAAACCTTCTGATAAAGATTTTATAAAATATTCATTGTAACGCAGAAATAGCAAATAGTTTGACTTTGAAATCTGATCTCTAAGCAATACAGGTAGAAATATTGAAAATAGACTATCTGGATTTATTTTTAAACTAAATACAATCTTTCCACATTTTTAAGCATAAAATATATGCTCAAATCAATTTTAAGATTAGGAAAAGCTTGCGCTGGCAACTTTATTAGTTCTCGGGGAGTGAATTGTTAGTAACAAGCTATAAATACCGCATTCAATACTCTTGCGGCCAATAAGCTGAGATCTATAGAGCTTAGAAAGCTATTAACATGTGTGAGGTATAGACGGCACATAACGTATCGTTTTATTATACTTGTAGAAAATTATTCTTCATATTAATGAGATTAAGAATTGACGTATACATTCAAGGAGCACAAATTTGAAACCAATTAGACCCAGAATTTAACATTAACTTCGACATTTAATAGCGTCAGACGTTACTGTACTCCGTATACAGTATCACGGTACGTAAGGTTTATAACTGTTATCGTTTTTACAAGAGGTTTCTAACTTATTCTGAATGAATGCTTTTAAAATAAAACTTCGTTGAAATTCCTTCTACAAAATATATTAACTAATTGAGGATAAGGATCTATGGAAATAGCTCCTATACTGAAATTTAATAAATTGATATAGAAATAAACCAAAGTAGCACAGACTAGTGACCGGAATCCGACTCCCCTATCCTCTTATCCTACCCTACCCTTTCCCCTTTCCCAAATATTCTTTAATGTCGGCAATGCACCTGCAACTCCTCTGGTGTTGCCGGTGTACGTGAGCTTCGGTAATCACTTACCATGAAGTGGGCTTAAGCACGCACGCAAAATAGATGAAAATAAACACCGGTTTCTTGCCGATTCCTTTCTGGGAAGGTCTTCTATTTCGAACCGGCGTAGAGAAATTAGTCTAAATTGAATAATTGCGTTCATGCAATTTAGTAATTAGTTACAACTATTGAAACTTTTTACACGTAGAACCTACCACTCTAATCACATAATGCAAAATATTTTTTTTAATATTACAATGTCATGAATTAAAATTTTGAAGCGTGGTAGAGCTAAGCGGCGGCTTTGCTGCTTCTCGAATGGGCCGGCTCGACCGGGTTGGTACCACGACCTCGCAGAATACCGGCGTGAAGTAGAGGCATCTTATGTTTCTCCGTTTTGTTCGGTGAGTGAGGTGTCCGGAGGCCCCTGCCCTCCCTCTCCTCGTCCTCCTTCCCTTCTCCCGGACCCTTAAAGGCTGGCAACGCACCTGCAGATCCTCTGGTGTTGCCGGTGTACGTGAGCTTCGGTAATCACTTACCATGAAGTGGGCTTAAGCACGCACGCAAAATAGATGAAAATAAACACCGGTTTCTTGCCGATTCCTTTCTGGGAAGGTCTTCTATTTCGAACCGGCGTAGAGAAATTAGTCTAAATTGAATAATTGCGTTCATGCAATTTAGTAATTAGTTACAACTATTGAAACTTTTTACACGTAGAACCTACCACTCTAATCACATAATGCAAAATATTTTTTTTAATATTACAATGTCATGAATTAAAATTTTGAAGCGTGGTAGAGCTAAGCGGCGGCTTTTGCTGCTTCTCGAATGGGCCGGCTCGACCGGGTTGGTACCACGACCTCGCAGAATACCGGCGTGAAGTAGAGGCATCTTATGTTTCTCCGTTTTGTTCGGTGAGTGAGGTGTCCGGAGGCCCCCTGCCCTCCCCTCTCCTCGTCCTCCTTCCCTTCTCCCGGACCCTTAAAGGCTGGCAACGCACCTGCGGGTCCTCTGGCATACGCTCCATGAGTCTGCGACGCGCGCCCGTGCGGAGTGGACGTTCTCTCAAACAGCACCCATGTGCTCACGAGAAGCCAATTCAAGTGACAATAGTAATAGTGTCCAGTTTTCGCGGGAAACCGCTGTGAAAGTGTAGTGCTACGGAACTCCTGCCCTGTAAGTAGTTCGTACACAACTCTCGCCTCAGAGGCGGCTATTTTTTAAATTTCTGTGTTGCTTGTTGCGCTAGGCAACAGCTAGGTACTCATCCCTGCGCACCTAAAAGCGCGGGGTATAGAACCAGTAGGCACACACCTCCCTGCCTTTGGTAGGGAGGATTAGAATCTCTCTCACACACGCCATTCAATGGCCGACACGACCAAGATGGCCGACGCCGACAAGATGGCCGACGCCGACAAGATGGCCGACGCCGACAAGATGGCCGACGCCGACAAGATGGCCGACGCCGACAAGATGGCCGACGCCGACAAGATGGCCGACGCCGACAAGATGGCCGACGCCGACAAGATGGCCGACCATCGCGCAAATTCCGAACTAGCGAAGTTCGTTAAATTCGCATTCCCAGATATCTGGGAAAATTCGAAGCCTTCCGGCTGGGCTCGAAAGGCTGGCAACGCACCTGCAACTCCTCTGGTGTTGCCGGTGTACGTGAGCTTCGGTAATCACTTACCATCAGGTGAACCGCTTGCTCGTTTGCCGCCTTTCTTCTAAAAAAAGATATGTCGCCTAGAATCGTGTATTAAATAATATATAATGCAGTGGGGTGTATTTCCAGATACTGCGCAGCCGTTGGTATCTGGATGTTATTGCGCGAGCAGGTGCACTTCAGAACGATCTGAATTTAATTTAATTTTACTATTATTATATCTTTACAAGTTAGTAATGTTTCTATCCCATTACAAATAAAAGAAATTCTTTTCAAAGTCTGTTATTATGTATTATTCCTTTTGAAAATACTCATTAACATTGTAGTTTAGTATTAAAAATGCTGATATGACAACCTATATGAGCGGCCTGTCTTTGCAGGAATGGCTGGCCCAAAATTGATGCTCCAGTGGGTTTGGCCAACTATGGATGTGTGTTGGTGGACTGTAGGGAAAGTGTTAGCTTAGCAACGCTCTCCTGGCCCTCCACATCCGAGGGGTTGTCGCGGGTGAAGAGGAGTTTTGGTTTTGCGTTTCCCCATTCTCCCTATCCTCCGCGACTCCAGCGTGGGTCGCATCGATTAGGCCGTGGTGGGGCCGCGGAGGGAGGGGAGTGTCGATATTACGATGAGCCGTTTTCCCTACCCTCCGCGGCCGAAATGTGATCGGCGGCGGAGCGATAGACCATCGGACTCGCGGGAGTCCGATGCCCTCGTGGGATTGGAGGTCGAGAAAACGTCTGTTCCGGCGCGTCTAGCCAGGACGGTATGGCAGAGGATATTTTCTCGCGAGAAGGGGACGCCGAGCGCGGCCGTTGGGGTCGCGGTTGTGTACGAAAGTGTTTTCGTGACCATGCCGACATTCGGCGAAAGTGAAACACCGTGGGGTTTTAGTCGGTTCAAGCCGACATGACCTGTTCTTGCCCCGAGTGTCCGAGAACCCCCTGCCTCCCCTCTCCTCGTCCTCCTTCCCTTCTCCCGGACCCTTAAAGGCTGGCAACGCACCTGCAACTCCTCTGGTGTTGCCGGTGTACGTGAGCTTCGGTAATCACTTACCATGAAGTGGGCTTAAGCACGCACGCAAAATAGATGAAAATAAACACCGGTTTCTTGCCGATTCCTTTCTGGGAAGGTCTTCTATTTCGAACCGGCGTAGAGAAATTAGTCTAAATTGAATAATTGCGTTCATGCAATTTAGTAATTAGTTACAACTATTGAAACTTTTTACACGTAGAACCTACCACTCTAATCACATAATGCAAAATATTTTTTAATATTACAATGTCATGAATTAAAATTTTGAAGCGTGGTAGAGCTAAGCGGCGGCTTTGCTGCTTCTCGAATGGGCCGGCTCGACCGGGTTGGTACCACGACCTCGCAGAATACCGGCGTGAAGTAGAGGCATCTTATGTTTCTCCGTTTTGTTCGGTGAGTGAGGTGTCCGGAGGCCCCTGCCCTCCCTCTCCTCGTCCTCCTTCCCTTCTCCCGGACCCTTAAAGGCTGGCAACGCACCTGCAGATCCTCTGGCATACGCTCCATGAGTCTGCGACGCGCGCCCGTGCGGAGTGGACGTTCTCTCAAACAGCACCCATGTGCTCACGAGAAGCCAATTCAAGTGACAATAGTAATAGTGTCCAGTTTTCGCGGGAAACCGCTGTGAAAGTGTAGTGCTACGGAACTCCTGCCCTGTAAGTAGTTCGTACACAACTCTCGCCTCAGAGGCGGCTATTTTTTAAATTTCTGTGTTGCTTGTTGCGCTAGGCAACAGCTAGGTACTCATCCTGCGCACCTAAAAGCGCGGGGTATAGAACCAGTAGGCACACACCTCCCTGCCTTTGGTAGGGAGGATTAGAATCTCTCTCACACACGCCATTCAATGGCCGACACGACCAAGATGGCCGACGCCGACAAGATGGCCGACGCCGACAAGATGGCCGACGCCGACAAGATGGCCGACCATCGCGCAAATTCCGAACTAGCGAAGTTCGTTAAATTCGCATTCCCAGATATCTGGGAAAAATTCGAAGCCTTCCGGCTGGGCTCGAACACCGAGGTCGCCTCGCGCCCGGCGTTCGACACGGACAACCCTCTCTCCGGACGCCTCCCTGGGTCGCCCGTAGCCACGGAGGTTAGCCTTCCCGCGTCGCCCGCCGCCAACGGGCACGCCGCGTACCTGTCGGACTCCGGGTCCGACATGGAAGTTGAGGACGCCTCTCCGGACGACGGCTTCACGGTCGTCGTCAGGAGAAAGGCGAAAAAACGCGTCGCTAGAAACGAGGACGAGCCTAACTCGGACTCGTCGTTATCTCCGAAAGGCACGCCATCCAAAAAGGCTGCGTCGCAAACCCGCCAGCCAATAGCGAAGCGGGAACCCAAAACAAAACCGGCACAGTCCGCCCAACCAAACCGACTCGCGTCAAATCCCAACGCCGCCGCGACCGCAGGGGCCCGCGCGCCCAAACCCCCGCCGCCGATCATACTCCAGGACAAAGGGCACTGGAACGACCTGTCAGTATGGCTGACTAAAAACAAAATTCTGTGCCCAAAAGCACAAACCACAGCTCAAGGAATCCGCGTATTCCTTACGAATATAGACGATTTTCGCACGGTGACTAGACACCTAAAAAATAAAAACATTAGTTTCCACACCTACTCGCTAGAGGAGGACAGACGTCTCCGCGTAGTAATTCGCGGACTCCCTAAGGAGCTCCTCCTAGACAATATAAAAAACGACCTAATCGCGAAGAATATCCCTGTGCAGGAGGTACACCGAATGTACCACCCACAGAAAAAGTCACCGTACGACTTGGTCCTAGCCATACTCGACCTGTCCCCGGAAGGCAAGGCTATATTTAACATCAAAGCGATTTGTAAACTTACGAACCTATCCATCGAGGCACCGCGGAACAAAGGCATCATAAATCAGTGCCACCGCTGCCAACTATACGGCCACTCGGCCAGAAATTGTTTCGCGCGTCCCCGCTGCGTCAAATGCCTCGGAGACCACGGCACTCCGGAGTGCGAGCGCACGCGCGACGCAACCGAACCGCCAAGCTGCGTCTTGTGCGGCGAACAGGGGCATCCCGCGAATTATCGCGGCTGCAACAGAGCGCCGCGAAAGAGACAGAGTGGCGGCACCCAAAAGAACGGTCGTAGGAAGGGCCCCGGGGCTCCACGGTCCCAACCTCCTGCGCCTGCCAAGCCAGCGCCTGCCAAGCCAGCGCCTGCCAAAACGGCATCTGCCAAACCAGCACCTGCCAAACCAGCGCCTGCCAAGCCAGCGCCTGCCAATCCCACTGCTGAACCCACGCAGAAAGCCAATGCCTGGGCTAAACCCCTAGGATATACCCAAAAGAGCGCGGTCGCTTCACGACCTGCGGCCTCCACTCCCGCGCCCCAAGGCGCCTCAAACTTCGCCGCCGACTTTTCATTAGTATGCGGCTTCATCAACAACATTAACGTTGCTGATCTAGCAATCCTAGCCCGCAAACTACGCGAGGCAACGACACCCCAGGACAAACTCATGGCCACCATTGAGCACATGCCCACTATCGACGCGATCTGGTCGTTTCAATGCGCCTAAACCCGCGTCATGCCCAATTTAACAAACACTAATTATTCCAATGGCTAACGCAGTAGGAAGATTAAAACCGCGCTCTCTGACTGTCGCTGCATTCAACGCAAACGGCCTCAAAACGCAGAAAGACGAAATCGCTACGTTTCTTCGCGATCACAACGTCGACATTATGCTAGTGCAAGAAACCTTCTTGAAGCCTAGCAATCGCGATCCTAAAATAGCAAATTACAATATCATCCGTAATGACGGGTTAACGTCCGCCAAAGGCGGCACCCTGATTTACTTCAAAAGGTCCTTGCATTGCATACCGCTCGACCCTCCCGACCTAATAACAATCGAAGTTTCCGCGTGTAGAATAGCGCTAACCGGCCACAGGCCGCTTGTTCTAGTATCAGCCTATCTGCCGCCAAACAAAACCCTCCATTCGTCAGACATTAGGACGCTAACAGAGCTAGGCCCCTCCGTCATCATAGGCGGCGACCTAAACAGCAAACACATCAGCTGGAACTCGCGCGTCAATAATACAAACGGCAACGTGCTCGCCGACATACGGGACCGCTACTTGTTAGACGTAATCGCACCCGACTCGCCTACGAGATATCCGACGTATCACACTCACGCGGCGGACGTACTCGATATCGCGATTCTTAAAGACGTAAGCCTAGCTATTAACTCGATAGATACGCTTCACGAACTCGACTCAGACCACAGACCGGTCTTACTCAAGCTGGGCCAGCCGCATGGTGAGGTCCTCAGACCAAAACCATCGTGGACTGGCGTACCCTCGAAGTCAAACTCGAAGCTACGACATCACAGCACCTAGATAAAATACCGGACAAGATAGACTCGCCTGAAATAGCATGTAGGGCAATAAACTCACTAACAGACCATCTCAAGTCAGCCGTCGAAGAATCCAAAAGGACGGTCCCTGAGTCGAACGCTCGGCACATGGAGCTCCCGGCAGGTCTTAGACGCCTAATTAGGAGAAAAAACGCAGCTATTAGAGCACATGACCGTTATAGAACGGAACAAAACCGCGAAACCATGCGACGCCTACAGAGGCAAGTAAAAGAGCGCATCACTGAATTTAGGAACATTAGGTGGGATTCTCTCCTTGGAGACATCGAGCCATCGCATACTGCCTACTGGCAGCTGGCCCGATCTCTCAAAGTAGAGAACGTGGCAACAATGCCCCGCTATTACGCCCCGATTTAGACACGCTAGCCTTCGACGACAGCGAAAAGGCCGAATGCCTCGCGGACAGTCTAGAGAGCCAATGCACCCCTCGCGTGAACCAACGGATCCGGCCCACCTGCGGCAGGTGGACGAGGAAGTAACACGTAGGGACGCGTTACCACCAGTGGACGATCCACTAGAGCCAGTGACACCCAAAGAAGTCTCTGAGATAGTAAGCAACCTGAAAAACCGGTCAGCACCCGGAATGGATGGTATAAGCAACAGGGTATTTAAAACTCTCCCAGCCCCACTAATATGCCTACTGGCAAACATCTTCAACGTACTCCTCGCCAGCTGCTCCTTCCCGGATGCCTGAAAGAGGCAGACGTCATAGGCATTCCGAAACCAGGCAAGCCCCGTAACCTCGCCTCCAGCTATCGCCCTATAAGTCTCCTCAACTCTATGGGAAAATCTATGAAAGAATAATCCTGAAAAGACTCAGACAATTTGTGTTTGAGAACAACATAATTCAGACGAGCAATTCGGCTTCCGTTCCGAACACTCGTGCGTTCAACAAGTGCACCGCTTAACGGAGCACATATTAAAAACCTAAACCTCTCCCCAAGCCCAATAGGACGGGAGCACTATTCTTCGATGTCGCAAAGGCATTCGACAAAGTCTGGCACAACGGTTTAATCTATAAACTGTATAACTTCAATATCCCAGACAGGCTCGTGCACATCCTACGAGCCTACTTGTCCAACCGCACCTTTCGCTATCGAGTAGAGGGCACGCGATCCTCAATCCGCCCTCTGAAAGCCGGAGTCCCTCAAGGCTCCTGCCTCTCCCCGATCCTCTTCTCACTGTACACGAGTGACATTCCAAAGGAGCCCCAGGTCAACCTCGCACTATTCGCGGACGACACGGCCCTATACTTCTCCGACCGCCACAAAGGTCGCATCACCCTAAGACTCAAGCCGCTGCCAATCGTCTAGGCGAATGGTTCCGGAAATGGAGAATTGAGGTTAATCCCGAAAAAGCGTAGGAGTTCTCTTCACAAGGGGAACGAGCACGGCCAATCATAATTACGAATCTCGTAAATTAGGCACTATCACCCTATTCGATCGACCGATCCCTGGGAAAGGAAGGCGAAATACTTAGGGTAACCTTAGACGCGGCGATGACATTCGCCCCCCATATTAGGACAGTCAGGAACAGGGCCGCCTTCGTCGCAGGCCGCCTACATTCAATGATCTGCTCCTCAAGCAAGATGTCACTTAGACACAAATTACTCCTATACAAGGCTTGCATAAGACCTATCATGGCCTATGCCTCGGTAGCCTTCGCTCACGCGGCGAAAACACACATCGCCTCGCTACAGACCGTCCAAAATAAGTTTCTGCGTAGCGCCACCGGTGCAAGCTGGTACCAGCGTAACGACGACTTACACAAGGACTGTAAAATACCGACGATCAAAGCATTCTTCAGGGAAACGTCACGGCGCTACTTCGAATCGGCCGCCGTACACCCTAACCCGCTGGTGGTAAACGCCAACAAATACTCCCCGATATTAAACGCAACGGTGCGTCACCGTCGCCCGCGTAACGTATTAGACGACCCGGAAGACGTAACAGCACCAACAGACCGACAAACTGAACCAGGTTCGGTTAACACTACTCAACCTGTACACACTGTACATACAGTTAGGAGTAGAGTCACATACACAATCCCCGCCGACGCGTAAGAGCGTATCGTGCAAATCAAACACCCGCGTACACACCTTGCACCCGGGATTCAGGGCGGTCCTTACCACCCATTACTACCGAAACACCACGACCGTCCGAGACGAGGCCCGAACCTCCCTCGGACGGTCCTTAGATTGCTTACCATAAAGAGGTAAGCAGTAGATGTACTCCTGTACATCTATTTAAAGCATAAACGCCCGCGGCCTCAAGGCCGCAGGCGCAAACCTATGAAGCTGTAAAAGCCAAAACGGCTAACAGCAATAACTTCATCGAATACATATACGGGTCCTC
Source organism: Bhutanitis thaidina (assembly GCA_029286595.1). NCBI lineage: Eukaryota > Metazoa > Arthropoda > Insecta > Lepidoptera > Papilionidae > Bhutanitis > Bhutanitis thaidina. The sequence continues at coordinate 2,520,841 of JAGSMS010000003.1, forward strand.
TGGTGTTGCAGATGTACGTGCGCGACGGTAATCACTTACCATCAGGTGAACCGCTTGCTTGTTTGCCGCCTTTCTTCTAAAAAAAAAAGATATGTCGCCTAGAATCGTGTATTAAATAATATATAATGCAGTGGGGTGTATTTCCAGATACTGCGCAGCCGTTGGTATCTGGATGTTATTGCGCGAGCAGGTGCACTTCAGAACGATCTGAATTTAATTTAATTTTACTATTATTATATCTTTACAAGTTAGTAATGTTTCTATCCCATTACAAATAAAAAGAAATTCTTTTCAAAGTCTGTTATTATGTATTATTCCTTTTGAAAATACTCATTAACATTGTAGTTTAGTATTAAAAAAATGCTGATATGACAACCTATATGAGCGGCCTGTCTTTGCGGGAATGGCTGGCCCAAAATTGATGCTCCGAGTGGGTTTGGCCAACTATGGATGTGTGTTGGTGGACTGTAGGGAAAGTGTTAGCTTAGCAACGCTCTCCTGGCCCTCCACATCCGAGGGGTTGTCGCGGGTGAAGAGGAGTTTTGGTTTTGCGTTTCCCCATTCTCCCTATCCTCCGCGACTCCAGCGTGGGTCGCATCGATTAGGCCGTGGTGGGGTCGCGGAGGGAGGGGAGTGTCGATATTACGAGGAGCCGTTTTCCCTACCCTCCGCGGCCGAAATGTGATCGGCGGCGGAGCGATAGACCATCGGACTCGCGGGAGTCCGATGCCCTCGTGGGATTGGAGGTCGAGAAAACGTCTGTTCCGGCGCGTCTAGCCAGGACGGTGTGGCAGAGGATATTTTCTCGCGAGAAGGGGACGCCGAGCGCGGCCGTTGGGGTCGCGGTTGTGTACGAAAGTGTTTTCGTGACCATGCCGACATTCGGCGAAAGTGAAACACCGTGGGGTTTTTAGTCGGTTCAAGCCCGACATGACCTGTTCTTGCCCCCGAGAGGGTATGCGTTAAGCATTTCCCCCTATAAAAAAAAGGCTCTGGAGACGGAATATTTGCGGAAAATACATAAAAATTTGTCGAACTCAAACACGCAGACTTGTGGTGGGGAGCAGTGTTACTAGTACGAGGGGTACCGGTATTACTCTCATCGATCCGCATACCCAGCGTTGTTGGGTTTTGTATAAGAAGTAATGTACAGATTTTAATTTTAATAGCTATACTATATTATTCTATGTCCTCATAGCCTATGATATTTCGTCATTGATTCTTAAGAAAATTATCTATAATAGAAGCTGGTTCTGTTCACTGTCTATTAATAAAACGTGAGTAACGTTTACTTAATCACGATTTATTCCTTAATCATAAAGTATATATATATATTATATTAATAGGATGTCTGTTAACCTCACGAGCTCACGGCTTTGAATAATTTGCTTATTGGCACCGTCGTTCAAATTTATATTTAAATTAAAATAAATTATACGTTTAAATCTAAATATGTCCTTAATTTTACTGCCCGTAGTGAAACTATAAACCATTAGGAGCTTGAGATGCAAATTTAGTTCTAACTCATTTGAATCTTATGTATCGTTTCTGAACTTTCCAATCTAACTTGTTCCACTCGGATTATATAACATGTTTATGTCAGTTAAAAGTTATTACCTATCAAATATAAACCATCAAAGTGAGAGGAAAGCGCATATGTTATTGAGATAATCTGGTTTTTATTACGAATTTTGATTGGAGTAAAGATCTGCACACATGTGTGAAACAGGCATTTAAACAAACATTTTTAGAAAGTGTTCGTAGTGTTCAAACAATCTGAATCAGTAAACTGAGTCGTTGCAATAATTTCATCGAATATTTACTCTTAGTGGAATTCGAATTACTTACTGTCAAGCCCTTAACTTTTTATTGTTTACGTGTACAACAAAACTAAAAACTAATTAAACAGTAGCAACTGACACAAGATACCTAAAAATAACCTAATTTTTTTTAGCGAAATAACAACGTTGCCTTGAACGTAGTGATCAAATAATTAGCTGTTAGAACAAAGTGAAACTCAGAGACCTGCTTTCAAACTTCTCACTTCTAAGTTAACAAGAAAACTATTAGCAATTATCAGACTTTGGCGTTTTAATCAATTTACAACTTGAGAACGAAGAGCTCCTGCAAACATCGTTACAGTTCTACAAAAGAGTTTATAACTTTTAAAAGCTTTCACTAGAAACGTTTTCCTTCGACTTTTACTAATGTGCTAAATGATAATAAAGTCAGGGAGAAAGCGTAGCGAATCATTTCATTCGTTTGGCTTGGTAATGTAGCTGCCTGTAAATGTCCACAGTTGGGCAAGGGACTTCTCACAAATATTTGAGAAAGTTTTGGAGCTGCGTAGAGTGCGGAACTGTGTACCACTTTCTATATCCTATTTATTACGTATTTGTTATTACAAATTACATAAATGGTATAAAAAATACAAAATTACACGGTGTTGTAAATTTAGTGAGATAGTATCAAATATTTCGCATTTATTGACATGTATAACTAAATTTTTAATATTACTTACTCATAATTAATCACAATATAATTTTAATCTACACCCCACATATTAAAACTTTTTCTACTACTACTACTAAAATGACATTATGGTATAAAATCTGTAATGTAATTAAAATATTTTTGACAGCTGCTTTGACACGATCAGAGTCCACTTTGACAAAAAGTTATGCTGACTTTGAAAAGATTAGCGCGGTCCAAGTTAACTTTGATTAGAAGTAAACGTGCCAAGTGCACTTTGATCACTGTTGCCACAATGAAAGTAGTCGTCAAAGTTCATATTGTCCACTTACGAAGTGAATTTTTAATTTTTTTTTTATTTCAAGTCAATGTCTTTGGTTTATTTATTATAAATTTCAATTGACGGAATTAAACAATTATTTTTATAGGAACCTTAGTATTATTAGACCTGTTAATATTAAACTCTTGTTCTTAGTCGTGAATTAGTTTCAACTGTCCCGAAAAGTACTGGATGTGTCTCTACAGAACAACCTCATTCAAGAATATCTAGTATGTATATCTAGTACGAGGTATAGCCAAGTGGTGGCTTTTGCTGCTGTTCCAATGGGTCGGCTCGACTGGTAGTACTATGACCTCGCAGAATACCGGCGTGAATTAGACGTATCTTTTTACCCTCCCTCGCCCCTCTCCATCATACCACTCAGCCTCCAAACATCCCGGCAACTCATCTGCAGCTTACCTAGAGTTGCAGATGTCCGTGAGCGACGGAAATCACTTACCAGCAAGTGAACAGCTTGGTCGTTATCCCCTTTCCCATAGAAAACGATTAAGACATATTAGGTCAGCAGTCTGTATGTTTTATTTTATACTGAAATTTTCAGTATAAAAATACAAAATTACACGGTGTTGTAAATTTAGTGAGATAGTATCAAATATTTCGCATTTATTGACATGTATAATTAAATTTTTAATATTACTTACTCATAATTAATCACAATATAATTTTAATCTACACCCCACATATTAAAACTTTTTCTACTACTACTACTAAAATGACATTATGGTATAAAATCTGTAATGTAATTAAAATATTTTTGACAGCTGCTTTGACACGATCAGAGTCCACTTTGACAAAAAGTTATGCTGACTTTGAAAAGATTAGCGCGGTCCAAGTTAACTTTGATTAGAAGTAAACGTGCCAAGTGCACTTTGATCACTGTTGCCACAATGAAAGTAGTCGTCAAAGTTCATATTGTCCACTTACGAAGTGAATTTTTAATTTTTTTTATTTTAAGTCAATGTCTTTGGTTTATTTATTATAAATTTCAATTGACGGAATTAAACAATTATTTTTATAGGAACCTTAGTATTATTAGACCTGTTAATATTAAACTCTTGTTCTTAGTCGTGAATTAGTTTCAACTGTCCCGAAAAGTACTGGATGTGTCTCTACAGAACAACCTCATTCAAGAATATCTAGTATGTATATCTAGTACGAGGTATAGCCAAGTGGTGGCTTTTGCTGCTGTTCCAATGGGTCGGCTCGACTGGTAGTACTATGACCTCGCAGAATACCGGCGTGAATTAGACGTATCTTTTTACCCACTCCCTCGCCCCCTCTCCATCATACCACTCAGCCTCCAAACATCCCGGCAACTCATCTGCAGCTTACCTAGAGTTGCAGATGTCCGTGAGCGACGGAAATCACTTACCAGCAAGTGAACAGCTTGGTCGTTATCCCCCTTTCCCATAGAAAAACGATTAAGACATATTAGAGTCAGCAGTCTGTATGTTTTATTTTATACTGAAATTTTCAGTATAAAATAAATTTCATTTTCATTTTAAACAGAAATCGATCATGAGACACTATTATGATATTGTGATTGGAAAGTGTATTATATCTCATAGTTTCCAGTATATTTTTTAAATCAACGTCGATCTGCCAAATGTAGAATTGTTTAATTTTTATATCCATAATAATATATCAATACATACACGGTTGTGGGTCAAATCTTACAACATCTACGGAATCATTTCTTAAGCTGGTACACGGCACAAAATACAAGTTAAAGTTCATTTACATCCATTATACTAGCGTACGTTCGGATGGTCAAGAATTTTGCCTCAATATAACTCTTAATTGAGAAAAAAACTATTCTACATCCTGTTCCATGGCATAAAAGAGTAATTGAATTACAAACAATCAGTCATTTCTATGTTTGTCGTTTAATTAAGAAGGAAAAAACGACGTTAAGAACGTTTTAGAAAAAAGTTCCATCAAAATCTGTTAACGAGTTAAATCTGTTCAGACATATATCCAAATTTTTTTACATATTGGTATAGATATAACGAAGTGCCTGTCCCATGCCTGTAAGAGAGTAGTATAGACCAAAAAAGCAACATCTGTCTATTCGTGAATTTGTTCATCAATATAATGATTGTGTAATCTTGGATTTATGCGAGCACTACACATTTGAAATGAGATTATTATTTAAGAATTTTATCGCGTTTAATGTTGACGTTTTGACTTTTCGGTTGCTTTATACCAGCGGAAACGACGGAAATATAAAAACTAAATTAAACGCGATATAATCCGTTAATAATAGTTTCATTTGTTTATTAATCTCAATCACGCCAAGATTATCCAACAGATCTCGTCAGAATAACTATATTATACCTACTACATGTAGGTATTAATTTCAGTTCCCCATTTGTTGAAGCTTGATACTCTTCTGTGCGAACGAAACATAAATTGTCTAGACACATAAATTTATGTACAGTTGAGACATAAATTTGATTTGTAAATTTTTCCAGCGCTAAATTGATATGAAACTAAAAAATGGGTCAAATATTTAACTTGTCAAACTACGTGAACGTATGTAGGGAAACTGTCTTAACTTTCCTGCTAACGGTAACAAGAAAACTATTAGCAATTACCAGATGTCGGCGTTTCAATCAACTTACAACTCGAAAACAGGGCGCTTCAGCAAACACTCTTACAAACCTCGGAAAGTAGATCATATGACTTTTAACACGCCAACATAAAGTCTCTTTTTGTATGCCAATTAACAGGTACTAAAATTGTTGTTAAGGGTAGCGGTTAGATTTGCGATAGTTCAGCAATTTTCTTTCCTGTATTTTTTTTCAAATGTCAGACATCATATTTGTTTAGTTAGTTTGTGTTCATTGCAACAAAAATGAAATTCTGTACATATATATTTCTTAAGTTGCTTTGCAACAAGTGCACGTTAAGATATCCATGAACACATAGTTCCATAGTTTAATCTTTACAAATAAAATATTTATTTTAATATTATAAATATACTTAGTTTTGGGTTAACTAATCCATGAGAAACAATTTTTTTATATTGACGAATTTACAAATGCGATAGATAAATATTATGTGGGGTTATGTATTAGTATAATAAAATATTGTATGTTTTGTCATTATATTTTTTGACTTTGCATAATTTATACTTAGGTATTCAGATTGACTTCAACTCTGGTAACGAATATTACGTAAATACTTTATATAGTCTGTGCTAATAGATGAAGATAAAACGTAAAGTCGCAGTCATAGAGTAATAACATTTGACACAAAAGTAGCGGCCTGGCTAATAAACTGCCACAGATATTTAATATTATTGTGTTATTGAAAAATGAACGTATTCAGCTATTATTTTGACGGATTTTAATTAATCGACGAAGGATTGCGTAATGTTTTAACAATCATAGACAAAATCAAAATGTTTTATTCATTTATTGCATTTACGTATATTCAGAGCTCTTTCGAACGTCAAGTTCACCATCGCTTCGCAAAACAAGACTGAAGCGGAAAACTATACAGTATTTATTTTTAAACGCTGTTACAATGTCATTTACAATTAATACTATGATAAATACAGTGTCAAATGTGCATTGATATTTTTTATCGGTGGTTTTAGTGAAAAAGAAAGGCTCAGGCATTAAGTCCGTCTATATAACATTTTTATGTGTTTGATTTATAAAAAAAAGTAGTCTATGCCATTATATTCCTCATTATTTGACCATATTATTTTTTGGTTCTTTGTACATCCAATGGGGTAAAGAGCGTGTTGTTGGATGCTATTAGTCAGATCGATTTATGTTATTTTTTTAGATTCAATTTCGCCGTGCTACTGGCTCGTCTCGTTTGTGCGCTCCGTACATATACTGTCTTCACGTTTGACATTTCACAGCTCTCAGACAAATTATGATAAATATTTAAAGAGTCTAAGTTGTGTACGTCGCTTTGTTCTATTCATTTATTTCGTGAAGGTATTACAAAAAGCCACCTAGCTAAAGTTCTTTATTATTCAGAAAACACGTACCAAGTAACTTGAAATCTTGAACAGACTTCAACCGGCACATATTTTATTAATATCCTTAAAGAATGAGATGCGTAGGTAAGATTTTTTTTTTTTTTTTAAGTCTATAATATTTAATCACGTTCCATTTCTTGAAAGAGGTGGTTTAAGAAAAAAGTACTGCATCGAACTAATGGTGGATGAGTCAGCTGAACTTCTGCTACTTCCAAGATCGTACCGATTCAGCAATTTTAATATCTTATGAATTCAAAGTCCGCACTCCTTTTCATGCATTTATTCAGTAAAATCCTTTGAATTCGCGTCATCTTAAAGCGGTTTTCATTTCGTAATGAACAAAAGTTATCCATCAAATTATTGTTACATAATTTGTTGTATTTATCAATCCGGATATGGTCCACTGTAGGACTGCTGTTGCCAGGAATATTTCGACATGAAGCTTTACGACTAGTTAGATTTAGCAAACAATATTGGTATATTTAGAAGTATTTTTTGAGTTATTTATAAAACAAAAACTTCCTATTAGGAAGTTTATATTTAATAAATAAAATTTAACAATTTATTTCTATGTTACGAATTTTCGTAGTATTAAAAATAATTTTTATTAAATCAATGTAAAGTTCTTAACGACATTTTTGTTAACTTCATAATTAATAAAGGACAGCTTTAATAAAGTTCTTCACAATACTTACTAAGAATTTTTAAGTTTAAGTAACATTCTTTTGACATTTCAATTTAATTCAAGTTGGTGGCGTCGATCCGACTGTCCCTCATCACTACACTTTACCTTTCCTTCCATCACTCGGCTGGATGTTACTTCAAATACTCCAAGATCATTAGATTTAGGTGCTACTCCTCTTCAACAGTGTACATATTTATATATATCCTCAAAATTATATTTTGGTCCTTTACAATATAACACAGATCACACTCTCTCAAACATTGACAGGAGAACTTCACCCATCATTGGAATATTTACACACCGCAGCTTTACTTTACTTACTCCCTATTGAAGGTATTCATCATCTCATTTAACAGTGGACTATAATCTGACAGAGATGATAATCACAAAGTCTATTTCATATATTGATAGATTAACCCATCTGAAATCGTAGCGCTCCGTGCAATTCCTGTTTGTAATGCTACAGAAATAAATATAGCTTCGAAAAAGCACGTGTTATTAAAATTTCCGCAGTCATTTCCTCGAGCTTCTTTCCTTCACACATTTCTAAATTATTGCAAGTATCAACATTCTTAAGCTTCGTTTGATTTCCGTCTTTTCAAAATCCTGTCACACCTTAATATCCGTGTGCGAATTGATTTTGCCGCGTTATGTAACCGCGGTTTTCGATTCAAGTGACGAAACTGAGAACTATAGAGTACTAGAGTATAGCACTTATGTGTTTTTTGAGATATTAGGTATGTATGTATGTATGTATATATTCACGCCTTTTTCCCAACAAGATAGGCAGAGACCATCTTCTTCCACTTGCTAAGGTCCTGACATACGTCTTTCGCTTCTCCCACTTTCATCAACCTTCGCATGCATACTCGTTGGTTTAGAGTACTCTTGACCTGGCCTTTTTTCAGAATGTCTCCGATTTGATCGTGCAATGTTGACCTAGATTCCCGACTCTACCATTTACCCTCGCCTCATAAATTTGTTTCGTCAACCTACTTTCATTCATCTTCTCCACATGTCCAAACCAGCTCAGCATCCCTTTCTCAATTCGTGTCACTACATCGTCTTTCACGCCTTAACATATTATATTATTAGGATATTAGGTGTGCAATAAAAATAAACTGTACAAGAACAAGTCGTTATTTTAGATATTGAAGCCTGTCATCATAGATTCAAAAAGTCAACAAAAATATCTAATAATTAAAGCATGAGATTTGTTGATCTGATGGAGTCAAAGGGTTTTTGCTGTGGTTCGAATTCGCCGAATCGACCGGGTCATACCAAGGCCTCGCAGAATACCTACGTGAAGTGAATCTCGTGCTCCTCCGTTTCGTTAGGTGAGTCAGGAGTAGAACTAACTAGAAAAGGCTCTACTGCACGTTGTGTACCCTGCTAGCTGCACTATTTCGACCGAGAGGTGGCGGAAAATCTATCCGAATCCACCGAGCCCATAGACGAGTGATGGTTTTTGGCTCTTTTTTTTATTGGAAAGGCGGCAAACGCGCAAGCGGTTCAGCTGATAGTAAGTGATTACCGTCGCCCACGTAAATCTGCAACACCATAGGAGCCGCAGGTGCGTTGCCGGCCTTAAAGGGTGTTTGGGAGACGCGAGTGGATGAGTATTCTGCGAGACCAATCCGGTTCCTACCACGATAATCCTACCACGATTAAATATGATTTTTTTTTCTTAAGAAACTTAGCAATGCTATTATTTAAGTAACATTACTAATATTCCTGTTAACTAAGCATTACAGCTTGTATCTGTAATGGTTCACGACAATAGTCGAATGGCGTGTGCGAACATACGACGTCATGTTTCGTAGTCCGCACCCTAGCCCATTACGCTATTGACGGTTAATAAAGAAGATGTTGAGATTTAGTAAATATTTCTTTCTTAATTCAGCAGTTATCGTCTGCTGAGGTATAGGCCGATAATGATTATTCCTTTGTTATATTCGCTAAAACATTGACGCTGTTTATGCAGAGTTTTTAACACGTCAATGTTTTAACAATGAACAAAATATTTATTCATTACGTTCTACAGACCACAATTTATATAAATACTAAACTCAATTCGGTATATCTTATTTTACATTTCTCTGGCCTTATTGTTTAAGTATGTATCCACATTTTAGTGGATAAATTATTGTAACAGTTTGGAACATACGCTTTTTTATAGCAGCGATGGAACTTAAATATACGTTTAACATAAATACTAAATTTACGTATATCTCAATATCGATTTGTGTATTGAACAAATGTTGCCCTTCGTAGGAGTTTAAACTACGATTTGATAAAAGGCCTACGACTCAGTGGATAGGTTAAACTGACCCGAGACAAGTGTTCATAAAAACATGCATAAACCCTTGAATATTAAAATGAAGAGAAAAAAAAGGCTTGTGGCGTAAATCCTGTAATATTTTACTTATATATCCACAAAAGAAGGGATTTTCCGAGACAGGCCGTGGTCGTAAAACCACGATATTTAAGGCAGCCCGAAAAACACAGTTCTAGCCTCGGAGAAATCCACCTTTGCGGATTTATGCAGCATTTGGAAGTATCAAAGTAAAAACTAATTTTAAATACATATTTGAGTGGCGTTTGTTTTTTATGTTTTAATTGTTTAAAATTTCGAATAATTTTTGTTTCAGTTGTTATTTAACTGTAACCCCTACTATATTAAGAAAAAAATACTTTTGTTCTTGGTTTAACGACTGGATATTTATTCATCATCATCATCATTTTAGCCTACTACAAGTCCACAGCTGAACATAGACCTCCCCCAAATATTGCCATAAAGCTCGGTCCTTAGCCACCTGCACCCATCGACTTCCCGAAACACTACGCAGGTCGTCACTCCATGTTGTGGGGGGTCGTCCCACACTGTGTTTGCCTGTAAGTGGCTGCCACTCGAGAATCTTTCTTCCGCAACACTTGTCAAATCTGCGAGCTATTAATACTATTAAAAATATGAATAATGCATGGTCGTATACAGTATACATCAACGTAAATAACATTTAATAGGTCTAATTCTAGATTAATTTTTTTTTTTCTATTCTCGTAGTAAAATGCCAGAATGCTGAAACATTTAATGGGATCGAAAGGTTTTACGCTGTTCGATTTCGTCGTTGAAACCACTCACCATCGAGAGTAACGAGTAAAGAGCTAAGCTTAACCGACTATGCTATGGATTGGGGGCTGTGTACGGTGTTTTTCTACGTGATAGAAACTGCAACAGAACTTGGGTAACCGACGTAGCCGGTAGGCGATGTGCCGGCCACATAGCTCGCAGAATTGACAACCATTCCGGAAGAAAAGTTCTTGGATGTATTATATCCTATCCCACAAGATAGAGACCTACACAATGTTGAGGGAAGTCGATAGATGCAGTTGACTAAGGACCGTGCTTTGCAACAATACTTAGGGGAGGTGTGGACTTGCTGTAATGAATGAACGATGAATGAATGAACGATTATTTCCCATAAAGTTATAAATAACATTAACGAATAAATAAGTTATTATTAGAGAATATGCAGTTTTGTGACTTTGTAAGATACTAAACATGTACTTGGCAAAGAGACCAAAGACCGCGTTGGTACCACGGCCTCGCAGAACACCGGAATGAAGTAGAGGCATTTTGTATTTCTGCGTTTCGTTCTGTGAGTGAGGTAACCGGTAGGCCTCTCCCCCTCCCCATCCCCCTCCTCATCCTCCCTTTCATCTTCCAAATACGCTTAAAGGCTGGTAACGCAGAGCACCTCTGGTGTTGCAGATGTACGTGAGCGACGGTAATCACTTACCGTCATGTGAACCCCCTGCTCGTGCCGCGTGCTCCTATAAAAAAAATATTCGAGTAAACATTATTATATATATTTGGTATTAACAGCATCGGCGAGTCCAAGGGGTAGTAATCGGAACACAGTGCTGTGTCGGAATTGACTTCCGGCGTAGTAAAACGCTGAGCGGCCAACCCAAACAGTGAATACTTATTTCTTGTTATTCAATTTGAGGTATTAATTTTTTAATGCATATTTATCATGCTGATTGTTTTAACTTAAACGTGGTAGAGCGAAGCGGTAGTTTTTGCTGCTGCTCGAATGGGCCGGCTCAACCGGAGTAGTATCACGACCTTACAAAATACCGGCGTGAAGTAGAGGCATCTTGTGCTTCTGCGTTTCGTTCGGTGAGTGAGGTAACCGGAGGCCAACATCCCCACCATATTCCTCTCCTCTTCCCTCCCATCTCCCAAATATTCGTAAAGACCGGCAACGCACCTGCAGCATCTATGGTGTTGCAGATGTATGTGGGCGACGGTAAGCACTTACCATCGATGAACCGCTAGCTTGTTTGCCATCTTTTCCATTAAAAAAAATCATTTATTTTTAATAAATTTTGTTAGTTCATTTTTAGCAAATAATAGAAGTTTGTTTTTCAATCAATTATTATTGAAATATTGGAATCAACGAAACTTAATATAGTTTCAAATTATAATCAAATATTGGTCAAGTCTTATATTAAATATTCAAAGTTCAAATCAAATCAACTTTAGTTTCTATTGAAATGTATGACCAAGAAAACTATCGAATTATACTGAAGTTTATAACTAACATTTGTAAAATTTATGATCAAAAATTGCTGAAGTTCATTAAATATTCAAAATAAATGAGCGTACTGACATCAAACTCTTAGCTTGGTTTTCAGGCAAACTGCGTATTACCAAAGGCAAAGTTGACTTGGCACGTGTAGGATCCAAACATACGGTGTCAATGCTTTAGACGACGTATATGTCGCAACTCGGAGAGAACTTCATGCATTAAATTATCGACGAACTCTGTATGTGACACAGCTGTCAGACAATTTTCTTTCTTACTTTTTGTTTTGTTTTTATTAACGTATTAATTAGATTGTAACGCTCCCATCTGCATGTGATTTTTTTTTCTTGTAAACAAGCAAGCGGCTCACCTGATGATAAGTGATTACCGATGCCACGTACATTTTACCGGGGTGCGGACTACTTCGAATCCTCCCTCTCCATGCTCGACCACCAGGCCATCGACCAGTCCCAAGAGATCTTATATTGCCGCTCGGCCAGAGGAAGGCCGAGGACGAGCAACAAGACCTGTCATAAGGCGTCCTGCGTTAACATCTACAAAAAGCCGCAAACTCGGCACCTAAGACCGGGGGAGCAGCAGCCCCCCGAGAAGACGTCCGGGAGAAGAGGCAAGGCCTCGAAGCCCGAAACCTGCAGGGGGAACCCTCCTGAAGACGACCCACGCATGCATGCGGACTACGAACATGACGTCGTAAGTTCGAGCCCGCCATTAGACTATTGTCGTGAACCACTCCAGATACAAGCTGTAATGCTTAGTTGGAGAGTTATATTATATATAACAGTAATATTCGTAATGTTACTTAATAAATAGCATTGCTAGGGTTCTTTTAAACAAACAAACAAATTATGAATTGAGGTTGGTATGGAACAACTTTGAATCTCGTGAAACAATCTTCGAAAGCATATCGGACCTTGTTATCCTTAACTAAATATAAATTCAAAATATTTGCTTACCATTTATATGTCCTAACCCTATGAGTGACAAATTGGAGTACACATATTTATATAAAACAGAAACTTTACAAAGAACTAGATTTGAAGCAGCTATGTCTGTCAGGACGTACGGATGACTTCACCAGGCGGGATATTGGAATAAAGCAAATAAAAGGGTCTACATACATGTGGATTGCCGCTAGGGTCACGATATTAAAAACAGATGAAACGAAGACCCCACTCGTTTGGTTTAATACTACAGTTCTAAATATAAATTTTAAATTAATTTAAAAAAACTCACATTTCATGGAACCACCGCTTGCTTTAACAGCCTTCACATTAGAACAATGATCTTGCTAAACATAGACCTCTGCTGTTGGAGGAGTTTTCTTATTAAAAACAAAAAGGTTAACTTCTACTGAAGGATTTTCTCCTGCGTCTCGGAGGCCGGCTTGGGAATCGAACCCGCGACCCATAGCGCCGCAGCTAAAGGCTTGACCACTACGCCACCTGGCTGTTAGTTTTAGAGTAAGCTACGATAACCGAGTGTTTATGGGAGAATGAGAATTTCCTAAATCGGAAGTAGATGCCCCAACCGAATCGAGTACGATCTTGTAAGAGGAAAGGCTTGTACCAATCAGATTTTCGAAACGAATGGACGATTACTATAGCTGACTTGAACACCAAGAGGGCCATTGTATATCATAGGTTATAAGTAAGGTATATATAAGGAAAGGTAAGGTTTTTTTCATATTGAAATGACAGACAAGATAATAGTCCATCTGATGGTAAGTGGCTCCTGCAACCCTGCGCCAGCACCAACCTGGAAACAACTGCAATCGAAAAAGTAGACAGATGTGTGATGATCTCTGAGTAATAAAATGGAATACCTCACAGCTTGTAAAAAAGCTCGCTCTATACCTTTAAAATCGGAACAACGAGTTGAATTGCTTAAAACGCCAAAAACAGGTAAGAGACCTACCTAGGAGAAAAAGGACTTCTACACTGCACGGCGTCAAGCACATTCTGCGTAGGACGGACCAAAAATTTATAAATAAAAGCTAAAGGTAGGTCGAGTTAAAGGACTACGAGAATATGGACGTCTAACACCTCAGTCCCCCCGTGTCCACGGCTGCTGTAAAGCAATCGAAACGTCGGGGATATAAACAAATAATTAAACGCGATAAAATCCGTAAATAATAGTTTCATTTCAAATGTGTAAATACTAAATCATCGCGTAAATACTAGAAATCATTAAAAAAAAAATTTTTAAGATTTGTTTAAGAAAAAAATATTTGAAAGAAAAGAATAAAAGTAAAAACATTTACTTACTAAGAAATTAACGCACACAAGTGATTAATTAAAACAAAAATGGGAATAAAAATACCCACATAAACAAAAAATTATAATCAAAAACAGATAAAGACGAGAAATTGAAAAAATGTGGAAGTAACAGCATTTCCCGCAAACGAGGTTGGCGTCTCGGCATTTTATTCATAATTGTATTATCCAATTATTACAAAGCGTAGACGTCGGACGTCGAGCATACAATTTCATACAACCATTCCAAACTCTCCGATGCCTATAGACCGAACGTGCGTTCATAGTAAATTGGCGAATAGCCGAGTGGAGTGCACTTAATTGAATAATTAACACTTTGTCGAGCGACAAAGGACATTGAAAATGCCACTTGATGTGCTGGAATATTCTATGGCGGAACAATCCCTTTGCGCCATGCAATGTTATGTGGAGATGGTGGTTCAATTCACTTGAGAATACCAGAATTAATTAATTTATGATGAGCTTCTATTATAAACTTTATTTTATTATAAGCTCTTACCTCATTCCGTTTCTTCGTACTTTAATTGTATTAAAAATCTACTATGCTGCAACACGAGTATATTCCATAGTCATAATCATTTTTAACAACAGCATTTTGATTAAATAAAACAGATTGGAGTATCGACGACAATGAAAGTTGGATTATATTCTAAAATTACAGTCTCCACAGTTAACAGATAAATATAATTGTACATAACTAGTTTCATGTAATAATTTTATCTAGTAGAATAGAAGAATAGAATATTTCTAACCAGACTGTCGATAATAACCTTTTCGGAATATAGTATGAGGACAGACAAAAGCTTTTATTTCTTATTGGAGATTATCGATGTTGGCGAATCGAGACAGTGGGACATCGATTATTATCGTCTGTGACGTAGGAACTCTCGGGGGATGGGCTATGTAATCACAATGGCTCTCTCGGTTAATGCTTATGTAATTAATTCTCTGTGATACTTGCAAGCTGTTTATAATTTAAATTGATTTATTCCGTATGTAGCACCATCATAAAAGCTTTGTACAGTTACTAATTATTAGAAATACATTAAACCAGTATCGATTTTCTTTTATAAAATTATTGTATTTATGCTAATGAAGCGATATACCTGGATTATATAAACTTCTTTATTCCATGTACAAGTATTTCTTTTCATTTTTGAATTTTCCGTCAACTTTTATCCTAAACATGTATGTGACCATTATTGTCAAAGACCTTTCCAAGACTGCGCGACCAAAAGCTAGACCGTCTTAGATACATATTTAGTCCATATTTATATTAGATGATTTTTTCAGCTATTGTAAGGTCACCAGTCTCGTATATTAGTCAGTAGGATGCCTGACTGTGCATTGTCATTTCGCTCTATATTAAAAAAAATATCTCTTTTAAATATGGACATGATTTACAATGACGTTAAGCGTTATATTTTATATTTATTCCACCATTTTAGTCACGGGCTAATCTTGGAACGTCTAGACACTAAGACGGTCTTAGAAGCAGAGTCCAATTAAAAATAATTAGCGACGATCTGTTTCATTAGACTATATTTGATAACATTGGAGTGTAATAAGGGTAATAACAGACAATTAAATTGTAAATGGCTTTTAAAATGCTTTATAACCGCTGAGGATCAAGACTGTCTCACTGTCTACAATTACACTGGCTTTTCGCACTAGATTATCTACCTATCCATCCTGTCATAGGTCCACAGCTGAACATAGGCCTCCCCCGGAGGTTGCGGTCCTGAGCTACTGCATCCATCGACTTCCCGCAACACTGTGCAGGTCGTCAGTCCATCTTGTAGGAGTCGTCCAACACTGCGTAAGCCTGTATCTGGTTGGCACTACATAAACAGCAAACTGTTCGTTTGCATACCATTATTTTTTATTACATTCGAAAACATATCATAAATATATTTGAATCGTGGTAGAGCCAAGTGGTGAATCACCACTTGGCTCCTTGGTACCATCAGGTGAATCGCTTGCACGTTTGCCGCCTTTCCCATAAAAAAAATATATCCTTTCTTATAATGTGTCAAGTTCATAATACCAGTAAATTAAATTTACCACAACAAACACTTATATACTATTCTACATAGATTTTTATGGTTCAAAAGTATTAATATCATATTAGGCCTTTCGTATTGCTAAAGTAAATGTAAAACCCTTTCATAGTGTATCCCCATAGCTATCACTATCCTACCTGCCAAATTTCTTGTTTCTAGATTTCATCGTTCCTGAGATTTTGTGATTATTTCCGTGGTAGCCTAGTGGACAGGGCATTCCCTTTAATTTCATAGCACGCGAGTGACCTGAGTTCGATCAGCAGTGTCAGCACCACTAAAATTGTTAATAGCAATTTTAAGTGCTGTATTTACCACGTGCTCGGCGGTGAAGGAAAACATCACGAGGAAACCTGATGATGCCTATGATATTATTTCGAGGATATGTGAAGTCAGCCAACCCGCACTAGAGCAGTGTGGGCGAGCCCTTCTCGGCTCCGAAATCCTTTCAGATATTTGAGGAGGAGGCCTTTGCCTCGATCACGTTTTTCAATGATGTTTCGCGTTTTATATAAACTTGTTAATACTTTTGCATTGGTTCCAAAACCCTCATAGTTTCATTTTCATATATAATGACTTTGTAAGCCTAATTAAAATTTTGTCATGTTGACATGTTTATATCTCATTTCATGATAACCAGTAAATAGAACCCATGAAAGGCTCGCAAAAGTATATTAATTAAAAGAAAAAAAATTCCCATTCACTCATTTATGTATTATCACAAGAGTAATCCAAACAATTTTCTGCTCATATATACTCGATATACAGCTGAGGTAGCCTAGTGGACATGGCGCTCGCCTTAGTTTCAAAGAGCGGTAGTTGCCGGCACCACTAAAATTGTTAATAGCAATTTTAAGTGCTGTATTTACCACGTGCTCGGCGGTGAAGGAAAACATCATGAAGAAACCTAAAGATGCCTATGATATTATTTCGAGGATATGTGAAGACAAAGAGATATGTGCCAACCCGCACTGGAGCGGCATGGCAGGCCCTTCTTGGCTCCGAAATCCTCTCAGATATTTGAGAAGGAGGCCTTTGCCTCGATCTCATTTTTCAATAATGTTTCGCTTTTTATATAAAACACTTTTACATTGGTTCCAAAATCCTCACAGTTTCATTTTCATATATAATGACTTTGTAAGCCTAATTAAAATTTTGTCATGTTGACATGTTTATATCTCATTTCATGATAACCAGTAAATAGAACCCATGAAAGGCTCGCAAAAGTATATTAATTAAAAGAAAAAAAATTCCCATTCACTCATTTATGTATTATCACAAGAGTAATCCAAACAATTTTCTGCTCATATATACTCGATATACAGCTGAGGTAGCCTAGTGGTCAGGGCATTCCCTTTAATTTCATAGCACGCGAGTGACCTGAGTTCGATCAGCAGTGTCAGCACCACTAAAATTGTTAATAGCAATTTTAAGTGCTGTATTTACCACGTGCTCGGCGGTGAAGGAAAACATCACGAGGAAACCTGATGATGCCTATGATATTATTTCGAGGATATGTGAAGTCAGCCAACCCGCACTAGAGCAGTGTGGGCGAGCCCTTCTTGGCTCCGAAATCCTCTCAGATATTTGAGAAGGAGGCCTTTGCCTCGATCTCATTTTTCAATAATGTTTCGCTTTTTATATAAAACACTTTTACATTGGTTCCAAAATCCTCACAGTTTCATTTTCATATATAATGACTTTGTAAGCCTAATTAAAATTTTGTCATGTTGACATGTTTATATCTCATTTCATGATAACCAGTAAATAGAACCCATGAAAGGCTCGCAAAAGTATATTAATTAAAAGAAAAAAAATTCCCATTCACTCATTTATGTATTATCACAAGAGTAATCCAAACAATTTTCTGCTCATATACTACTATATACAGCTGAGATAGTCCAGTGGTCAGGGGATTCGCTTTAATTTCATAGCACGCGAGTTACCTGAGTTGGATCGTCAGTGCCAGCACCACTAAAATTGTTATAAGCGATTATAAGGAATAAATCCTACAGTATTTCGAGGACGTATGGAGTCCGTTAAACCACACTGGAGGAGCCAGGCGTACTCTTCCCGGATCCAATCTCTCTCGAAAACGTTTGAGAACCGGAAAAAGGCCTCTACCCGGCAATGAGCATTTACAGGCTGCGGCTTTACTTACCCCTTTACTGTATGAGTACAAAGCCTTGACGCGTTATTCATAATTCGAAACTACAGTTAAGCGGAGATAATGCTGCATAGAATAGAGCGATCGAAATTAGTGTTTGGCGCAAGTCCAGTGTCTTTATGGTAAGCTTTCACGGTACAACCGCGCGAGAATATTTTATTATTTCAAATTATGTATCTAAACATATAATAAAAACGGTACAAATAGATTAGTTTGTACATTTAATATTTACGCGAACACTATACATTTTTAATGAAACTATTACTTGCGGATTTTATGACTCGAGTGATTTACAGCAGCAGTGGTCAAGGGGGGGGGGGGGGGGGGTCTGAGATGTTAGACGTCATAGCAGACTCGGGCTACCTTCAGCTTTTATTTATTAGCTTTGGTTCGTGTAGATTGGTTGGTCTTTTAAAAATTGGTCTTTGTTACTCCTCTAAAGCCCTAATACGATACTATTTTAAAACGTTTTTCATGTACACGGCTCTACTCTATTTTAGTTTCATAGAAGGAAGAAGATAGAAGTATTTTTAGGTTCATGTTTACAGCTTTAATTCAGCAAAGTTTAGTCGACGTCTGTTGATATCTTTTGGGTTGTTAATGAAAAAACCCAACGAAACGGTCTCCAATTCTCAGTTCTCTACCAAATGTAGCTCTAATGTAATTTTATTATATTATTCGAAGCGCCAATAGCCAAATGGGTTAGGGTGTGGACTAAGAAACATGACGTCGTAAGTTCGAGCCCGCCATTCGACTATTGTCGTATTGTGAACGACTCCAGATACAAGCTGTAATGCTTAGTTGGAGGGTTAACAGGAATATTAGTAATGTAACTTAATACATAGCATTGCTAGTATTCTTTAAAAAAATATACGTTTCTAAGAAACGAATACAAATGTAAATTTTACGCGAGCGAAGTCACGGGCATTCGCTAGTTTAATAATAAAGAGGAAGATACCACATCCAATGGCTTCTTTTTAAATGTGGAGAAAACTTAAACGGCAAAAATGTAAGCGTTGAAATAATGAAATTAATAATGCACATAAATTTATTTCCCGAAGTAACATTTTCTTAAAGAAAGAAAAGCTTTCTCAACAGTGAGATCATGTACTAGGAATCCTTAATTATGTCTTATCTTTAATGATGCAGTCCTTCGCTGGGTCTGCTCTTTGAGTCTATGCTATTTATATTTGCTTAATGAATAGGTTTAAGATTGTAGGATTCACTATTTACTTTAGTTGTAATTGAAATAGTTTCAGGATAAAGTGTCAACAGTATTACATATGTATCGTTCTTCAATCAGTACATCACTCATGTTTATAATATCTAAAGCTTATGTATTTATTTCTTAGATGTAACTATTGTAATGTTTAATTTGAGATTTAGGCATCTCTGAGGCTTTCTCCAGTTTCTTCCTCGCCGAGAATGTAGTAATGTAGAGCATTCAGAATTAAAAGATTCAATTTTAGCGGTGTCGGTACTGGAAATCAAACACGGGTCACTTGCGCTCCAAACTACTAAAGCGTGAGCTGGGCCCGTATAAGAGATCAAGTAAAAGAAAATACCAAAATGTAAATGGTAAAAAGTATTTCCATCATGTTATTTTAAACAAAAAGCTTGCAAGTCCGGGTCATTGTCGTAAAATCTGTTGTTTAAGACAACTAAAAAAAAATGGAACTCCAACCTTTCAAAATAATTCATCTTCGCAGATTTATGCTACACAAAAGCGAAGACGAAGAGCTAAATAAAAAAATCTAGGGCATGCCTTTTAATAGATTACAAGCTGAGATTTGTTCTTATTCGTATTTTTAAGTTTTAAAGATAAAAATAAATATATTTTATTACGCTTCAATGTTTAACGATGCTGATTTCCGGGGTTTCAATGATACAATGTTACTGTAATGTTAGTGTAAATGTTTTAAACGAACTCTTTTAAACTAAAAACTCTTTACATATTTACCCATACATTCAAACATATTCTATAAAGTAAGGTGTTCAACCGTGAACCGGAACGTTGTCGCAGGCGCTGATGGTTACAACCTCCAAATACTATTTTGTACTTAAAATAAATCTACTATATTGTACAGTCCAAAACGTACTTTATTTCTCATGCTGAACTAGTATCCTACATTAGTTATCTTCTATAATGAAACAATATGTCTTCCTTTACACATCTGTGTCTCTTTCTTTTGTTTAAGGTTTAAACGGACATTTAATAACGACGATGAAGGTTAAGAAAATTAATCCTGAACAATCCTCGAGTATCCGACAAGCTCTCGACGAATTATTAAGAGAGAATTTATAATTTCAGAAAGACATGGTTGAAATTTAAAAAAAGAAAGCAATTGGTTTAGCAAAAAAACGTACTGTGCACATTATTGGATATTTTCAAACTTAATCTATACCTAGTTATAAAAACGAAAAGTGTGCTTCGTGCCCTTTTATTTTTTTGTAACCTCTATAATATGAGTGGGAGCGAGATTTGGCAATCCCTCAGAGTATTTTTTTTTATATTATAATCTAAAAAGTATATTACACTACAACCTAGAATAAGGATTTTACCTAACAACCTATTTTTGGATTAAACCTTGGTTTTACTATGTACTGTGTGAAATTATAAGCTTTCAATAGAAACTATAAGCACTAAATTAAATTAAATGACACTAGTAATACCGCAACATGAAATAATACTAATATATGTGTAGATTATAGTTATATTGTATCGAAAACTCTTTATAACGAAAGCAAACGTTCGATCCCTTGGGTTTCATTATAGAGCGTACAATGCATACAGAATACACTCTCGCATGTTACCCATACCCCTGTGGTATGCTACGAGTATGTGGTAGAGGTTTCCATTTGGCATGACTCAGATGGCCAATCAGGCTTCCAAGACCACTATACTAAATTTGTCGAGTACCACGCTGTGCGTTTGTTTGTTCCTGGAGTTTACTTTTATATTTTGAAAGCTTCCCATTTAATCGCATCTTACGACACACACATAGAAAAAATATTTAAATTTGAAGGGTATAAAGATTTAAAGCGGAAATATTATTTATGAAAGTCTTATAATCGACAAAAATAAATAACCTATCACTGCACGGTAGAAGTAATCATTCCAAAAACTACATATAATAGTAATTACATTGATTTTATGGATCATCCATTTAATACACAACAAAATTGGATAGTTTTAAATTTTGGGGATACATACGGTTTAGAGACAAATGGTCTATACGATGCAATGTCCCAATAGATAAGAATGAGTATTTCAAAAACATTCGATAATGCTTACTGCGTCTCAAGAAGTTTTCAGTACAAATAAATATTGGAGCGTGTAGAAGTTAAGAGATTAAATATAGATGGCGTTGGTGAACTAGTTTCTCATTTTCTGTATGAAGTTGTTGTTCTTCTGCGGATTGAGCAACTTGAACATGTCGATTTTGAGATAGCCCATGTGTGCACATCATAAAAAAATACTTTTTTATCTTTGTCATAACGAAACCAAAGAATTATTATGTAACATAGAGAATATAAAAATACGATGAAAATAAAATGTATGCTAAAAAAGTGGAAAGGACGAATTTCTGCCTTATTATTTTCATAATCCGGTAAGAAAGCTAACGTGATGGGTCATAGTCGTAAAACCTGTTGTTTAGGGCAACCCTAAAAGGGAGCTTTAAATAATACCCGCCTTTGCTGATTTATACTTTTAGAGCTTTTGGCATTCTAAGAACAATGGACGAGATTCTTCATTAGTATTTATTATTAAAAAATAAAATCAAGAATTTCCTTTATTACATATCTTGTTTGTTATTTTGCTTTTGAATATACTAAATGCAACGTGCATTCCAATGAGAATCATTACATGTTCTAATATTTTTCACCGTGTTATATTTATTTTCTTTCACCAACGCATTCGCTTTTTTTTTTAATTATACGCATAACTAAGCGTGACGAATAAAGATACATAAAATATATAATATATAATAAAATAGATAATAAATAAAGATAATATTTTCTCTTCTTTAATTGGATTCGGTATCTTCGGTCATTATATTATGATTGATAAATCGTACTTTAGCACTTAAACTTACCTTATAATTACTTTATTCTTACCTTACCTTATAAGTGTAGGTAAATTTATACAAAGAAAATGTTTAAGTCAAACAGTGGTTAGGTGGAAAAGGTTGAGCGGAATATTTTTGTTTGAGGTCCTCAATTACTGGCAGTGGATGTTAGGGATCACTTTGTAAGGGTCAATCTTTGTAAGCGAATGCGGATTCAACATTAGCCTCCTGACCGGTCCCAGAGGTAATACTCGTGATTTCCGATAACGATGTCATTGATTTTGGATATTCGAACGCCTAAACTATACAGAAAATAGAGAACTGGACAATTCAAAGATTACGCTATGTGAAGTTAAAAAATCTTTTGTGCGTTAAAGTACACGCATTTATAATAAAATTCCCCTAAAACTACTAGGTCTTACGGAATATAAAAAATAATCAAAAAGTACTCGAAAGCATACCATAGTTTTCCAGTTTGACAAAAACTATTCTAAATTATTCTTCACGTATATTTTTTTATGTTTTGGATTTGTACCTTTACTAGAGACTACGTTGTGTCTCAGGTCATCCACTTCCCTTTACTATGATTTTAAAATTAAATGGTCATGATACTCTGCTGCCCGCAACTAGTTCTGAATGATTGTATTCGTAGTTGTCATTTGTGCAGGAGATATTTTTTTAATTTTACGCCCGAGCACACATCTCCGCCTCCCCGTATCCAACGCCTCTACATTGCCCTTTTTTTTTAATAATGTTTGAGTCACACGCAGTGTCAAAAACACGACACGCATCAAAACACAACCAGATTCGAAAACCTACAATTAGTTTGGCTTCGAATGGGCATCGAACCCAGGATAACTCAGCACTCGGTTACGCTAATCACTACGCAATTCGCACGAAGATCGTAATATATTATAGCATTTTATACAGAAATAACCGCTAACTCAAATTTATTTTAAATTGGTAGAATCGTATGTTATTTAAGGAAATGATTACCAGACTACTATTGCCAGCAATAGTTTGTAGGATCAAACGAGCTTCCTTCTGAAATATATCGCCCGATTTAGCTTAACGTAATGGGATATTCGGGATACATTTGGACGTCTTAAGATATCCACTGTAAATAAACTTCTCTGTTAATCTCACTAGACAGCGCTTAATATGAAATAAAATATTTTTAGAGTCACTAAATGCTGTGTGGTATCGACGGTAGCAAATGAATCTATCACCCCCTTTCCTCCCGTGGGTGCCGTCACAACTGAGGGAAGAACCACAATAATTGCAATGTATACCGACAGATGGCGGGATTAACAATTAGATGTGCAAGAGTACATCTACTGCAAGAGTACATCTACTGCGCTTAAGCACGTACAACGAGCCCGCGTACGATGAAGCCGTTAACCATAAATCACATTCTTTTTCAGATATTTATATAAATACAAATAAATTCCTTATTTTCACTTAAATCAAAATACTACTCAAAACAGATTTATATTTTGAACATAATAATTGAATTATATTTCCATGTGTTGGATACACACCATATAAGCCATACGTAAAATTAATTAACTTCATGTTCTGCGAAGTAATAGAGAGATCCTTCGCTCAAAAGGACATATAAAATGTTATTATAATGTGACCGTGCATTGCTCAGTAAAACTATTACGCCATTATATGGTTAAATCTGTATTTGATATCGAGAATCCGAGCCGATTTACATGCAAATAGAGCAATATCGGTTATTCGCTTTATTTCAATATCCCATCGAATGCAGTAGCTAATACTCCCTTATGGCGATCTGCATGTTCATCGCATTTCGTTGGTATTCTTATGGATATACTATTTTTAATATATTTTTTTTTAATTTTGAATGTTCTAGTTTTACTTGCTTGGTAGTAAATTTTTCTTGTTCTTCTTCTTTATCAGCTTCGCTTGCAACCCCAAAGCTGGACGCAGATGGAGGTAGTGAGCACATTACCTGTTCTCTTACACTAAAAAGCTGTGCCACATTACTAGTCTTTAGGATTTGAGGTCGACATATAAAAAAAAAAGAAAAAAGGTTTCCGACAGAATACCAGCGCTGTAGTTGTGGTTTACCATTACTACAGCATTATGCTGAGTCGGACACCATTTTGTTGCTGCAACCCAATAAAATATTATTATTATTATTTTTTTTTTGTTATGTTTATTAAGTTTACCTATATGTTACTTGAGTTGTGGCAATGAATAAAGTACTTTCTTTCTTTCTTTCTATATATATTTTTTTTTCTGCACTCGGCGCTCCCTGCTGACTAATGAAATGGCTCTACTGTCTGATTCATTACAATACACTTTATAATTCTGTTTGTGTAGCAGTCAGTGAACCGAAGTGTAACAAGCTTGTGTCTAAGTAGAAAGTATTAACCATAAGTCATATCCCTTGCGTATCATATTACATAGTTGCAACGCATCTTGACCCAACGGGAGTTTATTGCTATCCTATATTCAAAGGAAAATTTAACTACGTACTATAAATGTTGAAATATCATAAACAACCTTTGTAAATAGCCCACTGCAGAACATAGACCTTGCAAGCGGATTGGCGATTTACCACTGCTTCCGAGTTCCGAGTCTAGCAACTTCGTGCCTTATAAAAGCGTGCTTTGTAAACTAGGTAGTGTATGGTTTTTATGAATGACCATCAGTTTTATTAGTAATACATATGTGTTTTAATACATACTGAATTTAAGAAACAAACTCAATTTTAGACATTATGATACGTATTTTGAAATTATTACCATTTTCGCCCATATTACCCATTCTGAACCTCCCATGAAATTTTGGAGTTTTTTCCCAACAAATAATGAAGACGGTTTTAGCCCACCACCATCCTGCTCTGGTGCGGGTTGGCGGGCTTCGCATATTCTCGAAATATTTTTTTTTATTATTCATTAGACATGCAACCTCCATCACGATGTTTTCCTTCGCCACCGAGCAGTTGGTAAATATAGCACTTAAAGTTCAAAGCCAGCTCTAGCGCTCCGAGAAACTAAAGCGAGCGCCCTGACCACTAGGCTACCTCGGCACCATAGACAAAAGACTTGCGAGTAGCTGCCGGACAGTGAAATCAACTATACAAGAAAAGAAAAAAACAACTGTGGACATTTAATAAAGTAACTTTCCTTTTATATACCATTTAATAAAATAAAAAAAGAATACATTTTTTTTATAGAAGAAGGGGCAAACGAGCGTAAGGCTCACCTGATGGTAAGTGATCACCGACGTCCACGAACATCCACAACACCAGAGGAGCTACAGATGCGCTGCCGGCCTTTAAGGAAGAAATAGGCTCTTTTCTTGAAGGTCCCTAAGTCGTAACTGTTCGGAAATACTGCTGGCGAAGACTGATACTCATCATACTCACCATATCTATATCTAACGCTGCATCACTTCACCTGCATTTGGGATTTACATACATGGTGCTTATATTTACAATAGTTTACTATTAGTTTAATGCATTAGTTTAAAACACATGATTTCTTATATTTTTTTTATTCATTAATCATTTCACCTGAGCTTCGATAGTCAGCACTAATATTGTTAATCTCACTAATATTGAGAGGAAATATATCCTTCGACGTTTTTTGTTCATTTTCTTTATCATATATTGTACTAGTACTTAATATAAATATGTTGAAAGATTTTCGAGCCTTTCGGATAAATCCAATCTTAATTTTATTGAAAGCTCTTTTCAAATTCTTGCACTTAATCAAGTTAAGATTCTTATTTCACCTTCGGATTTTGAGTAGTAAAGTTTTATATAATGGTTACAAGAAAAAGAGATCTTTTGGTCCCTAACAGATTTTGTTGACAACAGTAAAGAAACTCTTTTGTAAAGAGATCGCTTGGGTCGTATTTAAGGGATATATTTAGCATATAGTAATGTAGGTACCACATTCTTTCTGTGAAGGGTTGTGTGTTTTCTCTTTGAATTTTGCTGCCGTACTGGATTGTCGATAAAGTAAAGAGAATTTAGTGAAATTAAAAAAAAGTTTAATGTGTAAAACTTAAAACCAGCAAGCGATGCATCTGATGTTAAGTGATTACCGTCGCCCACGTATATTACCGTCGCCCACGTATATCACCAGATGAGCTGCAGATGCATTGCCAGCTTTTTAGGATATTTAAGGGATGGGAGAGATAATGCCGAGAAGAAATGGGGAGAAGGAAGCCTCTGGTTATCTCACTCACGCAACGAAACGCAGAAGCACAAGATGCCTCTACTTCACAACGGTATTATGCGAAGTCGTGGTACTACCTTGGTCGAGACGAGCCATTCGAGCAGTAGCAAAAGCTGCCGCATGACTCTACGTCATATAAAAACGTATGTATCATCTAAAATCTAATAGTGATTTACTATTTTTCATCACGGTTCTTAAACAAAAAGTAAAATATATTTAATATTTATTCGTTTCTGTTTATGCCCAATAGTTAACGCGCTGGCCTAAATTTTCCATGGCCATATTTTGGTCGGTATTACAATGAGTATGTAGAAAGCTATAAGTTTCGCACAGTATATCGTACTATAGTGCCGTGTTTGTTTTTGCATCCCATTCCCTTTCCCGCCAGCAGTCTCGTCCATTAAAATTCAAAAATCTATAGTTATCTTATATACTGCAAAGGTGATAGGAATTAATTTCTCAGCGGACTCGTATGCTGAGAATTTAACTATAAGAATATCAAACTAGCATAAGAACGTAAGTTATTTTTGAAAGTGCTAATAGATTACTTTCCTTACTTACGCGAAAAAAAATTAATATTTACAAAGTCGCGAACGCAAACAGGTTTAAAAAAATGGAATTACCGTCTACAGAATTCTTTTTAAAAAAATAAATACAAGAGAAAGCTTCACATGCATTGTTAAGGAATGGATTGTAGATGATATCGGCCTATACAGATTGTATGCGACGTTATTAATATACTATATATTGGTATACCAATACCAAATATAGTGCTAATAATTATTTGGAAATTGTGACACAAATTTATACGAAAGAACACGAGCGATGACCTCGGTAAGAGCGACAATATCTATTTATATATTATTGATATTTCGTGTTTTATTGACCTCGGTAAGAGCGACAATATCTATTTATATATTATTGATATTTCGTGTTTTATTGACCTCGGTAAGAGCGACAATCTCTATTTATATATTATTGATATTTCGTGTTTTATTGACCTCGGTAAGAGCAAAAATATCTATTTATATATTATTGATATTTCGTGTAGAATATGTCTGTGGAACATGTTAAATTTAATTTAGTAGTATCGCATCCACCTTGTATAACCATACAGTTTGAACACACTTGTTTAAATAGTACTAGATCCTGTACAAAGAGATTTAGCTCGAAGATTCATATGAACCAGATAGGCGTATAAATTATTTCTTTTCAGGACTTTATGCCCGCACCCTGAAATTTAAATGTAAAATACATTGCATATCTGGTTTCGTTAATGACTTTAGCTAGAATTATTATTTGATTCTCGACTTGCTAAAAGTACAGAAGAAATGTAGAAATATTCTTTTTTAGCTGAAGTTTTACATTATCATGAAATTCAGTTTATAGAAAGCATCTGAACGCAGACTACTTTTTAAAGCACGAAGGAAAAAGAAAACGAGTAGAAAATCTGCAATCCTATCACATTTATGAATGATCTCAAGTATAAAGATCTATGAAGGACAGTAGGGCTTAAGCTTCTACGTTGTGATGTATCTGGTTCCGTCTGTCAATCTGTAGGAAGATGTTGGTATGTACAAACTTAAAAGGATGATAATGAAGTGGAACTTATTTTTATATTAAACAATCACAAATGTTATCCTCTCCTAAACTAAGATTGTTAGGTGCATGTGTGATAAACATTCGATAAATAATCATTTATTTGTATTCAAAAACATCCTTGATTATAAAAATTTTTACGCATAATACAAATACATTCTGATAGCAGGATTGAAATTCGCAACCATCGGTTTCGAAGGCAGGGGGCAAGGGGTATACCATAATCATTATAGTATAATCTAGTATTAAGGCAAAACTGGACATTTTAAATGAAATTTTTATTTACGAATGTCTTTACTACTACTTTACTTTATAAAATCTGTCCAAAATAGTTTCATTTCAAACACAATGAATATCTTATATAAATTAAAAAGAAAAGTTAAATGTATCTGTAGTTGGCGATTTTTAGTTGCAGATGTGAATAAGGTTTGAAAGATGGGAATAAGGCACGATTGGCATTGACTTTCTATTTTCTTATCATTTCATCATCGACTGTTGAAACCATATTTCTTATTGATATCATCACCAATCTTTCTCCAAACGCCACACCTGCTACTTTGTGTTTCTGATGATTATAGATATACAGCATACCATACGGGGTGTCTGTTACTAGGATCGACGATCACCAGCTAGATAACGGTAAATTCTCATAATGATGCTTAAGTAAAGGTATAGAATGAAATAGATAGCTATAGCTCCGGTCAGCTTAGGCACTAGTTATCAGTGTACAATTAGAAAGTACTTTTAAGATCATTTGCGTAGACTAAAGGTTAAGTTAAAACACATCTCCAATCGAGGTAGGCAGAGATTTACGATTAACGGCTTTCGCTAGTAGGTACGAAAGTGAGTACTTTTCATCTGTCTGGGCGTGACAGTATTTCCTTCCGTATAATGCAATGAGAGTTTCAAGGCGTTTAACTAGGTCGTTTTTTCAACAGACATTATTTTTGCTGTTATCACGGTCTATTGATTTTGTTCTTTTTTTATTCTAATGGGTTGAACAATGAGTATTACAGCAGATCACCCCTAATTACTAAGATGAAATACCTTGTAGCCCATAATTATACAAGCTCTCTATACCTTTCTAACCGGAACACAATACCAATTGTACAGCTTGCACAGACGGCAGAAATTAATATGAGTGTGGTGCCAAATGTGATGTGTGTGAAAATATTCTATTATTCTGATAAAATCTTATTTCTCTGCACCTATTATTTAGTAAATAAAAAACTATGTCATAAAAAAAAACAATGAACACTGCTGCTGGTCAGGCAAGATGTAAAATTTTTACATAAAATAGATTATTGTACAAGTACTTTAAAAATTACTTGAGATTCAAATGTTACGGCTGCACGTTTGCTGTAGATGCATATAAACCGACTTCAAATGTAAGATTCTGCAAATCTATGAATAATAAAATGAGATGTAAAGAACCGATGGAACTGCAAGGAGAATCTTCTGAACACAAAGTTTCATTCAAATAACTCGTTGTCTTTGTCAAAATGTGTAATGGAATTATAAAATGAACTACTACTACATAAGCCTACTGTAGTCCACAGCTGAACATAGGTATTATCCTAGAAAACCCTAGAAAAAGCCGGCATATTTTTTTTTTAGTAAGTTTGCCCATACTCACCAAGCGGGACAAGCACTTTGGATAGCGCTGTACTGGTAACTTTGCACTAGTGATACTGCTCTATACATTAGTCTTTAGGATTTGGTTTCAACAAATTTGGACGAATGTTCTGCCATAATTCGGTAGCTATAACCTCCTTTATTTGCATGTTTGGTATATCATTTGCCGGAGAGTTATGCATTTTAAGCAGGAGATAGTATATTACCCCGTATACCCTTTTTCCAATACTTAAAAGGAAAAAGAAGTTGTAGTCAAAATACGGTACTGACCAAAAGTCAATTTTAGTGTCAGTATAAGATACTGAAAGCAAAGGTTATTTGAGAAGGATCTGCAATGCTGCTCCAGTGAGTAAACGGACACATCATAGATCATATTTATAAACTCTGTCAAACAGTATTTCTCCCTTTTTTTTTTCTTTATGATCGATGACGTGGGAAACCGGTACCTAAAATTGTGCTTTGGGTCAAACTGGAGTACTTCGCATACTTTAATGTTGACTTTATACCACCATTTATACACCAACACCTGGACCTGTACTTGACTGCTGTTGTTACGCCTTTATCGCATGTGGCAGAGCAACGGAAAAGTTTTCGCATATATCCGCGACCACACCAGCGCCAGCCGCTTCTGCAGCCCTATAAGGTCACTTCCTTCCCAACTTCCTCCTGGGAATGCGCGCCGGAACATGGATGCACCTTCTTTCTCAGCCTCCAAGCCCATGTGGTAAACGGACAACCGGAGTCCATGAGGACTACCTGGAGACCATGAGGATCAGGAAGATTTGAGCTCGTAAGCACCAGTTCTCCCGCCACTCCACAGCAGATCTGATCTGTGACTCTGGTCTGATCGGGAAAACGGCACATCGTAATACCGACAATCGTCTCTCCCCGCAGCCCCACCTTAGCAACATCAGCGGTGCGGACCCTGTCAGAAGTCTGCCCCTCCGGACCCAAGGCTCAATAGACAAGTATGCTGATCTTTAAACCAGGCAGCTAAAGAACAACATACAGTAGGTAAGCATCAAAACGTAAGAGGTTAGAATCCTATTAATATTTCTCTTGCAGTACTTCTCATCAATCATGTACGTCAGAGAATGCAATTTGCTCGCAAGTAGAAAGATTGATTGATAACTAACGAATGCTTTCGCATGAAATTTCTGGAATCTGTCTATGCAAGATGGATTGATAAATATTTTACTTATGCTTTACCTTGTTATTAGCTCGAAACTATTTTTAAGAAATACGTCATTATATCATTTAGCTAGAATTTATAGTCCAAACTATCATGATTTAAAATATGTATTTCAATACTTATTTTAATGAACCTATAACATTATTCCCCACGCCTCTGGTTGACTGTTAGAAAATACTAAAAGGCATTAACTTCGTCCTTTGTTATATTTATTATTAAGGTGCGGGTAGCGGGTCGTCTTTCCTTCAATATTTTCTTTTTAATTTCTTTTATCGAGTAGGGCAGTAGTAGCTGCCACATGCGTCATACTTGTGAACAGGTGTAAGTCATACTTGTGGAGGCTGTGTGTTCGAGTTTGCAGTGCATTTTGTGGATGTCTATGTTCCACCTACCCGCAATGAAAAAACGACCTTCAAAGAGTTTTGTTTATATATGAACACAGATGCAATTAGAATCGAAACTATGACTTTCAGAACATTTACTGGATTTTTGCTATGGTATTATTTTACAAATCAAGTAAACATCGTCTTCTAATATTTGAAAACCGAAGTTATTTTCTTTTTTTATTAAATTGACTATTACTTTTTGTAAAATATTTGTAATGCATACAAATAAAATGATCATAAAATGAACTGATCTCATAGCTGAAAGCATGCTACAAGAATATAGCGATTACATGATTGATGAGAAGTACTGCAAGAGAAATATTAATAGGATTCTAACCTCTTACGTTTTGATGCTTACCTACTGTATGTTGTTCTTTAGCTGCCTGGTTTAAAGATCAACCTACTTGACTATTGAGCCTTGGGTCCGGAGGGGCAGACTAAATTTGCTTTACTCGTTTTTTATCATATTTGTTTATTTTTTATTTTCAGAATACGTTGTGTTTTACGACGCTTTATTTTTTTTTTGTTGTATTATGTTATGTTATTATTTTATTCAGTTAGTAATAATGGTCTTGTATCAACATCACTGTCGGCAGGTGGGATAGAAATACTTAGTTAGGTATTTAATTTTTGGCGATTATATATACATTTCACTTAAAATAATAATTTATATATTTTAATTTAATAACTTATTTCATTATATTTATTTATCTGTATAAACATATAGTATTTAAAATATGTGTGATATAGACCTTGATGATATTTTTTTCTCTTGCTCTTCTCATTTCTCTTCCGATAATAACTATGCTAATGCCTTTAGTGATGACTAGATGATGATGATGCCTGAGTTTCATAATTTCGGCAAGAATCTCAACGTGGTTCATATCAATGCTCAAAGCATTCACGCACATTATGCTGATCTTTTATCTACATTTGATTCTAAATGCATTGATGCCATCCTTATCTCTGAAACTTTTCTTAAACCCGCCCTTCCATCCATACAGTACTGTCTCCCTGGTTTCCAACTGATACGTAATGATAGGGTTGGCAGGGGATATGGTGGAGTAGCCATTTACCTTAGAGCGGATATTCCTTATATAATATTGGATCAGTCACCTAGTGTATACTCAAATTTTGCTGAGCATTTATTTATTGAAATTACTTTTAGCCATTCTAAAACTTTGCTTGGTGTATATTATTCGCCCTCTCGTAATGTTGATTATTTTTCTTCTTTGGAAGAAAAACTTGAAAATTTAACTCCACTTTATGATCATACTATTATACTGGGTGACTTTAACACGTGCCTCTTGAGAAATGACTTACGTAGTAAGAAACTCCACTCCCCTTGTCTCCTCTGTTAACTTACATATTCTTCCTCTCGCTGCTACTCACCATTCCCCTAACTGTACCCCCTCACTTATAGACCTTATTCTTGTTTCTGATGCTGAACGCGTTGCTTCACACGGTCAACTACCTGCTTCATTTTCGTACCACGACCTTATCTTCCTTTCTTATAAGATCCAACGTCCTAGACGCAGATCTAAATTCTTACTCCTTAGAAACTTTAAGTCGATTGATTTGGAGCGTTTGAGAAATGATGCAAATAGTATTGATTGGTCCCGTGTTTTCATTCCTGAAAATATCAAAGATAAGATCCATGCTTTCAACAACATTATTTTGAACCTTTTTGATGTACATGCTCCACTTAAGCAAGTTAGAGTAAAGCACCTTCCAGCTCCCTGGCTTACACAGTCTATACAAAAACTTATGACCAAAAGAGATAAGGCTAAGAGACATTTCAAGAAGCATCCAACCGACAATAATTTGTCAACTTTTAAAACCCGTCGTAATCGCTGTAGTAAGATGTGTCGTGATTCTAAAAGGAGATATATTAATTGTGCAATTGAAAATTCATCTGCGGCTCAGATGTGGAAATTCCTTAGAACTCTTGGTGTAGGCAAGTCATCTGGTAATGCTCAGGTCTCGTTTGATTTGACTACAATCAACCGTCACTTTTCTGAACCTCCTATTTCTATTAATGGCTCTGCCAAATCTTCAACTCTTAACCTCCTTTCTAAAATTCCAAGGTCGTTGTGCTCTCCTTTCATTTTCAGTACAGTTGATGAGAATGACATTAAAAAATCACTTCAGTCTATTTCTTCGAAAGCCATTGGTTATGATAATCTGTGCATTCAAATGATTAAACCTATCACGAATGAACTTGCTCCTGTAATAACTCACTTTATCAATTGTTCACTAGAAACAAGGTCCTTTCCAACACACTGGAAAAAAGCCTTTGTCATTCCCCTTCCGAAAACTCTCAACCCTTCGTCTTTGTCCCAATTTCGCCCTATCTCTATTCTTCCGATTTTATCCAAAGTGCTGGAGAATGTAGTACAAAGCCAACTCTCGCAATTTCTGACTTTACACGGCCTGCTAAGTCCTTTTCAATCCGGTTTTCGTCCCGGCCACAGCACATTTAGCGCTCTGATTAAAGTGTCAGATGACATTCGCTGGACAACAAATCTCTCACTGTTTTAACACTATTGGACTTCAGCAGTGCATTTGATTCCGTTGATTATGACATACTTCTCGGTATTCTTTCGTCCTTAAACATGTCACCCTCAGCAATTTCCTGGTTTGATTCTTACCTTAGAGGTCGCTCGCAGTGTGTCCGCCTTGAGGAAGATTTCTCTGAGTGGTATGATATTACTGCGGGTGTTCCTCAGGGTGGTGTTCTTTCTCCACTCCACATACAAATTCCATACACAGACACGGCTAAAAACTTAGGAGTTGTCTTTGACACTCGCCTGTCTTGGGCGACTCACATTAGCATGGTTTGCAGCAAGGTGACCTACTCCGTTCAATCTCTCAAACGTCTCCAAATGTTTTTACCTCTAAATGCCAAGATAACTTTAGCTCAAGCACTTCTTCTTCCTCTCATTGACTATGCTGATGTTTGTTTTCTGGACGCTTCGGAAGAACTGCTGGACAAACTAGAACGTCTTCAGAACTTATGTATACGTTTTATTTTTGGCCTACGTAAGTTTGATCACGTGTCTGAATATAGAGCTCAATACGACCGTCGTATTGAGCTCTATATTACATGTGCTATCTTTTCTTTACTTTTTACTTTTCCATCCCCGTGCTCCTCCATATCTCTTTGAACGCTTTGAATATCTAGAGCCGCGCGAGGTTCCGTGCCGGACCAATAAATCTTTACTCCTTAAAACACCTTCCCATTCTTCTAGGCGATATGGTGAATCCTTCACTGTAAAGGCAGCCAGGTTATGGAACTCACTACCACATGACATACGTGCTAGTTCTTCTCTAATTACTATTAAATATTTAATGTTATATTGGTAAGTATATGTGTTTATATGTTTGTATGTGAGTATATTTATATTAGTTAAGATATTATGTTAATTAAGTACACAACTACCTACTTGAATAATAATAATAGTTTTCTCTTTCCTCATGGGTTTGCTGGAAGAGAACTCTGCTTAGGGTTAAGCTCGCCTTTATGCATTTATTTTGTATATTATTAAACTAGTAAATTTTTCATAATGTGTACAATAAAGAATGATAATGATAAATAAGGTCGTCGTTACATGATATTGACTACTAAGTTAGTTAGCTAAGTAAGTTTTATATTATTTTTGTTATTCCTAATCACCTGCAACTAATATTAGACATCTTCTTATTCTCCTTCATCATTCTATTTAAGTCCATTCATGAACATAGGCCTTTCCAAGAAAGCCATGCCATGCCCGTCTTTTTGAAGTTTTCTTCGAGTTCCTGGAAGGTTTAAACATTTTCAACAAGCAGGGGTTGTTGAGCGTAGTATTAGTACCCTCATTCTAGTGATGCTGATTCCCCTCGAATGTTTGTAACATTTCAGTTTGGCAAATTCATACAGATTTTCCGCCATCATTATTTAAGCGTTAGAGTATAGGGCTAAAAATTATTATTGTTAACATATTTGTTTGGAATTGAGCTTACAGCTTTACACAAGTCTACTACATCTAAGAACTTATTACATCGAATTTTAATATAAACGTGTATATCAGTTGTAATAGATGTTTTAGTCTAGCTATTTAAAGGAATTAGACGGGCAGGTCACGTGCCCAACGTTTGCCAACATTGATGAGTTTATGCTCGTGTCGTGAATACTTGTAATGGCGACGAGATTGCAACGTCGTTATACATCGTTTCATGTTTACTGTTCGAGAATGTTATGTACACATATTGGGGAAAAATACTGAGTTTTCTAGACAAATATACGAATCAGCCAATGTTGATCCAAATATTGATTTAACGAGCATTATTATATTAGCTATTTTAGAAATATTGTGTGATGTCACATAAAAAAGTTAAGTAGCAGCTTCAAACATCTGAGATGTATGATGCTGCGTCTTCGTAATCTTCGGGTTAATAAACAGATGGCATCATCATTAAAAGTTGCATTATTGTGTTTAAAATTGGAAAAAATATATTTTCTTTGGTTTAGCGATGTACGAATTATCGACTGAGATTATTCCGAACTGATTTTCGGAATGCTTACCCATGATTTATTTTTTGGTCTAGTAAGTACTCAAACTACTGATACACATAGACACATCGTAGATATAGTATGTAATATATGTGTACTGTATATTGTACACAGAGTACCTGTAATTATTACCATGAAAACATAAAAGACATAAATCAGCAATCAATCATTTCTTCGAAACCTCGCGATGACAATCTGTCACTTATCAATCAATTGATACATAGTGTACGTGATAAATTACCACAGTATAAGCCGAAAACAGCGCGCTTCATTTATAAATTTCATATAAAGAAAGTTGATTTCATTATACGTTAAGCTATAGTAAATGAGCCATTGTAATTCTGTGGTCAGGGAGCTTGCTTTTATTTCTTAAGCCTCTCGTGTGCACGAATGAGTTAAGCACGAATTCGTACAGGCAAGATTAAAATTGTTAATTGCAATTTTAAAAGCCAATTTTCCTACTGAGCTCTCCGATTTAAGATTATTAATTGCGTCATCTTCTGAAAGGATATTTCCTTGGTCGATACGTCAACACCTCGTTTTGTATTGAGTGACAATATTTCATGTTTTGAGTTCCATTCGCGCTTGGTACAAATACTTCTATAGCTCCTCCTCCGTCACATTGAAAATCTAACCCTATTTTCCACGCTATTTTTCCTAAAGGCTACGGCTATTTAAAACTGTGATAGCTCTAAATTTGATTACATTGTATAGCCTAATGATCATATAAGAACGGTATTAGAGCCCGCATTTTAAAACAAATGAACGTAACCTAATATGCATTTGAGAGTAAAATTATTTCTTTCCACTTCAACTGCTTACAGGGTTTATTCAAATGAAAGGATTTTTTTTATATAATCTTCTTAGTTGTCAGGATGTTTTGTAAACATTAAATTTAAAATATTTGATTGAGATCCTCTTGGGCGAATTGAAACACAGCAAAAACATCCGAATACTTGGCAGACGCCAACAGCGCAGGACATATGACAGTGAAGCACGTAAAAATACAGAGACATACACTCGTTTTTAGCTTCTTCTATCTGATTCGATATAACTCTAGTACATTACAACTAGACTCCGAAACCAATAATTATTTTACTCCAAACTGGATTCGAGCCCAGCACACTTACCTCAGCATTCAGTTACGAAAACCACTAAGCCGTGCGTTAGTAAAAAATATCGTCCTAACGTAATCTGAAATGCAAAACTTAAATAAGTCTGTTAATACTATCAATTCCGAACATAGAGAGTTAGACACTATAGTTTTTTTTTACAGAACAACTCGAAAGCGCTGGAAGATCTCACGGTTAGATGCATTTGATGAGATATTGGAATTAAGTGAAAGAAGTGGATTGTCTACGTATTGATGTAAATTTCTTTCATAGTATCAATACAGAATTCAAATTGAAACGAACACGAGGGTCGTATTTTTATTGGCTACAATTTCTAATATGGAGTAGTCTCCATTGATTGTTTTGCAATTTTATCGATTCTTTAGTTTGATGATAAAATGATATGAGTTTAAAGATTTACAATAGAAGTAACAAGAATCTGTTATTATTTTAATTAAGTTTATTAATACAATATTGCAATTAATAAAATGCATCTACAAAAACTTATTTTAAAACAAATGAAATCAATAACATGAAATTCATTTAAACAATTTATTGTATACAATATGAAATACTTACATTTTTAAACAATACAGTTGTAATTATAATTGCAAATGTAATATAGACAAAGATTATTTTATTTATTATTTTGCCACTATCTTTATCCTCGCGGGTATCATAAATGGCCACCAAAATCATAGCGGCTCGGTGACGATGCTTGTTACACGTAACGTTTTATCTCCCGGAAAGAGAAAAATTGGATGCGGAAACTTGCATTTGCCAGTCTACAATCTGGATTTTAGACTGGAAAATGCAAGTTTCCGGTTACACTGAGATTTGCTAAATATAATTCCATAATCTCTACGTACATATCAACACACAAATGTATTTAAATGTAACTAGTCTGGCCATATTTAATGTAACAATTAGGAACTTTGTCTGAATTAAAAATTTGAATGCATTTATTATGTCAGAAACTTTGATTGATTTGCCGTCATTTATTATACTATTTCTCATCGTGATTGTTAAATTAGTATTCATTTTGAAACGGAGCTATATACGAATAACAACAGAATTTCAGTGATTGCTTTCAGTCAGTAATTTTTAAAACTCTTCAAAAACTAGGCATCAGTCGTGTTTTTGTGACGCACTATCGAGAGGTAAACAAATTCCTCTGTCAAAACTATAAAAGATCAGCGCGACTCTGTACTTTTAGGGCCAGATGGCCCATGTTAACGCCTCTATTTGACGAAACCTTAGAAGGTAACAAAAATATTGTCGCCAGAAATGAAGATTCTCGCTAAGAATGCTGACGCGAATTACGAATCAAGATCTGAAGCTATGTGCTTACCGTCAATAGACAAGACATCCTAAATTAATTAGAAAAAAGATTAAGATAAAGTATGCATTAAAGCGCTTAATATCGCGATACGCTAAAGGAACAAACAAAAACATGCACATTACTGATGATAAAACAAGATGCAAACTGGCAAAGTGGTTAACAACCTGCATCAATCCGGTGGTAGATTTATAAAAAAAAACGTTTGACAAGTGAAATTTAGATTTCTTGTATCGATGAATATATTATTTAATTTGATTTGAATTGAATTAGGGTTTGGTGCGGAGATTCACGAAGCTCCATTTGTTTGAAAAGGGAGTAAAGCCAGCCAATTTTTATAAAAGCAGCCCATCTAGGATCATGTAGTAAAGTCTCTCAGTGTTACACTTTTTCGGAATGTATCCAGAACATTCCGGCAGGCTCTGCTCTTGAGTACAGGGCACGAGCAACTAAAACATGCTTTGAAAATAATGTTCTGAGCTTCAAAAGAGCTGAAAACTGGCCTCGTTAGTCCTGATCTGAATCTGATGGACTATAAATTGTAGGTACTAGAGAACATAGCCAGCCTGCGTAAATTCATAGATTCCTAATCAGAGAGATTAAAGGCCTGTATCAAAGCTAAAAGTGGCCACTTTAAATTAAATATAATCAAAAAATACACATACAGAACTTATAGCCATGCTAGCAGAATTTGCCTCAAAAAGTGAATGTGCCTCAAAAGTTTGAAATGAAAGTCGTTGATTATTTTTGGCCACTAACCAAAACTTCTTAAAATTTTAAAAATAAATAACTTCAACTTCATTAATAATACATTTCCAATACACGTTTTGAATGAAACGATCTGTGAAATTTTTATACACTGACTCCAGTCGGAGTAAGCAAACTCAATGAATAGAGACTGAACTATTCAATGCATTCATTATAGATTCTATCAGAGGATCTAACAATTTTATTTGATCCACATTCGCGTAATCTTTCAAATAAATGAAAGGTTTTACTTTCTATCCAGTATTTCGCTTTTTCTTCGGTATTTGAGTAACAGATTAATTAAACTTTTTAAAGGATCTGTGGGTCGAGTTTTGCTGTTGGATTTGCACCAGTATTAGATAATAGCATACTAAACATGACAGTTAACAAACTCATGAATCACACACACTTATCAAAAACTACGGACCTAATTACCGATAAAAGGATAATCCTCCTATATTTATGTATGTTGCAATTTCGCCCATTTACCTACTTGATTTAACCATTTTTTTCCATATTGATAACCGATTTTTGTCACACTAAAAGATAATTTAATTTGAAACGAAACGAAAATTGCTTCACAGCTGCGTGGTCATGGGGGAAAAAGGTGTTAGACGATCTGGACGTAGTTAAATCGGGCTATCTTCAGATTTTATTAATTAATTTTGGTCTGATCTATGCAGAATGTGCTGGTTAGATTGGACCAAATACAGTATATTGAGGTCGTGCAGTGGTATGCTTGGTTTTAGATTTAATTTTGGATCCTAAACCGGTGGTAGTATATAAATTTCTTTCTTAAATGGTAATTTCGTTTCAAATGTGTAGTGTTCACGTAAATACAAGAAATCACTAGATAATTTAATAGTTACGCAATTTATGAGGCGTTAAAACCGAGCAGCGGCCTTTGTTGCTGCTCGAATGAGCTGGTCCAACCGGGCTAATAGCACGGCCTCACAAAATATCGGCGTGAAGTAGTGGCATCTTGTGCTTCAGTCTTGTAGTTCAGTTTTGCTATTCTTCTTTTCCGTTGAGAGAGATAATCTGCTGCTTATCATCACGTGAAAGAAAAGTAATATGTAAAATAATGTTGATTGAAACCTAAAAATTCTGGTAGGTATTTTTGATTAATCTCGTTTTGCGATGCACCCGTACCCTTTACTGCGGTATTGTACATCGTATACTACCGAAGGTGCGTTCCAACCACACAACTCTAACGAGAGATTCACACCGCGTGAATTTGTTAGCGAGCATTCAAAAGCGTCTCACGTGATTGTTAAAATTTTATTGCGTGCCAAACCTTTGTTTACGAGCTCTATAATTCGCGAGCCCGTTAATTTTTCATGAAAATGACAGAACAGGCAGTTGTTTTCTTTTTTTCTGATTTTCTTTAAACGTGCACACGTTTACTTTTCTTTTTGATTAGTTTTTTACTTTTTTATTTTGTCAAAATGTAGTTTTTCTATAAATGATATTAATTTTTGGATGTAATTGGATCATCTCTTTCGCAAAGAATATAAATAAGAATAAACGCCTACCTCACCTGCACTTGCAACCTGCTCGCAAATAAACAAGGTTCTGTCGACCAAATGACGATGGGGAGCAGTATGATTACTGCGTAGGTACCGGCATTGTGCTCATCAACCAGCTTCCCCGACGTAGTCAGTATAGACAAACATTTCAAAAATGAATGCCGGCCCTTGGTGACGCTTTCTTGGAGTTTTTTTAGTGAACATTAACCGTGCAGTAGACAACTAAAATAAACTTATGTAGTAAATATAGATTTATAATTACTCAAATGCTTTTCGTATAACATTACAGAAAGAAAAATCACATTGCAACTGGACCAGACAGTTGGTATAATGACTGGAGATATAAATAAGGAATACATTGTGTATAATTACTCGCACCGGGTACTCTGGCTCCAAAACCCTCTCAAATATTGGAAGGCGGCCTTTGCCCAACAGGGAGATATGCTGCTACTTTACGTTCTTACTTTAGTATGTGGTGGTGAATTCATATACTGATACTCTTATATTATACCCTCAATTTTTCAGCTAAAATATTTACCTTTGTCATGTATCGATAAAAACTCTATAGCAACCTTCGGGTATTAAATTTTCTGTGTAGGTGTTAAATTTGTGCTTAAAAAGCAATATCTAAAGATAAAGCTTTTGTCTCAACCGAGGAAGACATTACTGATTACGGTCATGATCACAGGACAATAAATGCAATAAAACCAATCAATCTATAATACAGTGGTAATATATACCCAACTGTATTTGTTCCTGGATGACCATCCGGCGTTCGTCTGAGGGAGGAAAATCCTTCAGACCATGCAGAATCCAAATATCACAGACTATTGATGGGGAGCAGTATTTTTATACGATTTTTTTTTAAAGTGGGTTTACAAACAAGTCCATCTGATGTTAAGTGGCTACTGGGCACCTCACTACAACTTCAATCGGAAAAAAGTTTGTCACCTCTGAGGACTAATATCAAAGCCCGTAATTATACTGGCTCTCTATACTTTACAAATCGGAACACAACAGTAGTAAAGTAGTAGATAATTGATGGCAGAAATCGGTGGCTCCTATTCAGACGACTCCTATGCGGAATCTGCCACCTAGTAAACTGGCACAACTGCCACCAACCCGCCTCTGAGAGTCGTGATGAGTGGCAGTTTCACGAAAATGCCTATAAACAGCACTGGAATTATTCATGCTGCCAAAAAGGAAGTAGATAGTAGACCCAATATTAAATTTCCGCGCAGTAACTTATAAATGCATAATTAGATTGTACATCAAATTTACATAATATTTCATAATAATTTATGCTTAGGGATGAAGAATTTATCATCAACATCCTTTTGGAAATGTCTAGGTAATTCTTACTTTTTTGAAGTCAGTCTAACGATTAACTATATAAAGGTATTATAAAGTTATCTATTCGTATATGCTCTCTTGATACTGAAAATTACGTCAGAGATGATGTAGCGCCCTCTACATCTTCGCTCTTGTAAATCAAATCCATTACCGGAAGTAATGAATGTGCCTTCACGGGCAGACTGGCATTCACACGTCCTCGTGTGACATGTGTATAGATGTTTAATTAACCTGTTATGAAAGCTGGCAGACTCCTGCATCTGTGCTCAATAATATCACGCTTGCCTATTCACGAATACTCAAGTTAAACTAATTGTTGACTAATAAACTGATTATAACTTAACGATTATTCTTTTGAAATATTTGACATAGTAAAATAAAATTATATATAACTATTATGGGTTACATGAATATGTATGTGTAAGGAATGGCAGCTAAAAGCAAGCTGGAGTGGCAATGAGCCGGTCACATAACTCGCAGAACGGACAAGAAATTGGGAAAGAAAGGTTCTCGAGGTACAGAAGAAAGCAGTACGATAGAGTAGTACGGCCTCTCAAAATATGGCGTCATCACAGTATTGTGATAATTTGATGAATGCAGGTAGCTTGGCAGGCCTTCCTTTGTGGCATTCTTTGAGGAAAGCCTATGTCCAGCAGTGGAATAAAGTCGAATATGAAATCTGTTCATATCAATCTGTTCATATTTCCAAAATTTGTATTTTTTTTTTTTTCAATAATTCAGTATATAATTATCTGTAAGTGGTATTTGATTAGTCAGAAGTTTTTTTTTATGTGAAAAGCGGCAATCAAGCAAGCGGTTCACCTGATGGTAAGTGATTATCGTCGCCCACGTACATCTGCAAAACCAGATGCTGCGTTGCCGGCCTTTAACGGTATTTAGGAAATGGAAGGAAGGATGAGGAGAGGGATAGGAA
The DNA here is from genome assembly GCA_029286595.1 of Bhutanitis thaidina. Taxonomy (NCBI): domain Eukaryota; kingdom Metazoa; phylum Arthropoda; class Insecta; order Lepidoptera; family Papilionidae; genus Bhutanitis; species Bhutanitis thaidina. Next base: position 2,564,119 of record JAGSMS010000003.1, read on the forward strand.
GAGGGAGTGGGAACGAAACGCAGAAGCCTAAGATGCCTCTATTTCACGCCGGTATTCTGCGAGGCCGTGGTACCAACCCGAACGAGCCAGCCCATTCAAGCCGCAGCAAAAGCCGTTGCTTGGCTCTACCACTTTTAAAGTCAAAAACCGTCTATCTACATATATAATAGTCTATTATTATGTATATCATGTATTTTATTTCATATTTTAATTTATTTATTTTGTTATATTTATTCATATTTGTTTATAGTTATTTTAAAATAATTTTGTTACTTAGATAATTTACTAAATAAATACAACTGCTACGGCTATCTCACTAACCCATGGGTTGACTGGCAGAGAATGCCAATAGGCATTAAGTCCGCCCTTTGTCACCTCAAATTATAAGGGGTGTAAGCAATAGGGTTTTAAAAAAAAAAAAACCAATTACTAATTAATCATGCATTTTATGGAGGGTTACTTACCACGACGAAAGGCGAGTCTTTGAGAGCAGTGCTGGTAGCCTGGCACTAGTCCTGCTGTTACCCATCACAACCGTGCTAATTAAAAATCGACTCACTGAAATGGAATTTACTTGCTTGCTAACCAACAGAATTCACCGCGCATAGGTTACGTTAAAATTTGGAGAAAGATATACTACGTAACCGTTTAGACTAGTGTGTTATTAGCATTAGTCAGATAATTTAATCAACCATCTAAACTAAATTGCACGTCCCACTTGCGGCGGATTTACCGGATCTTGTAACAATGTTTGATACATAAACAAACATAAACAACCAACTTAAACATGAATGGAACCGAGGAAGTAAACGGGTTAAAACACTGTCGGCTTTATCTATGTACATAAACTTTTAGTTACGAAACATTTAACTGAGTACTATTAAGCAGATTATTTCTTGACTTGTTAATACAATAGATTTTTTTTTGTTACGACACGGGCCTAAGTGGCTAGTGTACCCCACATGGCTCAGCGCCATGGATCCAGGATTGGAATTCCAGATGAAGGCACTAATTGTTGATAATCACGTAACAGTAAAGAAAAGCAACAGCCTGTAAGTGCCCACAGCTGGACAAAGGCCTCCTTCTCAAATTCTGCTCCAGTGCGGGTTGGCGGGCTTCACATATCCTAGAAATAATAATTATTATTTCTCAGACATGCTGGTTTCCTCACGATGTTTTCCTTTACGTGGTAAATACAGCGCTTAAAATTTTTATTAACAATTTTAGCGGTGCCGGCACCGGGGATCGAACCCAGGTCACTCACGCTCTGTGACACTAAAGTGAGCGTCCTGACCACTAGGCTACCACGGCTCTCAATAATCACGTATAGCTTGTTTTTTTTGAGTCTGACTGTGTTGTGTTGCGTCTTATCTTGTCGCATAAACGTTACATCGTATATGGGAAGATTAACAAGAGTGAGTTGCTGTGAGCACTTCGACTCATGCAATGTACTCTTTATAAACTAGAGCTAGAATCTACTCCTTTTATTTAATTTTAACTTAAATTTTACAATAAGTGAAATTTGAGTTAAAATTAAATACTGAACATACTATTTTTGGTACGGGCTATTTTTTTTAGAGGGGGCAGGAAACGAACATGCGGCTTTCATCATCATCATCATCATTTCAGCCTATCACAAGTCCACTGCTGAACATAGGCCTCCCCCAAATATTGCCACGAAGCTCGGTCCTGAGCCACCTGCATCCATCGACTTCCATGAAGTGCCTATTGGCACTTCAGCTTGCTGATCTTTACGGCCCTATCATCGCCCAATTCATCTGCAACGCCATAGGAGGAGCGTTGCCGGCTATAAGGATATTTGGGAAAGGGAAAGGGTAGAGGGGGAGTGGGCCTCTGGTTACCTCACTCATCGTACCGAGGCCGTGATCGAGCTACTATCGATTACAATAAAAAATACTAGCTATCTGTGTGTTCTGTTACTATCACATCTATGGCAGACCGATCGGCCGACCGATAGCAGTATTCTGTAACCAATGCATACGTTGATATCCGTTACAGACGGGAGGGTCACTCCACCATACAGCATACGAATTATCATTCTTCCTTCTTAAGTGAAGTGGAATATAAATTCACTCGAAAATCACTCGTATTATTTATAACATAGCTATTATATTTTATTTTCTTAAACGAACATTACCCTCACTTTATTTTTACTAAAATCCATAAAAATATTTTTAATCGATGAGCTAATTTCAACGCTAATGCGTTACGTAAAACCATTATAGAATTAACAAATGGACCCTCAATTTACAAAGTACAAAGGACTTATAACGGGAGCCTTAAATATTTAATTTATTTATTCGTAAGATAATTTAGACGTAAAATAAACGATATATCTACGTACGTAAGGTTAATTTTGGCTAAAATATTTTCTCAGTACAGTAATGCCAACCAACAGCTGGCGGAGTAACTTAATTATAGATAAGGTTGGAAATTACTTGTAATTAAATTTTTATACGTGAACGTTGTTCTAGAAATCTGTTGTTTTTTAATTGACTTAAAAAAAGGTGAGTTTATATATAGTAATATAATTCCACAAATACCCCTTAATAGTCTCATCATTTATTTAGATTACGTCAAAATCGTTATTAATCAAAGAGTTAAATTTTGTAAATAAAGAGGAGCAAGTTTGTGTGACATGAGAAATACTTCTGAGACATTCAAAGTTCGCTAACCCATTCTATAACCTCTTCCCTTCTAAAACCCTTTTTTTAATTGCAATAAAATCTTTATTAATTTTGAGGAGTACATTAATGATACCATGTATAAATTAGAAAGAAATAAAGAAGCAATGTTCGTTCGAGGCTACAATACAACAAAGATAACATTTAAATGAAACAATTATTTACGGAAATCCATACCAAATACAGCATACCACTGCACGTCCTTCGGATATCGTGAATTTTTTCTGCGTAGAGCGGACTAAAAATTAATAACTATGAAGCAGGCGGCAGCCGCGTTAACTATGGAATCAGGATGTCAAACACCTGAGTCCCCATGGGACCACGAAACGTCGGGATTAAAAAAAGCTTATTAAACGCGATAAAACCCGTAAATAATAGTTTCATTTCATATGTGTGGTATTCGCGTAAATACAAGAAAGATCAGTGGTAGCCTAGTGAGTCTGGGCTTTCTCATTAGTTTAATAGAGCGACATAGACCTGGGTTCGATCCCCGGTACCGATAATAGCTAATGTAAGTGCTGTATTTACATGTTGTGCTGTTTGCCGAAATAATGAAAAAATATTATTTCGAGGAAATGTGCAGCCCGCCAACCCGCACTAGAGCAGCGTGGCGGGCCTTTCCGGCTTGAAAACCTTCTCAGATATTTGAGAAGGAGGCCTTTACCCGGCATTGGGCACTTACAGGCTGCTACTTTACATTACAAGAAAAATAACCGGCATCACTAAAATTAGTCATTAAAATTTTAAGTGTTGATTACCACGTGCACAGCGTTAAAGAACGAAAATCTTAGTCCAGCTTTGGGATTTCATTATTTTTACTTCTGATGGGATGGTTTTGTATACCGTATTGATTTCACATAAAATATTTCAACAATGCGATCTAAGTCCGAAATAATTTGCATAATTAATAAGTTACGGTGAACTAAAAGTTGAACTCTAAGGGAAAATTTAAGCTAATGGGACAGTAATTTACAAAGTTTTGATATATATTGTTTTGTTAAATTCGGAACACATTTTGTTTTAGGTCAACCGCTTGTCGCACTTTATCTTGAAATTTATAATGTTTTGTCACAGTTGTTAATAAAATGTAGACACAGTTAAAATAAAAACGACCTATCGTTATAATTCTGGGAATAAATGGGAGATTTTTGAAGTTTCTTTTTTGTTTAAAACTCCAAAGTTACCTGTTACTTTTATGTTAATTAAAGTAAAGTATCAGCCTGTACGTACAAAATGCCCACAGCTAGACAAAGGTCTCCACTCAAATATGTGTAAGAGTTTTGGAGCCGACAAGGGTCCGTGGTTACTCCAGAGGGAGTCGGAGGATTATACATATCCTCGAAATAATATGACTCTAGAAATATGACATACATGCAAATTGCCTTATGATGGTTCCGAGCCCGTGGTAAATCCAGCACTTAAAATTGACGCCTCTGCTACGAGCCGGTCTTCTGCGAGGACGTGGACCTAAGTCGAGTTGATGTATTTTAATTATGAAAAGATTTAAATAAAACCTTAACTCTGACCTTCATAATATTTTTCAATAATCGGTAACATGGATATGAATTACGTACAAAGCTAACAATTGTAGACGATATAATAATTTCAATGATAGAGTAAACAACAATCATTTACTTCCATTATAATTCTGTAACAATGTAAACGTATCGAATAACATTGATCACTTACAGAGCTTCTCATAAATTCGTAATGCATAGAAGCAATCGATCTATTCGTATACAAACCGCCATCGGCGATGTTAAACTATTCTATGCATTCGTGATAGATTCTATCAACAAGCCCCGCGTATGTTATTTAATGCCAATCGCGAACGATCGTGGATACCCCCGAGATACAGCCATGCATTGTCTGACGATCCTCTGTCAAGGACTGAAAAGGGAACTTTGTTGTTACGAATATCGATTTTTTGAGCTCTGCGAAGAAAAAAATACTCGTAAATCATTTGAATAGACGAATCGTCATTTAAGTTATTAAATGTTTCATGCTCGATTTCTTCTTCATTATTGCTTTCGTCCCCGTACCATGGATAAAGTTATGTCTAGCAGTGGAGATATACCGGATGATAAAGATGATGACAAGAACACGTAAGTAGCAGGTGGAAAGTAATTATAAGAATACAATGCGTATAAAAAACGAGATAACACTTCATCTGTTGGTAGATGGTTACTGGAGATCATGGACACCTGCAAACTTCAATCGATACTATACGTATCAAACCGGAACACAACTGTAGCGTTTGGCAGTAGATATGGGTTAGAGTTCGGTGAACTCCGAGGCGGAGGAGTCTACCACCTGAAGGTTTTTTTAATGCTTTTATGGAGAGGCCTATATCTTATTTATACAGGTCGATAAAACTTTTTTTTTTAATTCTAGCAACGCTATTTATTAAGTAACATTACTAATATTCCTGTTAACCCTCCAACTAAGCATTATAGCATGTACCTAGAGTGGTTCACGACAATAGTCAAATGGCGGGCTCGAACTTACGACGTCAAGTTTGGTAGTCCCCGCCCTAACCCATTTAGCTATTGGCGCTTAGATAAAATAATGTTAACTATACACTGCAAACATGAAAATACTACTATATGTACATTGTACAGTGTACTATTACATATGAAAATTACAGAGATGTTAACACATAAAATAAAGAATAACCCTTTTAACTGCATTCTGATAAATCTAGACGAAGTGCATATTGTATGATAACTTAAAGATACTTAAAGCTAAAAATTTAATCTTAAAAAAAAAAGGAACAGAAGCTTCAAAGACTCAGTTAAACATACAGGAAGCATAATATCTTCAAAGTTAGACTACAGACTTTTAAATAAGGGACATAAAATCTTAAACAATAATTAACTGTGCCCATAGAACCCATGATATAAAACATGAAGCCTCATGAATCTCGCAATATATAAATTACTATGAGATTCTTAATTAGTATGGTATTAAGAATCTAATAAGATACAACTTCCGAACATTATATGCAAAGTCAGTAATTACGAAAGCTAGTAAATGAAATTTCGTATGCTAATTGAATAAACACAATTAAGGGAGCATTTAGTAAAGGCATGTGCGAGTAGTCGAGAAAGACTATAAAGTAAATGGAAACGGCGTGTTTTTTTTTTAATTTAAAGTAATATTCGCCTAAAGATTTACGAGACAAGCAGCCGACAACCAGCCATTGTTTTCTTTGTTTTGATGCATGGCTTTAAAAATGAGGATCATATAAATGAGAATGTATTCGTAACATTTCTGGTTTTTCTCAAATTTTATACAATGTCGACATTTCAGTACAAACACGTATAATGTGGTTTGAGTCTGCATTCAGGATCTTGTGATCACTCACACTCACCTGATGGTAAGCGACTACCGACGCGCAACGTACTAGAGCTGCAGGTGCGTTGCCGTTTAAGAATATTTCTGGAAGGAGGAGGAGGAGAGAAGAAATGAAAAGGGCGAAAGGAGGAGTGGCTCCTGTCCCTCTCCCATTTATCCCCTCCTCCAGTTACCTCACTCACCGAACGAAACTCAGAAGCAAAAGCTCTACTTCCCGCCGGTATTCGCGTGGTCTTAGTACTATCTAGGTTGCGCCGGTCCATAGAAATCATGGCATGTCAGCCATTCAAAGTAAAGTCTGTCGTTCAGCAGCGAACTTTCACAGGTAATAATTGCACTAACTTTTTCCGGCCATGAAGGTCATACAAAGTGAATGATATCATCACTTCAGCCTAACAGAAGTCCACTGCTGAACTCCTCCTGAAATAGGCCTCCCCCAAAGATTGCCACGAAGCTCGGTCCTGAGCCACCTGCATCCATCGACTTCCCGCAACACTGCGCAGGTCGTCACTCCATCTTGTGGGGGGTCGTCCTACACTGCGTTTGCCCGTACGTGGCTGCCACTCGAGAACCTTTTTTCCCCAATGGTTGTCAGTTCTGCGAGCTATGTGGCCGGCCCATTGCCACTTCAGCTTGCTGATCCTTACGGCTATGTCGGCTACCTTAGTTCTGCTGCGGATATCATCGTTGCAGACTCTATCGCGCAGAGAAACACCGAGCATAGCCCTTTCCATAGCGCGCTGAGCAACTTTGAGCTTCCTCATACGGGCTGCAGTGAAGGACCAAGTCTCGGATCCGTATGTCATCGCTGGCAACACGCACTGGTTGTATACTTTCGTCTTGAGGCTTTGCGGTATACTCGACGAGAAGATATGGCGTAGTTTCCCGAACGCTGCCCAGCCGAGTTGGATTCGTCGATTGACCTCTGAGTCGAAGTTGGACTTACCTAATCGGACAATTTGTCCCAGGTATACGTACTCGTCTACAACTTCGAGCCTATTGTTCCCAACAACAACCAGTATTGGTGTGACATGGACGTTTGACACGAACTTCGTCTTGTCCATGTTCATCTTAAGACCAACCTGTTGGGAGACGTTATTGAGGTCATTGAGCATTGTACTAAGCTCCTCCAGCGATCCTGCCATAAGAACTATGTCGTCGGCAAATCGAAGGTGAGTGATGTATTCGCCATTGATGTTGATACCGTATCCTTTCCAGTTCAGCTGCTTGAAAACATCTTCCAATGCAGCGGTGATATGACATCACCCTGTCTTACACCTTTCTGCAGTTGGATTGGTTTCGTACTCTGATTCTGTACTCGGATGACGATGTCTCGTAGCCTCATTGTACAAACACCTCAGCACTTCGATATACCGAGAGTCTATCTGGCACCGCTGGAGAGACTGTAGCACCGCCCAAATTTCGACTGAATCGAAGGCTTTCTCATAGTCCACATACGCCAGACATAATGGCAAATTGTACTCCTCGGCCTTTTGTACAATCTGGCGAAGAGAATGTATGTGGTCTATGGTACTATAGCCTTTTCGGAATCCGGCTTGTTCGGGAGGCTGGAAGTCGTCAAGTCTGTTCATTAGACGATTTGAGATGACTCTCGAAAACAGCACGTAGACGCGGCTTCGAAGCGATATTGGTCTATAATTCTTCAAAAGGCAGTTATCCCCTTTCTTGAAGAATAGGACAACCACGCTTCTACTCCACGCTTTCGGCGTAACACCGCCATGAATGACGGAATTAAACAGCTTCTGAAGGACAACAAGTATCGGTTTTCCACCCGCTTTCAGAAGCTCAGCTGTAATTCCGTCCTCACCCGGCGCCTTGCCGTTTTTAATCTGTTTGAGAGCCATCCTAATCTCGCTCAGACTGACGTCCGGGATGTTATAGGAGTAATGTCGGATAAGCTTGGCTCTTGGGTCGTTACTCACATCAGTTTGTGCTTTCAACGACGTTGTGTACAGCTGTCCGTAAAATCTCTCGATCTCACTCAAAATCTCGGCTCCAGCGGAAATGACTGCGCCGCTTTCGGTCTTCAGCTTGGTCTGTTGGCTCTTTCCGATAGACAGATCTCTGGCGAAGACTTTGGAGCATTGGTTCCGCTCTATCGCTTTTTCAATACAGGCTGTATTGAATTTGCGTAAGTCTTGCCTCATACATTTGGAGATCTGTCTATTCAGTTGCCGATACTCTGACGCATCCGTTGTAAGCTGCAGCTTTATCTCACGCCTGGCTTTCATGAGTTTAAGAGTGTGATCGGAGAGCTTTTGGGGCTTGTTCGTGCGGCGTGTCCTGCAAAACTTAGCTCCTACCGCATGGACAGTTTCCACTAGCCTGCTATTCGTATTGTCCACTGTAACGCAATCGTCTAGGCACTGAAAGCGATTATGCAATTCGAGCTGAAAGCTCTCGGGGTTCTGGATAAGGGCACGTGGTGGGAGGAGCGTAGACTTCACCAGACGAGACCGCTCGAGCCTAATGTTAAGGTTCAGTGTGCCTCTTACCATTCGGTGATCACTGCCGGTTTTTACCCTAGTGATCACAGAGACATCACTGAACAGCTGACGCTTGGTCGTCATGATGAAGTCGATCTCATTTTTTGTGGTACCGTCCGGGCTCATCCATGTCCACTTCCTGTGGGGCCGCTTCTGGAAATAGGAGTTCATCATAAAGAATCCCTCCTTTGCCATGAAGTCAGCCAGCTGTTGCCCTCTTGGGTTCCGTTGCCCTACTCCAAAGTTCTCCACTATCAGCTCATCGCCTTTTTTCGTACCTAGTTTTGTTGGTGCGTATACCTGAATGACTTTCAGCGAATACCTTTCGGTTATTCTGAGTATAAGGTACGCGACCCTACTCGACACACTTCCGATCTCGATCACGTTGTTGATGAGAGACCTGTGAACGATAAACCCGACACCTCCTTGGGACAGATGGTCACCCTGCCGGTAGCAGAACAAGTTACCGGATTTTAAGATTATAGAGTCCTCTCCCTGTCTTCGGACTTCAGACAACCCTATAATACTCCAGTGTAACTTGCTTACTTCTTCTTCCAGTTCTAGTATCTTCTCGTCGGTCCTCAATGTGTGCGCGTTATATGTTGCCAGGTCCAGTCGTTTGGGTTGTCAGCTAGAAATCAGCCAGTGATTCTTCGCACCCCCTGCCTCGCCGTTACCATGGCTGCCACCATAGCCAGGACTGGCGAGGCCGCCGGGGACTGGGGGCCATTGCTTTCTTTACCTCTCATAATGAGGGGGTTGCCTTAGTTGCCACGCCCGGCGAGCGGGTTGGCAACCGCAGTATTTTTTTTTTGTTCTCGTGCAGGAAGATGCTGCTGCCCATCTCCTAATATAATTTTTTACCATTAGTCGCCTTTTACGACCTGGTCTTCCTGGTCAAAATCCTAAATCTGTGTGTGATACTCCTGTAATTGACTTGACTTTGGTGGAATTTGTAAATTAAAAAATAAATTAAGAAAAAAAGAGAGCCTGCTACGATTGAGTTGTATTTCCCGTTGGAATTCGAATTACGGGAATTTATTAATTTCCATACATTGTGGATTTCTCCCGTAGTTTTTCTTCACTACCAACCGTGGGAATCGACACCTGCATGCACAAAGCACACGAGATTGCAATTAATAAGTGACAGTTGACAGTGAAGTTAATGTTAGTGAAATTAGTTTTATTTACATTCAACAAAGGGTCTGTACAACGTTCGTATATTTAACGATTGTCATAACAATGTTAATAAGTAACACTTACTTAAGCAAATTCACGGGCTTATCTAGTAAACTGCGCCAGTCCATGTTAATTAAATTTCAAGTTAAGTCGGGAGCAGGTGGTGTTGGAGACCCGCGATAACATGCGACACGTTCCACAGACGCCGGCTACGATTTTTGAGGCAGCTAATATTTATTCGTTTGCAGAGATAATTTCAGTTTATTGCTGTCATTAATTGTATTTAGTTAAAACTGTGTACTTCTTGTTTTTATGTAGACTTAGTATCCTTCACAGCGCTTTTTAAGCGTGGTAGAGCCAAGCGGCGGCTTTTGCTGCTGCTCGATTGGGCCGGCTCGACTGGGTTGGTACCACGGTCACGCAGAATACCGGCGTAAAGTAGATGCATCTTGTGCTTCTGCGTTTCGTTCGGTGAGTGAGGTAGCCGGAGGCCTTACCCTTCCCCCTCCTCTCCCTCTATCCCATATACCAAATTTCCTTATAGGCCGGCAACGCACCGGCAGCACCTATGGTGTTGCAGATGTATGTGGGTTACGGTAATCACTTACCATCAGGTGAACCGCTTGCTCGTTTGCCGCCTTTCCAATAAAAAAAAAGCTTGTCTGTACGTGGATGCACTAACGAAAATTATAAAGTCATAGACATAAAAAATAAAGACATTTATTCAGACACTTACATCTACACACATAGTACATGATAAAGTGATACATAATAATTGTTTTTAATAATGATAACAAAATAATAAATTATAAAGATAACAAAACAGCAAGAAAAAAAAATTAGCTGTATGTATGTATTTATACAAGGAATTTGTATCTGTTGTAATGAAGCGACGGAAAGGACCGTCTCAAGATAAGACAAGGCCTCCTCCTTCTCAAGTATCAGTCAACCTGGGTTTTGCCTGTTGCCAATGAGGGTCGATGGACTACACATGCTTCGGCGACTCCCCGGGACGGCGACAGGTTCGAATAATGATATATAATATAATAATAGTAATAAATATTATTATTATTATAGATGAAAACGCATTTGTGACCTACTTCAATTGAGGTTGTTTGCAGGTGTCCAGGTTCTACCGATGAACAGTAAGCAAGTTTTTCAGGGAATTCCAATAAAAAACGATTAAAAACATCCCAAAAAATGTTAAATTTTTTTTAATGTCGCTTCGAAGTTACTTTGGCTCTTAATATAACACCTAGAAATAAAAACTTTATCGTACCTAAGATCCATGGCCGTTAAAGGAACAGCCATAAAAGGTTTATCGGTATCCAAAACAAGAAGGTCAACAAAAAGTCTCGACTATAAGTTAAATTATCTCTAGATTAATCTTAAAATTATCTTGAGTAAGATATAGCCATAAATACATTACGCAAATCCGAATCTAAAGACTCAGTGAAATACCTGAATAAGCTTTTATCCAATAAGAAGTTATTATAAACAATAAAGTTATGTATGGAGTTAATTCTAAGCGGTTTATGTCCGAGCTAGTAAGGGCCACCTTACTGAAAAGCGTTAGAATAATTCGACATGCGATTTAAGGAGGGCTTTCGTTTAGAAAAATTGAAGCGTATTATATTTCATCTATATATTTGCGCGCATGTGGCGCAAATCAAGAAGAGTACATTATAAGCTTCTACTTTACAAAAAAAAACCAACATTTCGTATATAAAAAAACCTGCAGAAAAAAATCTGCTGAAAGTTTATGAAAAATGCATTGCATAATAGTAAGTTAATAAAGCTGGAAGCAGGTGGTTACAAGGATTTATGACAGCATGGGGCCTATTCAATTATGGCTCCAATTTAAGCGCTAAACCTTATTTACGCATTTAGGCTTATTTCTAGTCTTCGCATTATGTTGTCTTAGTATCAGCGAGAGGGACATTATATTAAATTAAAACATTTTTTAAATTGTATAATCAATTTCTAAAGAGGAAATTATTTTTTGTAATAAAAAAGACAAGCAATCACACAGTTCAGTCCACTTAATCTCTTTGTTCCGTTAATAAATAAAAAATTCGTTTATAAATGTAATTTCTTACAATCTTCTATCGAGGTTCCTCTGACGGAAAATAAATCTCTGGCGGAGTCGAAAGATACTGCGTAGGTATACCTGTTTCTTGTAATACTTTGAACATTTTTTTAAGTTTATTTATTAACCAGGAAACGAAATAACAGCCCCGCATAGGAAACCGAAGCAAACTCCATGATATCAAAAACCACTAGACCTTCCTCTATTCGATATAAAAAAAGGCTGTCAGTGCCCAATCCTGGGCAAGGACCTCCTTCTCAAATATCTAAGAAGGTTTTGGAGCCGGGAAGCTGCTCCAGTGCGGTTTGACGGGCTTCACATATACTCGAAATAATATTTTTTATTATTTCTCAGACATGCTTCCTCAAGATGTTTTCCTTCACCGCCGAGCACGTGGCACGACACTTAAAAATTGCTATTAACAGTTTTAGTATTGCCGGCGATCGAACCCAGGTCACTCGCGCTCTAAGAAAATAAAGTGAGCGCCCTGTCCACCAGGCTACTACTACCAGTCATCCTCTATTCGGTGTAACTAATGTTTTGGTACTTAGTAGAGCCAAGTGACAGCTTCTGTTACTTCTCGAATGGGCCGGCTCAACCTGGGTGAATTAGATACATCTTGCGCTTCCCCGTTTCGTTAAGTGAGTGAGGTAACCGGAGTCCCATTCCACACTATTGTAAAACGCATATGATTTATATATAAATTGGCAAAAATGTTTTCTGTCTTTAATGTGTGAGCGAACATTATTTCATAGAGATTTAAAATATTCATATATATATTTTATATGCTTTAAACGTACCTATGCCATTTTGCTAATAAAGTCACGTACAGAAATCACGAGTGGTTTTTAAAATCTCGAGGAGTCTGTACTTTACAGCGTACTGAATTGAATTTTTAAAATTCGAACTAGAATAAATAAAAACCGGTGAAATTGTGTTGGTGGCGAAACGCCTTTAAACATTTAGAGAATCTCACCAACAATTTGAAATTAGTAAGTGAACAATCGGTAAAAAAATAATTACTTATGATTTCTTCTATTTAAGCGAACACTAGGTTGAAACGACACTATTGTTTACGGATTTTATCGCGTTTAATTTTGTTTTCATGTTCTCGACGTTTTGAGTGTTTTACAGCAACCGTGTTTACGGGGCGACTGAGGAGTTGGCCGTCCAGATGTCATAGTCAACTCGGGCTTCTTTCAGCTCTTAAACGACGGAATATTAAAACCAAAAATGAAACGCGATATAATCTCTAAATAATAGTTGGATTTGATTTGATTAAGGAACCTACTCGACTAATTTAAATATTGTAGGGTTATGGGTTCTCGTGATTTCGTAATTAGCCAGTGGTATTTCGCTTTGATATAATATATAGATTAAGAAACTTGGTGTGTACATGCGTAGAGTAAAGAAATAAGTCTATTAGTGTGGTTGTGATTAACAATTTGATTCCTTCTACAACAATCAATATCAGATATGTATGGTGCGATTATTTGTTTCAAAAGTCCCCGTAGGTTTATTCAATGTTGAAATGTTTTTAACCGATTACGAGGAGGGTTATGATTTCAACAGTCTACGAACGTATGTTGGTATGTTCAACTGTTTCCCTATAGCTCCTAAGTTACTTATCATATGTTGATAAATATGGTGTTGATTGCTTTGTTTTAATCCTTCATTTTGTCGTAGGCTATGTGATGTCATTAAATACACTTCTTATCGAAGAATGAACTTGTGCGTTTTAGTTTTTAATCTTATGTACATAGTTCATGTTAGGAGTAACGTTTCTTCATTAACCCTAAGTCCACAGTCAGACATAGGTTTTTCCAAAAAAGAGACAACAAAAGCTGGCACTAAGCTGGGCAAGCGAGTGATGAACGCGTTCTCGCGCCAGAGTCCACCACAATTTTGTGTGAGATTTAGGTTTATAATTAATTACTTATCTATTGGAATGTTGTGCTAAATATTCTTATTAAGAGGACAAATATTGCATAGTTGCATCACGATGATATTGTGACCCACCAAAGACGTTGTAATCATCATTCATCATCATTTCAGCCTATCACAAGTCCACTGCTGAACATAGGCCTCCCCCAAAGATTGCCACGAAGCTCGGTCCTGAGCCACCTGCATCCATCGACTTTCCGCAACACTGCGCAGCTCGTCACTCCATCTTGTGAGGGGTCGTCCTACACTGCGTTTGCCTGTACGTGGCTGCCACTCGAGAACCTTTTTTCCCCAGCGGTTATCAGTTCTGCGAGCTATGTGGCCGGCCTATTGCCACTTCAGCTTGCTGATCTTTACGGCTATGTCGGTTACCTTTAGTTCTGCTGCAGATATCATCGTTGCAGACTCTATCACGCAGAGAAACACCGAGCATAGCCCTTTCCATAGCGCGCTGAGGAACTTTGAGCTTCCTCATACACAAAGACGTTGGAATAATCATGAGAAAATGATCATACTTAAAATAACTCAAATAGTGACAGGCTGCGTCATCTTAGGTGCGAAGTGATTCTGCGATTGACCAACATGCTAGACGCGAGATCTTGGTAAATCTTTCTATTCTGGCTTTTGTCTTGCAAGCACTCCTGAAAGACTAACAAAGGAGATGAGAATTTTTACATTGACATACCAGCAGATACAAACAGGTTGGAATATAGTCAAGCTTTTGCCGCATTATAATTATATATAAAACAAAATAATGTTAGAACAATGCACACATGCTACTCTACCTAACCGCTAGTGGCTCGATAATCAGTTCGATCCAGGAATGACCACAGTGTTACAAAATGCCGTAAATTTAAGTAAATGACTAGTCAGGCCGAAAATGACGATACACTTTAAAACGAAATTTTGCCTTTTTGCATTTCCTCTGAATTAAAATTTGAAATGAAAGCGAAAATTAAACGAAATGAAACGAAAATGAAGTGAAATGAAAAATCTTTATTTGACGTAAGAAATTCAGTTTTCGTCTGTCAATTGTTGTTCTTTTAAATATACCACCGAAGTAATGAAGTTCCTATGACGGAGAAGAGACTGGCGAAAGAAATTCCATAGGTATTCTCATTTTTAAATAGATTTTGAGCAGTACGCATAATAAAGATTTGTCTAGCAGACAATTAAAAGACATTCTAAAAAAACTAATGAAGTCTATGTAAATCCGTGCACTGTCCTCACAAGGAGCTCCCGTCCACAAGCACGATGCATGAGGCAGCCTCTTCGACAATATTAAAGGGAAGTGGATGACCCGCCACACAACGCCAAGCGAAGGTTTTTAAGCGAACGTGACACACGTTGGGTTTAATATCTAAGAAACTTCAGAAGGACAGACATTATTTTTCAACCTTGTTTGTTAAATTACATTACGAAGTGGAGCGTCGAAAGAAACAGAATTGCAGCGATTACTTTGCACAAAGTAGATATAGAACTGTCACTCATTTTTAAGATTTTAAGAAAAGCTTGAGTGACATCCACAGATCGGGGCGACCCCGTGCTGTTGGATTCCCGCTGTGATAATATCGTGAATTATTAAACAACACGAATAGCTAGGTGCTAAGTTACGCTAAATCAGTCCCTGCAGCTTTAGATCCCGGTACGTTGCGAGAAGACACAGAAATGTGCTCTTGAAAATCACAAATGAAAAGTAATTACCAAGAACATTATAACAAGCAAGCAAAGAAGAGCTGGACTCTCTCACTGGTTAACTCAGTTAACTCTTGTTATCTCTAGTTATTACGCCATCAACGTCGATCATCATTTCTTAGGAAATTGTATGTGTGTATGGAAATGTATTTTCTTTCTTTTTCTTCTATAATGATATTCTTAGGGCACCCTTTAATAGCTAGGGTTTCGCGCTGCTGAGTGGTGACCGTCACTAACGGGTTAGAAGGTATTGTTTTGAATTTCGAATCTATTTTCTTTTTTATATTTGCACGCCTTATAGGCAGAATATGGCATGTACACTTTACTAAATAAAATTTCACCCAATATTATTTTATGACCCATATTGATGTAAAATAAATTATTTGATTTGATTTCATACATCGACTCTCCGCTTCGAAGACAGTGTCTCTAAGTAGGCTATAGGGTCGTGAAGTAATTTGCAATATAACATCGCGTTTCGTATGTTAAATGTCAAGAACTGGAGACCTGATCTCTAATAGCGTCGTATGTTTTCAGACACGACAGCGCATCTACATGTTGATTAATTATCGAAGATGGATTAAGTTGTCATCTGAGTAATTTACATTCTCAATATGCCTGTACAGCTCAGAGTTGAAATGTACAACAGCATTATCCGGTCTAACATATCAAAATCTTTTATTTTGGCAAAATAGTATAATTCTTCTCGTAACGATTCTTTTCGTAACGAGGTTCCTCTAACAAAGAAGAAATTTCTATCAATATTTTTTTAAATAGAAATTTTAAACATCTATTAAAAGATTTTTTGATAACAGTTTGGTACGGATCGACTCAATCCTAGACTTTATTTCTGTCCATGTCCTCCAGGTCTGGCCTGGCTTAAACTTCGGATATAATGTTGACAAATGGCAATACTGCCATTTGTCAACTGTGCATGATAATTAAAAGAGCCTTTCGTGAACGCGCAAATACAGAGACAATCACTCGTGTTTACCTTCCCATAGCCGATGTGACGCTTATGCGATGAGATCCGAGGAAGATTTAGATGTAGAGTCAGAGTCAGATTCACACCTGATAACCAATAATTTATGTTCTGGTGGGAATCGAACCCAGGACTGGCTCAGCAGTCAGGTACACTAAACTCTAAGACACGCGATCGTCCGGATGGGGTTGTCCATGTTTTTAACATAAAAACGTTTTATAATTATTTTTTACACTGTTCACTTTGTATTACTTACTGGAACTTAGTTAACGAAATGTATACAATGCCCTATGAATGAGTTGCTAACTCTATCTAGGCGAGTCACTGGTATTTATAAGCTTGTGTCTACTCCTTGAATTGATATTAAGTATGTACATACATAAAGATAGTGAAGTCTGACTGACCTACGACTGACACAAACAAGTAGGTGCGACAAACTGACAAACATATGTGTTATAATTATCATAAATCCAAACTTAGTAAAACGTCGACGCTTTAGAAAGTGCAGTGCAGTCTTTGGTCATATTCTAGATCGTCTCATCCATTTATATAAGCATCATATATAGATAAACCACCATACATTATGTATATAAGCCACCAAAATAATATACATATATATAAGCCACAGTACATTATATGTATAAGCCACGATACCCATCATATATGTAACCTCCGAAAGACGAGTGGTTAGGGCATCTGAACCTCGAGAATGACTCTCTATGTGAAGGGCACGTACGTACTACTTGGAACTTATGTACGATTCGCATCATTGGCTTGGACACTAAGACGGCGACAAACTGACCACTTGTCACATTGTCCCAATTAAGCTCCGATGACAAGTGGATTGAAAGGACTAAAATGTGAGGTATAAAATACCGTCGAGAGAGCTTATTTTATTTTAATTTCAGCTAAGAGATCTCTTGAGACAAATCTTGTGATCGCGCATGCGAAGCCTTGGGCAAACGCTAATTAATCACTATAAATAAAGAATTTATAAATTGTATTGTCTCGAGGAAAAATGTGACAAGCACAATAAGCGTTACTTCGTTTTTCTTTTATCCCATTGTGTTCTGAAAAATCACTTGTCGCAAGAAACTTTCCTCGGGCTATTATTAATTTTATAACGTCACTAAAACTTGTT
Source organism: Bhutanitis thaidina (assembly GCA_029286595.1). Lineage (NCBI taxonomy): Eukaryota > Metazoa > Arthropoda > Insecta > Lepidoptera > Papilionidae > Bhutanitis > Bhutanitis thaidina. Next base: position 2,581,718 of record JAGSMS010000003.1, read on the forward strand.
CTATTGTCGTGAAAGAAGTAAGTTAAAATATTGAATTCGCGGCGTTTCGAAACGTTTGACCTTTACTTAAAAAGCAGTCAGTTACTTTGACCTTAAGAAATAACCTATAAACGTCTCACGGCAGGAAAAAAATCGTCTCTCATTTCTTCAGGGGGCTTTTGAATTGGAAAGAACTCCCTATACTGCTCTAATTTGAGATGAAATCGAATCAAATGAAATCAAGCCTTTTGTTCATACAACCGTTTCGTAATGAGGTTCCTCTGACGCAGAAGAAACGGAGAAACGGAGAAACACCGAGCATAGCCGGCTGAGCAACTTTGAGTTTCCTCGTACGGCCTGCTTTGAAAGACCGAGGAAGAAAAATTTCATTAAATTAGTCATACAAAAATTTTATTATGTTTCGTACTAAGCTACCTTCGATGGAGAAGGAACAGCCGAAAGAAGCCCCGCTATGCATTTTGTAATGTTCTTAAATTATTTTAAATAATAACATGTAATACAAAATTACAATACAACTTTAAGAAATAGTGTGGCAATAATTTTTTCCAGCAGCAATTACCTTCCATGTTATACATGCTAAATAATATACATTATTATTTTATGTTACTTTCTCCAATGCTACAAAAATAAAAATTTTATACTGTTTGTTTTCAAAATGACGGCTCGGTGGCGTAGTGGCTAAGCGTTTAGCTGCGGCGTTGTGGATCGCGGGTTCGATTCCCGCACAGGACTAGTATTTGTATTGACTACAAATAATTGTTCCGAGTCTGGGTATTTTTCCATGTGCAATGTATGTATGTAAACTGCCTCCGCTACACAGGAGAAATTCCTACAGTGGAAGGTTTGATGTTTTTAAAAAAAGAAGAAAATAGTTTACGAGTAGAAAGAGTACCTTAGGAACCTTTCCTCAAAGGTACAACGTGACTTTAAGATAAGAAGCGTCTGCCTGTACAAAGCACAATTTCACGAAAAGATTCGAGTAATGAAAAACGACGTATGCCCTTTGCGATAAGAAACGTCAAAGCCATACGTTTCATTTTATTTTGTTAGGAAAAAAATATATAAATAGGGAACCAAACGGGGCCACTATCAAAAGCGAAAAAATGCGCCTTACCTACTTATGTACTACCACTGTACGGGTATATAGGTAGGGTATATATATTTGTTGTTTTTATGTAGGTAATATTAAGGGAATCTCTCTGAAGTGTGCGTTCTGACCACTAGGCTACCACGGTGGTTAGGGTGTTCGCTTTAATTTCATAATTGAAGAATGACCTGGGTGGTAAAATTGTTTAAAAAAAGCAACGTTCATTCATCTTTAATGAATAGTTCAAATGGAAAAAAAAATTACTGCTAAGGAAAACAACGGGTCAGTTGGAGACGAAGTCGCGCGGAAATGAGTTCCATACATTCATTCAGCTCTAGATCCTCAGAATGAGTTTTTATTATCTGTTGTTTTACTAAAGAGTTTTTTCACTATAATCAAATCAAGTTTCACGCTTGTATTATACATACGATAGAGAAAAGTCAGAAAAAACAAAAACTATGAAATAAATACACATTTCTTGTAATGAGACTTTTGATTTTTGCTTTTTGTTTATTTATAACTTGTCAAGATATCCGCCATAGTAACACGTTCTGTGATAATAAATTTCAACCGGCTACTGAATACGGTTCAAAAGATGCGGCACTTAAGGTAGGATAGACGGACAGAAGGACTGACAGACTTAGTAATAAAGCTCCATACGGAACCCATAAAAAGAACATGTCATCAATTTTCAGGGCACATGCCTCGTCTTTTTGTGAAAGTAAGCCTACTGGGGAAATATTTAAAAGTAGACTAATTACCTGCCTTTTATTTTCTTCGCTCCGGGTTGACTGTCACAGAATGCCCGCAAGGCATTAAGTATGAAACCCTTAGATAAAGTTAAAGGATTACAAACAAAAAAGAATAATTATTTTATGTTAATAACTGTTACTAGTATTCATCAGAACACCTTCCAAGATCTAGGACATATCTTTCAATACTTCGCAAGCAATAATACTCGCAATTGGAATTTCCTATAGATGCAATTTGCAATTCACAATCAGAGAGTATTCATGACTGAGTTAGGCATTGAATAATACATGAATAAATTGAGGATTATATACAATAAATTGAGAAGAGCAATTTGTTACAAGATAACATAATGCGATGTGAAATAAAATTTTGTGAACGTTTGAAAAATAAACAAAACTGTCTTTAAAAAGTTATTTGTGCGTCGGTGATTACTTGCCATCAGATGAGCCGCATGCTCGTTTGCCCTCTTCTTCTTTAAAAAAAACTTAAGATCCGTGTCAGGGGCTGGGTACTTTACCTTACCTTACCCTGTCGTAATACGCGAGTGCCCTGGGTGCAATTCCTCGATGTAAACACTACTGAAATTGTTAATAAATAAAATCGTCTGAGAACACAGACGTACATGAAACCGCACTGGCGCAGCGTGGCAAACCTCTCAAAATGGAGTAGGCATTTACCTAGTAATGGTATATTTTAAGTCTGCTAATTAAACTGTTGCTACTTGGATTTATTAATTTTTTATAATTCTTCAGTTATTTCTCCTGACATATCTTTTATCTTTTTAAATGAAACTATTATTTACGGATTTTATTCCGCTTGATTTTGTTTTTATATTCCCGACGTTTCGATTGCATTACAGCAGCCGTGGTCACGGAGGGACTGAGGATTTAGACGTCCAGATGTCATAGTTAACTCGGGCTACTTTCAGGTTTTGTTAATTAATTTTTGGTCCGATCTACGCAGAATGTGCTCACAGTATCTTGAGGTCGTACAATGGTATGCTTAGTTTTAGATTTAATTTTGTTTATTATTGGATCCCAAGCCGGAGGTAGCAACCAGCCATCTTCTCTATTGAAATTAGGATGTTTCAATAGCCTCGCGAATCATCCTTGTCAGAAATCGGTGTTCTTTTCCGGGGATTTGTGGTCTACCAAATCTAATGCAATGGTAGGGCGATTAAGGATATGATCACAGACTGTAGACTTCCTAGAGCATATCATACCCATCAGTGATGCTGCTCCACAAAATTTTGGTCGCAAGCGCTTCGCCAGGAATCCATCCGGGTGTCCTACTGAAATCGGGGCATGGACGGAAAAGGATAATGTTATTATTTTTCTATACATACCATCGAGACCGTTTGGCAAAATTTCAAAATAGCAATGGGATATTGGTTTCTAAAATTTGAACTATGCAGTACCCTACACCTTTGTAGTACTCGTATCGATGCAATAGCAATCTAGTTTTCAATAAAAGGAAAATGTACCAACTTCAGTAGATATTTCTTTCCCAGTTTTTTTTTATCTAAAAGTAAATACTTTTAGGCAAATTCGCACCACTAGTCTGTGAGATTAGAGTTCGGCAAAAGCGAATAGGTTTTTCGCTCATAGTTCAGTCGGCAGAGCCACGTTTGTTAGTTAGCCAGATGCACCATGTACAGATGAGGTTGGCATTTGGAGAATAAATAAAAAAAAACCCCTTAGAATGTTACTTCTAACAATATCTTATTATGAGTCTTGGTAGCCGCGGTTAGGGTTGCTTTAGTTTAGTAGCAGTCCGCCAGTCCGTACTGGAGCAGCGTGGCTGACCCTTCCCGACTCCAAAAACCCTCTCAGATGTTTGAGAACCAGTAGGAGGCATTTACAGGCTGCTACTTTACTTGCTAATTATTTCCTTGCTATTATTAGTACTTATTTAAGTGAAACTCGATTGTGTTTAGTTTTTAAAATACTATGCAAAATCTAATGAAGTAAAGCAATTTCTTTCTTGAAAATTCTTAACGCAGCAAGGAAACTATGCCATCCCCTACCGCGCTCGCCGTGGATTTCTGCAATATCAGGGGACTCCACTCGAACCTTAGCGCCGTTCATTACCATCTTGAAACGGTGAAGCCGGCCTTGCTTTTTCTTACAGAGACTCAGATATCGTCTCCGGCTGATACCTCTTATCTCCATTACCCGGGGTACAAACTGGAACACTCCTTTGTGTCCCGTGCCGGAGTTTGCGTATACGTCAGAGATGATATCTGTTCTCGACGCCTCGGTAGTCTTGAAGGTTTGGACCTATCTACCCTTTGGCTGCGCATCGACAGCGACGACCATCCGCGCGTCTATGCGTACCTTTACAGGTCCCATAGCGGTAATACCGTAACTGACCGACTCATCGACCACATCCAAATGGCTACAGATTCCGTGCTACAACAGATCCCATCCGCAGAGATCGTGATTCTCGGCGATTTTAATGCCCACCACACCGATTGGCTCGGTTCTCGCATAACCGACCATGCGGGGAGATCTGTTCACGACTTTGCATTAGCACATGGCCTGACACAACTGGTAACCTCGCCGACGCGGATCCCAGACGTGGAAGGTCATACACCTTCCCTGTTGGACCTTTTGCTGACCTCACACCCGGACGGATATTTGGTCTCAGTCGATGCCCCTCTTGGCTCGTCGGACCACTGTCTGATCCGGAGTGTAGTGCCTATCGCGCGCCGATCCCGAACGCGATCTGCGAGCTTCCGCCGTGTGTGGCAATATAGGTCGACAGATTGGGATGGAATGCGGTCTTTCTTTGCTTCCTACCCATGAGGGCAGGTTTGCTTCTCGCTGGATGATCCCAACGCCGTTGCAGATTCTGTCACCGATGTGGTACTTCAGGGAATGGAACTTTTTATTCCGTTCTCTGCAGTGCCTGTCGGAGGTAAATCCCAGCCTTGGTTTGGTCGAACCTGCAAAATAGCGTCACGCCGAAAGCGGAAGTGCTACCAGGCCTGGGCCGATGCATCGGCGTCTCGGGATGCAAAAACCAGTGCTCTTAAAAACGAGTACAACTCTGCCTCCAGGTCCTTCAAAAGAGTTATCGCTGCGGCAAAGTTAAAGCACATTGGCAGAATTGGCGAGAGATTAGTTCGCCTCCCATCGGGATCACGCGCATTCTGGTCTCTCGCCAAGGCTGTCCAGGGGAATTTCTGTCAGCCATCTCTCCCATCTCTACACAAGGAGGATGATTCGCTGGCCCATACTGCAAAAGAGAAAGCCGATCTCTTGGGCTCTCTTTTTGCATCCAACTCGACTCTTGATGACCGGGGAAACTCTCCACCTACCATCCCGTGGTGTAAGTGCTCCATGCCGGAAATTCAGTTTCTGCAGAGCTCAGTGCGAAAGGCACTCCGCTCCCTGGACATTCATAAGTCGAGTGGGCCGGACGGAATCCCTCCAATTGTGCTGAGGATGTGTGCCCCTGAGTTGGCACCGGTTCTCACGCGTCTTTTCCGGCACTCCTACTCTTCAGGCGTCGTCCCGGAATCTTGGAAGACAGCATTTGTGCATCCAATACCCAAAAAAGGCGACCGCTCTGATCCGTCCAACTACAGGCCTATTGCCATCACACCCTTGTTATCTAAAATAATGGAGTCACTCTTCAACACCCAGCTCCTGAGTTACCAGCTGATCAGTGACCGACAGTACGGTTTCCGTCGCGGACGATCAGCTGGTGACCTTCTAGTTTACCTGACTCACCGATGGGCAGAAGCAGTTGAGTCTAAGGGGGAGGCTTTGGCAGTTAGTCTGGACGTAGCGAAAGCATTTGATAGGGTTTGGCATAAAGCGCTTCTTTCAAAGCTTTCATCTTTTACGGGGTTCCTGAGAGATTGTGCAACTGGGTCACCAGCTTCCTCACGGATCGGAGCATCAAAGTTGTTGTCGACGGTGCATGCTCGGACCCCAAACCCGTGAATGCTGGTGTTCCACAAGGCTGTGTGCTATCTCCCACTCTGTTCCTTCTGCATATCAACGACATGCTACAAATCAGTAGCATTCATTGATATGCAGACGACAGCACGGGTGATGCCCTATATACAGGCCGTGCGAATATTTCTCGGGAACACGTCGACGAGTGCCGGAACAAACTTGTGTCTGAAGTCGAGACCTTGTTATTCAAAGTCTCGGATTGGGGTCGACGTAATTTGGTCCTATTCAACCCCAAAAAGACACATGTTTGCGCGTTCACCGCTAAAAAGAATCCCTTTGTCGTTTCTCCTCTTTTTGAGAACATTCCCCTTATTGCCTCAGCCAGTATCGGAATCCTTGGCGTTGACCTATCGAGCGACGTTCAGTTCCGTGGTCACTTGGAGGGAAAGGCCTCCAAAAAGCTTGGTGTGCTCTGTAGAGCGGGACAGTATTTCATGCCGGTCCACCGTTTGCAACTTTATAAGGCGCAAGTTCGAGCTCCCATGGAATACTGTTCTCATCTCTGGGCAGGGGCACCCCAGTACCAACTCCTTCCATTTGACCGCATTCAACGTCGAGCGGCTCGAATTGTCGGCGACCAAGCTTTCTCTGATCGGCTTGATCCTTTGGCCTTGCGAAGAGATGTTGCTTCTCTTTGCATTTTTTTACAAAATTTTCCACGGGCAATGTTCTGAGGAACTTTTCGGATTGATCCCAGCTGCTGAGTTTCACCATCGTACATCGCGACAGAATTCGAAGTTCCATCGATACCACCTAGATGGTTGGCATTCCACCACAGTGCGTTTTAATCGAAGTTTTCTGCCACGCACTTCTATTTTGTGGAATCAGCTGTCGCCAGCAGTATTTCCGAACAGTTACGACTTAGGGACCTTCAAGAAAAGAGCTTATTCCTTCCTTAAAGGCCGGCAGCGCATCTGTAGCTCCTCTGGTGTTGTGGATGTTCGTGGGCGTCGGTGATCACTTACCACCAGGTGAGCCGCATGCTCGTTTGCCCCTTCTTAAATAATTTTTTTTTTAATGATATAGTGCATTATACATAGTTTAGTGGCAGCGTAACTGCTGCACTATATTTCTATGAAAAAAAAACCCTTGTAAGTGTCGTGGCATCTGAGATAAGGGGGATTAACCGCATCGAAAAAATGGCTACACCATATAGCAGACATATACACCATATAGCACCATACAGACAACGGTGAAATTGTGAGGCGACTGGTACTGCGATCGCTAAACCTTGCAGGCGTGATAACCATAGTGAATCCTCTCATTGAGGAAAGCCTCTTCAGTAGTGGGTTATTAACGGGATGATGAAGTGAAAGAATACATTTAAGTTGACGCAAGTGTGAAGCTGAGGCGGGTCAAAAATTAAATACATAACTGGCGACAGTCACTACGCACGGACAGACTATATATATACCAGGAACCATATTTTCTAGTTAAACATCTCTGTGGTATAATTAAACCCTCGTGTAATCGAAATAGTTACTCGTAACGCGCGCACACACACACATGTAACATTTGAGCATAGACAAACTCACACACTGTTTACAGCATTAGTAAAAGTATGAAATTAAGCTATTATTTACAGATTGTATCAAACGCTTTTTTAAGCGGGGTAGAGCCAAGCTCGAATGGGCCGGCTGGGCCGGATTGGTACCACGGCCTCGCAGAATACCGGCGTGTAATAGAGGCATCTTGTGCTTCTGCGTTTCGTTCAGTGAGTGAGGTAACTGGAGGCCCACACCCCCTCCCTATTCCCCTCCTCTTCCCTCACATCTCCCAAACATCCTTAAAGACCGGCAACGCATCTGCAGCATCTATGGTGTTGCAGATGTATGTGGGCGACGGTAATCACTTACCATCAGGTGAATCGCTTGCTTGATTGCCCTCTTGCTTAAAAAAAAACGCTTAAAGCACCCGAAACGTCAGGATTTAAATAAAAAAGCTAATTAAAATGGATAAAATCCGTAAATAATAGTTTCATTTCAAATGTGTAGGATTACCGTAAATACAAGAAATCATTAGTAAAAGTATATTCGAATGTAATTTGTTACAAGTTATTTATTAAGCTTTATAAAGTACTTACGTTATTTTCAATAAATTATTTTTCAAAAACACCATGTCTTTGATGAATATTAACAAAATTATTGCTTCCGTACGCTATCTCTATATCAACTTCAACAATACAGAACCGTACATACGTACAAACATACGTATTACTCAATTTTAGAATGGAACTGAGTCAATCAGAATCAGCAGTAGTGGGATAGAGTTCAGATTTCAATTCGCACGAGAATGCACCGCGTCAAAAGGAATTGGTTTCTATGGTGTGGAAAAAATAGTGGATATTGCGTCATAACGTTTGGGAAATAGAACGAGTGTGGTGGGTAGTACGGGCTAGCTTCACGCTACGTTACATTCAATGGACTCTGGTAAGATATAACTATTGCAACCTGTGTTTTTATCACTGACATGTTACCGGTTGTGTAGCGTATAATGGAACAAAATATAGAGTATGAAAATAAAATGTTTTTAAAACTAGGTGATTGGAAACGTGGTTAATTTATATATATTGTTTTCTTCGTTTGCCTGGTAACGAACGCTGTGGGAATTTCCAATTTCTTGGAAACATATGCAACGTAAAACTCTTATTAATTCTCTGTTAGAAAATTTTCAAAAGCCACCGCTCAGGAGGGTCGGTGATGTTGCACTATAGTACTGACTGTGACTTTAGGTTGAGTATTTCGTTTCGGCATATACGAATATCGGATATAGGAATGCAAACTCCTTTAAATAATGCGCTATACTTGCAAACAGGTGATGCTTGTGGAGGCTGGTCTGTTCGGCTCCGCAGTACACTTGTGCTTTAATTTAATTTAATTTTAACTATACTTTATTTCTTCTTTAAAAATTAATATAAAGGAGAACTTAATGCATTTTGGCATTATCTGCCAGTCAACCCTGAGTATAATAATGGTTTTGCATTTAAAAATTAGTTTTAGATTTTAGTAAAATAATTAATTAACTATATTCATCTACACAAATAAATAGATATGTATTTTATATAGAAATATACCGTTACTTTGTACTATATATGTTTGTGCATACTATATACATACACATACATACGCAAACATCATTTTGTAATTTATTATATTCTTGTAGCATGCTTTCAGCTGCTAATAAGACTTTTATCTTGTAGAATTTGTTTGCGATTATTGACGAAAAACAGTCAAAGATTAAGATAGTTATTGAGTTTTTTTTTCTATGTTTGTTCTCCGTTTTTTCTCCTCATTACAAAAACGTGGTGCATTGTTAAATTTGGAAAACAAGACACTCTTTTTTTTACCTCATTTCATTCTTCGACATGGATCGTCACATGAGCGTTATCTGTCAGCAATTCTCTTTTGCAAACAACAATAGTGTCTTTGTTCATAATTTGTAACTACTTATATGTATTCCATGATTGAACTAAAAATTTAAGTATGTAGTGAATAAACTCCCTGTGGGATTACAACTCAGCCCTAGCTTGACATGCCGTTATAAATATATTAATAAAGTACGTTTAAATACAAACATGAAATGTAAAAATAGATTTCATTTTCTTTACTTCAATGGCTTTTTTTATACTGCCACAACACTGGCAAAAATCCAAAAAACATAGCTTTTAAATTTGAACATTGCAGTACATTTCTCAATTGAAATAGCGTTGAGTGATGTGAAGTTTATTGAAAAATAGATTACAATTGAAGGTTTTTTTGAATTGTTATCTCGTTTTCAATAAATCGACGACACACAACAAAACTATTTTTATGTTTTTACTTATAAATTCTAAAATATTCAAAAAACGTTTTAAAGTAAAACAATAATACATTCGACATGTAAAAGTTGAGGTATTTTTAAACTGTTTTCTTTCTTTTTGAAGCAATGATCGCGAACAATATACCGCCAATATATAAAGTAAAATCATCATAATCATCACCAATATATTCGTTATTTTGTAAACCGAATAGTCCACAGTTGCATATAGGCCTATCCCGTAGGATTCACCGAAATCGCCACACTCGGATATCCGGTTGCAGCTCCAGGCATCTCGCATTAGAAGCTGCAGCCCTGAAGTAGTGGAATGTGACAGATTTTCCTTGCCTACTGGCATGGCATACGATAGTTTATGGGCTAGTTAATCAGCCAGGGGCATTGCCATATCATGTTTAAATATCTCACGTATATAATAATATTCGTCTAAAAATATAAAATGTTAGTCACTAACACTAAGACGTATCAGCGGATGACCGATAACAACAATCACAATATGCTGTTTCGAAATTGCACTGCGTCAATCAGATGCCGTAGCAGCTGCAGTGCGCTTTTCTACTCCAACGTGAGTGCACAGCGTTCGAGGCGATAAGATTGGATGTTGTTTGAAAAACTAGCAGCCATCATGTCGCACAATGCGTGCACCTGAAGCTTACAATGGTGTGCACTGAGTTATTACTAAGAGTGCTTTTAGTGTGCCATGTAAAAGAAAAGTGAAGAGTAGGCACTCACAGTCAGCTGCCTGTGAGTGCCCATAGCTGGCCAAAGGCTTCCTTCTCAAATATCTTAGAGGGTTTTGAGCCGGGAAGCACCTGCCACGCTGCTCCAATACATCCTCTAAATAATATTTTTTTATTATTTCTCAGATTTCTTCGCCATGTTTTCCATCACCGCCGTGCACGTAATAAATATAGCACTTAAAATTGCTATTAACAAGCTTTAGTGGTGCCGGCCCCCGGGGTTCAAACCTAGGTCACGTCCGCTTAATGAAACTAAAGTGAACGCACTGACCACTAGGCTACCATGACTCTCTAGGCTACCACGGATCTTGTGTTTCACTTAGTTATTTAAAATATCGTCGTCGTCAACGTGCCTTAGTGGAGTTGGAGCAAACAAGTGCTGACTGACGGGTCGTTGTTAAGTCGGCGGAAGATTGATAATTATTGTTTTAAGTATAGAGCATATACCTAATTTTTCTGTTAGTATTAATAACAGGTTATGCTTTATGCTATAGGAACTCCCTCACATGATCATTGGTGTTATAGAAGGTGATTATCTTCACATATAATCGGTTGATATCAGAAGAGCGACGATTGCCCAACAACCCACGGTTGCCTCACTCATCGAACGAAACGCAAAAGCACAATATGCTTCTACTTCACGTCGGCACTACCGCGGACATTCTGGTCTATTCGAGCAGCAGCAAAAGCAGCCACATGGCTCTATCACGTACGAAAACCTCATTGGTACGAGCCATCCATATGGGAGATCGAACTCGAGTCTCCAGATTTGGGGGCAGATTCCCTAACCCCTTGGGTATCGTTGCGGTTAGAGTATTCGGCTACATGGAAACACAACGAATTTTAGACAGACTCAAAATCATTAATTTGTATGTTGCACAAATAATGACTCCAAAAGGTTTTGTCCATAACTTGAAAATATGGGCACCTTCCTGACCCCGTGACCGATTACATCATCTGTATATGGTAATGTTGAATATATTGTTAGAAAGGTTTACGAGCCAACCGACCAACACAGTGTTGCGGTACGTCCATGGATGCAGGTGGCTCAGGACCGGGCTTTTTGGCAATCTTTGGATTGTTATTATTCACTTTCAAAAGCCTCTATAAACCTTATGAATGAATTGTTTAAGATATTATTTTTTAATTTTGTATATCTTTTCGTCTTATATTCCGTTTCGAATCCAGTTATAATAAAGCGCATGGTTATTTCATAAGTACTGAACGTTTGTTCCAGTATCCAAGTCATTGAGTTCGTACGTGGGTGCATTAAATTCTTTTCAGCTTATATAAACCTCTCTAAATGCTCTTTCTCTATGTCTCTGTTTAGTTTTTAATGATGCTTTACGTTTCATTCTATTTCCTTCACAATTTCAAATTCAGTAGTGCATTATTTTCACGAAAGTTGTTACAAAATAAAAAACTGATTGAGGGTGATAAACGGGCTAGTAGTCCATCAGATAGGCTAGTGCAACCCATGGACACCATTCAACAAGTTCAAACGAAGAAGGTTACAGACGCTTTGTCCCCCCCGTGGACTAAAATGGATCGCCTCATAGCCCGAAATTATACTGGCTACGTAGGTAGCAAAACTTTCAAACCGAAACAACAGTAGATGAACTTTTTTTATGTAAAAGGCGGCAAACGAGCCAGCGGTTCACCTGATGGTAAGTGGTGACCATCGCTCAAGTACATCTACAACACCAGTGGTGCTGCAGGTACATTACCGGCCTTTACAGGTATTTGAGAGAGGGACCTTTCTATGTATGGTGGGGAGGGGGAGTGGACCTCCGGTTACCTCACTCACCGAAAGAAACCTAGAAGCACAAGAAACCCCTACTTCACGCCGGTATTCCGCGAGGCCGTGGTACCAACCCGGTCGAGCCGGCTAATTCGAGCAGCAGTAAAATCCGCTGCTTGGCTCTACCACGTAATAAAACTGCTTATTGGCTACAGATATAGGGTGGTACCTACTCAGGCAACTCCTGGGTAGCGAATGAGTATACCACCTACAAATTTCAAGGCCTTTCTCATAGCCACTTCTACGAATAGGTGTTTAAGAATCTTACACTGCTACCAAACGACAAATGGTACATTTATAGACTAAGTATCAATTAGAGATGTAAACGTGAAACAGACAAAACACTCACAACTCAAGAAATAAATAGAGATCACTACTCGCCCCCGTTTATACAACAAACTAGATCACTTATAACAAAAATAGCAAAATATGTACTAATCAGAAACTAGTAAACATAATACCAAATGAGAAACGAATTTCAGACGTTGAACGACATTTAAAATTACACGGGATAACTATCTTGCGACGTATCGTGTCTTTATATCCAAGGGTCGCTTTATGTAAAAACTCTAGAGAACTCGTATGAATTACGTACGGATACGGATTAAGTTACAAGGATCAGTCTTCTTAAGGCGTACCTCACATTAGCCTTCTGACCGAGCTTAAAAGGGAATGCTCGGGTGCTTCGCTAATGGTGCTATTGATTTGAGTGATTTCTAAAGCACGCCCCTTGCTCCCAAAAGGACCGTCGGTATTAAAATAAGGAGCTTTCTCATTCTCGGATGAAATTGACTCACCTACCCTACAGTATTTACTCATTTAACATAGAAGATGATTTATTTGAATTGAATTTTTAAAGGAAACATTTCATATTTAATAAAACTTAAAGAACAATTTTACGCTCTTAATAAATAGATTATTTGAAAACGGTTCTTGCAATGAAGTAATGTTAGTGAAGTTATTTAAAAAACAAAACAAATTTATGATAAATAAAACATAAAGATAGCTTTTATAATAAATGGAATAACGCAATAATGTCTTTTAGTTTTACGTAATTATAAATTACTATTTAATATCTACTCATAGTGTTTCTCATCACTAGTCTGAGATTTGGGTTCGGAAGCTCGAGTCAGTCTGGAGGATGTGCATTAAATGGCCCTTAAACAGAAAATGGATAAATACAGTTTCTGCAATGTTATATATTGCTTTCTGTTAAATATGACATTTAAGTTTTGACTAACTCTAGAATATTATAAAATAGTTAAAAAAAAGTTACTTTGCACCATTCCGAATGTTTTTTTATTTATTTACACAAATATACTGTGTCATGTGTTTTATGTGGTAGAGCCAAGCGGCTAGCTGGACCGTGGTACCTCGGACTCGGAGAATACCGGCGTGAAATAGAGGCATCTGGTGCATCGGCGTTTCGATCGGAGAGTGTAGTAACCCCCGTTCCCATCAACCCTTCCATCCCACAAATATCCTAAAAGGCCGGCAACGCACCTTCAGCTCCTCCACTGTTGCAGATGTCCGTAGGCGAAGGTAATCACTTCCCATCAGACAAGCCGCGTGCTCATTTGCCCCCTTTTGCCATAAAAAAAAACAGTATCTGGAATATAGCATTTATTTATTCATTCATAGCATATCTAATATAATATAACTTACAATAGCATAATACAATGTATACTTTCAATACGATAAACTCTAACATTAGGTAAAAAAATTAATTTTGATTGTGGATCAATGTAAATGGTTTCCCCGCAACCACATCCATATCGAAGATTTCAAGTTTCAAATACAACAAGAAAAAACATTTAAAGCTAAAATACGTATAACGTTATGTACCTACGTCTAAATTAAATTAAAATGTACGTTAGCCGTAAACAACCTTATAATCGTTTTAAAGACCACGCTTTACATTAAATAGCAGGAGCGTACCTTAATTAAGCAAAGGATTTCTTATAACGGCGAGATTGCAAAGCAAGGAGGACTACTTATTTACACGTGGATGAAGCGTAAATTAATTAGAAAAATTCAAAGTTATTAAAAGCAATGTTGGAATAATAAAATGATTAAAGAATATATTAATATATATAAAAATATAGAAGCAATTGCACTTATCACACTCAAGGATAGGCAGATGTTAAAGATTTTCATTTGACATGACCTACCCGATTGTTGTCGAGGAGAAAAAACCACTCTGTCTTCCTACGGCATCGTAAGATGCGATTTGATAATGTCATGGTTATCTTTGCGAGAAAGCCCAGTAACGAGGTTCGGTCACCTTCACATTCTGTCTTCCGGAGTGGCGAAAAGTGAGTTACGAAGGGTTTGACTGATCACGCTGGGTAACGATAACAATACGTAATTTCTGTATCTCTCCGTATATACGTGTGTCGGCTAAGGCAGCTGGCTTCAATTTGATAATAAAATAAAGTTAAAAAGTTAGGCTCTGACGACCTTTTACCCACTACTGTCGAGGTCAGAGGTCTAGTAAGATATTTTAGTCTTTTCAACCCACTTTCCCTTAACAGTCTGTAGTAATACTGCAGAACATAGTCCTGTCCCATAAGGAGGATGATTAGGAGGATAATCGCTACGCTCAGCAACAGGATTTGCGACTACAGTAACACACATCTTGCAGGTACTGCCCGTCATCGGTCTGCTTCATTTTGGTCTGGTATTTTTCGAGATGGATATCCCGTCATCTGTCGGTAGATTATCAAGGCTAGCTACCTCTTACAACAACCATGGGGGAAAAGGGGGCGGCGGATACTTACGCCAATATGCACTTTTCAACAGAGTTTATTTGACACTAAATGACAAGTTATAGTTTTAGTTTTTTTTATTTATGTATAGAAGGAGGCATACGAGCATATGGAATGTTCCGGAAAAAACTTAAGCCGTGGTGAACCGTAAAAGGTTTTTATTGTTCAAAAGTGTTTTGTCTTCCTAAATTGTAAATGTAAATATTAATCAAATTTTAATGTTTAGTTAACATATTAACTTAATATTGTAATCGAGCATTTGGTATATGCTTTAATATAGTAGTGCTATTTATTTATTTTGACATGCCAAACTATGAATATTAATTTTAACCACGCTTTTGACACTTTTCTTTTTTTAATACAACACAGTTTTTTGTTTAACCTTATTCACAGCAGAGTAACGGAAAAATAGGATTATAGAAATACCATTGATCATTGTAAATACTTTCCCTATTTCTAGTGGGTAAATTTCACTATTTTTTTCTTTTTATTTCTCTGTTTCATTCTTCATGCCTAATAAATTTCTTCTACATATTCAAAAAGTTAAAGTTTTTATCAACTTTACTGGTGACTGTAGATGTATCTGTTTAAATATAAATATGGAATATTTCCGCATATAATTTCAAGTGTATCTCGACTTTGAATAGTGTCTGATTGCTGAAAGAAATTGTGAAAATTGAATTCTACGCGACCGTTATGCGAATTTCTAGCGATAAGTCGAAACGTGCCGAGAAAAGTGATAAGTTATCATAAAATTTATTAAAATTTTATATACATAAAAAAAAACTTAGTCTCACGAGAGTAATTATAATTGTAGTTATTTTTTTAAGCATGTCATATCTGTACGTTTTTCCAATAAAATAAACAAAAAGCTTCTTAAAAGGCCCTATCATCATCATTTCAGCCTATCAGAAGTCCACTGCTGAACATAGGCCTCCCCCAAAGATTGCCACGAAGCTCGGTCCTGAGCCACCTGCATCCATCGACTTCCCGCAACACTGCGCAGGTCGTCACTCCATCTTGTGGGGGCTTGTCCTACATTGCGTTTGCCTGTACGTGGCTGCCACTCGAGAACCTTTTTTCCCCAACGGTTATCAGTTCTGCGAGCTATGTGGCCGGCCCATTGCCACTTGAGCTTGCTGATCTTTACGGCTATGTCGGTTACTTTAGTTCTGGTGCGGATATCATCGTTGCAGACTCTATCACGCAGAGAAACACCGAGCATAGCCCTTTCCATAGCGCGCTGAGCAGCTTTGAGCTTCCTCATACGGCCTGCAGTGAAGGACCAAGTCTCGGATCCGTATGTCATCACTGGCAACACGCACTGGTTGTATACTTTGGTCTTGAGGCTTTGCGGTATTTGCGTTAAAACAAGTTATTCTCAGACTTCGGACAATGACTCGGTATTTTTAAGTTCGTTTACGTCTTACGTGACGTCATTCTCTGATTAAATCTTACCGATATTTTTAAACGTGGTTCTAATTAAGTCGAATACTGAACGGTACGGTATTTTTGGAAGATTTACCCATAACTACCACGCAGGGCAAGCGGGCTGATGAGCGCAGTGCCTATTCCGGCACTCGCAATTACAAAAATGTAATAAACAAAACCATATCGTGGATGCGAAATCAAACATAGATTTTTTTCTATATAATGGGGGGTAAAAAAGAAAAAGGCTCACCTGGTGGTGAGTGATTACCGTCGCTCACGAACATCTGCAACATCAGAGGAGCTGCAGATGTATTACCGGGCTTTAAAGATATTTGGATGTAAAAGAGAATCGGGTGGCGGAATATAACAGGGGGAGAGAGCCTCTCTGTTCGGCCTCTGGTCACCACACTCACCGAACGAAACTCAGAAGCGTAAGATGTGCCACCTGCGTGAATAAGTGGCGATTCAGCGAGGTAATACCTCGAGCTAGCAGACCCATTCGAGCAGCAGAAAAAGCCGCCGCTTAGCTCTATCACGTACAAAGAATTTTAAAGGTATGACCTTAACGAGGAATTACTTCAGCGAATAAGATCCCGTATACGGTATGATTCCATCGATACTGAGATTGCGTAGCGTGATACTGTGAGCACATTGTGCGTAAATCGGACAAAAATTAATAATTAAAAGCTGAAGGTAGCCTGACCTTTGATAGTCCCTGACCTCTGGACGTCTAATACCTCAGTCTCCCCGTGATCACGGCTGCAGTAAAGCCCTCGAAACGTCAGGAATATAAAAGAAAAAAATTAAACGCGATAAAATCCGTAAATAATAGTTTCATTTCAAATGCGTAGTATTCGCGTAAATACAATAAATCGTTATACTAGATCGTTCACTCACTAGTCTTAAGTATAACAGCTCCATAATTATGCAAACTAAACGGAAAAAGCAAACTATGGAATTGTGCGGTTTCAAAATTGCACAGCGTCAATCAGAGACAGTAGCAGCTGCAATCGGGTTCTCGATTCATTTGGGAGTGTACCGTGTCAGAAAGGATTGGACCGGACTTTGTAGGTGAAATTCAGATATTCAGTCGCCCGTCGCTCATCACTTAAACTGATATTTGTAGATTGAATGTCCATTCTGCATAAATTATACTATGATCGAAAAAAAAACCCAAGTTCAGAGCCGATGATTAACTGTTTTGTATAATTATAAACAACCTGGCAGCTTCGAATCGTCGTTTAATTATTTAGCGGATTTTATATTTTATTGATAACAAGAAATGTGCTAGGTTGCAGCGGTAGAGTATTGGATTTCTGCACAGATCAGTTAAGGGTATTTGTAGGTCCTATTGGCCCAAATAAAATGTCTCTAAAGTCTCTGATATTGATCCGCCTGGCCAATTGTCATTACTAATTTCTATTGACAAACAAATTGTATTCAGCACAGAAACGTTTTAATTTTATGCCTTTTTGTGCGTTATCTCTTGTACTCAGTGACAATTCAGTTTTAGTATAAAAGAAAGCGTCAAGTGTCCTCGAAATTTTTTTTTCATAAATATTTGGACGGCGCCCTTTTCCGTTATAACCGTCCCTCTGTCCGTCTGCTCTAATATAGCAGTCTACCTATAGGGTGGTAAAGATACAACCCCATCTTTTGAATCGCAATAGCCATAGCCAGTTAAAAGTCATTCACAGAGCATGTGTTATTATGGCAACCTATCCTAATAGTAGCAAAAAAAAAACATAAAGTAACATTAAAGTAAAACAACTATAGCATAGGGTACCCATACAAGAAACGTGTTTCTTCAACATTTCTTTTGCTCTGTCGTAAAAATGATAATTCATATAATCGTCAAACTTGGTGTGATTATCGTGCAAACTCAGTCCCAGAGCCAAGAGTCGGGCTCGTGCTGAGGATCCCAAACGGAATATAAGGAAACTCATTGCTATAAATACATACCAGAGATATATTTTGTGTTTGTACGGAACCCCCGATGCGCTAGTCTGACCCGCAAGAGGCCGATTTTTTTCCAGGCATTTTTTCAACACGATGTTTTCCTTAACATGTAACTTGACAAATTCTAGTGGTGCTCGAATCAGGCTTCTAACCCAGAACACTCATACTATGAAATGAAAGCAACCTCGCACACCACTAACCTAATATGATTCCTGTATAAATTATAAATAAATCCAAAACAGAGTCGATCGATACGTAACTGACGAGCAAAATTATTATTAAATTAAACTCGACCACATTGATGTGGGAATCGACAAGATACAATCAGCGACAAGCTGAGCAATTAGCGTTCGGCAAACTAATCAATTTTGCAATTTAATTATTCACAAATTGTCGATTCTACTTACTCCATCTATTATTCAGTTAAGCGATATGTTGTCTCGGCAAGTTTAAGCTATTGAATCACATTCGTTAGTATCTAAATAGTTCATTAATACAATAAATGATAATATTATCAAGTAAAAAGTATTTCAATACATATCTAAATTACAATAAATATATAATAAATGTATACCTTTCAATTAAAAACATCTATGAGATTTTAAGCACTCACGCTTATCACATATGAAGGGTAGGTAGATATTACAAACTTCCATTTTACATGAAGCGAAGACAAACGGGCTTCCGGTAAACCATTTTTTTTGACAGACGAGAGAGAAAGAGAAATAGAATGTGGCAAGTTTACGTCGCCGGGTTTGCTCCTGGGAGATGATGGTTATTAGACAATATGAAATTATTTTCAAAACCCACAATCGTTAATTGCGATTTTTAAAGGTTATTTCACGTATTTTATTTAAGGTAGTGAGAAAAGCTGTACAATAATCCTGTACTTTAATCCTTTACTCACGGGTAATGTATACTATGATTACTTACTTATACTTTTATAACGTCTTTTAACTCTTCGCTCAAGCAGTACGGTGTCCGCCGTACTGCTTGATTCTTAAATACATGTCAAAACTTAAAGGGGGTTATTATCGCATTCGTTACTTAGGTAAATTTTCTTTTCATCATCATCATCATCATCATCATCATTTCAGCCTATCAGAAGTCCACTGCTGAACACAGGCCTCCCCCAAAGATTGCCACGAAGCTCGGCATCCATCGACTTCCCGCAACACTGCGCAGGTCGTCACTCCATCTTGTGGGGGTCGTCCTACACTGCGTTCGCCTGTACGTGGCTGCCACTCGAGAACCTTTTTTCCCCAACGGTTGTCAGTTCTGCGAGCTATGTGGCCGGCCCATTGCCACTTCAGCTTGCTGATCTTTACGGCTATGTCGGTTACCTTAGTTCTGCTGCGGATATCATCGTTGCAGACTCACGCAGAGAAACACCGAGCGTAGACTTAGACTAAAATAACATTTCTCCTAAATGGCCACATTCCATTTCATAAAACATTTATTCCGCTGCATTTAACTTTATGCTCTCCTAATTTATTAGACGAGGTCATGGATCTCAATTTAGTTTGATTTAGAACTCCGCTAGGCGGTACACTGTAACGCTTCTGCAGACCCGGTTATTATATCACTGTGTCTAAAACTATAGGATAGTCGACGTAATTATATAACAGCAATGTTTTTTTGTATGTGAAATTAAGACTTCAAAAGTAATAAGACTACGACTTCTATCTCTTCCGTTACTAATCTAATGCAGGGTAAATGGACCAAAGGGAGGAGGAGATTTTGTATAAAAACCTTTTAAAATATTTTTTTAAAGATTTTTTCAAACTGTCTAGTGGCATGTGTATTTAGAAAAGTTTGTGGTTCGCTTACTTAGGTATGAGGAAAACATGAGACATTTTTAAAATGTAAACATTAAAAGGATACCCATTAAACATAGTGGATACGTGCAGATGATTGACAATCAGGCTGATAGAGCCTGTAAGTAACCCACTGCTGGACGATGGCCTCCTCAAATATCTAAGAGGGATTTCGAGCCGGGAAGGGCCCACAACTCTGCTCCAGTGCGGGTTGGGGGGCTTCACATACATTTTTTATTATTTCTCAGAAATGCTGCTTTCTACACGATGTTTTCCTTAATCGCCGAGCACGTGGTAAATACGGCACTCAAAATTTATATTAACATTTAGCACGGGGGATTGAGCCCAGGCTACTTGCGTTCTGTGAAACTAAAGCGAGCGCTCTGTCCACTGGGCAACCACGGTTCTGGGCCACCACGGCTGAAATTAAACTCAAATGCTGCATAGAGGTGACGAGGAACACGAGGGTAAATGACGTCATGCATTCGGTTCAATGCATTCCAAGTTTTGTTGTCACTTTCTAGAAAAAGCTTACGCTCAGACACAGATTAAGAAAAGCTTCTACTTGTGTAGGTAGATGTTATACGAAAGTTATAACGATATAATAATCTCACACAAGAAATTAACGTTTAAAGTTAAAAAAAGAAAACCTCATACGATTTCCCACAGTGTTTTCGGGAGAAGTTCTAAGCCTTCCAAATTTGTATTAACATCCTGCGGGTCATGTAATGTCCCAACGGCCTCGCTTAATGTAAAATACGTGTCTCATGGGAAATCTATGTGCGGTATAAATCTTAATCTTTCCAACAAACGACTTTTTCCTAAACTCGTCTAAGGAATTATTATCTTTTTTTTTTAATGGGAAAGGCGGGAAACGAGCAAAGGGTTCACCTGATGGTGGGTGATTACCGTCACCCACGTTCATCTGTAACAACAGAGGTGCGGCAGGTGCGTTGCCGGCCTTTAAGGGCCTTTGGGAGATGGGAGGGAGGATTAGGAGGGTACGGGGGGGGGGGAGAGTGGGCCTCCATTCGAGTAGCAGCAAAAGCAGCCGCTTGGCTCTATCCCGTTTATGTCTGAATAACTAATATGTGTTAAAATTTACGAAGGTATAAAATAATTTGTTCAGAAGCTGATTTTAAATTGCCTTAACTATTTTAAAATATAAACATTTTTTGCGTGTAATTATTTGTTCGATGGCGGAATGGCTACGTGTTTGATTGCGATGCTTCGGATCTTGGGTTCGATTTTCGACGTCTTCTTCTGAGTACAAAAATTTTTATGGTCTGGGTGTTTTTCCAAAAAGTCATGGCGCTTTACTTATGTTAACTTACTTAATAAACTTATTAAATAAAAATAAAACGACATTTCTTCAAAAATATAACAATGATAGAGAGACACTGATGTGATTTTTTTTTTAATCCATTATGACTAGACAAAAACGTTACATAAATATATTACGATTGCATTAATGATGAAATATTTCATACTATTTATTTACACGTAATTATTTAAAAATAGATAAATTAAAAATAACATATTTCCCGAATGCAGACAAAGGTATTGTAGTCGAAATATTATAATCTATTTTAATTATTTGAGCAGTGGCAAATCACTACAGACCAATTTTAATTGGTTAAACATATCATGGCTAACGTATCAAAATGTAAAGTCAATTAATAATCTATTTACAATTGCAATTACACTATTTAAAAATAAACAAATAATCTATTTACATGCTCCGTTTTAGGAAATGTTCACCTGCTTTGTAATAAATAACATGTTACTATCGACACTAGAACTAATGGGGGAGTGGAATCCGTCGCGTAACCTGTAAAGAGTACAGAAGTCTGTCAGTAAATATTTGACATTAAAAAAATATACATATTCATGATTAGGGGGGGCAAACGAGCAAGCTGCTCACCTCGTGGTAAGTGATTACCGACTCCTACGTACATCTTGCAACACAATAAGAGCTCCGGATGCTTTGCCGGCCTTGGAGGAGGATGATTGATCTCATAAGCGTTGGATTCTTTTATATAATTCGAGTCACATATTTTTTATCTCCGTGGTAGAGCCAACGGGCGGCTTTAGCTACTGCTCGCAAGGGCCGGCTCGACCGGATTGATACCACGGCCTCGCAGAATACCGGCGCGAAGTAGAGGCATCTTGTGCCTCTGCGTTTCATTCGGTGAGTGAGGTAACCGGAGGCCCACATTCCCTCCCTATTCCTCTCCTCTTCCCTCTTATCTCCCAAATATCCTTAAAGACCGGCAACGCACCTGCAGCGTCTATGGTGTTGCAGAGATGTATGTGGGCGACGGTAATCACTTACCGGTGAACCGCTTGCTCGTTTGCAGTTTTTTCCATAAAAAAAAAAACATATTCCGAGTTAAGGAAGTCAACAAAAGACTTGTGTTTATTTTTCATAGTTAAAAAAAATATAATTTACCTTTGTCGGGAGACGGGTACGGTGAATTTGTTGTGTCAGGTAGAGTTGAAGGTGGATCTGAATAATAATTAAAAAAAAATTAACATGTACCTACAAGATTTCCTATAATGAAAGAAGTGAAATAAATCCACCAGTAGACAGTTTAAAATGTATATAAGAGCCTTCTTTTCATAATAATGTATGGTTAAATAAAATTTTCCATTTCAAAGTAGCTTCCTTATACCATATTAGGCATATTTGCGTGACCCCCAAAACTTTAAAACATTTGTTCCTCATGCCCTCTCCTTGTCTGAGCCAATTTTGAAAATCACTTAACCGCTTTTGAACTAACATTCGGGCAACATAGTTCTAGAAATATTTAGAATTAATAGCTATTAAGTAATAAATTATTTCGTATTCAGACGAATAACATAGCTCACCTCTGTAGAATATATCCCTTTTTCTGCTAAAATAATTTGCTAACATCACTTGCATATCGCACAGTATTTCAACGGTGGGTGGGAGAGAGTCAACTCTAACCACGGCGCTTGTGAGGGCCGTGTACCGACCGTCGAAGTTCTTTATCGATGATTTTGCGTTTAACGGCCTGATAACAAAATTAAGGGACAAAATTAGATAAGTAGTTAGGTTGTGGAACTCACTACCACCTAGCATAAGAGATTCCGGAACTATGCTTTTATTTATGAAACGTGTAAAGGACCTCTACTACTTAGCTTCGTGTTAATGGAATATATATTGTATATTTACGAATGTGTATGCATGTATGTATATGGATATTATATATATTTATTTAATTGTATACCTATTATTTATTAGAAATGTTTGCCATTTCAATAAAATTTCCTGTTAGGGTCTGCTGGAAGAAGTTTCAATGTATAGAATAAGTATTACTTTTGTACTAATACTATGTTTTAATCTTTTCATGCCTTTTTTGTGTACATAAATAGATAAATAAATAAAATTAAAATGTAATAGCTCTTAGATAAATAATAGATCTGAATTAATGTTAATATTCATTTAACAGTACTCGACTGTATCTACCTAGCACTACGCGGTTGACTTCAAGTAAGGTGGCACACAGCCTTTTTGTAAGCAATTTAATCAAATTGGTTTACGTGATAAACCTTGTTGGCAATTCTTAATAAATACTTAAAAAAAAAGTAAAATAACAGCCTGTAAGTGCCCACTGAGTACAAGTGTAAGGTAATCGGTGTCGATTATAAGAACATGATATCGGAAATCTGTCGCATCCGTGGCGTTTCCGCGACATGTGCTTAACACGTGATATTACTCATTAGGCAGTGTTTACACTAAGTCATTCAAACTCTGTGTTTTTTTTTTTTTGGAACGAAGCAAAGTATCGTTGTCTCTGAATGATACTCCCCGCTTACCTACGGACGAGGCTCTGGCGGTCGAGTGGAGGGGGGAGGGGGGATTCTAATATAAAGTAAAAAAGTAGTAACTGCTGGGCAATGGTCTTCTTCTGCGGGCTGGCGAGCTTCACATATGTTCGAAATAATACTTTTATTATTTCTCAGATATGCAGGTTTCCTCACGATGATTTCCTTCACCGTTGAGCACGCAGTAAATACAGCACTTAAAATTGCTATTAACAATTTTAGCGGTGCCGGCACCGTGGTAGTGCTGGTAGCCGTGGTAGCCGTGTTGTCAGCGCTCACTTTAGTGTCATAGAGCGCGAGGGTTCGATAAATACATAAATAAATGAAGATTGTCAGTGTTGACGCTTCATCTAAAGTATAAGGGTCTGGTAGGGGCCTGCAAGGAGCGCGGGAAGCGTACAGGGGTCAGAAAATAAAACCAATCACGGCTAGATGGACAGCACTCGCTCGCCGATAACTACCGACATCGACACGCCATCGAAGAAAGTAAGTCAGCAAGTCAATTTAGACATAGTACGATTATTGTGAGTGAGGTAACCGAATATCCTCTTTCCTCCTCCTTCTCCTCCAAATATCCTAAAAGGCAGGTAACGCACCTGCAGCTCATCTGCCGTTTCAGATGTAGGTGTGCAACGATAATCACATACCATCAGGTGAGCCGCTGGCTTGTTTGCCCCCAATACCATAAAAAAAAACTAAACCATAAAAACTTAGGACCGATCTACATAACCGAAACAAAAAAGTGATAAGTTTTATTATAAAGTTCTTTTATAAATAAATAAGTACCAACAAGGTTCTCGAGTGGCAGCCACGTACAGGCAAACGCAGTGTAGGACGACCCCCCACAAGATGGAGTGACGACCTGCGCAGTGTTGCGGGAAGTCGATGGATGCAGATGGCTCAGGACCGAGCTTTGTGGCAATCTTTGGGGGAGGCCTATGTTCAGCAGTGGACTTCTGATAGGCTGAAATGACGATGATGATGATGATGATGAAGTACCAACAATGAATCAGGAACCTTTTCTCACAAATTCAACTTCACCTACCTACAATGCTACCAGCTGTGTAATAGACGAAAATTCTAGCGATCTATTAATGGCGAAAAACCCACCCGAATATCATGAACCCAAAATATACAGACTAGTAATGGCGAGCAGCAACGCTTGGGTGATGGTACCGCCACTGCGCATCCCACTTCGCATGTGGGATACGCAGTATGGTGAATATGGACTTAATTTTCCATGCATAACATGTAACATACATACTGTTGGAGAATTCTCAGAAAGACCTATAGTCCAGCAGTGGTCTTCTAAAGGTTGATAAGAGTACTACTCGATACTATAAAGTCATATTAAAGTCAATATCAATAAATAATTCACGAACTTCCATGGATTTAATAAGAATTGAATTGTGTATAAAGATTTACTTTTATGAAATTCAGCCATTATCTTATTGTAACTTCGCCGACTACATAGCGAACAGAGCGAAACGCTGAATCTGTCGTTAGACGTATATTCCTATACTCCAGATGTCCGGATTGTTAGCGAACTTTCCTAAAGTATTCGAATTATTTAGTCTGTGATTCGCAGTAGGAGTGAGCTCGAGTTAAATTTCGAAACGAATGGTTGACTGAAAGTGTTTTTGTTCACTTAAAGAGACGTATTGAGTTTTTTTAAAAAAAAAAACATTTCATAGAATATCTCGTGACTGTCATAAGTCCCCTGCATACTCCTTATAGTAATACATAGTATACGTAGACCTCCCCTAAACGTTGCTTCAAAGCACGGTCCGAAAGCCACCTACATCCAACGACTTCTCGCAACACGTTGCAGGTCATCGTTTAGTCAGAGGTCGTCCATCTGTTCACAGCTTTTGCATCTACGAGGTTGTCACTCGAGAACAACAGTTATGCGTGCTACGTGCCTATGACCCAAGCAGCGTAGGTTAATCCGCCCCAAGGTTAAGTAGTGACAACCTGACGTAACGTTACAAGTTCACCTGTGAATCGATGTTAACCCTTCACTTATTACAACTTTGAAACCATCTAATTTTATAACTATGAGTCATATTAGGACTAATGACGTTACAAAGGTTTGAAATTTAGAAAATCATTCGTCAATTGCACAATTGTGTTAGTGTGCTTTTGTTACTGTTTTAAGTTGACAGCTCGGTAGCGTAGTATCTAAGCGTTTAGGTTCGGCGCTCTGGGTCGAGGGTTCGTTTCTCGCAAGCGTCTAGTATTTGTATGGACTACAAATTATTAATCCGGGCCTAGGTTTTAGCCTATGTGCAATTTATGTATGTAAACTGACTCCGTGGCACAGGAGAAATTCCTACAGTGGAACAGACAGTAGTTTTTAAAGAATAAAAAAAACAAAATTAAATGGTTTTTTTTTGTTATGGGAAAGGCGGCAAACGAGCAAGCGGTTCACCGGTAAGTGATTACCGTCGCCCACATACATCTCTGCAACATCATAGACGCTGCAGATGCGTTGCCGGTCTTTAAGGATATTTGGGAGATAAGAGGGAAGAGGAGAGGAATAGGGAGGGGGAGTGGGCCTCCGGTTACCTCACTCACCGAACGAAACGCAAAAGCACAAGATGCCTCTACATCACGCCGGTATTCTGCGAGGCCGTGGCACCAACCCGGTCGAGCCGGGCCACTCGAGCAGCAGCAAAAGCCGCCGCTTGAATCTACCACGTTTAAACACTTATGTATGTAGTATATAGCATTAATGTACTGTCGCTAGTGTGTGTTCCGCAGAGATAAAAAGAAAAACGCTGTAAAAAAGAAACGACAGTCAATGGCAATCAACCTAATGGAGGATGTAAAATTTGCGTTCAGAAATATCTCTGTGGAATAAATGAATACTGCAAAAATGTCACCATATTTCTGAAGATGATTTTGAAATGTTCAGGTACGCAACATCGCAGTATTTTATCAATATAAAAGGACTTAAGATGTATCTTAAAGACATTGATATAAGAAAAGAATTTAATATTATAAACAATAATTATAGTCATAATTCATTGCCCGTGTGCGTGTTAAGTAAATTTAATTTATTGATTTGTGGTATGGTATTATGTTTTTTTAATTATAAGGAAATCGCACAGCAATCCTTGTATATAAATTTACAGCATTGCGAATTTCCAATTAATCAAAGATATTCCAGTACCGTATGCCGAGGAGCTGGTATTTACATATATTGATTCCCAATAATACTCATGCTACAAGAGGAGTTTAGCATGTCAACCGTCCACGTTCTGTTACATACAAACGATCGGACGACGATTTACGTAGTGAGAAACATTAGTTTCAAAATGCGTGAAATATTTAAGAAATAATTATGTTTAATGATTCAGTAACATTAATGTGATATGAGTTAAACGGGTAATAGTTCATGAATTTCGATAGCCACATGGAATTACCAGTGTGAATGAATTAATGAATAAAGTTTATTATACTCTACAAAGAACAGAAAACATTAAAAATGACGAGGCAAATTAGGAGTTACAATATGGCGTTTGCATCGCTTGCACAGCGATATCTTTTAGGCAAACAAAGGTTTAGAGAAACCAAGCTACCGATATGAGGTAGGTGATGCAATGTAAATGTACATACAATACTACTAAAACTAATATAAACAATAAAAATCATTCATATACGTATATTTGTATATAACTATAAAAAGAAACAAATTACAAAAACTCTCTCAATAACATTAAATACAATGTAAACATAATCATAGTAGTAACTCGTCTCAACGTTGCCCGAGAGATTGAGACAAGCAATGCTCTTTAACTAATTTCTTAAAGGTGTCACTTTCGTCGGAAAATTGTGTCATTCGATTTGAAAGGTAGTTGATTCCTTCCTTTGTATCGTATCTTATTTTCAATTTATTTAAAAATAAAAATGGTTTGTGTAAGAGGCAACTAAGGGAATAGCGACATTAGCCATCTGTCAGTTTATATTTCCCGTGGGTTGAAGTGCACGTTTTGCTACGCTGAGTCGTAACAAATAGAAATCCCTAATCTCTGCCAATCCCTATTAGCGCCACGACAGCTTACATATATATTTTTTAAATAAATCAAGATTACAATATCAGGAATTCAAAATGTTCTTTAGCTCGTTAGTAACAAAACGAAACTTATCCGGCCGTGCATGATCTGTGACGTAGGGGATTTCATGCTTGAGAGGAAAGTTAAACGACTTAGATATTATGTTGTAAGCTAGGCATATATATATAGGTATAAAGCCTGTTTCACAATGATTAATTGTTACACGCATCCATAATTCTCGTATATTGATTAGTTTTGTGATATATTTACAAGATAATCATTGAATGGCATTTTATGACAGTTATGTATTATTATACACGTAATAGAAACACTTTTAAATTACATTTATTTTACAAACTCCGTTTATTTGCTTATGTCATTAAATTTCTTTTAAAAAAATTAGCAAATTGATATCAAACTAAGTAACTTACTTACCAAATGCTTGATGAAATGGATACTTGAAACAATAATCCACAATTCAGTGCTTCAGAAATAGAATTACTTCTATGATGACATATTTTTTCTATATCAATAAGAGACACTTGTTATAGATTATTGCCGTCAAGCACTATAGATATGCATAAATGCCTTGTTTTATTTATTTTTTTATATTAGAAATGATTACCGCAGCCTACGTTCAAATGCAACAAAAAAGAGAAGAGGGCGGAAGGAGAGAAGGCTTAGGGAAGAGTGGGTCACCGGTTACTTAAACGTAGAAGCACGAGGTGCCTCTACTTCACGCCGATATTCTGCGAGGTCGTGGAACAACCCCGGTCTAGCCGGCCTATTTAAAGCCACCGCCATATATGCACTATATGCAACATAATTGACCGCCACCATGTGTTCTGTTAAATTTCGGTTTAAAGGGTATACTGTGCGATTAAAATTACAGGCTGTGAGGCATTCCATCTTAGGCCTTAGGGGCCTAACAACTCATCGGTAATCCCCTTCGCTTGATGTTGTTTCCAGGTGCCCATGGGCTTCAGCAGCCGTTTACGATCAGGTAAACTGTTCTCGGTCGATTTACACTTTAATCCAAAAAAAAAAACAAAAAATATTTCCTACGTCATTGTGCATTTTTATATACGGAGGAAAATTTTTAAATTTCATTTGTAACCCTTTTCCAATAATAAAGTCCCCGAAAACTGAGGAATGCTTCGTTACCAATAAAAGAGTCAACGTTTTTCGAAACAGTATAATTCACGCTGGTATTATGTGAGAACGTGGTCTTTCCCCGCCCATGCTTACCCATCCGTGTTATATCTATAACACAGAAAATATCAGATATATAGACGTCTAATTTTAGGATTGTGATTTGTGTTTGATTTTTAAATTAAAGTTGGGATAAATTTACCTGTTACCGACTAAAATGGCAAGATCTGGTTTAGGGAAGACACCTTCGACGGAACAAATGATGTTTAAGTATCCATCGTTCAATCGGTCTTGAATCATATCGAATCTTGTTTCAGGAACTGAAAAAGAAATATTTTTAGTTAATGTCAGTTTATTACAAACATGTAGGTCGTTAAAATTCTACGCCTATATCATAGGTGACACCTTTCCCACCTAGAAACCGTTACGGTTTGACACCACTCTCGTAATTATTTCTATCACCAATCAACCACTATTGTGAACCGGTTCACCGGTTTTAAATATATAGAGAGTCAGTATAATTGCAATGCTGTGAGATATTCCTATCTTAGTCCTTGGGAGTGACAACGTACTTGTAATCTCCTACGAATTAATTTGATTGACGGTCATGGGCTGCAGTAGCAGATTAAGGTATTACTTAACTTAGACATTAATTGCTGGAGCATCTGTAAAAATGCCGAACCGAAAAAAAAATGTGAACACTGCAGAACTACAGTAGCTTGAATTACAGCATTGCTAAGATATACTATATATACTTTGTAATAGTCATTATCGCTTTAAGAAGTGGCTTAAAACATAAATCCGACTATTTTCCCAACCTTTGTAGTGTTCACTAATTTCCTTTAAATTTATACAGAACCACCAGAGCTATAGCCTATTCAATTAAAAAAAAAAATATTAATATCGGTTCACGATCGGCGAAGATATCATGTTACATATAAATACGATAAAATAAAGTCAAATTATTTTCGAATGCGATTAAAAGTAACAACTTACAATTATTATTTGATTTTAAAATACTATACAGACATTATATTATTTAAATATATCTCTTAAGAAAATCATATAGAATTTATAATGGGTTAAAATAGGTTAATTCACTGAGATCCCCATGCTAGATAAAGATTTGTCGCATGCGTCACTGACAATGCTTGTGTATCAACAATCGCATATCAAATTCATTCAAAACTTTTGAATGAATTTGATATTCGATGATTTGATGATTTAGAATAGATAGATACAAAAATCGATTGTGAGGTCAGTGTGAAAGTAATCAAATTTGAAATTATTAATCAAAAATTTTATGCGTACTTTGAGATCACAAGACGGTTCTTGTACTGGATTTCAACTGTTTAAGAGATTTTATGATCAGTTTTTTTATATTAAGACAGCATTTGGACTAATATACTCTTAACTAAGCATTCGGCAGAAGCCGATTCTGTGTATCGATAACCTAAACGCCTTGTAAGATTTTATTGGCAAATAAGTCGAAAAGGAAATAAATGTATTAGCCAAAATCAGGAAAGAGAAATATTATTGGAGACGAATAAATAACGAATAAGTTCGAATTACAATACTCAAAAAGAACAGATATCTAATTACTAAATTCAGGTAAAAGATATCTTCATAAAGTAAAAATAAAGTAACTAGCAGCCTGTAAGTGCCCACAGCTGGGCAAATGCCTTCTTCTCAAATACACTTGTATTCTGATTATATCTCAGAGGTTTTTGGCTGGCTGGCTTGGAGGAATCTGGCTGGTTGGCGAGCTTTACATATCTTCGAAATAATATTTTTTTATCATTTCTCTAACATGCTGGTTTTCTCACGATGTTTTCCTCACACTGTTTCCTCGACGTCTCCAAAGAGTTCCCTTAACCCGACCAGCCCCACGTAATCTTCAGTGCATCCGTTGTAATCTATTCAACTTGTTGCATATTAGGTTGACATTTGAACAAAAATAGTGGCGAATTTCTTCACAAATAATTTTCAAAAACGGAAAAATCGTAAAGTGTAAAAAAGATTCCTGTAAGGCGGTCGGCTATATACAGACAACATAAAATTTTACGATTATGACTTCGACTTGGAATGCCTCTACTAGAGTTTCCAATGTTCCGATATCATGCAAATGATAAATCTTAAAGCAATTGTTAAGCTATTAACAAGCACTATTTAAAACAATATCTTGTTTTAGTTTGTTTATTAATATAATTAGTTATACAAAAAACATTGAAAATTATAGTGTTTACAACTAAATAACGGTGGAACGACGATTCAAATTCACCGAACCTAAATCTAGTAACGATGAACAGAATCTGTTACGGCCCTGCGTTTATCAACCACCCGCCCATCGTGGTGAGTTCCATTAATGGCATGCCAGTTTTTGTTGGTACTTTCATAGAAAAGCCTGTGTCCAGCAGAGGTCTTATACAGGATGATGACGAAGAGGAAGAATGTACATTTTATTACGAAATTCTTCATGAACATGCAGTTGTTTTTCTGTACCACAAAGAACGTGATAATTCAGTTTCAATTCAAACGAAAGTCACTCATGTAAAATGAAAATAAATTGAGAATTTCAATAAAAAAATATTCAAATTATCTTTAATAAACCTAAATTCATGTCCTTAACAAGTTTAATAGCTTTCTATCTAATGTTTTATGGATAACAGTCAGATTGTATCGAGTATTGATTGATTTCATCGTGTAAGCAAAACGGTCATTTGTATTCCATTAGGCTGCTCTGCTTCCCCTCGCATTAGTTTGGCATGTTCCCTTTATTTGTTTTATCCGTTTTATTAATCACAACAAGTACGTATTGTACCGTAGGAATTTTAATACATTGTCGTAAAACAAACGATTCTGTGGATACCTACTGATGGTGCAAAATTTAACCAAATTTGTTGAAACCAACTCTCACAGATTTGTGATGGGTGCACCGCTAAACCATAAATCTAAAGGGATTAGCATCACTTGTGGTACTACGGTGCTGCCCTTACCAATCCACTTCGTCTACTCGGCGTTGTGAGATGAACAGCAAATGTTCCATATTAATATTGAAATGGCAGTTCCGAAAATGCGATGCTCACTGTAGCCTACCGCACCCTTAACTATAAAGTATGTGTATATTCACGCCTTGTTTCCCAACGGGGTAGGCAGAGACAATCTTATTCCACTTGCTACGGTCCTGGCATACGTCTTTCGCTTCTCCCACTTTCATCAATCTTCGCATGCATACTCGTTGGTTTAGAGTACTCTTGATCTGGCCTTTTTTTAGAACGTCTCCGATTCAATCGTGAAATGTCCGCCTAGCTCTTCCTCTCCCGACTCTACCATTTACACTCGCCTCATATATTTGTTTCGTCAACCTACTTTCATTCATCCTCTCCACATGTCCAAACCAGCCCAGCATCCTTTCCTCAAGTCGTGTCACTACATCGTCTTTCACGCCACAACGCTCTCTGATCACATTATTTCGAACCCTGTCAGTTATCTTCACATCAATCATACTTCTTAATGCTCTAATTTTTACTGCATTTATCCTGCTTTCATGCCTCTTCTGCCATACCCATAACTATAAAGTCATTGGCGTTTTTAACGGAGTCGAGAACCTTTGAGTCTATGATTTCTTTACGTATATACTTATACTCTCTAATATATACAAATTTTCCGTTTATTTTGCCATCGCAAAAAGAGAATACATAGATAAAGAATAATATCTTTGACCGGTTGTGCAGTAAGTATTTAGGCTGGTTTTGGTAATTTAAAATTTTTAACTATGACTACAGACCCTCGCAAATATTGAAGAAAGGATTTTGGCCTTTGATATTTAGACCATTTACATGGTACTACTTGACTTATACTGTTTTAGTACAACAATGTTTGAATTTAATTGCAATTTGTATGGAAAAAAACCGTTCCTGCCAGATAGTTTGAGAATATTTTCGCGGTTTCATACTAATTGTAAGTAAACGCCTTTATTCCATATTGATGGTAAATTCAAACTAAGACAAAAAAAAACATGCCTATTTTTCCGAGGTCATTTCTGTCTGTCAACTCCTGCTGGAACAACGTGGGCGTAACCAACCTTTATGAGTCCAGAACTCCCTTACATTACCGAGAGGAAGCCTTATTACAGCAGTATGACCTTCATCTTTACATTTAAATGCAAAAGGTGCAAAACTATTTGTCTTGTTCTATGACTACTAATAAGCGATTTCTCTGTGGATGTTATTTAATATAATTTACTTTAACCTAATCAAATTGTAATAAGATTGCAGACGATCATTTGCAAGATCATGGAAATAATAATAATATCTCATAAGGATATGAAAACATTATGGTACAATACAATATATTTACCGAAAATCGTCATTGGACGTGTTCTTTCATCCTCAGCAAGAAATGTCGATACAACGCATGTGTAGTTTCCAGTGAGCTCGGTACCAGGTTGCAATATCCGCAATGCACGGTGCTGTGTGTACGGGTTGTGTGACACTTTATATGACAGATCCAGCTGAAAAGAAAATATAAATTTTAATTTTTTTTTAACGAACGATTTACGCGAATTTTATCATGTTTAATTTAGTATTTTATATTCCCGACGTTTCGGATGCTTTAAAGCAGTCTGCTTTGTTCAAGTCTAAACTAAGCATACCACTACACGACTTCAAGGTGCTGTGAGCACATTCTGCGTAGATCGGATCAAAAGTAATTATTAAAAGCTGAAGGTAGCCCGAGTTGACTATGGCATCTGTAAATCTAACACCACAGGTTTAAGTTATTGTCTTGTTTTTAATAAAAGAGTCGACACTAAATCGTTCACGCTGTACCTTTTCCATTGGATTTGGAGTGAAACTCTAGCTAACTGTCCATCTGAGTATAAGTCGCATAACAGCAACCTGATAAAAAGTCGCTTCTGCAGCCTGCATACAACTTCATTCGAAGAAGGTACAGACGCGTTGTCACCCCGGAGGACTATGATGAAATGCCACACAGCGCCTAATTATACTGCCTCTCGATACATTGCAAACGGGAACCAACAGACCGACTAACCGCCCCAGTCTCGGTTAATCCTACTCAAACACACACTGTACATACAGTAAGGAGTAGTAATAATTTCAAAATCCCCCGCCGACGGCTAAGAGCGTATCGAGCCAACAAAACACCCGCGTGCACACCGTACAGCCGAGTATCAGAGCGGTTCTTACCGCCCAATTCTATCGAAACACTTCGACCGTCCGAGACGAGGTCCGAGCTTCCCTTGGACGGTCCATAGATAGCTTACTGTAAAGAGGTAAGCAGTTGATGCACACTTGTACATCTACTTAAAGCATAACTACGTCTACTTAAGCGTCCTTGAAGCCGCAGGCGCAAATCTATGAATAAATCTTCATCGAATACATATATTGCAAACGGGAACACGATAGTAGTTGCAATGCTAATTTGCAGCAGAAATGATTAAGAGTGTGGTACAAACACAGATGGCTCTTAGTAAAACAAGGAATCCTACTGTTAGTACAGTCACCTCAGACAATTATACCCATCAACGATGTGGCTAAAGTTCTGAAACTCAACTGCACAGGCTGCATCCTGCTGACTAAATAACGAGGATTTGGTGAACGAATGATGGCGGGAAGTCTACCCGTGTCCTAAGTCGTCTAGAGACAGGGGGCAGAATCTATTGTCAGTGTGACAGTACTCGACCTGCAGCACCTTCACCAGCAGTGGATTAACATAGGCTGATAAAACTAAGAAGATGTTTAAGATGACTATTCGGCTATCTGTAAGAAACCGATTTCGTAGTGTTTACTTGAGTCGACTTTGGCAATGATCTTGGCATGGGGTGCAGTAGCAGCTTAACGTTCTATGACGGCTTTGCGACATGAAACAGTAGTTTTTACGTCACTGGCTAGTTGGATACTTCATCATCATCATTACAGCCTGTCACAATTCCACTGCTGAACATAAGCCTCCCCAAAATATTGCCACAAAGCACGGTCCTATGCCACCTGGATACATCGACAATATTGTGTGTCGTCACTTCACCCTGTGAGGGGTTCGTCCTACACTGCGTTTGCCTGTACGATGTGTTCTTAAAGAAGGTAAATAGGAAAACTTTGTGTATAACTCTTTGAATATATGTAAATAATATTCAGGTGAAATATCTTGAATTAATATGAAATTAACGTACCTCATAAAAAGACTGTTCAGGAATAATTTAATTTATTCGACGGCGTTACATTACGGACGTAACTCAATATTATTATATCATAATCATTGCAGGTTTTAGCACTGCTATATTACAGAATATACATAGTACTCATTTAGCTGTATATAAATATGGAGCCGTGGTAACTTAGTGGTTAAGGGAATTGGTTTAATTTCATAGTACCCGTGAGGCTTGAATTCCGATGCCGACACAACCAAAATTGTTAATTTGAGTGTTAAGTGCTGTATTTGCCACGGGATTGACGACGTTGGAATACCTGCATGCCTGAGGAATAATATTAAAAATACTTTGTTGAAATGTAACGTTTGCCATCCCGCTTTGGCGTAGCGTACCCTGTTCTAATATATTGACATGAGGACCATGCTCAGCAATGGGACATTTACTGGCTGATACTTTATTTTTTACTACTCTGTAAACCTGTATCTGTGTCCTGGCAAAATGTTACCAGGAACAACGTATTTTATTATCATATAAAAGAAAACGTACCTTATTTTTTAATAATCCCAGAGCCTGTGGTTTCTGTGGTGGTATCCATTGGTACACAGGCTGGGATCGGTCCATGTGAAACCATTTCACTACTAATCCAGTAACATTCGACGTCACGTAATCGCAGTCCAACGTTACCGAGTCTCTAGTGCCATATTGAATTACCTCCGGCACCCGAATATCAATGATACGAACAGATTGGACACCTGTAATGAAATATAAAACAACACTATATACGATATATGTATATTACGAATGCCCGATAGCGTCTTGTCAACTGTTACGTCTACGAATGACAAGTCAAAAGAAATAATGTTTTATCAATTACCAGTCGATGTTAACGAAACTCTTTGATATGTAAATAAAGGTGGATATACACTGGTTGAACCACAAGGCTATTTTCGTCAATAAAATAAAAGATCGTTGAGGGATATATTCGGGAATAATGAAAAATAAAAAGACGATCGAAATTTGAGTCTATGTAAAGAGCATTGGAGGAAGATCAGTAAGAAAAGTAAGAGAAATGGTATAAAAGAAGAGGAAGATAAGAATTGAGAAGAGGCAAGGTGACCGGAGCAAGAAGAGACTGAGTATCGGATACTGGCAGAAAGACCCGTAGAAGATCTCGTGCGAGGGATAGTGAATCGGAAACTCTGCACCCATTTGTAAGTGGTCAAATAAGAAGAAGTTTATGGTACCGGCATTTTACTCAAATCTCGCAACCCGTAATTCGTAACAAAATGTATTAAGTAAGTTCCAAGCCGTAGTAGTCGAGTGGTCAGGAGGCTCGCTTTAGTTTCATGGAGCGCCAGTGAACCTGGATTCGATTCCCCGTGCTGGCACCACTAAAATTGTTAATAGTCAGTTTAAGTTCTGAATTTACCACGTGCTCGGCGGTGAAAGAAAACATCGTGAAGAAACCTGCATGTCTGAGAAATAATAAAAATATTATTTCCGGGACACGTGAAGTCTGCCAATCCGTACTGGAGTAGCGTGGTAGACCCTTCCCTGCACCAATCCAACCCTCTCATATATTTGAGAAGGGGAGGTGGCATTTACTGACTGCTACATTTAAGTACCAAGACCATATCCCTGTTTATGGTGTCATCAAAGCCTTAGATGTTTTATTTTAGTTGTTTCGACATACCTTTCATCACAGCTTATTTCGTTCAACTTAACAGTTAGTGGGCCTATCACCGTCTTTATGTCCAAGTCGACGATTAAAAAACGATAAATGGGTCTCCTGATTCGGTATCATAGAAGATATTTTTATTTTTACTTTATACATGGTGAATATAAATATATAGAATATAAATCGACAAGACCTACCTTGTCGATTTATATATCGATTCGATCGTGGAAGAACAACTAGTGTAGAGAATGCAATCGTAAATTAGCACAGCAGTGTTATAACATGTGAAAAGAATAGAGGTCGCATTTACTGTAAAATTGTTATTAGATCGTATCCAGATTTTATCTTTATTACGTGAGCAACAACGATCAATATCGATCGAGTGTCTCCAAAAAAAAAAAAAAAGTTGATCTGTTAGTTGCGCAGTTGAGCGATCATCTATTATACTACGACACGTGTCCGATTGCTGCTCGGAACAAATATTTGTCTGACCCATTTATAATTTGTTCCGGCTCTGCTTGTTTGTTTGTACATATACCGGGCAACGTTTCTGCTATAAACAAAAATGTGTGTAACGTGTATGTCAGAGAAGCATCTGGTTCAATTTCATAGTTTTAAATTTTATCACAGATATCGTCACAGAGTAGCCAATGTGAACGAACAGTGTAAACATAACATACGAGTACTAGTGTAAATTTCTAATACCTCTGGTTGATGCCAGCTGTGCCTAAGCGTGCATTGAATATGTGGTACGTAGTTGAATTATCTACCTATTAATTAATACTACCTATTTCCTTTCTAGGTATTGACTAGAATTGTTATAGATATTTTCAAAATATCAAAACTATTTATTGTAGTTGTAACTTTTTTCGTCTTGCTTCAAACCGGCCTATGATTGTATTGCTGGAAAGTTATACAAAGAAATGCAGTTATTTAAGACAATTTTTTGTTATTGGATCTCTAGGTACAGGGCTCGCACTAATGTGTTTTTCGAAACATGTGTACTATTTCTGTCGTTGGCTTAAACACTTAGACGGCGACAAGGTTACCATTTGTTACGTTGTTCTGAATATTTGTAGTAGCCTCTGCTGTATTAAACGACTGAAATGTCTGTTACTCTGACAATAGACGTGCGTGCTTATTTTTTATTATAATACATTCGGTGTATACGTACTTGAAAAAGAAATAAATCATTTAAATGTAACATAAATTTTCAATTACAACATACTTTTATAATTCAACAAAACTTTCTGTTTAAAGAAAATTATTACAATACGTAAAGAATTTTCATTTTTACACGAAATAATCTCGCAAGAAATTGAAGGTGGATATAACCTGCAGGGCACATTAGGTGCTTTCCCGCCCGGAAACGTCATTATTATCGGATGAGCCAGTTGGAATATTGTTTCGCAGTTTTCTATCGACTCTGAACCTCCATTGAATTCCTTTCCATTTTAGAATATCGTATTGCATACATTTTTTGTCGTCTTTGCGATTGAAATATTAGATATATTGCGATTTGAAAAAAAAATATCTCAGATTTTATTAACTAATAAATTCGTTTCCTTAAAATTCGTACTGTGAATATGATTTATATTATAGACTTTTTTGCAGTGAATTTATGAGGTGATATATTAAGTCAGAGTCCTGGAATCGAAGCCAAGATAATTATAATATTTATACAAATATTTTCTTCCATTGCATCATCCTCTCCAAGAAAGCCGCCATATATTTCTTATAAGATTTGCCTATACCGTAAGAGCAAGTGTTTTACTTATGCCCATACTCACCAACCTGCGCAGGCAGATTGGTAGACGCAGTACCGGTACCATCGAACTAGCTATGCTCCTCCCCATCCCCGATGTGGAATTGTGATGGATTCTTTATAATTTTTTTTATTGGAAAGACGGCAAACGAGCACGCGGCTCACTTGATGGTAAGTGATTATCGACGCCTATGTTCCAGTTCACAATACCAGAGAAACTGTAGGTGCGTTGTCGGTCTTTAAGAATATTCGGAGAGTAAAGGTGTGATTGGGCCTCAGGTTACCTCGTTGACCGAATGAAATGCATAAACACAAAATGCTTCTATTTCACGCCGGTATTCTGCGAGGCAGTGGTACTACCCCGGTCGAGTCGGCCTATTTGAGCGGTAGCAAAGCCGCCGCCCGGCTCTTCCACGTATGTGGTATCTCCACGTATATCACGTGATCCTCATTTTAACAGTAAGCAGGGTTCACTGAGTGCAGTTAAGAATGAAATTTGAAGATACGTTGACATATTTCGTTTTACACTTTACTTTCGTCTACAAATTATATGATCTTATGCTGATTACGATGACGATAGTGATCATGATCTCCTGGCTGATTTTGACCATGACAACAACTTATAAATACGTTGTGTAGTACAAGTTTGTCAGCTGCACAGCTGATATTAAGGTGCATTGCACGAGGTTGTATAAACCCAGGGGCAATAACATGGCTTCATTTTCCCTTATCCGATGTAATGCATATGCGATAAGATCAGATGAAGGGAAAAAGGATGCATTATCACAGAACACTGACTCAACACGATTAGACCCAAAAATCAATAGCTTGTTTTGTTGCACAACTATTGACTGCGGCTAGGATTCAAACCTGTCTCAGTAGTGAATATAAAATCATGATATGCGATCTTATATAAAATTAAAGTAGAATCCCGTAAGCATCCACTAAAGGGAAAAGGCCTCCGTAAATATCTCAGAGTGTTTTGGAGCCGGGAAGGCCCCGCCACGCCAGTGCGGGTTGGCGGGCCTCTCATGTCCTCGAAATAATATTCTTTTTATTATTTCTCAAACATGCAGGTTTCCTCACGATGTTTAACTTCACCGCCGAGCACGTGGTAAATACAGCACTTAAAATTGCTGTTAACAATTTGAGTGATGCTGGCACCGGTCGAACCCAGGTCACTCGCGCTCTATGATACTTTAATGAACGTCCTGTCTACTAGGCCACCATGACTCTTTGCACTGCGATTTAATATAATAGATAAAACACGAGTACATTAAGTAAAAGCACACTTTCATGCTAGGATGCAACATCAAACAACACGTAAGTCCCAGTCGTTCACATTGTCACGGCTTTGTAACTTGGTTAATATCCGGTGTCGGCGTGTACGCGATACGACGGCTGGAGACTTTCCATAATCAGACCCGCTACCATTATGTTCCGCCTTCAATTTCCAACCAACGAGTGTAACGTACAAGTATGAAATGAATGTTTGTTTATTTTGTTGACGATTCTAACTACGCTGATGGCTTTGGTGACGCAGCGTATATACTTTTTTTTTATAGGAAAGGCGGCAAACGAACAAACGGTTCACCTGATGGTAAATGATCACAGTCACTCACGTACATCTGCAACACCAGAGGTGCTGTAGGTGCGTTGGCCGGCCTTTAAGGGTATTTAGGAGATGGGAGGGTGGGTGAGAAGGAGGACGGGGAGAAGGAGTGGGCCTGCGGTTATTACACTCACCGAACGAAACGCAGAAGCGCAAGATGCCTCTACTTCACGCCGGTATTCTGCGAGCTTGTGATACTACCTCGGTCGAACCGGTCCGGATGAGCAGCAGCAAAAACCGCGTAGTCTTGTAACTCGTATTCACGAGTTAGACGTCGGTCGCAAGTATTGCACCAGTCTCGCAGTGCGAGCAACGCTCCAGTGCCCACCCTCTGGTTTACCTGGCATAACTAGTATTTAAAATTATATGAAAAGAATAGAATATTGAAATGAGTATTATTATGTATGGGGTATTTCTATATTTACTCATCTGGTTGGGTTGTATAAATAAATACCATAATATAGATAATATTTTATAAATTATATATAATATAAAATTAAATAGATAATTAAAACCCAACCAGATGGAAGCCCCCGGCAGGGGAGACCAGACAGCCGAGGGTTAGGGAGAAAGGGAAAGAAACCGGCGGACAATGCGAGCGGTATCGAGTAGCACTGCCTTCCGCATTTGAGCTCGGAGCGGTCCGTCACGGAGTCCCAGCCGCCTCAGATGTTACGAGAGGCTGACTGGGATTTACCCATTCGCAGAGTCGACGTTCGGAATGATTTCGGTCGGCATACCACCCCACATGTCGGTTACCTCGTGACCCAGGTCCAGATATTTTGTCTTCTTGTCTGTTTCGGCTTTCACGAGGTTCTCGTCATATGGAATGGTGATGTCGACCAAAAATATCCTCGACTATGCCCGGTTATTTCAGCAACGGTAACCAAATCAAGGTCATAAACACCACGATCTGGACTTTCAGCACAGCTCTATTATGTCTATAATATTAGTGGTTCATTTCATGTTGAAAATCTTAAACCAAATTTTCTAAATAAATATGGCGTGCAATGAGGAGAAATCGCATTTACCTTTTTTTTTAAACGGTTATAATGTAGTAGACAGTATTTTAATTTCATACTGCAGCTGATGCCTTATTGTACACGAAAATTAAGGATATTTATTAGAGCAAGACGAGACGAAAGCACTTATAATGTGAGTGAGCAAGACATATGCCTCATAAGACACACATATCGGGTTCATCAAGCGTAACGACCGACGCGTGCGCAACGTTCCACTTAGCTGCCAAACCGTTGATAATGAGATACAGTAGTGTACACCTGTGTACGCCATATTGTCTTCGTTGTTCATTACATTAATAAAAAAAAATACTTATTTTATTATTATATACTACTTATTACATTAAATACATTATGTAGAAGCCAACAGAAAACTTTTGTTCGAGCAATTTGACTCTATGCGGAGGGTTCGTCCCAATGAGTATTCGAACTTATAAATTTATAGTATAATAATTTGTATTGTAAGCGTATGTTGATTGAATACTATCTGGTGAAAAGTGAATTGAAAAGACTAAACTTTCTCTGACTTCTGACGACCCCAGTATTGTTTATTCGACTGTGAGAGCTTATTTTATATATATATTTTCAAGAAGATTAATAATTTATATCCAAGGTTGTCTAGAAAACTTCATTAATTATAGATTTAGATTTTCTGCAATCATTCGGTTGGTCCTTGGAGGAAAAGCCAATACAATCCCCATTAAACCAACCATCTCAGAATAATCTGAGATAATAAAATCTCCACATTGTTACAATTAAAGTTGGATTTTAATTTTTAAAAATATCTCCATCTCGAGGCGGGGAATCCAGACACAGTATGAAAATAAACTATTAATTGGATAAACCACGAATAGCGCGAGCTCAATTAATTCCAAGATAAAAAGACGCTTGCTCACAAGAGCGAAAATCCTGTTCATTATGAAAAAAAACAAAG
This sequence comes from Bhutanitis thaidina, assembly GCA_029286595.1. Taxonomy (NCBI): domain Eukaryota; kingdom Metazoa; phylum Arthropoda; class Insecta; order Lepidoptera; family Papilionidae; genus Bhutanitis; species Bhutanitis thaidina. The sequence goes on from JAGSMS010000003.1 coordinate 2,624,094, forward strand.
GCGTAGCGAAAAAGTTCACCTTTGTAGTGGTGTCTTTGATGCGTCAGACCGTAAACACACGTCTTGGTCGCGTGCTAGGGTCCAAGTCACTTTTTATAACTATAGTTTTGATAATGGTATCGGATGTTAAATTCTTTTGGTTTACCTCATTGTCGGGTATGAGGCGCCATTTTTTTTGTTTAACATACTTTTGTATATTCTAGTATTATGTTACTAATATGTAATGGCCGATTACAACAGAGCAAGCATTTCCATTTGTCTTTGTATATCTATTTATATTTAATTTAAGTATTAGCATGTTCTAGTTTAGAACTGGGGCTGGTACTCGTGATTTGATATGACTCGTTGAGCAGAACAAGTGTAATAAAAACTTTATAATAAATATGTTTTTGTGATACTTATGGATGGATTCTCGTGAATACTAAATGTTATATGGCTCATAAATTTTATATAACTCACTGGCCAATTACTCATCCTCTAGCCTTTCCTTTGATCTTAAGGAATACCTTAATGATGAAACTCATCGAGGTCAAAAAAATCCATAGCCTCGTTATCATTGAATGAAATGTTAAATTCTTAAAAATAAAATTTAGAGCATTAAATAGGTACCATTGTAAAAAGTGTAACTTTCCCGATTTGTTTCCTTGCAAAACTTTTTTGGTGTGAATTTTCAAAAGAATAATTCAAAGTTCCTGAACGGAGTGATCTTGAAAGTGACTCGCCCGATGTTAATAAGGACTCGGTACTCCCCGACGTCACTTTACCTCTGAATTTTTAAAGTCACTGCTTTCAGCGTGGTAAAACTTTTCTATATTCGGGTGACTATGAATGCTTTTCGGTTACTTAAGTGACGACAAAAAGGGTTTTTCCATTTTATCTGAGCTTAAATTTGATTTATTATAAAATATGACAGAGTAATGTGACAGACTTAGAAGTAAAATATTTTCTTTAATTCAGGCTATTAAGAACTCGAATATGTACTAAATTATCCTCTTATCTTCTATATTCCTACTCTTCTTACGTGTAAAGTTTTCTGTATGACAAAAAGCTGTAAAGTATACTGTATGACAAAATATTACACGATTTTTTTTTAATTTTCAATGCAGGTACAGCAGTTAAATTAACAGTTTTAGCAGGGTTCGAAAGCGTGGCATGTTCTCTCCCACAATAGATAAGTTTCAATAAGGCTGAGGTTTAGCTGGTATTTAATATGTCGTCTGGTGTGTAATATAAAAAAAAAATCAGATCAAATATATATAAACCGTTGACGCCTGTCATAAGAGCGAGGTGACTGATATCACTAGTACCAATGGTGGTGACTATGACAAATCATTTAATTAGTAGGCCTATGCGCAGGGTCTCATAAATGCTGACTAAGGGAGATTGAGTAATCGCATTGGCTACCGACAAATGGCCGAATAAAATCCCAGGAGCGTCTGAGGTGCGAGATGACATGTCTGGTACTGCGATCGTCAATCCGTTCGCCGGCTTGGCGATCATGGCAAGATGGGTTATGGGAGGGTCCTATGTTCTACAATGGACTATTTCTATGCTGTTAAGGTTAAGGTCCGATTTGTTTTCAACGTGGCAGTGTCAAACGGCGGCGTTTGCTGCTGCTCGAATGGGCCGGCTCGACCGGGTTGGTACCACGGCCTCGCAGAATACCGGCGTGAAGTAGAAGCATCTTGTGCTTCTGCGTTTCGTTCGGCGAGTGAGGTAACCGGAGGCCCACTCAACTTCCCCATCCCCCTCCTCATCCTCCCTCCCATCTCCCAAATACCCTTAAAGGCCGGCAACGCACCTGCAGCACCTCTGAAATCACTTACCATCAGGTTAACAGAATGCCTCCTTTACCATAAAAAAAAGAAAAACAAAATTTATTTTTAGCCGGTAGCGAATACCTAATAGACGTAGATCTAAATATTTCACAAAAATTCCGTGCCTAGTTATTTCGCGATAAAATCAGACCGTGTTATTTTTCACATTCAATACATGGTTTGGTAAACTAACGTAGTGTAATTTTATAGAAGGAATGAAGTCACATGGATTTTTTGAGAATATCTTTGCGGCATAGCAGATAAAAAATCAGCAGAGGAATATTATTGGATAGAAGAAGAATTATTACTATTCTCGACCTACGTGTATAATGTGCCGTAAACTGGTTAGCTCATAACAAGTAGATTACTTAGAGCAGTAAACCTAGTGGCCTATATAAATGCCCATTGTTGGGCAAAGATCTCCAATCAAACGTTCAAGATATTCGGAGTCCGTTGTCGGGAAGAGTCCGCCAATATGCTCCACTTATATAATACTTACTTATTTAAAGTAATTATTAATTTTCAAGCTCTGTTCTGAGACAATATCACAATGTGGCTATATTGTTACTTTAAGTATTACAGTGTGAGGAACTTTTTGAAACTTATCCGTTTTGATTTGCATAACAGGTGAAACGGGCTTTTGGAGCGCCAATCTCGTATGTTTTGAGTACTTTGAAAGCTTTCTTTTGGCGGTCTTTTGTTTTACAAGTGACTTGAGACGTTTATGAATATGCAATGAGCAAAAAGTGAAGTCCGGGTATAAGGTTTTCAAATAAAGATTTATCAAATATGAAATTTTTAATATCACTCCACAAGTATTAAGTATTTCTTAATTTGAACATCTAAATTTTTCTAGATGATTTCACACACAAACATATGTTATTCATTCTTTTTTTTTATGGGAAAGGTGGCAAACGAGCAAGCTGTTCAGCCGATGGCAAGCGACTGCCGTACCCCACGTACATCTGCAACGCCATCGGCGCTGCAGGTGCGTTGTTGGCCTTTAAGGCCATTCGGGAGATGGAAGGGAGATGGAAGGGAGGATGAGGAGGGGGATGGGAAAGAGAAGTGGGCCTCCGGTTACCTCACTCACCGTACGAAACGCAGAAGCATAAAATGCCTCTAATTAATGGAATAAAATCTAAAATAATTTTTATTGTGATCGACAAGAGCTCCCTAGGTATTTTAAGATCTCACCAGCAAAGCCGTCGACAATAGCTAGTCTCGATTAAGCTAAGAGCTTTGTGAAAAGTAGACATTTAATTTTTGCTAATACGGCAAATCGGTCTAAATCGACTATGAATTATCATTTATGGAACAATTACGTACACTTCAGCAGTTCGGTGGTTCAGACGCGTCTGGAATCTGAAATTCAATTATTTTGCTACGCGCTTCTTTCCTCATAGCTGCGGGCTTCGACGAAGCGATTTTTTCGGTACATCAACAACATTAGAGGATTTTTTTATTGGTATGGTTTTACTTGGTATGCCTAACTCAAGGCATCTTCCCTTTTTTTTTAATCCTTAGTTATATTTTAGCTACAATTCCATTTTAGTAAGTGTGGTGTTGGCGTAGGAATGGGTAGCCCCATTTTACCTGTAGGTGGTGAAAGTGGGTAACTACTAAGGGAAAAACCTTTACAATCATTATGGCTACCGCCAGATGGCGGTAGAATCATCTAGAAAAATACCAGTCGGGATAATCATCCAAACAGGAAACAGTCAGTTGACGAACAGCAGCGTCTAAGGTGCGAGGTGTCTAATGCTGCGATCGCCAATCCGGTCGCCAGGCGTGGCGATTATGGAAAACCCTCCTTATGCTTTACTGCACCACATATGCCACGTGCTGCAGTATAGTACACATAGGCTGATAAGGTCAAGGGGGGGCTTTGGAACCGGCAATGGTCAGCCTCCCTACTCTAGTCCAGATTTGCAGACTTCAAATGTATATCCAAAAAAGTATTCGTTTTTTGTATTAATGTGAACACAAATCAATGTCAATGCTATATGTCTCGCGGTAGGGTCACGTAACCATTGTATACAAGCTTCTTCTACTTTATCAGCTTTTATATAGGCCACAGCTGGACATGCTTGAAATTCTACACATTTACATTACCATAGATCTCGCAACTTTCAAACTGTTGACCGTTACCGACATAGATGAATTAGGTCTGGCGTTTTTAGGTTAAGCACTTTCGGCCATCTGGAGGAAACATATATGACAAAATGATATATAATTAAAATAAATATATTTGTTCGTGGCTTAGCCAAGCGGTGCTTGTTGCTGCTCTAATGTGCCGACTCGACCACGGCCTCGTAGAATAGTGACGTTTAAAAGCACGAGAAGAAGAAGCACAAAACTTCTCTGTATCGTTTGGTGAGGGAGGTTACGGGAGACCCACTCCCCAAATATCGATAAAGGCCAGCAATGCACCTGCAGCTCCTCTTGTGTTGCAGATGTACGTGGGCGTCGGTAATCAATTTGTCCGCTTTTCCATAAAAGAATAATGCGCAATTAATTTAAGATCTAAACATCTTTCCCCAAACACTGGGGTGGACAGAGCTCTAGTTACATTTTGGTCCATTCAACCCACATTTCACCAGATCGTATTTGTGACAATGTGGCAAGTGGTGAACCTGTCGCTGCCTTAGTATTCAGACCAATGATACAAAAAGTACATAAATTTCGAAAAACCTGTTTGGTACGTGTACTCCAGAAAAACGATCGGGTCTCACAATCAAAGGAGGCAAATTTCCAAACCACTCGTCTATTATAATGTGCAAAGTGGCTAGATTTAACTAGAAGCATACTTCTAAGTATATCTATGTAATCAAAATACAACTAACGGTTTTAGTATTTGTCCTAGTTTTTTTGCTCAACAAGGATCTTGAAATGCTTTGTATTTATTCTAAAGATGTTTTATCCCGCTCATAAACTGAGAAGATTTCTGTTATCTACTCGTATAATTGCTTACTGCCTATTTTAGCAAATTATGCATTAAGTAACCATTCTTTGTCTTAGTTACGCTCCGAATAATCGTTGTTTCATGTATGTTTTATTAGGCTGCTTGCGAATACCTTTTGTTCTAAGACGAATTTATGACGAGGCTATATATATATAGAATAATGCAGCCACTTGTATAGTGGCTGCATTATTTTGGGAGTAGCTTGCTTTCATAAATTTGTATATTTAATTGATTCTGTCGATTCTTGCTTTAGATTAAGCTTTTAGGGGAATGAAGAATAGTCTTTGTTAATATTTTTTAAATAAACGACTACATACATATTTATATGTTTTCTGTTTAGTTTTGCAAAAAAAAAAATACATGATGCAATATGTATATAGATGAAGGCAGAAGTTAAGTACTGCTATTTCCCACAAATTAGCAAAGTCAAACTTTTAGCCATTTCGTGCTTCCGCGATCCACTTTTAGCCATTTCGAGACGAGAAGCTTGACGGGTGGCGGTGGCAGGATCCCCACGGGATAATGTCAAGGCCGCCTCTTGCGATACATCCGGGGAAAGAGGGTTGCAGATTCTTATGCCGTTACTACACAATTTATTATATATTACTAATAATAACCCCTGCGAATGATATGAAGAAAAAACGTTACATAAGGATTTTCTTCTCCGTCAGAGGAAGCACATTACGAAACGGTGGTATATTTTGATATTCCTCCTTATTATTATTGTATATATATTAAATATCAAATATCTAATTAGATACTTGTTATGCTTTAAAATACCTATAGGTACTCAGATATTTTTTATAGATAAGCTTCTCTCACTGACAGAATCTTCTATAACCACCACGCTTAGCTGTCGTAGTGCCAGACACCTGCTGCTGCCCATCACTGTTTTGAATAAATTGATTCTGGCATATGACATCCTTATCCGCTATCTGTTGTTAATGAGTCATTATTGAAGTAAACAACTAAGAGATGTATGCGATATAGATTTAAAAATTAAGTTCAAAATCTAGCAATTGTAGCTTTTAAACATCGCTTGCAGGTCAATGGCCTTGTATAATTAAAAGGGTATAAAGCCTAGCCGGCACTGTTGTTCGCTGCGGATGGCTAAAGGAAGGAAAATATTGTTACACGGAAACTCACATCAATGGAGTCTCGCGTTTGGATTTGAATTTACAGAAATTTTATCGATTGATAATTCAACTATCTTAACCCCTGACATGTTATGTCGATGCACCAGAATACTGATGCAATTAAAAAAAAATTTTACGCCAACAACCGTAAAGATTTTTAGGCAGTTTTGATATACACTACCAATAAGACATGCATGTATAAGATTTGGTATATAGTCGTCAAACGTGAGCGTATCCAAAAAACACACGGCGTTTAGAAACACACAGTGTTATGATCTTCCATATAACATACGATTTTCAAATACTTTTCGTATAGTTTATCGGGAAACTACGTCATATCTTCTCGTGGAGTATACCACAAAACCTGAACAGCAAAGTATACAATCAGTGCGTGTTGCCAGTGATGACATATGGAACTGAGACATGGTCCTTCACTGCAGGCCGTATGAGGAATCTCAAAATTGCTCAGCGCGCTATGGAAAGGACTGTACACGGAGTTTCTCTGCGCGATAAAGTCTGCAATGATGTTTTTCGCAGCAGAACTAGGGTAACCGACTCAGTCGCAAGGATCAGCAAGCTGAAGTGGCAATGGGCCGGCCCCATAGCTCGCAGAACCGACAACCATTGGGGAAAAAAGGTTCTCGAGTGGCAGCCACGTACAGGCAAACGCAGTGTGGGACAACGCCCCACAAGATGGATTGACGACCTGCGCAGTATTGCGGGAAGTCGATGGATGCAGGTGGCTCAGGACCGAGCTTTATGGCAATCTTTGGGGTAGGCTTATGTCCAGCAGTGGACTTGTAGTAGGCTGAAATGAATGAATGGTTTATCACTTCTCTCACATCAGCATGTCGTGGTCCTTGGTTCCTTGGTCCATAAACAGGCCTTTTCAAGAAATGTTTGGTGATTGCTGGCATGTCACAGAAACATTGCGGGTTAGTGAGCGCAGTGCTGTATCCCAGTCGTTATTGAAATCGATTAGAAGAATATAATTTGTGCCAACCATAACCAAACATTCGATGAAATATCACCAAACTTCGTTACAAAAACCGGATTCGTCAAAATTCCTTTGTCAAAGTTGCACTCAAACAAAACTGATCATTGCGTTAGTTGTCCGTGCCAGCCGAATAATCGAATCGTCAACGCTCCAAACAATTTGCTTTTCATTATTCATCTGTCTGCGTTCATTGTAAAATGTGTCGAAATGCTAGTGAGATAAAAATTTGTAAGTTATAAATTACGCAAGTATTTCCATACGATCCTCAGTCAAATATGTATAGAAACATTTGTAGGCTGTAAGGCGGAATATACCATATCTTTCTCCTCATAACAGACGAGGCTATGGTGAACAACTGAAGGCGGAATAATGCGAAACCCAAGTCTCACAAACTAATGATGGAGACCAGCTTCTCTGGTGCGAGAGTGCGTTCATCACTCACTTGCCCAGCTCAGTGCCAGATTATGTTGGCGCTTTTTTGGAAAAACCTATGTCTGACTGTGGAATTAGGGTGCAATGAACAAATGATACTTCTAACGTGAACTATGTACATAATATTAAAAATTAAAACGCATAAATTCGAGATAATTCTACGGTAAGAAGTCGGTTTAATGACCTCACAAAGCATACGACAAAACGAAGGTTTAAAACAAAGCTATCAACGCCACATTTATCAACATATGATAAGTAACCTAGGAGCTATATGGAAACAGTTGAACATACCAACATACGTTCGTAGACTGTTGAAATCATAACCCTCCTCGTAATCGGTTAAAAACATCTTAATATTGAATAAACCTACGGGGACTTTGGAAACAAATTATCGAACCATAAATATCTGATATTGATTGTTGTAGAAGGAATTAAAGTGTTAATCACAACCCCACTGATAGACTTATTTATATACTATAGGCATTTACACACCAAATTTCTTAATATATATATAATAACAAAGCGAAATACCACTGACATTCACAAAACAGACATTCACAAAATCTCGAGAACCCTACAAACTTTTATTTTGTCGATTTGATTAAGGAACCCATCCTTAATCAAATCAAATCCAACTATTATTAGAGGATATTATCGCGTTTTCTTTTTTGTTTTCATATTCCCGACGTTTAAAAGCTGAAGGTAGCCCAAGTTAAGTATGACATCAGGACGTCTAACACCTCAGTCTCCCCGTGACCTCGGCTGCTACCAAACACTCGTAACGTCGGTAACATAAAACAAAAATTAAACGAGATAAAATCTATAAAAAACAAATAGTTTTATTTCATATTTGTGCTCGTGTAAATAAATACAAGAAAAAATTAAGTCAGATCTAATTAACTTATTTACTATTTGTCATAGGAATACAAAATTTTCTAACCTTTTTTTTATATACCTCTGTTTAATAATGAGCTGCCTTTGACGGAGAAGAAACAGGCGAGAGAAACTCTACTGTTTTTTTTACAAACAGCTTGAGACCGATCAACTTATACCCAGGGGTTTTTATTATTCCTTTACTTTACATTAAAATGCCTTTAAATTACACACTACTAATTAAATGAAAGTGTAGGCGTTCGCTTAGGAAGTATTTTACGAATATCCCTGTGAAATGGTGGTTGAAATGCTGTATGAAAGAAGTTAAAAACATTAAAATCGGGATTTAGGTAAATATTTTTAAAAGTAATTAATACCTGCCTGTGTAAGCATGTTTTTCAAAACAACAACAACTTCAACTCTTAGATATGTAGAATAGGGGATGAAAGATTGCATGGGGATATTTTATTTACTGTTACTTTTACCTTAATTCAAAATACACTTCAACATTTATTAGTATTCGATTTTCGAATAAAGGTGGATTAACTTTTTAAAAGCAAATTACGAACTCCGTGCTGAGTAACGACTAATAACATTATTATATTATATTACGACAGACAAAATGTTAAAAAGCGAACGCTTGCTCGCTAACTATCGAATGATATGAGATTTGTTAAGTTTATATATTGTTTTTTATTTTTCTAGCACAAAGCTTCGAAGAACCACTTCATCGCCTTTGCGGGAGATATAACGTCAAGAGTGGAAAGCCTCCTACTTCATGTAATATACGTTCAAACATTTTTGTCAATTGTAAAGGGTATCAGAAATGTAACGATGGTCTAAAAACTTATCACGCTTTGATGCTGTATACAATGTAGGTAAATGGTCAACAGTGTTGTGAAATGTTGACAGTTGAAAGTGTTAGCAACTATTCCTACTCCGGCATTTGACAAATTTTAAGACTTTATAAGTACCCGTGGCAAGCAAAATTACAAAAGTACCCATCGTAGAAAGTTACGGCATACAAAATAAAAAGGATTAAACTTACATTGCAAAACGATCATGAAATGCAAGAAGCACCACATCTTGTTAAAAGTCCTCGATTATAATTTAGTGAACACAGACACTTCAACAGCTTTACCAAAAAAAAAAAAAAATCACAGAATTTACACAAAAGCAAAGTCCTCGTGGAAACAAATTAAACAAAGAAAAAAAAAACGTTTTCGTTTCTGGTTAAAATCTCCTCTACATTCGGAATTTTAACGTGAAAATGTGTTTCACTGAGCGGAGCTCTTAAAACTTCGTAGCTAACGGCACGTAAAGACAACTTGTTGTGACCGTTCCCAACGTGTGTGGGGTTCGAACCCGTGTTTCTAACTAACCGCCGAAGCAACTGGCGTCCGGTAACAAGCGAACCATATCGGAAGCACTCGCTGCATTGTGTAGTTATTGGATAATTTATTCTAACACTTAAGCGAACATTCGAATATTAAGTTTGATTGCATTTTTGTTCTTTTTAACACTACACGTTTTATTAATAAATATTCCATAACAATATGAAAAAATTAAAAAAAAAAATTTTTTATTTATTATTCCGGTAATAGATTTTACGATTGTTAAAACAGTATGTGTTTTAATGTTTAACAAAAATCAATAATAATAAATTTACACAAACAGAAATAGATGGGTTATAATTAAATGAAGAAATACTAATACATATCATAATTATATAAATTATTATTCGAAGAAGTGCCATTCTATAATATACAAAATATAAAAGATATAAAAAATAATAAAATCATTTGACTAATTATCTGACTCAGTTTAGCCACTGAGTTTTAAGATACGACTATACTTAATCATATTTTGATTTGTTTCTGATGGATTTGTTTTAAATCGACTGGCGTGTCGAGTGAAGAACAATTTTTTATATAATCGCACTAATTCATTATAACCTAAGAGGGCATTACTGTTTAATAATTGTAGATATAAGAAGAAATCCAGGAAACACTGGAAATTACTAAGAATACCAATCACCGAATGTAACAGAAGCACTACTATGTTCCAAGTGATACTTTATGTGGGACGACTGAATCTCATTAGTATTCCATATGTAAACCTTCGTACTTAGCGGATACGTGCTTCTTCCGGAAGACATCGTTAAAGTATTACCAATTTTCTGCATCTTTACTCTTTGTGGTTATAATTAATAAACAATTTTCATATCGTTTCGAGGCTGTTGTGAATTTTTTATCAAATAAATAATATAATTTTTGTAGCTTAATGTTCATTGCCCCTCGCTTTAGTATCACAGAGCGCGGGTTACCACGGGTCGATCCCTGGCACCGTCATCATAATAGCAATTTTAACAGCTGGATGTGGAAAAACATCGCGAGGAAACCGGCACCTCTGTCAAAGAAAAAAAATATTATTTCATTGACATCTGAAGTACGCCAACCCGTACTAGAGCAGCGTAGTGAACCCTTCCCGGCTGCAAAGCCCACTCAGATATTTGAGCACTATAGCGACTGAACGAATGCCTTTTTGTACTCGAAATAATGCATAGCAAAGAAATAAAGAGTCACGTCATTATAAGCAAACATAATTGCAATGAAGTAAAAGAAAAGTAAAGTAGCGGCATGTGAAAGCTTACTGCTAGGCAAAGGCCTATTCTAAAATTTTAAAATAAGTTTTGCATCCAGGGTCGGCTCGACCACGCTGCTCCAGTGTGGGTTGGCGGACTTCACATATCCTCGAAATTATGTTTTCTTTTTTTATTATTTCGTCGACATGCTGGTTTCCTTAACCGCAGAGCGCGTGGTCGATTCAGCACTTTTTAATTGCTATTAACAATTCCAGAAGGACGGGTGCCGGGGATTTGTCACACGTTACTCGCGTACTATGAAATTAAAGAGAGCACCTCGACTGTTAGACTACCACGGTTCTAAAATAATAATACAATAACAATGTAAATTATACACAAAATAATTAAATATATTAACCTAATATACAGATACATACAGTAAATATAACCTTGGACACTCGACATGCGTCAATAGCAAGATACGTCAGAAACAGTAAACGTAAATCTCGTTAATTTTATTTTTAAATCTTATTGAAATCGAACACCAATAATCGAATAAGTAAAATTGCTCTCTATCGAAACAGAATCAAATAAAGAGAGAACACAATCGAATACTACAGCTCTCGACGGTGTCGCAGACAATAAATAAAATTAGGGCAGTTAATTAATATTTATCGGCATCGCCTGACGCGTCCGGTGCGATGTCCTTTCTTCTCTATCGAATCAATTCATTTCGTGCTGAGAGAACGATCGAAGCATTTAGCTTTTTATCGTCCATTATTGTGTTTATTGAAATTGTTTAACGCCAAGCTTTTATTAAATTTCAGCAATAAGTAACGACGATTAATTGTAATTACTTGATAAAAGGTGCTTGTAATAACAAGCAATTTATTTTTCTCTCACATATTTGAGCCGAAAACCAGCATTGGACATTTACTGCTATTTAATTGCGCCACCATTACCGAGATTAATTTAATTATAAAATTTCAAGTATGTCGACAAAAATCTATAACAATGTTACAATACCTAAGACCTTTTTTTATTATTTTTTTAATTCATAGTATTATGTCTTAATGTCCACCGCTTGATTTAGCGATTTCGAACAAAGCATCAATTAAAACAGGCATACCTTTTAAATATGGGTAAAACTTTAAACCTTTAAGGTTTTACCCATAAAAGGCAAAGTTTTAAAGGTTTAAAGTTTTACCCATAGTCACTACAGTAGTGAACGCAGTGACGATCGACTCGTACTCGACTGGTGCTACTCCTATTCTGACAGAGAATTACTTGCCATTCAGCACAAAGCATCCTGTGCATATAAGATTATTTGAAGTAAACGTTTTCACCATTATACTCCATATTTCATATCCATGCATTACATAATTAAATTACATATCATCGATGGCAGAGCGGTTAGGTCCAAAACAGGAGATACAAGTTCGATCACACTACGATGCACTTCCGATTTATATCGTTCGCCTAGAGAGCAAGAAGTAATGAGCTGTCACGTGATGGAACCTTTTTTTTGGTTAAGAACCAACGAGCAAGCGGCTCATGTGATGATAAGTGATTACCGTCGCCAAGTTACATCTGCTGGAGTTGCGTTGCGGCTTTTAAAGATATTCGGGGGATAAGAGAGATGATGATGGGAGGGGGAGGTTAAGATCAGCTAAAGCCGATGCTTATGAGGTAACTGGGTATCACGTAATAAGCTTTAGGGACTAAAATATTTGCCAAGAACCCGTACCATCCCATTATTGGATTACGGTTGCGAGAGTAACCGTTTTTTTTAATTGAAATTGAAAATTTTAATTTCTTTAAAATAGATACCAAAGTGGTGTTGGTTAAGGAGGTTTTTGTTTCCTAGCCGGCCCATACACTGCATGTTTGTAGAGGAATGCGTATTTAGCGTTCCAGACGAGCGGCACGGACGTCCGGCAAACCTCCCGCTTCCGTCACGTCACGCCGGGTGACCGTCACCCCCGCGGTGCCTGGATCGGAACTACAATATTTTTCACTGGGGTGGCGAGCATATATCACTCAATTAACTGTCAAGTTAGACAGTTAATTTAGGTATTTTCCAAATTGTCTTAAGAGAATATTTTTGAAATTAGTACGGCTTCTTATTTGTTTATTAGGTAATCCAGTCTTACTTAAAGCAACTCAATCTGAATATAATTATTATTATTTAAAGACACGACTAGAATACCTAGGTAACATTTCAGAAAAAAATTGCTTACAATTTTGTACTATGGTAATAGTTTACGAGAATATTTCAAACAAGAGATAGAGATGCGGTTGCTAAAATGTATGCGCTTCTGCAGAGCATGTGGTGGTAATTTTTTTTATCTCGAGGACACATGAAGACCCTCGACCCACAAAGAAGCAGCTAAACGTACCTTTCTGGCTCTTAAAGTCTCTCGAATGTTGAGAGGAGACCTTTGCCCAATTGTTGGACATTCACAGCCTGCTACTTTTAAGGAGTTAAATAAATTGTACGTGGTAGAGTCATGCGGCGGCTTTTGCAGCTCTTCTCTCTCCTCGACTTACTTATTTATTAGTTGCCTAATAAGAATTAGACATTATAATGTCTAGGGAAAATCAGACATGTTTTCTCTGTAAAGTGTAAGCAAAAGCTGGCAATTATTCCATTGAAGGTTTACCTGTAATCTTTGCTCTCGGTAGGCGGTTTAGTACTTAGCGACAGCGTATGGGCTGAGATCGCTTTTAACACATCGTGTCATTATTTAACATGTTAGTTACAATTGCTTATAACGTAACGCGTTTCTTTACGCTTTCTTTATTTTACGCGTTTATGATCAACCTCTGTGCAAAAATAATATAACAAATAAAGATATATGTAGTTGATAGTTTTCAAATAATCGTATATTGTAAATATAATCATTAAACTATTTTGTTCGGCCCATTCCTAATAATAATTAATTAAAATATGAACTCAAAAATTTATACAAAACGTATAGCTACCTAAATTAAATATAATTATTTAGATAAATGAAAAAATAAAAATGAAAATGCTTGTACAAAATAAAATAAAATAAAAATATATTATAATTGAATTAATTTGGAGTGGCATAGGACTTCTCTTACATATTTGAGAGAGCTGTGGAACCGGGAATGGTCCACCACGCCGCCAGTGTTGATTGGCCGACTTCACATAACCGCGAAATATTTTTTTTTTATTATTTCTCAGACGTGCCGGTTTTCTCATCGGCGAGTAACGCGTATCTCACGTGATTAATTCAACACTTAAAATGGTTACTAACAATTTTAGCGTTGCCGGCACCGGGGATCGAACCCAAGTGACAAAGGTACCATTAAGCGAGCGCCCTAACCACTAGGCTACCACGGTAATTTGCTATATTAGTTTAATATTTTGTTTTAGTATTACTTATGTTTTTATAGTATTATTATTAAGGATAATATAAAGGAATACAAGGATGATGATAACCCCTGGGGATGTTTTGATCGCTGCCAAGCCGTTTATAGCAAAAATCTAGTAATATTAGATTATTAAAACGTATCGTATGTTGGAAAAAATAAAAAAAATAATTCTTCTCCGTCAGAAGAACCTCATTACGAAATGGTGGTAGATTTTAAATAGAAATGACGTTCGACTTGTGTTTATTACGTTGAATAAATGATTTGATTTGATTGAGTATTGTGTATAGATAGATCATAGTTTGATCGTTAACATTCAATACTTTATTTTATAAGGAATAATTTGTAAACTCGAATTTATTTATAATGTTAAGCATGGATGGATCTTCTACAAACTTGAAGACACTATAATATTTTTAAACACAAAATCACATTAATCTGTCAAACTCAGATAGTTATTGTTATTTGGTTATTCGTTGCATGTAAAAAGTGGCATTTTTCGCTATACAATGAATACATTTCACAAAAATTACGTGTGAAGTCATTTCTCTATAAGATCATGAGGTAATTTTTCACATCTGAGATATGTTTGAAATGAAACTATTATTTAATTTTTTTTTCTGACGTTTAGACCAAGGTGTTAGACGTCCTGATGATCATAGACAACTCGAACTACCTTCAGCTTTTAAGTATTAGTTTTGTCCGATCTGCGCAGAATGTGCTAACAAAATCTTAAGATCTTGCAGTGGTATGCTTGGTTTTATATTTAATTCTATTTATTCTTGGATCCCAAGCCGGTGGTAGTACCTAGCCATCTTGTCTATTGAAATTAGGATGTTTTATGATTTCAATAGCCTCACAAATCATCCATGGCAGGAATCGGTGTTCTGTTACCGAATCGGCGAAGATTTGTGGTCTATCAAATCTGATGTAACGGTTGCGCGATCTAGAATATGATCCCAAACTGCAGACTTCCTAGAGCGTCAATGTTTCACATCAGCCATGTGTGTACAAAATTAAACGCGATGAAATCCGTAAATAATAATTTAATTTCATATGTGTAGTGTTCGCGTAAAAATAAGAATTCATTATCAAAAAAAATATATGGTTACGATTTGGTAGATAGACACACCATGTCAACAAAATTAAAAAATGTCACGGAATTTTGTGATTTTTTTGTGAATATATCTTTATCTTCATCAGCCTATTTGAATCCGCATGTCTACGTACATGTTTCGATTCAAATGTACTGTTTTTGAAACCAAATAAAAAAAATACTTTGTTATTACTTTGTTCTCCGAAATCAGTACCCACTAATAACTTAAGTAACTCGATTCTAACATCCCTAACTTTAATCGTATAATACCTACGTGAATAGAAATTTATGTTTGTCTAAAACGTGGTGGTATCATATTTATCTTATCTACTATCAAGTCTGTTACTTTGATAAGTACACTATGGAGAATTAACTTTAAACTTGTTTGTATATTGCTTTAGTTACTCGTAAGTATAATTATCTCCGGGATAACTATGCTATTACACAATGTACTATAGCATATTAGAATAGCTGAGCCAAGGTTAATATTTGATTCTCGTAAACCATTTAAATTTAATTACATCTATGGCATGTAAGCAAATTAACGTGATATTAACCGGTAGAAGTTTTATTAGTGTTACAATAGCATGATATCACAAAAACCTTAATTTCGGACATCTGTCTATCTGTCTGTTGGCGTTTTATTTATCGTTTATCTAATAACTTTCAATTTAAATAATAACTTTGAACCTGTTTTAAGGCTTATAAACTAGCATTTCTGTTTGTCATTAAGTAGACCTGCGGACTATATCCTCCTCTGCGCAAGTCCTGGCCTGTCCTCGGCGAAGAATCAAGAACAGTTTCGATCTCACCTCTGAGGGCGAAGATATAATGCCTCGTTACCTTTAAATGAGTCTTTAGGTCCGCCAGGTCGATTTGAACTAGAACGATTTCTTGCTGCTTGATTTCGGCACAGTTCATTCCGTCTGAACATTTCAGCATCGAATAATTCTTCATAAGCTCTACTTCTTTTAACATAACACAATGACGGATATAATGTCGGTTCGGTTAAATCAGCCATGAATTATTGGCGGTGGTTTGTGCTGCTGCAAGGATCAGGCGGGTTGTAAACATTGTCAAGGTCTGAAATCGACTAAAAATACTATCGTGTAATAAATATTTAAAGATTCCCGCAAGGACAATCATTAAATAAGACCTGTTGCTAGCTGTTAACCATCGATACACAGGAGATGCCCTAAATCAGTCGCTGCACCTTAAGGCAGTGGATCAACAGAAAAGCTTGTCGTCCCGATACGCTGTACGACAAACTGTGTAAACGCCGATATGTTGAAAGACACAGAAATGTACTACGATCATGGTTTGCAAGAGGAAATCATGTCAAGTAGTCACAAACCTTCGCTTTAGTGAGAAAAGAGTAAAAACTTCGGTCTCATCAAGATACTATCTTTTTAATTGAATCTGAGTAACAAATGAGCAAACCAACCGATGGTAAGTGGCTTCTGCAGCCAATAGATATCTGCAAATATTTTCCATCGAAGAAGCGTTGTCACCCCTGAGGATTAAAATGGAATGCTTTACAGCCCGTAATTATGCTGGCTCTCTATACCTATCAAACCGGAACAAAACAGTAGTTACACTGATTACATCGGTAGAAGGTTTCTACCAGCTAGTAAACAATTGCAGTCTTGGATCGTATAGAGAAGCCTCACAATGATACGCTTTTTAATGACGTACCGTGGATTTTCTAGCAAAACCTGGCTGGAGAACGATATTCGTAATTTCGTAAGAGAAGACTGGCCCTCGTTCAGTCCAGGTATGAACCCAATGAACTACAAATCAATGTCGGTGATATAGGATGGCTTGCTTAAAGCGTTACACCAACCAACACCTTTTTAAAGCTCTGCTAGCTTAACAAAATTTACCATAGAAAGAGAGAAAATAAATTGATTTGTCTGAAATGGTGCACAAAGGTAACTTAAGTTGATTAATATAAAACAAAAGCACAATATCAGAAACAAAATAAAAGAAGAAATGTGTACTTGTATGCCGCATTCTCAGTAAACACGGATGACAGCTCAGTATTTTACCATAGCGTTATTCAATTCCGACATATCACTGTTTTTAAGTGACTACCTCTATGACATTTCTATACTGTTATAGTATATAAACATATGTTAATAATATATAGCTTTTCAGTTAAACTAGCAGTGCCTAAATTCCCCATTGAGAGTGATGCGTAAATCCTTAACCTCTTTGGTCACGTATAGATACGTTAAAGTCTTGTCACCACTGTGGCCGTGGCCGTGGGGGTGTGTGGTGTTGTCACAAGACTTTGAATTAAATTGTTTTTATTTAATCGCTTAGACTTCGATAAATATGTATACAAATACTGTATTATTATTACACTGTCTCCTTTGAAAAAACTTACATATTACTGTATAACAGAACTTATGTGTATAGTAAGTAGTATTCCTCTTTTGCAGTTTTGAAACACAATCTCTCGGCAGACAATAAACAACTGACGACACCGTCGCCGTTTACCGAATGAATGCATTTTGTATACGGGCTTTATCAAAATAACACGCTCAATGCTACAACGCTAATGTTGTTGTTTTCTACAAATGCTTATAGGTATCAAAAGTTATCCGACAAGGTTGGTTATTTACCTCCATCACGACAAGCGGTTCCGGTAGAGAGTCGTACGTTATGTATCAGGGAAAAGTGATATGTTCCGGTGGGGCCTCGAAGTGAGGTACAAACCATTTTTTCTAACTTCACTAGAATACTATTAAATATTTATAATATTTGTTGTTAGGTTTCCCATACTACACTGAACCGGCAGGTTGGTAAGCGAAATGTTAATATCTTGCCACTGGTGTTGCTTTTTTTTTTTTTTTTTTTTATAGAAGAAGGGGGCAAACGAGCGTGCGGCTCACCTGATGGTAAGTGATCACCGACGCCCACGAACATCCAAAACACCAGAGGAGCTACAGATGCGCTGCCGGCCTTTAAGGAAGGAATAAGCTCTTTTCTTGAAGGTCCCTAAGTCGTAACTATTCGGAAATACTGCTGGCGACAGCTGATTCCACAAAGTCGAAGTGCGTGGCAGAAAACTTCGATTAAAACGCACTGTGGTGGAATGCCAACCATCTAGGTGGTATCGATGGAACTTCGAATTCAGTCGCGATGTACGATGGTGAAACTCAGCAGCTGGGATCAATCCGAACAGTTCCTCAGAACATTCCCCGTGGAAAATTTTGTAAAAAATGCAAAGAGAAGCAACATCTCTTCGCAAGGCCAAAGGATCAAGCCGATCAGAGAGAGCTTGGTCGCCGACAATTCGAGCCGCTCGACGTTGGATGCGGTCAAATGGAAGGAGTTGCTTCTTTCCATCATCGACCCGTGTGGAATTTTGAGATCGGTAAATTAAGATATATTTACATTAAATTTTCTTCAGTCTATACTAGCTCTGGCTACTGCTCGAATGGGCCTGCTCGACCGGGATAGTACCATGACATAGCAGAATACCGACTTGAAGTAAAATCATCTTGTGCTTCTGGGTTTTGTTCGGTGAGTGAGGTCACCGGAGGCTCACTCCCACCTCCCCTTTCACCCATCCATATATCCTTAAAGGCCGGCACCGCATCGACAGCTTCTTTAGTGTTGCAGTTGTACGTGGGCGATGGTAATCAATGACTTACCATCAGGTGAGCTGTTTGCTCGTTTGACCCTACCCAAATAAAAAAAGGAAGTCTCTCATCGTTACGTTTCGTACGTTGACACTAGGGTGCGACGCGGATATGCGACATTTGTATTTGGATTTTTTTTTTGCACATCCTTACTCGAATATAATACTTAATAATGGCCAGCGCCAATACCCAGCATCATCTGGAGTAGATTGATACTTAAATTAAATCAGGAACAACACTTAAAGAAAACGCCTTTCTTCCGTATGCGGTTCTCTATCGACTGGTACATTAGCGAGGTACCGAATAATACAACACCTTTTAAAAGCTCTGGATTCGCTTAAATCCTGTGTCGGTGTTTCGGATTTATCCGAAAGTTTTTTTCAGTATAGTATGAGGTTAACTGAAATTCTAACTGAGGCAAATTGGTTAGGTATCGTTTCCAATGAGTTATAAAAAAGTAAAGTAGCAGCCTGTAAATGCCCACTGCTGGGCAAAGGCCTCCTTCTCAAATTCGACTATCAGAGAGGGTTTTAGGAGCTGGGAAGGGCTCGCCACGCTGCTCCCGTGCGGGTTGGCGGGCTTCACATATCCTTGTAATAATATTTTTTTATTATATCTCAGATATGCAGGTTTCCTCACGATGTTCCTTCACCGATGTGCACGTGCTACAATACAGCACTTAAAATTGCTATAAACGATTTTAGTGGTGCCGGCACCGGGGATCGAACCCAGGTCATTCGCCCTCTATGAAACTAAAGTGAGCACCCTGACGACTAGGCTACCACGGCTCTTGAGTTAAATTTGTTCTCAATAAGATTTACTTTGGGAACATCCAACATATTTATTTTAGAAGAGAGGGATATTTATGAAAGGGAATAAAGACAGACGTTACTTAGCGGAAATCTTTCTAGTTCAGTTTGACTTATTGCACAGACAGTGGTTAAGTATAGCAGAGTCCAATCACTTGATAATGTCTTGTCTCGATGTGAAACACGTGTCATATTTTCGACATTGCATGGGCAAGAGAAAGCACTCACCCTTTTGAACACGTTTCTTCGAATGTATTATTTTATTTTTGCAGGCTAATCGAAGTATTAACCTCTTTTCACCATTATACATGTAATTGTGTAATAGCTACGTTGATTTGAACAAATTTGTATAAAACTATCGCTTACGGATTTTATCGCGTTTAATTTACTTGGTTAATGTCGACGTTTTTTTTTTTATGAAATATAGGCCTGCGTTTGACCTCAATCTTGCCCGATGGCAGGCAAAGATGAGGCCTACGATGGTACACGCTTGCCTAGATGTCTGTTCACTTTGGCCTTACTAATATCCAGGTTATAGGTTTCCGGAAAAACTGACCTCGGCAGGGAGTTCCACTCCTTAGCCATCCGCATAAAGAAAGAAGTGGTAAACCGCTTCGTGCATAATGGAGGAATGTCTACAACATAAGGTTGGAACTGCTCGCCGCGTCTAGTCGTTCGGTGATGTTTCGTGGAACACATAGCCGATGTGACACATAGACACTATAGGAAGTCTGCCGTCTGTGATCATATTCTGGTCGCTTCAAAAATTACATTAGATTTGACAGACCACGTATCCTCACAAAAGAAGACCGATTCCTGCCAAGGTTGATTCGTGAGGCTATCCTAATTTAAAAAGAAAACATCCTAATTTCAATAGAGAAGATGGCTAGGTGCTATCGCCAGCTTGGGATCCGGTAATTAATAAAATTAAATCCAAAACCGAGCCTACCACTGCCCGCCTTCAAGATACCGCGTGAGCACGTTCTGCGTAGATCGGACCAAAATTAATAATTAAAACCAGAAGGTAAACCGAGTTAACTATGAAATCAGGATATCAGACATGATCACGGGTTGCAAACTGCAAAGCACCCCAAACGTCGATATTAAAAAAAGTAAATTAAACTCCATAAGTCCTTTAATAATAGTTCAATTTGTGGGGTATTCGGGTAAATACAAGAAAAGATTAAATTTGTATAAAATTAAAATGTAACATTTATTTAATATATATAATAATAAAAGGCGGACTTAATGCCTCTAGGCATTCTCTAGTCAACCTACGTTATGGCTAAATATTTTTAAGTATAGCGAAGTCAAATATGTATTTACTTCAAATGTAATTTTCATTCGTCTGTTAATGCTATGTCCAATACCCATTACGTACAATCATATAAAACAACATTTTTCAGACTATCCGTGGGCGATGCAATATGCAATTGAACAATAATAGTACCATATCAGTAGAGTAATACCGAGCTCGGACACGCAAAGACCCGTACAAATGGCTTGTTTTTCAACAAACTACACAGCGGACTTTTTTACGGTCACATCCGAATACACATGTGTTTTATTTTTCGAATAAATTGCTTTTAGTATTTCTCTTGTCTCTAGATTTTTTTTGGTATCGTTTACCAATACGTCAATTTATTTAAAATTTTATGTTTTTTTTTTATTTTATTTTTCTTTAGTCAATATAACGCACATAGGGACGGTAAAATCTTTTTAATAGTGGACAATATACTTTACAAAGGTACGAAAACTCCGATAAATCTGCGTCATTAATCAAACAAGTCATTAAAATAAGTCTGGTTCGACTGGTTGAGCCGGTGACCCATTTGTTGGCAACGAATGCTTCCATCTCAAACGCCAAGGGTGACAACACATCCGCTTATTTATTCTTCAGTAAGTGCAAACTGCTACTACTCCTGGAAAACTGTTACGGCGGTAATTATGCCGTATTAAATCTTTTTTATAAATCTCTACAAGGCCGACTATCTATCATTGTAACTTCGGTTATTTAGACAGTTCTTTTATATTTGTATTGATTTAGTCTATTTATGAATATTTATACATTTATAATAATTATTTTTAAAATGTGTATGTATTTCTATAATGTGTGTATATTATTTTTTAAGTATATTTTTCTTTGTATATCAATTGCTTTTATGCAATTATATTAACAATTTAAATTAACTTATAACAATCCTGTCCATCCAAAGGTTGTCTGGAAGAGATCGCCCATTGTTCAACCTCCCATGTCTAATAAAATTTTTGTACAATTATATTATTTACCTGTTTTTGGTGTGCAATAAAGAGTATTCTATTCTATTCTATTCTAAATCTCCATGTATGCATGCAGGCTGGTGCATTACAGTCTCTGTTTTCGAGAGATAACACCTGATAGACACAAGCGGGGGTTTTGCGTAGGCTGTTTCTTGGTTTTAGTGTAGCGGCATAGTCTCGCGGAATAGTAGTACGCATCTTATACTTCTGTATTTCCTTCGGTCCGCGATATGTAACCGGAGGCTCACCCTCCCATTCCTCCCCTTCCCAAACATCCTCGTAGGTCGGTAAGGCATGTGTAGCTCCTCTAGTATTACACGGGCGTCGGTAATCACTTTCCATCAGATGTGACGCTTGGTTTCCTATAAAAAAAGGATATATTTGAAGCAGCAATAGTATAATGGGTTTGGGTGCGGACTGCGAAACATGACTTCACATATTCGAGCTCGCCATGTGACTATTGCCGAGAACCACAACAAATACAAGGCTTGGTTTGAGTAGTTAATATGAGTATGATTTGAAAGGATTTTTTTCTTTCTATTATACACACAACACTCATAAGAATATAGACATCGGAGCCTTTTCTCCCTGACTGGTGATGATTTGATTTTGTGAAGCTTTTATAAAAAAAAAATTAATACCAGCAATGCTATTGTCATTCCAATACCTCAGTAACAACGGGTGCTGTAAAGTACTCGTCGCAGTATGTTACCGGATAAATAAAAAAAATTTAACTCGATAACATACGTAAATGATAGTTTAATTTCAATAGTAAAGTGTTCGCATCATCATCATCATCATTTCAGCCTACTGCAAGTCCACTGCTGAACATAGGCCTCCCCCAAAGATTGCCATAAAGCTCGGTCGTGAGCCACTCGTGCATCCATCGACTTCCCGCAACATTGCGCAGGTCGTCACTCTATCTTGTGGTGGGTCGTCCCACACTGCGTTTGCCTGTACACAAGTAATCTATAGTATTAATAATGACAATAGCTTTTCTAACATTAAATGTATTATTTAAAAAGGTTCATAAAACAAATTGCCACCGTTCAAAGAGAATAGGCTCTTATGTAGATAAGTGTTTGTGAGTGTAACGGGAGGGTTAAAATAAACTTTGACGCTTTAGTTGATGCATATGAATTCCCAGTGCAGGGCAAAGGCCTCCTTCTCAAATATCTGAGAGGGTTTTGGAGACGGGAAGGGCCCGCCATGCAGCCCCAATGGTGGACTTAACATGTACTCGAAATAATATTTTTGTTATTTCTCAGAGATGCAGGTTTCCATACGATTTTTTGGCTTCACCGCCGAGCACGTGGCAAATACAGCACAAAATTGTTGTAAGCATTTTAGAGGTGCCGGCGCCGGAGGATCGAACCCAGGTTACTCCAGCTCTATAAAAATAAAGCAGGAGCCATAATCACTAGGCTACCACGGCTCAAATATCTTTTAATGAACTAAAAATTGTTTTTGTTAACAACCTACTTAAAAGTTACTTGATAAGTCTTATGACTCTTCCTTATACTATGTGAAAAAGTTTTAATAAATTATACAACATAAATACATTATGACC
This sequence comes from Bhutanitis thaidina, assembly GCA_029286595.1. Classification (NCBI taxonomy): domain Eukaryota; kingdom Metazoa; phylum Arthropoda; class Insecta; order Lepidoptera; family Papilionidae; genus Bhutanitis; species Bhutanitis thaidina. The sequence continues at coordinate 2,647,702 of JAGSMS010000003.1, forward strand.
GTATAATAATGTACTAATTATTTTAATAAAATAGCTGTAGGTAGCTTATTATGGATAAAAAGCAAAGAGAATTCAATAATTATTACAAAAAAAATGGAGGGGGATTGTTTTTAGAAGTAGGTTAGTATTTTAGAACATCGAGCTAGTGAGTTGATTATTTTAAAAGGCGTAAAATAGATTACTAACTTTTAACAGTAATGTTATAGTGAGTACAATTAAGGCCGCTTGAAAGCTTTGCTTACTTTCCAGCACAAAAATATTGATTTTTCCACGAGGTTAAAGGAGCGAAATGACCTCGTTCTGAGCTGTTTTTGAACCTACTTTATGTTTTAACACCACCATTCTTGAGTAAATAATGTGTAATGCTTTCGATAAAATTGGAACAAGAGGCGTTAATTATTTTGTAATAGATTAAGAATAATTATGAGGTATGTTTAATGACAACACTTTCCCTCAAATCCCGCACTCTGGTGAGAAACTGTCTAGTGACAGAGATATCACTAATGTTGTAGCATAACATTGTGTAATAGGCTAAAATTATAAAGTTTATTAATATTTACTGCATAAAATATTCCGACCTAACAAAAGTACAAGATATTTTTTATTTTCTTTTATTTAAATTTTCTATATAGTTTCCTTGTAAGTCTGCACACTTCTCCCAGCGATGCCCCCATCTCTTTAACCCGTACAAACAGTATTCGGCGTCCTTTTCTGCAAAATAATTGTCCGAGAGCAAATTTTTAGATTAGGAAATAAAATAAAGTCGCTTGAGGTTAGATCTGGTGAGTAAGGAGGGTCGATCAAGCAGTTCGAACCGTTATTCTTAGATTATCGCCATGGCAACTGCTGAGGTGTGAGACGGTGCCTTGTCTACGTGAAACAGATTTTTTTTCTCCTAACGCGGCCGTTTTTCCGTAAATTCTGCCTTTACGCCGCAAGTAATGATGCATAGTATGCTCCTGTAACAGTTTTTCTTGTTTAAAGATAGCTCCCCGACTATCCCAAAAAACAGTCACCATCACTTCCCCAGCCGAAAAAACAGTTTATGCCTTTTTGGAGCCAGCTCCCCGTTCGCAGTCCACTGTTTTGACTGTATTTTAGTTTCGGGCATGTAGTGGTGCATTTACTGTAATTAATCTGTGCTAAAACTCTGATTAATTGCGCCTAAATAGCGTCAACAGAGTGTTGGAAAAGTTCATTCGAACATGTGGAACAGTGGAACTAGGATGTAGTGCAACCCCGGCTATGACGTGCCTTATGAGGTAATGCTTCATAAGGCACGTCATCCGTCACTTTCTATCTCCCGGAGAAGCGAACAGTGGGTTATGAAGCAACATCTATCAACCAAGAAGAAATTCGCGTAAATATCACGGCGTTATCTTATGACTGAAAAGACGATAACATATTTGAAAAGGCATAGCATTGGTAATTTCTATTAACTAAACGAAGATGAAGCTGCAGTCGAAATTAACCAGTGTATGTTTAACGCATTAAAACATAAACTATGTAACAGCTATGTTGTATATAATAAAGAAAAACATATTCGCAAAAATTAAACCAATCCTTCAAATAGCTTACGACGAAATCTACGTGGTAGGAGTACAAAGGGCAGACCTATGCTGAATTTCGAATGACGTTGCACCTTGTAAGATTTGCGGTAACAGCCGTGAACGCGAGTTACCAACTTTCAATTTACAAATGTCCATAGTTCTGATTGAAACGTTGATTTACAAACTCACAATAGGCTAGAGCGACACGTACAGTCCAAGTATGATTTGCAACTACGTGACAGGCTTTAGTTTTCTACTGATTGAAAAAAATATAATTTCTGTTTGCTCATAGATCGCTTTGAATCAAATTCATAATTTTTTTCATTTTCTATACATTTCTTTAAGTGTACATTTAAAACCAAAATCTATCAAATTTCAAACTTTATACTGAGTCGAATATGTTGTTTATGTTATAACTAATTTATATTAATCGTATAAAACCAATATTCTTCTTCTTAAAAAACCTCTTAACAGCCAAATACAGGAGACACGCATTTATCATTGGGAAAAACTTTCAAAGTCGCCACGTGTAAAAACCGGAACATCGAATGCAGTACCAGACAGTTTTCATTATAGGAGCTACTACCCGGCTTGTGTGTTGAAAACACATTTAGAGATCTATCATATTTAGAGATAACGTCGCCATCGTCCGGGAACCATGAAGTTTTCAACACGTCTGGTTCCTTATTCGGAAAACAAATATATATATATATGTTGTATCAGGTGTCTCTAACACAAACAGCGGTTATACGAGAATAAAATGTATTTTGCTCAAATATTGGCGTCAGCTGGGATTCGTAACTACGCTTCAAAGTTCAAATCAATCAAAATTTGTTTAAGTAAACCGGTGTAATACTAGTTTGACTCCTTCGTTTGGTTTCCGTTCCAAAATAGTTTAAAACTTTATTTAAGACCTAGGTTCTATTGAATTATTTTAATAATATGTATAATTTATACAACGTAACAATTCCAGTAAAGAATGAAACTTGTTAACTTAAACAGTAAATTTATTATCATTTTGTTTAAATTATTTCTGGATCATTGGTACAATAATTGCAAGTTTTAAACAGAGGTAGAGCCAAGCGGGGGCTTTTGCTGCTGCTCGAATGGGCCGGATAAACCGGGTTGGTGTGAAGTAGAGGCATCATGTGCTTCAGCGTTTCGTTTGGTGAGTGAGATAACTGGAGGCCCCCTCCGTCACCCCGCCTTATCCACCCTTCCATCTCCCTAACACCCTCAAAGGCCGCCAATGCACCTGCAGCATCTTTGGTGTTGTAATCACTTACCATCAGGTGAACTGCTTGCACGTTTGCTGCCCATAAAAAAAGTAGATATTTGTGTAAATATACAAATACATAAGATTGTCTCTGCCCCCTGTGTTATAATATATAGACAAAGAGTTATGTAGATCACAAAAACAAATAATTGTTTCTACAACAGAATAAAACTTTAAATGGTACACAAAAATTATAAAATAAGATATCGTATGTGTTACTGAATACACTGAATATATATATACAAATTATGAAAGCCGAAGGTAGCCTTAACTCACTAGTTAACTATCACATCAGGACTTCTAATACCTCAGTCCCCCGTTTGGGAATATAAAAACAAAAATTAAACGCGATAAAATCCGTAAATAATAGTTTAATTTCAAATGTGTAGTGTTCGCACTAATACAAGATATCATTACTTTTTAATGTTCCAGTTAGTAGTAACCTAAACGAAATATCTGAGATACTTCTGCATCTGCCCCAATTTTCATTATTGTCACTTTGTTGTAGTATTGCGGTAGTTTAGGGACCAGGCGCCTACATTTAATTAAAAACTTGCGACCAAATTCAGCGGCTGCCGACTCCCCTAAATGTTTATCACATGCTCGATGGTATAGGAAACTACTGTAAGAAATACTTGCTTGCCTGTGAAAAAAGTTTTACTTAAAGTCAATGGAAAAACTAGGTTTCTTTAAAGCCCTCATGAACGTCGAAATTTACACCGGTTCGCAAAAGTAGACCCGCTAAAAGAAGAACCGTCAAGGAACTCTCGCGTCTTTTTTTTAATGCCTTGTTACAATGTCATCTAAGATTTGTAAAATAATCAAAAGAATCACAAATTTATTTTTGTTTTTTTTTTATGTCGTATTGCAGTTTTACAATTTATGAGTACCCAGGGTCGCAAGTCCTGACTAAGAGTATTCTTCTAAACACCATTGTCCTCAATACATTGCTCTAATTTAGTCATAGTTTTTTTTAACAAAGTTTCTTAAATATGATTTCAAATTTTATGTCAGAATGATGCACTATATTTTTTTAGAAGATTTAATTGCGATATTCCTTTACTAAGACAAAACTTTTTTGTTTTAGCCTCGTTTTTGTTTACCTCGATTCTACAGTAGACAGTCCGTATTTTGATAAATTTGTTTATATTTTTCCGTAGGCACATAATGTATTAATCATACGGAAAAACAAAATGTTTTTAAAAATAAACAACGGCAGTAGAGTCAAAATATTAGTCTCATTTTAAAGATCGGTTGAAAAAGTAGACTAATGTAACTGTTTAGCGAACTAGTTTGTCAATATGTGATGAAGCTGGGAATCACTAGATATTCCGATAAATACGGTTGAACTTTAGAAATCTGTATTAATATTTTGTAAATTAATATGACTGCGTAGAATAAATAAAATGTTTACACTTTTCAAACTTATTTTTCGGCGTTTGGAAACAAATTGCTTGCTGCAAACCGTTTGGAACCAATCTATAATTTCAAAGCATTGTACAAAGATGTCAGGTTTGGTTTGGATAATTATTCTTTCAAACAATCCAGTGTTTGGTTGAGCTATTCTCGTACAAAGTCCTTTCCTTTATGTACCAATTAGATATCACCCGTAAACAGAATTATCTCAGACAATTTGTAGCATACAGGGAAATTTTTTAATGTAGATCAAGAACAAAAATGGTCCAAGTATCGATCTTTGAGGTACACCCATTTTTTACCACAAGTCCCGATGAAGATAATATGTGAATTCGGCCATTGCAGTAATAAAACTTCAAGGTATGGAACCTAGATGCGATTCGTAGCACCGCAGCCACAGTTCCATCAAGGGAACATCATCTAGTCATTGAACAAACAGCAATGTAACAACTGGTATTAACAGTCAATATAATTACGGGCTTTGAGACTTTCCATCGCAGTCCTCAGGGGTGATAACGCGATTGAATTCGTATGCAGGTGTTCATGGGCTACAGTAACCAGGAGGATTGTTAGTTCTTTTATCACCCATACTCCAGAAAATTCAATATTATCCAAAAAAAAAAAAAAAAAATCAGTCATCGTCCATAATCACCGTGCACTTCAGCTCAAAATGCAAACAGCTTACGTTCAAACGTATCTTCGTTCTTTTTTTATCACTCTGTATGAGTTCACTGGCATACCTTAAAAACGGTAACAAGAACTGCTTGATTAGCCCACTCTTACTTTCACTCACTGACCAGAATCTTTACGGATCTGACGACCATTCACTACGCCGGGCGGGTTGGTGAGATCATTGCATGACTTTAACGGATCTGAAACGATTATAAAGCAACTGAATAGGTTGTAATACATTTATAACATTAACCATGGTTATGAGGAAAACAGTAACTGGGAAATATTGTTATCTGAAATTAGCAACAGTGGCACCGAATGTAATGTTATGGGTTTTGTAACTCGGCGGCATCCCCTTGATATTTAGTCACACGTAAATCTACGCAGTGCTCGCGCTGTGGGAAAATAAAAGGACCCGTTATAGCCACTAAAACTTTTCAAATGACCACAATTACCGAAACTGTGTCCTAAGAGTTTCGCATAAAGAATATATTATTAGCTCCTTGTATTTTCTGTTGAATGTGCGTTGATTTTTTAATGTTCAAACTATTTTAAATTGCTCATTAACTCAATATCAATTATTTGCGCTTCGTGAAAAAAAATATGTTTCAGAGTCAGGAATTTTATTGACACTCAATACTTTAGCTTTGATATTTATTAGTTTTAAATATTGTTCGATAAACTGACCACAAAATATTACATGTTAGACAATCTCGAAATCACAAATTTATAGTATTGTCGATAGCATCAATGGCTGTTAGTTTTCTTTTCATATACCATTCATATGATTTAAGACCATTTCGTTTTTCCCTATTCCAGCTATACGAGGAAAAAAAATTAACCTTCTATTAGTTTCAGCTTTGTTTGAGTATATAATGAGACATATAAATTACAATTTATCGATTACAAAGACGCCTTTAGCTGTAGTTTAGCTTTAAAATAATATATTTGAATTCGATTACGTTAGATAGAGTCATGGTAGTCTAGTGGTCAGGGCGCTCGCTTTACTTTCATAGATCGCATGTGACCTGGCTTCGAATCCCAGTGCCGGCAGCACTAAAATTGTTAAAAGCAATTTTAAGTGCTGTATTAACCACGTGCTCAGCTATGAAGTAAAACATCTAGATGAAGAGTGTATATCAGAGAAATAATAAAAATTATTATTTCGTGGACTAGTGACGATCGCCAACTACCACTAGAGCAGGGTGGCGGGCCCTTTTGGCTCCAAAAACCTCCCAGATATATGACAAGGAGGCCTTTGACCAGCCAGCAGTGGGCACTAACAGGCTACAATACTTTTTACATTACTAGGATGTAGTCATTATAAAGAAACCTTTGGGATCATATTTATGTAGTTATTCTTTAATGGCGTATTTTGTTTCACCAAACCAATAAAATAGATGTTGTGTCTGCTCCGGTTTGAGACAGCTATTAATGTTGTGCTCTAAGAAAAACAAGGGTAGACGTATACTACGAACTACTAGCTAGTACTGTGGTCGATTCTCAAATATATATATATATATATATATATATTTAGTACGCTATAAAAGCTTCTTACATTTATTTTCAATTCGAAAAAAAAATTATCGTAAATTTTAAACTTCGAACCTTACATAGAACTGTTATTATTTTAGGTAAAGAAAATTTAAGACTCAACAGGACACGAACACTTTATTACTAGGTACGACGGCCCCGTTAAATGTAAAAACGCTGCCATTTATCGGCATTAATATCCACCAAATTTCAATTTATACGTGTGTTATGCCAAGAGTGTCCATTGTTGCTAAAACGAAAATCACATTTTGCAATTTCCCTGGTTAAATGGGACGTTTTTCGAAGGTAGAAACATGAGCTTTTTAGAGTAAATGCTGCGCTGTAAATAAATTACAATGCATGTTTTGCGGCATTAACTGATATACGGTGGTTACATTTGCGTGACATTCTGGCGCAGTAAAGGCGGCGACATGTCCCGCTATTAAAATAAATTAGAATGAATTATTTTTGTTTACCGTGCATTTGTTATTTTCATTCCCTATTGTATTAACTGATATTGAATACGTCTGATATTATGTGATTACTCTATAAATTGTGGATGGCGTATTTGACTGCATTTTTAATTATGTTACTTAGATAGACATTTATTGAGTAAAATATAACATAAGGTGTTGGATGTTCTTAAAAAAAAAGATGTTAAATATTGAACACAATTCATAATATTAAGCGTATGCTGTTTATAGTAGTACTATTAAAAAAGTGGATAGGTAGCAGCTTATAAATGACGGACTGTTGTGGAAATCTCTCCTATAATATTTACGATGGTTCTCCAGATTAGAAGGTAACGACAACGGGTTACGAATACAAGACATTCTCATACCATGAAAGTAAACCAAGTCCTCAAAGCTGTCACGAAGTTATTCGAGAGTGATACATAATTGATATGAAGTAAGAATTTGAATAAGATCAAAAATAATTTTCATCAGATTAATATTTGTTAAACATAATTTATAAATCAATATCATGCATAATTATTAAGCTTAGCTTAACAAGCATTTAGTTGTATATTAAAATAGCAAACATTTTGAAAATATCGCATTTTAATCTATATCAAAGCAAGCAAAGCGGCTAATTCTCAGAATATACGCCAAACAAGCTGAGAGACGATTAAGGGACGAGAAATATGATTTCCGGAGCGGTTTCCCGGGGTGCACATAAAGAAAACTTTAAGCAGGCATTAGATGTGGTTTTATTCGTCGGTGCCCGGCGGGCGAACTCTAGATTTACCGAGGTAATGTTGGTGGGAACATGAATATATTTTAATAGAACTGCGTTTGCGTAAAGGGTGCCGAGTGTTTATAATGTTTGGAGCTGTACTTCTTTCTTCTATTAGTAGTTTTCGTTTTTTATATGAAATGATATCACTTTATTAACATATATTTTAAACAAGTCTTTAGTAAAGTAATAAGTTGTGTTTTACTACTTAATAGCATATTAGCTTTTGACCGTCTCTAGTGGAAAATTCGCGACTTTTCCGTATTGTAAAAGTAACTTTCTTATCCAGGGTTAAAGTTAACTCTGCAGTACGGGGCTGACTAACTGCTTGGTAGCGTAGTGGTTAAGTAGTTGGTAGGTCGTGTGCCGGGTCGTCCCTTTAATATGGTTAACACTTGCTTCATACTTGTGAACCAGTGCTGCTTGTGGGGGCTGATGTGCTCGAGTTTGCAGCGTAATTGGACTTTAGTTTGGTGGATCGTTCTATTTCGTTTTATGACGTACATTATAATTATTAAAAAAAAATATATCGAATAAGTGGATACCTACCGAGTTGTTTCTTCTTCGTAAGAGAAGCCTCATTACGAAACGGTGGTACATGTAAAAACAATAATATTTGACATTTGACTAACGAATTTTTGACAAATATTTCTTACGTAGAAGATTAAAGAATTTTCATTTCGGCGCTAAGGATTATAGTATCGATTCCCGCACTTTTCAGTCCCTATGGCCTCCGGGTAACAGATATCAGATCGTGAAGTAGAGGCAATTTGTGCTTCTCCGTTTCTTTCGATGAGAAAGGTAAACAAAGGCCCACTTCCCTCCCTTCCACGCTCTCTCCTGTGAGCCGCTTGCTCGTTTGCCCCTTTACCTATATAAAAAAAACCTCTGAATTTGAAGCAGTCGTCCATATGGGATCGTGTGTCGTGTTCTAGTAGTTTTGCACGCAGTACGACAAGAGGAAATGTCCTCTTTAGATGAAAGAAAGTATATATAACACATGAGAAAGGTCTACCAGCGTAACTAGCGTTATCATCGCTGTTGATTGTATCTTGTAAAGAAACACAAATCATTGCACATTCTGTAAACCTGTAGGAAGTAAACAATTATGATCTGGAAATAAACACCTAAAAGAAAACAAGATACATAAACGTTAAAAAGTGTAATATTTAATAGCTCCTATTATCTAAGACCCAATCAAATCACTTAAACATCAAGAGCCATTTCCTTACGCAAACAAAATAGATTCAACGAAAAGGCTTCGAGCAAAACGTTGTTTAAAACTGTAATAAATAACTCAGAAACAAAGGATATGAGGCGTTTTCTGTAGGCGTGGTTTTACTCCGTCAGGGACAATTTTAATGTGAAATTACTTAATATATAAATCATTCGCTATTTCAAAACACGGCGATGCAAAATAAAACGAAAACATTTGGACATATGTCACAACATTTTGGATTATTCTTGTTTCATCCCATAAGTCAAATTTTAGTAATATTGCGGTACCGTAAGAATCCATGTAAATTTGGCAAAAACCTGTTTTTAACTTCGAACGAGTATAGGAATTTTCTGAAAAAAAAAAATTGTGTAAAAATAATTTATTTTTTATTTTTGAATGAAGCTGTTCAGTCATTTACTTGATTTAAAATAAACGACTGCTTCTTATAGATATAACGTCACCCAGAACTCATATTAAAGATATAATATTTAAGAGCGTAGCACTCTACAAATAAAAACCAAGTCGACCTTGCACGATACCTGATATGATTCGGCATTTGATTCCTACCACTTTGAGATTAACGTACTTAAATAAAATACTTACGTTTGTTACTTATTTAAACAAAATAACATTCATTTACTGGGATTAATTTTTTCATTTAGTGCGACAGTCTTTTTTTATTTTTGAATGAAGCTGTTCAGTCATTTACTTGATTTAAAATAAACGACTGCTTCTTATAGATATAACGTCACCCAGAACTCATATTAAAGATATAATATTTAAGAGCGTAGCACTCTACAAATAAAAACCAAGTCGACCTTGCACGATACCTGATATGATTCGGCATTTGATTCCTACCACTTTGAGATTAACGTACTTAAATAAAATACTTACGTTTGTTACTTATTTAAACAAAATAACATTCATTTACTGGGATTAATTTTTTCATTTAGTGCGACAGTCTTTTTTTGTACGCTTTTTTTTCTATATATATAGATGTCCCCTTCTAGAATCTGTAGAATAGAATAGAATAGAATATAATATAATAGACTAAAAAAAATATAATAGAATAGAATCTGTATCTGTAATCTAGAATTCTAATATTATTGTTCAGTGTTTGAATAAACGTTTCTTTGATTTCTTCTATAGTATTATTATTACTGCGCGACACGTTTTACGTCTCGTTGGTGCAAAGGCTAAGCGTTTAGCACGGAACTAGTATTTGTATGGACTAAAAATAATCATTTTCGGATCTGGGTGTCGGTTCATGTGCAATTTATGTATCTAATCTGCCAGCTTGAAACGGGAGAAATTACTAAAGTGGAAGGCAATGTTTTTTAACAAAAAGCAAAAAAAAAAGAAAACAGAACACACGTCCACTGCTAAATCTAGTCCTCCGAAAAGGATTGCAAGCAAGTACGATTCTGTGCCACCAGTGTCAAGCGATTTCTACACCCTTAATTCACGGGAGTTATCGTGACCACATCCCTAAAAAAATTCGGACATCCTAGTCAAATTGTTTTTTAAACAGTTTTTTTTTTCAAAGTAGCAATATTATATGGTTTTCGAAAATAATTTGAATGAATGAATTAAAGAACTTCCTTGTTATGAATCTATTCAAATTAGCACATAAGTGCAATATAATTGTGATGGAGGCATTTGAAGACCGCCGAATCGCTTGACTTTGACATGTCGGGTATGAAGCACTATTTCGCGCCTCTTTGGGCCATGAGAGATTCAATTGAGTTTTTTTTATAGAAGAAGGGGGCAAACAAGCGTGCGGCTCACCTATAGTAAGTGATCACCGACGCCCTCGAATATCCACAATACCAGACTAGCTACAGATGGGTTGCCGGCCTTCAAGGTAGGAATAGGCTCTTTTCTTGAGGGTCCCTAAGTTGTAACTGTTCGGAAATACCGCTGGCGACAGCTGATTCCACAAAGTCGAAGTGCGTGGCAGAAAATTAAAAGGAAAATTAAAAATAAAGAGTTGCGTTAGACTGGTATGACCGCGATGAGTCGTTACAAATGGAGATCCGTAATCCTCTTAAACCCTTTAAGTGACAGACGTGAGTGTGTTTAAATATATATATTTAAACAGCGGTGCAGCGAAATGTGAAAACGTGCCCATTGCCGCATAGCTATGATTCCGACAGATCTTCCTTTCCGGTTCAAGAGGTTGTAGTTTCCTTTGAAAATAAGTTTCACGTTGACGATAAGTACTGCATTTAGGAACAAACAATGATAGTATATATATTCACGCCTTGTTCCCAACGGGGTACGCAGAGACAATCTTCGCATGCATATATACTCGTTGGTTTGGAGTACTCTTGATAACAATGATAGTAGTAGGGAAAATTATGGATGAGAGCGGCGCGGGACAGGAAAACATGGAAGGCTTTGGAGGAGGCTTTAACCGCCATCGGCGGCCCTTACACCGAATCAGATTAAGAAGAAAAGTAAAACAAAATGTTTAAATATATACTTCTATTTAGTTTTTCTTACGTAATTTTAACAGTGTAAAGATGAATAAAGCTATTATTATTATTATAATGATAGTAGCGGGAATAAAAAGTAATGAAAAAAAATCTAGTGTCGCTGCTCGCTACAGATACCAATTTAAAAATATTCCCAGCACAAATTTCAAGCCGTGTAATAAAAATGTATTTACCATTTTAGTTAATACACACACTCTTGCAAGATAAGGAAATGCTATAATTTATTTCATACTATGACCATCGTTATAGCGTTTTGAGCAAAAGCTTTGAACGTATTAAGTAATACAATTTCGTGTAAGTAGATCAAAGTTATAACATACAGTCTCATTTTAACAACTTAAACGTTTACGTAATATTTTTTGTATTTTGTTCCATAACTTAAACCGTTAAGAAAAATAAAGGAACGGTTGCAGAAAAAGTCAAGTCAATACATGAGTTATTTTTAAAAAAAAAACCCCAAATGATTCAAAGTCAACAAAGAAAACACTTGAAGTTTTTAAAGTTTGCGGTCGCTGTAGTAAATATCCAGACATTTAAGAAAACACGTCATATCTGTACCGAAAAAGCTTTCCTGCGACACACTTTTTCACAGAAGTGTGGCGATTTCGCAAAAGTTTAAGTGGCCATTAGCAAAGTTGTTTACAGCTGCCCCTGGGCGTTGGGTTCACTTCTCGGCACGTTAGTCAACTGTTCATATTTTATTTTTCTTCCTGAAACTCCAGTTTTCGACTTAAACGGTTAAGAAGCGCGGGTCTGTATATTAACTGTTTGTAAGCATTAATATAAAGAACATACAAATATGAAGTATTTTATTAATATCAACGTATGAAGGTACATTTTATTTGTACTTGTAATTTATTAACGTAACGACGGTGAAGATAAGGATCATAGATATTGTGATATTACCCAGAGGGTTAGGCAGGGATGTTGGATTTTCATTTCAAATGACTCAGGCGCACATCCGGATCGGTAAGTGATACAAAGTCACTGTTTGGCTCTACCGCGTAGAAAAGTTCTATTGCTAGTTCTCAATACAAAACAAGGAAGAAACTTACGGCGTACTTATAATTTTGCGTTTAAAAATGAAGTGAATCACTCTGATTAAATTTCTGTTTCCGACAAGAATATTACTCGTACTGGATAAGGCTTCCAAAGGTAATCGGTGTCGATTATAAGAACATGATATCGGAAATCTGTCGCATCCGTGGCGTTTCCGCGACATGTGCTTAACTCGTGATATTACTTAATAGGCAGTGTTTACACTAAGTCATTCAAACTCTGTGTTTTTTTTTTTGATACGAAGCAAAGTATCGTTGTCCCTTAATGATACTCCCCGCTTACTAATTATTATTTTTCAGACATGCAGGTTTCTTCACGATGTTTTCCGTCATCGCTGAGCACGTGGTAAATACAGCACTTAAAATTGCTATTCACAATTTTTAGTTTATAGGAATATTTGGGACATGAAAGAGAATGATAGGGAGGGGATGTGGACGAGGAGAGTGGGCCTCGGGTAACCTTAGACGTTTTTTTTTAATTTAAAGATATCTATATAATAAATGGTTTAGTTCATAATAACTTGATAATCGTACTTTTAAGAAAAAACAGTATACTGGGTTATCTTAAAAAAAAACGGTAGTTAAATCAATTAACTTATACAATAAATTGTAACATTAAGCGATTGCACTAAAAATGTATAGTAGAATTGACAGATTATAAAAAAATCTCACAGCGCGTAACTTAAATTGTAGCACGCCCATAATTGCTATGTAATTTACCACGTACCCGTATATATAAGACTCCGACCTCGATTTCCACTTTTAGACCTTTTGTTATTTGGCGTGAGATAATCCCCTGTCCGACGGATATGGCTCGACCCATGGGTGTTGTGAAAGTCTGCTAAGGTCGATGCCAGAAAACAATCTCGTGACCTGAAAAAAAGGGCGGAACGATCATCTTATATGCCGGGGCTAAACTATTCCAATTAATGATGGGCAGAAGCATCTCAGGTGCGAGGGTTGCTACTGCCACTCGCTCCATCTCGCTCTTAAGCGTGATAATTACTGCATTACTGCAAAATTTATGATAGATATGAGAGCACAAGGGATAATATACCATACCATGAAAAACTGCTTATGCCCATTTGAAAGAGTCCATAAGATATTCCGGGAACACTGCACACTGCTTTCCAGCAGAGTAGGATTTGGCGTCTCAATTACGGTGGAATTTATAATACAGTGGCGTGGTATCCTAGTGGTCAGGGTGCTCGGTTTAGTTTCATAGAGCCTGTGTTTGTGTGAGTGACCTGGGTTCGATCCCCGGTAGCCGGCACCACTAAAATTGATAATAGCAATTTTAAGTGCTGTATTTACCACGTCCTCGGCGGTGAGAGAAGACATGGTGAGGAAACCAGCATGTCTTTGAAATATAAAAAAATATTATTTTGAGGATACGTGAAAGCAAGCCAATCCGCCCTGAAGCAGCGTGAGCACTTAAAGGCCCACCTGCTTTTTATAATACGAAATTGTTGAACTCAACTCCCACAAACTAGTCATGGGAAGCAGCTGATATTGGCACAGCGCTCACCAATCCGTTTGCCCAGTTTGGTAAGTTTTGGCGAACCTTCCAAGAAATGAAGCTGGCTTTTGCTGGCCCTCTCTTTAATAGACCTGTTATTTGTAATATGTTCAGCGGTTAACTAACAAAGACTGATATAGTAGTGTAACAACTAGGGACAGACGTCAATCAAACACCGGAATGCGCAGCTGACAGGTTAATTGGTGCCTTACAAAAGCGCAAATCACACGATGTCAAATTACCCACATACTTTATTTATAATACCTTTACAAGTTGTGGTAGGGAATAGGTCATCTTTTTCACCAAAAGGTCCTTCAAAACAAAACCTCTCCTCCACGTGCCACGTCCAGTAGCCAGCTGGATGTACCACGTCCGGTAGATAGCTGGATGTACCACGTCCGCTATTCAGCTGGATGTACCTCGACATCAAGCTGGCTAGCGGACTTGGCTCAGTCGACGAACTGATAGCGGAAAATCCATTTTTTTTTCTTGCTGAACTGACCTATATTCAGCAGATGACTTATAAAGGCTGAAAAATTAAAGGAGAAGAAGTTACAATAGAAATACAGATTTCCACCTGGCATGATAATTATTCGATACTGCGAAAATGGCCCACGAAATTCACTTTCACCTCTCTGGTAGATGAACGGGGCAACAGAAACCGGTACATGGTTTGTCTTATTGTACTAGGACTACATTTTTGCATTGGTACTGTCTGGGTAGGAACCAAATTGTTAACTATTAATGCTGCCAACTAGGATTGTAACCACTTTTGGGTTCCGGTTTGAAAAGAATAGAGAGCCAGTATAATTACAGGCATTGATACATTTACTATTACCTCGTTTGTCATCATAGTCTTATAAAATAAAACACATTAAAGCACGTCACGTAAGTAACACCAGTGTGAAACCCAAATAGTTCAGTGGACCGAGCTTATGATACTCGGTTTGGGAAATTTTAAATTTTCTCTATGTACTGGCTGATTGCGCCATTTAATGGACAATGGCATGCTTAATACATACACCGCAATCATCAAGATTGAATCTCAGGCATAAACCGTCGTTCAATTTAAATATGTAAGTAATTTAACCTTTAATTACAATATGCATTCACCCTTACTTTAAACTTGCGCATTTTTAATATAGCACGCGATCAACCCTGTTTAAATATTTTGAAGCCTTAAAACTGTTAATCACTTCTGGGGATAAACAATATTTGATATACAGAGCTGAATACGACTGCTTTATATATTCTTACCTTATTGAAACCCAGATTGACATACAAGGCTTTCTTTGGGATTCGAGAGCTTGCTGGATAGGATACTAGAGTACATAATTTACAGATTAAGGCTATTAGTATGTAGGAATAGGTAGAATTTGCTTAATGAACTTCAATTTCTTTTTTGAAAATTACTCAAAAATCTTGTCGACAACGCGTATTCCTAAACCAAGAAAGACTCACACAGTATGAGTCAGATTAGCTCGCCGTGGGTTACGCATAATGTACCTAAAAATAATAACATTTAAAAAATTATTGTATTGTTTTAAACAGAATAGTTTCTCTGGCACCTGCTATCTTTGAATCAGCTCTCCTTTATATATTCAATCCTGAAAACACCCCTGCAGCTCCTCCGGTGTTGCAGATGTTGCAGTTGTACGAGCGACGGAAATCACTTACCATCGGATGAGCCGCATGCGCGTTTGCCTCCTTGCCCTTAAAAAAATCCCTATCTAAGTCGCTACTACGCTTAATAGTAGCCATTTACAATACTTTACTGAACATTAAACTAATATAGTTATTGAAAATTATCATTCTTTCTTGTAGTAGTTGTTGCGGAACTAGAACAAGAGAGAATAATAACTGTTAATGTTATGAATTTGCACCAAGTGACAAAAATCGCAAGAATAAATTATATTTACTATTACCATATAAAGAAATGTCAATAAAAACCAAGTTAATTTTATTTTATACTATTAGTAGTTAACAATAAAGTCATTGTCAATCGAAATAAACTTTTTCCCCCGACTCTGCTTACTATGACCTTAGAATAAAAAATAACAACGACACAACGACGAAAGTCTTCACGGCATGTGAGTAAAACCTTCCAAATTAACAGGAAAGTTAAAATTTTAACTGTGCTAAAGTTCTTTTAAAATAAGAAAAAACTCTGAATATTTTTTTATATTAACTGAAATTAAATTTTCTTTACTACCGAATTAGATGATTAATTTGATTTGTATTTATCTGCTGAATATTCATATGAAATACAATCAAAATATTGGGTATAATAGAGAATACAGATCGTATTACTTTTTCTTCTAATACCAACGTCATCATGTTTTACACATTAAGAATAATCAAATCCATGTCTAAATAACGAAGATATAAGCATAGCTAATCAAAATTCAGTGCATATTTAATTAATTTGCACGTGCGCGATATATTATCCAGGAAACTCAAGAAATAAAAACACCTAATGGTTTTGACATCAACTTGCTGGCTGAATAATTTATTACTCAACTCCGAAACCAACATTCCATTATTATTGCTTTTCAACTGCAAAACTTTGTGCTTTTTATAATTATAAGCTAAATTGTTTAATATTTTACTGTTTAGTTTAGAATTGTGTAAATGTATAATCGTAATTAAAAAAAATAGCACATGGTAAAATGTTAATATTTTGGTGCCGGCACCAGGAAAACATCAAGCGCCAGGCGCTTTCCTGGAAAACCGTGTGATGACGGCGATGAAAATATACCACAGCGTCTAACCCCAAGGTAATCTTAAAAGTCTAATAAGAATGCCATGATAAGTGAGAGGTCAGCGAATCTGCCTCCGAATCTGGAAACTCCTATGTTGAGGGCTCGCACCAATGGGATATGGAAAGGTTTGTGTATGGGACTCCAAGTGCGTGCGTACAATTATGGCACTATGTTATCTCCTGCACAGTTGACAACTGCCGAAAGCACTAGAAAGTTGTCAGGGTGATTGACATCGATCAGGAGAATATGATAAAAATAAATGAAACCTATTGAATATGTAACAAACTAAAGCTGCAACTTATTTCCCTCAACTTTGAGTCCTCCTTCCTTAACAGCGAAATATTCCACTTCAGGATATAGACCTCGGCCGTACGGATAATTTTCCATAATCGCCACGCCTGGCAAGCGGATTGGCGTTCGCAGTACCAGGCACCTCGCACCACAGACACTTCTGCCGGTCATTGGTCTGCTATTTTTCGAAATGGTTATCCCGCCACCTGTCTAGCCTAGTGATTTTCTAGACTTTCCCCTTAGTCGTCTCTTATGACACCTACTCATACCATACGGCTTACCACACGATACCTTCCAATATTATTAATAATCATAAATTATTAATTAAAATAAATGGAAACAAAATTTCCCAGTAGTATAACGAGAAGTAATAACATGTAAATTCCATATTTTTTCATGTATATTAATTACGAACAGTTAACGTGCGGCGCAGAAACGCATTAGCTTAATTCGATGCCTGATACCGTTGCGATTGTATTAATTTTTCTGATCACGTGGAACCACGGCTATAAAAATAACAGAAGTGACAGAACATTAAGAACTAAGGATATCTCAACTCACTTACGACTAAGGAAAACATAGTGCAACCACCTGAAATATAATTTGAAAATATTATCAACAAAGATTTGTTAACAATGGGTTACTATAAAATATGTCAATTCCAGTTTTCATAAATCTTTGTAAAACAAATTTATTATATGCTTTTTATAGTTTTGAATCAAAAAATGGCGGACCAACGTATACAGTATAATTTCCTGCTCTTTCGGCACCCAGACCCTAAAACATATTTAGTAAAAGCAACGATTGGAGTTGCACTTACCCATTAAAAGGGCCGATTAATGGAGCAAGTGGAGGAAAATGTCGATAACAGATGTTAATTAATCCTATAGACCTGTAGAAGGCCACTAACGCTCGTACCGAAAGACCGTAATAGAATGAAATTACCCTGTGTGCGATTAAGTGTTATGTTATCCTTTGGAAAAGTGATTAGCTAACCTTTTTCACATTCTTTTACCCGAAACATAAATGTCAATGTTTGTTTTTTGAAATATTTGAATTACTTAAAAAAATAATATTTTAACAACCAAATTTATGGTATTATATTTCTTGTTACCATATTTAAAATAATACAGTACAAAAAGATAAAAAAATTAAGAGGTAATGATGAGAACTTTTAAATCGTTGAAAGCTGAACAATGAACGTACGATTGCAGGTGCCATTATGTATGGAGGATAATACTCGTAAGTAAATCTACATTATTTAATTAAAATATTACTAAAATCCGATATAGCATAGTTTGTTAACATTTCACCAAAATTCTTAGGTAAGTAAGAAAGTTAGTAACCTCCAGTTACCTCACTCACCGAACGAAACGCAGTAGCACAAGTGCCTCTACTTAACACCGGTAATCTTATAATAGTGGTACTACCCCGGTCGAGCCGGCCCATTCGAGCAGCAGCAAAAGCCACCGCTTAGCTCTGCCACGAACTTGTTAAGTAATCTGGTAGATAAAATGCTGTATGTCAATTGCTTTTATTAATTGGCAATTTTTCCTTAAATAAATTATTTCCGACAATTCCAAGACCAAGTAAATTAAGAACGACGAAAGAGATCTTATTCACATAAGTAACTATGACACCTATGCACATCCTATGTTATGAATTTCATATCGTAACGTGGTAATACAAAGTACGTGCACACAAATTGTATGTATGATTGACTCTATGTATAGGTACGGCTGTTTCGGCGAACGCGCGGGCGTGGTAATTGAACTCTCGTTCATTCACTATGCTTAGATAAGCTGAGATGAACTACGATGTTGTTGCAATAACATACGTGCAACGAAATTCAATTGAACTTAACTAATCGATAGGATATATAATAAATATGAACTAATCGAGGCGATGATAAAGCCGCTAGTTCGTTTGCACCCTAAAAGAAATAAAAAAAAATAGCACATATCAGAAATATTATCTTCAGTTGTAATCGTTTTAATTTTCAATATATTTTAATTTTTCACTACATACAATACTTTTAAGTAAAATTTAAGATAAAATTTAAAAAAAAAGGAGTAGATTCTAGCTGTGTATAATTAAGCATACATACATACATATAAACAGGTTTATAAAGAGTATATCGCATGAGTCGAAGTGCTCACAGCAACTCACTGGTGTTAATCTTCCCATATACGATTATGAGTAACGTTTATGCGACAAGATAAGACGCAACACAACACAGTCAGACTCAAAAAAAACAAGCTATACGTGATTATTGAGAGCCGTGGTAGCCTAGTGGTCAGGACGCTCACTTTAGTGTCACAGAGCGTGAGTGACCTGGGTTCGATCCCCGGTGCCGGCACCACTAAAATTATTAATGGCAATTTTACGTGCTGTATTTACCACGTGCTCAGCGGTGAAGGAAAACGTCGTGAGGAAACCTGCATCTCTGGGAAAGAATAAAAATATTAATTCGAGGATATGTGAAGCTTGCCAATCAGCACTGGAGTAGCGTAGCGGGCTCTTCCGGCTCGAAAACCCTCTCTGATATTTGAGAAGGAGGCCTTTGCCCAGCAGTGGGCACTTACAGGCTGCTACTTTAGTCGATACTCCTACTTATTTTAGTTTGGTACGTTTTCGCTCCAGAACGATGAAAAAAGCAACACAAATCAAAACGCATTCAGAGTTTCTAATTAAGTTATGAGGTTCGCCTGCAAAAAAATAATCATTTACAAATAGCATAACACAAAGGAATAAAAGCTTATTCATTTAATTCAACCATAAAAATCAACAATCATTACAGAAAAATCCTCATGCGATTGAGATTTAACTCAAAGTAGGTATTTAATTATAACTAATAACAAACAATATAACCCTCGTGAGTTCACTCAAAGGTACATTGCTACTACGTGGTTAACGATATCGCGGGCTCGCGTTAGCGGAGAGCGCTGCGGCAGTCGTGCGCGCACTAGGCGCCGCTTGTACCCGCGGTCCCCGGTTGATTTCTGTGGTAGAAACAATAATAAAAAAAAAATCAACCTACAACAATTATATAATTGTTCAACAAGTATGGTGTGTAAGTATATAATTGTTGTGTTAGTTAGTTGAGTAAATGATACATTATATTTGCGAGTAAGCTTGACGGTAACTATCTTGCATATAGGTTCGTAACTACAGGTATATTTCTTGTAAAGTTTTATTCACAGGTATAACGAGTAACGAGTAATAATTTTATTACACATCTTGATCTAAATAGGCCTCTGTTGCCCTGCTATATACCTAATTAAATTCTGTTTCGAAAACTAATTCATATATAATTCACCTATCTTTTATAGTTTTATGATTTCTTTAGAAGTTAAACAATCCATTTACTGTTAAAAAACAAATACAACATATGTATTAGTTTTTTTTATTGGTCACTACATTTTCATTTCATATCCTCTTCTTCATTGATGATACACACAGTGATGAAACTCGTGTCCAGCAATGCTGTGACTGCATGATGGTTTTCTTGGGACTTTTTAGAGGATACTAAGACCGCAAGACCGCTGTAGCCTTTTATAACCAGTTTTTCGGCTAGGATTATGATTATTCCGCTATTGGACAGTTGCCAGAGTTTTCTCTGTTATCGATCAGGGAGGATCACGAAACTCTTATGGATCTAGTCACCGATGAACCGTGTTAACTGCCAGTGGGTGCAGATGAGGACGGCTTCTGGGCTGGAAAAAAAGAGCAAATGGAACAATATCTGAGTTCCATTTGCTCTTTTTTTCTCTCTCTTTGTGAGTCAATATTTACTGTATATTCTTTATGCAGCAGCACAGTTATATCGCTCTTCCAAGAATATGACAGTTTATGTTTATTAAATGAATTATCGTGGTATCAATAAACAAAATGTCTTTTCATAGTCGTATAATACTGGCGGAAGTACAGTTTTGGTACCTACATACATAAACAACATTTTGTAACATCATCATTAACGTGACACATATATATATATATATATATATATATATATATATATATATATATATATATATATATATATATATATATATATATATATATATATATATATATATATATATATATATATATATATATATATATATATATATATATATATATATATATATATATATATATATGCGACAAGATAAGACGCAACACAACACAGCCAGACTTAAAAAAAAAACAAGCTATACGTGATTATCGAGAGCCGTGGTAGCCTAGTGGTCAGGGCGCTCGCTTTAGTGTCATAGAGCGTGAGTGACCTGGGTTCGATCCCCGGTGCCGGCACCACTAAAATTATTAATGGCAATTTTACGTGCTGTATTTACCACGTGCTCAGCGGTGAAGGAAAACGTCGTGAGGAAACCTGCATCTCTGGGAAAGAATAAAAATATTAATTCGAGGATATGTGAAGCTTGCCAATCAGCACTGGAGTAGCGTAGCGGGCTCTTCCGGCTCGAAAACCCTCTCTGATATTTGAGAAGGAGGCCTTTGCCCAGCAGTGGGCACTTACAGGCTGCTACTTTAGTCGATACTCCTACTTATTTTAGTTTGGTACGTTTTCGCTCCAGAACGATGAAAAAAGCAACACAAATCAAAACGCATTCAGAGTTTCTAATTAAGTTATGAGGTTCGCCTGCAAAAAAATAATCATTTACAAATAGCATAACACAAAGGAATAAAAGCTTATTCATTTAATTCAACCATAAAAATCAACAATCATTACAGAAAAATCCTCATGCGATTGAGATTTAACTCAAAGTAGGTATTTAATTATAACTAATAACAAACAATATAACCCACGTGAGTTCACTCAAAGGTACGTTGCTACTACGTGGTTAACGATATCGCGGGCTCGCGTTAGCGGTGCGCGCTGCGGCAGTCGTGCGCGCACTAGGCGCCGCTTGTACCCGCGGTCCCCGGTTGATTTCTGTGGTAGAAACAATAATAAAAAAAAAATCAACCTACAACAATTATATAATTGTTCAACAAGTATGGTGTGTAAGTATATAATTGTTGTGTTAGTTAGTTGAGTAAATGATACATTATATTTGCGAGTAAGCTTGACGGTAACTATCTTGCATATAGGTTCGTAACTACAGGTATATTTCTTGTAAAGTTTTATTCACAGGTATAACGAGTAACGAGTAATAATTTTATTACACATCTTGATCTAAATAGGCCTCTGTTGCCCTGCTATATAACTAATTAAATTCTGTTTCGAAAATTAATTCGATATATAATTCACCTATCTTTTATAGTTTTATGATTTCTTTAGAAGTTAAACAATCCATTTACTGTTAAAAAACAAATACAACATATGTATTAGTTTTTTTTATTGGTCACTACATTTTCATTTCACATCCTCTTCTTCATTGATGATACACACAGTGATGAAACTCGTGTCCAGCAATGCTGTGACTGCATGATGGTTTTCTTGGGACTTTTTAGAGGATACTAAGACCGCAAGACCGCTGTAGCCTTTTATAACCAGTTTTTCGGCTAGGATTATGATTATTCCGCTATTGGACAGTTGCCAGAGTTTCCTCTGTTATCGATCAGGGAGGATCACGAAACTCTCATGGATCTAGTCACCGATGAACCGTGTTAACTGCCAGTGCGTGCAGATGAGGACGGCTTCTGGGCTGGGTAGATATTGCGTTCCATTTGCTCTTTTTCTCTCTCTTTCTTTGTGAGTCAATATTTACTGTATATTCTTTATGCAGCAGCACAGTTATATCGCTCTTCCAAGAATATGACAGTTTATGTTTATTAAATGAATTATCGTGGTATCAATAAACAAAATGTCTTTTCATAGTCGTATAATACTGGCGGAAGTACAGTTTTGGTACCTACATACATAAACAACATTTTGTAACATCATCATTAACGTGACACATATATATAGAGTGAAAGACGATGTAGTGACACGAATTGAGAAAGGGATGCTGAACTGGTTTGGACAGAGGATGAATGAAAGTAGGTTGACGAAACAAACATATGAGGCGAGTGTAAACGGTAGAGTCGGGAGAGGAAGACCTAGAGACGTTCTGAAAAAACGCCTAGTCAAGAGTACTCTAAACCAACGAGTGTGCATGCGAAGATTGATGAAAGAAAGACGTATCTCAGGACCATAGCAAGAGGAAGACGATTGTCTCTGCCTACCCCGTTGGGAACAAGGCGTGAATATACATACATACATATATATATATATATACTTAAATAATGACAGGTAATCAGGATTTATGTATTCTTCTTCTAGAATACGAGGACGTGACTTATGACGGTCTGTTTCCTGCCGAAATATGCAAAATAATCCAACTCCTCGTTGCGTCAGTGTGTTCAATAGTACCACCATATACAGTTGTGATTAAATAGCTTTATTTCCAGTATTTACGTGAACACTACAAATTGAAATTAAAGTTACCCAGCAACAGTCACATTTTCTAAAGTCTTTCTGCGAATACCGTAACTTTTGTACTTTTTCGAAATTTAGATTATTAAAAATATAGATAGATATAACATTGTTGTGATGATTTGATCGGAAGCTGCTTATTTTATTGTGTTTTTTATATAGAATACGGCAATATTTTTTACAATAATCGTAGTAAATACTATAAAGTGAGGTCATTCTGCGTAGATCGACCTAAACATGTAAAATTAAAAATCTAACGGTAGCTAAAGTAGCTTAAAGTACAATGTTGGGTATGAAACGTTGTGAATAATAATAGTTATAGTAAAAATAGCTAAAACTAAACTATTATTTACCGAACAGTAAATTCACATTATCGCCTGACTGCTAAGACATGTTAATGGGCGCATAATTGCCGTTTGGACTCCTACTTCTGGTAGATTGTTACAATAAAAATATAAAACACATTTCGGCATCAAAATATCTGAGTGGTGTGTGCAAAAAATTAAACCGATAAACGTTGGTAACGAAAACTTATTTTCGTACGTAAATGCTTCAACAAAAGGAACAATGAACGATGTCGCAAAATAAATAAAAGATATTCAGTATTTCATCGTGAACATCCTAATTACGTCAAACATGTATTATATTAATTTGTTTAATTAATTGAAGATATTAAGATAGCACCCGTAGGTTTCTTTCTTTTCTTTTTCCATTGCTTCCTAATGCCTGCTATAGTAGGCCTTTCAATGAAGACACCAGCATAAGCTGATTAGGCATGCATAGAAGATATGCCTTTACTCACCTCGCATGGCAAGCGGGTAGGCGAGCGTAGTTCTACTGCTCCCAAACAGTAGTATCAAGGATATTTGTTTCTTTTGATTAAAATTCAAATAGATATTCCGTCATCATTGGGCTACCTACTTCGGCTCGTGGCTCTGTGTTTCAATTTGCGGTGTCATACTTGTCAAATAGTATACGATGAAAACGTACTGAAAGCAGAAAGACAATTGCAGTATAATTAAGATTTGCTATGTAAGTGTTCCCTCTTCTTGCATTGTACCACGATCTCGCAGAATATCGGCGTAAGGTATATTGTGCTTTTGCGTTTGGTTCGATCAGTGATGTAAGAGGAGGCTCGCTCTCTGCGGAGTTGTTAAAGGCCGCCAACGCACCTGTAGCTCCTCTGGTATTGCAGTACGTGGGCGATGGTAATCATTTACTATCAGGTATGAGCCGCTTGCTCGTTTGCCAAATTTCATTTACAAAAACATAGCTGTCTTCATATCAATACTATGTCATGCAGCTGTCAAAGTGTATAAAACTACACCTATTTTGGTTTAATAGTCGTTTTCGTTGGGACTGTCACATAAAAATGTAACAATTTTAGAGCATATTGTTCAAAAATAAAGCAGGTGATTTTGTTGGTAGTTCAATTAATGAATAAACTAAGTAAAATAAATTTAAATGCAGCGAAATACGTTCACAATTTTCAGTGTAATATAATAGCACAAGTATTCAATATGAGTAAATATAGTAGAGAATAAAAATAGCAAAATAGCAACACTATTAACGTCTATATAGGGCTCTGTTATCTATCAAAACGTTGTCATAGCAAGTAAAAAAGTGTTCGTGCCCTGTTGACATTCAGTTTACTATACCTTAAATAATAACAGTTCTATCTAAGTATCGAATTTCTTCATCAAATTTATTCAAATTGGAATTAAAGGCTAGAAACGTTTGTAACGATCAGTTTTCATAAGTTCACTGAAGTGCATAATAAATTTGAATTTGAAAAGAGAATACGATGTTATATTCGAGGTTTTTTTTTCACAGTCCTGTTATGATAAGTACGGTTTCAGGCAGAGGCAGACATTGTTTCTTTTATCGGTTTTGTAAAACAGAACACGCAGAATAAATAATCCCAAAGGTTTTCCTAAAATCACTACCAATAATGAAATCAAATAAAAATACATCGTATTTTTAAGTTTCGTAAGTGTAGGTAAAATTTTCTTTTCGTCGTGAATTAGCAATGTGTGATTTATAAACAGTCTAAAATACTATGTTTTTTTATTATCTAAACGACAGATTTAATTATAAGTTAACTGTACAAAATTCATGTTTAAAAACAGTTAACATTAGAAAGCAAAATTTAGGAATCAAAAAATCTCTGTCACTAAAATTTAGAATTTTTTTAGAAAAGCATATTGAAGTTGTTTGTGATAAGAAGCCATATAATATAAATAGATCAATAAAAAATATATTTTTTATGCGAAACTCTTCCGACTCAGCATTGGTAATTGTGGTCATTTGAAAAGTTTTAGTGGCTATAACGGTTCCTTTTATTTTCCCACAGCGCGAGCACTGCGTAGATTTACGTGTGACTACATATCAAGAAGACGCCACCGAGTTACATTACCCATAACATTACATTTGGTGCCACTGTGGCTTATTTCAGATAACAATATTTCCCAGTTACTGTTTTCTTTATAACGACGGTTAATGTTATAAATGTATTACAAACAATAAATACAGTATTCAGTTTCTGTGTAATCCTTTCCGATCCGTCAAGGTCCTGCAATGATCTCAGCAACCCATCTGCCCGGTGAGGTGACTATAGGCAAATCTCCTATTTTTATATCACTTTTTTGTAAAGTGTGCCCACTGCTGAATATAGGACTTAGGATATAGGCTGATACAGAAGAAATAAAAATGAAGAAGATTTGTTCCATAGTAATTAGCAAAGTCATATTTGAGACGAAATATTTGGTGATTGTCGACAATGACTGATTTATTATTTATTAGTTGATTAACACCCGCAGTAATAACACACCACTCAGAGAAATCCTCCTCAAGGCGGACACACTGCGAGCGACCTCTAAGGTAATAATCAAACCAGGAAATTGCTGAGGGTGACATGTTTAAGGACGAAAGAATACCGAGAAGTATGTCATAATCAACGGAATTAAATGCACTGCTGAAGTCCAATAGTGTTAAAACAGTGAGAGATTTGTTGTCCATAGCCTAGCGAATGTCATCTGACACTTTAATCAGAGCGCTAACTGTGCTGTGGCCGGGACGAAAACCGGATTGAAAAGGACTTAGCAGGCCGTGTAAAGTCAGAAATTGCGAGAGTTGGCTTTGTACTACATTCTCCAGCACTTTGGATAAAATCGGGAGAATAGAGATAGGGCGAAATTGGGACAAAGACGAGGGGTTGAGAGTTTTCGGAAGGGGAATGACAAAGGTTTTTTTCCAGTGTGTTGAAAAGGACCTTGTTTCTAGTGAACAATTGATAAAGTGAGTTATTACAGGAGCAAGTACATTCGTGATAGGTTTAATCATTTGAATGCACAGATTATCATAACCAATGGCTTTCGTAGAAATAGACTGAAGTGATTTTTTAATGTCATTCTCATCAACTGTACTGAAAATGAAAGGAGAGCACAACGGCCTTGGAGTTTTAGAAAGGAGGTTAATCATTTATTTCTATTTAGATTATCTACATTTTATTTAATTGATTACTGCTACTCTTGTAATTTTAAACAGTACAGCTTCTATGATTAGTACTATACGGGTATTATTAACTGTCCGTTAATGCGCCTAACGTTATGAAACGGACTTTTCTAATATTAAAAGTATTAAAAACTATGTCTGAGCTGTGTTAAAAATTTCATATTATGTATTGCATTATTCCATTTGATATCGATAAGATTATCGCAAATGTGACGTTGTTTTATTATTATTACTTAAATTTTAAAATATAAGTGAAAAAGTAGACGTCTTTTACTGCGATCATTAATCCAAGTGACAAGTGGCAAAATTCTCTGCAAGTGTATGGAAGTAAGTGACGAAGAGACAATATTTATTTTGATTTGTTTTGTCAATTTTATTATACTTAATTTTTATTACATTATGTGTTTTCAGTTGAATTAAATACGCTACGCGTTCATATTCGAGAGCGGGTTCAATGATTACAAATGAGATTAAGTATTTGTAAGGAGGCAATTATTGATAACGATATTTATATTCCTATTTGTATCGTAACATAACATGAAGAAAAACTTTTATTAAGAGATTCATTTTCAGTTGTTTATAACATCAAGAAAAACAAAGTAATACAGCAATATGACAGGTTATTTGCCCCGGTGCTATTAAAACAGATGCACAAGGTTATTCGCAGATAAAGAAATAAAATTCTGTTTCACTTTGAACGTAAGCTTTTAAAAGCACAAGCCATTTTATTTCACATATTCTCTTACAAGAAAATAATGTACAAACAGGGTTTTCTTTTTCAAGGCAAAGTAATTAGCTTACGTTTTTTTTTAATTATAATTCTTTTATATGCCTCCTAAGCTCTTACATTATTTTACTATGAAAGTTATTTTCTTCTTACGGCAAGTAAAATTGTTTTTTATGATATTACCTGAGTTAAAATATTAAAAGTCGACTGCAAGTGAGAATATACCATCTTTATCACCAAAGTTCAACCTCACCTGCATGCGATGCACTGCTGACTAAAGGACGAGGTGATCAAGTGCTGGTAGAATATCTGAATATGCCGTACCTATATCCTTCAGATTATGTATATACGTATGTACGTACTTAAAGAAAAACTTCAAAGGGTTAATAAACAAAGATCCCTGAGCCGCCAGGACCAATTTTATAGTATTGAAGCTTAGGTTTCTTCTATGGATGTACACTATAATAGTTAGGAAGGAATGGTTAAGCTAACTTGAGAAACACATTTTATATTTTAACTTAAAAGAAACACATTTTATATTTTATATTTGGTATTGTGATTATACATTTAATATATTCTATATAACCCTATCAGATGAGAATTTATATTAATACGCGTAAATAATAATATAATCCCTCGTCTATCTAACCTTACGTCAGTGGTGTACGTAACCTCAAATACATAGACATTGTTTTACCTGTTGAATTGTTTTATCAGCCAGAGTGTTATAAATCCTTCCCAAGGTAGGGATAGAAACTATTTAAAAAAAGAAATCAACATTTACAATGGAAGAAGGAAGAAAGGTTCTGGATTCTTGGTGTGCTTGAAATTTTATCTCGTTTTTCAGTTCGCTTTGTATCGCCTCTTAGACGCTGCTACCATTCGTCGATCTGCTTATTTTTGCTTCGGTATTTTTCGAGATGGTCATTCCATCTGTTAGTAGCCATTGCCATTTTTAAGCATTTTCTCTTAGTCGCCTCTTACGACAACCAAGGAAAGAAATAGGGTGATAGATTCTTACACCGATACCACGCAGAAATGAGAAGAATTAAGCTAAAAGAAAAATAAAAATAAAATGGACATAAGCCAGCGTAGTTTAATGCTTTTTGTGTCTTAAGTTATTAGTTAGATATTTATATTGGGTCACAGTGAAATAAATAATATAGAAGTGTGACGAACGAAATAAATTAAAATTGATATTCTAAACAATTGGGACACAAATTCTTGACAGAAATGGTAATAAGAATCACAACATGATAGTTTGTCAGTCTATCGTAAAAAATAATGTTAATAGTAATATCTGCCTTGTGGTAGCAGCAGAAAGAATCTGCCACTACCAACTAATGACGTTGTATCTACCTCATCATCATCATCATCCTCATTTCAGCCTATTAGAAGTCCACTGCTGAACATAGGCCTCCCCCAAAGATTGCCACGAAGCTCGGTCCTGAGCCACCTGCATCCATCGACTTCCCGCAACACTGCACAGGTCGTCACTCCATCTTGTGGGGGGTCGTCCTACACTGTATCTACCTGATACGGGAAAATAGGGTTGCCACTTCAGTACGCTGATTTGTGCTTAATCGATAACCTTAATTTGTTCCTGTCCCTATGTTAACAAATGAAAAGTTAAAAGTTGTGGTTAGAAATTCTATTTACTCGAAATGTATTTAATCATGAAATGATGTCGGTTTGATTGGACCGTAGCTGCGAGTTGCAGTTATGAAATCAAGTAGTGTTTGCTGAATTACTGCAAGAGGCATAATTCACATATTATCAATATTGGGGT
Organism: Bhutanitis thaidina; assembly: GCA_029286595.1. Classification (NCBI taxonomy): domain Eukaryota; kingdom Metazoa; phylum Arthropoda; class Insecta; order Lepidoptera; family Papilionidae; genus Bhutanitis; species Bhutanitis thaidina. Next base: position 2,677,185 of record JAGSMS010000003.1, read on the forward strand.
GTGTGGTAAAAATGGGTGTAACTCGAAAATCGATATTTGGACCCTTTTTGTTCTTAGTCTACGTATATGTAAATGATATTCCCTGAATCAGGTCCGAGATAGTTTTGCTTGCTGATGATATCAAACAAAAAACAAATCATAAAGAAAATGACTCCGGACTGGGACTTAATTACTCCTTACCCGCAAACCGGAACGAGACACAAACGTAACGCACTCACGGTACGTCATAACGTTGATGTTTGTTGTTTGCGATTGGCGTTTTTTTTTATTTATGGAAAAGACGGCAAACGAAGTGATTACCGTCGCCCACATACATCTGCAACACCATAGATCCTGCAGGTGCGTTGCCGGTCTTTAAGGATATTTGGGAGACGGGAGGGAAGAGGAGGGGAATAGAGAGGGGATGTGGGCCTCCCGTTAGCTCACTCACCAAACGAAACGCAGAAGCTCAAGATGCCTCTGCTTCATGCCGGTATTCTGCGAGGCCGTGGTATCAATCCGGTCGAGCCGGCCCATTCGAGCAGCAGCTAAAGCCGCCGCTTGGCTCTACCACGCTTAAAACAGGCGTTTCTACTGACTACTTTACTCTCATACTCTACTTTACGAAGAAGATCTACGTTAGATGCTAGATTAAAAACAATATTCATTTTACAAAAGCAAGCAATACGGGCAATTTCAAATGCATTCATAAAGTTGCAATAATTGAAATTTGGTCTCACGAGTAGCGACTCCACTTTTCGAGGAGACTTCTATTTTCACTTTTTGAGAAACTCGTAAATTTTTGAAACCTTTATGTGTGCGTACGGATTTTTTATTGGATTGGTATGAAAAATCCATACCAACTGATAATGCAGCTCATGGTAACCTGTAAACAACTCCACTCAAAGAAGGTTAGAAATGCGTTGTTATCCCCGAAGGACTATGATGGATGTCTCACAGTCCGTGATTATACCAGCTCTCTATAAATTTCAAACCGAAACAGAAAAATTGTTATACTGCTGGTTGGCGACAGAAATGGATATGAGGTTGGTACCTACCCAGATCCTAGGCAAAGAAGAAGCCTACCGCCTATTTTATCTATTTTTAAATTGTAGACATAGCTTTGATTTGACATAGAAAAAAAACAAAGGCTTCTTCTCTGCGAAGGTCTTGTTTTTGGAGCCGGTTTGACGTTCACAAGAGCTTTAATCAAGCCTAGTTGTAACTTTGACTTTTTGATATTTTTTTTCGCAGGAAAGCTAGTAATCCTTACAGTGATTTCCTATACCATCGAGCATATAGTAAACATTAAGTCGACAGGCACAGAATTTGGTAGTAACTTTTAAATACTGGCGCCTGGTAGATAAACTACTGCAATACGACAACAAAGTGACAAACATTTTAATAGGGATGGATGCAGAGGTACTTTATATATTTAATTTCGCTTATGTACGTGTTAAAATAATATTACAAATTGAGTTATAGCCGGCTTCCCATGTAATGTGCAAATAGATAAATATAAGCGAAATAAATTAGTATTAATGATTAATCACGAAATTTTAGGAACTGTAAAACCAACAAACTGGAAAGGGTGTGAACATCCGCTAAGAAAGAATTTTACCAAAAACCACACTTAAATGTGTGAAATAGGGTTTGGAAGAAGAAGTATGAAATCTTTGTAATAGTATAATGTAACGTCGTTATTAATGTATTTACGAAATATCAACTACCAATTAATGCGACAATGATTTATAGAAATAAAATAAAGACAATATGATAATAAATTTATAGTGAAAGTTTTATTAATAACTTTAATTGTTTATTTTCAATAATAAAGAAAGTATTAAATTAAATTTTAAATACTTTTGGTACGGAAACCTCTGATCGCGATAGGAAAGCATTTCACCGGTTCACTTATACAAATTTTGACTAACTTGAACTTTGATGACCGCGTGACTTCTTGGTTACAGTACCTGACGTCAATGTTTGTGCGAAACACAAATGATTGTTTTTCGGGTCTGTTAATTTTTTGTTTTATAACGTTTCTCTGACACTACATCTGACCCTACATTCAATTTTAACGCGTAAGCGTTGCATTGGATATGTCAAAGTAAAGACGAACGAGTGGCACCGTGTTTGTGCGTAAACTTACGGTATCATAATATCTCATGTACAGTTGACAACTGCCGGCAGCACTCGCAAGCTGTCGTCATGCTTGATATCGGCCAATAGGACAACTCACGAATAAAAATACGTGAGTATTTTTGAATATGAAACAAAATAAAGCCGCAACCGATTCCTACCTTCAAATATTATGATAAATAGTTAATTAAAATAAATGGAAACGAAATTTCCCAGTGGCATAACGAGAAGCAATAACATCGAATTTCCATATTTTTCCACGCATATTAATTACGAACGGTTAACGTGCGGCGCAGAAACGCATTAGCTTAATTCGATGCCGGGTACCGTTTCGATTACATTCATTTTTCTGATCACGTGGTTCCACGGCCATAAAACTAATGGAAGTGACAGACAATAACCCACTACTAGCCTGATGGCAAACAGTTGTACGCGATACCTGGTGGGTCTGTTTAATCCGGATTAATAAACTGTTCTTGTGTAATTATGAATAAAAAAAGGTATTGACAAAAACTCTGCTCCTACGTCACAATTTAAAGGCAAATGCTATTTGAAACAATCAGCACCTGCCAACATGTATTTCTCACCCAGGGTTGACTGGCAGGCAATGCCAAAAGGTATTAAGTCCGGTCGTTATAAACCTCAGTTTTAGGTGTCTCGATAAAGAGTAAACAAATAGATAAATAAAATATAAGTGTTTTAATAAAAATAGTATGATGTACATCAGGATTAGAAATAAAAAAATATGAAGTATCTACAACTTTTACTAATTTTATATCTAATAAAGTTAAGTCACGCATTTTTAATAAGAAAGTAGGGTTTCTTTCTTATAAAAAAAAATAAAGAAATATCAATCAGACTGTAGAAGATATAACTCGTTTCTATACAGTCACAAATAATAATAAAATTTTATCAGCCACTTACATAAAAATTTTCATAAGCTCTGGCTTGGTAGCATACTGTACATTGCATAATATTATGTTCTAGACTTATGTTATGAAAAATCTAACAGAAGCCTTATGTTTTACGACCTTTCTTGACTAAGCATATCCAGCATCTACGTTTTATACCAGGATTCGATTATTTCAACGGTGTGTCTTCTTAGTCAGCCATGGCTGTCTATTCGCTAGTAAAAAACCTGCATTTTGGCATTTATTCCCAAAAGTGTTGAGTATCCAGGATAAATAATATCAGAGTCTACAATTTTCGAATCACATCGTAAGATAGAATACTATTCGCAACGTAGATTACGTCACTTTTTGTACAATTAAATAATAATCTTAAAATAATGTTACTACGGTAAGTATTCAGTACCTTTTAGTAATCTATAAGTAGCCAGTGAGCCGTGGTCAGGGCACTCACTTTAGTTTCATAGAGCGTGAGTGACCTGGGTTCGATCCCCGGTGCCGGCACCACTAAAATTGTTAATAGCAATTTTAAGTGCTGTATTTACCACGTGCTCGGCGGTGAAGAAAAACAGCGTGAGGAAACCTGCATGTCTGAAAAATAATAAAAAATGTTGGAAGCTCGCCAAACCTGGCGAAAAAGAGCACTGGAGTGACGTGGTGGGCTCAGCTCGAAAACCATCTCAGATATTTCTCAGGAGGCCTTTGCCCAGCCGTGGGCATATACAGGCTGGTACTTTAAGTAATTATACTATCCATCTTAGTTCTCAGTAGTGGTAACGCATCTGTAACATTATTTGATTCATCTGATCTGCATGTATCCATAGATTGCATCAACCACTTATCATCAAGTAGATTGTTAGTTAATTTGTCACAGAATGTTATGAAATAAAAATAAGTAGCAAAAATATATTAATTACTCAAAAAATAAGGGCAACATACAAAAAATACTTACGCAAAATAAACACACTGTATATCTGCCGAGCAGAGTATATGAGGTCCGCACGAAAAATATGCACGTTTTTTCATTACTATAACATGCCCTGGATTAAAGAGAAGGGTGTCATAAGGACCAGCTCCTGAGAGCGGTTATGCAGAAAATATTAAAATTGTATGAAATGCCTTAAGCTTATATGCTAGGTATGCCTTGGATTAAGAACTTAGGATATTACCTTAATTTAAATTAGCCGAAACTGAAAAGTATTTTCTGAGTAAATGCATAAAATTTTACAAATAAACTCCATGAAAATATAGTGCAATAAACTGACGTATAATTCAAAATGCTTGTTAAGGAAATATTTGTTTAAAAAGACTTACTATGAAGTAATACAAAATTTTATACTTTTGAACCGAATCAATGATATTGAGACCCGTGGCAAACCAAAGTATATAGTATAATTTCCATTTTCATTATTACTCTTTCGGCACTAGACCCTAAAACATATTTAGTAAAAGAAACGATTGGGGTTGCACTTACCCATTAGAAGGGCCGATTAAGGGAGCAAGTGGAGGAAAATGTCGATAACAGATGTTAATTAATCCTATAGACCTGTAGAAGGCCACTAACGCTCGTACCGAAAGACCGTAATAGAATGAAATTACCCTGTGTGCGATTAAGTGTTATGTTATCCTTTGGAAAAGTGATTAGCTAACCTTTTTCACATTTTTTTAACCAAAACATTAATTTCAATGTTTTTTTTGAAATATTTCATTAAAATACTTACGGAAACCATATTTAAAGAACGAAGATGATTTTTTTTATATATTACGTTGACAAATGCACACACAGTTCACCTAATGGTAAGTAGTTAATGCAACCCATGTACACCTCCATACAACTTCAATCGTAGAATGTTACAGATGCAATGACCCGTAATTATAACGGCTCTCTATATTTTTCAAACTGAAACAGAACAGTTGTTACACTGCCGTTTGACGGAAGAAATGGATAAGAGAATGGTACCTCCCAAGACCACTCCTTCGTGGGGAAGAAGTATACCAACTAGTAGAAGCCTTTAGACTTCTACTTTGTTAATAAACAACAATGAGGCATCGTAGATAACCCTCCATTCTCCAACAGCCATACAGTGTTCGAAACCTTTACATACTATTGATTAATTTACATGAATTTATTCGATTCCAGTAAGAAAGTGATAGTAAATTGAGATTCCTAATCTAAGTTCAATAATAAAGTATAATATTAATAATTAAAAGTTATCACAATATATGTTTTTTAATTTTTTTATGTGAATAAACTAAAAAAATGTTCATAACTTAAATAAATTCCACTTATTGAATGTGTCGCGGTTTAAGACGAATAGGTAGTCCTCCCTCAACAGCTTGAATAAGGTATGCTGTGCGCTTAACTTTGATATCTCTCTGTGAAGACGGTCCTGGTTCTACAGTAAAGTTTTGTAACAAGGCCATTAATCCAGCTAAAGACTCCATTATCCCCAAGTTTTCACCTTAAAAATATTTGATAAAATAATTATGTAAATACTTTGTACTTTAATACGGTATTGAATAGTTGAAGGGTTTTCTGCTAAAACAGCATTACTTTTTGTGATAAACTTCTCAAAAGTCCAAAAACATTTAATTTTTTAGTTTTGTATACTTCCCATTTATCCCGTGGGTGTCGAACGAGGTGACTAAGGAAAATGCCTTGAAATCTTATGTCGATCTCTGGAAACAAACTCGGCGCCAAGGCTGACGACCCCACACATTTTATCCCTAGGAGAGACTAATAGTGGAATGCGAATGCCAGTTTTTCTACTCTGAGTGGAGCCAAACTCGTGTGCTCTTTTACATATATATGAATGATTACGAGTAGATGGCTAGTCATATTTTGACATATTACCATTGTTAAAAAAATATTGTTACATAGCTTACCTATACATTTTCTTGGACCTTCTCCAAATGGTAAATAAACATATTTGTGACGTTTTCTAATTGATTCGCGAGTAAACCTCTCAGGTCGGAATTCAGATGGATTATCATAATATTTGGGATCCATATGTAACGCATTTATAGGTATGATTACCTTCACACCCGCCTCTATTGTCAAATTCATTTCAGGTACTGTGTAATCTTTTATACAAATTCGTGTTGTGTATCCTCCTGGTGGAAAAATCCTCATAGATTCCATAAATACCATTTCAAGGTACGACATTTCTGCGACTGCATCATAACAAATTTTATCGTCGTACTTAGAAAGTACTTTGTCTATTTCATCGTGTACTTTGTTTTGTATTTCCTGGTGATATGCTAGCTGGTGTAATGTAAAACTCATAGCTGTCGCTGCAGTTTCAAACCCAGCCGCGAAATATATAAAAAGTTGTGCGGCAGAAACTATTGGTTTCATTTCGAGCTCTACCTCTATAGGGCGCCCATTTTGATCTTTAAAGTCAAGTGAATTACCACAAATTTTCTGCATACCTTCTAATTTTAGTAACAGATCTACAAAGTCATTTCTTCCACTTGGTTTATTATTTCTTTGTTCACGCACGATTCTCATTATATCAAGTATTGTTGTCATTATATCTTCTCGTGCAATTGGAATTTTATTAATAAATTTTATTTTAGGAAACAGATCCCTTAGACCTAGCAGTAGCATTTGTTTTTTCGACAATGTAAAAATGATTTCCCCGAGTTTTACAAAAAGTGATCTCTCTGTATTTATCGTATTCATATCAAGACCAAAACCACATGCGCCAATTGATTCAATTGTATAACGTGCCATTAAATCAACTGCATTCACTTCTTCTCCATTCATAGCAAATGTATGAGCAACTTTTTGAAGTTTCTCAGTGCATTTAGTTATGAGAGGAAACATATTTCTTAACTTTCGGCTCGTAAATGCTGCAGTGAGTTCATGACGTAAAAGCTTCCAGCGATCACCATCCGAAGAAAAGATATTCAACATTAACGGTTCATGATGTGGATCTCTTCCAAGTCCTCTTGCATGAAAATACGAGAAATGCACGTTAAAAACGTTTTTCAATAAATCGGGATCTCTGATAATTAACTCCGGTGTTGTACCTCGGTAATAGCCAATTACTTTTTCATTGTGATACTTTTTGTACAGATCAATCAAATGTTCAGTGTAACTACACATTCCAAGCAAAATTTTACAGTGATTTCCGAAAAGTGGCACTGTAGTATCGGATTTTATTTTTCTTTTCATCCAATAATTATAATTTTGAATTGACAAAAATAGCAATATAAGAATAATTATAACAAATAGTAACATCATTTTGATTCTATGTTAAAAAAATTAAATCGATAATGAGGAGTCAAGCCTCTTATATATATGTTTTGGAAATGTTCAACAGCTGTATCGATCCAGTTTTACAACAAATACGATCAGTGTAAATAAAGTATTTTTAAAATTATTAATAAAGTCAAATGTATTTTAAACCGTTTACAGACTCTGACAATACATAACATTACATGAAACCAAAGCCCAAAAGTGCGCCGTATCTAGTTCTTCCAATACTAGCCGGGTGCGTACTGTGTTATTTCGAGCCATATTTAACCCCCCTTTGGTTAAAAGCTAAAGGGTCTGCCTAGTAGAAAAAGAGCCCTCCGGAAATAGTGAGGCTAAGAACATAAAATAGATTCGCTCATAGAGCGGTAGAAACAACTACTTTTGCCTGAGTTATATCAGTATGTCCTAGTACGCACACTTCAGCAGAAACTGGTATTAGGTACACCTATTTTATACAGTACAGAATGTATTTTAGGACACATTTTATGGGTATGTCAAGCATGGTATGGATTGCTAATCATCTAGGTTGTGTTGGAGGACTTTTGTACTCAGACGCATTGTACGGTCGTGGAACTGTAACAATCCCCATTGTGAACACGATAAAGAAATACATAGAGATGGAACGATGATGCCACTCTTCGCAAGGCCAGTGGATCGAGTCGATCAAAAATGACTAGAATATCTTAGCACCAGGGTGTAAAACGAAACAACGATTTATTTCATTTCTTTATTTGGCGAATGCATCGGTTTCGTAAAACTTTGAAACAAGGTAGATTAATTTCAGTTGGACAACGTTTATACCTTCGTCTGGTTTTGTCTCTTCGGACCATTAGTTCTCTAATATCATGCGTAAGCCAAGGCGAGAGAATCCGCTTCATCTTAACCCGTTTCAGCGGAGCATAGTACTGTATACCTCTTAAACTCTATTGTTTAACATGTCAACCTTCTCATCAATACGATACTGTCAACAACAGGAGTCAAATTAATATAACTCACATCGCGCTATAATGCCTCAATGTTTATACTCCTGTAACTACGAAGAAGCAGGGGTTGGGACTTCTGTTTGGGCGGACGGAGGCGATAAGAGAGGTAGATTAAATCATGATATGAGAAAGAAGCAGTAAGCTGCCCATGGGGACACTATCAGATGAAGAAACAATCATAAGGTCAAGAAAAGAAGGGTTGCAGTTGGGAAAATGATGAGTTGCAAAAAGTGGAAGAATGTGAAAGTTAAAAGAAGACAGCAGGGTCAGAAATTTATTGCACTCAAAATCGTTTTTAATCAGGCTGGTCTGAGTTTAAAGTCTCCCATTATAATGAGATGATCATATATCGGTGCGAAATCAGTAAGAACTTTGTCAAGAGTATCGAAATGTTTTATGTTCATGTTGGGACTATAAAAAAATGTCAATAGCATTTTTCCGTGGTAGAGAATTATTTTGTTAAAAAGGAATTAACCAGATTCAGAATAAATAGAGGAAGATGCGCTGATAAATTTATGACTAATATCAGAACGAAGATATATGGCCACTACGGTTACGGATAACCATCTCGAAAAATACCAAACCAGAATAAGCAGACTGATGATGTGCAGCACCGTCTAAGGTACGTTGTGTATAGTACTGAGATCGCTAATCCGCTTCGGGAAGTGGAAGTAGCAAATAGCTGCAGGATATAGTTTCTGCAGTGGTCTATTTACAGGCTGCTGTTGCTGTCTACAGGTAAGTAGTAAGGAAAGGTATATTATATATTCATTATAATCAAATCGTTGAAAGATCAATTCTGTGCATAAAAATAATTTTTGAAATTTCTTATTGCTCTGGTATTTAGGAATTAGTAAAGTCTCATAAAAAAGTTTTTTTTTGTACAAGTAATATTTTCTTGAAATTTCTTATTGGTTTTAGGATTGAAAGAGAGCACATTTATTGTCGTCTGGGATATATTTACAACTTTACAGTTTGGTGGAAAAATTTCAAACAACAGGTTCAAAGTCAGGTGCCTATACAATCATCCAGATTCTTATTTACAACATTTCAAGGAACAGTTGCTAAGCGAGAGTTCTGAGCGACTGGTAACAGGTTTTGGATGGGATGAGTTAGAACATGGCCAATCGTAACGATGTCTAGGCAGTTAATAGAGTTTTACGAGATAATAGCTGAATTGTCCCCTTCATGTATTTACAGCATTACGGTAATGTTTTGAAGAGGCTTGAGTCAAACTTTTCACAGGATTCGACCGGGCGTTGGGCCGGTGGATACGTTTCCATTCAAAAAAAAACCGTAACGTTCTAACTGGGTGCAGCTCAACGTTATTTTACACTTTTATTATTTGTGTAGATGTTAAGCAATGCTATTATTCTTGAAAATAAAGTCAATAAAACGACAGTACTCATTTCTTTTGTTTAAAGTCTCAGGTCATGTACATGATTATGACAATAATGTAGGGCGTTATGGGAATCAATAACTACTGCAGAGTATTTATACAACTGCACGGTTAAGCTAAGTAAAGGCTCGTTCTTTAAACAATATTTCAATTTATGTTTAAACAAATGAATCATCTTGACATCAATACAGATAATGTCTTTTAAAAGGATTATATATTGACAGGAGCACATTGTTGATACTTTACTTTATATGACAATCACTTTATAACATGCATACATCAAGGTTATAAAACTTAAAGTTTAACATTAACGACTAAATTATGTCATAATAATACTAACTATTGTTAACAAAAAGAAAAATTAAAATGAAAGCTAAGGAAGATTTCTTTAACAAATTGGCAGAATTATCTCAGTAATAGTCTATTTTTATATATAATTAATATTTAAATTATTAATATATTTAACTAAATATAAATGTATGTATGTAGGTGTGTATGTATTTATTATTGTATGTGTATTTAAATATTGTATCTAAATATTTTTTCTCTTTAATACTCTCTATTTTATCACCTACACCTACTTCATTTCATCTCTGCATCGTCCAAAGGTTTGACAGGTAGAGAATGCTTCTGGCATTAAGTCCGCGGTATACTTTGTCATGTATATGAAGTTTAATAAATAAAATAAATAAATAAAAAGACTATAACAACCTTTACTTGACATCCTCATTAGCATATGTTTTATACATGGTTCAGTATATAGCAAAGTAAATATATACATCGTATACGCATATATTTACAAATTGATAACAGTTAAACAGTTACGTACTCGAAGCAATTCGTAGGCCTTTGCCCGGCATTGCTGCTAACAAATCTTAAAATTTCTTTTTGAGAGATTGAAACTGAGTTATAATCGAATTCAGGAGACTCCATCGTGTTCGTTCCCCTATGTGGAACGCTCACGCCAATGACTTTTTTGAAATTTATGTACCTTGCACATAAAGGCAGTGACATGCTCACCACTGGCCAGGTTATCCCAATTAAACTCTGGTGAAAAGTGGGTTGCAAGAACTAGTGCCTACACTGACCACCCTGATTGTATATACAGTCGTGAGATATTATTTATTTATAATAGATATGTTTATAAATAAAAATATATGCATTGTATATTATTTGCTAATACAGAATGTAAAGAAACAAATCAAAAAATTTTGTTTTAGCACATTGTAAAATGTGAAATAATTTAATGACAATTTATTGTTTTTGTACTTAAATATTGAATGCTTGTACATTACTACAAACATTTTCAATGCTAAATTATTTTCTAAGGAGCATGCATATGCAGCTGTTTAAACAGAATGTCATTTAAAAAGTATTGAGCACTCACTGGTATTTAAAAATATGTCGCTAATGTTTACCTAAATTATCAAATTCCTTGTTTTTGTATATACTAAAGCTAAATGAGTGTTCTTTTTGGTTTTTATCTGTCTGTCTCTGAGTGAAGTTGTAATCTAAATTTCGAATTTACATAAATTTTGTACTCAAGTTTTTTATAGTCATACGAGAGTCCTCGTCAATTTATAAGCTACTTTTTAACCAACTACACTGTTCTACTACTAAAGCATGACTATGGAATAATGTTTTAATAAAATATGTATAGTTAAATAGAAAAATAACGCACAAAGAGCAAACACGCGTTTTTTAATTTTAAATTCCTTAATCGGAATCAAAGATGGCTCAAGGTCATCATGATGCAAACTCTTGATAATTGATTAATTATATTCTCACTTACATAAACAGTCTAATAATCCAATTGAAACACAGACGCTATCTATCATGAACAATAATTTACTAACCTCAATCAGAGCGGCGATATCAAAGGATTCCTGCGATTTAGAATGCCTGCAACAAACGCCGTCTCAAAGGCCTTGTTAACTACCGCAAACATATTTTGAATCAATGTAACAAACACTAAAAACGTGTCTTGTGACTAAACTACAGTACTTACATGATTGATATTTGGTGTATGACCTGAGAGATAGAAACCATGGACGCCATAATTATTTTATAATTTACATTTATATATATCTCTCCTTTCTTCTTTAGCAGTATGTAAATTGTCCTCTTCTGGATATTTATCGCAATAGTCATGCTTGACAGGTGAAGGCGATCACAATACCAGACGTATTTCTGTCAAATGAAAGATGGTAATTATTAAACTATTTTATTTTTAAGGCTAAGGGAGTAAACCACCTTATCGTACATCTGCAACACCAGAGGAACTGCAGGTTGCGTTTGCGAGATGGGATGGAGGACGTGGTGAGGAATTGGGTAAGGGAGAAGTGGGCCTCAGGTTACCTAACTCACCGAAGGAAATGCAGAAGCGCAAAATGCCGCTACTTCACGGTGGTATTGTACGAGGTACTACCCTGGTCGATCCGGATCATTCGAGATGCAGTAAAAGTCGCTGGTTGGCTCTACCAGGTTAAGATAATAGATATGGTGATTTGATAACATGAGACTGCACTCACGGGATGATGGGTTGTAAACTTCTCTTAAGTCTTTATACGGAGATACTTTCTAAGAGATTAATAAGATGCTCATGGATTTGAAAGGGCCTCTCTTTGAGGACGCTGGATGGATTTTGGAAATTTAAATTGCTAACTTAATAAATGTGTAACTATTTCTCACTTTTCTCCTACCCAGCCATTCCACATTCGGATTTTATTTTCCTTTTAAGGTCTATTCCCTTTTCTCGGTTATGAATCTAAGCCTAATTAAAAAAATACCTAAATGGAAAATGAAAACTTAATTATGAATAATGACATGAATGATATATGTAAATACAATAGTAGAATGGCTAAAATAAAACAACATATTATTATTTACCGAACGGTAAATTTACATTATCCCCGTTACGGTATCGACTGCTAAGATAATTTAATGGGGGTTGGACACGCAAAGATGAATAAATTTATACTATATCAGATAGTACGATTATCGCAGTGGGAATTGTGCTTAACATATGTGAGCTTCGTCAGACCGATCGGAGAGCTTGAGGCTCCAGCTCTCGATTACCCTCCGAAAAAGAACGTATTCTTACGGTGTGCAAGCGCTTGACTCTAACACGTATGAAACGTAAACATACCTCGCTGGTGTTTCGTGAGTAAAAATACATATGTAATAAACCCGCCATTATTATGGTCCTGAACCATCTTTCGAACTTCGCAAAATTTATTGCCCCCAGCGCGTGTTGAACCTCGTGGATACACCATACACCATGAACTGAGCCCTTCGAGCCGAATGAATCATAGTCATATTTTGGTAATTTTATTACAGTCTATTGCAAGTCAGACAGATATTGAGGTATCATCTTCCAATGCAGCGGTAAATAGTTTCTTAGATAACACATCGTCCTGTCTTATACCATTCTGTAATTCTATGGGTTCCGTACTCTGATTCTGTTATCCGCTAGACATCGTAAGCTCATTGTACAAGCACCTCAGAACCTCCATATACCGAGAGTCTATCTGGCACCACTGAAGAGACTGTATCACCGCCTAGATTTCGGCTGAATCAATGATTTTTTCATAGCCCACATACGCATAATCGTAAATTGTACTCTTCGGACTTCTGTTCCGCGTTTCTTGGAGAACAGGAAAACATCGCTGCTACTGCATGTTTTTTGTGTAACACCGCCATGAAGTTTCTGAAGGACTACAATTACTGGCTTTGCACTCAATTTAAGATCGTAAGTTGTAATTCCGTTTTCACCCAGCGCCTGGCCTTTTTTAAATTGTATGAAAGCTATCCTTAGCACATCATGTCATCGAAATAATGTTGAATAAGCTTGGCTATTGGGTTCTTACTCACACTAGTGTATGGTTTCATAGACCGTTTTACGTACAGCTGTCCGTAAAAAATCTCGATCTCACTCTAAATCTCGGCTCCAACGGAAGTAAAAGATTTGTGACGAAGTCTGTGTAGCCTTGGCACCGCTCAATTTTCTCTTACTTTCTCTCTTATCATTGGTTTTGCTATTTAAAATCTATTTACAATTTCATTATGTATTTTCGCAGTTTTTATTACGAAAAAGCGGAAATGAAATGATTATTTTTTATATGTTAATATTTTCAATTTGTTGTGTTGAGGATATTTTTAAACCTTGCAATATAATTGTAAATGTTGCGCTTTGTTTCTCATAGCAGACAGTGAGATTAATTCCTGTAATCTAATCTAACCATCTTGTTTTCTTTATCAGTGAACAGTGAAAGAATTGTTCTTTGTATTCCTCATGGCCTACCACTTTAGGTAGGTAATATATTTATAATGACAAACGCTATATTAAGTTTGTGCGCCCTGACGCAATTACGAGTTGACAGAGATTATAAAATATTTTTATTTTTTATACGCGGCAGATGCAGGGGATGGCTTTTGCCGCTGCTCAAATTTCCCGCCTCGATCGGGTTAGGTAATTTTCTCGCATATTTATTCAAAGCATTGCATCGTCGTTTTACCACGATCACCTTAAAATGAGCGATCTTTCGGTTAACTATTCCATGCAAAAGGAATGACTAATGAACAAATCTTGAATAAAAAAAAAAAATCAAAAAGCGTAACATCAAAATGATAATAATCATAATAGTAGAGTAAATTTTCATCCTGTGAATGTCTCACAGCTTGGCAAAAGGTACGTGCGGGTTGGAGAACTTCACGTGAGCAAAAGCGAAAAAAAAGGGGGTCGTACTACGGCCTGGCAGAATACGTTACGTTTAAAGCGTGGTAGAGCCAAGCGGCGGCTTTAGCTGCTATTGGAATGGGCCGGCTCGACCGGATCGGTACCACGGCCTCCCAGAATACCGGCGTGAAGTACTGGATGCCCACTCCCCCTTCTCATCCTCCCTCCATAGTCCCAAATACCCTTAAAGACCGGCAACGCACCTGCAGCATCTAAGGCGATGCAGATGTATGTGGGCGACGGTAATCACTTACCAGGTGAACCGCTTGCCCGTTTGCCGTCTATTCCATAAAAAAAAATACGTGAAGTAGAGCCATCTTGTGCTTTTGCGTTCCGTTCGGAGACTGAGGTAGCCGCAGGCCTCCTACTACCTTCTTCCCGTCCTCCACCCCGAATATACTTAAAAAAACAACAGCGCACCTGCAGCTCTTCTGGTGTTGCAGATGTATATGGGCGTCGGTAATCACTTACTATCAGGGGAGCCGATTGCTCGCTCGCTCTCTTTTCAATAAAAAGTGAATGTGCGACTGAAAGAGCATGCCCGATACTCTCCTAGATTCCTGAAAAAAAAAAAAACTCTACAGGATTGTTCATTATAAAACTACCTGCCCGATTAGATAAATTGTTCTTGTGTTAGATGGCCCTTTTATTTGGAACGGTTACAAGGTACATAACGTCATTCTACGATCAGTAGAAAACTTTGATCATATACTCATCGCGTGTATGAAACGGGAATGTATAATTCAATTCATTATGTGGGTGAAACCGCGGGGCACTACTAGTTCTAATATATGAAAGAAGAACGTGAATTATTTTAAGCCGCGCTAATTTTCATTGTACCGCAAACTCATTTGCATAATTAATTCACTCGCATGCATTTCCACGGTAATATATTAAAGTCGCGGCCAATCCCTAAATTTAAATTTAAAATTAAACGAAAAATTTGAGCATTGTCAAGCCACGTAGTGTTACAGGCATGATCTTTCAGCGTTAACAGTTTTCACCTCTCCGAGAAATAATGAAATAAAAAATATGATGATTTCTTGATGAAAGTAACGACTTTACTTTACTTTCGCGTAAATACACAAAAATATACATAAATATAATAATAGAATCACTTACAGGCTTCTACGTTTAGCAGCCTGTAAGTGCCCACAGCTGGGCAAAGGCCTCCTTCTCAAATACCTGAGAGGGTGTAGGAGCCGGGAATGGCCCGCCACGCTGCTCCATTGCGGGTTGGCGGGCTTCACGTATCCTCGAAATATTTTTTTTTAATTATTTCTCAGATATGCAGGTTTCCTCACGATGTTTTCCTTCACCGCCGAGCACGCGGTAATTACAGCACTTACAATTGCAATTAACAATTTTAATGATGCCGGCACCGGGGATCGAAACCAGGTCACTCGCGCTCTATGATACTAAAGTGAGCCCCCTGACCACTAGGCTACCACGGCTCTTTACGCGAACACTACACATTTGAAATAAAACTATTATTTACGGATTTTATCGCGTTTAATTTTGTTTTTATATTCCCGACGTTTCGATTGCTTTCTGAGGTTTCAGATGTCCAGATGTCGGGCTACCATCAGCTTTTATTTATTAATTTAAAGTCCTCAAGATACTCTGAGCACATTCTGCGTAGATAGGACCAAAAATTTGTAATAGTTTCATTTCAAATAAAAAATATGAAATATAGATGATAAATTTGCAATAAACAATGTTCCAATCTCAGTTTGTCGTGTTGAAACGTTAATAGAAATACCGCTCGTGTAAAAATGTAGTCCAAACATTTCAGTCACGTAAAATAACTTCATTTAAAATAAGAATGCGTACCATAGTACTATTTAAATACCTGCTGGAAATTAACTGCCAACTTTTATGAAAAGAATGCATCTACTCTATGTTGTTCGAATTTCATTGCAGTAGAAATTATTATTTCTACGCCATTAAGGTTATTTACATTGGTAATTGGCCGTGTGGTATTGGCTAAAGAATCTGCCACCCTATCTCTACCTGCAGGTGACATCGGTGGCGAATAAGGGAAAACCTAAACACTAAAAAGACGACACGCTCACCACCTGTCAAGATTTGGAATGAAAAGTGGCTGATCTGTCCACCCAGCGTGATCAACTTAGAGTCATAAAAGTCATGAAAAAAAATCTTCGCATGCATGCTCGTTGGTTTAGAGTACTCTTGCCCTGGCCTTTTTTCAGAACGTCTCCGATTCAATCGTGAAATGTTCGCCTAGGTCTTCCTCTCCCGACTCTACCATTTACACTCGCCTCATATATTTGTTTCGACGACCTACTTTCATTCATCCTCTCCACATATCCAGACCAGCTCAGCATCCCTTTCTCAATTCGTGTCACTACATCGTCTTTCACGCCACAATTCCAGCAAAAGTTCCTTATATTCATTTACAAACATAGTGTCATTCGTTGTTACGAGTATGTTTTTAAGTGGCTAACATACTTGTACCTCAATTTTCTATAAGTTGGAATTTATTTTATTTTAATTGTATTGTTAATTTTAAATACTTATGCGAAAACGAATTTTCTGTGAGATAAAACTTATCCATATAAACTTGAATTTGTAAAACATTACCTAAATACAATAATTGTATCCAAATCGTTAGAGACGTATCCGAGTAACCTATAACTTTTTTGGAGAAATATTGTCCAAGTTTTTTAGGTTATGCCTAATTTATAGTGCCGTTGCTTTGAGATTCGTAATTTTTTCTTTAATTAGAATCATATAAACTCAATAAGGGTAAGGTCTGGGCTATTGATAGAGGAGATAATGACTGATATACACTCTTTGTCAGGAAATTTTTTGCTGACTACTTTGTGTGTTTTGGGTCTACGAGTATGTTATGTTTAATAATTCTACTGTAAAGTAAAGTAGCAGCCTAAAAGTGCCCACTGCTGGGCAAAGGCCTCCTTCTCAAATACGAGTATCAGAGAAGAATTAGGAGCCGGTAAGAGCCCGCCACGCTGCTCAGTGCGGGTTGGCGGGCTTCAAATATCCTCGAAATAATATATATATATTTTTTTATTATTTCTCAGACATGCAGGTTTTCTCATGATGTTTTCCCTTACCGCTAAGCAGGTGATAAATACAGCACTTAAAATTGCTATTAACAATTTTAGTGATGCCGGCACCAGGGATCGAATCCAGGTCACTGGCGCTCTATGAAACTAAAGTGAGCGTCCTGACCAATAGGCTACCACGGCTCTATTGGGTATCACGTATTATTAGTTTATATTGGTATAATTGGTTCAAGAGTCAATTTTCAATGTATCTCACAGATACAACACAAGAGACAACTCCTAACTGTTATGTTGTGGTTTTTTATTTGATAATTGTGAATTTTGGTTTCGGTTCTAGATTTACATTCATTTCTTTTTTTCTATCTTCTGACAAATAAGATTTAAGATATTATATTATGCATTTCTTTTCTTCGTGTTCTGCACAATTCAGGAGTCGTCTTAACCCCAAAGCGTCGGCAACCCTTCGTTTATGATTATACCATATAATAAGTCTTTATTTATACTTCCAACTAAATTATTATGGGATCTACTATTTTTAAATGCTAGGATATTTAAATTAAAATTTTATTGCTACTCGACTATTATAAATATGAAATAATTTAAAATTGCTAAACTCTTGTAAATATTTCCTGCTTGAAATTATTTATAAAAATTAACTAGAATATCCTTAGATCTCGCCACAGAGTATATTGGACAGCGATGGCTGACGTACGTTCAACATAAATTGAATTTTCCTCATATTTTCATAAGGTAAGAAGATAACATAAAATTGAAAAAGTTGAACGCTGTTCGGTTAGTAAACACTTTAATATTCGAACATTGGAGTCAAGTGGCGATAGACGTCACTGATATTTTATATTAAACGCGATAAAATTCGTAAACAATAGTTTAATTTCAATTCTGTAGTGTTAGAGTAAATAATACAAGAAATCATTATTAATAGACCATTTAACAAGTTATTTTGAATGCCGGAGTGCATTAGTTTTTCTCGTGGTATTTCACACTAGTCATGCCGCTCCTTATCACCAGTCTCTGGGACTTGGGTTCAACGCATTTTGATAAACTTTCTGCTGTCATTTGGTTGCCAGTTTTGTTAGGCATTTAGAAAAAATTATGAGAAGATTTACCGTAATTGTGGTAGCAATCGAAGCAAGATATTTTTATATTCCACCATCAGATCAGAGGCTATATATGGCAATTCCTATTGTCATTTTGTGGGAAAATGGCACAACAGAAGCTAAGTCTTACTTGCGAACAAGTGGTGTTTGTGTAGCGTGGTCAGCTCGAGTAAATAATTCACATGTACGGGTTTTATTTTAATTGTGATTTTTTATATATCACACTTCTGTTACACTACTGGTACTGTATATGTCGAAAAGACCTTATCGCTCATAATGACCTCATTAAGTAGCGGTGATAGATTGTGAAAGAAATTACATTTGACACAAAATTTGGACTTTTTTAAGATTGGAGTGACAAACAAGTTAACGGACTGTTACCGTTTCGTCGGATGTGTTGAAGCGCATGAACTGCAAATAACTTTATACAAAGGAGATAACAGGTGCGTTGTCTCCCCTGCGAGAAATCCTGAGGAGAAGAGGAGAAATACTTTACATTCTATAAGATTCAGTAGGCTCTTCTATTCTCCCCAAATCGGAAGACCAGTAAAGCAGAAAGAAGAGCTGTCCCGAGATATACCCATGTGGTACCCTGATGGATTTTAAGCAGAAAAAGAGTCCCACTACCGAGATATACGTCCGCAAATTAATAAATAATTTCCATTTTCTCTTCAATCTACCATCACGACATTTTCGTAATGTTTAATATTTTTAATGATTGGTATTTAACTTATCAATCATTCATTCGATTAAATAACGAGTATCAAACCTGGTATTGTAATAAGAAAGTTTCCTTTACAATTAAGTTGTTAACCGATTTGTAAAAGAAACCAATTTCAGCTGAAAGAGGGTAGCTATTCCTACTTAAACGACTTGTTTTCAATTTCTTTTTCTTTTTTTTTATAAAGTGGAGCAGTCATTAAAACTTTTTGACGAGCCTGACTTTAATTGTTACGGATATCTCGTTAACGTTCTTTTGGCCGATTGTAAGCAATTACATTTAACCGTCTACTAGCGTATTTCCTAAGTATTGTTTATAATTTTTATTTAAAATATAGTTATTAATACACAGGTTCATTTCAGGGCAGCATTTTGGTGTTTTAGTATTTTAAATTTTAAATGCTTATTATGAGCTGTCACCATCGTGTACCCGGTATTGGATATATTATTGAATATGTTATAAATATATATGTATATTAAAATACTCCTTTCAGTCACTACATCCACATCTGTTATTTTGATATTTGGACTCTATTATGAGCAGCTGCTGTTGATACAGAATACAATTAGATTTACAAATTCATTCTCAAAACCCCAAGTTTAAGTTGTAAAATTATAATTGTGATTTGAAATGATAATTTTTGTTTTAAATATTTATTTTTGCATACATATTTCTATAAACTGTCATGTCGATTGAGAACACAATTACATATACCAACTAGTCTGGTCATAAATAATGTGACAAGTAAAACAATTTTTTCTTTAAAACAAATTTGGAATGCGTTTATTATGTAATGAGTTTCGAGCGTAATGCGGCCATTTTTCACTTTTTATTTTCACCGTGATTGTTAACATCCAGTATTGAGTAGGGTGTTAAAGAAAATATAATTGCATTGATTGTTTTGCAGCTGAAATTTTGAACTGTCACAAGAACATCATTAAGAAACGGCGGTAAATTGTAACAAATAATGTAAGAAAAACGAAATTAAATTTTCAGACGACAAAACTGAACTACAACAAAACTATAAACTTTTTACATCTATAATGTGACGTTACTGTATTTATTTTATATCATTGTAAGTATGTGTTTACAATACAATAAGATACCATATCGTTTATTAGACAAAAAAATTACACCTAATCGCGTTGAGAAATCGAACGTTTATCCTTCTGTCATATTAAGCGCTTGATGATGTTTTCCTGGTCTGATTTTGACCACGACGACTACTTCTGAATGCAAACGGCAGTTGTCAACTGCTCGGGAGTCATTTAATGTCGTAAGTGTACGCACAAACACAGACCCACTGAATCATCTTTACCTTCCCATATGCGATGAAACGCATATGCGACATGATCTGAGGCAGGGTCCGATAAAGTGTTAGAGACAAAAATCGGTACAGAGTCAGATCGGCGAGAATTCGAACTCGGTAGACAGGTACACTATTCATAATATACTATTATTATTCTTCTTTTCGTTCGGTGAATGAGGCAACCGGAGGCCCACTCTTCTGCCCCGTCCCCCTCCTCGTCCTCCCTCCCATCTTCCAAAAACACCCTTAAAGGCAACGCAACGGAAATACCTCTGGTGTTGCAGATGTACATGGGCAACGGTAATCACTTACCATCAGGTGAACCGCTTGCTCGTTTGCCGCGTTTCCCATGAAATAAAAAAAAAAGCTACGCGGACGTGATCATACGCTTTCGTAACAAGTGACTATATTTACACTGACACGGGGAGGTGAGCGTCTGTTCTTTACTTAGCTGTGGTAAACATTTGTTGCAGTTAGTAACTACATTAAAGTTTAGTTATACAGTAATAGACGAGCGAGTATTCCAATATGTTGTTTTTTCTCTGCTCTTTAGTTATTTTAATCACTCTATGGTATTTTCAATACTACAGATATTGGAGTGTTAGGAAAATAAAGAACGATTTACCGATGCCTGTTATTGGTAACCATTTTAAGAATATGTTTGGAATGAGAACCGATGCAGAAATGGGCTTGCAAATGTACAAAAAATATCCCAATGAAAGAATCGTCGGCTACTACAGAGGTAAGACACCTGTACTTATTATTAGAGATCCCGATATCATCAAGTATATTTTGACTAAGGACTTTTTACATTTCTATGGGCGTGGTCTGGGCAGGGAGCACGAGAAATCTCTAATGCTAAACGTATTCCACTCGCAAGGAGACCGTTGGCAGTTATTGAGGCACGCGATTTCGGCCGCATTCACAACTTCCAAACTACGTGCTATGTTTCCTCTAATAAAGCAATGTACAGAAAGGCTACAGATACTCGCAAAGAAATTCTCAGCTCTTGGCGATGGAATAGATGCACACGAGTTGATGGCACGTTACACAACGGAATTTATCGGTGCTTGTGGCTTTGGAATAAATATGAATACAATCAATACAGAGAAATCTCTATTCCTAGAACTAGGAAAGAACATTTTTTCTAAATCAAAGTGGCAAACTCTGATTATTGTTTTACGCGAACTCTTTCCTAACAACAGCGTCCTTAAAAACTGTACAGTAGTGAGAGAAGATACAAGGGTCATGATAACGAATATTATAAACATTTTGCGTAAAGACAGACTACAAAATACTATCAAACGTAATGATTTCTTTGAGCTATTATTGAAATTAGAAAAACAAAAACACATTCACGGTGAATCACTGACCAGAAAAGATGAAAAAGGTTTACCCTTCAAGACAGAGTTGATTTTTTCTGAAATTTATGCCGCTGCTCAATTATTTATATTTTTTGCTGGAGGATTTGAGACATCAGCGACTACTTCCAGCTGGACGTTGCGTCAGCTAGCTTATAATCCGGATGTTCAACGGAAGGTTCAAAACGAAATCGATAGGACATTAAAAAAATACAGCGAAATTTCCTATGATGCTATCTCAGAAATGTCATATTTAGAGATGACAATAAAGGAGTCAATGAGAACTTTTTCAGCATCAGGATATATTTCACGTGAATGCATGAAGAAATATCTTATACCAGGAACGAGAGTGTCTATTGACCCAGGTGTTATTATAAATATACCTGTGCAAGCTTTGCATTTAGATGATAAATACTACGATAGTCCTTCACAGTTTAGACCGGAGAGGTTTCTACCTGAAGAGGAACGTAAACGTCATAAATATGTTTATTTGCCATTCGGAGAAGGTCCAAGGAAATGCATAGGTCAGTATTCCTTTTTTCATTACCGGTTTTAAAAAATTGCTTTAGAGGCTGCTGAATTAGGTAAAGTAATTATACCTTTATAACCGAAAACTATATATCTATATATTTGTGGCATTAGCCGTAGATCTCTACGCGTGGAGTGTAACCACATGGTTTAATTCCTAGAATTATAACCCCGACTAGTCATAACCATCTGTGATAAGAAGACTGGTTGATTTATCGTTCAGAGTTTAAGTATAACCTTTAAGTATAGAAATGCCAGTGTCCTTGGTTGTATGCGACTTTGAATAGGGTTTGATGATAATGTTAAATATACGTTCGTACTTATTGTAAATATAATAGTTATATTGGAATTGGTTTGAATTTTGATTTCCACCAAAACCAACGTGCAAGATTTATATCCTTATTATATTCATACATATATATATATTTGAAATGATACTAATAATTACGGATTATATCTCGTTTAATTTTGTTTTTAAACGTCGTGACACACCGACTCTCTAGGAAGTCTGCAGTATGTTATCATATCCTTGATCGCCCTAACCATTACATCAGATTTGATAGACCACAAATCCTTGCCAAAAGAACACCTATTCCTGCCATGAATGATTCGCGAGGCTATTAAAATCAAAAAACATCCTAATTTCAATAGAGAAGATGGCTGGGTACTACCACCGGCTTGAGTAATAAACAAAATTTTATCAAAAATTAAGCATACCACTGCTCTACCAAAATTAATTTCTGACCGACTTAACTATGACATCTGGACGTCTAACACCGCAGACCCCTGTTACCATGGCTTCTGTAAAGCAATCGAAACTTCGGGGATATAAAACAAAATTAAACGCCATAAAATATTTTGTATGCTGTATGTATGTATATATATATATATTTACTTATATGTATTCATGTTTGTTTATATGTATTTATTCCGTCAGTATATATCTAATTGTAATTGTAAGTTATTCATGTATTTTAGTTCTTTTTTTAACAAATTTAATGTTTGGGACCCTTTTTATATCTCTCCACGCCCCGGGTTGACTGGCAGAAAATGCCAAGAGGCATTTAGTCCGCCCTTTATAATACTTTTATTTAAAGGTATTAAAATAACGTTTAAATAAATAAAATCCGTAAATAAGAGTTTCATTTCAAATGTGTAGTGTTCGCGTAAATGCAAGAAATCATTACATTTTAATATTTAAAATAAATGTGTCGTTTTAGGTAGCCGTCTTGGTCTTATGGAGTCGATGACGGGCCTGGTAGCTTTACTGCAATATTTTAACGTGGAACCAGCACCTTCATCCCGACAAGATTATGTAACAAAACGCTCTTCTTTCATTGTTCAAGCTGTCAAAGGCGGTATTCCAATTATACTTAAACCGAGAAACACTCTGGAGTTTTAATAAAGACAGCTGCTGTCTTTATCAAAGCTGCATACTAATTAGTAAAGTAATAATAAATTTCCAATATAACAGTTTTTAAATGTTTCACTTCATTAAAAATATATTATATAACCTTTTATCAATTAATTTTCATTTTAAAAAGTCTCTGGAATAAAATTATTAAACTGTTTTTATTGTAATTATTGACTTCTTTATAGTCTGTTATCGCTAAATGGTCATGGATCATCAAAAGTAAATAGACATTGCAAAACTATATGTATAAATTTTAACACAGATTTTTTTTTACAAAAAAAATGGTTAAATATTCAACAATGTGGACAATTTTAAAACAAAGTATTACATACACTCTTTTAAATTAGTTAATGTTATTTTTAAAAGTCTCATGTATAAAGTAATTTTCGTGTTTGAAATTAGGTGATATTTTTTTGCCTTTTTAATAGCCTATTATAGTTAAAAGGTCGTGGATTAAAACATTAATTAAATCACTGGTATTGTAAGTATGTAACTAATATATAACTACCTATATATTTAAATATTTATTTATTTCTTCTTTATTGTTAGCCTTAAGCTTAAGGTTAAAATGGGCGGACTTAATGCCAAGTAGCATTCTCTACCAGTCAACGCTTGTTATGGTGAAAGGTAGGTATAAAACAAAAAAAAATTCTTTGTGGCCTCCGATAATTATATATTGATAAATACATATAAACACACTATGTAATTAAATAAATATTTATAACATAAAATACACAAATACGTATACAAATATATAAAATGATACAGAAATAAATATATCATAGAAATCGAAAATAGATAAGCCGAATATTGTTTATGATCTATTAGGTAATCACGAACTAGACTCTTAAATGAATTCTTGCTAGGAGCTGCTTTTATTTTATTGGGCTGGGCTTTCCAGTAAAATATCAGGTCAGAATTTTTGGTTACTTCATAGTGACCAAGTTGTTTCATGTAAACCATGTACCATGTACCGAGTATGGTACCTACGGAGCTGTTCATCAACAAATGCGGTTGCGCGGAACCTCCAATCAGCTTCTCTCGAGTTTTAGTTATGGGTTATAAAGTAGGTACCGCAAACAGCATTGCTCTAGGCACTAACCCCTACACCCTTACTACAATCATCACCCACACAAGCACTATACTCGACCCCGCATTAAATGTTGGTATACCAACACGAAAACACGTGTTTCGAAAGACAACGTTTTCGGGGATGGGTAGCGGGAGTGGTGCTCCGGTTACCTCACTCAACGGAACGCAGAAACACGATGAATCTACTTCACACTGGTATTTGGTGAGGCTGTGGTACTACCCCGGTCGATACCGGACTTTACAAGCAGCAACAAACGCCGCCCCTTGGCTCCACCACGTACAACATGAGTTCAACAAATGTTTCGTAAACAAATGAAAACGTTCAGCCGTTTAATTTCGACACAAGCGTCTATTATGCGCTATTTTAGCACTTGCGCCGTGTTCAGTAACATCGGTTAAACAGCTGATTTTACAGTTCAATTCTAGTGTATCTCGCGAACGTTACGAACAATCGATATCATTGCGTGAAGATAGTGGAAATACAATCTACTGCCAATAACTTTTAAAAATCGAATATGTTTTTTTTTATAAATAAAAGCTAAAGGTAGCCCGAGTTAACTATGACATCTGGACGTCTAGCACCTCAGTCCCCCGTGACCACGGCTGCTGTAAAGATACTGAAAAGTCGGGATAAAAAGAAATTAAACGCGTTAAAATCCATAAACGTTTTCAAACGTTTTATATTCAGTTTAATTAATAATTAGTAAAGATAATATAGGAATCATTTACTACAGTTTGACAGCCAGGAGGTTGATAACAGGAAATCCGAGTTCGGGCTCCTGTCTCCCACATAAACGATTATTAAAAATGTATAATTACGTTTCATGTATGTGAGCTAATTTGCCTGTAACTTACATAAGTCACAAGGTAATTAGTAAGTTTATTAATAGTTCATCAGTCAGTTAAAGTTTTATTCAATTTAGGCGTGTTTAAAGCTCTTATGAACTATTTATTATTAATAAATAAAGGCTGAAGGTAGCCCGAGTTAACTATGACATCTGGACGTCTAACACCTCAGTCCCCCCGTGACCGCGGCTGATGTAAAGCAATCGAAACGTCGGTAGTATAAAAACTTAATTAAACTCGATTTAATCGGTAAATAATAGTTTTATTTCAAATGTGCAGTGTTCGCGTAAATACAAGAAATCATTATCATATAAGCTTTTAGTGCAGCTAATTTTGGGGTTCCTAACATTTTTAGAACTCGTTTTAGTCTTTTAAGTATTTCTCTAGTAATATGTATGGTTTACAAGCCACTATCACGTTATAGTAATACAAGAATCACTATGACCAGACAAAATTTGTTTACATTCCCGTATTATTTAGCGAAAAAAGCGTTGCCGAATTGGAAAAAAATATTATTGACGAATACATGAAACTCACAGGTAGGGTTCTCTATATGATGAAAAGAATGAAAAAATATATATTTATAATAAATATATATAAATATTTATTTACAATTGTTTAATGTAATATAGTTTAAAATAACCATACGCTCAAATTTATAAAAGGTTTTTATACGGAGCACGCATTCTTAAAAATATGTACATCTGTATTTATAAGTAAATTAAATCATAATTTTAAAAATTAATTATATTATTAAGAAAACGATGCGCTATTTTGCGATATTTTCCGGAATAGGTTCTGCTAATAAGCAGTGGAATGGCGTAATACAACAGCACGGTCCATACACTTTCTTAACGAGATGATGTCGGTGCGCTGTGTAGGTTTTTTTTTACCATTAGTTGGATTGTAATTATATCATACGAGCTAATATTACTCACAGGCAAATACAAACAATCATCATCATCATTTCAGCCTATCACAAGTCCACTGCTGAACATAGGCCTCCCCCAAGGATTATCTCTCATCATGGGGGGGTTTGCCTTAGTTGCCACGCCTGGCGAGCGGGTTTTTTTTTTAATGCAGGAAGATGCATGATTTTTTTATATCATTAGTCGCCTGTTACGACACCCATGGTCAGACAGGGTTGGCGCTATTCTTTACTTACGACAGCCACACGGAAATACAAACAATACTTATATATATTAATAGCACAAAATGTTTTACAGAGTTTTTTAAATTAGTTCATACACTATATTTGAAATAATTTAGATAGCTTAAGTAGGTAGTATATTATAAGAACTATATTAAGTAAAACAACTTTAATCAGTCTTACTGTAGACACATCACAAATACATTTCTATAAACTCACGTCTTTTAATACCTATTAAACCTCAATTGTGATACGCGAAACGGAAAATAAATATAGTAGCATAAAAATAATTTTCATTATCTTTATACGTATACATAGTATATCATAGCCGGGTTACGTACGTGGACGTGTTTTCTACTCGGATTTTTGAGAAAGGACTTAGTCTATGCATTATTTTTAAGTTATGAAGTTACAAACATGTTGAATCCTTCAAACCCATACACTACCTGAGTTTCTCACACGAGAGGCCGAGGTTAATGGTTAAGTAATGTTCCTTATTTCTGTATTGTTATAACTTAATGTGCGGGCAATATAAATATTAAACACTTTTCATAGTTATTTTAATAATGACTCAAGTTCGTTCTTCAAAAAATACGTCTTTCAATTATCAACAGTTTATATTGAATTACGTGCAAATTAGAGTTCAGTTCGCCAGACGGACTAAATTACACTAATGAGAGGAATATGGCGCAACAAGATCAGCGCTAATTAAGAAACTATTAAAAACGCAGGCCATGTACCGACTACAAAAATCGAGACAGCAGACGGAAAATTTGTCAAGAGACTTTTTGTAAATAGAAAATGCATATATTGAACATGGTGTGTCCACGAGGGACAACAAGCGATGGGGGCAATTAATTATTGCGGAAAATTAAAGGTAGCTCCGGCCCCCGGTAAAAGGTTGTTACTTTTATTTTTGATTTATTTTTTCAAGAAAGCAAATTATCTTGTTTTCTTGCCATCTCGAAGCTAAAGCTTTTATTACTGCCCATCTTAAGTAAATCTTATTGGTATGTAATAAAGCCAAGCAGAGGCTTTACATACTGCTTGAAAGAGCCGGCTTGACCATAGAAGTACCACGACCTCACAGAATACCGGCGTGAAGTGGAGGCATCTTGAGCTGCTGTGCTTTGTCCGGTGATTCAGGTAACTGGAGGCCCACTCCCTTTCCCTACCCCCCTCCTCATCCTCTCACCCATCTCCAAAATATCCTTCAAGGCTGGTAACGTACTTAATAAGTACTTCAAAAAATATGATATTTCGTAGATAGATCATAAAAGGCCAGGTCAAGAGTACTCTAAACCAATGAGTATGCATGCGAAGATAAGCGAAAGACGTATGTCAGGACCGTAGCAAGTGGAAGAAGATTGTCTCTGCCTACCCCGTTGGGAACAAGGCGTGAATATACATATACATACATACATACATAGATCATTATATCGACGCGTATATTTCTTTCGTTTAGACATTTTTAAGGCCGGCAGCTGTAGCTCCTCTGGTCTTGTGGATGTTCGAGGGTGTCGGTGATAACTTACCATCAGGTGATCCGTATGC
This sequence comes from Bhutanitis thaidina, assembly GCA_029286595.1. Classification (NCBI taxonomy): domain Eukaryota; kingdom Metazoa; phylum Arthropoda; class Insecta; order Lepidoptera; family Papilionidae; genus Bhutanitis; species Bhutanitis thaidina. The sequence goes on from JAGSMS010000003.1 coordinate 2,705,741, forward strand.
TCGTTTGCCTCCTACTTCTATATAAAAAAAAACTTAATCCCAGACACATTGTATCAAATGGCGCAGGGACTGACAGTTAATAGGTGAAAATTAAATATCTCTAAATGCTATAATTTATATTCTTCATAATTTTATTTATTTTAGATTAAGTATCGTAAGAGTCTGCCACCTCCTTAATTCCCGTGGGTGTCCAGGAGACGACCGGGTCCAACATGACTCGTTATCCAAAGCGTTCTATCTCGGTTTTATAGTGCCAAATAGAAATCTATAAGTTCTGCCTAGCCTTATTAGCGAGACACTCTCGCTATAGGGCTATCGAGTTTTGTTATACGTACTTATCTAATGAATTTGTTTAACCGGCCCAAATTCATCGCTTTTCTAACTCGTTTCCCCTCGGCGGTATAACTTTGTTTGGGATATTTCGTACAACTCTGTAACGTTATTCAAAATTTATTCCCTGGATACCAGGACCAGTTGATAGCTAAGATAGGAGAAAGAAACTTAAATATTAAATTAATTGTTTTATCCATTATATTAATGCAAGATATAATCGGGTATGCAGCTTCAGTGGGGATTGGCAAACTTCAAACTATCTTTATTTTATCACTCCGGGTATTCGGGCATAATATTCCCGACTATGTTTTTTCTTCCCTTTTACTTCACTTACAAGAATCGAATCCAGGGTGCTAGTTTTAGTCTATAATTTAAGATAAAGCTGAGCTACCACATGTTTTTTTAAGTTAAAATATTAATATACACGGAAAGTAAATAAATGTTCGTGTACTTTAGTACAAATATTCGTCACAGCTTAAAATTAATAAAATGTCTAATAATTACCAATGATTATCGAATCAATACTGGTTCTTCTGGCCAAATTCAACAACCGCGATATTTTCTGGCAGGTTTCACAGCATATCTTATAAAAACCGCAAATATTGGTGCAAACCTCGTGAAATCAGGCACCGTCGGGGGTAATTCCGAACAGAGAGTCACGACTTAGGCACCTTCCATAGAAGAGCCAACTCCTTTCTGAAAGATTGGCAACACGTCGACAGCACTAACTCAGTCAGACTGTCTACATTGTAAAAATCTAGTATTGTTGATATTGCACAATGAAAGAAGAAAGCCCGTTGACAAGGATGTCACAATTTGTAATATATAATCTACATCTAATACGAGTACGTCATAAAAAAAGGAATTGTGGGTAGTACTAACAATACATTTTTTACGTGGTAGAGCCAAGAGGCGGCATTTGCTGCTACTCGATTGGGCCGACTCTACCGGGTCTGTGTGAAGTAGAGGCATCTTGTGCTTTTGCGATTCGTTTGGTGAGTGCGGTAACCGCAGGCCTACACCCCCTCCCCATTCCTCTCCTCATCCTCCCTCCCGTCTCCAAATTTACCCCTAAAGGCCTGCCAATTCACCTGCAGCACCTCTAGTGTTGCAGATATACGTGGGTGACGGTAATCACTTACCATCAGCTGATGCGTGTAAGTTTGCCGCCTTTCCCATAAAAAAAACATGCTTAGCTATCAGAGAGCTATCATTTCGCCGGACCGACTTAATTACACTAATGAGAGGGTGGATACGCTGCATTTAGATCAGCGGTAATTAAGAAACTATAAAAAACGAACACTATCAACAAAGAGATCTCTTTTTATTATATGTTTATGTGTGTATCTTTCTATATACTTGTGTGCATATTTGCGTATTTTACATTATAAATATTTATTTATTATTCAATTACAGAGTGTATATATTACGTATATATTAATTTATTGTTTTTGGAGTCTCTTTCTATAGTTTTTAATTATTTGTCTTAGGTAGAGAATAAAACTTGGCATTAAGTCCGCCTATTGTATAGGTTAGGTTATAGAATTCCTTCTCTGGAACTTTCTGGGTAGGTAGGATCCTCATACTTATTTCTGTCGCCAATCAGTAGTGCAACCAATGTTGTGTTCTGGTCTGAAGTGTATATAGAGAGCCTGTACAAGTAGTACAAATACAGCACGTAAGACATAGTATTTTAGTCTTCAGAGGTGATAACACATCTGTAATATCCATCTATTAAATTTGTTTGCAAGTATCAATGGGCTGTAGTAACCAAGTGGCTCACTGACATGGGCCAAGTAGCATACCATAAGGTGAACTAGTAGTAATTTTTCATAGACTAGTTCGTTTGTCACCCCAATCAAAAAAAAAATAGAATAAATACATTAAAATCGTTAAAAGGAAACGATAACACATTACGATTGCATTATGTCATTCTATCTCTAACGTCGTAGATTCGCAGAAAACGTCTCAACTGACAATTTCATTGATCAGGCATTGAAAATTAGAATTTTGTTTAAGATTCAGAAAGATCGTCTCTCGGTTCCTTGTGTCTTGAAATATAAACTATATAGGTAAATAATGTTATACAAAATGTTTAAATGCCAAATCTTATTCAACGAAAAAAAAAAACTAAATGTTTCTTTTGTGTGAAATTTGATATCCGCAATATTTAATTTACTTTTCCTCCCTGTATATATCAGTGAATAAAAAAAATATTGTACTTGCACGCACCACAACTTTTTTTTCCCAAACGTTTGCTCGTTACATTGCGACAAATAATTATTGATTTTAAAATGGTAATGTACAAGCGATCTGTTACGAAAAATAAAATTTAATACTTGGCGAAGAAAAAAATAATAGTTCGTTTTTGGAGCTTTTGTTGCAGAATTACCATTCTGTTATGTTAAATAGCTGGTCAAAACGGTTAATCGTTTGGAACATTTTACGAGCTCCCGTTCTATTCGCATTGCCGCTTACGAGAGTTACACCCTTACAAAAGGTTTCGCCGATCTAACATACTTAAGATAATACGTTCAGAAGAAGTAAATTTTATGTTTCGTAAGAAAAAGTTCATTTATCTGTTGTACACCACATAACGATAATAGTCGCTTTCGTTTTTTATATTTTTTAAATTAAAAAATAAATAAAAATTCACCATAAAATATTAGACGCCATCAAACTGGTTGATAGCTATAACAATAGTAGACGTCATATGCAGATTAACCAGACTTTGCGATGAAAAACGTTGAAAATATAGTGAAAAATGTTACAAAAACGTTAACAAAGTACAGTTGCATAGTATGACAGCGAACAAAACGGTACCATTACTGGACCGAGTGTGATACCCTATGAGTTACTACCGCCGTCTACTGGATATGAATTAAAAAATAAAATGTAACAACACTAAGGTGCTTTGAATTGTTTTACTGTGCCGTAAACAACAGATCGCTACGAATTTTATGACACAGCAATGGCATATTCCTTTTAATTTCAGTACATATTTTTATAGGTTCATAATAGAAAAATATATACCCATGTCACTACATAATATGTCTTAATCATCATCATCATCATCATTTCAGCCTATCAGAAGTCCACTGCTGAACATAGGCCTCCCCCAAAGATTGCCACGAAGCTCGGTCCTGAGCCACCTGCATCCATCGACTTCCCGCAACACTGCGCAGGTCGTCACTCCATCTTGTGGGGGGTCGTCCTACACTGCGTATGCCTGTATGGCTGCCACTCGAGAAACTTTTTTCCCCAACGGTTGTCGGTTGTCTTAATACATTTCTATAAAACTACAAACTTGTTATATGATTGCTTAAAATAAAAACTGCTATAAATCAGCCTAATTTATTCTATTGATAAACATGTGGCTTTATACCGTGTGCGGTATTTATTTGCTAATAAGTCTATATACTTCAATTGTAAAGTTTATTGTTGATTCTTAAACAATATAGCAGACGGAAGAATGTCTAAAGCACTTCTTTTAAAGAGCACAGATTTACATAAGCAGAAACATAGCATATAGTGATAGAAATAGCATAACTACATAGCTCTAAGCGATTGACCAATTTGTAAGCGCAGGTATAGACGACAGGCGTTTGGATAAACAGTGTCCCGCGATTGACTGGCGCAGGCGCAGCTGTTGCCAGTACCGTACCCTTATCTTTACAAAAAGATAAAACATTTGCACGAGACCATGCCGTCATACTGACAAGCAGTGTAATAAAAAAAAATCTAGCGAAAATAGTTATTTTAAAATTATGATTTTAATGTACTGTTTAAGAATGTACTATTAATAACTAAATATATTTTAAATAAACGTATACTAACACGTACGTATAAATAACATGCAAAGCAGGCATACATTTCTTGGAAGGTCTTACCCATACTCCCATGCTGGGAAACCGGGTTGGTGCAGTTCACTAGTTATGCAGCTACCCATTAACAATAATAATCCCACTAATTTGTGGGAATATTCTGTTATCATTCGGTCGGCAAAAGACTCTTCGTCTGTTGGCTAGCCAGTTCTACCATGTATAGTTCAGGTTGGTATTTGGAGAAAGATATGGTATATTTCTAATTATATCCTTCTCCATAAAGAAGAGTAATAAATATATTTGACGAATTATCAAGAACTACAAAGGCTTCTACTAAGGCGCATGTTATTAAAAAGCATGAGATATTTTCCTTAAAATCCGCGTCTTCTCAGATTGTATCTCCTTTAATTACGTTATTATTCGCCTTAATTCGGCTCGAGTGAAGCCCTAGGCCGACATCAACATAAAAACATAGAACAAATAAAAGCAAAGGCAGCAAAGAATCATCTTCAAAAGTATTCGATGATGGTAAACCACTTAACAATGCAGTGTGGACCGTATAACGGTTATATATTGTGAAAATACAACAATACATTGCGATGTAAGAAATTTCGCTTAGTTGTTAATTGACTAGGCAAGCACTAAATACTATAGCACTAACTATGTGAAGAACAGCGCAGCAGAAATAACGTCAAATTAGAAACAATTGGATAAAGCGTTGTGTTAACTGCATGTACATAACGTCTTGGAACATAATTACATTCGCTACCTCATTGTAGCATCTTCAAAGACATTCAAACTAGTAGAGTTTCTAATTAACATTTTACATCCAATTGTTATGTTATGCATGTTCTAGTTTCCATCGGGAATTTTAATGAAATTACATTTTCTTCCGCACGTATATAATTATTTATACGAGGTATATTTAGCGGTAACAAACCGTTTACTATAGAATCCGCCATCACGTGGATGTCGTAAAAATCGAATGAAGAATATACCAGACATATCTCCTGGCCTCCGATAGATGGCGGAATCGACCAAGTAATTACATCATAATTGTAACAAATAACAACGGTTATGGTAACGAGGTTTCCGGTTAGACAAATGAAAATCCTCCTGCCGTGACCGTGGTAGAGCCAAGGGGCGGCTTTAGCTATTACTCGAATGGTCCGGCACGACGGGGGTAGTACCACGACCTCGCAGAATACCGTCCGAAACATGTGCATCTGCGATAAATACTCCCTCTCATCTCCCAAATGAACTTCGTGGCCGACAACGCACCTGCAGGTCCTCTGGTATTCCAGATGTACGTGGGGGACGGTAATCACTTATCACCCGGTTATTGGTTTGCCCCCGACAAAAAAAAAATGTATTGTATGTTATTAATAAATTGGTAATAAAATTTAAATTATCAGCCCTATTAAACTTTACTGAATTGGATAAATATTGTAAAAAATAACGTTCAAATTTCATATCAGGACATTTTCGAAGAATTCGCGTGTAATTAAAGTAGACTCTGTTTAATAAGAGTAAATAATATTAATATATTAATAATAAATTTTAATATAAACACTACAACATTGCAAAATTTTTTTTTTCATATTCTTAGCTCTATTTCATTAATAGTCTCAATTATATAATAAATAAAACACTACGAAATACAAAGTTGAGTCGGATGAAAGCGTGATAACCTCCAGACATTATTAAATACGACGTACTGGAGTGAATCTTCAAATTATATTCATATTAAAGTATGTTTTATGTAATGATGTACGGCTTAAATCATGAGGAAACCTGCATGTCTGTGAAATATTAACAAAACTATATTTCGAGGAGACATGGCGTTCCCACACTTACTTCGGCGAGTGATGACAAAAGGATCCATCCTTCCAAAAACCAAAATCCTTTCATATATTCGGAGGAGGCCGTTGTTTTGTAAAAACATATTAACAGGCTGCTTTAATTTTACTTTTGATAAGTGTTGGTAAATTTGAAAAAGTCACGAGGATAGTGAAGTACAATCTAAGATGGTCAATAGTGGAGCTATTTATTACAAAATTTGCACACCTAATAGGAAGATGTGTTTCGTGGCAAACTGAGAAGATAAAATATAATTGAAATTAAAGACCCAAATAATGCAAACACAGATTACGTACAAAAATATAAAAGAAATACGCCCAACAATACGAACAAAATACCATATAAGTATATATAAGATCTCTTTATAACAAGAAGAATTGCGGTAAATGGTAATTTAAAAGATATGTAACGCAAACGGTAAAAATTCAGGGTTCACTTTAAAAGAACGTAAATTTCTCCTCCACGTGTCTTCACTCGCATTTACCATTCAATTTCGTACCAATAAAAATTCAATCGGAGTTTCTCAACTAGATTGCTAAAGTTGTTACGCGCTCATACATCTAACGTGCTCTTCATATTATGGTTTACGAGACAGTAAATATGTAAGTTAAACTTACGTGTTGAGATTGTTTTCGGTATTGTACGTATGTAAGTTCTAACATCAATAGGGAAATAGTAATCCATTCCGATCTCTGCCTATACAATCAGTAGGCCTTTAAAAAAATCATAGACGTAGAAAATAATAGAAATCATAATCATCAATCGGATTAAAATTATAACATAGATGTCAATTAGATATTATTTTATTTTATTTATTTACAAAATCCATAGCGTTCTACAATAGTTTATAATACTTTAATAACTTTTGTATGTTACTTACAGCCAAAGGGATATATATTTTAGTATTAGCACATACATTTTTGTCCGACTCTAGGTGCTTCGAAATTCATTAGCGAAGGCGCTCCAACTTAGAAGATATTGCAGTGGATCTAGGTATCACATATCTACATAGTCCATAACGGATAGAAAAAGAGAATGAAACAGCATAAGCTTGGTATTGAAAGGTAGGAAATGTTTAAGACGGTGAAAAGAACGAAAGGTACCAACGATATTACGGCTGGTTTTACCAATATGTAACTCCCAAGACATAGTGTGGATCATATGCAAGTTTTTTTAAGGCGATAAGAAGACCATTAAAAGAAACAGGAGCAAGACTTATTAGTCTATATTATAATTTATTTACTTTGACCAGACGAGCAGTCTCGAACTAGCTAAATTACATAAAAAATATACATATTTTTTATGTAATTTAGCCATTGGTACACCAATGATTTTGTTAACATCGAACCTTGCATATTATTATACCAAACCATATTGAATCATATACAGTTCGAAAAACTAAGATCTGTTGAATTATTTAATTGAATTTGCTTGTTCGTTTTCTCAGTTGCTGACTATTGTGGCTTAGTTTCGGATAGAGACTCAACTTAGTTGAAATGTTTTATCTGCATGAGACTTTGTAATCACTTAATACCAAATTTCTCGTTCGATTTATCTATTCATCCTTATAGCTTCTGCTTGGATGTATAACTATATAACTAGTACACTTTACTTGTTAGTATATTGCTACTGGATGGCATGTAATACTTAGTTTGAAACGAGTGTGAAAGCAATTTTTTGGATAAATACGTAGTTGCGTTATTGCCAATAATATGCGATACGCTCGTCGCAATATATACAATAGTTGCAACTACTCCCCACTAATGGGATTTAGACATATAGAAATTAAGTTTTTTTTTTTTATGAAAAAATAGGTTTGCGTTTGACCTCAATCTTCCCCGATGGAAAGCGAAGATGAGCCCTAGGATGGTACACGCTTGCCTAGATGTCTGTTCACTCTGGTCTTGAAGATATCCAGGTTATAGGTTTCCGGAAAAACTGACCTCGGCAGAGAGTTCCACTCCTTAGCCGTCCGCATAAAGAAAGAAGAGGCAAACCGCTTCATGCGTAATGGAGGAATGTCTACAACATAAGGGTGGAACTGCTCGCTGCGTCTAGTCGTTCGGTGATGGAAAGGGGAAGGGGGTATTAGGTTATGCAAAACCTCCGCACACTCTCCGAAATGAATCCGATAAAAAACCGAGAGGCAGGCCGTCTCGTGTCTACGGTGTTCGAGGCTTTGAAGTTTCGCCTCTACTAGTGAGTCACTGCCTATGATCCTCTTCGCTCGGCGCTCCAACGAGTCCAAAGCATCAAGCTGATGTTTAGCCGAAACATCCCAGAGGTGGGAACAGTATTTCATGCAAGAGCGGACTTGAGCTTTGTATAGATTTAAGAGCTGCTCCGATGTGAAGTACCGTCTCACCCCCGAGAGGATACTAAGTTTTTTGACAGCAGTGTTTGCTATGGACTCGATGTAACGACCGAAATTTAGATTAGACGAGAGATCTAGAACCGAGACATTCCGGAAAGTCGGAGTCAGTTGGAATGGATTCCGTTTCGCCAAAAAAAGACAAGCCTGTGTTTTTGAGGGGTTAAACTCGACCAAATTGGCATCACCCCATTGGGAAACAGCCTCCAAAGTCGAGTTCACCCCCTTAATCATCGATTCCCTGAAAGACTGGACTTTTGCCTCAGACTTCCCATCGGGTAAGTATCTCCCCGAGACTGTGCTGTCATCTGCTTACCCAAAGATAGCGGGTGTTACCAGCAGGTCGTTGATGTGCAGCAAAATAGAGTCGCGGAGAGCACAGACCCCTGAGGCACACCGGCATTAATATTATGGAGATCGGACGAGGCACCATTAATGACAACCCGAATCGATCTGTTCCTCAGGAAATCCTCGATCCAGATGCAAAGCTCGGGAGCAATACAATATGCCGGAAGCTTGCCAATGAGACTTGCGTGACAGACCCTGTCGAAAGCCTTAGAGATATCAAGAGACACGGCAAGAGCTTCACCGTGTCTCTCAATGGATTCGCTCCAGAGGTGAATAGCATACACAAGAAGATCCCCAGTAGATCGGCCTCGACGAAACCCGAATTGACGGTCACTGAGGAGGTCGTTGTCCTCCAGGTATGCGAGGAGGCGGTTGTTTAAAACACAGTCCATAACCTTACAGAGTATGGAGGTGATTGCGATAGGTCGGTAGTTGGCAGGGTCGGCACGACTTCCTTTCTTAGGTACAGGTTGGACATTGGCAATCTTCCAGGACTTCGGAACTTGACCAGTCCTCAGGGACAAGCGATAGAGGCGAGTCAGAACAGGAGACAACACAGGTGCACATGACCGCAAGACAATGGCAGGAATGCCGTCAGGCCCACTAGCCTTATTTACATCTAGAGTTCTGAGTATTTTGAGTATCTCGTTTTGCCGAATGTGTACCTCAGGCATTGCAAAGTCACAACGAGGTAGCAAAGGCGGGCAGTTATCAGCTGCATCTAGTTGTGAATTCTTCGCAAATAGAGAGGCAAACATGTCTGCTTTCTCTTTGGCGGTGTGAGCTAATGAGCCATCAGACTTCTGCAATGGCGGGAAAGAAGACCGGCAGAAATTGGCTTCGACCGATTTGGCAAGAGACCAGAAAGCTTTACTCCCGGATGGGTAAGACGCTAGTTTGGCTCCAATACGGCCAATATGGTCGAAGCGGGCCTTGCGGAGGGTACATTTGCAGGACTTGGCAGCACTATTGAAGGCTCTTTTCAGTTTCGGGACATTCGGTGCTTTGCGGGGTCGAGCATCCGCCCACTCTTGGTAAGCTAAGTGCTTCGGCACTATCACACTCAGAGTTGAACCAAGGGCGGGCTCTCACATGGAGTGAGATATCAGAATATGGAACAAAATATTCCATAGCCTGATATTTTATATCATATATCAAGTTTTCGTAGAGATCGGATAGGTGAATTGAGTTAGTTGTTATCTTAGTAGGGACTATAGCGAAGTAGGGACAGGACTATTATCTAAATCTTAGGCAATTTTTAAACAGCTGATGTGGGCCACTTCTCTTTTAAGATTTAGTAGCAAATATATATATAGATTACATTGTTCACAGAAATCTCAGTCAGGTCAGGTAGCCAGTAGTAGTTCAAAAAACGGGTTAACTTTCTGGATATTTCTAATATTAACCGAATATACTAAGTCGTGGACTCCTACTAAGGTCTAGTTTATTTAGTAATAGATCTTCCTATGTAATGTTACCTATGTAATTCATGTCATGGGTGACAAAACAAAATCTTAATGTTTTAACACATCACACACGCAAGAACTAATATAATTTACAAAAATACCGAACAATAGAAGCCCCAACAAAGACCCCTAAGAAATACCAGACGGATTATTTGCCCAGGATGATGTATGTCTATTTAAAACAACAGCTTGAATTCTATTGTGAACATAGGGAGAGAACGAGCAGTAAATATCACCACGAATATCTAGGGAATATAGTTTAGATAGAAGCATGATGTGGTCAATAAGGTTGAAAGTTTTGGTATTACCGGTGAAAATAGTATCGATCTATTAGCCATTACACCTTACATCTACATTACATCTACAGAACTAGTGAGAAGTTCATTAAAAACTATAAGATTGGATACTGTAAACCTCCCTCTGAGGAACTCATGTTGATGTGGTATAAAGACTAATTTGATGCTATCATAAAGCCGACGTCTATATCTCGACTCTCACAAACTTTAGCCAGCAAACTAAGTTCAGGGATAGGTCTGTTATAGCCAACTATATTTTTTTATCCTTTTTTTTGTAGATAGGAACATAGGAAGATTGCCACAGAATCTTCATAATACGGTTAATAAGCGCCGAAAAAGTGAAGTGGAGGGTAAAGCTAGTTTTAGCATATTTGACTAATAGTGGTACTAGCAAATTGTCTTGAATAGGGAATTTCATAAGATCTAGATTTTTCAACCTCTTTAGAACCTGATCATCAGTAACTTCGATAGGGTTGACACAAGTATTAACATGCCCAAAAAGCTCACTTGCCTCATCGCAATTCAAGGTACTAATGTTGCGTATTGTAACATTATAACAAGCGCAGTCGACAATATTTGTAGCCGGTAGTTTACATCAATACGCTTTTACTTGAAAATTGCAAGGTATAGAAAACAGCAATTCCTTGATACTTTTCCTAGATAATTTTACCTTATAAAGTGCTAAAGTAGATATGTGTTTTACAAAACAATATAATTGACCACTATATGTATAAACTTAATATTATAATGAATAAGTGACATTTTAAAATCGGTCAGAAATGTCTTTTTAAATAATAATATGCTTTTAAAATCATTACCCGTAAGTAATTTTATAAGCGGAGCGTTGAAATCTGCCCAAAACGGTAGAAAATTGCATCGCTTCGAAGGTTCGTTTTACACGCGATCATCTAATTGTTTTATAATTACTGCTGTTAGGGGCGAAATAGAACTAAAGTAACGTGTTTATTAGATTAAATGTATACTAGAACAAATTTTCCCTTTTTGTTTTATGTTATTGCAAGTATTATATCTATAATATAGATTTAAATTCGACAATATTATTATTTATGTTTTCAATTATAGAAGGTTGAGAATTAGGCGATAAAAAAAAAACAAATCCCAAAGTTTCTTGACATTGACATTTCTGAGAAATTCAAAAAAAAAATTGATTTCCCTACGAGTATACATCTAATATTGTTGAATTATCATCCAACTGTATTTGGGGGATCTGTCTCAGAATCAGAAGACCCGTGTTCCATCCCCTATGTAAGTGGCTCGTGTCAATAAGTTTTTAGATACCATTGTACGAATTGTATTGTTGGTCTGGGCACAAAGACGGCGACGTCGTCCCAAATAACTCTGACCACCCCTGCATTGGATATACGGTCGTGACAGCTTATTTTTTTTTATACAGTTTTGTTAATTTACTTTCTTTATACGAAATAATGTAGTTATTTTTTGAAGGGAAATTTCTTTGACTGCATTGAAAGTAAAATTATCGTGTAACGTTTTGGTTAGCTCTGACAGCTCTGAGAAAATACTAGATTTTGAATTGGAATTGTGTAATGTTAATTTGTTTATGTAGTATATGTATTTCAAGACTGAGTAATATTTTTCACGCTGTACTGTACTGAGTACCAAATACGTAATGATCCCTATTCATATTTCGAATACTAAATTCCTTTATTGATATTCTGTCCAGTCAACTACAATACTGACACATCTCGTTACAGTTTATCCCCTGTCAACAGAATTTTACGGGATCATGTTACAACGTCACTGTTAAAGAGATTGTTATTTTGCTTGGTAGCGATTTCATGGGAGAGTCTAGTGTTTTTTCAAGTATCGACTGAACGTAAATACATATCGGTATGTATTGTATAATATGTAAAGTATGAATAGTGTTTGAAAGAAAAAAACCGTTAAAAAAAAGAAGATTCCTACGAAGTTTCTTTCGTTATTTCTTTCGTCTGTTTCCTATCCGTCAGAGGAACCTGACGGTTGAGAAACGGTAATGATAAAAAAAAAATTTTGACAAGCGAAAGGTATTTTCCAAGTCGAAGAATGTGGATTTTGATTATAGTCGCGTTACTTTGAATTATAAATGAAACTATTAAAATAATTTATTGGTTTTCCAGGTCCACATTAGGAAACTTCTTACTATTCACTATTCAGAGAAGATTAATACCCATAGCAGCTAGGGTCACGAAACTAATGGTCTTAACGAACGAATATCACACACAACCCATTCATTCATCGGCAGCTTAATTTCTATTAAGGTAATTTGAAACTTAACGCTTGATTTAGCGACTGAGTGGGGTCAACTGTTTTGTGAGCATCGGTAATTATTTACAAGTGATCGTTAGGAGATTAAAAATACAATGTATTCAAGAAATTTATATTTAATGTGGCCACGACAGCTGAATAGTAAGAGGATCTGTCACCAAATCAACCGAAGAAAATTTATTTGTACGGGCTAGAGTCACAAGGTAGCTTTTGCTACTGCTCGAATGGGCCGGCCCGACCGGAGTAGCACTACGGTGAAGTAGAGGCATCTTATGCTTCTGCGTTTCTTTCGGTTAGTGAGGTAGCCGGAGGTCCACTGCCCCCCTCTCCCATGTCCCTCCTCGTCCTCCCTTCCATCCTCAAATATCCTTAATTTTTAAACAATTCCTTAAAATCTCATGAATTAAATATGTTTATACTGAAACTTCTTATTTCCATAAATATTATAAAAGTGAGATACGTAAGAAACTTTGAATTCGGGTGTATAAAAATTATTTAATGAGGTTTAATTATAAGGATAATTCCTTATATCTAAATGCCAACTTACTTACGTCTGGTGTTTTTTTTTTATGGGAAAAGTGGCAAACGAGCAATCGGTTCACCTGATGGTAAGTGATTACCAACGCTGCAGGTGCGTTGCCGGCCTTTAAGGGTATTTCGGAGATGGGAGGGAAGATGACGGGGGTGGGATGGAGAAGCACAACATGCCTATACTTCACGCCGGTATTCTCGATCCGGTCCATTCGAGCAGCAGCTAATGGCTTTAGCTTGGCTCTACCACGTTAAAAATCTCTATCCACATGTTACCTTTCGGGCGGAAGCTCCTGTATAAACAAAAGAGTGGCAAAAGGCCAGCTCCGGGCACGTAATATTTTGTTGCTCTTGTGTTAGTGTATAATATTTTACATAAATGCGATTAGATAAATAGAAAATATAATAAGACAGTTTATTATTAATCGGTTGTCAGTTTATCATTGTGGCCGGCTATTTCGAGGAGAGGGCTCTCTAAGGGATGCACCGACGATGCTGACGACTACTTCGCGTTCTGTGACGAAATGCAGCCCTCGGTTTTGCTACTTTAAAATACTTAATAATGAACAATGGGATATATTAATCATCTAATACATTTACGAGCCCGTCTCATGGAGGTTCGACCACGTCTAAAAAATCAGGTTTTTTTTATTTGGGAAATTAAAATTTGTAAACTAACAATACGTTTGTCTGAACAAACAAAGTATCCATTCTTTTCGTAACTAAATATAATGGCGAAGCAATATAATACTTTCATACAATACGTTACTTAAAGAAAATATTTGGTTCCATTGACAAAAAAATATTTCGGATCTGACAAAAACAAAAGCACCATAAGAGTTGTCTAGCTTAATTATCTTGATTATTCAAAGCAGTAAATTAAATAATACAGTAAATCTGTTCCGCATAAAAGGTGAAACACAGAAATACGGGGACTTTCGTATTTCAGTCCTAAATCATGGCGAGACAAGGTTAATGGGGTTGAAACCCCACTGCCTGCGGGCGGTCACGTAGCTTAGGCAAAATTTAATAAATTCCATCTCTATTACAATTCTTTGCAGTGCTTATGAAACTTTGTCTTGTTTACTTTATTTTAAATTGCCTTTATTATGTAAATAATATATTTCTCGTAAGAATTGCAAGGTTTATATTAATAATATTACATTTAATGCAAACTGAGAATTTAATTAAAAAATGTATAGACGAAATGTAGTCTCTGAGTGCAAGTATCGCTAACAGTTCGACAGTATAGCGTGTCTTATAATTAGTTATACAGAAAGATAGGTAGGTTAACGTCCGCCCCTCGCTGGTGGGCTGACGGGACCTACTCTAACAGGGAACCAACCGAGAAACCAACCCGCGGGGGGCCGGGAAATGAAAACTTAAAATGGAAAACCGTTGTGCTCGACCATTCCAGAGTCAAAAACTATGCTCATAGCAACCCAAAAACGTGCGCGCATCTTAATGTGCGGCGATTTAAACCACTGCAGGGGGTATATAGGGGGGCCCCGAATCAGTTTCCCCGACGCCCACAAGGCGTCCGAGATAGGACCCAGGTTAACGTAAACCAACTTGCGGGCCTCCTGCTCACGAATCTCTATCGCAGAAGCTGTAAAGGCCACCGGGCCAACAGCGTAACTACCGTGGGGGATTTAGTCGGCATTTTCAATGTTGAACCCGACATAACTGCCTTTGGTTGGTGCGAGCACTTTTCCCCCACGTAAAAAGGGGATTAGAACACCTTATATTGAGAGCTTGTTCCAATGAGTTTCCAATGAGTACGTGCTATTCTTATCGTTCTCTCTCTCTCTCTAAATTCTGTTGATACGTTTTAAGTGAATGTCGTCACCTCTTACCACCGGAATATTGAATATGCGATAATTATTTATATATTTATTTAAAAACTAACTAAATTGAGAAACATGTATTGTTAAGGTTGATTAAAACATGCAAATCAGACGTGTTGTGCCGCCGAATGCGAATGTTGTAAAATTTAAACATTATAAATGCTTTTTTATATAATATTTAGGGAACAGCATGGCTTAGAGATTAGCCCACCTAGGTTGTATGACTGCTGAGCCATACAACCTGGGTTCGAATTCAAAGTATTTGTATTCGCGTCTGGTTGCGTCGTTTATAATTTCGTGTCTCTTACACTGCATCTTACTCACTCTTCGATATTATCGCTTAATTGTTGCATACGATATACGAAAGTAAACGTGTGAGTACCTCTGTGTGTATGCTATACTCTTACGGCACTATAATATCTCCTGCGCAGTTGACAACTGCCGACGCTATAAGAAAGGTGTGGTCATGGTCGCAACCGGCTGGGGGGGATATAAAAGAAAAATATTTTTTATTTTTGAAAGAGACCTCACGCTATAGGTGTTCCTCCTGTGTGGCGGAACAATTACTTGAAGTACAAATATATGTCCCGTGGGGTTATCGAACCCGCGACTCACAACGTCGCAGCTAAACGCTTAACCACTACACCACCGAACCATCAAATCATAATAAACTAATAAATTCTAACATCATAATGATTTCTTAAATTTACGCGAATACCAGACTTCACTACACTTGCTCAACGGAGGAATTCAAAAAGTAAAATTAAATCCGATAAAACTCATAAATAGTAGTTACATAACAAACATAATGATTATTAAAGAAGTATATCTGATAGTTTTAGGTCATCATCGTTTCAGGATCATTGCCATATTCATCAGCTTGCTGGATACAGTGGTCACACTCTCCAAACGCCGCTGTCCATCATTGGCCTGCAAAGTTTGTCCTAAGTTTCTTTTATTAATATTTACTAATCTGCACCCCTCGTCATTCTCCCTCTCATCTCACAAATACCCTTAAAGTCTGGCAACGCACCTACAGCACCTCTGGTGTTGCAGATGTACGTGGGCGACGGTAATCACTTACCATCAGGTGAACTGATTGCTCGTATGCCGCCTTACCCACAAAAAAAAGAAAACCAAACAGTGAGACACCAAAATAATTATTTGTGTTTATAATTGCGTATAATTTATTATAGTGAACTTTTACGCACAAACTGATAATAGATAATTTTGTATTTCATGAGAATTACCAAAACAAAATTTTAAGATTAAAATCTCGTGTAACAATTTTAAACAAATCATTCCCTATCTAAGTGCTAGCTTGTCATTAACCACAGTAATCGGGTCTCTTTATTCTGAAGACTTAATGGACCACCTCGACGACATCGAAAAATGGCCGCTCACTTAAATCGAATGCTTACCGCTCCCACCGTGAATAGAGCCATTAAAATGCTCTTTGAATTACTATAACTGTGAACGGATTTATGATGATTACTGTAAATTACGCTTGTCATTTAATTATTGAACATTAAATTAGCACAACGGCTGCCTAATAAATAAAAACTCGCTGTGTAGTATCGGTGTAAGAATCTGTCACCCCTTCTTCCCTTTAGCGTCGCAAGAATACCCATAAACATTAAAATAGTTACCGTCAGATGGCGGGATTCTATCACGAAAAACTTCCAGGCTAAAAATAAGCAGACCCATGACATGGGCAGCAGCGTCTAGGGTGCGAGGTGTCTGGTACCGCGATCGTTAATTCGATTGTCGAGTGCAGGTGTTATGGATAATTCTCTCTTCTGATCTATCTAAAAATATTTAAAGGCAGGTTAAGTTAAGGTGAGGTAAGGTAAGCTGCATATTATTCGAACTGTAGACACGTTACTTACAGTTTGAAATTTATTCACGTTATCGCATCAAAAAAAAAAGATTCATCAATGGCATCATCATCAGCCGGTTCGCAGTCCGCTGCTGGACATAAAGCTTTTACCGAGAGAGGATCCTGCTGTAGTTGCTGTAGTAAAACCATAGGCTGTCTAATATATACACACGTCTCGTATCTCTAGACGCACGTTACCGAACCGTGTATTCGACACCCGTACAATATTGGCTGAATGATGTGTAATGGGGAGTATATGGGGAGAGGGGGGGGGGAGGTAAATCTTACATACATGATCGTTGTCGATTGATTTATGCATATAAGCAGTCTGCTGATGCTGTATCGTTTCGGAAAACAGGATGCTTCAAATGATCTCTAGATAGACACTAAGATACTTAACGTGCCACCCAACCTATTTCCAGACCATCCCACGGACCTACTCGTAATAGCCCGACTATTAGGATATAATAGTCGGTCACCTCTTTAGAAGTGCTACCTCAAATTTCTGGTCTTGGATCTTAGCGATGAAGATTTTCGCCCTAAACCCATCGAGCTCCTCGATCATCTCAAATATATGTAAAGATCATAGAAAGTTCTAGTAATATCACCATTATAACGCTACTTCTCAAGTTGTACTGTTTAATTTAGATATAGGAAACTAAATCATTAAAGATAAAAAATAAAAAAAGCATTTGATATTCGTCCGTTTTGTATTTATATTTCTTTCAATTCGGTATAATTTTAAAGAAGGCACTCACACGTCACATTTATCCATACCTCCCCAAACCTACTTCCCGGCCCGTCGGTCTTCGCAAGATAAAAGTTAATGGCCCATCTTCCTGCGAGTAATTCCCTAAGAGAGGCATATTTTTTTGGTATCTTAGCTGTGTTAATTTTTCAATGATTTACTTTTTTAGAAGCCTGTTCAGCTTGTTAAATTTCATATATTTTCATAATATTTTTGTTATCACAATCGTGCCATTTTTCATTTTCAAGAAATAACTACAACGGCAATTTGAAAGTTACAAAAATACAGTTTGAAACCTTGTCGTAGGTACATTTAAAAATGTTTTAATTTACATGAATACGACGGCAAAAGTGACTCGAGCCTTCGATGAACAAATAGCAATAGCAATGGCTGCTTTTATTCCTGAATATCTATCGTAGTACTTGAAATGCTATTTTTTAAGTAACATTACTAATATTCCTGTTAACCCTCCAACTAAGTATTACAGCTTGTATCTGGAGTTGCTCACGACAATAGATGAATGTGAAGATGTGGGTCCGAAGATGCAATGAATTGTCTGAAGTTTTTGTTACGATTTTCAGTGAGGTCGAGTTTTGGAGAGGGTAACACCGGATGGTGTTGTCGGTGGCGTCATTTCGGTTGTGCAACCTGCTCTAAATCGAATCAATCCTTAAAGATCACGCGTTATTTTGTACTAAAGTGAAGTGCGTTTAAAATAATTGATACTGGTGGACTTGAGGCCGCTTTTATTTCTAACTTACCTGAACACACGCCCTCTATGGACGAATCTAACCCAGGAGTATCGAAGTCTTTGCTTGGCGCTCCGATATATATGACATGATTACAATTAAAACGTGAATATTAAAAATGTTGGTGGTTTTTCAAATTATTATTATAAAGGGATAAGAATAAAACTTATATTAATCGACTCGAAGGTACTGTACTATAGACGCCTACGCGAAAAGACTGCGTGCATGTTGCCACGCTACGTGCATGTTGGTACACTTATGATTTTTCCACATAAAACAATTTTGTTTGTTTTTTTTTTGATGTTTTTGTATGGTCTAAAGCATCCGATTATCTGAAAAGCAAGTTGAATTTCGTTATTTTACTACTTTTATTAGTCGATTTTAAGCAACACTAGTTAATTATAAAACCCCAATGAATTTTAACAGGAAAATAAATGTAATCAATATTAGTTTGTGCATAATACAGTGTATTCCTAGTATACTTAACAAAAAACGTATGGAGGCGTTTCAGGCATGTTACTACACATAATACGACGTATGTACGACATCATTGTTAATCCGGGGAACCACTAGTGTGGCAGGTACTTAATAGCGTGCTTGTGCTTGACAAGCTCTTGAACACATCGCCCCTTTTGGACATCTTTGATTAAGTCGGCGTGGCAGCCGCATATAGGCATCAGTCTTCCTATTTTGAAATAGACATGGAAGACTGAACTTCCAGTTTATATTAATATATATTAACATGATGTCGTGGACAGTTAAATACAGGATTATCGGATTCATTAATATTAGTATATTTAAGAATTTTTAAGGATCCCGTTTCAGTGATAATCTGTGAAAGTACTACAGTACTGTTTTTCGGTCGTGACCTTCATTTACTTCACGAACAAGCCAACAAGCAGCGTATTGTACAAAGTTATTGTCAATGTCTTTAATTGTTACTAATTTTTTATTTTATTTTATGGGTAATATTTTTATTATCCAACGATAAAAAAAACTACGATAGCCGCGTGGTTAGGTGATTTGTCTCTGAATTAGGAGACTGGAGTTTGTTCCCTGTACTAGTGTACCAATGTACCAATGTACCCTGTACCAATGAGTTTCTCGAAACTTATGTACGATTTGTATCGTTGGCTTGTACGCAGGCTTACCACCTGTCACGTCCCAAATAAGCTCCGGTGAACAGAGGATTGAAAGAACTAAAATATCTAGAACTCTGTTAACCCTAGTATTGGGTATACGGTCGTGAGTGGTAGGTGATTATCGACGCCCAAGTACATCTGCAACACCAGATGAACTGCAGGTGCGTTGCAGGCTTCCGTTTAGCCCACTCACTGAAATGAAAACGCTTAAGTACTAGCTGCCTCTTCTTGAAGCCGGTATTATGAGGGGCAGTGACACTACCCCGGTCGAGCAGGCCCATTCTGTATTGCAGCAAAAGCAGCTGCTTGGCTCTAATAGTAAAACGAGACCCTGACGACAAAGACGGCTGACGAAACTATTCGAATATCGATATTTAATCAAACAATATTTTATATTACACATATTCAGACAAATACTAGACGTTAAAATGGAACCAAATTCAAAATTAAATTATTCGCTTTTAATTTTCACATTTAACAGAAGTAAAAAATTAAACTTTTTCACGATAAACTACGTAAATATTCCTCATTTCATAATTCGGTATAAGTGAGAAAAACGAAAGTCCAGATGTCAAGTTGAACTAAAAATTCAGTATTGAGTTATTAAACGTTCGTGAGCAATTATCAAGTGCAGTGCCTTTCCAGCAATTCAGTATTTCATACAATCGTGTTTTAAATTACTTTTTAAGTCTTTTCACTGGATCTTTACTCATAGCCTAATAATATATTGTAACTTTTGGAAGTTGTGCGTAGTAGGTTATGGATAAGTATATACAGCTGCGTTCAATAATCTAACTAGGCAAATTCAACTGCAATAAGTAAGTGAAGATAAATGAATATGACTCCACTGAGGCACCTATGTAAAACTACATCACATCCTTACTATAGATATCTCAATCTAAAAAAGGCCATATGAGGAAGCTCAAAGTTGCTCAGCGCGCTATGGAAAGGTCTATGCTCGGTGTTTCTCTGCGCGATAGAGTCTGTAACGATGATATCCGCAGCAGAACTAAGGTACCCGACATAGCCGTAAAGATCAGCAAGCTGAAGTGGCAATGGGCCGGCCACATAGCTCGCAGAACTGACAACCGTTGGGGAAAAAAGGTTCTCGAGTGGCAGCCACGTACAGGCAAACGCAGTGTGGGACGACCCCCCACAAGATGGAGTGACGACCTGCGCAGTGTTGCGGGAAGTCGATGAATGCAGGTGACTCAGGACCGAGATTCGTGACAATCTTTGGGGGAGGCCTAAGTTCAGCAGTGGACTTCTGATAGGCTGAAATGATGATGATGATCTAAAAAATCAAAATGTTTGTCAATTCTTTCTCTCTGTCTCTCTGTGTCGAAGTTGGACTTACCTAATCGGACAATTTGTCCCAGGTATACGAACTCGTCGACGACTTCGACTCTATTGTTCCCAACAGCCATCGGTATTGGTGTGATATGGACGTAAGACATGATCTTCGTCTTTTCCATGTTCGACCTGTGACCAACTTGTTGGAAGATACTATTGAGGTCATTGTTTGCAAAGTGCTAAGCTCTTCCAGCGAGTTACAACATTTTTTTTTTATGAAAAAGAGTGACCTCAATCTTGCCCGATGGAAGGCGAAGATGTGGCCTAGGATGGTACACGCTTGGCTAGGTGTCTGTTCACTTTGACCTTAAAGATGTTCAGATTATAGTTTTCCGGAAAAACTGACCTATTTAAAATATGCAATGCTATTGACATTACCAATATCAGTCCAACTTAGCTTCAGAGTGGCCAGGAGTTGTTCACGGCGATAGTCGAATGACGGAGTCGACCTCTGCAACTTCATGTTTCACAATACTCCCCACACCCATTAGACTATTGACGCTCACTGCTTGCAATGTAATGTACAGGATTTTTTAAAAAATTACTCTGAGACTCTGAATTTAAACAAGCAAACAACTGAGTACATTTGTTAACATCAGTCGGTTACATGCAGTTGTTGAAACGAGACTCAGTACTAACTCTTCACTCTTCAACAGAGTGTGTAATAAGGAAATGCCATTGTGCAGCGGGTGACATTAAACTTGCATCTGTTTCTGGTTGCATAGACGTCAGTCTGGCAAACTTGCGCCGGAAGCTTAAAACATACGGATGTATAAATGGCCTAGAATAGAAACTTCAATATTTGTTGTTAGAAATTTCTAGACATGTGTTTTCATAAGTGACTTTTGATAAAATTTACAGCGTTTAGTTAGACATATATATAAACAGGTACCAAACTCTAAAAACACTGTTCTCCTCTCCAGAAGATAGAACGAAGCGATTGACGAGCCTAGTCGCCGGGTTTTGCATCCGATGATTTTCTAAGGCCATAATGATTTTCGCTTAGTTGCATCTTATGTTCACGGTGGTAGGTTTCTGGGAGACGTCTGACGCTTACTAATCTGCAGTGGAACCATTGTTGTCTGTCAGTTTGAAGGGTCTAGAGAGCCATATACTGATAGCATATAAATAAAGATTTCCCTTTTGTTTACGACAGTTGAGCTAATCTTGTGTAATTATATTTAAAATACCCATAAGGATATTCGATGACAGTTTGTAATAATTACGCATTTTATTTTCAGGTACTTCGAGGTTAGGTTTTGTAATAACCTATTTTATCTAGATAATAAGTATTATTAAGTAGCCAGTCCATGAAATGGTAGGAAGTCTTAGTCGTTATAATTTTACCAAATAAAACTGTTCTCGTTAAGTAACTCTGGTTTCCTTTCTATTTATTCCCTATAACTGTTTATTTATTCCAATTGAAAAAAGAAGTTCGTAATAAGTTAGTAACATATTACGATAGTTTCTTTACCAGGGACAAAAGGCCTAGTATTCAGGGCCATATAATATGTATTACAACAATATGGCGGTGCCGCTTATTTCGAAACAAAGTAGTATTATTGTTCAGCAGTGGACTTGTGATAGGCTGAAATGGTGAAAATAATGAACGATGAACAGAGAGACTTCCATTTGCTTAAGAATAAAATTAATATGTGTGAATCATAATTACAATTTTTTTTATATGTAAATGTTTAAGACGCATGAGGGTCGAACTTTGGTCTGGTTTTGGTCTTTTGAAGACTTTATAACAGCTCAAATGTAACAATACAACAATAAAGTAAATGAAAGAGAATAATTAGTCTTAAGCGCATAGAAGTTGTTAAATAGGTAATAAAAAGAGAATTTAACAATAAGTATATTTTCTAGTACGTACAACTAAACTAGTTAATTACCTTTGTAAGGATTTTTAATTTCTTTGTTTTTTTTTAATTGCTCTTGTTCAATGCTAAATATTTTCCGTCTTAATACAAAACGAGAACTAGGCTTAAACTAAGTTTGAACTAGGTTTAAATTTGGTTTAAACTATACTTACACCAGGACTGAAAAAAAAATTATTATAAAAAAGTAGTTTAACACTAAATCGTGGACTATCTTTGAACTAAGCACCAAACGTCAAATTTTCCTTCCATTTTGGTTTTTAAGGAACCATATACTACAAAAACAATAAGAGCCCATTTGTATTTTTTATGTTAGGTCGGATTTGTTTTGTGTTTAATGAATTTTTGTTTACATGATGTTTGGATATTAAGATAGATGGGTATCTATATGGTTGAATTAATTGAATTTGTGGTTATTGATGCGATATGGAGTTATTGGGGAAGCTGTTCCGATGTAGGCTTCATGTGAATCCTGTAAAGGAGTTGTCTCACGATTAACGGAGATGACTAATAAAGGAGATATCCAAGTTGCTTGCACTTTACAAAACTAAGCAAGCCTTGCCAAAGCCAAATGTTAAAGTAGGTGAGTGATTTAAAGCTTTTAATACTAATAAATGAGCACATTTATGTGGTTGTTCTTACAAATGTATAATAATTATTATATTAATTAAAGACGTTCCAGTTGATTTACACGCATTGTCTCTTAGACAATTATTATTATCTCTTGTACTAGCTTCACAACACATTTTAAGGTAACCGACTGATTCCACCTTACGACATCTTCAGGGTATGTATTGTCAATATGATGAAATCTCACCTAGTGACAAAAACCACAAGTATAAATAAAATCTCTAATAATGTGAGAATTGGATCTCAAATATGCAAACGTCGTAACAGGAACCATAGCTTGAATGTCTCATATTAGTACTTAAATAAAAAAAAACTCATAGATTCATCAAAATGCCTGCTACCTCATGTGATCAACAGGAGACTGTGAGAAAGTACATCAGGATCTAGGATGGCTGTCTATTTGTTATGTAAAATCATTGCGCTCACAGTGGGGATTGTGGATAACCTATCTCCGCTTCACCTGGTCAGATTTCAGAACTATTAGGATCATTTTCCAGGTCAATTTCATCTCCATTTCTGATATAGTTTAGTTTTAGTTTTTTTTATATGAAAATTAGATGTTCACATCAATCATTATAATAAAGTAGGAGATGCAGCAAACTAAAATTAAACTTTACTATGGTATATCAAGGATCTCTAATTTCCTTCCCTTTTTATGTGTTAGTCTAATTTAAATTATATTTAAATGTTATTTATTGGTTAGTTTTATTCGTATAACGCCCATTTTTCTATTATATTTAGGGCCGATCAGTATGTTCTCTTACACATAAGAGTTGAAGCTAAAATACATATTTTGAAATTAAAAAAAAACGCTATAAAATCCGTAAATATTTGAAGAAAGAGTGACAGAAGTGGAACGGTGCGTATGATAACAGATGGAATGAATAATTGCTTTTACTAATTCGTCCATTCCTTTGAACCTAGTCTAAAACTGTGACACTAACAAGTCTCCGGTCGATCCATGTTTTGTAATAAGGTCTGGTCTTAATCTTGGTATTAACTTTAATGCTATAACAAACTTAGAACTTTTCAGTCCTAGTTATAACCAGAACACACATGGTTTTTTTTATTATAAGACGGGATAAGTCTACTTGAAGACATTTTTGAATAGGTTCCACAGAAACAAATCAATCAAATATTTAAAAATAATAATCAATTTTACTTGAAAAAAAAATCCGTTTTATGTTAACCAGCAAAAGCCTCAAGAAAAGAAAATGTGGGTTCGAATCATAGCTAAATTTTGTACACAATATTAATAACAAAAACATAAACATGTCACGGATAAATGGCGAGACCATTTACAAGCGAAGAAAATAAAAATGTCAGATATATTATTAAAATAAATGAAGTAAGAGAAAACAGATAATGTGAAAGAACTCACATTGTATGAGGTCGACGCCAATATATTATTATTCTTAATATGAGACTGCTAAAACAGCGTTTCTTAGTTACATGAGGTTAAAATATTTGTATCTACTTTTTTTTTTACTTGTTGCTTTAATTTTTCTTCACATCATGCTGTAAATCGATGACTTAATACAGCAACTATTTCGAGATAATAACTCTGAGCATCGAATAACACTTAATACTTTTTTTTATTTTGGATTAGGGTGACAAGCGAAGTAACAGTTCTCCTGATGGTAGATGCTCCAAAATAATCAATTACGGTAGGATAGTATAAGACGGAATATATTAAAATAAATATATTGAAAAATACGTTTATAAGCCGTGAAGTACATTCATCGAACTTCGTGGCCGCAACCGCAGCAGTAAGAATACGAAGGAACAAAGATCGAGTACATTTTCTCTGCCGTCAAAAACAACTCTTATAATATAAATTGTATTATGCCATTTCGAGAAAGATCCTATGGTGTCCTCGAAAATAAGCAAATATAATCTTTGAAAATAAACATTCTTCGAATGACTACGATAAGAACAAAACACAAATAAAAACTAAGAACAAATCGGATAACTATGGGTTTTGGAAGAATCTTGTTTTTGTATTCAAATTGTAAACTTATAAGTTGAAATAAAATAAACGGCTCAGTGGTGACCACTCTCGCTTTAATTTCATTGTTAATAAAGCAATTTTTAATAGATAGCAGAATAAAAATCATATGCAATGTCGAAAACATGCTTTTCCCAACAATTACGTAACATATTATATTAGATAATATACATATAAAGACAAGAAGAAATAAAGATAAAACATGGTTCTGAGCTACCTGCATCGACACCAATGAGTTTTCCTAATAAAGAGACCAGAGTTCTATCCCCTATCGGAGTGGCTGGTACAAATGATTTTTTGTATAATTTTCAGCATTGGTGTAAACACTTAAACGGCAATAAGCTTGTAACGTAGTTCCAAATTATCTCTAGTGAAAAGTGGATTAAAACGACTAAAATAAATGTTTTAACCTCTGACTACTCGACTATTGGGTAACCAATCGTTAGTGTTTATTATTTATCTCAATGTATTCTGTTTTAATAAATTATTAACATCCAATGTTACTACAACACCTTACGGATATGGTTATAATGTAAACAGTGTAAGTCAGTTTGCCGTGTAAGTAAATTACAACAGTAATAAATTACATTTTAGTGGGGCAAACGAGCGGCACATCTTAAATCTTTCGACTATCTTTTTAATTCGTTCTCTCGCTAATTCCATTTCATTGTAGCCGGTCTCGGGGGCATGCGGTTGCATGTTTAACATTTTAAAGTCTGCATGCCACTTTTGTTTTATTATTAAAGCTTGTTACATTGTGCATTTGTATGCAGTGCTCCGTAAAATTTAACGTTGATGATGTCTTTATTCTCGTTTCAGCATATATGTATAATATTTGATACTAGAAAAAGGAAATTATTTTCATCCTTTTATTACTTCACATCTCAATTCTCATTAGATATTTAATCAACGGTATGCTTACGTTTGACCGCTATATCACACGATGTTAAGCGATTATGCTATGGCATGTAGCACGCTTGCCTATAATGAACCTATTGTATCTGTAGTCATTTTTCAACTAAGTCAGAAAAGATTAGGAATAGAAGACCTTAAGTAAAATACGTGAAAATTACGTCAATATTGTTAGCAAATTATACATAAGGTTAGTAACTTATAACATAATAATTAAAAACAAAATAAGGTAGTTAAGTTAGTGATATTTGCAAAATCCTGATATTTTAAGTGAGCATGAAAACTAAAGTTAATTATGTTTCACTAAGAGAACGTTCACTGCGTTTATATAGGGTTACGCTTCTGCTCTGAACAGAATAGTCTCTGAAGCATATGAATAAGTCTAGTCAATTTGTGTTCCACGTTTCGCAGAAAAACGTGGATTAATAGCAGTATAACGATGTTGCTTTCGCATGTTAATATTTAACATGGCTTTTCGCTATTAGCAGCAATCGTTTAATGAGGTTTGCCAAGTGCAATCCCTTTAAAACCAGCAATGCCTGTTTCATATTTTTTTAATAAATCGGGCAATAGTAAGTGGCTACAAGAGCCAACGAGAACCTCCAAACAACGAAGACGGTCACAGATACGTTGTCCCCAGTGAGGACTAAGATAGAAATCGGTAGTAGCCATAAATGTGGTAAAGCCAAGCGGCGGCTTTTGCTGCTAGTCGAATGGGCCGGCTCGACCGGATTGATACCATGGGGTCGTAGAATACCGGCGTGAAGTAGAGGTCCCTTGTGCTGCTGCGTTTCTTTCGTTGAGTGAGGTAACTGGAGGCCCACTCCCCCACCCCATCTTACTCCCCCCCATTCCACTACTCTCCCTCCCATCACCCAAATACCCTTAAAGCCCTGCAACGCAACTGCGGCTCCTTTGGTGTTGCAGATGTACGTGGGCGACGATAATCACTTGCCGTCAGGTGAACCACATTTGTCATAAAAAAAATGCCTTCTATCTTGTTTATTATACTGGCTCAGTATGCCTTTCAAAGTTGAACTCGATAGTGACTGGCTGGCGACCTAAATAGGTAAGAGTGTGATACCCACCCAGACGACACTTAGACAGAGAAGAAACCTACTTACAGCCACCGTATGTACTTAAAAATATTAATAAATTTAATGAGATTAGTGATGGACATAATGTTTATACAAGGAAGACACACAACCTCGTTATGCCAGTTACAATACCCCATAGATTCAGTGACTTGTTCATGTTCAGAACAAAATCCCGGCATGTCCGCAGTTTTCCTATCAATAAGTTTAAATATAGCTTATAAAAATATATTAAACAAAGTCTTTATTAAAAGGTTATTATAATGTAAAGGCATGGATATATCCCTGCGTATAAGTTGCAAGCACCCAAGCTGTTTTTAAAAATGTATTGTACTACTTTTTTTGTACAAAATATCTATAAAGTTTGTTTCGCTTGTTTCTTCTCCGCCTGGTGTTTTATCGTCCTCATTACGAAATTATTGTAGATAAAAAAGTGTGTGTGTGCAATTCACACACGGGAGAAGTGAAACTTCAGAAAAGTACCCTACAAATGTATGAATGAGATAAATATAGAGTATCAGGAGTATTAGGATAATTAAAAGGATTATTATTTTCGTAATATTTTTACCAAGCTTAAAAATGATTTAAAATTTTAATGCAAAATATTACATTTCATATATTTACATATTTAAGATACATTATAACACATATTATTCTTTGCGACCTTTTTACTTTATTTTCTGCCGATACTCGACAGAAAATAAAGATAATTTTCAACATTAGTTTTCGGCATTTTTGGAAAATATTCCATTAAATAAAAATATTCACACTGTTGAAATATTATATAAACATTATATTAAAAAAAAAAATATTATTAAAAAAAATATTAATTATTAAAATTACTAATATTATTGTACACTACACACAAATATTATTGTGTGTTCAATAATATATAATATGTATCAATACAAATAGTTTACTAATATTAACAAATTTAATTTTAGATAATTTATATAAATAAAAATTATTCGTCTAATTAACACAGATGTGTTAAATAATTAACATAAATTAATCAACCAACGCTTGAATGATACACCACGTTGTTAGTGACACATTTTCCGAAGGATTCGTTGTACGCAGGCACAAAGACACGTGATAGTATACGAACAACTATCTCATTCTTTCGTAGGCTAAATCCTATTTAAGATTATGTTTGTCTCTTTTTACTGTCGCTTTTTCGTTTCATCGAATTTAGAAATCATAACGGTGCTAAAGAATTTTCACTTCTAAAGCAATGACTTTTAACTTCTATCTTATGTCGAAGAACAAAGACTTTGACTTGTTTTGATTAGTATTTTTAGAAATTGTTAGTCAGCAATCTACCCAGGGGAATAAAATTACACACAACACAAAAACCATACATATAAATGAAATTTATGCCGTCGTTATATTACTTTACAAATAACATTAATTATGAGCTAGTGATAACTTCTGCTTTGTAGTTTCAACGTGTTGTTTGCAATAAATTTTCCTTCTTGAAGATAGCGGGGCTCATAAAATAATCAGCTTGAAAAGTTACAAAGTTCTTTCCTAACTTACGGGTCTTGAAACGGTACGCGGTATTAATAAATTATTAAACGATGCATAAATTAGGTAGCTTGGGCATAATTAAATCAAAACTCTTTTTGTTTTATAACTCATTGTTCTTTTGTATAAAATATCGAATCGATCGCACACGTCATAGAATTTTAAACAATGATTCTCTATGTCCTGGTAACTGGATTATGATAAGATGCAAAAAATATACCCACATATATAAATAATCATTTACATTATATCATAATGATTTATATTATTACATTACACACTTATTTATATTATTACATTACACTCTGGGTCAAACATTTATATTTATTACACAGATATTTACCCTAAGTGGATTCGAACCCGCGACCAGCAGTATTATCATATTAACATAGCTATCGGGCCGTCTCATAATACATATAATCACTAAATAAATACCACAGAATACTTCTTTGAATAATTTACTTCTTAAAATGACACAGACATGTATATGTATGCATAAAATAATCAGAAGAAAACGATAGTAGAGGAGAGTGAAGCGAGTGTTTGTGAGAGTGATGGACCTACTTTGAAATAATGCTTTTACATTTACTTTGAAAAAAAAATTATATAATAATATTAAGTATGAGGGGGAGCTAGTTGTTCAAATGCTAGGATAGACTACTTAAGTGTCTGTTGGCTTTCGCTGGCGGTTTCTTCGAAATACCCATGGTATTACATGTCATAGTATATTTTACTCGACTGCCCTAGAATGAGGGTAAAATTTTTCGAGTATATTTATGTATTTATTTATGTTTGTATGTATGCCCATTTCTTTGGCTTTGTATTATTCGCTCTATAGCCTATACGGCGTAATGGATTTTAACATAAGAGGTGCCGTTAGATTGTTTTTCATGTTAGGAGTGATTATCTTTTTAATCTACATCTCACTGTAGGCAATGAGAGGTTATGTCGGGATTAGAAATAAGTGCTGGACCGACCAAGAGTCCTAAAATATGACGGCAGTTATTATAGCCTCGGTGGAAGAGACTTGCAACCAGAAGGCTAGTAGAAAGCGCCTGAGGAAAAGATACAAGAGAAACAAAGCGAGAGAAGAAACTATGCTCCAGTACTGCAGTGTGACCCCCTGTTACGAAAGAGAGTTTCGACAACTAGAGAGGGGCTCGTGGCAACCCAAAGGGAGTTATGAGGCTTGGGTAACCTTCGATAAGGGTGTTGTGGGAGTGACATTAGGTGTTATATTTAAATATGGCGTGGCAAATCAGAAATAGAAAAGTGGACAGGGAAAAAAAAATACGGAGACGTACGGGTTTTTTTTTATAAATAATTTACTGCTACGTGTTATTCAATTATTAGTAAATATTTGTGCACTAAATATACGAAAGCAGAGAGAATATCGTAACAATAACCTTTATCTCCATAGCATAAGTTTTCAGTAGAAATATACGTAACCATCCTTTGTTACTACAATACATACTTCCAATAGATATAGTTCGAAGTTACCTATTCCTCTTTGTTCTAACTAAACCTGAACAGACGCATCTGAAACTTAGCTCGGATTGGATTAAATTAATTCAAGTTTACATTGTCCAAGCTTCGTGTCTTAGTCGAAATTTCAACGTAACCTGATGTAAAGACTTACCATGCATTAGGGTAATGTTTTGTCGTACTTTGTAACGTAGATTTATAACGACTGTGAACTCTGATGTGTTTAATTTTTTTTTTGTTCGTTTATTAATATAAATATATATAAAGTTCCAAGTAGGCCTACAGCCCGTGATCGGTCAGGAATTTTTTGAATAAGTTTTTATGCAATTAGTCACATCTACTTTTTCTATATTAACGTGATTCTATAATAGCACTAAAGAATTGAAATGGACGGACGTAATGTTTCTAAGCACAGATTTCCTGCCGGATAACCCTTGTTAGAAATAATTGTTGAAAAAATTCGGCTAATAGTTGTGAAGGAGGTGAAGCTCTTCTAGTCTTCGGGCAGGGAAACATTATAATTTACTGGTGTAAAAATTTACTGGGTGGGCTTCCCATAGTAGAGTTTTCAAGTGTAATTAATCCAAGTTAAAACAAAAAAAGTTTTTTTTAAGTTTGTTATGTTAGTTACTCGACTGTATAAGGGACAAGATACTAACTTCTTCAAGAGTAATGCAAAAATTAGTGTTTTTTTAGTAGAAACGAAACTCCATAAAAAAGGTTTTATTACATTCCAAGGGGCTTTAAAAAAAATTATTGATTTAAAAATATAGTTAATATTATTATATCCCTGCGGTGTTCTTTCTGGATTTCAATTCCAGAACATGACCAGCATTGAAGACTTCATTTCTGAACACAGGTTTCTTCAAGTAGTTGTTAGATTCGAAAGCACTCAAGTTCACCATTCTAGGCAACCAAGGGTCAGTAGGCACAGTACTAGTGATGCTGATCTTTGTGTATCGGATTGGGGATCAACAAATTCGGGTTCTTTTGATAGATTTTTGATTACAATTTGTTCATGCTTACAGAAAGTTTTGTTTTTAATTAAATGTTTATTTATTCATTTTTGATATACATATATAATTAAAATTAAACTAATTTTAACGAATTAGTCGATGAACGCGATAAAATCCGAAAAAAAAAAACATTTAATTTCAATGTCTTCGTGTAATTAAATAAATCATTTAGAAATTCATGCAGGAGTTTGAACCTCGTGAATGAGGTGATTAGAACAGCATAGCGGTCTACGCTGTTTCTAAATCAATATCTATATTATATAATTATACACTTTAGATCTATGGAAGTATTCTGTTGAGCTAATTTAGAAACCTTTAGCTACTTTAGGATTGGAAGCTAAGTCATTGAGATTTTTTTTTTATGAAATCTTGCCCGATGTTAAGCAAAGATGAGGCCTAAGATGGTACACGCTTGCCTAGATGTCTGTTCACTTTGGCCTTGAAGATATCCAGGATATAGGTTTCCGGAAAAACTGTCCTCGGCAGGGAGTTCCACTCCTTAGCCGTCCGCATAAAGAAAGAAGAGGCAAACCGCTTCGTGCGTAATGGAGGAATGTCTACAACATAAGGGTGGAACTGCTCGCCGCGTCTAGTCGTTCGATGATGGTGGTGGTGGCTATCTTATACACGTGCGAATACAACATACGAGTAGCGCACAGCGACATATGCGCGGCACGAAAATTAAAACAAGGGGTAAACGTTACGTCCGTTTCTCACGCAAGAGCTAAAACGGGGTCGATAATTTAAAATATCAAACAGTCACCATGTTTGTGTAGTTAATTTTTTCTTTATCGCAAAGTCTTACCTTTTCATAATAATTCCAGTCAATAAAGTACAACCTTAAATTGAATGGGTAATTGTAATCATACTATAGGGTTCTGTGTATGTGGCATTTTATATGTGGTAGAGCTAAGTGGTGACTTTTGCTGAAGCTCGACCACGATCTCGCAGAATACCGGCATAAAGTGCTTCTGGGTTTCGTTCGGTGAGTTAGGTAATCGGAAACCCACGCCTCCACTTTCCTCCCCCTACCTCTTCATCTCCCCAAAAATCCTTAAAGTCCGGCAAATCATCTGCAGCTCGTCTGTAGCTACAGATATAAGTGGTCATCGGTGATCAATTTCCATCATGTGAGCCGCTAGTTCGTTTGCCCCCTTACCCATTAAAAAAAAGGTCGATTTATATCTATTCACATAGAATAACAATCTATTCGTTGTCTGGTGACAGAGTCACACGGCAACTTCCCTCCTAATAACTGGCTGCAGCAAAAAGTCGATTCGACTTGGAAAGAAGGACGCTATTAGAGAATAGCAGTTAGAAATAACAGGTTTGCTGCTTTTTGCTTAGCCAGTAATTGAGACGGACGCCTTATTACGTAACGAAATATTACATCTTTGTTCTTATAGGTGATATCTTGATACTTCGTTGAGAATGTAGTGCTGGTGGAGGCGGTATATGAACAAATAAATGTTACTAAAAAAAATTGTGCAATGTTAACCTAGTACAGGCAAACATAGTAGTGTATGATCTCCGAAAGATCGAGAGCGACCTGCATAGTGTTGCAGAAAGTCGTTGCATGCAAATCGCTCAGGGTCACCCCTTATGGCAATACTTAGGGGATGCCTATGTTTAGCAGACTTGTAACAGGCTGTACCGATGATGGATGTGTTTGTTGCAGCGAAGAATCGTGGTAGCTTAGTGGTCAGAACGTTCGCTTTAATTTCAATAGTACAGAGTTGAAATAATAGGGCCACTGAAATGTTGCAGTTTCTAGTATGTACTGAACATGCTCAGCGGTTCGTACACGTTAATAAACATCTTGCATTTGTTATAATTTTTTTAACATAATTTGTTGTTCTCTTAATTAAACTACTACTCTACAAATAAAAGTTAATGAAATCACCCTTATCGATGGTAAGCCAAAACGAGGTCTCAGTCCTTGAGAGGGGTTACTGCGAGCCCTAACCTAACCCCCCCCCCTCACCCCTCTCCCCTCTCCCCCAGATGTTTTCGTTAACAGGGGTTAAAGCACAGCACAGCAGCCAGAGTCGAATCCACACTAAAGCGTCGTTTCTCTTATACTTACGAGCCTCATGTTTTTTTTTTTGCGGCATACGAACACCAACAGAGGAGCTGCAGGTGCGTTGCCGGCTTTTAAGGGTATATAGGGAGAGGGGGAGTGGGCCTCCGGTTACCCCACTCACCGAACGAAACGCAGAAGCACGAGAGTTGCCTCCGAGTTTCTTCCACCGAAGCTGTCAAGGCCGCTGGAACCAAGTGATATTAAGGTTTTGATACAACTTGTGAGAGCTACTGTGATTGTGCATATAAGTCTGGCCATAAATAATTAAACAATTTAAAAAGTGTTTGTTTTCGTTTTTTCTGTATTCAAATTTGAATTATATTACACAAATACCAAAGTTAGTGATACAATTTAACAAAATATGTTTAATAAAACAAGGTAAACAACGCACCCTCGTAAACTTAATGAAAAAAATTGTTACATGTAGTCCACGCCCAACGGTCTTTAAATGGGGTTATTTATGAGGTCGTTTACGCATAAAAGTCTATAAATTATAACGATTACTATCGTCGGAACTACTTCTTTATAGTCCCATTTTTTTTTAAATATATATGCGGGAAGGTACTTAGGTGCAATTAACTTGACTTGAACATACAATTATTTTTGTGTTGCGTCATGCAGTGTAGAAATAAAAGTACGTGCTAAGTAAGTGTTAGAGCCAAGCGGCGGCTTTTGCTGCTGCTCACGCTACGGTCTCGCATAACACCGGCGTGAACCCATTACCCATTGGGGTAAGTGATTGGTATCTACCAAGAGGAGTTCTAACCACAGTTACATCACTCGCTGAACGAAAGTCTACTAAGTAAATGTGCCGTCAAACAACAGTGCGAATGGTATAGAGAGCCTGTATAATTACGGGCTTTTATGTCTGTCTGTCATCCCATCTTAGTCCTTAGAGGTAACAACGCATCTGTAACACTTGAAGCTGCTTGCAAGTAACCATGGACTGCAGTAATCACTCCTCATAAAGTGGTCCGTTAGCTCGTTTTTCACCCTAATATAATAAGATACTTTTTTAAATAATTTATGTTCATATTTACCGCTGCCTGACCTGTAAAGGATGTCTCCTTCTTGTTCAGACTACATTATTACATTTATTATGATGTTCCTCACTGAAATTAGCGTAATTTAAATTCATTATAGTATGTTTGTTAACACTAATTTCACATAGAACTGAGTATAGTATTATTGGTGGAATACAAAGTATGAATTTACATTATTGCCCGCTTTTAATGAAACTGTGTCTCACAACTGTACTTGAGTATTGTTGAAGGCGCCAACAGACTACCAGCGTTTCGGCTATTTTGCTATAGCATAATACCGCTGCCGTAATCCAAAACGATTATTTTAACTTAGCATTTTAATGTTTCTTTTTATAGAATTGAAGCTTTGAAGATATTCAGTTTCTTACACTTTTCAAAATAATTCAATATTGACCAAACCGCAGAGATAATTTGTTATAAGCGTTTTTAACCGTGAAATAATATTATTTTTTATTGTTGACCTTAAAGTTACAATGGGCGGACTTAATGCCAAGTGACATTCTCTACCAGTCAACCCTTGTCATGTTGAAAAGTATTAAATTAATAAAGTGACAAAAAATAATAAATTACTATGCATACTGTGTGTACATACACACAGTATGCATTGTAATTAAGTAATAAATGAAGAATAATAATATAAAATACATAAATATGTACACAAATATATAAATGTATACAAGTGATGTTTATTGTAATATTTCCTGAAACCATTTCGAGAACGCTACAACCTTTCTTTCATGAACGGTATTGTATATATCCACGCAATCAAAGTCACGAATATTCATCTTCAATTCCGTTCCCAATGAATGATGAATATTTGAACAAATGTTGGATAGAAAGATACGGTCACAAAAAATCAAGATTCGTTAAACCGGAAATGCTTCCTAGCCTACTCTTAACAGTTCGCAAGACATAAAGGTTACTCGTATTTACCATCACGTATCCGATATAATTGGGTTTGTGTAAAAAGTGACAGGGGCATTCCTTCCATACAACACAACCAGAACCGAAAATCAATAAGTTGTTTGTTTAAGGTAGGAAGATAGTAGATTTCGATTAACATTTTTATCATAATAACATCTCAAGCTATGTATCTAGAACTACTACTATATATTGGTGATTTCCCCGATGGTTGCTGCTTAAATATAAAAATCGTACACGTAAAATAAATAACGTAAATAAGGAAATAACCTGAGCATAAATATTGCGTAACATTAAACCTCCGCATTGTAGGAACGTAAGTATTCTATAGCGAAGTTCGATCTGTTCATAACTATTGTTACAAAGCTTTTGTATACAGGAACACATGCATTTTCTTCTAACGTTTTGTGTTCGAAGTACAATACGTGGATAGCCTGCTTCAGTGCTGGCACGTGCTTAAAGTTTCATTTGAAATACACCTTCACCGACACATTTATATTCTCCGTTCGATTTCATAGCACCTTCAAAATAAATAAAATTCAACAACAAAGTCGTAAGTCACAACATATGGCTCTCGGTACGTACGGTAGGGTTGTACAGTACCAAGTTATACTTTTATTTTGTATCCAATTAATGTTTCTCTTATTTCTCGCAATCCCTCTGGCAATTTCTAAGATTAAAAAATCTCAAGTTAATGAAACAATAACATTAACTTTTCGTTACTGAATTGTATGCATAATTTTAATTAATATTCCACTTTAATAGGTTTTATTTTCACCGTCTCGAAAAGTAATGATTTTTTAATTAATGAATTTTAATATATGTATAAAATATGTTTAAGTATAGTAAAGTGTAAAGTGACAGATTCATTTGATGAACTAGTTATTGTAACCCAACATCCATCCTCAATAAAGAATCAATGTGCTTTTTTTTAATATGGGAAAAGTGACAAACGAGCTAGCGGTTCACCTGATGGTAATTTATTACCGACACCCAACATCTGCAACACCAGAAGAGCCTCAAGTGCGTTGCCGACCTTAAAGGATATTTAGGGAGGGGGAAAGGAGTGAGTGAGCGAGGAGAGAGACTCCGGTTACCTCACTCACCGAAGGAACGACCGAACGCAGAATCACAAGTTGCCCCTATTTCACGCCGGTATTCAGCGAGGCAGTGGTACTACCCCGGACGAGCAGGCCCGTTCGAGCTGCAGCAAAAGCCGCCGTGTAAGTGTATTACAATTTGTCTACGGTAGAGTCACCGTGTGCCGAGTGCCATCGCAAAATAAATCTGCCACCGCTTTCATCCCGTGGGAGTCGCAAAAGGCGACTAAGGCAAAAACCTTGGAAATCGCAATGGCTGCCGACAGATGGTGGGATAAACAGATATCAGACCAATTGGAGTATAGTATAACAATCCCAAAAGAATATCAGACCAAAAGGCAGCAGCGTCAGTTATCTGTTTGCCGAGCGTGGTGAATATAGCAAATCCTCCTATTGGAAGAAGCCTATATCCAGTAGACTATTTACAGGCTGTTAAAGCTGCAGCATAAATGGTCGACTCGACCGATAAGGATTCAAACTCTCACAGAAGTGAAATATCAGCATAATACTTCAGGGTTTCGTATGGTGAGCGATTGAACCTTGAACACTTTGGCTGAGAGGAATTTCAAATGCCACAAAAAAAATTACAAAGATTTCATGTAACACAATTGCTCAATAACATGGCTTCGTTATCCAAAACTTCGATACCAATAAACAAATGAGAAAAATAACACGGTTTGTCTTTACAGTGGAATGATTTGCACGGAATTGTCGTGAAATGTTTTTGTTTCATAGCGAATAAGGCGCCACGACTGGGGGTCTGCATTTCGTTTCATAATCCTTGATCGGAATGTCTATTTATTTGTTGCTGTGTTCAACAGCGTGTTTCTTCCTCCTTTTTTAGTAGCCTTTAAATAAAACACAGGCTGCCATTAGCCTCTGCTTAGGGAGTATTTTCCACAATCGCCACACATGGCAGGCGATTGACGATTACACTGCTGAACACGTATTTATATAATTCATACTGCTATATAGCTTGTGGTAAATACTGCTACAGGGGTGAAAGGTGGAATATATAATACTTTTCTTCAAATGCCACATTCAAGAGATGGTGAGTAGCATTATTTTGTGCGAGGGTACTATTTAAATTCCCAGAGTCGCGTCGCAACCCCCTTACTCGGCATGCCGGCTTTAGCTGACACAAACATTTTTATTGCCAACAATAAATAATACTTGCATAAATAAAGTTTTTTGATAAAAAAAAAACTAACTGCGTATGAACACACTGAATACCGGGGTGGGCAGACTTCTGAAATTCCATTTAATAGTTTTAACACACATTTTACCTGTCGCAGTTTGATATCGATCGAACTCTTGTTTCCTAAATAGTAGACAGGCCCCCTTATCGCACAGTTATTGTGGCTGATTTATTTTTAAACAGCTTAAGAGTAAGGTGATCTGTTACTTAGAAGACATTAAATTACGACGAGAATCAATCAAATTCAATGGCGTGACACTAATCTGAGACTATACCGAATAAATATATCTACAACTTACTATCTGTTCTCAGATTCTTTTACTTTATTTTAACAGCCCTGAGTGCTAAGCGCCTGTTAGACGTTGAAATGCAATCGTCTGAAAGCTTTAAACGACGGTTTGTATGTATCGATAATTTGATTTGGACGTTTCACGTTCAACGGCATCATTTACTTTTGAATCGTTCAGTTCGCAACCGTTGGTGTTATGTAACTTTGTGACGTATCGAACATTTAACATAATGCCATGTGCTCGTGGAAACGTTTACAGGGCTCCTAGCCGATTTCAACCACGACTACAACATTCGAATACTGTTTTCAGATACGCAGCTGATATTATCGCACCGGAAATGAAACGCCACGGACTCAACTAGTCTTTACCTTTCCGTATCCGCCGTAACGCTTGTGCATTAAGGTCGGAGGAAAGGTCAGATGCAGTGTAAAAGAAACGGAACGCAACACAATACAACTGGACCTTGATATTATTTCAGACGTGATATAAATATATCTTAAAGCAGCGACAGATGTGTAAACCATTTTTATCTCGCTTTTTTTGTGACGTAACGTATATGCAAAATACTCTTTGTTGGAACAAACAAGGAGTTACGATGATTTCAGTGGCCGATTTACTCCTTAATTTGCATAAAATGGTTTTCGTTCGGGTAATGCGTATGCACGTTTTTCGAATTAAATTTGCATTCAGGAGTAATTAATGTACACTTGAATCCAATTTTTAAAACAGCTATTGAAAATCGTTGTAATAAGATTTTTTTGTAAATTATGTAAAAGCCACTATGTAGCATATTCTTTTATTATGAATATGAATTCCAATAGAGGTCTTTGATAAATACAAAGTATCAACTCATCTCTGCTTCCTTTTCCCGTCTGCCTTATTTTACATATTTTTTCTTTCGACTTAAATATCGACTACCACGGCCCATTATCCATTAAGCCTGTAAACACCCCAGTGACAGGCATAGACCTCTCCCTTATTGAGGATTTACTGAAATTGCCATGCCTACATGCAGGTCTAGTGGCACATAGACGTGCCATGCACTTGTGTATTTTGGTCTGTCATTTTCGTGGTATCCACCAACTGCCAACTGTCGCCAGCCAGGAGTCTTTTCTGGCATTACTCATAGTTGACATATACGACATTTAAAGGATGAGAAGTGGTGGCAAATTCTCTTACATCACCACCCTCCGCTAATCCCTTGTGGTTTTGTTCGCCATATAAACATATACGTACCGAATAAAGCCTTCCGTTTGAATAAGAATAGATGAAAAGGAGTCAAATCAAATAATTTATTCATCAACATAAGAAACTCTTTTTTTAATCTATCACCGTTTCGTTACGTTTTTATAAAGTCTTTGTTTAACAATTTTTTTTAACCAATTCGTTATCAATAGATAAGAAGACTTTGCGCACTTATTGGGATTTTCTTGTAGAAACGTATACATTGCCCTTTCATGGGAATGTATACGGCCCTATGAAAGTGGTTAGTGGTTATTGCAGTCCCTAGGCATGTCCACTTTTAGCGAGTGGACTAACCATTAGTGGGCTAAGAGGAAAACCTCGATGTGTGTAATTTAATTACCGGTTTTCTTCAATTACCATTCGTAAAGTTACAGCGCTAAAGTAACTTTACTCTGTTAGTCTTTGAGAGCGCAGAGAGTACTTCACACTTCACCTGCAAGCGACTCGAGTACCTAAGTACCTGTAGCTTTAGTAATTCTCTAGTGAAGACTACCTGTAAGTTATCCTGAATTAAGTAACACAATAAGAATTTTATAATTAAGAAACTCCTACGGAATGACAAATCGTCGATGTCAGTAAATAGGTTTTCAATTCACGTCACTCGGCACACAAAACGCAGCAGCTACTAAATATTTATTGATGGTATATTTTTAGAGCGTGGTTGTTTCTTTGTCATTACTTCGTCACATAAAAACTCAATGTTTTATAAATTTAATCGCCAATAGCCTAATGGGTTAGGGTGCGGACTGCAAAGTATTACGTGGTAGGTTCGTAACCACCGTTTAACTATTGACGTCAACCAATCTTGTTTCGAGGTCTTAGACTTAATAAAAATGGTTAACGGGAATATTAGTAAGCTCGCCGAAGCTGACAATTACATTTCATAAAAGAATCACCGTAACTTAACAATTAGGACCGCCCAGTTGGCATTGATCATGATCACCAATTATTCAAGTCCACTACGGGACATAGATCTTTGAAAGATCTACCCGTACTCGTCACGGCCAGCAACGGGTCGTGGCAACACGGCATCATGCCAATATGCTTCCCATCACTAGTTTTTGGTTTGCCTAATTTGGATGGATTTTCCACCATGGTTTGGTCGCCGGTGTTAGGCGGACGCACCACATCCACGTGAGTTTATTACATATCTGGTATTATTATGTAATAACATAGCTATTATTATATACAACGATATTATTAATTATTAGGTAAATTTTGGAGTCTGTTATATACGAAATAACAATCGTGATGTTGAATAGATCGTCGTGTTTATCTGTAAATACGCTTATGACTTCTAAACTTCTAGGTATTTAATTTAAATACGTTCTTCGCCAGTAAATGCTCGTTGGTTTAGAGTACTCTTGCCCTGGCCATTTTCCAGTACGTCTCCGATTTGATCGTGGAATGTTCGCCAAGGTCTACCTCTCCCGACTCTACTATTTACACTCGCCTCAAATATTTGTTTCGTCAACCTACTTTCATTCATCCTCTCCACATGTCCAAACCAGCTCAGCATCCCTTTCTCAATTTAAATCTAAAAAAAAACACCGGTTTGTGCATGTCAGCCTGTATCGGATTCTTTGGCGTTGAGATATCTAGTGACGTGCAGTTTCGTGGGGTGACCACGTGGCCACCCGGAGTAGAAGGCCAATATGAGCTCTAAATTGCTTGGTGTGAGCGGAACATTATTTTAATAGCGGTCTACCGACAGCAACTTTATGAGGCGCAAGTTCGGACCCACATGGAATACTACTCTCATCCCTGAACCTAGGTACTCCAGAGCCAGCTCTTTCAATTCGATGGCATCCAACTAAGAGCGGCTCGCACTGTCGGCGTCCAAGTTCTTTCTGATTCTGTTCGGAATAATCCCTGATGCTAAGTTCTAAGAACCTGCATCGGGACGGAGTACTTAGTTACGTCACCACCATCTAGATGATCTAGATGGATAGCAGTCTGTCGCTAGAGGTGTTTCCGAACAGTTACGACTTAGGGACCTTCAGTAAAAGAGCATATTCCTTTCTCAGAAGCGACACCTGTAAGTTATCTCGTATTTCGGATGTTCGCGGGCGTTGGTCATCACTTACTTGAGGTAAGCCGCTACGTGTGCCCCTTTTTCGATTCGACGAACAATTATATGAACACAGCATAGATTTTATTTGTATTATAGAACTCCTATACTAATAGCTTCAAATTGCCAAGCATTGTAATATTATTAAAACAAAACAAGACATGACGCAATTTCCTCAAGAACTAATAAAGCCAAAGACAAATTCCCTACATAATTCCTTGTAGAAGTACAATTTTAAAGTACGATGGAAAGTTCACGAAACAACGCCACTGTTGCTCCATCAGTCTCCGGAGCCAGCGTCACGTTCCGCATTTTATTGCTGCTACTAAAGATCCCGCTGAAAAGTTACTTATTTGTTAACAATGTACAGAAACCTCATTCTGTGTATTCCGCCTTATAAAACATAAAAAGAAACTCTATGTTTTGGTTAATATAAAGTACGATTCGACCGTAATATTACTATGAAAAGAAATCACACTTATTAAAATCACATCAAAAAACATTCAGCAACCAATCATTGGTTGGACTTCTTACACCATCTTAGAGTAAAATGTCCTAAATAACGTTAAACGGCAAAAGTATGTCAAAAAAGTAACCATATACTGTAACTATACTAACGCTATGTCTTCACACTTTTGAGAGGGTTTTGAAGCTTAGAAGAGTACGTTGGTAAAATTGTCATGTTCTCGAAATTTTTTTTATTACGGCTCAGGCGTATGCTCACGATGTTTCTCTTCACCGTTGTGAGCGTACTAAATTGCAATT
Source organism: Bhutanitis thaidina (assembly GCA_029286595.1). NCBI lineage: Eukaryota > Metazoa > Arthropoda > Insecta > Lepidoptera > Papilionidae > Bhutanitis > Bhutanitis thaidina. The sequence continues at coordinate 2,748,042 of JAGSMS010000003.1, forward strand.
AACTATTTTAGTGGTGGTAGTACATTGACTACATCCCAACTCGCTCACTTGCTGCCTTCAGTAAATGTAAGAAACATTAGAAATTCCATTGTTACGAATGATAACTACGTACTTCGGACTGATCGGCGTCGGATAACTTGAAGGTGATGAATGGAGCGCTAATAATATTATTTTATTTTAGAATACAGCTAATAATTTAACGATATCAGTATTAAGGATGTTAACAATCGTATTCGATAAGGAGCGTCAAATTGTTTTATCAAAACGTAAAACAGTAAAATTTATTTAAGGGTTAAAGTTATGGTCACAGTAATAAAGTTCTTTTAAGTTATGATTATTACGTAGTCCAATAATATCAGTGTAAAGTTGTGGAAACTAGCCCACGACACCAGCTAAATACTAACACGCGAGAATAAAATAAAGTAAAACTCGTTAAGAACTTGTTAAATATAGGACCGTGTGTACAAAGTTTCTGTAGGAACGCTCCAAGTTTACGATAATAGGCCCTTATCGGGGGGTAATCTGTACTTTCCATCGAAATTCTCTTTCGTTGGCACACAATTAGCTCTGATAGCTTTTTGTACCACGTCATGCTTGCGAGGCTTTTCAAAAAGTTCGTTACTGATATCGCAGTTAATCCATAATTTAATTATTTTGATAAAGAAAATTAAAAATTTTTTTTTATTAATTATTTTTGAGACAGTAACCATATTGATTTAGAGTAAAATCCGCTTTACTTATAAAAATCCTACAAATTATTTATTTTTATGTATTATTGTTCTTATTAATTGTGACACTCACTAGATCACAAACCATAAAATGAGTACTTTGTCACGTGTGTGTATTATGTAATAACCGTAATACATGTTCGAATAACTTTACCTTTATTAGAATAGCAATATTACTAACCGAGTCCTTACTTACTGGTTCAAGGGCTTCTATCGTATGTTTAGGTTGTTTCAATGCAAAAAGTAAATCAATCATTGTGCTAATTTATACTTTGTTCGCTAAGAACTTCCAACGTTTTCTTGATTCCATTCCCAATCTTTCTTCAATTTCTAATCAAGAATCTAATGTTTATTACTTATTTATAACCAGAATTAGTGAATAAACTTATTCCTCGTTACTTAATTAGTTTAGATGTTTCTGATAAAATATTGACGACTACAGGATTTCATTCATTTCGCTACACTGGAAGATGTTTTCTGTCTGCTGAACTAAAGGATATGTTATTAACATCAATGGCGATTACATCACTCTCCTCCGATAACCCGTCGATATGGTTCTTATATCAGAATGGCTAGACAAGCTAAGCATTATGCTCAATTACTTCAATACTGTCTGCCAACAAGTTGGTCTTAAAATTAACATAGACAAGAGGAAGATCATGTCTAACGTCCATGTTACGGTTGTTGTTGGAAAAACTATGCACGGAAAAATTGTCCGAGTAACTTCGTCGGGACGAACGGGGAGGTCAATCAACGAACCTGTCCCGGCTGGGCTACGTTCGGGAAACTTCTTCGGGTTCGGGTATCTAGTATACCCTAAAACCATCAAGAGTATACAATCATCACATCAAAGTCACTTAGCGGGCTATGGATAGCGTTGTTTCTTTGCGAGTTAAAGTCTGCAACGATGCAAGGCCTGTGTACAGCAGTGGAAATGTAACTGGTTGAAATTAATAATCCACTGTTAGACATCGCCTTTCCCATTTAACAATTATACATTCTCTACTTTCCTAATTATCACGCTTTGTATCGTTTAACTTTATTCTTTCGAATTTTACGATAAAACAACATTGACACGAACTTTTGAGTCTATCGAAAATTTAATGACCCAATTAATGTGCATTATGTAAAGTCAGACTTTATACTTCGTGGTTTTAATGTTGTATTTTAAACACATTCACAGCCGGCATTTTTATGTTAATGGCACTTAATCACAGAATAAATGTTTGCGTGTTGTTTTGTAAAATGACTTAATTCCGTTCGATAGCTGACGGTGATTCCGTTGTTAACGATTTAAAATAATATTGTGTGTGTGATTGTAAATCTTTATTACCTGCATAACGTTCCCTTTGTTATTGTTAAATGAAATTTGTTCAAAGCTTATGGGCAGCTTCCTTTAAAAAGTACTTTCATGTTAACTAACAAAATGTACAAATACAATAAAATAGTGTTCACTGTGGAACCATTGTTGACGAGCTGTTGAGAAAGTCTTCATGGACTCATTTGGCATATATCACATGAAAGCAGTAACTGGGCTGAAGGGGCTTGGCTTCATGCACTTTCGTGCTCATGCATTCACACACCTTCGCCACATCTAGGCACATCTATGCAATGATAGTTTACGTTTAGTAATAGACTTTAGACTTGGTTGCGATGTCTGTATCGCGTGGGTGCGGTAAGGATATGACCGTGGACGCAGATAGTCACATCTGTATAAAATGAGCTGGCAGATAAGCGCCAATAGCCTAATGGGTTAGGGTGCGACTGCGAAACATGACGTCGTAAGTTCGGACCCGCCATTTGACTATTGTCGTGAACCACTCCAGATACAAGCGGTAATGCTTACTTGGATAAAACATTAGTAATGTTACTTACATAGCATTGGTAGTATTCTTAAAAAATACCTCGTCGTAGTGCGCTTAATAAAATTATTCGTCCAGCCTTTACATCTGCAAACTTACTTGTGTCCTATAACCACCAGGTATCTGATGAATTGATGCAAAACGATTCGATGGTCGATGGACTAATTCCTTAGGAAAAAGGACAATGTTTGGTGCAGGATGCAACATGCGTTGGTACTTTTGTTTCTACATAGATGTAAACTGTACAAATGTAACTGAGATCAGTAACACAACTCAAAACAAGTGAATTTATCGCAAACTTATTGCCTTTACCTTTTGCTGTTGAGAGCGGAATCTTTGAATTTTACTAGGTAGTCTGGAAAGAGGCTACAATGTCCACTGTGGATTGATTTTTGAACAGCGAATTTTTATATTTAACTGATTAGTTATACACTGCAACCTTACCTTACAATGCAACCAGTTTCATCGGCACGTTTGTGCCTGAAACGATTCGGTGTGGGTTCTGTGACAATTTTTTGATTTCTATTGCAATTCTATTAAGTAAAAAAATTGGAGGTTAAAAAACAACTAAACTGTTTTACTATAATATAAAAATAATGTAAGATTTGTTACAAAATATTTATGTTACAGTCTGTTTTAGTTCATAGATTGTCCTTCATCAGGCTGTTCCGTGGCTGGCAGCTATCGAAGAGGGGGAATATGTATTATACACCCATGCTGATGGACAGACAGATTAGTAAGTGCAGTATCGCTACGCTTTATTTAATGAATTGGGGTAAAGAATGATGAAATGCTAACAGTCCATCTGATGATAAGTGGCTACTGAGTAAGTAGCTGCAAACAACTTCAAACCGATGAAGTTTACAGATGCGTTATCTATCACCCATGAGGACTAAGATGGAATACCTCATACCTGATTACCTCCCTACACCTTTCAAACTGGGACACTAGTTTTTGCACTGATGTTTGGCAGCAGACTGATGGTGTCTTGGATTTCAGTGAAATGTTTAGATATTTGTTTTAATCAACTAATATCAATTATAATCATCTGGAAATAACTTCGAAGAAGGTGACAGATCCCCCTAAGGGCTGAGATGGAATACCTGAATAGCCAGTAATTATATTGCTCCTCAAAAACGCTTTGCCTTCTCTCTTCAACGATCTTATCGCATCATTGTATCATCATCAGAAACTTACTTGTATAAGATTAAGTACTCTTATACACCATGTTCATAGAACAAATACACACTTAGTAGCACCTTCGTAAATTTTACAAAATACAATAGCATCTTTGCACCTAACTCTATGGAACAGAGATAAGGCGAATTTAGAGAAACGAATCCACTAGCTTGCTTTCAAACAAACAGATAACTAATAAATAACAACTATAACCATTTGCAGTGTGCCAAACAATCCTAGATAGTGTTTTGCTCCGAGGTGGAAATATTGTAGTGCTGGCTAGATATTTAGGAGAATTATGATTTACATACATGAGAAAGGTACTCTTTCCAATAATTATCTGTGACGACGATTTGGATTGGTGGATTGGACTTAACAATTAAAACATTTATAACTTTGCATTTAGTTAACAGGTCTCAGAGAATTACACCATGTTAAAAAAATAAAAAAAAGTTTGCAGAACATACTTTACCTTTACCGGCCTGTGAATAGACATAGGTGTCTTCCGTAGAGACGATTTTCCACAATCGCCACGCTCTGCAAGCGGTTTGGTGATCGCGGTGCCAGACACATTGCACCTTAGAGGCTGCTGCTAGTCAACGATCTGCTTAATTTTGGTCTGGTGATTTTTGAGATGGTTATCCCGCCATCGGTCGGTAGCCTTTTTTACGTACTAGAGCCTGGCGGCGGCTTTTGCTGCTGCTCGAATGGGCCGGCTCGACCACGGTAGTACCACGGCCCTCAGAATACCAACGTGAAGTAGAGGCACCTTGTGCTTCTGCTTTTCGTTCGGTGAGTGAGGTTACCAGAGGCCCACTCCCCTCTCCCTCCCCCCTTCCCTCTCCCGTTCTCTCCTCCCGAAAAATCCTTAAGGTCGGCAACTGTTGTTGCAGATGTACGTGGGCGGCAGTAAATAACTTAAAATTAGGTAAGCCGCTTGCTTGTTTCCCTCTTTTGCCATAAAAAAGCCTTTGTGACTTTTAAGGCTTTTGCCTTTAGTTACTCTTACGAAACCCATGGGAAGAAAGAGAGTGGACAATTCTTACACCTAAACCACATGACAGTAATACTTTAGTACAATATAATACAATTTCATCAAAATACTTCATAGATAATAACTTAGAGGAAGGATCTTGATCCCGAGAAAAATTAAGGAAGATTAGCTGAGTACTGTATTTAATTTTCCAATAATCCAATATTTGTATGAATAATAAACAATAACTAATTTGAAATTTAAAATTATATCCAATAAGGATTCGTATCATCGTTTCGTTTTTGCCCGCTCGCTCGCTTGATCCCTGGCGTTGACAGCGCGCTACGTAAATACGAGGGGTTTCGCGTGGAGCGGCATCATAAAGACTGGTGTAAAGACGTCGATCGACGTGGCTGCGGCGATATTAAACAAATATCTCTTTTAAAGCTGTCTCCTCTGGTTTCTGGGTTGCAATATAGTACGATAGTAAAGTAATGATGAGACATACAGCCTGCAGGCTGTATGTCTCATCATTATCATCAATATTCCTATTTGTCACAAGTCCACTGCTGAACCCATCTCCTCCTCCTCCCCTTCCCACAAAGATGATCACTAGGAAGTGTTCAGAGACGACGATCGACTTCTCGTGACACTGTGATCCATGTTCTCGAGTGTTGTCCCACTCTTCGTTTGTCTATACGAGGTTGACACCCGAGAACATTTCTTCCCCAACGGTTATAAATTCTTCGAGCTATTTGGCCGGCTAATTGCCACTTCTGCGTACTGCCTTACGGCTATGTTGGTTCTGCTGCTGATACATTGTTGAAGAATCTATCGCGCAAAAACAATGTCATCATGTATTTTTCGAGATGGTTATGCCGCCATCTGTCGTTAGCCACTGCAATTTTCAAGGCTTTTGCCTTAGTGATCTCTTACCCACGAGAAGAACGGTCATGGGAGATTATTACGCCAATACCATACGGCAAATTTAGCTGTTATTTACAATTTTAGGCGGTTTTAGCACTAAAGATGCGGGCTGTAAGGGGAAACAGACAAGAAGGCCAAATATCAGAACCTGACTCACGAGGTGACTGACATGTAGGGTAGTATGTCGACGGAAATTATTTCGATAGTCGTCTCAGCAAATGAGTTAATCCCAGTTAGCCTCGCGGTACAGCTGAAGCGCGGCTGAGACTCCGTGACGGACCAGTTCGAGCTCAAATGCAGAAGGTGCTATTCGATACTGCTCGTATTGTCTGTCGGTTTCTTTCTCTTTCCTCCCTCGGCAGACACGTGTCCTCTGCCGAGGGCTTCGGTCTGGTTGGGTTTGAATTATTTATTTTAGTTTTATTTGAAGGTATAGGTATTTTATTAATTATATATGTTTATATATATAAAAAATAATATTATATTGAACAACAACACACGTCATCCAGTCCGAAACCAGGATTTCCTGTGTCTTGGTACCGACTTGATGGTTGGTGTAACTGCAAGATGATAAAATAGATAAACTATGTACCCTAGACATCTGATGAATTACCAACATCCACGTATATATACACATAGTACAAGAGGAGCTGCAGTTGTCGGCTTTTGAACATATTTGGGGAAGGTGTAGGGCTGAGTAGGTTAGGGTGTAGGTTGTTAGGGGAAGCCCCACCTCCGAACCTAACGCAGAAGCACAAGATGCCTCTACTTCACACCTGTGTTTTGCAAGGCGGCAAGGCAAAAGCCATCGCTTGGCTCTACCACGTACGAAATCAGCCAGGAGAACATCATTATCATGTGCGTATGTTATCATTCTGCTTAGTGTTAGATCCACAGCACTGAGCTGATAACCGATCAGGCTTTGATGGTCTTTCAGTCCTTCAACTATCGATAATCTGTCTGTCCATTGATAACTGAGAAGTATCAGCTTCCCTGTTTATCCCGTGAGGTACAACACGGCTGTGTTGTGTTGTTTTTGTTGTAGAAGAGTCGAAAAATATACAATCATAAAATGTATCATTTAATGACGTCGACTATTGTTGACGTGATGACGTCTTTGTACTTAAATCGTATCATTGTACTTAAATTCAGTTACGCGTCATAAAGCACAACAGATATTATTTACTGTACTTCTTTCCTCGATGTGTTTATCTTTCTGACTTCGCTTATAAATTTTGATGATAATAAATAGCAATATTTCCCACATACGGACGACGGCGTCGGCAGCATAGGCAGCGCGAATCTGTTTTCTCCCAATGATTTGTCTTCTGAACGTTCGAAATCTCTGGGCGCCTGCCAAATGCGCTACTTACCCTATCCTGTGTTTTCGTTCTTCTTGTCTTTACGTATATTGAAATAAGTTTTAGAACCGTCTATCTTGTATGTATGTGTAAAATTGTGTCAATATAACTTGAATTCTCTTGGTCTTCGAGGCCAGTGCCAGACGGCGGACTCAAGTGTCTCTTCCGATCTTTTTATGAAAATAATATTTTATTGCTGCCGAAATGTTTGTCTATTGTGCACTCGGCGCTGTTATTTCATATTCTCTATTTATTTATAAGTAACAAGTAAGAACTATAACACCGTAGGAAAATATTTGTACATGGCAACATTACTATGCGTCATGTTCGCAATGAAAATGTAATGTTGTTATTATGCAAAAAGAGAAGAATTTTATAGGAAGATCAAATATAATGATGACAGTTAAGTTATTATTGTCAAGTCCTCTATAAGGCGTATTTAATATGGTTATGCCGCAATTTTCCGAAGTTAAGAAATTGTTCTGGCTTTATTGAAATAACAGCGACGAAGTTTCAAACTACCAATATTTTTTCCACTGAAAAATGTTGGTACGGTTGGGATTCAAACCTTCCGTGCTACTGATCAAATACCTTCATACTAATATTACCTTCAAGTATATTGTGACTGACATAACATTCGGTAGAAAGCTATGTTTACTACTATAACTAACTGTAACAGAAAATTACTGATTGTTTACGTTAAGATTCTAGCTATGTAAGGCTACGTATGGGTTAAAGATTTAGATGTAAAAGTGTTATAAAGTTTGAAGCGTTTTATATTTCTGTCGGTGACATCCTAGCTCCCAATCGCATGGACCGATTTCAATGCTATTTGGCACTTCATTTGTAGGGCAGTCAGTATCTTGATGATCATCAGCTCTTTTCCTATTTGGTGTAGGCTTCTTATCCATACGATGGTTATTTATGTTAATTCCATGAGTCTGATTAACATGAAATTTGGTACGCAACATAAATCTGATAACCATGCAATAACGCGATGCGGGTCAAGGTTATGTTGTTAAAATATTATACTGTATCAAAGCAGTTGTATCGGTGTTTTTTTTAAATATTCAAACCATACTAGATGAACCATGCCACGTGTCGCAGAGGATTTTGTTATTTACATTTTTTTATTGTAAGCCAATTATTGCTTTGCGAGTCTATAAGAGACAAGAGAGAAACATTCATCTTTATATATAAGATAGAAGAAGATTAGGGATTTAGGGAGAAATGCCATTTTAGTTTATTTTGCTTCGTATGGGTAGAAATTGATGAAATTAAGTTTTTTTTACAAACAAATCTTTGAAGGGAAAAGTTTGACAAACGTTGACACTCAATTGAATTGACAAAAAAATTGACAATCCTTGCATCAAAATACATGCACATATTCATGTTCAGTGTCATGTGCATATTAAACAATAAAGTGCACCACTTAGTAAATAATTAGGTGCATCAAAGAGTGAATCTTTAAAGTTTTCTCATAAAGGCTTTTGACCAATGCTAGTGCAGCAACATTACTCCACCAATCGGTCGCGAACGTTTAAAATTTGGAACACACGCGACCCAAAATAAAGTTGAGCATGCTCGGCTGCTTTTGAAGTTTCTAAATGTTGGAGTCCATTTCAGACGAAATGCAGCTTAATTAAAGTTTAGCTTTGCTGTTGAGAGAGAATGGCCCGCCCTCATAATTTATTCTGCGGGATATAATTTGACCGGATTTAGTAACAAATGCGGCAACGAAATGTTTAGAATACACCCACAATACTGAAAATATCACATTGGACGTTTTATTTACGTGAAATGGGATTCTATTGTTCTAGTTTTAAAACCCATATTTCAAATTCATCGATTCCGTTCGTTTGGGTTAGCGTTAAAATCTTTATTTTTCCGATGGAAGGATTCGCATTTTTCACAATTACTTGGACGTTTTCACGTTAATCCGTCTTCTTTGTTTCACGGTTCAATTTCATTTGTGAAACAAATTGCGACAATGGTTTCCTTTGATTTAAACGAAACCGTACTGAAATGCAAAATTTTTGTTTGTATAATGAAAACAAACGATCAACCTATTAATGATTCTTTTATTATCAATGAGTGCTTGTTAAGTATATTACAAATAAGTATGTTTGAACTCTTCTACACGTCTTACTTGTTGAATTAATGTATAAGTATTATAAAGAGAAACAGATTGTGTGTTAGATTGCCTGTTGCTAGTTATCGAATAAACTTATAGACCGATTTCAATTCCTGATGGATATACGTGAAGTTGCATGCAATTATTATTTAGGAAATATATTTGTAAGTGCTATTAGTGTAACGCTAGTTGATGAAAATCTAAATTTAAATGTTTCGGTTGTTTTATGTGACATACATTAATTTAATTATTTTACATGAAACATACCTTTGTACAAAAACTTAGCAGCTTTCGCGTAACGTACTATATTCAACGAGTAGAATTAAATTAGACGTGAATGCTGTATATCATATCACATAGCGCTCTCTACTATCCTAATTTAACGGTTTATATTCATGACGCGAGCGTTGTATCGCCCGAAAGGCCCCTGTTTATCTCGTTTGGGACAAATTTGTGCGGAAAAAGTTCGTCCACGTGGGAAACGCAGCTTTTTTTTTACAGAACACGCCTGGCTCAAATATGATGCGCGATGATAAAGCAATATAACTTTTTCTATTTACTTTTATGGTCCCAACAGGTCGCGAAACAATTTTTCGTCCGTAAATATGAAAAGAATCTTTGATTGAACGGTTATATTTGTCTTCTGTGTTAATATATTTACATTATTATCAATTTAGAATATTGTTTTAATGTTTACTTTCCTGTTAAAAGATCTTGTATCAAATATTTAAGAAAAGGTGTTTATGGAGAATTAGTAAACGGGTTTCAGGTTGAGAGACCTACACAAAATGTTTTTAAGAGGTTGGAGAACTATGTCTTCGACGACTACTTAAACTAATATTTTCTAACGGATCCCAATTGTGTTTTGGATATCAAAAAATTTCATATAATTTGAAGCAACGTGAATCTCCGATCTCCTTCAAATAATGAAAGAACTTACAGAAATTAAAAACAGTTCAGTAGTTGTAAATATTATACCACTTATAATAACATCACTTTTACTAATTATCCTCTATTAAGAAATAAAATGCAGAAGTTGTGACTTAAGGCCAAGATGTATTGTGGCAGAGTAAACTCTGGTATCCTGTGAGAGTATAGTCCTACTCCGATCGTGCTGACCCATTCGGGCTCCCGCTTTAATATGGCTTCATCAAGTATAAATGTATCGTCATCATCATCTCAGCCTTTAACAAATCCACTACTGAATATAGGCCTCCCCATAGGATTGTCACAAAGCTCGATCCTAAGCCACCTGCATACATCGACTTTCCGCAACTGTGTGCAGGTCGTCACTCCATCGTGTGGAGGGTCGTCCCATACTGCGTTTGCCTGTACGTGACTGCCACTCGAGAACTTTTCTTCTCCAACAGTTATCAGTTCTGCGAGCTATGTGGCCGGCCCAATGCCACTTCAGCTTGCTAACGGCTGTTAACCTAGTTCTGCTGAAATGATTATCATTAAAGACTCTGTCGTGCAGAGAAACACCAAACGTAGCCCTTTCCATAGCCCGCTGAGCAACTTTGAGCTTCCGCATATGGCCTGCAGTGAAAGAACAAGTCTCGGTTCCGTAAGTCATCACTGGCAACACGGATTGGAATGTAATGAATGAATGAGTGAATGAACATGAATCATAAAATAAAAGAATACTCAAGTCAAGTAATGAAATTCATATTTAACCTAATATTTTTGAAGAAATTTAATATAACTGAATATGAATTCAAAATTTAACTCGCTATGCTATCTATTTTATTTGGGAAATAAAATAACTTTTTGACGACTGTCAATATTAATAATAATTTAATTAAAGTTGTTCGGGCGCAAAGATCTGTGATGTTCAAAACTCAATTTTACGAAATAAACCTAATTAAATTGAGTCGAAAACCGAGGATTGTAAAAGATAAGTGGTTATTTAAAATAAAATGCTGAATAAATTTAAACTTAAAAGTTTTCTGTGTTAAACTTTATCTCATTTCGATTTAATTTTTAATCTTTGTATACATTCATAGTAATATCTTATCCTAATAAGCTATAAGAAAATAATTCAGTCGAATTATTCAAATAAAAACCGCAGATAAAATTGTGGTAGATATTTTTGCTCTTCAAAACTGGCACATTTGTACAAGTCATTTTACTACATGTAATTCACTACATTCGTTTAAGCACAAAGACATTTTTTTTAAAATAATATTTGAAAGTGTTGCAATCGGCTCGTACCTCTTCAAGCTCACGCGGTAAAGATCTAGTTATGTTTGGCATATACAGACTAAAGTCCGACGTTGTTATACCTTCGCTGTATATTGATGAGGCCACAGTAGCGCTTTCGCACACATTCGCAATTCCACCAGCGCTGGCCGTCATAAGCTGCCTGTTGAGATAGATCTCTTCCTCTTCTAACTCACCTCCAAAGTTGATTTGAAAAACTAGAAGTGGCCACCACGAGCCAGCCCACTGTGGCACGCAGGTCATTTAAGTTCCACCTCGCTTGCCACACAGGTCATGTAGGTTCCACCTCGCTACACCGTGAACTATCAAGTCTCGGTTGCTAAGCTTTCCTCGTTGCGACAAAGCTGAAACCCGTTTGGGGGTAATCGGCAAGTGAATGGTACAAATGAGTGGGACCGAGTAGCGCTAATCCGGGGTACCAATATATCTAATCAACTACAATTGTGCTCTTTGCTAGATTCTTGGTTTAAATTTCAAAAGGATTTTCCAGATGCTAATATGGATAAGAAGGAGATTGACTGCACAAATAACCATTAAGAAGTAATAAATGACAATAGATTTCGGTTCGTTGAACTATTGAGTTAATTTTATCCCGATAGTTCAACTGCTGCACTTTGAGGACATGAAGTAATGTTTGTGCTATATCGTCAAAAGATTTAAACTTCTTCGCAGTTATGAACTTTGAGAAATTTCCTTTCGAATGTTATTCTAGATTTATGAAAAATATTCATTTTGTACAAAGGTACAGTAAATTTTTAGATTTTAGTTCAAACGTTGTAGCCTCGATTTGTGAAAAGCGGAGTGACGCGAAGGTAATCGAATAACTGATTCCTATTCCAAAATAGATTATACTATATAACTCATAGCTGTTACAATAAACTTTATTTTTTAATTTTAGTAGTTGAAACTTGTGTCTGTTCATCTATCCTTTAAAGAAGAGTGTGTAGATAGATACTGTGTGTATTATCCTAAATTGCCAATGCAATAACAACATAACTAATATTTAAAATTTCAAGAGAAGATTATGTGACCAATCATTTAAAAGATTTTAGAAGTTGCCGAAATTTGGCAGACTAATAGAAATTTGAAGTTACGTTTTAAAGGAACTTACAAATAGCGAATAAGCACTATTGTCTGTTATCCATAGGAGTAGGAACTAATCACTTTTCGCCTTGCTTCGGGATATGGAACGTGACCGGTGGAATGATTGAGAAATAATTAAAAATATAATTTCGAGGACGCCTGAAGTCCGCCAACGTCAGGAGCAGCGTGGCGAAGCCTTCACGGTTCCAGTCTCCCTCAAAAATATCAGAGAGGAGACCTTCGTCCAGCGTCCAGCGTTATTTTTTTGTTACAAAGAAATCAGATGTTTCTGAGCATTTGCTATAACAAAGATTTCTGCAGTATTTTTGTGCATTTCTCGAAGCCCTGGTCATCGTTTCTACTCTGCAATCTGCATACTAGTCAATTCCCGTTTTTATTTCTTAAAATGGCTGAGCGTTTTAGTTAATGGATTAACAATAATTTCCTGTAAAGAACTATCTGTAATATTTAATATTTTATTATTATTTTTTAACTTTATGTAAATAGTTATGTAATACTTAAGTAATACGAACAATATTTTAGATGTTAAATATTTCCACAAAATTACACCAGTGACCACAAATAACAACTATCACTAACAATGAACATCAAACGGCTATTGTATAATAAATCAAAACTATTAAACCGCTGCAACAAATCCTCTTTAAAGTTTTGGTCGAACAACACTGTGTCCAAAGTAAAAGATGCCAGTTAGAATTGTATTAGAAAAGAATATTTTTTTTTTTTTATAAATAATAGGCACACGTTTGATCTCAATCTTGCCCTATAGAAGGCGAAGATGAGGCCTAGGATGATACACGTTTGCCTAGAAGGTGTCTGTTCACTTTGGCCTTAAAGATACATTTATTTAACAATACATAAAAACATTGTAATTAGATAATGGTTAGCAACACTTCAACTAATTTAGCAGCTGTTTTCGTAGTCGTTGCAAGAAAACATCGCGAGAAAACTTGTATGTCATCGAAATCACAAATTGTAATATTTCGAGGACTAGAAACTCGCGAGACCAAACTTAAACGGCGTGGCGGAATATTCTTGGCTCCTAAATCCTCTCTAGCTCGCTCAAGTAGGATATTTATAGTTTGCTACTTAATTTGTTTACTATTTAGAAGTGCAAACGTAGTGGAAATCTGAAGAAAAGTTAGTATATTTATTTATTCTTACTCCCCTGTAGTTTTAAGATAATGAAAAAGAACGGGGTACGTTTAAAGCAATCTAATAAACAGTAGGATGGAAGAAATCCCTTTCAATGCCTAGCAATCAGTACACAATAATAACTTTCAACTTTCACTATATTGTCCTGAATAAGATCACTTTTGAATGAAGTCACTAAATATCCTGCTCAGCATCACTAGTCTCTAGGATTTCAGTTCAGCAACTGAGATGGATTTTCCGCCATCATTTTATCACCAAAGACTCGTCTGTTACTTAGTATGGTACAACGTTCACTGGAGAGATTTCGAATTTGAGAACAAGTTGGTATATTACTCGGGTATTACAATATGTTAGAACAATAAATACAAAATTTTATTGTTAAAATGTGATACCTAATGCTTTTAAAAATGTTTTGATAAATGCTGTAACTTGTACCACACAGAACATTAAATTCCTCTGAATAGAACTGGTTAAGATCATGGCCAACTATTTTAAATGTTGCCCTTTGAACAAGTTTACCGTTACAGAAATACATTTATTATATTTAATCTTTAAGTTTATTTTCAGATATATTGGTCATAACAAAAGGACTTATTACTTGCTTTCAATAAATACATTTTTGAATAGAAGAATCCCAAAAAAAAATAAGAAGGACATAATTACATCTTGGTTATTGGTTTTATTTATAATTACTTACTTACATGTCAAATGCAATATTTTTTTTTCACGTCTTAATGATTCGCTGCGCGACCAGTGCAATAGTACATAGCCAATGTCATTATATTCTGGTATAACGGCAAGTAAAACAAAGTCCATTTTTAAAAGTTAACTTTATTTTTTATTTTTTTTAGAATTCTAATGGTGTAATTAGTTTAAAGGTAATCAAATTAATTAGCTCAATGTTGATGATTTAATTACATAGGGTATCAAACAGTGAATCTGACCATGAAGAGTTTTCCTATCAGTACAATTGTCTCTCCTTACAGGAGGGAGGCTGTACCGTAATTTCCAAGCTCATGGCAGGAGGATTTGCATTTGTCTAACCGGAAACCTCGTTACCATAACCGTTGTTATTTGTCACAACTATGAAGTAATTACTTGGTCATTCCGCCATCTATCGGAGGCCAGGAGATATGTCTGGTATATTCTTCATTCGATGATGGCGGACTCTATCGTAAACGGTTTGTTGTTCGCATCTTCTATTAATACTGTTAAAGTACTTTGCAGGATCTTAACGCAGCAAATAATTTTTGGTGTCTTTTCATCAATCTCTTAGTAGCCTTAAACTTTTATTAAGAGAAAAGTGTTTTCATGACAATCTGCAGGAGCAGACAAGGTGATGAGGATCGTCACCCGTCATATTATATCTCGCAGAGGGAAAAATAAATATTAAATAATACAGCATATCATTTCCGATTGTACGGCGCTGTAGCTTGTGGCCTCGATTGCTCATCATGAAGTTTCGTTGATGGAATATTAATTTAGTTTAAGTACCTGCCAGAAACCGTGATCAATAATGGCCGCACCAGGTTCCAGTGGGACCGGGCAATCATCACGAAAATGTTTAAACGAAACTCTGAAATTATTCCGACAGTCGTCGCTGCGAATGGGTTAATCCTAAACAGCCGCTCTGCGGCGACTGGGACGGTGTCGAAGACGGTGCTCCCATTTCCTTAACCCTCTGCCGAGACTTCTGTCTGTTCGGGTTCAATTTTAAGTAGTATGTTAAGTATATATTTTAGAGGATATCATAAATAATTTATACAACGATTATTTTATACAAATTACCCAAAATATGATCATCATCATCATCATTTCAGCCCATTACAAGTCCACTGCTAAACATAGGTCTCCCCTAAAGATTAAGAAAAAACTGCGGTTGCCAACCCGCTCGCCAGGCGTGGCAACCCCCTCAAAATATGATAATATAACAGAAAGCGAAGTTCTTGAGCTTCTCTTTTTTTAATAGTTTAAATGTTCTTAAAGTCAACAATATGCTATAAATGTGTTGATAGCGTAATCATTATGGAAAGAAATAAACCTATCATAACATATAATCGACCTTTGTGGAAGTGGACGCATGAGTTGTATCCTGGTTCAGCGGTCACGCGACCAAATACGTCGTTGCCTTCAATTGGATATGTTAAAGGAGGTATTTTTCCACTTGAAGGTAACAAAGCTCCAAACTAACATGCTCGTGTAACATAAAACGTAAAGACGTTGTAATCATTACAAACAAGGTTAGTTTACTAAAAATACAAGATTTCATTTAATTTTTTTTTCTCAAATATTGTCGAATGAAAAGCTTCATTTATGTCATTATTACTTAATTACCCTCTAGCGTCATAAGGACTGATATGATTTATTACAAAATAATTTTGTAATTTTTGCATTTGTTTCAAAGTAATCACACATGTAGTGTTATAATCCCGAAAGATCAAAGTCTTCTAAATCCATCTTGGATTTGAACTTTGTTGATTTTTTCTGTTGTGTTGTTAACGCGTTTTACTTTTTTAGGTATTAATTGCCACATGGACTCATTTGGATACTTGTTGACCCTTTGCAATTATTTATTGGCTACAAAAAAAAATACCCGGTAATCGAACCGTAGCGCTGCAAACAAGCCGTTACGTAAAGCAAGCCGACAATGTAATAAAAAAAGAGCTCCTGAACTCAGTACACGTTACAGACGTCAAATTTCTACTCACATGAAAATAACTGCTTAGTATATATAAATAATTATTCATTGATCAATAAATATTACTCACTATACGTACGTACACTAAGTTGCACGCAAATTTGACCTTAAAATTTTACGTTCATCACGCCCAAAGGAGTTTCACTTCAATAATTTGAAACAGTAATTAAAATTTAAGTACTCTTATCTCGAACTAGGTACGAGTGTTACAACTCTCTGCAAACTGTATTTAATAAGAGATACATGTAAATTGTGGCGGGCCATTCCCTGCACCTACACCCTCTCAGATATTTGAGGAGGGCTTTGCCCAGCTGTGGGCACTTACAGCCTTGTTCTTTACTTTTCTTTACTTATATATATAAACGGGAAACAAAACGTCCACACTAAATGGACATTCGTCCCTGTGTAATCCATTACTTATTACGCCATAAATTCAAAGTGAGAACGCTTACTGGGTTTATCGCCCTTATTATATTTTATTATCGTTTACTGAAATAGTAAAGGTTCTACAATACCGAACGTATTATGACTAATATATTTCTACCGCTTAATTAGTAATAAGTGAGAAGGCAACGAAACACCATTTATTTTGTACTCAACAGTAAGCAATTCACGATATGTAAATGTATTAAGGCAGGCGTAATTTATTTTTAAATAATCGCTGAGCCTGAAAAATCGGATTGTTGCGTGACGGTAACGTGGTGCTGAAAATTCAGTAACTTACATATTAACAAACGTCGCTGTGAGGTCGCGTACTGACCGCGAACGCAGAGAAATACAAAAGACCTATACGAACGCATTCGATCAACGCCGGTTAGAAAGGTATACCGAGCGAGCGTAATAATAGACTGTGATGCATTCCGTGCTGGTCCTGAGGGGTGATCTACAACCTCCTTGGATAGATGTTGTTTCCAACTGCCCATTGGCTTCAGTGGTCACTTACCATCAGGTGGACTGTTATCACAATCCAATAATATTGGATTTTTCTTTATTCACAAATTTATACTTTTTTACTTAAGAGAAACAATCGCCTTTGATCAATTTACGAAACTTCTATCATAGAGTGAAATATTTTCTTTAGATATAAACAGGACCACCCTTGAGATAATAAAAGTAATCATTAAAAAAATGATAAATACTGATAGCTAACCGAAACGTTGCACTAAAACGCTGCATGAAAATGTTACACTCAAATTCGTCACTCTCAAATTTTTATTTCTTCGCGGGCAATTCGAAACTTTAACTTCAAAAATGAATTTGATTTTTTCATTTCATTCCATCATATTCCATTTATGAATATGATATGATTTATCTCTAACTTATCCTGTTTCGTCATGTGCAAAATCTGATGCAAGCGCTATTCATTAAATAATATTCGTAAGAGTTTACCTTTCAAAAGCAAGCTTTAAGTCATATAAAGCGACTTTTAGTAATTTTCAAAAGCCTGCATCGCAGCTTTATATCCGATTAATAAGCGAGTCAAGTAGTGTAGTTAGTTCTAGAGTTACGCTTTTTACGTTTTCGTGAGAGGGAAATAATAAAATGACTTAATAACGAACTGAGCTGAAATAAAAAATACTTCATAAAAAATCAGTTATTCTGTCTATCTAGCCGAATCCTCAAATATAAAAAAATATTAATTACGTCACACACGTCGCACAGCTCATATTTGTTATATAATTGTATTTGTAATTTTAATAAAACGTTACCTCCACTGTGGGAATTCCGCTTGCATCGTAGAGGCAATTTACATACATAAATTGCACATGGACAAATACCCAGAAGAACAATTATTTGTATTCCATATAACTGATGTTACCTAATATATTTATAGATATCTTTTCACGTAGTACAGGAAAAGTAAGATAGCAGCTTGTAAAAACTCACAGCTGGCTAAAGGCCTACTCTCAAATATATGAGATAACTCCAGTAATCGGTCGGTTGGCGTATTTCATCCATACTCGAAATAATATTTTCATTATTATTCAGATATGGGCAAGTTTACTTACGATATTATCCTTTATCGTCGAGCACTTAGTTTTCTTTTTATGGTAGAGACGGCATACGAGCAAGCGGTTCACCTGATGGTAAGTGATTACCGTCGCCCACATACATCTGCAACACCATAGATGGTGCACGAGGTAACACCACGCGGTGATAATACTATTACCTGAAAAAAAAAAAAGCCGTTGTAGCCTAGTGATTAGGGCGCACGACATCTGATGTACGTGGGCGTCGGTAATCACTTACCATCAGGTGAAGTGGGAAGCATAAAAACAAATACGCATAAGATTTGATTTGAATCTATTCTTTACGGATTTGATCGCGTTTAATTTTCAAAAAAACTGAAACTGTGAGCTTTTACAAGCTGCTATGTTACTTATTTAAAAAATAAACGCGTTAAAATCTGTAAATAATAGTTTCATTGCAAATGTGTAATGTTTACAAGAAATCATCAAATGTGTACTGCTCGCGTAAATCCAAGAGATCGTTACACATAACATATCAAAACGAATGAAATAGAAATCTGATCTCTTTTGACAAAGTGTCCACAAATATAGCAGATAAAGGGTTAACACAACATCACTCTGTTGAGCATAGGCCTCTCTAAGAAAGCGTCCACAAACCTGTATTCCACGCAAGTGGCCAAAGTGAACAGACATCTAGGCAAGCGTGTACCATCCTAGCCCTCATCTTCGCCTTCCATCGGGCAAGATTGAGGTCAAACGCAAGCCTATTTTTCATAAAAAAAAAAAGGAACCCGTGGGGCAAAAGTATATATTTTTCTACGGTTTGTACGTGTTTTCAAAATTCTATTACGATGATAACTAAAAAACGATGAAAAATTCAAATCGATTTAGTTCCTCACGCATTATGCGTGATCATACAGATACACAGAACATTCGCATAGTTGTTCTGTATTCCCGGTGTATATACGGGATAAAAATATGGTTAGAGATTTCTGCTAGAGTTTTAAGTACCTTTGTTTACAAATCTAAACTATTGCTTTTATACACGAATGACTAAATTCCGTATCTTGATATGTCTTGAGAGCAGATGTTTTTTGCTTCCGTAAGTAATTAATGAATGACGGTGCCATAATTAATAAAGTAAAGTAAGCAAAGTAGCAACGTGTAAATGACCACTGATGGATAAAAGACTCCTTCTCAAATATCTGAGAGGGTATTTGGACCCGGGAAGGATCCGCCACTATGCTCCAGTGCGGGTGGACGTTCTACACATGTCCTCGGAAGATTTTTTTTTATTTCTCATTCGTGCAGGTTTCCCGTCGACGCTTTCCTTCTCCACCGAGCACGTGGTAACTTGAGCATTTAAAATAGCCGTTAACAAATTTAGTGGAATCGTAACAGAGGACGAAACCCAGATACCTCGAGAGATTCTTTGAAAATCGAGCGCCCTAAGCAGTTGACTACCTAATACAGTAAACCTTAACAATTTTCCTCTGTTATATCGGTAGGGTATTGTTTAGTAACACATCGTGATCGTACCCTTGCCGTACAGTCGCGTGCATTAGTGAACCTAATTACGAACTCGTGACTGTAGAAATAGTTTAACACTTCGATATACCGACAGCCAATCTAGCACCACTAAGGAGACTCGTCATTAGTGAGTGCCGTACAACGCAAGTAAATTTAAAACTAAGTTTTAGAGAAGCAGCCGATTTCAACCCCTATTTTTACGCTCTTAAGGGTGTAATATTTGTTTTTTTTCTATTGGACCACCCTTGAGGTATAGCCTGTTTAATAAAAATCGGTGATTATGGTCGGTTATACAAAAAGAAACCCTTTTTGAAGTCGTTAGAAAATGAATTAAATCATCATGGCTTGAAATCCCTATGCTCATAGTAGTCTAGTGGCCGTACTTGCCTAATGGTCAGGTTGCTCGCTTTAATTCATCATATGCGAGTGATTGGAGTTCGATCCTCAGTGTCGGCACTGCTGATATTGTTAATAGCAATACTTTGAGTGCTAATTTTACCACGTGTTCCCTGAAAGAAAACGTCGTGCGGAACACTGCGTGTCTGAAAAATAAAACGAAATCGATTTTGGAAATATCAAAAGCCCGCCAACCTGCCCTGGATCACCGTGGTGAATTATTCCGGGCTCTAAATGAGGAGCTCTTCGTCCAGTGGGCATTTATAGGCTACTTCACTTTATGATCGTGTAGCTTCGTAAAAAAACTAACATCCTTCATTTTCCCCTGGTTGTCTTGAGACACTGGGGTGTTTGAGTCCCTGGTTTACTCGCCGTAAGGGCCTGGAGGATATCATGGCAATTTTCTGGAGCAAACTTGACAAGGATGCTCGCTAATCATGGCATTCTATCTTCCGGAGAAGAAACACGAATTTTTAATTCCAACGGGATTCGATTGCAGGACCTACGATTATTAGTCTGTTGCGCTAACCGCTTTAGCGCTCAGCCAAACGTTCTTTGGACAGATTATGGTAATGATAACGTGTGTTACGCAATAGCAATAATATGTAGTAAATGATTTTATTACAGTTCAGGGGCTATGTCGGCTGTACCATAAAAAGATTTCACAACAATTCCGTGTGAAGCTATTCCTCGTTAAAATCATACCGTGTTACTCTTTTTTAATTCATAATATAACATATAATAATATTTGTATCATACAATATAATAATAATATTTGTAACCATATATTAGATGAACAAAAATATTATAAAAAATAAAACGGTATAATTTTACGGGGAAACGATGTCACCCGGCATTTCTGTGAATTTTTGTAGCATAACCGGTAAGACTCCAGCTCCCACTATCTCGGAATACCAAGTCAATTCAAATCAATGACCTATTTTCCAGTTAAATAAATAACTTAACTTCTGTTATTGATATGTAGTGATATGTATTATATAGCCGGATATAAGTAAGTCTAGGTAAGAAATTTTTATTATTAACCAATATTCATTGTAACAAAGTAGTTATCTCCTGACTGACATAATTAAGAAAATCGAAAAGGTCTCTGTGATGTTACATATTCCAAATCTACGAACATTGTGGGCTTTACACACGTGCTGTAATAATGAGACAGTGGTCAGCGGTAAATTAATACAGAAATAAATAATGAATAATTCGGTCTTTTTCCCAAAACAAAATATCACGTACCGGCTAAGTTTGTAATAGGCTACAAGTTTCGCAAGACGTTTTCAGGTCTTCCTTACATAAAACTTTTGTAAAATGGCGTCAACTTTTTTTAAAAAAGTTCCTCCATTCAGAAACAACGGGTTCTTTGACTGTGAAGTACTGTATAGAGTTATGACATTCCCTTGTAAAATTGGCACAACTGTTTTCCTGCATTGTTAAACTTTTAGGTTCCCATTTTATTGTGATTTTATAAGGTTGTTGATCGTATGAAAGTCAATCTCAGTTACCCGTTTGTTTGTTTGTGGTAATCCTTAGTATTGTTATATCAAATCAAAATATTCATTCTTCGACATTAAGGAACATAAACTTCACATGTCAAACGTATTTTCTTTAATTCTACTACCGCTTCGTTTGGTTCCTCTGAAGGTACCACTTTTTTGTAATATTTTAAAAACACTAAGATCATACAATATTTTTTTTAAAAACGGCTCGGGAGCTATTAATAAACAGTAACTATTAAAAGTTGTCGATTAAGGCAAATCGTTTGAATAGGAAAGGCCAAATTCCAGTGGATTACTTAAAGGCTGTTAAATCAAAAGAAGAAGTAAGAAAGATTAACAGAATGGTTAGCGTACCTGACTGCTGGGACATGTCGAAGACAATATGTGTGCAAAAGGACAGAAAATTGTTTTTTTTTTAATTCTCTTTAACATGGTTTCGTTTATCTATGACATGGTCACCAATGAACAAAACCATTTATTGGACGTGAAAAATAACATTGTATAATTTTATCGTGGAATGACCTCATACGGGATTGATTGACAACTGCCGATAATTTTCGAAAGTTGTTGCCTTGGTCGTAATCGGCGAGAGAGGAGATCGAGGAGGAGACCATCGTCATCATCATCAGCATCAAGTGTATCATCAGGAAGATCGTAAGGAAGTATCTATATAAGGTATATGGCTTATATACACCTATAACATTCCTTAACATAACTACGCTACTGCTAGTCCCAAGATGGAATTCAAACAAGATGAGATGATCAACATGGAATACTCCATTTTGATCCTCCTTCTCGTTACGCATATAATTTGGTTGCATATTCTGCAACTTATCCCTAGTACAGTAGGTGAATACCTACGGAGAAGACTTCGAATATTTTTATGTGATAATTGACTGCCTTCCACTGCATCGATTCTGATTAGAAAGTGTACGATTACTTTGTTTTTACATTTTATATATTTAAAATACGCTTCTCCACACATTTCGTCCATCACAGGTCCTTAGCAAATTGACAACGCTCGCCCATTGTGCTCCAAACACTCATTTTTATTATTACACGGGCGCCATTTAATTTTCCCCGGCCACGGTCCGATGTTTCAACTCTGTCGTGCTACATTATTTTATGTTGTATTTTTTTTCATCAACATCGAACCAAATTAACTTTTATTGGCGAACGCCAACGCGGGACTTTGTCTGTGTTTTAATACCCTAATTGTATTGGTTCTTTTCAATTAAAATGTATCGATTTTCATTTATACCGCCCCTACCATTGGCTTTTAGGTAACCTTGTTTGTGAATATAATTATATGTTTAATATGAATTATGCATATTATACAATGCATTCTTCAGTGTTAAACATAACAGAACATTGAAAATTTATTATATAACAAAAGAGATATAGGTGGTTTTAAATTTATGGCAGTTTATGTTTGTATATGACTAGTCTAATATGAAACGTAAGTATTGACTCGCATATTTCCTACAGAGGTTAAGGTGTTGAGTGAACACTCTCAACTGATATTAATACTGAAACCCAATTAACATAAGTTAGATGTATATAAACGATCTATTGGGTATTGAAATTCGATATGGAAGCCGGCGGCCGGGCTGCGCGTGTGAATCGATCGGATTATTCTACTAATGACACCTCGCCGACCTCGGCAAACGTTCACACGGGTATACTGGATTAGGAACAAAGGTATTGAGGACGATCAGGAATTCAACGCTGCTTTTCATATAATTTAAATGTTTTTTAATTTTGGTACGTCCAAAAGTTACATCTATTTGTAACGTTGTAATCTGTTCTTATGATATATCTGGCTTTTCTTTTCC
The DNA here is from genome assembly GCA_029286595.1 of Bhutanitis thaidina. Taxonomy (NCBI): domain Eukaryota; kingdom Metazoa; phylum Arthropoda; class Insecta; order Lepidoptera; family Papilionidae; genus Bhutanitis; species Bhutanitis thaidina. The sequence continues at coordinate 2,771,628 of JAGSMS010000003.1, forward strand.
TCATATTTACCATCTGCCATCCCGTTTCTTCTCATGGGTGTGGTAAGAGGCGACTGAGAGAAAAGCCTTGAAAGTCTCAAAGGCTTCCGGCAGGTGGCGCGATAACCATAACGAAAATTACCAAGACCGATGCCGGGCAGCGGTGTCTAATGTGCATGGTGTCTGGTTCTGCGATCGCCAATCCGATTGCTGCGCTTGGAGATTAGGTCAATTCCTCCTTATAGGAAGGTTAAGGTTAAGGTAAAGAGCGATCCCGGTTAGATGGAGATGATGAACATGGCTCTGTCCTATGTTAAAAAAAAGATCGCTCTAGGTTCTCATTATACAACATACTGCATTTCAATTACCTAGCAACTTTTTTATTTCACTTCATAGAGTAAACTTAAATTCCAAAAAGTTTAGAATATTAACAAATATATTCTATATCAAACGCAGTGTAGGACGACCCCCCACAAGATGGAGTGACGACCTGCGCAGTGTTGCGGGAAGTCGATGGATACAGGTGGCTCAGGACCGAGCTTCGTGGCAATCTTTGGGGGAGGCCTATGTTCAGCAGTGGACTTGTGATAGGCTGAAATGATGATTATGAATGATGATGATGATATTCTATATTATGTAAAAATATTCTAGGTTCATAAAGCGATATAAAAGGTTATTATTCTATACTATAATTTAAAATGAAAGACGTTTTCGGTGTTTTTTTTAATAACATATACATACGTATTATTTACCACCTCAAATTTAACTATGTATATGTTTGTACTCTTAAAATCCTGGAACTGTAATTACGTATATCGTTAATAAGCAGTTAAGTATCGTCTTAACCTATATAGACTTACAAAATTTTATATGATTATTAAGTAACACGTACATCGTGTAAGTATATATTTGTTTTTACGATTTATTTTTCTCTATTCATTTATTTATACGTATAGGAAATAATTAAAATGGAAAAATCTGAAAGCTTTAAGGGTATTATCGATCCCACTTAACTGCTCGGTTGTCTGAAACGTAACAAATGATCCCCGCTAACGTTCAAGCATTATGCGCCAACACGTGCCGGTCAAGCCTCGTAATGAATGGCCACGCAGTCACGTAGATTCTGTTTGCGAAAATCGACTTCAGCACAGTGTTTTTTAATAAGAGTATAATTTATATACGAATGAACCTGAGAGTCAATGATTTTATAATAAAGATACGCTATATGCACACAAACCAAACGAAAAAATGTTCCGAACACAGCGGCAGCACACTTATACATTTTTTGTATATGTGAGCTGTCGATGTGCACATATACATTTAACACATGACTGTATTTGAAGGTATAAAATGAAATCTAAACATGTCTATAGTGCCTACTTATTCGAAAGTGACTGAGGTCAGAGGCAATTTCGAAACTACTAGATGTTCGTCATGGTCTTTATCTGCCTTTATAAACCCACTGCTTGACATTGATCTTACCAGAACGCACCAGCAATAGGTGCGTTTCTGAGCGCAGTGCCGGTATCCATGCATAAGTATGCGATGACTAGATTTAGATCTGACAGTTCTGATGATTATTCCAACAGTGGATTCTGTATCTTCGTTGCTTAGCCAGTAGTGCATAAAAAGTGGTTAGATTAATATCTGGAGGAAGATCATGGTTTTCCTCTTTTACGCTTCGTTTTATTATTTTTACTTCTTTTTAGGGTCCTGTCTGGAACTCTACCACAAATCCTACACCATAGGTAGCAGCGGCCTATAAACTCTCGCATTCGCACCCCTGAGTCTCTAGTTTAATCACTAACCATAAGTACCGTAGCAGCTTAATGTTACTATTTCACGCAGGTGTTTGAGTGCGTGGGTTTATGAGTGTGCCGTCCTTCCCGAGCCCACCCCATTCACTGAGCTATAAATACGAGAACAGCTGTAACGTGGCTTTATTACATTTACACTAAACCTAATTCCAGTACTTACTTCGTTTTGATTATTAAGTGGAGTTTGATTCATAATTTGCAATGACGTCTTGGTTTCTTTCTCTTTAATTTGTGTAATATAGTAGTATCATTTACAGATTTTAACGCTTTCAATTTTAGCTTTTATATTCGCGATGGTACTAGTGCTTTACAGCACACGTGGTCACGAAGGGAATGAGAGGTTAGATATCCTGATATCATAGTTAACTCTCACTCCTTTCAGCTTTTAATTATTAATTTCGGTCTGATCTACACGGAATGTACTCACTGTATCTTGAGGTCGGGAACATAAAAACAAAAATTGAACGCGATGAAATCCGTAAATAATAGTTTCATTACAAATGAGTAGTGTTCGCGTAAATACAAGTAATCATTTTGTATAATATTGCTTTTAAAATGTTGGCTTATTTTTCCCTGTAGTTTGGTGCAGTTGGCGCGGTTCGTCTATTAGAAAACCAGGCAACCAAAATAAATCACGGTTATGTGATTTATTTCTAGAGACTAAACTGCGAAAAAATGACCAAACATCATTGATACACAACATTTATTTTTAAATCTTTATGCTAATTGTTCCCGAGTGAAAAAATTTATTTCAAATATAGTATTTAATGTCTGTCACTTCTAAACTGATTTTTTTTTAAAGAAGAAGGAATCATACAAGCATGCTTTAAGCTCACTTCATGGCAAGTAGTCTCACCGACGCCCAAGAATATCCGCAACACCAGAGGATCAGATATTGATGAACTGTTCGGAAATACCGCTGGCGACAGTCGATTCCACAAGGTTGAAGTGCGTGGCTTCGAGATAAACGCACTGTGGTGGAATGCCAACCACCTAGGTAGTATTGGTGAAACTTTGAATTCTGTCGCGATGTACGATGATGAAACTCAGCGGCTGGAATCATTCCGAAGAGTTTCTCAGAACATTCCCAGTGGTAAATTTTGTAAAAAATGCAAAGAGAAACAACATATCTTTGCAAGGCCAAAGGATCAAGCCGATCAGAGAGAGAGCTTGGTCGCCGAAAATTCGAGCCGCTCGACGTTGGATGCGTTGGATGATGACTGAGATATAATGCCACCGAGAAAAGTATCTTAAGTATCAAAGCACTTTAAATCAGTACTTATTTTTCATAGTAAAATAAAAGTATTGGTGCGGATTTATTGCCTTGGGGCATTCTTTACCAGTCAACTATTTTTATGGCGAAGATTAAATGATTAATATTATTATGTAGCTAAATATTATTAACTTCTTTATTCGCTTTCGTAAACCATTATGAATGAAAACACAAATACAGTTAAATTTTACTTTAAATAGCTAAATAATTTACTAATAGTTTAAATATGAAAACCCAAACCAAATATAAAAAATTTATATTATTTTGAGTAATTTTTGTTTTTAAAATTATATATAACGTTTCGTGAAAACTGCTTAATTCCTACATAAAGAAATCAATATTTAGTATTGAAATGTTTGTTAACTTAAATGCTGAATATTTCACTTTAATGTTACAAAGCGATATATGTGATCCAATTACCAGTTTAGGTGTTGGCAGGATCTGAATGGTTAACGCTGGCCCGGAGCCAGATGGAGCGATGGAAGCAGTTTTGTTTTTCCTAAATTAGTTGAGAGGATGCTTCTTTAGTGGCATATTGATGATGCTTATTATAGCTTAATACAATTTGTGTCCTTAATTAGATATTGATCTTCAGGCTTCGGTCCAGGGTTCGAAGCCCAGATGGGGTCAATACTTGGGTATCACATAAATAATAGGTTTTCGGGTCTGGTTATGTTGTGTCATTTTGCATATTATTACTTTTTGTCTTAAGCTTTCCATATAATGTTTTCTGATCTCCAAAAGGAAAAAGAATGTATGTTACGCGTAATCATGTCTGTTGTATACGTTCCCGCTTTCGACGTAACTCTTATGAGATATGCTTTGAGGAATAGTCAAATGCAGTGCGATTGAACAAAACACTCGGAACCGAAAATCACTTCGATCCGCTGTTTATTGAGTTCGGATGGGATTCAAACCCAGGATCCATGAGTGAACAGCCTGGTAGGCTAATATCTAAAAATTAGATAGATTAATCGAAACTTCACAAATGTTTCCAAATATGTAACACACGAGAACAATTTACGACTTGACATTGTTTATCCGGGAAAGGATATTAGAGCAGCATATGAGTAAAGGCAGGGAAAACCAAAGCAATATGGATTATTTTAGAGTCTAATTGAATTCGAGAAAGTAACTCGAGTTAGTTGAAAAAAAAATTACTGAACCGAACGACCGAACCGAAAAAATTCGGTCATCAAGGGTCAGTGCGCTAGCTTTAATTTTACAGTACACGAGAGAGAGTTCGAGTTCGTTCGAGAAAACAATAAGAGGGGAAAACTTCTGGGAAACAATAAAGAAAATATTTCGAAGATATATGAGGTCCGCCAATCCGCATCGGAACAGCGTAGCGAAATATATCAAGCTGTCAACAAGCTGCGTGATAATTATACGCTGTTTTATTAAAAGTAAAGTAACGTAGCAACCCGTTAGTGCCCACTGTTGTGCAATGACCTCCTTCTCAAATATCTGAGAGGTTTTTGGAGCCGAGAAGGGCCCGTCACGCTGCTCCGGTGCAGGTTGGCGGGCCTCACATATCCTCGAATTAATATTTTTTTATTATTTCTCAGACATGCAGGTTTCCTCGCGATGTTATGCTTCACCGTCGAGCACGTGGTAAACACAGCACTTAAAATGGCTATTAACAATTTTAGTTGTGCCGGCACCGGGGATATACATCAGGTCACTGTCTTTCTATGAAACTAAATCGAGCGCCCTGACCATATTACGCTACCGCGACTTTTTATCGTTTTACCACTTTACTTTAATATTTCGCTTATCCTATAATACTTAATACCTGTCGCATGCATTGAATAACGGCGCTTTTGAGTGCGGAACGTGACCATGTGTATTTGTGTTAAGGTGTGCGCTGGCTAAGAGCCAAATCCGCGCAGATTCTGGTGGCTTCGGTTCTTTAAGCGGCGAGAGCATTTTAAAAGCCACACTACGCTTGATGACACTAGAGTGGGATAATGGCGTTAGAAATGTTGTTAGGCACGTAGCGATCAAGCCGGCTTTCTTCTTACCGTCACTACATTCGAGTTTCACATCCTTTGTAAATATTAATTGTATCATTGTAGGCAAATTTCTAAATACGAATTCACTTGTGGTTGCCATTGCCGAAAACCTTAATGAATTACTATGTGTTAATGCTTAATAATCATTCTGAATATTACTGAGAAATAGATAAAAATAAAATTTCATTTAATGCATCCATAACATTGTTACATTTATGATCACTTATATATTAATACTTTATAAAATACAAAGGGCGGAATTAATGCCTTTTGTCATTGTCAGTCAGAGAACCCGAGTAAAATAGCAGCCTGTAAGTGCCCACTGGGCAAAGGCTTCCTCCTCAAATACGAGTATCAGAGAGGGTTTAGGAGCCGGGAAGGGCCCGCTACGCTGCTTCAGTGCGGGTTGGCGAGATAACCCGAGGCGTGGAGAAATATTGTTAAGAGTAATAAAACAAAAAAATATATAATCATCTTAACAGTGAACATATATATATAACACATAAGTATTCTGACTTGATAGTTATTCTGACAACCAAAGCATTCAGTGACGGTTACGAATAAACCGAACTTTGAAAAACGGACTAGAATCAACGTGATGCTCACGCTGTCTGCGTCGACAAATTAATCGGCCATAACGGAGAAAATATTGGTAATGGCCTATAGACCCTCTCTGTAGGCAAAAAGCCAAATGCTCTACTCCACAGAAAGTTAAAAAAAAAAAACTAAATTGAGGCACAACAGCAATGCGGCAACGATGTCGCCTACATTGAGGGTGCTTTTAAAGACTCTTGAAGTTCATTTTTTGGTCATTTCGTTTGTTTTTCTTCCCATTACGGTACAAAAGCTACAACGCTAAGTGCAAATGGTGGCAGTTATAGAATAAATTTTATGGTTTCCATTATACTTTCGCGAATTTCTTAATTAAAAGAAATCTATAAATTCACTTTACAAAAAAAAAAAAAGGTTATGTCCCGTGCACAAGTATGAGATTATGAGTAGTAATTTCTCCTGTGTCGCGGAGTTAGTTTCCATACATTAATTGCACATGGACAAACACCCAGACCGCGAACTATTATTTGTAGTCCATACAAATACTAGTCCCGTGCTGGAATCGAACCCACGACCCACAGCGCCGTAGCTAAACGCTTAGCCACCACGCCACCGAGCCGTCGTAATCAAGTTAGCTTAGTATCGTAAATCAACAGTAGATCGTTTAAATAGAACCGTTTCTACGAGTATATCTCCTAGCCTGGAAGGACTTTGCTTTAATGGAATACCATCGTTAAGTATCCTTAAATATATAATATACACATGTTGCTACATAACAGATGAAGGACCTTCCATTTCAATTCGCATAGAGCACGTATGTCTTTATGGTTATAACAGCGCAGTGGCTAATGGATTTGCTTAAACGCTTTAAGTTGTGGATTGCAATAGTCACACGAAACAATTATTGACATATTTTGTAGTTAAACAACGTTTATTTTTGATGAATGAGAGGTTGAAAGAAAATTCTGAATATCTAATAAATTTTTACCAGGAAATCGAGATAAACCATTAAGCGTAACTTTCAAACGAATATGGATCATATTATATTATCTTTAATAACATCATAAAGTTCTACAAAGATGCCTCGATCAACTGTTTAATATCTTTTAATAATAAAAGTGAAGTGAAGTTTAAAGAGCATTGTTTCAAAATCAGTTGAAAATCTAATTTTCGTAATGGTTATAAAAGCAATTTCATGGTTTTATCGGTGATCTTGATGTGAAATATAAGCATAATTAACGTACTAAGCTGTTGCCAACCTCTTCTTGGGATCGTGCCAAACGCTTACCTATAGTCGTTAGTTTTTAGAATCAACAATCGGGGTCTGATTTATTAGATTTCAGGATATTACATTACAACGTTTCTCCGAATGGAAAATATAAGAAAACGTCTTATCGCAAACAAAAAAAGTGAAACCCAAAAATAACTCATGACTTGTTGCAACTATAGAATTTATATAGTTATGACACGTTAGGAAGTGAGTATTTTCGATTAAAAGTGCAAATATTCTAATGCTATTGAGAGTGGGGACCTGCTGACAAAGTACAAGGCCTTGGCGACTGACTGACTGCGGAATATTTTTTTATGGGAAAGCCATCAAACGAGCAAACCGATCACCTGATGGTAAGTGATTACCAGCGCTCACATACATCTGCAACACCAGAAGTGCTGCAGGTAAGTTGCCGGCCTTTAAGGGTATTTTGGAGGTGGGAGGGAGGATGACGAAGGGAATGGGGGGGGGGAGTGGGCCTCCGGTAACCTCACTCACGGAACGTAACGCGGCAGCACAAGATGCCTCTACTTGACGCCGGTATTCTGCGAGGCCGTGGTACAAGCCCGGTCAAGCAGCAGCACGACTCGTGCACAAATATCTCGTGAACCTTTTTTTTATTTACAGTAATTTGCGAGTGTGAGTAGCCTATAAAAATAAATTATCCCTGCTATTTAAATATGCCATACACCTTTAAAGCTTAAAAAAATTATAAAGTTAATTGAAATAATACTTATATGATTTATATGTATGTATTTTATATGTAAATAATTATTTTTATTTACTTAACTGTAGTATAGTACCAGCGTTATCATGAAACGGCAAGGCTCTGCTTAAAACGTCTTCTTAATTATATCGAATATTTTGATCCTTGTGGTGGTGTGGTAGTTCGGCACCTTAACAATCATTACTACATTTTTCACATTTCAAAGACCTCTAAGATCCCTTTTCGATGTTATTAAATAAACAGTGGGCCTATATAGGGTATTTTACAGCCTGTATAAGCCAAATCTAGAATGGGTCTTTTCATGAAAGCACTATCAAAAATGGGCACACCATGTATAATCGTAGAAGATTTAGATATACTCACCACGCTTGGCAGTTGATTGTTGAGCGCAGTAACCTCGTAACAGAGATGCTCCACTAGCCTGCATGATTTGGATTCGGCGTATTTTGATGGATTTTCTAGTCTCAGTCGGCCAGCCAGAACATCGGCCCGTACAATGGACGGCATGCAGTTGGGGTGGATATTTAGAGAAAAATATATTTATTTTTTACCTACATATTTCCCATGAGTGAATTTCGTATCTGTCTGTATGAAATTCTCAGTATGAAGGAGGCAACGTTAAACGCACTGTTTGTTTAATCATTTGATTGTTAAATGTTTTGCAATTTTTGTTTTTTAAGTGGCGTATGAGTACAATAAATGTTTCTGTCTGTCTTTCAATTATGTAATGTTTTCATCATCTAACTTACGTTCTTATGTCGAGGTGTTGTTACATCATATGATTCAAACTGTGTTTAAATTTTCGACAAATCACACGGTTGTAGTTTTGTAACTGCGGGTACTGAATGTACCGATGAATGTTCAGCCATATACTTTTATGGAAACTTTTGCATTTCTAACCCGGAAATTATATAAATCCCCTCTATACGAATCCCCAATTCTAGGTGATGATTTATATTCTTATCGAGAGAGTTTTTTTGAATTAGAAAAAGTGAGCAATGCTGCTACCTACTACTACCGGCGGATGGCGGCTTTATTTGTTCTTGAAACATTTTATTTTTATTTATCTCACGGTGATTTATTTAACGGATTGCACGAAGTGAGTTGCTCGTAAAATTTCGTATCAATAAATAATGTGTTGTCAGCATCGAAAATCAAACCCTGGTCAATCGCATTACCTCTCACGACCGTATACCTAATAATCGGGTAGTCAGAGGTTGAGACATTTAGTAGTTTTCTTTTCAACCGATTTCAAATATCTCGCATATCGCGAAAATATTACAACACCATATATTCGCTAATTATAAACCGATATTGATGATTCCTTTTTTATTAAATAGGACTTACCTCTAGGATGAAACCATATAAATTGAAGAAAATATTGTACCCCCTAACGGTGCGAAAATAGAGGTTGAAGTCGGTTGTTTCTCTTAAAAATTGTTTTATATTTACTTGTCTCTGAATCTTATTTGGAACTACAGGACACGTTGTGAGCCTATCGCTTTCTCAGCTTCACACAGGAGTACGATGTCGGGTCTCCTGATTTGGAGGCCGATCGCCTAACCACTCAACTATCATGGCTGTGCTTGGCCTATATATCACTGAATGTTTGTACGTACTAATAGGCTGTATATAGAAAAAAGGGAAAATTATTTCATATAACATCTGTAGAACAGTTCTATAGGAATATTTCCAATAAATTGCGCGTACTAGAATAATCGGTTGTGGTTCGATAGTTTAAACTCATACCGAGGGCTGCAAAGCAGAAACTTTGTAAACTATTGAAACATTGTGAAGTTTCTAGCACGGTCACTATTTTAAATTGTTATCGTTTTCGTTGAATGTTAATTCTAGTAACATTAAATATTATAGTTTAAAAATCTTAATAAATATTTATCTCGTAAATTCTGTTATAATATGAAAATACCTACATTGTTTAAAGATTAAGTTAATTTAATATTAATTTCATGTTTACATTTAAAAGATATATTTGTACATGATTCACATGATATGTTTAATATTAAAATAATTGCCTTCAAACTTTCTGAATAAATAATACTATCCACAACGTTAAAGGGTAGCTCGAGAGTCCGACGCGGGCTTTAAACTTCGCAGTGTGGGTTCAATTCCAATTTCAATTCTTAAATATAGTACTTATTCACCTCGACACCTTAAAAAACATCATCGAAACCCGACATTTATTTTATGGGAAAGGCGGCAAACGACCAAGAGTTTCACGTAATGGTAAGCTCTAAGGCTCTACTACACTACACGTGTAAAGTGTCCACGTGAATACCTCTCAATATTTGGGGATGGGAGAGGAGGAAGGGTCCGGAGGAGAGGGGAACTGAGGCTTCGGTTACTCGCCGAACGAAACGCTGAAGCACAAGATTTTTTTTTTTATTTAGAAGAAGGGGGCAAACGAGCGTGCGGGTCACCTGATGGTAAGTGATCACCGACGCCCACGAACATCCACAACACCAGAGGAGCTACAGATGCGCTGCCGGCCTTTAAGGAAGGAATAAGCTCTTTTCTTGAAGGTCCCTAAGTCGTAACTATTCGGAAATACTGCTGGCGACAGCTGATTCCACAAAGATGCCTCTACTTCACGCCGGTATTCTGCGAAACCATGATACTATCCCGATCGAGCTGGCCCATTCGAGCAACAACAAAAGCCGCCTTTTGGTCCAACCAGGTACAGATTTTTTTAATGTTTTTCTAACATACTTTAGTTCCAAGGATCTATAAAAAGTTAAAAGTAGTACTCTTTAAATACCTAAGGCTGGGAAAAGGGCTCCTCTCAAATATTTGAGAGAGTTTTGCCGGGAAAGGTCCGCGACCCTACTCCTGTGTGGGTTGGGGTCTCATCGTGAAATCTCATGAAGGTGATGTTTTATTATTTTGTCTTTCATGTTTCCAAATTGCCATAAGACCACTTCTTAGAGCCTTCGTTTTAGAGATTTTAGATCTGGGAACAATCCATAGCGCTGTATGATGCACTAATGTCAATTAACAAATTGGACTTATTCATTTTTGTCAAAGAAATAAGTCAACGTTTTATGTATAAAACATATAAAATGCAATGGAAATGTAAGTTTCATAACTAGACAGAAAGCAATTTGATAGTGTATAGGTGTAATTAAAGTACTGAGCCGATGCCAACGTCTTTTGAAAGCATGCCAAGTGATAACCTGCAACCAATCACTTGTAAGAGAGAGCAATTAAAATTAATTGTAAGACAGATATAGAAAAAAACATTTATATATCGTCTAATTTTCAATATTTGATATGAGATCTTCGAAAGCAATTTAAATAATGTCTAGCAAAAGATCTTCTTCTTCTTCATCAGCTCCTAAGAAGTTCACTGCTGGATTCTCCTAAAGGAATATATTGTTATGGTCACTCTTAGGACTAGGTGGTAGGCTGTTCTAGAAGCAGCTGTCTAGGAGTCATACCAACTTCGGCCCCCAAATGGCAGTGTAACAACTTTAATGTTCCAGGTTATAAAAGTTTTAAAGAGCCGGTATAATGGCCACGGCCTGCGAGGCATTTCATATTAGTCCTCGGGGACAGACACAGTAGACGTAACCTTCTTCGATTTGAGTTGTTTACCGGTGTCCATCGGCTGCAGTACCCAATTACAATCAGGTGGATTATTAGCTAGTTTTTCAACCATATCTACAACGACAATAGGCCAGCGATCGCAGAACCAAGCAGATTGAACATTAGACGCAGCTGCTCGTCACCGCTCTGTTATTGGTAACAGTCTCATCTTTCGTAGGTCACAAGATTCAGTCAGGCATCTCGCTTAGTCGGACATAAGCTTCTCCGGGAAAGCGACAAACAGCACCACACATTTGATAGAGTTATTTATTTATTCTACAATTCTCTTTCTCATTCCAATATGAGGATGTTCAAAAACATGCATAATTTTTGTCTTTGATGATGCATGCATTAATAATAAATAATAATAATGCCGTGCAGTTTTCTGAATCCAATATTTTAGTAATTTTAACTCACTTTTGAAATTCAACTAAAGACAGACCACGAAATCGAACATCCCTTGATATATAAACATCGAGGATTCCGATACTGACTATGGCGACATGGAGAATGTTCTCAAAACGAGGAGAAGCTTCAAAGTGGTATTTTTAGCAGTAAATTTGCATACGTGTATTTTTTAGTGGCTGAATTGGACTGGATTTCGACGACTTTCAACATAGACTTTTTTCTTCGACGTGTTCTTGAGAAATAACCTGTGTTATCACCGGTGCTGCCGTCTGCATAGCTACTAATTTATATATGCTACTAATTTACAGCATTTAAATTACCAAAATACAGAGGCGAGTGTAAAGGGCGGGAGGACGGGAGAGGAAGACCTAGGGGAAAATTTCACGATCAAATCGGAGACGTTCTGGAAAAAGGCCAGGTCAAGAGTACACTACACCAACGAGCATGCATGCGAAGATTGATGAAAGTAGACGAAGCGAAAGACGTATGTCAGGACCGTTGCAAGTGGAAGAAGATTGTCTCTGCCTACCCCGTTGGGAACAAGCGTGAATATATACAAACATACAATTTACAGCATGCCTTTGACAAGTTTTAAAGATACTAAATCCTCAATACCTAAACTCCCATTATTATCAATAGACCCCACCTGGTCATTTTTATCAATAGACCTACAACATTACTACTAATAGAAATAATACAATGTAAAAGATAGTATAGCTCAAAATAACTCTCGGTCAGATTAATCAATGAAAGAGATCAGCTGCTCAATTTGAACAACTCATTTCATATGTTAAATTGGCAGCTGTTTTCAGGAGCAATTTGGTCCGAACTTAGGTAGATGTTCGTGACTTGATAGCTTTCAAATTTATTTCACGAATAATAACTCCCCGATCTTATTAAAGAACAATTAAAATTTCTGTAGATAAACGTTCGCGTAATTAATCACTGCTGGGAAGGGTGCCTGAAGCGGTCTCTTAAAATCGTTTTATCATTAACGTGTACTGTAATAGTGCTATTGATTATAATTATTTCGGGCGTGTTATCCAATTACATTAATTGGAGGTAAGTATCGTAATCAAATCTTCTTTGAATAAATACAGATTCATAATTATGTTAATTGGAATATGATAAATGTATTACTGCGATATTTTCCCATTTTTAATTGGATTAATTATTCGGTATTCTTCTGTATATTTTTAATTAAATTTAAAAAAACGCATTAAAAAATTTCCTGTTTAGAATGGGTAATTCGTGGCAGAATGTTGTAAATAATTTACAGAATACTAAAACATAATACGATAATACGTCTGTATTTATCGAAATCTCAATGGAAACCAAACCTCTTAATGGGGAGCACTTATTGCTAAACGAGTTTGCTGATTTAAAAATACTCCCAATTAGGCCAACTATGCATATTTCATTAATGTCATATCCTATGGCGTCTTACTGCGGGGATCTGTAGTAAAACTGGAAATAGTGTAGTTTTGGTAAGAGCAAGCATCACGGGTACTTCGTGATTCCCCCTTCCACTTGTTGAGAGAAAAAAGTAGATAAGTGGAAAGGTGATCAGTAAACGTCCCACTGTTGGATAAAAGCCAGTTGTCAATTTTTAAGAAAGTTTCGTTACAGTGTGCCCCTCGCTGCATCAGTGCAGGTTGATGAAAAACAGTTGGTCATCGGAATATTTTGAAATGCCTGGAACACTACAAAGATGTTGCAAGTCTGTACTAGTGTTGCTGTTAGTGTCATTGTGTCGTTTTAGTTGTTTGTCCTGACATGCATATTCGTTTTTTATTTTGTAACAAAATTCATGATTCTAGGTGTATATTATATAATTATATATATTGCATGTATATATGTATTATATTCTGTTAGCTGTATCGCCTCTATTCTGTGTTATCTCTGCTTAGCCTAATGGTTGACTGGGAGAGAATGCCTATAGGTATTCAGTCCGCCATGTGTACCACTTTGTGCATGAAGCTTAAATAAATAAACAATGCGTATAATGATAATAATTTTTATTTGCAAACTTGGAAGTCGAAAAATAAAGAAAAACCTCCTAAATGAAGTCTAAAGATGTCCTAATTTAAAACTTAATTACGTCACTAGATTTAGGGCTTTCAATAATCTGACCGCGTGGCTTAGTGGTTTGCATACCTAACATGGGTCCCGGGTTCGAATAGCAGCCAGAACCTTTAATTGCTCAAAAACACCAATTATTGCTTTTTGGGTCTGGTTAGTAACATTATCAATAAAAAGTTGTATATTATTCCCTTGGGTAACTTTAAAAGTGATTTAAATAACACAACGCATGCGAATGGCCGTGCCTTATTAAAACTTTAATTAAGTTTTATCCCGCCTAGAGTAAATGTGTTATGCATTAGGCGGGAATTTCGTTCAAGATATGGCCACTGGGTGCCAAAAATAGCACTCCATTAGCGCGGCTTGAAACATTCGCTGCGATGTCGTTGACATTATAAGTTACTTAACGTTTCCTTTATAGCTGTAGTTGACTTTAATGGCTTATGAAATCAAAAAGAGTATGCTTTATCCCGTTATGCTATATAGCTATTTGAAGGTTTATTACGAGTACACATAAAATTTAAGGTAGAGAGCCAACAACAGACAGGTTTATCAGATAACAGGTAAGTCAGTAGAACTATAAATAATATACACGGAAATGTAATATGTATTTAGTAGAGCTACACCTCAGCTCTATTATAGCTGCAGCATGAATCTACCGGTAAAGAATTTAATTCCGGCAGAAAAAATTACAATAGCAGCCTGTAAATGCTGACGGTGTTGCGGGAAGTCGATGGATGCATGTGGCTCAGGACCGAGCTTCGCGGCAATCTTTGGGGGAAGCCTATGTCCAGCAGTGGACTTGTGATAGGCTGAAATGATGATGATGATGAAATTCTGACAGAAGGCGGAGGCCTTTGCCCAGCTGTGGGCATCTTTAATATTTAATAGAGTTTTAGGAGTTGGGAATTCACTGCTCCAGTGAAGGATGGTGATCTTCTCATGTCCAGAAAATAATGTTTTCCTTTTTACTTTCTCAGCCATCGTGGACGTGGTCAATTCAGCACTTAAAATTGCTATTAAAAATTTTAGTGGTACCGGCAGCGGGAATCGAACCCGGCTCACTCGCTTACTATGAAATGAAAGCGAGCGACCACAGCACAGTGCTGGTGTGTTTTGTATTGAGCATCCTGGGATATGTCTTAGGGCGACACCCATCAATCACCACCGTGGACCGTATACACTTTTAAGATATTGGATAACTTAACCTTAAGAGCGTGTAAATAATCCACAGTGGTATTTATGGCCTAGCCCATAGCTCTATCCCAAAGGGAGAATTTGCCGCCAACGTCACATTCTGTAACTGGACTGGGGATCGCAGTACCGGACACCGAGCATCTAAAACGCTGCTGCTCGTCATTTCAAAGGTCTGCATATTGTTCGTGGTGATATTTTTCGAAATGCTTATCCCAACATCTGACGACCATTCAACTTTTTTTTTCTCAGTCAAGACTTCTTACGACACCAAAGGGTATAAATGAGGTCGCACGTTCTCACGCCGATATCCAGATTCACTCCCATTATTCCCATATATCGATCGATCCAAGTCCTCCGTTCTTTGGCATGGCATGACAACCCGAGCCGAGATCAGGAGAGAGATTATCTCTTTAAAAGAGACGTAGACGTAGTGTTTGTTTCGTTTGACACGGGTCCGAGTGCCAAGGTCTGTCTAGGCCGCCGAGGCAACAGCTTGGAGTGTTTCAACATCCTTTTTTTTATGGAAGAAGGGGGCAAACGAGCATGCGGCTCACCTTATGGTAAGACGATAATCACCGACGCCCACGAACATCCGCAACACCAGAGGAGCTACAGATGCGCTGCCAACCAAATTTGATCCCGAGATAACCAGGCAGCGCTTTCGGTGATTGATAGGTGTTAGCACTTGTTTATTAATTTATAAGCTACAGTATAACATGGGTATTTGTTATAGAAATGGCGTTGCTGAGAAAATTGTTAGAATAACTGCCATTCTTACGTCACATTTGGCAATCCACACCCGAAACAATTATTTGGCTGCCAATGCAAATGCGTATTTAGGGAACGTATGCGTTCAACATAATCTTGGTTTTTAAGTTTTATAAACATTACGTTATTGCTGATTGATAAATTTAATTAAAAAAGTTTTAATGAGAGAACTCTGCTGATTTTTTTAATTAATAAAGTTTCATAGAATATCTTCAGCTACGATTCAACGGACTGCTAAGTTCATAAACTTGTGTCACTTTTTGACGTACCTTCTTGAAGTTACATCATTATTTTTTTTTCTCTTTCAGTAATATATTTTATTCCGATTGTATGAAACTCAGACGAAGAATAAACTGTAACAGGTACAGTTTAAGTAGATATCAACATCGACTTTATTTCTTTTATTTTCCATTATGTCATATTCTTTCGAACAGTGTACTAATAGTACAGTACAGTCCTACTTTTAAATCCAATACTGATCATAGGCGTTTCCAATTTTTCTCGAAATGAAACACATCGAAATTCATACGCTGCTGCCTGTCACCGGCACGGATAACACCGACATACTCGTACACTTAGAGAGGAAAATGTCACAAAAATTTATTTCTTTAAGTCTTAATGCTGTATTACTGAAATTTCTCATAACGTTTAAATTTTTTTTTTACTACAACTACTAACAAAGCATTTTATAAGAATAATTGTTTTCTAAATCTTATTATCCTCGCTCAGATATATAGCTGGGACATTCGGATAGGCATCGATAGCATTTTTCACACATGGTGGAGGCAACCTGTGACCCGAGATCGATCTTTGAATTATACAACTCTCAAGGTTAGCGAATTACGCACGGTGTCTCGATGCAGCAATTTTTTGAAACGTTATCTCACTTCTCATGACGATATATGTTTTGATAGTTGCGATTGTTGTCACTTGGTAAAAGTTCATCATCATAATGGCAATTGTTATGTACTCTTGTACTATTTTCACAATACATTTTATTTGCTTTGTGGCATTTTACATGTCGTAAGACGAAACTTGTCCATTGTTATTATAACATAAGATTTGTAATAAACGCCGATATTATTTTATATTTCCAATATAATGAGAAATCATTATAATTTTGGGTTTTTACGATTTGATATGACCAAAGTTAAAGATATATATGGGTCTCCCATATGATAGTAACTACAGAAATATATAGCAAATAAAAAACTTTCATTCTGCCGCCTCTAGTCTACGTACCCATCTTGCGTCGCTCCAGAGTTACTTCAAAGTTTAAAAGAAATCTTCCTTAGTTATTTCTCTATTAAAGAAATCTGAGGCACACCGCATTAGTATGGAGTGCGGCGGAGTATCCAGCATCTGGTGGACAATCGTGTCGTTTGTTCTCTAAGAAAAATTAAAAAAATATATCATTGAGGTGTAGTGGTCTAATGGGCGCTATTTTTATTTAATTTCATTGTACATTTCACTGTCCTTTTTGTATAGCAATTTTAGTGGGTATTGACCACATGCTCGGCTATAAAGGAATACAACGGCAACCGGCATCTTAATCTCACCCGGCTGCAAAACTTTCTCAGATGTTTGAGAGCTATACGTTGTCATAAAGTCGATCGTACTCTCGGTTATTGATCCCGTGAATGGTTTTGGATAAAGGCTTATAAAGTTTAGTTATTACTATTACAGACAAAAATATTACATATCATATTAAAAAACCGCAAACAACGAGCTACACGCTCTGAATTTATAACAACGTGTGTCTTGTTTACGCGTTCCTTAATAAGCACTATATATTCGAGACAAGCGTTTCTATTAACCATACCACGCTTATCTTACAAATTGTATGAAATGATGGATGTATGTAAAAGTTGCACAAATATAATATATAATGCAATATATATATCGTAGATGTGTACTTTAAATACGGATAATTAACTGTCGAGATAATATTTCAGATTATTTAATTACAATCTGGATTTAATTCTTTCAAGAGCATCGTTAAGAAGTTTAGAAACAAGTTCTTTCGTGACCATGGTTCAAACTTGGGGGTCAAAGTTTGAACTATGGTCACGAAAGAACTTGTAACAGTTAACAGTTATTAAAACGTTAAGGAAAGTAAAGTAGCAGCCTGTATGTGGCCACTGCTGGGCAAAGGCCCAAAAAAAAGGGTTTTGGAGCCGGGAAGGGCCGGCCACGCTGCTCCAGTGCGGGTTGGCGGGCTTCACATATCTCCGAAATATAATTTTTAGCGTTTATGTTTTGGACCGTGCTTTGTGGCTTATCTTTGGGGTAGCCCCATGTTCAGCAATGTGCTTATTACAAATATATTTTTGTTGTATTTTTAACTGAGCCATGGTAGCCTAGTGGTCAGGCCGGTTACTATAGTTTCATAGAGCGCCAGTGACCTGGGTTTGATCTCCGGTGCCGGCGGAACTACTAAAATTCAATCCAGCAAATAAAATTCAGCAATTTTAATTGTGTCTTTATTACGTGCTCGCCGGTGAAGGAAATCATCGTGAGGTAACCTGCATGTGATGTATGTAGGTATGTGAGGACCGCTAACCCATGGAGCGGCGTGGGGGGCCCTTCCCGGCAAAACCTTCTCAGATATTTGAGAAGGAAGCCTTTTCTCAGCTTTGGGCACTTAAAAGCTGCTTCTTTTGTGATTCTGTACCGACTGTAACTTTCCGCACCATTGTGCAGGTAGTCACTTCATGACGCGATGATTATTAAAACATTATAGTGCCCACACCGGCTTTGCACGAAATATTTAAAATAAATGTGAATGTGTTATATGCCAATGCATAATGCTGTGTGGTATTAGCGTTCCATAACCAACCAATTTGCCATCCCCTTTCTTTCTGTCGGTGTCGTAAGAGGCGACTAAGGGAGAAGCATTGAAAATGAAAATTGCTACTCTCAAAATATAGCAGACCTGTGACGAGCAGAAGCGCCAGAGGTGCGAGATGTTAGTTTTGTGATCACCAATCCGCCTGTGTGGCGTATCTTCCTCGTGGGAGTGGCTTATATCCTACAGTGGACTATTCAGAGTCTACTCTAAATGTTCTAAATGACGATGAAAATGGAATTGAAATAGACTAGAAGTTTTAAACGAATACACAGTCTAACACGAATTGTGAATTTGTTTTGTAATACTTACAGATGTTATTACGTTTTGGTGACTAACAACGGTATCTATTAACCATAATACTTCTTTAAACTAGCATCGCATGTGGTCGAAATTCGAACAATTGTGTTTGTAAAGTAACAGAATGCAACTAATTTCATAAAGTCGGATGCTTTCCATCAGTTTATTAAAACGCTTTGTGCGAAAAAATCACGGGTATATGTTAATTAGCATACGTACACGATTTTCTCTTTGTGCACGCACGCGCATTACCTTCCGAATGATGTGAGTTTCATTACTCTTCTTTGACAATAAATACAATGAAAAGGTACTTAAATTTTCGATGTTCACGTGGTAATATAACTAAGCCTAATTAAGAGTTTCCAGCTAATAACTAAGAACCCGTAATACACTGTGTTTGGTACACAGCTTTTTGGGATATTTTTTCACATTTTTTTGTTGAGATTTTTTTTCTTTTGATATAGAAAACGAGCGTTATGTAAAAATCCAATTATTAAATATGGTAAAAGAAAACAAACTTTACACTTCGAGGATATGACTTTAATCATCTGCCCAATAACCCATCTGCCTAGCACGAATAGCAAGTATGGTTAAGTCTTCCATGCATTGCATGCCAGCTTTGGAAAGACCAGCGTACTAAAGCTGATAAAGAAGACGAAATGTAAAAATATTAATATACTGCACTATTGTGTCAAAACGTAAAATAACAGAAATGTCTCCAGCGATAGCACGAATATGAAAATCACGACAATTTTGAAGTGTTGAAGCTTCCAAACTTGGTCTTCTTTTTGCGTTTGTCATTTGCAGTTAAAAGTTGAAGTGACGACTTGAAGCATTAGACGTCATGAATTCTGTGTTAAATTTTATCAAAAGTCAGACTGGATTTTTTAATAATGAAAACTGGCAAGTACCGACTTTTGCTTTTAATTCTTTTTTTAAATCAGTAGAGAATGAAAAGTCTCAAACTCCTCCCTCATTTTGTTTTTAATTTCATTAGCATTGCGAACGATCCATGGCAGCAATCAGTGCTCTTTTGCGAGGATATCTGGTCTACCAAAATCTAATGTAATGTTCAGGGCAATCCGAGATATAATCACAGACTGCAGACTCTCCACAGGACCTATGTTTTACATCAGGTATATGTTCTTTGACGCGGCCTTTAATTGATATTTAAACGGTTAATTTCTCCACCATCCATCTCAGCTAGCTTCCGTGGTAAAATCTTTTTTTCAGAGAGTGCCAGGGATCTGTGGCTGTATACTATTAGCCGCGGAGCTTTTCAATGTCGTGCAAGTACTTTTTATGGGAGACATAAGAAGAATCTGCTATATTCGATATGCCAGGCAGACAGATTGAAGATCGCAGTACCAGGCACCTCGTTGCTTAGACGCTGCAGCCAATCATTAGTCTGCTTATTTTGGTCCAATATTTTTCGAAATTTGTCCCGCCATCTGTCGGTAGACATTACGACTTTCAAGCTTTTCCCTTAGTCGTCTTTTAGTACACGCACGGAAAGAAAGGTACTACCATCGTAAGCTCGATGATTTTAAGAAACAATGAATCACTTCCGGTGCATTAGGTAATAGATTATTAGGAATATAAATAGCTTTATTTTTATTGAATATCGCCGAAAATACTGAGTACTATTTTTAGAGTCACTTTCTGTTGAACACTTTTGTAATGTAGCGCGACTCCTCCTCCTTTTCTTTATTTATTCTTATTTCGATTTAAGTAATCAAAATACGTATTGAAGTTAAAGAAAATAATTTTACATATCGTAACAAAAATTTGAAAAACCATGCAAAATTTAACCGTCCATAAGTCCAACTAAATTTCCACGCTTTGCTTGTTCCGGAAATTAGGTTTGTGTGCATGTTGTCCGTTTTTCCTTTCTCATTTTTCTCTTTAGAGCGAATATCGCACAGGTGGCTTAAATACAAGATTTATGGTGTTCAGAAGCGCTGGTGCAATTTTCAAATCATAATTGAAGGTTCATACCTTCGATGCAGATGGCACATAATACTATTGCCTAATTAATAAGATAAGCGCGTGACATTGTTCAA
Source organism: Bhutanitis thaidina (assembly GCA_029286595.1). Taxonomy (NCBI): domain Eukaryota; kingdom Metazoa; phylum Arthropoda; class Insecta; order Lepidoptera; family Papilionidae; genus Bhutanitis; species Bhutanitis thaidina. The sequence continues at coordinate 2,792,530 of JAGSMS010000003.1, forward strand.
AATGACTTCAGTATTGTAGCATATTTTAACATTTTGACATATTTTACATGTGCTTAGAAGTAAAAACCGTTGGAAAATAATGAGTAAAAAAATATACTATGTTGGGTTTAGTCCTTCACTATGCTTAGTATATTGTTTACTCTCTTTAGGCCATAGATTTCAAAGAATATCTCAGAATTTTGAAAACGAGGAAAAAGAAAATTTGATTCAAAATTTGTGCTTTTGACTTCTTACACGATTGGCGCGAGAGTTGCGAGTTTGAAAATGAAACACTATTTTTGAACTTCAGGGCGGTGGGAAATAATTTACCTGTATGATAGTTCGGTGGCACAGTGACGTGGCGTTTACCTGCATAGCTGCGCTATACGGGTTCGATTACCGTATTGGAGAAGTATTTGTATACACTACAAATAATTGATAACACCGCAGGTATACTTACAGTGAGAGTAGTCGGAGGGAAAAGGATACTGATAAATGCGAGACAAATTCCAATTGATTATCAGCCCACGTGTTCAGGAAGTTATTGGATGTAGGATCCTGTAAGAGGTCTAATAGCTATTGGAATATCAAGCATCAAAATCCTTTAGAAGGGAACAGCGTTAACCACCCACATGCCTAGTGTGGTGTTGAGAAAAGGCTATGGTTTGACAATGGTCTCAGAAAATCTAATGATTATCATTCTTCAAATATATATATCATCATCATCATTTCAGCCTATCAGAAGTCCACTGCTGAACATAGGCCTCCCCCAAAGTTTGCCACGAAGCTCGGTCCTGAGCCACCTGCATCCATCGACTTCCCGCAACACTGCGCAGGTCGTCACTCCATCTTGTGGGGGGTTGTCCTACACTGCGTTTGCCTGTACGTGGCTGCCACTCGAGAACCTTTATATATATATATATATATATATATATATATATATACATTGCTCCAAAAGTACCGCCTCCAAAAATACGGTTTATATTGTACATTTACTTTTATTTGATTCTCTGATAATTTTACTGCATTGTCGCATATCTTTGGATGTGGCATTTCTCATAACAAAAGAGGGAAGTGGTAACAAACTTTAACTGCATTGAAACTCAGTCTTAACAGGCATTGTCAACTTCAGGTTAGGAAAAATCATGCTCGAGTGTCACGAGCTAAAACTTTGACTTGCTTTTTATTTGCCACTTCTATTTAAAGTTCATGCGACGACTTGACGGCTTTTCAGGTCCATAAGTTTACAACTTTTGGATTTTGTATGTAGTTATTTAAAAAGAAATTTTAGGTATTTTATTTTTACACTTTAATATAGTGATCATTTTGCTCAATTCAGTTTTTTTATCATTGTTAAATTCATGAAAATATCACTACAGATGATTATTAAAATCATCGAATCGTGGGAATGAGCATAAATCGAATGTACTCAAACCAAATCTTGATTATTTAATATTCGTACCATAGGTACGTATAGTTCCGCGTTCCGGTATTTGTTTGGATTTTTTCTTTAGTTTTTTTGGATAACATAAGATGAATTATATTTATCAATATTATATATTACTTATGTCTGTGTAAATATATAACAACATTGGAGTATAATTGGCCAATTCCCATCATACTGAAAAGCAATAGCAGTGTCGTGTGTCGGAATTGATTTCCAGAGAAACCAAATACTAAGGCCAATCGCGTTTCAGGAAACGTAACAGAATTTCCACACCTTTTATATTTTTTTTTTGTGTTTCGATCGGTGTTTAGTTATGTGTTTCCCCTTTTATTTTAATTAATTACTTTTGTGTGCGTTGCAATTTCTTAGCAAATAAATGTATTTTCTTTTTTCTTACGAATATATACGTGATAAAGACTATTACTGTTACCTGCTCTACTAATTCTATATCAGCCTATTTTAGTCCACATCGGAACAAAGAAATCTTCAAGAAAACGCTAGCTAAAGCCAGCATTTATATTTTGAAAGGCTTACCCGAGCTCACCACTCTGTGCAAGTGAGGTAGTGAGAACAGTGCCGGTACTACCGTAGCAGTAGTGCAGCTCACCATCGCTAGGTACACCTCGGGCCGGTAAGGTTGGTTTTCGGAGAAAAAGAATGACTCACTGACTCACAGTTTTTTTCATACCAATTAATTCGACTTAAAATAATAGTCGTAAGATTTGCTGGCTTAAGCCGCCCAGCTACCACAAGCAGCGCCTGTGCACAAGCATAAAAGCCCCCCCCCCCCTTCATCCATTTTAAAGGGAAGTGGACAATGAAGGATCCTCTCAGAAAAAAAATTAAAAAATATAATTTACTTACATTTCACAACACTTTGAACATATTCGTTAGCCGACATTATTATATAATAATGTTACATATATGTTATGACATTATGACGATTTATATGATTATCCTATTTCCGTAGAAACAATTCCACAGTAGTGGTCCTAAGTCCGTAAAGTGTCAAATTTACGTGGAAACGTATTTTGAGTGCATTTACTTGTTTCATACCCAGCACTTAGTTATTGCTATCCTATTTTGTGAAACGAAAATTGTTATCTATACAAAACTTATGTTGAATAACAAAAGTAGGTTAACAGAAAATGGAAAACATATTTCGTGTTGTATATTTTATTTCGTATTTATGAAGAGTGAATTTCTAAGAGAAGTTTTAGCGCAAAAAAATAATATGAAAAGGAGTATGTGTTGTGTTAATTTAGTATGAAAACAAAAATAAAGCTTTAATAAACAATAAGAAATATTCAAAAAGTAATGATAAACAGTTGGTTTAAAGACTGTTTAGTTACACTGAGTCGTGTCATACGAGCTAAAGGAAACTACATGACCAGTAAACCTTTTTTTTTTCATATCGGGTTCTCACCGACCAAAAGCGCGATTGGTAAAAAGACGACTGCTCGAAACACCAGCCCTCGAGGCGAATCTGTTTTACGGCTCCGCCGCCACGGAAATTTCGGCCGCCGTGTTTAGGGGGAATGGGGAATCGCAATACCAAGATTCCACTTCCGCCGTGACTTTAACTCGGCTTTGGAGGCCAAGGACAGTCTACTAAGTCACATCCGAAGCAGCATACTTGTCGCTTATTTGATGTGACCTGATTTCAAGACCTGGAAAAGAAGTACTTAGTTCTACTCGCCTCGACTATATCCAAACTTTTTCAGTAGTTCCTTAACAAGACGATGTCGTGGTCAGTGTTAGTTCAGATAGATAAAGCAGGCAAACCAAACACTATCGGAAAGATTAAATTTTTCTGGCAGTTAAATGTAATGTAAATATGGAATGACCACCGAACTTTATAAACCAGTATTCGGAAAAATCACTTGAGCCACAATTTGCACTCTGCAAGGGCGAATTAATGAGATTGCTGTAAAACATTGAAGAGTTTCAATTTTTAATTTAGTCGGACAAGTCCTGTTTACCAACTAATGAAGCATTGTTATTGTAACGCGAGAAGTTTATGAGAGTTCGGAAAATATGTCAAGAACTTATTATTAACTAGAAAATCATTAACAGACCCAAAAGAAGAAACCATATTTAATTACACCGGAACAGTTTTTGACAAAAAGAAAATTCCTTTGGATAATATTACGTCAACTGTTACTGTTGATGTTTCAGCTATGATATAGCATCACAAAGGCTTCAAAAGCTACCAGACGTATGAATGAACATTATCCATTGCGGCATTCACCAGCATTTCGTTGCGAGAAATCTGAGCGAACACTTGCATAAAAGCAGCCGCCTGTGGCCTATATCTGGGCAAAGGCCTCCTTCTCACATGCAGGATTGCGGTGCTTTCCTTCACCGCCGATCACGTGGCAAATGCAGCACTTAAATTGCTATTGTCAGCTTTAGTGGTGGTGACCACTAGACTGCATACATTACTGCAATATGTCAGGGCCGTTAATAAAATAAGCAGCAACTCACTAAATGACAGATTGCTTAATCAGACGAAGAGTTCAACCGCTTGCAGAAGTCTGCTGGCAATCGAAAGGTACTTGTCTAACTCTATTTTCATCTTTCAATATCAACTTGCTTGTTACCTTCATCACTTGAACCTCCACAACACATTTTAAAGATATACATACTGGGAATTGGGTGATGGATTCCAATTATTCCAAGTGTCAGCACAAAACGATTATTCCAATCAGAAGAACAACATACAGAGCTGATCGCAGAATCAACTATATCTTGTAGCATTCCAATCGTAATATTTATCTGAATGTTGCTATAGAGCTGTAGCAACGTCGCTGGCTAAAAAGATAAATTGGCCGCATATAAATGAATCTGGCAATTTACAGCGGTTTTCAAGGGAATTTGAGCCCGATATTTACAAACTCGTTAACAAGTATCAGATTCATCCTTCACGTTAGATCCATTCTAAATTAATAGCTATCACTTAATGTTAATAAAAATTGTTTTAAATATGATCAAGTATACGTTTCAGTTGGTCTCATAGACAAAATCTTCTTTTAACTTTTTTTCTTCTTACTTTAATTATTCTTAATACCTCAGGGCCTTTTGGTCCTATCGAAATAATAATACAAGTTTAAAAATAATCATTCCAAAATATTTTTATAACGCGCAACAGATTCTGTACGAAGTTATACCCCGATATAATCAAACCACGTTGTTTTTCACATCCAAGCAACATGGTTTCGTTTACCGATAAACATGTCCAAAAAATAATACGGTGTGATTATTTTTGTATGTGTACACATAGGGAAATAACAACGCACAAAATTTGTGAGAAATTGTTTGTGGTATAGCGGATTAGGACCTTGTGGTTTATTTGATTCCATAATCCAATTAAACTTCGATAACAAAAATTGATTTACACAACATTTATATTTACACAACAAACGTGGTAGAGCCTAGCGGTGGCTTCAGCTGCTGCACAAAACGAAAGCTCGACTGGGTTGGTACCACGGCCTCGCAGAATACTGGCGTGAACTAGGGGCATCTTCTGCGTTTCGTTCGGTGAGTGAGATAACCGGAGGTCCAACCCCTCCTAATCCTCCCTCCCATCTCCTCTCCTCTCCTCCAAATACCCTTAAAGGTATTTGGGAGATGGGTCTTTGGGAGACGGACTTGTAGAAGCTCTGGTGTTGCAGATGTACGAGGGCGACGGTAATCACTTACAATCAGGTGAACCGATTACTCGTTTGCCGCTTTTCCATAAAAAAACGGAGTAGTAGCAGCTTGTAAGTGTCCCACAGCTGGGCAAAGACCTCCTCTCAACAATTGAGAGGAGGCCTTTGTTTGGTCTGTCTCATTGCTCTAGTGCGGGTTGGCGGATATCACTTGTCCTCGAAATATTATTGTTTATTAAATAATTCTTAATTCCTTAACATGAAATTTTCCATCGCCGCTAAACACATGGTCAATTAAGCGGTTCTGGTACTAGGATTTGAATTTAGATCACTCGTGTACTTTCAAATTAAAACGACCTTTCTCCGTCAACTTAGTAAAACTACAAAGGTCTATCATATCTACAAACATATCACATTTATGAATACAATAAAAAATACTGGTTTGCTTATCAACTTCTAAAAACAAATCAAAGTCACATCATTTATTCAATACATGCGATGCCGCGGGTGTTATTCCACGAGCTTTTTAGTACTCAAAGGCTACACAACGAGCACAAAGTTTTGAGTCGTATGTGAGGTCACGAACCGGCCAAATCCCGAAAATGTATGCAGGGAGCGCCACCAACTTGTGATATCTGATCGAATGAAAAGCTGCGTTTGTATTCTAGACGGGTATGTGCTTGAATGAAAGATAGAAGATAGAGAGTTTTTTTTTAACTATAGAGATTCGAAATTCAAAATAATGATGCACATGCCACATGTTATCGTTTTTTTTTATAATGTTTATTCGAAGCTGACGTGACGTTGATTCGATATTTTTATTTAAATACTCAAATACGACTTTTTACGAATTTTAACTACAATTAAATAAAACTATTATTTACGGATTTTATCCCGTTTCATTAGATTTATTAATTCCTGACGTTTCTGATGGTCACGGAGGTGTTTGACGTTCTGATGTCACAGTTAACTGGGCTACCTGCGGGCTTTGCAAATATAAATTTTTAGTATTAACACGATAATATCTGTGAATAATGGTTTCATTTCAAATGTGTGGTATTCGCGTAAATGTTATTAAATAATAAATAGGGTATAATCTAAAAGAAACTTTAGACCCCTTAGATAGAGTTGGGAAAATTCCACCCGATGATAAATTGCTACTACAACAAATAGCTACCCAGAAACAACTTCAATCGAAGATGATCACGAAAACGTTGTCACCCCAGAGGACTAAGGTGGAATCTTCTCAGAATTACCTGTAATTATACTAGATCTCTATAGGATGTTACTTAAAGCTACGGCTAAGAAGAAAAGGAGTCTTACCGCGTAGTAAATTCATAGTAAAATCATCAGAACTACATTAAAGATTACTAATAAGCATTATTAATAGCTGCTTTTAGTTACGATGGAGCAGCAAACTTGACGAGTAAATATTAATTAAAATAAAATAAAATAAAAATATTTTTCTTATACGAAAATATTTGAATAATTCAATTAATTCGTTTTATTAGAAAAATATCTTTATTACATCAATCGCCTCCAGACTTATTTAATCCAGTCACGGAATGCAGACATAGATATGCTTCTGAGAAAGCGGCAGCAAAAACCTGGAAGTGCCTTTTTGTACGTTGTAAAATCACGCCTTTCCCTTGACTGAGGAGTACCTTCAAGAGTGACAACTCCACAGCATCTTGATGAACAATAATCTATTTATTATATTTTTTGTAACTCCATAGCATATGAACAGCTCATTCATTAACACCTACTCTGCATTACCCTTTATTGTAGATTGGAAGAAAATGCCACAGGTATTAAATCCACCTATATACATAACACTGTATGTATGTGAAGTTTAAATAAATGAATAAATGAATAAAACAAATGAAGAAAATATAAATCACTATGTGTTTACCAGCGTTAATGAATCCAATAATAATATGAGTATTTTTATAAATATAAGGTCAAGTAAATATACATATAAGGTCAATCGTATACCCAACTCTGGGGCGGTCAGATGTATAGACATTTTAGTCTTTTCAATCCACTTTTTACTTGAGCTTGTTTTGTGAGCCAATATCCATCTTAGTGTCCAAGCCAACGGTACAAATCGTACCTACGTTTCGAAAAACTCATTGCTTCGAGCCCTACGTAGAGTATCGAACTCAAATCCTGATTCGGAGAAATCCCTTTCCACTCGGAAATCGTGACTTTTTATCGCTAAAACTTTCCCAATATTAGTAATTTGTAGTATAAATCAAGCTCTGATTTCAGCAAACATGAGAAACACCGCGACCTACATGTGTCATGTTTGTTACTTAATACAAGTTTCCAGGCTCGCGTGTCTGCGGTTTGAATTTTGCAATGTGGAGGCATGCTAACTATCTGCAGTGAGGCAAGTGCCTTTACATCACGGCTAGCAGAAATACATTTACTTGGTTCTTCGAATTCATTGTTTACTTTCAATGTCAAGTATGAATTATATATTTTGTTTCTAACTGAAATATTTCCAATGCTTTAAGTATAATTTCATAGAGTAAATAGTATTGTATGATATATCAAATAATCATTATATTTTAAAACAAACATTAAAACATTTTTTCTTTGATGTACGAGTTAACTTAAATTCATTATAAAAAGCAATGAATATTTCCTTACATACCTAAGATGATTACAATTTAAATTGAACCATGAACGGTGGTGCATGCACCTGCATTTGGAGAATGAGATGGTAAATTGCCCTTTTCATATTGTTCTATAATAAAACGTTGATGCACATATGACAAATATCTTTAAGCTGGAAGTGTTAGTGTAAATAATTTCGCATTAGTTCTACCTAATGTGAGAAGATCTATTATAGTGATAAATATACAAAGTAACGCAGAGTGTCCAACGAGCTGCGTAATTGACACGGTTAAAAGGTTATGAAATAAAGTAAAAGAAATATAGACAAAAAAGCTAAAACGAAACAAGTAGCAGGGTTATAACATTAGCATAAATACAAGATTTCATTTTTATTTCAAAATCTTCAACAGGTTTTATTGGATAAGAAAATATTCGGGTCACTGTTAAATTCAATAAGGAAAGGAACAAAAGGTTTCTTTTGTTGAAAAACAAAGGGTTACAATAAAAAGCGGCAATTAAATAGTATAATAAAGAGCTTTCTTGCGCCTCTGTAATTTTCCTACTGCATTGTGTAATAAATAATTAATAATAACTAAGGCTTTGTTTAATATTAAAGCAGGGCTTCCGAAAATTTACAGCTTTAATCTTTCTATATTTTTCATACTTCTATATTCAGGTCGATATTTTGTTTTGGCAAAATGTGTTTTATTACTTTTAAAGTAACAATTTACATTATTATAGTTTCTTGACATACTCGTACATAAGTGTAAAAATTAATATTAGCTAATTACAGCTTTCCACGAATCGATGGTAGCGTCGTAGATAATGAGGTTCAATTCCATGCACCGTGCATACATATATAAAGGAAATTATTCGTCTATTAAATTGTTAAAGTTCGTATTAGCATGTAATATATTAAACATCCATGAATATTTGTACGTCGCAGCGTACGGTTGCAATCTACCGCGTCCTACGCATGGGTTGCGATGCGCGCCGATATGCTCCGTAAGGTCTGAGTCGACCCTTATATTTGGTTAATTTGGTGAAATAGAGAAGGTAGGAAAAAGGAAACCGTATGAACTGAACGAACGTCAGATACAAGAACGTGTCGAAGTAAATACTGTGTTATTCCGTAAAAAATTTAAATTTATCAATAAATTTGAATCGTCCATAACGAAAAACGTTCGGTTGGATTTTTTTACACTAGTCTTGCATGCTGGTCATATGGTCAAAACATATGCATCCTGAAAGGAGCTGACTGTAATGTATGAAGCCGAGTATTTCATACGTGGCAGAGCCAAGCGGCGGCTTTGGCTGGTGCTCGAATGGGCCAGCTCGACCGGGTCAATACCACGACCTCTCAGAATACCTGCGTGAAGTCGACGCATCTTGTGCTTCTGCGTTTCGTTCGGCGAGTGAGGCAACCGGATGCCCGCTTCCCCTCCGCATCCCTCTCCTCATCCACTCTCCTGTCTCACAAATACCCTCAAAGGCCAGGTACCCTGGTGTTGCCGGGGTACGTGGGTGACGGTAATCACTTACCATCAGGTGAGCGGATTGCTTGTTTTCCATAAAAAAAGTATAACAAAGAAACTGTCAGTCTTTTATTCTCATTTATTTTCTCTTAATCTCACGTTGCTAACAGTCGTGGCCTTGATGTCGTGAAATATGTATTTATACACACATAGTATTGAAATAATTAGAATTTTATATTGTCATCAGTCATACCAGGACTTATGACACGAGAAGTGACAGAAGCTACGAGTATCACAAACTGTTACCAACCCCTGGTTAGTAAGGCAGAGAATGTCAATCTGTATTAAGTTAACGGTAAAACAAAGATTACATTAATAAATAGAATATACCATGGTGACTTGTTTTGAACATCAAACAAAGAGTCCCCAAAAAATAAAATTGATGTTAAAATATGAAGTTGCCGTTTTATTGAAGTATACACTTTTAATTAAAATTAAACGCGCATTGTCCAAGATTCGTGATTAAAACTTTTTTGCGCAAAAACTATGACATTCTTAATTTAAACATTTTATGACTTTCTGTTGTTTGACATTCAATTGTTTTTACATTTAGTATTTAAGTTGAACGAGTTTGCAAAGTCGATGTGTGCAGTAGAACTAGGGTAACCGACGTATCTGTGAGGATCAGCAAGCTGAAGTGGCCATTAGCCAGTCAAATAGCTCGATGTACTGAAATCAGTTGTAGAAAAAAGGTTCTCGAGTGGCAGCCATGTACAGGCAAACTCAGTGTGGGACCACCCCCACAAGGAGTGGCAACCTGCGCAATGTTGCGGGAAGTCGATGGATACAGGTGACTCAGGACCAAGTTTTGTAGCAATATTTGGGGGAGGCCTATGTTCAGCAGTTGACTTGTGATAGGTCGAAATGATCATGATGATTTCAGTTGAAAACGGAGCCCTCGAAAATTAGAGCAATTTTCGAATACTTGTTATGACGCGTTAGAACACTGCTGAGACAGCTTGCAATATCGATGCTGAATTTGAAGACTTCAACTTAAAAAATGAACCACGTAAATGGCGACAAATAAAAAGTAATGGTGGAAACTGATACTTGTCATACAACAAAGCACAATACAATGATACAATCTAGTCATAAATAAATACAATCATAGCATTATAGTTCGACGTTAGTTTACCCACAATATTGACATATTTGCACCAAAGTGTGAGGTCTGGCCTCACTGCTTGACGAACCGTTTTGACATAACAGGAACTATAGTTAGAAAAACTACGTCAGCAATTAGGATAATTTCCCGAAACGAAAAAAATTACGTTCCCAGGAAGAAGTGCCTTCACAGACTACACGCAAATACATAAATGATCTTCTCTCGAGATGGCAGAAATGTATAAATAATGAGGGTAATTCAATTAAATAAATATATTTTTTCTTGGAAAACAAGGTGCAATTTCATATAATAATCTTTAATATTAACCACAGTCAAAAAAAATGGCGATTTCTATAATCATAAAGTACGAGAAAGGTGTCAGACGGTCTGCAACTTTGTTACTTGTTTGTTGTTTGTCACTTCAAGTCAAAGTTCGAGTGAAATCTCCGAGTATTTCATGCTATATATATATTTTCACGAAAACTTGTAAAGAATTTAAGTGGATAAAATGAGCATAATAAATACCTATAAATAATGATTAGTTAGATATTACGTGGTGAGTCAGTGAGTGGTTTTGGCTTATACTAGAAAATGCTATAATTTTTTTTACCTGAAACGGTGAATTTTCTAAAACCCTACCTTATGGAACTCCTAGGCCACGTAATGAATCTGTGTGCTAATTTTTGACATTACTAGTATATTTTTTCTTGATTGTCACCGACCAATGTAAGGATATTATTTGTTTTTTTTTTATAGGAAGCAGCAGAAGCAGTAAATCTTAAAAAAATCAATAGTGAAACTAGTTGTTCGTCTACCAACCTGTATATTTCGTCATGTATAAGGATGTTTCACATGAAATGAAAATATTATTTACGGATTCTATAGCGTTTAATTTTTTCTTATTTATTTCCGACGTTTTATACCAAACTAAACCAAAATTAGCAGCGATGCAATCCGTAAATAATAGTATAAATTCAAAATTCCGCGTAAATTCTAGAAATCAAAAGTAACACTGTTTACAGCCATTTAAATTATAGATAGATATATAGAATACGCTCTATACACACCAAAGAAAATACTAAGAGAAAAAAAAATAATACTAAATATTAGAGGGTGAGCAGTGGGCGGTCTTATCGCTAAAAGCAATCTCTTCCGGACATCCTCTGGATGAATTTGGAAGTTGATTCGTAATGCATAAAAGCTTTTGATATACTATAATAGCGCATAAATTAAAAAAATAATAATATGTGTAATATTATAGAAATATGTGTACATTGTTGAAATACATAAATATAATATGTAATGTATACATGTACATAAATAGACGTTTTGTCTAAGTAAATAAAGTAAAAAAGGGATATAGTCGGCCTTAACTAGATTTTAAAATACTGACAGGCATTGGGCACGTCTTACCGACAGTGGAAGGGCATAAATGCGTCATAAAACATCTCTTATATTCTGTGAGACATTCTTAACTGCTATATTTCCTTTAAGAAAACGCGATGTGATTTTAAGCGAAAATCTTTATTGCCCTATTACGTAGTGGTTGTGTCGCAGCACCTATATCAATCTTTTATATTATATCTTATATTCTTAACGCATTTTCTTTATTTACGTATAATATAGTAAAAAATTGTATTAATGCTGTCAAATGCGTTTAGACGCTTTAATATAACTCATTTCCAAAATTATTTTTACATTTTTCAAAAGCATAATTTCCGGTGTTACTTTCGTTGTAACAAACTTTGACGACACATGTAACAACGATATGAAGAAATACTCAAAAAAATTTGCCTTTTTGAGTATTTCTACATATCGTTGTTGGTTGTTGAAAAAAAAAAAATTTGCATTAGTTTCGTAGATTTTATATTAGACGATATTTTCGAGAAGAATACTATGCTGTAGAAAAAATGCTAAGAATTCAAAAACTTAGAATGATTGTTAAACGGTTGACAAGTTCGTCGAACAACATGTAAGAAAGGAAAGAACATAAATTATAAGGATTTGGAAAGTTTTCGAGACGGTTTTGGAATCAGAAAGAGTTAGCTACGCTGCTCTGGTACGGATTAGCACATTTCACATACTGTTGTAATAATATGTTTATATCTCTCATGCATTCCTCCAATACGCTCGAAGCGGTTTGCCTTTTCTTTCATTATATGGACGGCTAAGGAGTAGAGCTGTCTGCCGAGGTCAGTTTTTCCGGAACGCTATAATCTGGACATCTTTAAGGTCAAAGTGAACAGACATCTTCTAGGCAAACATGTATCATCCTAGGCGTCATCTTCGTCTTCTCCGACGTCCGACTTCTTCCTTCTTCTTCTCGAATATGCTGCAAATCTTGACTTAAAATTACAATTCACAATTACACCTATATTAGAACTGACACCCAAGATTGAACCGCCCGTTTTACCGGCGTTCACTATGCGTACTTCGAAATTTTAAGCAAGCGCCTGATCCCTAAATACTATAATATATATTTATAGAATATTATGAACTACGGGGTTTTGTATATTCTCGTCAAAAACGATAATTTCTCGATATTACAGTCAAATTAATGATCTTTGTTGTGTTTCAATTAACAAAACATTATTTCATCTACCTATATATTAAGATATTTCACATAAAGAGTCCCGGTACGTTACCTGTTTTAGAAACTAGTGAATGCACTCACGTTTCTGCGTAAATTTGACACTTTATGGACTTAAACCCGCTTTTAACGGAATTGTTTCCACGAAAATAGAACGATCGTATTCTATCGTTATCTAAGGCTCACTGCCAGAAAATGAGTTCATGTTAGAAACGCTGTAAGGACTGCGAATGGATCACTACATTATAATTATATGTCTTCGTTAATTACTTCATTATATAAATGATAAAAACTTACCGTAATTAATTGAGATGGAAATTAGAGATGGTTAACAAGAGCTGTGAAGCTTATGAAGGGATCGCTAAGTAATTTATTTAAAATAAACAATTAAACAATGTGACATATATATGACATACTAGCCATTACTCGCGACTTAATAAATCTCTAAATAAATCAAGGTGGAGTTCCGGAGAAAGATGAGCTTTGGTATTGCTATACGCTATTCTCCCTATCCTATGCGACTCTGGCGGAGGTCACTCCGCTGACCCAGCCATGGTGGTGAAGCGGTGTCACAATGTACGAGGTGTCGGCATTACAATGATCCGTCTTCATTCCTTCCGAATCTGAAATATTGTCGTCTTCCTTAGCGCGGATCCATAGACCAGATCAGCTATGTTATGTTGGAAAGGTTGGTGCTTAAGTGCGCCAGATTTTCTGATCCCCATGTGGGGATAGACGCGTTTGCGTTCCGGCGCGTCTAGCCGGGACGGAGAGAAAGAGGTGTTCTCTGAGAGCTGTGTATGAAAGCGTGGCCCTGCCGATATGTGGCGAAGGTGGAATACCGTGGGGTCATAAAACAGCCATAAACTTTGTCATGAAGTGAAGCAAAGTGTAATCAGAACAGAATTTAAACATCTACCTAATTTTTTTTTACTAAGTATAATTATTGCATCTAAAATAAATTTCTTTTGGCAATTTTTTGCCTGAATTAGGAAATTTTATTTTCGGCTTAAACAAAACAGTAAATAAGACTTGGGGCGATTCACCTCGACCTTCGTTTGTTTGTCCGACCTTAATTCGATGCTACACAGTTTATATACCAGTGGCCGTGTCTGTTTGTGTTTGTAATTAACTGAATGTCGGCTTACCCAATACTTGACTTAGCCTTAGTTTTATGTAGCTAATTTCTTGTTTAATTGCTTTCAAGCAGTTGTGGTTTTCAATTAACCAACGATGTGGGGAGATTACAAAAACTAAATAAAATCTGTGTATCACTGCAAAATAGTGTAATTTAATAGAGCGTTTTTATACATTTGTTTCTCTATGAATTTTATACAAAATTTACCACGGGGAGTGTTCTGAGGAACTGATACCAGCCACTGAGTTTCACCATCGTACATTGCCACAGAATTCCAAGTTCTAACAATACCATCTAGATGGTAGGCATTACACCACAGTGGTTTTAGTCGAAGTTTTTTGCCACACACTTCGATTTTGTGGAATCAGCTGTCGCCAGCGGTATTTCCGAACAGTTATGACTTAGGGAACTTCAAGAAAAGAGCCTATTCCTTCCTTAAAGGCCGGCAGCGTATCTGTAGCTCGCTAATTTAACTTAAATTTGTTTTAACTTTGCCTGTACAAGTCAACAGCTTGACATAGCCTTTCGATGAAAACGCCAACGAAAGGTAGTTTGCCATGCATGTAAGGTTTGCCCGTACTACCTACCGGGTTGGCGTGCGCAGTACCCTCGCCCATGAGACCGGTCTCCGTCACTAGTCTATGGGATTTGGGTTCTCGCCAGATAAACGCTTTGGAGAAAAAGATGATAACAAATGCTCTTTGAAATTAAATTATAATCGAGTTTGAATTTTTGATTCTATCTACGATGTATTATCGTGAACCACTCCAGATACAAGCTGTAAGCTTAGTTAGAGATTTAACAGGAATATTAGTAATTTTACTTAATAAATAGCATTGCTAGTATTCTTCTTTAAAAAAAAATGTGTAACCCGAATACTCGCAAATACAAGAAATCAACATATATGTTCTCATGTCCATTTATTGTTTAATATTTGAATAATGCCACTGTTTCCATTTCAACTTTCGGTTAGATATCAAGACGTCCATGCATATTGGGCGTGCATACCTAACTATAATAATCTTCGACTGCGTCTAATATTGTGTAATAGCTTTTCCCGTTATTAATATTTATAACGAGACTAGGTGCCCCATTTTCTATTTAAAAGTATGACTCATAGCTAGAACATTGGTTGCCTAATAATATAATTAACCAGCTTATACGTAACCCGTGTTTTGTTACGAAATTATGTATTGTATTGAGAAAAGACTTCAAATATATATTTTTTTTAATAATCTGCCTTGGTTTGATTTTAAAGATGATAATTTCGAACGTTATAAAATTACAACTAGTATCAAATTACCTTAAATTTGACAACATTTTTAATACAAAAGTAATAAACATAACATTAAATTTATTCTAGGCTACGTAAAAAATAACGGCTGCTCGATGAGTATTACTTTGCTATCGTTACTTAACCTGTAGAGTAATGAAAATTGAATCTCTGTATATTTTACTCACCTATAATTAGACACCAAAGGCTATAGTGTTTTTTTTTTAAATATAAGGCAGATTTCGTAAAGAATATAGAAAACAATAAAAATGTAAATAAGAAATGATATTTGCGAAACGAAATTTTCTTCCTTTATCGCAGAATAAATAATATTTGTTCATCCATTCTATATTACATTTTATTATAATGTTATTTTAAAAAAAAGATAAATGAATAATTAAGTCATGTTAAATACGGCATTCGTAAAAAAAGACAATCCAGAAAACTTTAGCCACGAAACGTGCAAAGTCAAAAGCTAAGAGCATCACTCGAACTTTGACAGGAAGTGACAAACAACAAACAACTCTCGAAGTTAGAGAGCACCGACACTCTGGCCAAGTACTCAATAATTTTTACATTTGAAATCCACAATACAGGTTAGATTGGGAGTGATAGTTTATTAGGAAGTATAATAATAGTGTAGCGAAGAAATAGTTTCAATTAGGAACATAAAAAAAATTCCTATACTCACTAACATCATCGTGATATAATTACTTCTAAAGAGCAGTAGGAGGAAGTTACTTGCGGGTCTTCTTCTCGCGAATGTCTTCCGCCGAAGCTGTCACGGTCATCAGGGCTAACAGCGTATCTCCGATTCCGTGGGGTTTTTAACCGGTCCTTGCCTTCAGTGACAGGTAGACATTTCCCGCAGATGACAAAAAAAAGGAGGAAGAATCCACCATATGCGATGTGTATAGTTGGCGACAAGTTCACCACGTTTTACCACTAGTAAAATATGTTTGACATGACTAAAATAAACGTCTATACCTCTATACGGTCGCGAGTCTATTTGATCACTTAGTGTTAAATAATAAGTAATTTTAATTAAATTTTAATTATTACACATACGTTATTTAACATGTTTCATAACATGTATTTGGTTATTTAATTCACAAATGTCACAAATGACTGGTAACTTGGAGAATTGTTACGTCATTGGAATGTCTAATTTTTTTTAACGGAAGAAAAGACTTCAATTGTTTGCAAACAAAATGCTTCAGTTTCTTATGTGAGCAAGTTAAAAGGCGTTTTATATTATGCAACTTCTTATGCAAATAGATGTTCCCCTCGTTGCGAGCTTTCTAGCTATTCTGCATGGAAATATAGAACAAAATGGAGGCGCTGCGGCCTTGGTTTCTTTACGTCAGAAGAGTAATTTAAATGTTAAAAACGATAAACGTCTGAGTTTTTATATTGTAGTGTTAACAAAATAATGGGCTTATTTTTTTTTATTTAATTAAACACTTTACAGGCACAAATTGCATATGGAAAAAACGCAAACATAAGAAAAGATTATTTCTACCCTTCTTTTCATTTCATAATATATTTCAAATAATAAGCGAGATTTCTCAACTAATATTTCAAATTCTAGATTCCAGATATTTCTAACACAATGTGTGAAACATTTATAACTTAAACACAAATTAGAAAATAAAACACATTAGGTCACAAAAGAATAACTTTCATGATACTATAGCTATTAAAAAAAAACCTTTTTATTCAATATCGGTCGTCATCTTTTATAGTATTTTGATAGCGTTCCTTCCAAATTTCTATTAACTGCAAATAATAGCTAGCTATCGAATTTACGTAATTGACAAAATATTATTTTAAAACAATATTTATTTATTAATATTAAAGTAATAAATGAGCTGAGGCGCTGATGTTAAGCATCTGATGTTAATAGGTTATTCCAGACCATGGACACCTGCAACCAATTTCAAGCAAAGAAATGGATGTAAACCACTGCGTATTACTTTGAAGGATTTCAACATAGCAGCAGAATTAGGCAAGAGGTTGCATTGAGATTTTCTCTGAATATTCAACGGTATTTTTTACTCTCTAATATTAACATGTATGGTAAATCTGATTATCCTCGCAGCCCCACTTCTGCCCCAACGGTACGGACACACGCCAGAGTCGCGGAGTATAGGGAGAATTGTGTATCTCAATACCAAAACTTCACCTCGACTGCGGGAGGCAAGAAGAATGCTGCAAAGAGACGACAAAAACATTCCCCCTCAAGTCCACCAACCCGCACCCGAAGTGGGCTCGCCAACTCCACTCCAGTTAAGTCAGGCGTGGAACCTGGTTCTTGGTTCACCGTGGTCGTGGAAGATCAATCGGTCACGCCAAGTTTTATTAATGACATAAGTAAATGTTTATATATAGATTTACATATTCGCTGATGATTTCATTTTTTTTTAGGAAAGTGGTGTGGGAAAGTAATATTTTAGGAAACGCATAACTACGAGATGCCTCTACTTTACTTAGGTATTCTGCGACTATCCCGGTCGAGCCGGCCCATTCGTGCAGCAGCAAATACCGCCGATAGAAAATATTATTTCCAGGATTTCACATATCCTGGACAACCCGCACTGGAGCAGTTTGGCGGGCTCTTCCCAGCTCCAAAAACCCTCTTAGATATTTGGGAAGGAAGCCTTTGCCCAGCAGTAAGCACTTACAAGCTGTTTTACTCTTTACGTTAGAAATACAACCTATCTCGATTCTACATTGAATACGAAATACGTTTACCTTCTAAATTTCCTGTACCAAATGTTCTATAAAAGTTCACAAATCGTGTAGTAAGCCTCAAACTTTCGTACAGGGTTTTCCCCGCATGCTTTTCAGCTGAGATTCTCGATATCAGGGCCTGGCATGGCTTCGGGAAAACTTTGAGCCCCCGCAAAACAACTTTAATACGACTTTCATGGTATTCTGGGACGCTATCGTTATAAAATCAAATCGCGATATTGTTCGTTGAATGTTTGGTCTGTTCAGTTATAGAATTATTGATTTATGCATGGAACGGAAGGTTTTCTTATATTTACTAAAGATGATCCGTTAAGAAACCCACTCTTATAAGAGGTGAAGATATACATAAAGATATATAGTATTAAATTAATTAAATTCTATTTGAGTAACGGAAATTTTATAAGATGATTGGTTGTATTGCTTTGTTCTCGTCTGGGTAGGTACCACATTGTAATCTAATTCTGGCTCCAATGCACAGTGCAACCACTGCTGTGTTATGGTTCGAAAGGAATCTCTATACAGGGTAGGTCTGTATAAATACAGGATGAGAGGCATTTCATCTTAGTCTTCACAGGTATTAACTATGGAACCTTCGATGTATGGTTTTTTATGCCATACAGTAACCACTTACCAGCAGATGGACTGCTGGTCTGTTTGTTGTTTCACCACAATACAATAAGATTTTTTGAATTTTCTTATTTAAAATATTCACTAAAAATTTAAGAGGTCACTTCGTAGCTCAATACACAGAGAGCGATTCGTTCAAAAACTCTTAAATCATAAACGCTATTAACTATAACAGGCAATTAACATGAAAGTACGCCAACTAACGATGTACCATTTAACAACGACAAATAAAAATACAAATAGCTCTCTCGGTCATTGAGACGCAAAATTGACTGAGCCCGGCACGTGGTCCCCGCACTTGGAGGGAAATGCCTTGCGAAGCGAAGATCCAAAACATTTGGTGCCTCCCCCGCCCTGCGCTAGAAGCTCTACCCTGTCCCGAGCTTTAGTTCTACGTGACGTTGCGTCGCGAGCGGACGTGTGCGTCTTCCCTCGCGCAACACGCGAACTTTCTGTTACGTCACTCGATATAGCCCGAGGGTCGAATTCCGCAGCTCGTTTGTATTGAGTGTCCTCCCGGGGGTGGTATATTGGTTCAGTGAGGTTCGATGATTCTGGTGAGATGGTGCGGCGGCGGCAAGGCAGGCGTGCTTCTTTCACGCATCTGTGCACCGCTCTATTGTGGCTGCTCACCTGTTTCAACGGTAAGTTTTATAGTGTTTTTAAGGGTCAAATTTTGTGTCGAAGGGGCTACGGTTCTATTTAAGCGGTTCAGTGGTTTTAACCGTTGCAACGTTACTACTAATTGTTAACTTAGCTGCGTTATTTTAGAACGTTTTCGAATTATGTTTATTACACCATTATAACTAAATATACTTTAAAATTAATATAAAGTGCAATTTATCTTATATATATAACCTTTGGAAAAGTTCTTTGACTTTACTATTTGTTTTAGTATATAATAATCTTTTGTGATTATGTTACTTCGAAATTTATTAATGCTTGAAAGAAAAAAAATTCTAACTTTAAGTATAATGTCCTTTGGGGGTCCAAAGTTAACTACGAGCGTAAGCATGTTTTCGAACTGTTTCTAAATATTAAAGATAAAAACAATATTTCGTCTATGCAGCTTAATATTTTAATAACTTTTTGGTAAGTGTAAAGCAGTTAAAAAATTTCTATTATTATGAAAAATAAGATGGTTCGCGATGCGTACAAATAATTGCATTTTGCATTTAAATATTTTTAAAATCAGATGTACGTTAACCAAATTGAACAATGCCTATTGAACTTAATGATAAAAATATCTTTTAAAATACAATTAATTTTATTAGTTGACGATCCTTCTTTTGTTAAATTTCAATTTCATAAATTTAGATTTTTTGAGAAGAAAGATTTTGCTGTTTCATGTTTTTCATGTTTACTGTAAATAAGATGGAAATTTTGATAGCAATATTTTTTACGATTTTTTTAAACCATAAAAATAAGTTTAGTATCAATAATAATTACAAGAAATACATTAAATGCACAAAGTCTGACATTTGAACTATCACATATTTATTGTACATTTTGTACACATTGTTCAAACAGATTTGCGAGAATTAGAAATCATGCATACAAGCATTACGTGAGCGCCAATTAACGGAATTATGATATATAAAGGACTTCACTTCACTCTAGTCATAGTCATTAATACCACTATAATTTTTTTAGTATCAAATAGTTATTAGTAAAGTAGAGAAATATAATTTATCGTGATGAAAGGACATGTAATGTTCAAAATCATTCTATACAAAACAAAACATTCAAAATCTTTATTCTTCGACATACGAACATTAATTTCACTTGTGAAAAGTCACCATTTTTTTTAATCTACCACCGTTTCGTAACTATACTCCGTAGGTAAACCGTTTTTGTTTCAAATATTTTTTTTTTTCAATAATACAAGATTTATAAATGATTAATGAATGGATATGAATAAATATTAAGAATAGAAACGGTATGAGAAATTAAAAAGTACTTGTATAAATTATTGGAAATTAAAAGATATGTATGATAAAGTTGCATCACAGAGTAATATTCAAGTAAAATATGTAATGAACAAAAAGTATTAAAATAAATATTAAAGCCTGTCACACATTTAGGAGAAGGTATTCTGTAACCCATTTTTCGCCTTTACGGATGTTAAAATGTTACGTATGATGAGCTATGTCGTCAGATTATGTTTCCGGGGGTTGCTATGCGATTTTCAAAACTTGCCGAGGCCCACCCTCCCCAGAGTAAAAATAAGTTCAATGACCCGAAAAATAATATGGATTATGGCTATTTTATGTGTAAATATTAATATGCAAAAGATTTAAACGTTATGTTCGACAGTATTAATATAATATATGAGAAACTCGATATGTTTTCACCAACTCACGTGCATCGTGTTGGTAGAAGTCCGACAAAGCTAAAACATTAGCTTGTAAAAGGGTGAACATTGGATCCACGCCCAATAGTACATAAAACAAGACAAATAATTTTGGTTTTGGATCCCTTCCTGTAAATTTATAACATCATTCCATAAGACCCTGCATTGTTTAAAACCATATTTGATTAACTTAATCGTAAGAAAGGAATACTATGTTTGTGTATATCTTGTATGGCCATAAGTTCTTTTACGAATTTAAATGCATACATTTTTTAAAAGAAACTATTTGCAATTATAATAAAACGTCATAGATATTTATGGAAGTCTAAGCGATTAATTCAAAACTTATTAGGTTACAAATCTATGTATTTACCCAATATCTTCATGGGGAATACATCCATTGCTAGTTCTTAAATATTTCCTGAGAGATTAAATAACGGAGTAATGTTTCGAGCAGGCAATGTGCTCCAGTACTGACCACAATTTGTAGTCTAACAAGCTCAGATCTGAACTGGATTGGGGACAGTCTTCATCGCTAATGAAGTACGGAACATTGTTATCGAGCCAGATTTGAGTTCGTGCCTTTTGACATATGAACTATAGAGCTATGAGAATAGAGCTTCAACAAGCACTTCAACAAGCAAAATGACAAAGCATTTTGCTTGTTGAAGTGCTCTACAATCGCAATTTTTTTTTCATCTGTAAAGAGCACATTTCCGTGTCTACCTTCGGCGCATCTAGATGGTTTCCATCTGGTCCTAATAGTAAGGGGTTGCCTTGATTGTTTGTGGTTTTCGATTGAGGAATTGTTGGTGTGTCTGTAGATGGCGCGGTACGATATACAGACATGCGGTATATCCGTAGCTATTGAATTATTTGAAAAATTATCGTAATTCCATACCCACTTCGTACAAAGCAATCATTGCAGTTCTGTTTTCTTTACCGCCCACTCCATAATGGTCAATTCACAAATAATGTTTACTCTATATTTTTCAATGGGATTGAAAAATAATATGTGAAATGGCGGCAATTCGATATTAGTTTCTAATATATTTTTAATTCAAAACATGAAGTTTTATTAATTATTACGTTATTTATGGCCTGACCAGTGTGACAAAAATATCTCATAATTAAGAACTGACGCAAGCAAAATTTGTTTTTTGAATTTAAAAAAAATTAACTCTCAACCCAGTACCTGATTAACTAGAGGTAATTTTATTTTCAGTCGGTTTATTACAAAAAATGTTCAATGAATCCTTAGGCTTCAAGTAACAACCGTGTTTCTGGAGGAAGTGGCTTCCCACATATGATTAAGCTATTAATATATATATGTAGATATGATTAAAATATTTAGGCCTTCTCCAAGTAAAGGTTAATAGGTATATTAAAGTTACTTTATTAACTAACAACTTCTTGATGAATTTACAATGATATATAATAATGATTTTTACGTACTAAAAAAAATAAAAGTAGGTAACTATGAAATATTTAATTTTGCGTATTGGTATGAATATTTCTAAATGTGGTTGTGAGATTGTGTCGGTGTGTCCGTGCTAATATTTTTCAATACCTTCGTAATCAATTCTTTTAATCTAAGTTAGAATTATTAATAACTACTTTATTATTGTATTTCTCTATTTAGTGTATTATAAAGGTGTGGAATAATAATTACAGCGGTCAACTTTTACAGATCGGTCAGGCAAATAAAGCACAATATGTTTACGGTTACGTCGAAAAATTTCATAATTTTCTTTCACTTAACACATTAGCTCTTCACAGACAGCTGTGTTAGGGTGTATTTTGGGTCATTATAGAAGTACATTTAGGAGAGCACAGTAATCCGGTGAGATTTAGCTGCATAATCCCATGTACAAATGCATTACCTAATAAGGCACTCACAAGGGCTTTGTTAGTTTGGATTATCAATTTGAGCAACTTTTCACAAAGACAATGATGGAATATGTACTCTGCAATTCAGGTTATCGTCTGTATCAGGGATTCCCAAACTATTTTGGGCAAGAGACCCATTTTCCCAAAATGAACTGATACTTCAGATCCCCATAGCAAAATTAATTTAAAAATCCTTTCTCTAGTTTTTTTTTTCTTAATGATTCGAAATACTTACCAATTTAAAAACTGGCGGTTAAGGCGGTGAGTAAACTTAACTTAAAGTGGTTGATATCGACCACTTTGAGAATCCCAGGTCTATATGTATGTACCCCAAGGTACTTAGTAGAGTCCACACGGTAACTCTACTAAGTACAATCTTGAACAATCACTTTGAGTGGACTGGAATGTTTACAAGGGGAGGTGTGAACTTTAATACCAACATTTGTGGCAGGTGCTCCCATTGCATTCTTATTAAAACACTTGTATTTATTTTTGCTTGTATTAAAAAGTAAAAAGTTATTTCTTTGCTTAGCAATAATACTGTACGACATCGATATTGTTTAAAAACATTGTTTTAGAAGTTTGTTCATTGTAATAAAATTCAGAAAAATCCATGTAAACTAGGTCACATATACTACGTAACATATACGAACGAAGTGTTTTAATAAAATTATAAGCCACTGGATTAGTCGCATATTCAGATTTCAATAAATGAATATTCATTCACATAACCAAATACAAAATTGTTCAATCTATTCTTACGTATCTACAAAAAGAAAAAAATTACTAAATGTCATAAAATTTATTTAGAAACTAAAAAAGCTACTTAACAAAATCACACTGACAGTTAGAAGCTTTAATGTATAACAGAGTTGTTCATTGTTTAGCGTTAGCAACTAAGCCAACGTAAAACATCTCTCAACAGCTGACATTCTTCGACCTTCAAACTAAACTTGGACATTAGACTAATGATAGTTCATACGGTAGTCTTATAGCACTAAAGTTGCACGTCACACGCCTCGTCAAGTGTAACTTGCGTCGTCGACGACTTATCAACTTAGCCCCAACAACACATAAGAGGCTCGCTACAGTGACGCTCGAGTGCATAATTGAGAATCTCTTAGCCGGGAACTCTTAAAGAGGTGGAAAATGGGCCAAAAGATAAGACATCAAATACATATTTTATTTTTAAATTTGAAGCACACAGTAAGCTCGTTGCTCATGAAAACAGACTAGGTTTTGTTTTTAATTTGCTTAGTTTAATTAACAATAAATTAATTATATTAAAAAAATCGTAATTATGTTGTTTATTTGCATTTGATTTAAATTATTATTTTAAGAATTATAAAATCTTTTTTTCCTTTAATACCAATAAAAAGCCCACTGCAGCAAATTGACCCCTCCCACAATGAGGGTGATTTTCCATCAATCCCCACGCTCGGCAAGCGGATTGGCGATCGCATTACCAGCAGTATCAGCAGTACAGACTCTTACGACACCTGGGAAAAAGGCGGTGGCAGGTTCTTACTCCGGTACTACCAATAAAATATAATTATACCGTTTATAGGTTGGCATGGTGGCAATGCTTTACAGGTCGCGGGTACGATTCCCGCATGGAACAAGTATTTGTATGGGCTACAAATAATTATTCCGGCTCTGGGTGTGTTTATCCATGTGAAATTTATGTATGTAAACTGCCTTCGCGACACAGGGGAAATGCTTGCAGTGGGAGGTAACGGTTTTAAAAGTAAAAAAAAAGAAAATCTGTTTAATTTTTTAATGATGAATCTTCTTTTCACTTTACAAAGAACTTTAAAATTTTGCTTTGTAAAAACAAAATATTTGTTATGAATGTTGAACGTTGGAAAAGAAATTTAATTTGCTTTTCAAGAATTTAAATGTACTGTGTTTAGGTAAACGAAAACATGCTTATTTAATTAAATAGGAGTACAATTATATTTCATCAAGATTCTCATCATCTGTCTGTCAACAGCGAACAATGCTAATGTAGGAATCCAAAATGTAGAATATGTGACGTAATCACGGTGCTACGCCAGTGCTGTCCGTCACTGGCTGCAGTTAATCAGTTATTAAATAGACGATAGACTAGAATAACTCTATTTTAGAATGTTCTCATATCTTTTTTATTCATAACGCATGCAAGAATATGCAGCCTCTGACAAATTAAATTCTTAATCTGAATCGAAAAAAAAAACAATATCTATGGATCCTATTGTAAACTAATATTTTACTTAAAAGTTAAGTTTAGGTTAGATGACAGTTTTTGTAAATAAGTTAGCTTTTATAATTGCGGCAACGGGTCTCGTCACTTTCTATCTCTCGGAGAGGGGGAAAGTGGGTAGCACAAGCTCATTACGCTACGCCAAGTCGTGCTAATTGAAAATTCGTACCTAATTATACATAGTTTATTTATTTAAAATTTATACACTGCTGTTAAATAGATAATTATTCGAAAGAATGAAAGGCTTTTAATATTTTTAATGAAACCTTATCAAAAGTTACATGTTTCAAAAATTCTCAAATTACAATTACTTTAGCCGTTATTTTTCCCGTGGGTGCCGTACCAGTCGACAAAGAGAAATCCTTGAAAGCCTTATGCTCCGCTTCTGTTACCGAAATTGCTATTGCTTGCCAAGTATAGCGATTGTGGCACATTATCCCATTGGGCGATGTCCAGCAGTGGACATAAATGATGACTCGTAAATTTTAGGTGGGTGGTTTGGCGCTTACAGTATTAGATCCAAATTATATTTCAAACGCTGGTATCCATCGCAAAACTAAATAATCAACCATGGTTACGTTTTACCTACGAAAGATATTCTAGCTATAGAATATGCATGTTCACTCGAAGAACCTACCACAAAAGGCTACGTATAGCCGCGAGGCTAACATGGCAATATGGTACTTAATGTTATCCTAACGAAGGCTGTAAACGCATCTCGCTGTTACGTCCAGCCGATTAACCGAACCCGATATGTTTGTTTGGGGTCCGATCCGGAAGCGCGGGCTACATCCGGCCCCAGTGTGTGAACGATAGGCTGCTGTATAAATCACTTGTTTAGATAAAGTGCTTCGCCTTTCAAGGGTTTTTACTTGCTCATTTAAGTATTTTTCAGGCGGTTATAATTTTAGTAAACACATAGGAAATTTCAAGACAACTATATGTTTCGAAAAATGTGTTAAATTTAAATCTAATATAACATAAAATGTTTTATTCTTAATGTAATTATTGAACGAATTACAAAGAAATTACATAATATAATAGAACAAAATAGTTAATGTTAAATCTTATTGGACAAACACACAATGATTTCTTGTATTTACGGTACACATTTGAAATTAAACTATTATTTACGGATTTAATAGTGTTTAATTAGTTTTTTTTTTAATTCTGACGTTTCCGGTGCTTTACCTCACCCGTGGGCATGTGGTGGTGTTTCATATTTTGTCAATATTTATTAATTAACTCACCCGAAGTGAAGTAACAAGTGAAGTTATTATCGTACCTTTTTATTATACAGAAATGGAACATTTCTCTCTAAGCAAGCGTTTGGTAGACTACGTAGTAAAATAACACATTTAATTTCGATGAAATATGAGATTACACGGGCAAAGCTGAGGGTTTAAACTACTACTTATTACTTAGAAAATATCCCCATATAATTGCATTTTTATTTTGAACTTTATATTGTTTTGGAAAGTATAATTCAGAATATACAAAGTAGAATTATGACGCGGTTGCAACAAGTCAAAATTTCCATAATATTTGAGGCTTAGTAAAACCATAGTACAACTGTACATAATATAACACCAACATCAACAGCTGAAATAAATGTAGCTCTAAATACAGTTTCGCTTGTTTTTAAATAAATTCGCCACTATTTTTATTAATATAATTTATATTTATTACAGGAGGGCAATAACGAAGTCGTATAGGTTGGAGTTTAAGGCGAAGGTTTTATCAACTCCAACCAAATAAATACCTCATGGCATTGATAAAGTTAAACGGGAGGCGTACAGAGAAAAAAATACAAATCATGAAATTCAATTATTGAAGCACAGTATCGTGTCTTAACTTCGGCTTTTAATACATAAGCATCACACTAAATTCGGGAAGATGACACTATATAATGTTGCCAGCCGATAGGACATCGTTTATGTTAACTACAATTTGCGCTCGAGAAGTTGTTCACAAATTAGACACAGTCTTAGAGATCATTACAGCGCTGTCATAAAGCGTTCTCAATACACCGGTGGGCTTAGAGTGGATAACGACATAATTAAAGTTTACGATGTAACTAGTCGAAGTCATTACGCCACAGAGCCTACATCCGACTGTGCTAAAAGTAATAAATCATTCCGAAAACATTACAGATATACAGGTGAAACTAATATCTGCTGTGAAATACATAGGTCAGCCATTCGTGCGAATAAATAACACCTTTCACATGCCGACCGAATCTCGAATCGGCATTATTTATTACAGGTTATAAACTCACGCACTGTTGCGCTATGGGCCATAAACTAGCATTATTCTACGACTTTGCTGGCACGGTTCATAAGTTTTGTTGAAATATTAAAATGTCCTCAGTGTGACAAAAATTTTACTAGACAGTATAAATGGTGATAATAACGCTGGTTAGAAAAGGAATTAATAATACAAAATTAAATGAGCTAGAGCTATAACGCAGCTGTATTATTGTTTAAGAGCCATGAGGTCAACTCGGTTAGGGACATATCACACTAACAGAATGGCAGTGTAAAATATATGCATAATATAGTGTTTTGTATGGCGACTAATTACACTGGAGACCCAATTTGTATTCAGTAATAAATTGTTTCAGCGTCTGGCATCACAATCGAGTATATCAGCTGTATAAGTGATCACTTATCAACAGGTGAACTGCGTTGTCGTATGTTACCGTTTTTTTAACCAGTTCTATGACGATCGAATAAGGGCGAAAAATCCATCAGACTGGTAATGGAGAGCAGCACTTCGTCTATCGACCCAATTGCCCAGCGAGTGTTGGTAACCCTTTCAAGAAATATGGATTGGATTGGAAATTACATATAAAATAGATAAAATTCGTGTGTTAACAGTTGAAATTAATGCCCACCTATGCTTATACCGTGAATAAATTTGTTGTGAAAACACAGTCGAACCCGAAACAAAAATATACCGATCCATAAAATATTTGTTAGTCCCATTTCATTTTAATAAAACTAAATAATAAAGCAAATAATAATGAGTCCCATCGCCAGCTAATTGACTTGAACTCATCAATAATTTACCCGCTAAAACAAAATAAAAAGCTTATAAACTCGGAGCTTTGTTTGCCCTTAGGGGAGTTAATTTGATCCACTGCGCGAAGCTTTATGATCTCGGTAAATATGGTTCGCGCAATTATTTTTCAAATAGCCTTTTGCCGCATTACAAAATCCTTTAACGGGAATCATCAAATTGCGTAAACTTTAATTAATTATTGTCATTAACGTCATTGGATGTTGTATTTTACGTATCGAGGTTAAAGATTTTAGGACAGCGATAAGCTTTCTAACATTACTATAAAAATGATTCCAATCGCATATGTCATCAATGAACTTACCATAGTAATCATATTCAATTGTGTTCGTTTGTGAATTAATAAATATATTTTTTAAGTTCAGACATTTACAATATTTTACGCATTCCTATTTGTATTATCAAATGGATTATTTAACTTTCTAATAGTATTAATAAAGGATAAGTTGATATGAGGGCATAACAATAGATAACTTTAAAAGTTAAACGTAGAATTGTTTTGCGAATTACAAATAAATCGGTGAATGGATATAAGAACCCGCACTCTAAATTGAGGCTCATTGATCAACCAAATCGTATCTCATATATTATGTACAGGCAGATACCGCATATTATGCGCCGGGATATTTATTAGGTATGTTACATACAGCTCAGTCAAAATTATTTTAATGTAACGTGTGCTTATATCACTTACGATGGACGTATTACAATATGTTTAAAAAATATAACAGCTCCTTCTCTACTTGTGTGTTGCAAATATATGTTAGTAAAAATATTAAATTTAAAATTAATTCCATATTTTATTTTAAATATAGTAGTCAAATAATTTCGTACAAACATTCTCATTTTGTAAATACTATAACTTGGTAAATTTAATAAGTGATTCACCTTAAATAATGGCATACTCTACGCATGGACCCTTTACATATTTTCTAAGCTATTTGCACGCACGAATCATGTCCACTGAATTTCCCCATAGCGCAAAAGTGACAAAACTAAACCATGGTAAGCAAGGAAAGAAATTTTAATTAAGACTGCTTGTCTTATTCTGTACAGAACGTACACAAATTTATACCACAAATTATTTATATGTGCTTTCCAATTGCAAAAGATAGTCTTTTAAATGCATTTTAAATTCATTATTTTTAACAATTTATTACAGCGTTTGGCGTTTTGTTTATATCTAATTGTAGTTTCGTCTGTGCATTTCTCAAGTATTGTGTTCTTATTAGCAAACAAGATTAAATTATTCGCCATAGCTTTTGGTAGATGGCGTTGATGTAGAGGAGGAATACAATTGAACCTAGTTCACTCCCTTGGGCTACTCCACTATTAATGTGCCGGAAATCGGATCTCAAAGTTTTTAAAATATCTCAAGTACATAGTTATGTTGTGTTATGACACTCCTGAGGGCTAATATGGAATACTTCCTACACAATCTCTATTTCTTTCAAACCGGAAAATAATAGTATTTGCACTGTTGATTAGCTACAGAAATAAGTAAGAGGGTACTTACTCATAGGGTTCCTAGACAGAGAAGAGTCTACCTCGAAGGTTCAATACTAAGAAATGTTGTTTAACAACCGCCTTACTTATACCTTTTACTTATACGATTTTAATATACGTGTTTTTTTTAATGTCGTAAAGGTATACTGAGGAAAATGCCTGAAATATATTATGGTTATAAAGACGATGGAGTAGCTTTCTAAATTAAGCAAACCCGTATATGATCAGCAGTGAACCTTTAACATTTTTAAATATGGGGAATATTATTAAAATAATTTTCTCCAGAATACAAACATAATCGTTGCAGATTTCTTAGTTCATTGTGGATTATAGCTTACATTCAGTTAATTTCATGATCACATAGTTCTAGATCGAGTCCAGTAACTGCATTGTAAATGGAACCGTGTCAAAATGACATATGAGGTAAGCATGTGATCAATAGGTCAACGGCTTATACATGCTAGAGGCTATAAAGTTAACTTGTAATGTTCATAAAGCCATCTTTATATGTATAGTTCTATTTTGATAAAAATATTGATGGAACTATTTGAACAGTGGAATTAATTTGGCTTTATATTTCAATTTCTCCAAAGGTTTAAAAATAAATGAATAGAAAAATTCGTATCTTTTGTATTTATTCAAAATGGGTAAGAAATCATCAAATATTAAAAAATAGGTTGTTTAAGTGCTAATTAACAGTTGATTAATGTTAATTAATTATAAGAAAGTATTAGTTATTGAAAGAAGTGTTACATTTATTAAGGATATTTAAAAATTGCATAAATACCTCGTATAGTAGCAACCAGATTTCTTACTTAGCGTAACATTTTCAGAAGGATTTCACTGACTTGACTAGCTGTGTACGATTCAAATATTACACATAATTTCAATTATTTGTTATATTATAAATTTAAACCAGTTTTCAAATTGTTTTCAATACAATAATAGTTACAGCTACTTGTCTCAGGTAACAATATACCGTATATCCGTATCCGTATATACCGTTACAATAAAGAAAAGATATTTAGATTTAAAGTTTCAAATTCCAAATCTTTATCTCCTTCGATTGTGAAGATGTAACTTTTGTGACGTATTAATGTAAGAAAAAAATGTTTCATAGACATTGAATTTAATTTTTGATATTGTATTAATTTTCACATAATGTAAAAATATATTATTTTAATTAGTGTAAAGAATTTTCGAATTTTAGTGATCCACAGTTTAATTAAAAATACAAAAATTTAAGTATCTAACTCATTTGGGTAACGATATAAAGGTGGTGTAAAAATCCCACAGGGCTGACCCCCAGGGCAGTATACGAGTTGTTTGGTATTCAGATAGACTAATAATCCTAGAGACAGGTTTGGACCACAACTACTGCTTTATGCGGTTACAACGTATAGGTCTCACTACTTATACCTACGGCTGTAAATAATACACATACATAAAATATAAATATATGTCTGTTGTTTTCGTACTTTATCACATTGAATGCATTGGTTGAAAACTGCTGCCATTGATGTCTAAGTATTTGGGAGTTACATTAATTATAAATTCTACGCGTACAGTCACCGGATCTGCTCCTTTATAAATAACATTACTTACTACTATAAGTACATAGATGGAGGATCGGAAAATCTTATTTTTGTCCTCAGTCAGCGAATCTGTGCTATCCGTACAAAGGCGTAAAAGATCCAGTCATTACTAGCAGGGATATTTAAAAAAGGAGCTATAAATTCGACCGCAGACGTCATTAACGCCGGGGACATGACGAAAGAACCGTTAAACACATTATCATAATATTCTACTATGGCCACTAAGCTCAAGTACGGTCATTTTGTTTAAGCAAACAGTTTCTTGCTAACGAAAAGTAGGCATTTTAAATGCACGGCCTAATGTATCTTTATATTATGTACATGGAGGGTTCCGTAAAGATTTATTTTATAGAACGGTGTGACAAACGTCCTCACCGTTTACATGATGGTGTTTTGGCACTGTGGATAATGAATTGTACGGCTCGATGTCTGTAATTCTATGTATACATCACATAGTATAGGGAAAGTATGTTTTTTTATTCGTCTGCGATGGAGGCTATTTTGTTTCAAAGGTTTGATCCAACATGATCTTACCGGCATGTTCCAGCTTGGTTACGGAACGCACACCGGTTTGGTGCGTGGGTGGTGCGCACGTAGCACGCACTTTCCTGGATCAGGACGGAGGTGAGGTATTGCTGAAGGTTTTCGGTGCCAATACTTTTAACAAAGTATACATAAGCGAGAACATCCAGGCGTTTAAAGGAAATCAATTTTTTTTCCATATTTAATGTATGCGTAGCGCTCTTCCGCCTTTTGGTCGTAGACATGTGTCTATGTCCTTTAAATCGTCCTTAATGATCTTATTTTGGAAAACTTTAAGCGAAATTCTAAATTGTTCTTGAAATGACAACTCCTGGATTCAAGCTATCTTCTCAATCAAACTTTGTGGCTTCAGCATTTGTAGGTAGGTCTACCCGCGTCATTGTCATCAGCTTAAAATACGCTAGACTTCGTTAGAAGTATTATAACCCACCACTTAATGATTTGGCTGACGCCAAGGACTCTTGACGTATTAAAATTACGCTATACCCAAATTTTTCGTTAAATCCAGTTTCTCAGGCACTATGGGATGACCCAGTCTGCGTTTGGATGCACAGAACTTAGGTTCAGAAGAACTGACTCGAAAACTGTGGAAGCTCTGCAGAGCGAGCTCGTATCCTGGCGTCTGTGGTGGTATATAGTGCTTGGTGAAGACTATATTTGTGCCTTTTGGCATGGAGACTCAGTCCGTAGGGACCGCACCCGAGACGTTTGTACAGAAATACCTGCTCACGTCTGGTTACCATTTCTAGTGACCTAAAAGCTGGCTCGTACTTTGGTCAGTGACTCAGCCACGAGATACAGCGCGGTAACTCTGCAAACTTGCCAGGCACACTGCCCACAGATGACGGCGATTTAGCCAGACTCTTTTATGTTATTTAATTTTGTAAATATTTGTTTAATTTTAAGACAAGATGAATTCATTGACGTTTATAGATTTTTATGCTTGTCTATTTCATTTAAGGTTTGTACATAAATATAAAAAAAAAAAAAAATTATTTACATACGAGTACTACGGAACGATAACTACTCTACTTCGGAAGATTTACAAGTAGTTGCTCTGTTAAGGAGGCACGACAGTGTATTTGTCTGTTAAGGAGGCACGACAGTGTATTTGTCTGTTAAGAAGGCACGACAGTGTATTTGTTTGTTTTAACTATTTTTAAAAATCTTTTATAAAATTTAAAAATAAGGGAAATATAACAGCACAATTTAAAACCCATTATAGTTTAACATTTAAATGGAAATTCAATTAAATACGAAATGTTTATCATGTTATTATCTTGGTATGCCCTGTCACGAACGTTTACAATTTATTTAATGAATTGTGCTGTTCTAAGTTTGTTTTTAATATTAGCCACTTAAATGAATAGAAATGTTCTTTTCCTGGCCGATGTCGACCAAGGCGTCAACTTCTGAATACTATCAAGCAAAGTCTTTAGCGACGGATATATTAGGTTCGCAATTATGCTTGTTTTTTAATTCCTTTCAATAACATTCGTGTTTATGTCATTGTTTTATCGCGTTTAATTTTGCTTTTTATATTCCCGACGTTTCGGGTGCTTTACAGCAGCCGTGGTCACGGGAGAACGTCTTGGACGTCCAGGTGTCATAATTAAGTCAGGCTGCCTTCATCTTTTATTTATTTATCTTGTTCCAATCTACGCAGAATGTGGTCAGAGTATCTGTGATGGGGAGTAATTGTCATCATCATCATCAATCCTAAACTGTAGCAATCACAAATCTCCTTTTAACTAATCTCATGACGACTTTATTTCACAATAGTCATATTAATTTCAGAGACATTACACATCCGAGGTATAATAGTTTTTTACGTATTCTTATATAAGTCTTAAATAACCTATTCTCCTCTCCTAGTTTCAATAGGAAAGATAACGTAGTAGATAGTAGTAACATACCATCTAAACCAGACTTCAAATATTTTTATGTTTTGCACGAATATTGGCTTCATCTGAGATTTGAACCATGCCTGTTCAGTAAATCGGTCAATTACTAAACTACTTTAGTTGTAATGCAGTCATTTGTAAGGACGCGTATTCCTTGAAATTTTAAGTGTAAAACTAGAACACCATTGTTTTATGAAAAAGAAGGGTTAGGTTTTTAATATTCTTTTAACACACTTGACAATGGGCTGTAAAGTACACGAGTGTTGAGCATTCCCATAGAGAAGAAGGAAATGACATAGACAATCTTTATCTTTATTATCCACAGACTATAGATTGATACAAAATCATCATAAATCCATGATGAGACAGATGCTGTTTAGCCATTCGGATAAGCGTAACAGTTTTTATAGCCCTATTACACGACTAATCTCAACATGGTAAATTTTGATAGCGTCATTAATACAAAAAGGGGTTCTCCCTTATTGGTGGACCACTGAAACGGCGGTAAAGATAACGAAACTCCCGTTTTTAATGTCGCGCACCAAATGGACACGTCCGGTGTACTTTCCCGGTGTTAACGGCTCGATGGGTCCAACTCTGTTCCGGACTTTTTGGCGAGCGTCGGTTTTACATTTCGCATGTGCCAATATATTTTTGCTTTACTGTTGTGTATAAATGCCCTTTATACTTTGAACGTACTTTACAGTTTAACGCACTCGTAAGCATGGAGACGAATTAGAGTCAACGTAGAAAATTAAGTTTCTTTGTGTTTATAAAATGTTTTATTCCTAAATATTATTAATTATCAATCATCTCCGTCTCGCCATTTTTGGCAATCTCGCAAATGGATTGACGAACTACACACTAATGCAGGAAGTCGATATATGCAAGTGGCTAAGAACCTTGCTTGATTATGAACATTATGAATACTCTCCCAATTGGCTTAGAAAATCGTGTTAGGTCACTTTGTTTTGTAAATGTGTATACTGTTCTAATGCAATATCGTAATCGTACAGTGCCCAGTAAAACCTAACATGCTTATGTTGATATATAATTGAAATGCTCTTCTATTTTTCAACTAAAACATAGAACAAACGTAGGATAATATCAGGACTATATTGTGGCCTCCGACAGATAGCGGAATACAATCTCAAATATCCAATGTATAAAACGTTAAGTCAGGTAACGACTATATTATTTTATTTATGAGAAAGGCGCCAATCGAGCAAGCGGTTCACCTAATGGTAAGTGATTACCATCGGCCACGTACATCTGCAACACCACAGGAGCTGCAGGTGCATTGTCGGCCTTTGTGGATGTTTGGGAAGTTAGAGGGATGATCGGTAGGGGGGTTAGGTTAGGGGGAGTAGGCCTGATGAGTAACGCTCGATGATGATGATTACGATGAAATTATAATATCAACATCATTACGATCAGCCTATTTAAGTCCACTAAACTGAACATAGGCCTCTCTAAGAATCCACCAGTAAGCCATTAGACGTACTCACCACATTGGCTAGACCGGTTGGTGAGCGCAGTACCGATACCCTTGCACCAGTGATACTGCTCTCCGTCAGAAGACCATGAGATTTGGGTTCCACAAATTCGGATGGGTTGTTCCCATTCAGTTATGTCAATAGAACCAGTTTATGTTAGGTGCACCTCGTACTGGTGAAGTTGGCAAATGGAGAAAAAGTTAGTATAAGATCCCGTACAACCTTAAAATAGTATTTTCAATACAACAGACTCATTATTATTTAAACGATTAACTTATGTATTCATGGAAAATATTGTTGTATTTAGGCTATGACAAAAATTTTATGACCTTATGTAATATACTACTTGTATACATATATCATATTTCAATCTTATATCACGTAACATTTTATGATGAAATAAACAGAATTAGTACAAAGGTTGTGCCAATTTATAGCTTAGTAATATCGATTCACACAGAGAAAAATTTGTGCCAATTTATAGCTTAGTAATATCGATTCACACAGAGAAAAATACATTGATGGCGTCAATTTTATTTGTTTGTTAGCTATCATGCGACAATTTTATGACAAAATTATTACCGACTAATAGTCGCCGAATAAAAAATGTATGCATTAATGTTCTCTCCAAGTCGATAACATCATGAACCCTTTATAACTTAGTCCTGCTATTAATCGAGATGCTTTCATTTCTTTCGATTTCGAGATTCTTTTCGTAAGCTGTATCTTGTTGCAACTTCTTCTTCGTTCTTCTTCAAGCCAAGTCCAAAAATGTAATAGTGTCTACGTTTATTTTAAGATTAGTATTTTATAATTTTATATTAGTATTTACAATTTTATTATGTAAGCATTCTGGATTTTTATTTGTAATAAAATTTTAATTTAATAGCAATTAAATTTAAATTTAATTTCATTTCATTCATTTTATAAATTTCATTTATAAATTTCCTCTGAAAAGCAAATTTCTGTAACTAAAGTTTCAATTCTCTGAGGTGGAATACAAGAAAGACCGGAAACAATTGGTTCTTGTGATAAAAAAAATCTCCTACGATGTTGATTATTAAAGAACTGTCATTGTGTTCAATTATTATCAGTTGATAATTATTTATTGTTTTTGTGTTCGAATAATCAGAAAAACTA
Source organism: Bhutanitis thaidina (assembly GCA_029286595.1). Classification (NCBI taxonomy): domain Eukaryota; kingdom Metazoa; phylum Arthropoda; class Insecta; order Lepidoptera; family Papilionidae; genus Bhutanitis; species Bhutanitis thaidina. The sequence goes on from JAGSMS010000003.1 coordinate 2,829,003, forward strand.
AATTAAAATTGGTACTACCATCAATATAAAGAGCCTAAACAATAAATAACCCCAACATCAAACGGTCATTGAAAAATTACATTATAATACAGTAAAGTAGCAGCCCTGCTCCAGTGCAGGTTTGCGGGCTTCACATATCCTCAAAAACATTTGTTTCTCAGACATTCAGGTTTCCTAACAAAGTTTTCCTTCGCCGCAGACCACGTGATAAGTACGGCACTTAAAATTGCTAATAATAGTTTTAGGGTTGCCAGCACCGGGGTTCAGAAGTCTGGATATCTATAACAATGAATGTATGTATTGAATACATTGCAACTCTCTCTTTCCACCAGGGGCCTTAACCGCTATGCCACAAGATTATTTAAAAAAAAAATCCGTTTGAAGGCGTCCTTCGATGAAATCATATCCACACCAACCATTGTTAACACGTGTTATTTTCCACACCAACCATTTTTTCTCATAAAAAAGAAACCTTGTTCATGGTGAACACGAAATTTTTGTGAAATGTTTTATTTCATAGTGGATAAAACCTGTAAACTTTTTTTCAACACGTGATAGGTAGTGCTTAGTTCAACGATATACAAATTCTTGATACTGGCACTCTATTTAGAGAATCGAACATAGTTCTTCTAATATCTTATTTATTATAAAGTTATATTAACGCAAAGTCAAATTAAATTGTTCGCTAAAAATTTCGTTAAAAGTTGTAAAACAAAATACGTTTTAATGAAACTCATTTAAATGATATAAGATGACAGGCGAAAGGTTAATTGAATCCAAAGTCTAGTCAAACAATTGAAAATATAAATACAAAGTTCAAAGGATCCGTTCACTTCACGAATGAACGATTCACAAAGAAGTAAATCGTTGCAAACATTGCAGCAATAACCACCAATAAAATAAACAGAGCTGAATAACAAAGCGGACAAACAAAGCCGCTGTAAAGGCTAATCACCAAACATAAAGCCTCGCTGTCGCTCTATGATGAATTACATAAGCCTACCCCTTGCATATCGATTATCGATTACACCTAACATATTTCTGGTTATCATTTCAAAATGCGTTATCCTCTTTTATTACATATTCAATTACCTGAATATCTAATTCAAATACGTGTTCGGCAAATAAAAGAAAATTTTCGTTTTATCAAAATATTATACATAAATATTTATTAAAGATTTGTTTGAAAACGTTGCCAAGTTTATTTTACCAAGGTTTAAAGAAACTTTTATATTAATTTTTCATTAGATAATAATGTATGGTCTATTTTTGTGGGGAGAAAATAAACAAATATTATTATTATTATAATTACTCCAGAAAGCGCAACCTAGCGTATTCTGAGGTGGAGATACGATACGGTATAATACGATAAATTATGTAGAATATTGACCCGTCGTAGCCTATGGGTCCAGGGCGCTTAATTAAGTTTCCTAGACCGCGAATGACCTGGGTTTAATCCTCCGCGCTGGCACCACTGAAATTGTTAATAGCAATTTTAAGTGATGACTTTACCACGTGTTCGGCAGTGAAAACATCCCGAGGAAACCTGCATATCTGAGAAGTAATAAAAAACATGATTTCGGGGACATTTCAAGTCCGCCAATCTGCATTGGAACAGCGTGGCGGACCCTTCCCGGATTCAAAATCCTCTCAGATATTTGCGAAGGAGGCTTTTGCTCAGTAGTGGGAATTTGTGGGGTTCGCTACTTAAGAGCAGGAAAAATTAAAATAGCAACAATAGCAGATAGCAGACCCAAGTAAATATAAAGTGTTTATGATTTATTTAACAGCTTTATTTATCGACTGTGTGATAGATATCGAGCACTATTAATTTTAACTAATATCACACCACTGCAAACACAAACACACCAAGGTATAATACCAAACAAAAATAATGCAAGCATGATTGAAATCAAAATTGAGGAAGTCATCGTCATTAATAAGTTTCCTAATCTAATTATAACTATTTATGTCTGAAGGTTATATCTGAAAAGCTTTATTATAACTTTTCAATGAGAATATTCACTGTTTAAATTTCATTACAACAAAATTAAGCTATCTGTAACATTACACGAAATAAAAACGCATAAATTGATGACAAATAAATATGAAGCAATGATTTGTCTTCGCCGTGTCCCACGCCCCGCGTCAGCACAGTCACCCGAACATGAAGTATGTTCCGCGTTACAACTTGACGTGTGTTTAATTACTTAGCAGGGTATCGCACAGTCATGCCCTGTCATTTTCGCTAACGCCAACTCGGGCATGCACAGGGGCGAGGAGCGCGTTTAAATTCAAGTGATGTGATTTTTGGCGGTGAAATTGAGGACATTGTTATAATAAAATTTACTATTGATTTGTCTATACTCGTAGACTGTAGAATAAAAAGCTTGAAGTTACTTAATCTGTTTACATCTAACCTAATCTACAAAACTGATGATAGTTTTCCCTTTTTGAAATTTGCACCGACTAACAAAATTCACGTTTGTAATACCTTATTTTATAGAACGACCATTAGTAGCACTCGTATATTCTTATGACGTAAGAAACGAAACTTACTTGCTCATCGTGTTTTGTTTCAACTAGATTCATCTTTTGTTCATAACAACGTCCTTTTACGTACTCATTGTTCCGTTTATAATTTGTATAGGAGTAATTTATTCAATGCCACGACAACATTTCATTGTTCATGTGCTATGTATATAGTACTGAGTAGTAATAGTACTAAGAAATGAGATTCGGCGTTTAATAAATTGTAGGTGCAGGAACATCATCTAATATCATAATCTTCAAATATATTCAAGAACAGTGTACTTTCTTTCTTCGTGTCTTTCTTTTTTTTTTTTCGTTCTTTCGTTCCTGAGTAAATATAACATACGAGTACATGAAAAAGGCAGATATTTTTTCTGACAGGTGAATAGGATATCGAATGTGTTTTCGCCCATAGCGGCTTATTTCACATCAGCATGAGAGGCAATATTTAGTAAACATCAAAAGTACGATATATGTATATTACATATTATACGCATACTTTTCACGTTACAGAATTGACAAATATTGTTTCACCAGGAAAATATCAAGAAAGCTTGAACATATCATAAAGCTGTTACTATCAGAGAGGACCATTTTTCTATTATCATTCTAATCACCGATCTAAGTTTTTTTTTTGATACGAGTCTGACAATCCTTTTAAATGTTACTAGTTTATTAAAAATCTTAATGTGTTTCATTAAATGTAAAATATATATCAACGAACACTTAACATTTTTGCGCTTCTGTTCTTATGTAGTTCTTTCATTTACATTTATTATATCGAAAGCTATGAATTTAATCGTGTTGTTTTTATGTTACGCCGGCGTCAAAAGGAAATTGCCACTTAGTAAGATTAATGATACCGAAAAATGTATGAGGTTTCCCAATCAAAGGAGACACTACATAAATTATAATTTATTTTACAATACGAAAAGATTTTCCGTATTGTTTGTTTTGCTACAAAGTAATACTAATATATAATTTATAATAAAAGCCGCACAGTACTCTTTTACATTTTTACACACTATCTCGGCAACGATCGGTGGGAAAGAGAATTTTTAGTGGCGTGCCAGCACAGTTGACCTCACTCCCTTTCATTCCGCAACAACGAGCTTTCAAACCTTTTTTCCCCAGGTCTTTGATGAATCTATTTTATATTACACCATGACTATTATATTTTATTTATTGAAATAAGTTCCATTTTTATTTAAAAGAATGTAAGTATTTGATTTATACAGTGTGTTAAACACGTGTCACAACTCTGAAACAATTGCGATTCTATTGTTATTAGGACATATATTCATTAGGACTTATAACAATAGAAGGGTTAATTGGTTTTTGAGGTATGTTCTATAGGATGATGAAGCAAGTTTAACTAGTCTGTCTATATATACAAAAGAAATAGTCTATTGATAAAACATCTACTATTTCCATTTCTGGATCATCATCTTCTTTACCTTTAACCTACTTAGTTCCTATCCAAGAAAGCGCCAGAAAATTTGCATATCTCGTAGGATTTACCTATATTTTCTTTGAAGCCTGGAAGAGATAGCTTCTTAGCTATAAAGCCGTCTATTTTAATTGTTTACACTAATGATCTTTTTAGTTTCTTTGTCATGGTGTAGAATAAAGTACATGGCATTTTTTTAATATATTTATTTTTCCTCTAGATCCAGATGAACCAGGTCGGTTAGACATATTGGTAGGAGCCGTACCGGTACATTCGCTTTAGAAATACTGTGATCTTCGCTCATCAGTCAGTTGTTTTAACAACTTTTTTAACAAGCCTTGTTTGTTAGCTAGCGGGGATATATCAAGTGCAGGTGAGTTTGCCATTTGAAGAAAATAAAATATTTTTTCCCTTCCAGCTTTTTTCTGGGTCGTATTCAGTAGTAATGAATAATATCTCTATTTTTAATCTTAGTTAAAAATACATAACGTAAACCCGACCCAAACGTGAGAGCAAGGACTGATTAGAATCGGGCTTGCAAGAACTAAAACGCCACGCCGGCCATGGGGTATAGGGAGGTGAACGCTTGGAAGCACCAGCCTTACCGACATCCTGCGGCCGATCTGGTCTATGGCTCAATCGCCAACAACATTTCGACGGTGGAGGCTAGGGAACTCGCCACGCTAAAGTCATAGAGGGAAGGGTAAATGGCGTATCGCCATACTATAATTACTGCTCCCCCGCAACTCCACCTCGACACTTGGGGCGTTCACCTTAGGCCTAACAGCCCCGCTATGTTAGGCCAAGCATGTTGGTTCCTCCCGTGGTAGACCACGTCACGACACGGCGGTGACTAATTCGGGGGGATAAAATCCTGTTAGAAGCGATCGGTTCGTCACGAGTTATTCCATCACGCACACACCTCAAAGTTGTCATATATTATGTATTTAAAAAAAAAACATCGTTTTCCAAGAATGTGTTTAATGTTAAATAAAACCCGTTACAGTGTCAGCAGTTGCGCTAGACTACGGCCCTTGTCCGCTGGCAAATATTCAAGATTTAATTTATTTTGGCACAGTCCACTGAGCAACGGTTTACGATTGACCAAACCCATGTTACCGTTATATGGAGCTAGTACAATTAAAATAAACACGTGTATTCTCTGTTGTTCTCAAATAGAAATCAAATAGATATTATTATCTTCCAAATATTTTATTTTAAAAACTAAAGTTTAATAGAACAATAACGTAGGTACTGGACACAAAAATTCCTTGTGCTGATAAAAACTAAAAATGTGTTTTACGTGAAAAAACTGCGACTAAGTCGGCGTGCTAGCCCCAACTTAAACTTATATTCAGCTAAAATTGGCTGGACGCGGCCTGCCTAGCCGAACACCACGAAAGAAGTATTTTTTTTTATTATCTTGGAAAAAATCTCACCTAGATTTTCTTACGCTCTTACGTTGCGAAACCCATTAAAACTTTCCAGTAGAGACATGAAAAATGGAAATACTTTTTATTTTCTCCAGTTCACAATCTGAAGTTACTTGATAATGCACGTGACTTGCTTTATACACTTACGCAATGAGTGTTGCTTTAATAAAAAATGATGGATGAATTACCTTATCGTACTGTGCTATAATTTTAATAAACCCTAATGAAACTAAAAATATAATTTACACGTACTGGTAATTTATTTCGTAAACATAAATTTGTCTAATACTTATTAAAACAAAATATTCTTTATAAATATATAAAATTCTATTGTCATGATACGACAATATCTAATAATCTTAAGAGAGTTGTGATATGAAACCTAAAATTTATTCGATATTGTTTCTACATTTAAAAAATACTATGAAGAATAAGGAAACGTTTTGAAATGAAACTATTATTTACGGATTTCACGGAGCCTAATTTTATTTTTATGTTCCCAACGTTTCAATTACTTTACAGCAGCCGTGGTCACGGGGGGACTGAGGTATTAGACGTCCAGATTTCATAGTCAACTCGGGCTACCTTCAGCTTTCAATTATCTAGTTCTGGTCCGATCTACGCAGAAAGTTAAATGCGACCAAATCCGTAAATAATATTTATATATATGTGTATATATATATATATATTTACTGGCTCCTGAAACACAGTTTTGACTAGTTTGGGATGAATTTATTAAACATAATTTATTACACGTTTTGTGTAAAATAAATTTATTATTATTATTATTTTGGGTTTATTTACATTTATTTCAAATGTGTAGTGTCCGCATATATACAAATATGTATTATCAATATACGAATACTTAGTTATCCTTGTAAGTACGGGGAAATGAAACAATTGTCTGTTTTGAATTGATTCTTAAAATATCTAGATTAGTAGATCATCATTCGCTATGTACATAAAAATATTTCACAACTATTCCCTGTGGAGAGATTCCTCGATAAAATGATACCGTGTTATGTTTCACACGAAAAAATATGATTTTGTTCATTGGTAATCACATATTGGATAAATTAAACAATGTTAAATAATAACACAGTGTAATTTCATATGTGAACGGAAGTTTTGTGGAATTTTTTTTGGTAAATGAGGTCGCCGGTTAATGAATGAGTTGTTTCTATACATTTAATTTCTTATTTCAAAATTGAAATGAATCAGTATAGTGACTCGGAAGATATATTGAATATTAATAATGTAAACGTTAATAACGTACGGTAGCTTGGAGGCGTAGTAACTATAATGCCAGTCGTAACATTTGACGACGCAGTGTCAGTATATTCCTGTTCCTACTGAAAATAAATGTCATTGTTCGACGATACCAATTTTCTTGAAAGCACGCCTCTGACATTTGATACAAGCATCGAGGTCAGATTGATAGGTAATGTTCTCTTTGGTTTATGCCTTCGGGGGCCACCTAAGTATAATAAGTAATAACGTCCCCGCTTCACGCATAGATGGACGGATGACAAAAGGAAAAATTATGATGTCTGTCTTACATTTGTTACGGTCAATTAGATAAGCCGACGAAGATTTTTGTTGATTTCACGGTGCGGAATAAAAGCATTTTCGTATAATTCAGTATTAACTTAAATCAACTTGCGTTTTATTTTTTTTTTATCTAGTTACTACTATTTATCTGAACTAAATTGTAATATGTTGTGTGTTAATAAAATAAATGGTTTTCATATGATTCTTATGGTTATTACTCTCATGCCAGATTAGGCTCGTAGTAAAAGTAAAGTTAGGTAACAGTCTATAAATGGCCCACGGCTGGGAAATGGCTTACTTTATGTTTTCAAATAGGTTTTAAGCCGATACGAGCCCAACACGTTTCTCCACCGTGACACTTCCCTGAAGTGGTAAATTGCAATTGACAATTATTGTGGTATCACCATTAAATAACAACATCTGAATTCGACTCGTACCAAGAAAGTAAAGTGAGCGCTCTGGACCCACCCTGCGCTACAATTTTTCCTTTTCTTAAAATAGAAACCTTACCGAACAGGGTTGTATTACTCGTACATACTAAACTATTTACAAATATGAAAAGGCTAAGTTTTGATAATAAATATCATAAAAAAGAAATATTATATAGACGAGCTACAAGCTTATTTTGTAGGACAAATCATTTATGAACCTGCGTATTAGAGGTGTAGGTTCAAAGTAACTACTTAATAATTTATAGGAATCAATATATTTGGTAGGTTATTTGGGTTTGTGGTTACAAACGTAACTATGGTCCACATTTGTTTCATGAAACTATGAAAATAGTTATTCTTGTTTATTGTCTGATATAATTTAATGATTCTCATTACAAATTCTAACATACATGTAATAATATATTGTATCAATGGCATTGAACGCTATCTATCTATTCTGCGGCCATTTTTTCAGTAATTATTCTATCACGACACGAATTCAATGTGTCTCCTAATATAATCATAAGATATATAAGAAGTACGTACGTCCTTACGTACGCCATATTTATGGAATGAAAACAAAGCAAACGAGGCCAAGCTAGGTATATCTACTAATATCTAATAAGGTATTCCATTACCAATCTCAAAGCTCCATTTTGATATCAGATCGATGGAAATATCCATCGTAAGATTTCAAATCCACAAATAGATGGAATTTCTGTTCCAAAATGTATATAGAAACTTCTATAAAATTTTGAAAAATATCTCCCAAGATAAAGTTTTTCTTCATCAGCCTCTTTCACTGCAATTCCTTGGTTTCTCCAATTGGAGTATTTACCATAATACCACGCTTAACAGGCAGGCTGTCGATGAAAAGGTTTGCTTTTATGTTATTAAATTAGTTCAGATTACTTTAAATACTTTTCCAAGAATTTGGCAAGCAATTGGTCGCATTTGGCACAAAAAATTGGCACCAGCAATGCAAAGAGTTTGCTTATTTCATAGCTGTATTCCCGTTCGTCTCACGAACGTTCTGCTTAACTTCATCTGTTTCCTCATTTATCCCACTGGTCTTTTCAACAATTGTTGGTATAATTATTGTTCACTTTTAATAATTCTCGTCGGTCCCATTGAGGTCACACCGATGTTCGATGATATTTCAGTGATTATTAACAAGTTTTTTCTGTTAAAGTATTAAAAGAAAAACTTGTTAATAATCACTTTTCACATAGCTCCACTTACTTGTTGGATCAACACACACAGAATTCACGATACAAGCAGTATTTATTGGTGTATTAACATTGCGCTGCCGTGTACACAATACGTTAGCCATATATCCATTCGCCCTCATCATAAACAAATGGAGGCAATAGCAATCATGTAAATCAGGTTTCGCTGTTTTCATTGCAAATCTACTGCCAACTGAGAATGGACAAATGTAAATAAAGCTTGATTACATAACCAATGTCGTCCCATCGTTTGATATAAATGGAATTGTATTATTTTAGTTATAATTTTTTGTTCATCGCCGATTATAGCAATGTCACATTTGGCGTCTACAATTTAGAATTGAAAACCACGCGGCTTAGAGGTTAGCGTATCTAACCGCTGAGACATAGGTTCTGGCCTCGAAACGAAGCTGAAACTCATATTTGGCATTCTCGAGTCTCGGTGTCGGCCAGACACTGCATTTGATCCCATCTGATCAAGGCATGGGCGGTACATCGCGTACGGGAAGGGTAATACGTGTGAAATGACAGTATTTCCGTAGTCTGAATCGATCAGGAGGATTGATCATCATTATACAAAACCTAAATCTATAGAGCCATGGTAGGCTAGTGATTAGGGCGCTCACTTTGATTTCATAGTAGGCGAGTATCTCGAGCCCGCCATTCGACTATTGTCGTGAACCACTTCAGATACAAACGGTAATGCTTAGTTGGAAGGTTAACAAGAATAATAATAATGTTACTTAATGTTACATAATGCATTGCTAGTATTCTTTTATAAAAAATAGTGCTGTATTATGATATATATAGTGTATATTGTTTGACGTGTGAAGTCCGTCAACTCGCACTGTAGGAGCGTTTCAAAGGTTTGATGTATATAAACCTTTGTAAGGAAGCGCCAACAAATCTGCGACCCCCAAAATAGTTGTTCATACTCAACTCGTAGAGTATGCGTGACGGTTAGCACCCTACTGAAATACTTTTTTTTACTTTTACGCCGGGAAAGTTGCTAACACCTACCAATTGAAGGCGGTGACTGGTTATGACGGGATTAACCTTTTAGATGTTGGACCGACTAAAACCCCCCCACGGTAGATACGACGTTGGCCCGGTGGCCTCGATAGCTTCGGCGGTAGAGACTCGTGAGAATAACTTATAATGCATCACCATTATAAGTTATTATCACGAGCCGCTTATTATAACTATGAGTTTGTAAACTGAAGTTTAAAAAATAACAAATTGTCAAAAAATAACTCTTGACAGATAGATTGGTGATCGAATAACTAAACGCATTGAAACTCACGAAATAATATGGTGCTATATTTTATTATAACGACATATGTTATATGTTTGTATATACAAATTATGAAAATATATTTTTATGTATGTGTATATATTTATTGTAAAAGTGTCAGAGAGGGTTTTTCCCAATTAACTTATCTGGTTGTTGATAATATAGTGGTCAGGGCACTAGCTTTAAATTGCTGAATGTACCACGTGCTCAGTGGTGAAGTTATACGACTCGAGAAATGTTGCATGTATGCAAAAAAGTAAATAAAATTCATGGACATGTGAACTGTGTGTAGTGTATTTTCAATATTGACTTTATTTTAGTTTTTCGATACTTGATGACTTTCATTCTCACTTTTTTTTACTCCAATACTTCAGTTCTGTCAGTCTATTTGAAATGTCGGTTCAGCTTGAAAGTTTCGGTTTCAGTTGGAAATTGTGCATGTCGGAAAAATCCGGTCTTCATCGTTGTCGTAGGTAGAAATTATAATAAATATACATATACATGAATTAATGGAAATATGACTTAACTTTCATTCATTAATGTATTCATTTTGATTTATTTAATTCATACCATTCAAAAAATTCATACCATCCACAACATTAACTTCATTCGTTTCGTTCATTTCATTCGTATTGTTCATTTCATTCGATTCATTCATTTAATTAATTTCTTCATATTTTATTTTATTTTAAAAAAACGTTACCTTCCGCTGTAGGAATTTCTCCTGTATCGCGGAGGCAGTTTACATACAACCCAGACCGGGAACTATTATTTGTAGTACATACAAATACTAGTCCCGAGCGGGAATCGAACCCGCGACCCAAAGCGCCGCAGCTAAACGCTTAGCCGCTACGCCACCGAGCCGGCGATTTGTATTGTGTAGAATTTGCTTTTTATACCTATTACCTACCTAGAATCAAGACCCTATGCACGTCACTGCCCACGGGATGAGCTGGACTGATAAGTTCTCTTGGGCAATCTCTCGTCAGCGATTTTTTTTAAATAACTAGCATATCAACCAATCTCTGCACGGTACCCTGATATAATATAGATCATCGAAAATAATAATCGTTTTAGATTGGGAAATAAATTAATGAGAAAAGAAATTAAGATCGGCTCTGGCCTACACATATGGAATGTATAATTGTAATGTGTACTAGAATGTAACTATATGGAATTCTTACCTTGGTTGTTGTAAACGTCAACTAAAGTAAGTGCCGGAAACTATCGGTGGTTCCCAATAGATACCTGAATAACTTCTCTAATTATACCAGGTGTTAATATTCAGATCTGTCTAACACTACAACCGTCAACCTCCTGCCAATCGTACTAATTACGGTAATGTTCTCCAGCCTTTATGTAGCGGTAAAATATTTAAAAAATGCTAAAGAAGATAAAAAGAAATATACATGTGTGTATAAACTATATATATATCTATATATCATCCCTCATATGCAAGCGTTTGTGGGGGTGCATTATATTTGCTTTGGGGGAATGCATTTTAACTTCTTACTAAATTCCTTTAAGTTATCTTACAGTATTGTAATGTACTACAGACTATTTACAGGCAGTAGCCCACTGTACTACCTCTCCTTAGTTACTAGTTCGTGTAACTAAAATCTAGAAAACGACGTTGTATTATCTCTGGATGCAAAAGCGCTCTTTAGACGTTACAAAAAAGAAAATAACCATAAAGAGTAAATAGGTAGTCCGAGAGTTAGATGCAGGCAAAGAAACGCAGCTTTGTACATCGCTAGAAAATTTAATGCTTCACAGATTTTCTAACGTGGTACAAGTGCAGACTTCATATGTTATTATTTTGGTTTAATTTTTAAAGATGTTTCCTGAATTTTATGTATAGATTTTACCGATTGCGTTGTGCAGTGCCTTACTTAAAAATATACAAATTTGTTGGTGAATTTCCTTCTCTCACTTCCAGACCTTTTAAGATTTAAACAATTTTTTTTTTCTTAAAGAAATATGAAAACACAAGTTTGATTGGGTTGATAAATAATCGGTTAGAGTAGTGTTTACAAACACGGTAACTTTAGGAAGCAAAATGATGTATTAAAAAAGCACATTGTTAAGGGTGGGGTAGGGGAGAAGGGGATTGGGATTGGGTTTGGTAAACTCCTTGGTCGCCTTGGTTTGTAACATTGGTAAACGCCGATATCATGGGTATTGGTAACACAGAGAATTAGGGGAGGCCTTTTCCCAGGCCACTTTAATCTAACTCAAATCTTTATAAACATTTGCCAAACACAGCATTCGAATATACGAGTGTATACTGGAATAGCGTATGAGGTAACTTGTACACGCTATTTTCATTTTCTTACACCGTACCTTTACATCTTCCTTAAGTTACTTCAGAACGATCTGACCTACATACTCCGCTCGTTTTCATCTCACGAAACAGCGATATTTTTGTGTTATAAAGCGCTACTTTGTTCGTCATTTGTTTTTGCTTTTAATTAATTAAAAGTTAGCTTAAAGGTCTTTAAAACGAAAAAAAAAATTCAGATACAATTTTTCATAAGAGTTTCTTTTAGATTAAAATTAATACGCATTATTTTGTTTTGGTGATTTTGTTACAATTTTTAAATGCTTTGTTTATCCTTTTCACAAAATTTTGCTGTCTCATTTACGCAACATTTTCATCGAATTAATGTCTGAAATTAGAAAAAGTCTAATGTATATTTTTTTATTATTTACTAGGTCTCTCTACCTTACTCTGACAAACTCTCGAACTACTCTATTATATTTATTATAAGAGAAATATTTTGGTGGTTGCATAAGAGGTACATCTCGTCGTGGCGTACCAGTCAATTTAGGTAAATAATGGTAACACGAGTTTACATCGAGACGGTGGAAAATCTCCAGACCTATGTAATACATATACACATCGGTGTGTATACATCGGTGGCAAACAGCGTCTAAGTTGTGAGGTGACCATTAGAGCTAAATGTGGCGATTATAAATCAAATATAATATGAATATGAAAGTTTACATGTCTGGATGGGTGTTGCTCAAACATGTCAATAGAACAGAAACGACTCCCTACCGAGTTTTTTTAAAAAAGTAAAACATACTTTTTAATCGTATATTATAGAGCCAATCGACTGTAGTTTTTGCTGCTACTCAAATAGGCCAGCTCCACCGGGGCACCAAGGAATTAGAGATATCTTGTGCTTCTGCGTTTCGTTCCGTGATTGAGGTAACAAAAGGCTCGCTCCTTTTTTACCCCTGGTGGTGTTGCAGATGTACGTGGACAGTAATCGCTTTACATCTGGTGAGCCGCTGGCTCGTTTGCACCCTTTCCCATAAAAAAAATAAATCTGGAATAAGATTTCTCTGAGGACAATATATTTGGCGATGTGTGCATTAGCTAGTTGTATGTAGATTGAACTATCTGTATTGAGTATTAATTAATACAATACTTCCACTGTAAAGCGTTCATGAACCAGCTCTGTTTTGGAACCTGGTTTTATATGCAGTAATGTGGGATGTCTATTTGCCAACATTATTATCATGTACTTGAGGCATACGGCTTACAAGCGTGACTGTACGAAGGCGTCGACAATGTTTCCTCTCTTATCTGAAATGCTCCGCCTCGTGGAGCGTTGTTCCTGCGCCTCGACATAATGAGATCCTTCTGTTCTATTCTACTTATTCTGAATACTCGAATGTTACTAAATGAAAATTAGTTTATATAAATATTATATATTATATAGGAAGGAAGGCCGCGATAATCAAGTGTGGTTAGAGTTTAATTACTTATGCACTGATTTTAAATAAAAGCATTTAATGTTACTTTATACCACCCATGGTTACGAACTGAGGTGTTAGACTTCATGATGGCATATATTCCGAGTTAACTCGGACTGTCTTCAGCTTTTAATTATTTACTTTGTTCCGATCTACGCAGAATGTGCTCTCGAGGTCGTGCACTGCTTCCCTGGGTTTTTGATTTAATTGTATTTGTTACTGGATCCCAAGCCGGTGGTGGTGTAAAGCACTAGGAATTGATACTGATACGAAAATTATAGTTTCATTTCAAATGTGTAGTGTTTGCGTAAATACAAGAAATCAAAAAGCATTAATTATCCATAATCATTACTTAGGTATATAGAAAAAATAACACAAACTGAAGGCAGCAGACAAAAATAGATGTAAACTGTTCATTTAACATAACGGTTTGATGGAATCTACATAAAATATAGTTACATTAAATTTCAGTAAAATGAACACACAGCCAACTATTCTTGGTATGGCAACTATCAAATTGCAAAACTAGTTCGAACGAAGTTATCGGATTGAAACTATTTGCAGTAACGCTAAGCGCGGTTTAACCGCTCGGAATAGAGTCCGAAGCGGTTACCGTTTTATTAAACGGTTAGATATTCAAATGATATTGCTTTAACGGCGTGCTTTGTACGTAAGCGGTCACGCATAGGCTTGAGCATTGTTTAACTATCAATTTAGCATTAGTCATAAATACAAACGAATGCAAAGGCAAATGACAATATCGGTTTCATTTTATTTCAGTATTGTATTTTCACTTTACTTCTGTGGTTAAAAATGTGTAAATCGTAGATGGTAATGGTACGAAACATATCTTATTTATGTGCAATTGTTATTATCTAATTGACTTTATTCTTAAAATTATGAATATAATAGATTTATTTAATAAAATAATTTTAGTTTTTAAATCTTTTGTATGAAATATGGAACTGAAATTAGATATTTAAATATTTTTGTTGAAGTCTCAATACATTCATAGATATTTCAAACGCGGACCTATTTTTCCATTATTCGCAAATAAACATATCATTCGTAAACGGAAACCTTATTATGGAACTAGTAAGACTTGCTAAAGCACTTGTCAGTGGAAGTGTTCGCCAGAATTTGTTAGTATAAGCACATTTCCCGAAGAACGCAAACAGTCGCCTCATTTGCTTAATTCAGTTAATTGAGGTAAAGGAAAAGGAATCGCTCCGGAACGGAAGCGCGGAAAGCAAAATTTGCGAGCAGGAATACTCAAAAGAAAAATTTAAATAATAAAGACACGATAAATGACATTAAAAGAGCGATCGTTACTGTCAGATGCATGTACCGTTGGCAAAGAAAACCCGTTATTAATAGCGCAGGGGCAGCCACGGGGGTTTCCGTTGGGAAATAATATATTGTGACCTTTCGCAATGACGCTACTAAAAATGTGGAGTGTGGCCATAGAAATTCCTGACATACCCCGTTCAGGTTTTACTTTTAAGCGCCGGCAAAAATCAGCGATTGCTATTTTTTTTCTAAAACCCTCCAATTAAAAAGGCAATCGCTGACCATAACGCAAATAGGAAATATTTTTTTCGCCTCGTACATTTCATATAGCTTTCATTCATTCATATTTTCTACAATCTTCATTCTTATATATTAATTTTATTCATTATACCTTATGTACAAGACACACAAATTAGAGACATATTCATGACATAACCATTTCAAGTATGTCCGATGATGGATAGGAAAGTTGAAGTGATCACGGCAAATATTTCCGTTGAATTAGACCTACGCTCTGCAATACACTGTTTAAAGTCGTCTGAAGAAAAATCGGCGTGGGTTTATTAGCTCAGACCATTAAAAGAAGTCATAAACTCTAAAGGTAATATGACAGTGAGTCTGCCGGCTTGCTACACTTGCAATGTGATACCATAACTGATGCTAGAAATTGGCTCAGAATTGTTTCAGCCACTATATAAGCCTGAATAAGTGCTACCAGAAGAAGCTTTGACATAAAGATAGTTTATGTCTGAAAAAAATTATAACAGTTCGAATTTCGTTTTTGGAATTTTAGTATTCGCAAAAGTATAGTTTCTGCAATTTAAATATTGAATTTAAAAAATTGGTGTATTATTTTCAATTGTTTTTTGGCTTTGGCAATTGGCAATACATTTTTAGAAACGTGTGTAATCGTATGATCCCAACGATGCTTAGAATTACCGTCACTTTCTCCGAATGCCAAGCTCACCTCGCTAACAAACAAACGATGGAGCGGTGACCAAATTGTAGCGGGAAATCTTTCCTAATTTGCCGAACCCAAATCCTATGGGCTAGTCTGGGTATCGGCACTGTGTTCCAAGAAATGTATGCCGGTTATTGATCGGACTTTTTGGAGAGGCTTATCTTGTAGCAGTGTACTGAAATATACTATTTTTTTTTATATAATTCTTTCAATTTAATATTTATGTTTCCACGGAATGTTTGCTTTATCAAATATGCATTTCGTAAACAATATTTATAAACCAATTTTTTTAACCAAAATTCACCAAAAAAATACTTAAATGCTATGGGAAAAACGCAATCGACTGTATTTCTGCATGAGAGTACAGGCTTTAATTTTTATTCAACTCGTGGAAAGAATACTAGCATATCAGCCTGTCTTCGCCCATCACCGGTAGTATATCATTCATAGCAATAAAAATATACTTTTTTTTGGTCATTAAATGGATAATTCAGAAGTGTACAAATCAAATTTCAAGTCTGTATTTCATTTGATTGTTAAGATAAGACAAATGGAAAAATGGAATGGACACCCATCAACCATATGGTTTTAGAACTGTACACAGATTAGGATGGTGGCAAAAAGACACAAAGAAATTTTGAATTTATATTGTACAGAGATTCTTTTCTTAATTTTTTTATTTTTAAAAGACTGGCTGAGTAAAATTCAGTTATTGATATAAACATCAAGCATCTTTAGCTATCATGCCTTTTTAAATAGCCCCTGGCCCTCGGCAAAGATTAAAAATAAACAAGAATCCAAGGAGTCATCTTATCTAAGAAATTAAATTAAAACACAACAGTGCTTCGGCGACTTCTTAAAATACAGTCATATCGACATGAAAAAAAAATAGTGTTTTAAGTGGTTATTATTTTCGCGTTCTTGTATTTTCAAAGTAGGCATATATGTGTGTATATTTCTTTAGCAGCAACAGCATGGTCGCAAGGATCAGCAAGCTGAAGTGGCAATGGGCCGGCCACATAGCTCGCAGCAACCGACAACCGTTGGGAAAAAAGGTTCTCGAGTGGCAGCCACGTACAGGCGAACGCAGTGTGGGACAACCCCCCACAAGATGGAGTCACGACCTGCGCATAGTTGCGATGGATGGAGGTGGCTCAGGACCGAGCTTCGTGCCAATTTTTGGGGAGGCCTATATTCAGCAGTGGGCTTGTGGTAGACTGAAATGATGGGACGAATGGGCTGGCTCGACCGGGGTTATGCCACGGCTTCGCAGAATACTGGCATAAAGTAGAGGCATCTTGTGCTTCTGGCGTTACCTTCGGTGAGTTAGAAAACCGGAAGTCCTCTCTCCTCTTCCTCCTTCTTCCCCTACCTCGCCAAATATATTTCAAGTGAGCGACGGCAATTACTTACCATCAGGTGAGCCGCTTGCTCGTTTGCTTGCTCACTTTCCCACCAAAAAAAAAATAACACATAGTAATCACTCTTGAGTCGAAAATTGGTTTCATGCTCAACCCAAAGTTAGACTGGTAGAATATGTCCGCCTCTTTGTTCTACATTCTTGTCCAAATGAAGCTTAAATAAATAAATATTAAATATATTTCATGAATATTAAAGTGAAAACGTAGATGGAAAACTCATTTCCCGTACCACCAACGCAGACTAACGATTATAATTACAAGACTGTAATTTCTAAACGCTCACGCAGTTCATTGAACTTTACAGTTGATTAAAAGTAATTAACATTAATCTGGACTTAACTCATTAACATTTGTTTAATACACACAAACTTTATGTATATTTATTTTAACAAACATTGTGTGGGACTACTGAATATTTTGTTACTTATTTCCAGAAATAGCCAGAATACCCGAGTGATGAGACTCGGGGTAAATCCCCTCTGTGGAGGGCACGTACTAAGAGGATTTTCGAAATTTATGTACGATTTGTATATGGATACTGAACACTAAGACGACGATAAGGTTCACCACCTGTCACGTCCCAAATAAGCTCTGGTGAAAAGTAGGTTAAGGGACTAATATATCTAGACCTCTAACAACCACGGTGTCGAGTAAACGGTCGCGTGAGCGTATTTGTTGTTTATAAATATTTATGTATAATTATTATTCCGTACATATTATTTAAGTTCATTACTAGTATATGTTTGTATTAAAGTATGTAGTATTATAATATACAATAAAATTATTCACGAACATTCTCAGCATTTGTTGTCGAAATACCTACTTGCTTTCATCTCTGCATTAACCGTGTCTGAACTGACTGAATTCTCCAGGCATTAAGTCCGCCCGCGTGCCGAGTTTTGTACAAGAAGTTAAATAATTAAATGTTATAAATTAGCCATATAGATTACTAGTTTCTACTAAACTGACAACAGTGAGGAAAGTAAGATTGTGAGAGAGAAAAGTGGCAACCTCGCAAGCAGTGTACAACAACTCACTACTACACTAGACGGAGCGACGACCTGCTTAGTGTTGCGGGAAGTGGAAATCTATAGTAGTGGCCTATTTTAAGAAATGAACTCGTGAAATACTGTATTAATTACGAGTATGAAGCTTATGAATGTTATTTATTTTCACTTCAGGTTGACATCTACTTACCGACCAGCGCCCTAAAATGACCACTGTATTTACTTGACCGCGTTGCTCAGCGTTCGTCTTAGAGTTGTGGTTTTTGGGTACGGAACATATTTGTGTAATGTGACTGTTACATTGAAGAAACTCACTAAAAGTGTTCGCGAAGTTTCTCCTTGATTCCTTGTGTCTGAAATTTGAAACTAATATTGAATAACAGAAAGTGATTTTGCCAATGATGATTTCGTATTAAATGTGCGAGTAAGAAGATGTTATAACTGAATTTGTGGTACTACTCCATAAAAGATGACCTACCTAGTAAAAAAAAATTGGTCAGTTTGAATTTCAAAAACGTACATCGATATTAACAATACTAATATTCATGTGAACCATACCAATTAAGTACTCGTATCTGGATTAGTACACGACAATACTCAAATGGCGTTTTCGAATCAGCGATGTGCTATTTATCAGTTTACACTCTAAACCTTTAGACTATTGGCGTGTACATTTAGAGCCAATTTGTCCATTCGAAAGAAAATCTAGAAAAACACTTGAATTAATCCGTTTGGCATTTTACCAAACATTATACCGGAAATACTCGTAAGTTTGTTATACGAGAGGAAGAATAACCATTTAAACCGCCAAAGGAGTATCGAATTTATTCAGGTTCAAGTAGGTAACGAAATAAGCCGTTATAACTAACCGGTGTTAACCAAAAACTTAACTCCTTAAGTTTTGTTTCATATAAACACAGCTATTGAGCTGACGTAAAAAATAATTTACAATAAATTTAGGTGCTTTAAAGATTTGAAATTAAACTATGATTTACATAACCGTGGGCCCCCCGTAACCATAGTTACTGTAAAGCTGCCGAAACATCGGGAGTAAAAAAAAATCTAATTAACTAATGATAGCTTATAGCGTAAGCTATTATTAGTTTAATTTCAAAAGTTTAGTGTTCGAGTAATTAAAAATATCATTATGCTTTAATAGATGTTGGCAAAAATTACTTTGCACAATTCGCTATGATTATTACAACAGCAGTTGTACAAGACACCGCTTTTGTAGACGCAGAGTCTATTCGACAATGCCTCGTTGCATGGCGTAACATGCGTCGCGTATTAAATGTTGCTGGCATATAATATTACCGAGTCTCTAGTGTAGTGCCTCAGTGGTGATAGTTGTGATGGAGGTGGTGTTTTTATCTCTTCGGACTAAGTCATATAGTTTTTTTCATGCGGAATTATGCAACATCTTCCAAATGATTGATTCTATTTACTATCTTCAAGTTCTTGGACATTACTAAATAGTTCATCCTTATATAAAAGAATAGTAAAGTAACAGCCTGTAAATGCCCACCGCTGGGCAAAGGGCTCCTTCTCAAATACTAGTATCGGAGAGGGTTTAGGAGCCGGGAAGGTGGCGAGCTTCACATATCCTCGAAATAATATTTTTATTATTTCTCCGACATGCAGGTTTCCTCACGATGTTTTCCTTCACCGTTGAGCACGTGGTAAATATAGCACTTAAAATTGCTAATAACAATTTTAGTGGTGCCGGCACCGGGGATCCAACTCAGGTCACTCGCGCTCTATGACACTAAAGTGAGCGCCCTGATCACTAGGCTACCACGGCATCCGTATATACGTTTAACTAAACTAAAGCGTTATCATATTAAGGAAGCTTAACTTATCGAGCTTTATTCATTGCTCATTCTACTACTATTACCACATCTGCCCATTTTTGTATACTGCTGGACAAAGCTATATCTAATAAAGAGCCAGCAAAAGCCGCCATATATTTCACGGAAGGTTTGCCCATAGTTCGATCTGTGGTAGTGTCAAGCGGCGGTTTTGACTGCTGCATGAACGAACCAGCTCAACCGGAGTAGAACCCCGACCTCGCAGAGTACCGGTGTGAAGTAGAAGCATCTTGTGCTTCTGCGTTTCTTTTGGTGAGCGAGGTAACCGGAGATCCACTCCCTCTTCCGTAACCCCCTTCCTGATCACCCCTCCCTTCTCCCTAATATCCTTAAAGCCATGCAACGCAACTGCAGCTCCTCTGATGTTGCATATGTACGTGGGCGACGGTAATCACATTAGCTGCATGCTCGTTTGCCCCCCATAGCACACAAAAAAAAGAAAAGAAATATTCAAACTAAGAATTGATTTTTTTATTACTACTTATACATAAATACATACAGAATGCATGCTGTGTAAAATTTGTACGATACTAAACACAACTAGGCTCTTTGTTAACATGGCATACCATAACAACAGACTTTCTAAGGTTTCAAACTCAACTTGTCAGTGACTTACTGCGCAGTACTGCAGTAGTAATTCTAACCGGACTTGATAATTATATTACTTGACTCATTTATATAAGTCGTATGTCATGTACGTCATAGCAATATAATACTGTGCCGTTATTGTATCTACTTACATCGTCCGATCTATTGTTTGGCCTTAGATTTTTAGTTATGGTAGCCTAGTGGCCAGAGCGTTCGTTTTAATAATAATAGTACGAATGTGACCTGGATTCGATTCCCGATGCCGGCATCACTGAAATCGTTAATAGCATTTTTAGTGCTGAATTTACCACCTGGTCGGCGGTGAAGTAAAACATCGCGAGGAAACCTGCATGTCCGAGAAATACCTTTCTTACGAGTAACTGCTTATATAATTTATATAAACACTTTTCACCAGAACTAATTTGGGAAAAAGTGATAGATGTTTAAGTCTGTCGCTATTTTAGTGTTCCAGCCGACGATAGAAATCGTAATTAATTTCATTGGTTGGAATCCTCCAAGTAAGGGATCGAACTCGTGTCTCCTGATTCGAAAATAGATCCCCTAACCACTCGGCAGTCGTGGCTAATAATATATTCATAATGTATACATAATGTTAATGAGAAATGTTTATTAAATGAATCTGAATTTCATACTGAAACGCTTGATTATACAATATATGTTTTATTCATAATAGTGATTTTGTTCATTTGGTTTGTAGATATCTTATTTCGGTACGATACTGTATAAATATTAACAGTCGAATCAATGAAGAGCTTTTTTTATTGAAATGGAGGCAAACAAGCCAGCGGCTCATCTGATGTAAAGTGAATATCGTCACCCACGTGTATCTTCGACGCCAGAGGAGCTGCAGGTGCGTTGCTGGCCTTTAAGGATGGAATGTCGAATGGGAGTGATGATAGAGGGAGAGGACCTCCGGGTGCCTCACATACCGAACAAAACAAAGAAACATAATATGCCTCTACTTCATACCGGTATTCGGCGAGGCCGCCTGGTTCTGCCCCGTGAAACTTACTTACTTAGTCTTCATATTCTCGTTCCTATATTTTAAAACCAATTATAATAACAAAACAGTTGATATTATTACATGCTAATACCCGAGTCAGAGATATCATTGTTCACTTTTTAATTGCTGTTTACGGCTTTTATGTTAATTTCTGCGTAAAAATAATGAATGCTATAAATATTTTTAGACGTAAAATTTTATTTATGTACGGTTTTAGTTTCTTCAAGTATTTTCTTTAACAGTGGATCGATTAGCGACGTTGCCACGGGTTCACGAGCTACATATTTGAAATGAAACTATTATTAACGGTTTTTATCGCGTTTAATTTTGTTTTTATATTCGATTTCGATTGGCTTACAGCAGCCGCGGTCACGGGGGAAGTGAGGTGTTAGACGTCCAGATGTCGTAGTTAACTCGGGCTACCTTCAGCTTTTATTTATTAAATAAATAATAAATAAAACAATCGAAATATAAAAACATAATTAAACGCGATAAATTCTTTAAATAATAGTTTTATTTCGAACTAAAATTAATCATTAAAAGCTGAAGGTAGCTCGAGTTGATTGTGATATCTGAACGTCTAACCTCGCAGTCCGCCAGGTAGCCAATAAACGACATCTAGTCCGTAAATAATAGTTTCATTACAAGCTGTAATTGATAATTAATATTGATATTATAGGAAAATGTATAATTTAGATTTTCATCGAAGTCTTCTTTTCAGTTTGATAAAAAAAAACATAAAGAAAGTTTGTTACGTAATTAAAAGGACACCTATTTTCGCCTCTCGTGACACCTTTGTCATTCGAAACTCGACAACATCGCTGACGTAATCGCGTCGCGACAATAGTCACTCGACGTGTACCACATCCCGACAATCCGACTCTATTCAGCTCTGCTGACCCGCTAACACCATCCGAATGTGACAATCCGTGATATTCACCTCGTTAGTGTGGATTTTGAAGAAGTGCTCTTCAGGGATTTGTGTGAGGGTACTATTTGAATGGATTTACTATGACGTGTGATTCTAAAGAATATGTCATGATGCCGGGATATTATTTTGGGTCTCTGAGAATAATTTTACGGTGTATAGCTTTGCTTTTTATTATAAAAACGTGTATAATCTGTAAAACCAATAGAGTGTTAGTTAAATTCTATAATCGCCCAGTTATCGCGGCGCTAGCTTTAATTTTATTGTATACGTGTTACCTAAATTCAAATCTCGGTACATGCCGGCACTGTTAAAATTATTATTAGCAATTTTAACCACTGAATTTACCACGTGCTCGCCGGTGAAGGAAAACTCTGTAAGGAGGATGCAGGCTGCATATCATTTTATCTATTTGTAAATATTTTTATGTACTTTCTAAATTTTTTACTTACTTTTCTTTTAAAAGAACGTTTTTATGTACTTGTTTGTCGTAGAGACGTTCTACAGACGCAAATAACATAGGGACAAACATCCGCAACCTTAAATATATCGGTCATAATTATAGGACATGGAAATAAGAACTCAATACCAATCAAATTTATGCAATACGCCTAATTGTAAATAAAATAAAATGATAATATGCTTGTAAGAATTTGTGGGAATGTACTTGCTTTTTCTCCAAATGATATCTTCACCAATACGTGATGTATTCTGCTGAAGGGCGAACTCTAAATATGCAAAATTTTTTATTGGACTGGGGCGAAGAACCAGCTCATGGCCAACGTGATTGTAAGTGGAAACTCCAGACCATGAACCAGCAAACAACCATGGGCATTTATCTCAAATATTTTTTGCTGCGATATAATGCACTGCAGTTTGGCAACAAAAGTGGGTAATACCCACTCAGAAGGCTCGGTAGATAGGAGTCTATCACATAGGATATAGTCACCTAGTAGACCATAAAAAAGTAAATGAACAACCTATGTCCTATTAATAAGAACTTCTGTATATACGTGATAGAGCCAAGCGGCGGCTTTTCCTGCTCCTCGAATGGGTCAATCCCCCTCCTCATCGTTCCTCCCATCTACCAAATATCCTTAAAGCCCGGCAACGCATCTGCAGCTCCTCTAGTGTTGGAGATATATTTGGGCGAAGGTAATCACTTACCATCAGGTGAACCGCTTGGTCGTTTGCCGCCTTTCCCATAAAATAAAAATATCATATATTTTTAGAGGGGTTTTGGGCGGTAATGTTCTGCCACGCTGCTCCAGTGCAGGTGTACGGAGTTCACATCTCCTCAAAATATTTTCTTTCTGTTATTATACATCTGACATGCATGTTTTCTCACGATTTATAGCTTTTGTAAGTATCATGAAATACTCATATTTAACAATAGTTTGTTTATTTGAACATAATTATACATATAATAATTACACAATCACAAATTAAGTTAAAAATAATAAACAAAAGACACGCAAACTGAAACCTAAAGAGGTTTATATGCAGAGGGAGAGAATCATTACTATTTCAATTAACTTGATTAACCCTTCACGAGTCATAACAATAGGACTTATATTGTTTCAACACGTCGCATATAAAATGTTTCTAAACGACCGTTCTACACTATTTCAAACTTGGGTGGAAAAGCAACAGTAATTTAGATGGCTTGATGGATGACAACCACGCGGCTTAGTATATTTAGAAGCGGCGGCGGCTTACACCGGACTCATGACGGATCCTGGGTGTCGAATGTCAGACGAAGTCAATATTTGTGTAAAATAGAAATCCCTCCACCTTCGATCCTTCGATCTTATTGCATGATAGTGACATCGGATGTGGAAACTTAAAGACGGGTGCCCTTGAGTCTGGGCATTGTCTACTTACTTTACTATAATATATCCTCCATAATTTGCCTTTCGCTCCGATTCAGAACGTGTCGTTCGAAATCGGCCAGGACGACGTCATCGTTGTGTATTTAGATGGAAATGCATTAAACATTTTTGGCATTATGTGTACTCCTCCTCCTCACGCCATATACGTAGATAAAGTTTTCATGGAATATATGATAGCTTTTGCTGTCGCTTTTCTAGAAAATTCTATGTTCAATTGTGTATTTTTAAAGTTAGTCTATTGAATCAAAAAGGTACGAATAATGATTTCTTTGGAATTAAACTATTATTTGCGGAATTAATTACGGCGTTTAATTTTGTTTTTATATTCCCGACGTTTCGAGTGCTTTACAACACCCGTGGTCATGGTTGAACAGAGGTGTTAGACGTCAAGATGTCATAGTCAACTTAGGCTACCTTCGAATTTATTAATTAATTTTGGTCCGATCTACGCAAAATGTGCTCACACTATCTTGAGGTCGTGCAGTGGTCTGTTTGGTTTTAGATTTAATTTTATTAATTACTGGATCCCAAGTTAGTGGTAGTACCGATACCATCTTCTCTATTGAAATAAGGATGTTTTTTCATTTCAACAGCCTCGCGAATCATCCTTTGCTGGAACCGGTGTTCTTTTAGGAGGTTTTGTGGTCTATCATACCAGGACCCGTGACCACGGCTGCAGTAAAACACTCGAAACGACGGGATAGTAAAAACAAAATTAAACGCAATAAAATTCGTAAATAATTGTTTAAGTCAGGTTTAAACTGAACTAAAAGCAAACCTTTACATGATAACTACAGATGTAATTTACATTATTCAGTTGTTTTACAATCCTTGATTTATAAGGTCGAGGTCACGTTTTAAAACGGTGTAAACTGAATATATGAAAGATGGGCCATATCTTTCTTTTTACTTTAAATGCCCCCGTTATCGCGCGTCGGACAGATGGATGTGTCTTCATTTTGCGGACTCAGCCGTAGTACAATTTATCTTCCCAATGTCTAAATCAAGCGAAGGTTCTTTTATGGTTTTTCAATAATGAGCTTCACGATTTAAATGCATGAGTATGACTTTCATAATCTGAATGATAGATAGATAGATAACAAGAATACATTATTATATTTAATTTTAAATAAATTATTTATTTCGTGTTTGTATCTTTCTTTAAGTGTTAAAAATATTCCTTTGTAGTTTTAAGATATTGACAAAGTATTTACTAAAAATGGTATTAACGAAATAATAAAAAAAAAATGTCACCCTCACTACCACGGTGCAACCCGTTAGGTAATAAACGAGGCTCAAGCGACTGACTGGTGGCGAAAAATTGGCCTATCCCAAATCTCACGTACAATTGATGGGGAGTAACATCACAAGCGTGGGGGAGCCGGCACTGGGCTCACCAAACCTTATGCCCAGCGTGTGTACGGCCAAATCTTGAAAATGTATGGCGCCTGTTGGCGCTTTAATTCGGAGGCCTATTGCATTCTTCAGTTGCAGTTGATATAAATCACCTAAAGAAGAGTCGACGGCTCAATAATACATTTGATCTCTGCTTCGTAAATAAACCTTTTAATAATTACAAGGAAAAATTATGATGCTCTTTTAAATATGTCTTCTTATCCTTGTACGAGTATATATCTGATGTGTCGCTTTGGATCGGATCGGATATATTCCGGTTGGATAGAGGCTATTCTTATCGTACGCTCTCGTAACACAATTAACCGCAATATCAACAATTACTGCAAAACAGCCAATATTAGAGCATCACACATCTCTGATATTGGCTATTCTAATATTTGACGATGCAACTTTGCTTAATTAATGTTAGTGTTAGTTACGTTAAAAAGAATTATGTATTTTGTATAATAATTATACTCGTATATATAAGCACACACTAAGTCAGGCACGCTGTAATAATTTAATAATCAAGCTTTTGAAGACTATAAAAACAAATTCAAATGAAAATCTATTCGCACTTCGTTATTTAGAGCCATCGTTGATTAAAATTTAAGTGTTACTCAAATTTTTAGGTCGAGCCTGCTTTTAAGTAGGACCAAGGATGAATTTAAATAAGCTCTCAACAACATCGACTTTAGAGTTGCATAAATATTAATGTTCTGCGCATAGAAGACTAATGGGTATGGATTATATAAGAGGGAAATCTTTGAGAAGGAATTTATAGACATAATATTGTAAGAAATTAATTATTGTTACCGGATATACGGGGTTTGTATCGGAGGAAGTGGGTAGAAAGATGATATAAGATCTCGTCCATGCAACATAAAACAAGTACAAGTAGATACTGAGGCATTCAGCATTCTGCATTCATCATTTGGTTGAGAATCGGAACAATTAGTAAACTCTATTCGGATACTGCTTTTATGCGAAAGGGGGCAAACGAGAGCCATCCTTTAAGGATTTTTAGCAGATAGGAGGGATGATGAGGAAGGTGGTTGAGAAGGGTAAAGAGAGCCGCCGGTTATTTCACTGACTGAACGAAATGGAGAAGCACAAAATTCATCTACTTCACGCCGGCATTCTGCAAGGTGCTTCTCAGTACTATACTTAATTAGCTGTGTTGCTGTCGGTTTGCATACCCTACCAATTTCCTTTCGTTTGAGTTTTCCGTACGTCTTTAAAATGCTATAAAAACGTCCAGCGGCTTCAGTTTTCGTTCCGGCGTGTCAACTTGCTTACTTCAACGGATAATCCACTGATGATCGCATTAGCTATTACAAATTACTTCCATACTGTCCATGAATATTGACTGTTTACATTAAGAGAAAGTGTTTTCTGTTGTTCCCTTAGCTTCGATATTAGATTTTCCGATCATTATTGACGCCTCCATTAGCGCGCTGTCAGTCAAAGCGGACGTCGTTGTTTACATTAAAAAGTACCTTTTTTCCTAAATTAATCACGCTTTTTTCGAATCTCCGCCTAAGATTTCAGTATCGTGCAGAGAATATTTTATGTTAACGAGTAAAAACCATAAATTAAAAAAAGATTATATCTCATTTTGTGGTTGTCGTAAGAAACGATTGGGCAAAATGTGGCAACCTTCAGGTGCAAACCAGGCGACGAGTCTCGTCACGTGACACGTTATAACTATCAGAGAACCAAAAAGTGGGTCGTGGAAGCTCCTTTGAATACGCTGTCGTTGCAAATGAAAGTCCAAGTGAGTGATAAATGTGAGTGCGTATATATCTGTTTAAACGTATTATGATGACTCATATTTCATCTTTCTATTTGCCATCCGGTTGATTAAGATGACGTCGTTTCCGCTATCTGTATATCATATACTGTATACAGTAAAGTTTTTTTTTCGACACCTGATGGTAAGTGATTACCGTCGCCCACATACATCTGCAACACCATAGATGCTGCAGGTGCGTTGTCGGTCTGTAAGGATGTTTGGGAGATGGGAGGGAAGAGGGCTCCGTGGTACTAATCCAGGGAGGATGAGAAGGGGAATAGGTAGGGGCTTTTACCTCACTCACTGAACGAAACGCAGAAGCACAAAACGCCTCTACTTCACGCCGGTATTCTTCGAGGCCGTGGTGCCAATCCGGTCGAGCCAGCGCATTCGAGCAGCAGCTAAAGCCGCAGCTTGGCTCTAGCACGCTTAAGGACAGTATATATTAAAGTATATTGTTTTAAATGGCGTAATAATATACCTACATGTCACTAACTTTGTTACACATTAAAATGCATACATTTTTTTAAAGAAACAGTACTTTAAACATTAAGGTTTTAATTAATTATTATTATTAGCGATTAATTAGACACAATTCTATTTTAAGTGTATTACTGTATTTAATGCAAACCCTTGACTTTGATGCGGATCTACAATCGTTCTGATATTTTTACTAAATTTGTTCTCTTATAATTATTTTGACCACGGCTTCAACTACCGATTACTTAAAAAGTTATTAACTGCATAGGAGATATTATAGTGCCGTAAATGTATGCCCAAACACAGAGGCACTCATACGTCTTTACCTTCGCGTATCATATGTAACACTTAGGATACGCGATAAAATCGGAGGAAGGTTTAAAAGCATTATCGGAGACACGAAACGACACAACATGACCAGACCTGAAAACCAATAATTTGTGTTTTTGCACAAATACTTCGCCTCTACGAGGTGTTTATGTCAGCTTAGCAGAATGGTTGATTGGGAGAGAATGCCTCTAGGCATTAAATCCGCCATGTGTACCACTTTGTGCATGAAGCCTAAATGAATAAAAACTTACTTCGACTGGGATTCGAACACAGAAGCTGATTAAAGCAATGAGTAATAATGTAAATATTTCTTTGGTTTCAGGATTGAATGCAGTTAAGATAGTTAAGATTGTAGTGCCGGAGATAATACAATACGGTGTGCAAGATGCTGTGATCTTAGACTGCGAGTATACATACGGGAACAATACTTCCGGGTTGGTAGTGAAGTGGTTCTTCAGAAACAAAGCGAGACCGGTCTATCAATGGATCGTGTCGCAAAAGCCACAGGACATGGGCATATTGAGGGGTCGCGTCGATTTGTCCTATCGGGCGTCGAACGACCCGTTAAAAATGCACAGAGCACTGCGCATAGTGAAGCCTAATACGGACATATCTGGTGATTACACATGTGTCGTTTCAACATTCATGGAGGAAGATTCGAAAACTAAACAGATGATTGTTTTTGGTGAGTTATTTTTCAGTTATTAAAAAAAATATATATACTAAATATAAATAAAAATAAAACTTGTGTAATACTAATGAATTCAACAACAAAATCGAACAACAATGACGTAGACTAAAACCGAAACAAGTCCCTTTATAGATAATTATTATAAAATTTCTCCTTCTTTTTCTTTAACACTAAAATCTAATAGAGGATGATCTGTTAACTTCAGGCACGAACACAAAAAGTAATGGTTATATCTTAAATAATATGTTGTTGTTTTTGTATATTTCTAAAATTCGAAATCTAAAAATAAGCTCTCACGACTGTATAATCAGGACTCAAGACACTTTACAGCTTTTCACCAGAGCTTATTTGGGACAACGAGAGCCAGTCGCAGTTTCAGTGTCCAAGCCAATAATACAAATCTAACGTTAGTTTCGAGAAAACTCACTGGTACAAGCTCTACACGGAAGATCGAACTCGTATCTGTTAATTTGGAGGCAGAGCCCCTAACCAAACAGATCGGTTTCAATGAAAAAAATATAAATAGCGGTTTCTTTGAAATAAACTCAGTATGTTGTTCTAGTCAACTGACCTACGCAAAAAACTATTATTCGCTCGTGATTTAATTTTCTTGGAATATTTGCCACCCAGTTTCCCTGAATAAAATATACCATACATACTTCCACAGAGTTCAGGGATTTTAACAAATTTTATCTAAATCGGTTGAGGGGTTTAGCTGTAAAAACTTAATAGACAATATTAATAAAAATTATAGGATTATCACATGACTGTCCAAAATATCCATGAAATGGGCCCAAATCGCCTCATGTTCGTATAAACGTGTAATAACTTTCATATGACACTCAGTCAGGTGCAAATCACTCAGAATAATTGGGAACCCAGAATACGCTTTAAATATAAAAGACGTTTTAAAATAAAACAATTATTTTAAAATAATATCCCGCGCAGCACAACTAGGATAGCCAACATAATAAGCCCTGCGTAGAATCAGCAGCCTGGCAATGGGTTACACAGCTCGCGGACCTTCACCCATCAAAAGCAGTCTAGACCGTCCGCGCACATGACCTGTACAATGTTGCAAGAAGTCACCGGCTGCAAATGGCACAGGATCGTGATTTATGATTCGTGCGTGAAGCGAGCTAGCTCCTTTATTTTAATCATATACTTGAGAACGTATATAGACGGAATCAACGTCTGAAACATTAAAATCACACGCATTCCAATGTCATAAAAAAATTCATGTTAGGATATCACGTATATTGGGCACCTGAATAATTTGATATAATGATACGTACACATACGTTTATTTAACGTATATAATTCTGATAGTTTATGTTTGATTGGATTAAGGTTAAAATGAGCTAGCAGTCGGCCATATTTATTTATATATTCTTTATAGAACCGTATACAATATATGAGGTAGCCCAGCCCATTGTCAGTTGCAAGCAAATTCAATCGAAGAAAGTTACAGATAAGTTGTCACCCATATAATGGTAATCCTCGAAGTTCATAATTATACAGTCTGTCTTTTTTTTTTTTTTTTTTTATGGAATAGACGGCAAACGAGCTAGCGGTTCACCTGATGGTAAGTGATTACCGTCGCCCATATACATCTGCAACACCATAGATACTGCAGGTGCGTTGCCGGTCTTTAAGGATATTTGGGAGATGGGAGGGAAGAGGAGGGGAATAGGGAGGGGATGTGGGCCTCCGGTTACCTCACTCACCGAACGAAACGCAGAAGCACAAGATGCCTCTACTTCACGTCGGTATTCTGCGAGGCCGTGGTACCAATCCGGTCGAGCCGGCCCATTCGAGCAGCAGCTAAAGCCGCCGCTTGGCTCTACCACGTTATCTATATCTGTCTATAGATACATTTCAAACCGGAACATAACAGTAGACGAACTGATATATGGCAGCAGAAATGTGTAAGAGTGTGGTGAAGGTGAGTGTCCTATCCAGATGATTTCTAGGCAGACAATTAGTATACCACCTAGGGTTGCAAGTTTGAATCTTAATAGATCTAAACATGTAATTCATAATACTACCACCGGCCTGAGATCCAGGGTAATGAACAAAATTAAATCTTAAACCAAGAATACCACTGCACGACCTCTAAATACTGTAAGCACATTCTGCGTAGATCAGACCAAAAACCATAAATCAAAAAGCTGAAGGTAACCCGAGTTAACTATGACATCTGGACGTTTACACCTCTGTGTCTTCGTAACCATGGCTGCTGTAAAGCAATCTTAACGTCGGGAACATAAAAACATAATTAAACGCAATAAAATCCATAAATAATAGTTTCATTTCAAATGTGTAGTGTTCGCGTAAATATAATACTAATAGAAATCATTATGTAATCCATGTTTATCTTATAAGATTTGTATGAATTTATAATTAACTATAAATTTACACATGAGATTCTCATCACTTGTTGAAACTTCATCACAGTGAAAATTATTATAAACGCTTATTACCAGTACGTAAATTGTCAAAACAGTATTGTAACCATTCGATTTAAAACCTCTATCAGAGTAATTCTTCTCATTATGTTTTTAAAACGAAAAAAACATCACAAGGAAATAGAGCCATCTAATAATTTAAGAATTAGCTTATTTTGAGGACATTCTTATTTTCGCGTAACGTTAGACAATCACAGACTTAAAAGTAGTTAAATAAATAATCTTCTGGAATAATATTTACTATAAAATTTAATCTGCCACTGAATAGAACAGGGAATTTCAAATAACACACGATAACATTTTCGAGAAACGTCTACGTCACTGGTGACATATTTTGTGACAGCCTTCTAACAGATTTAAGCACCATAGTGATGTGAGTAACAAGCGAGCGACATTTAGTATATTTTTACTCATATATTACAATATAAACATACATATTATTTAACAGTTTTTTTAATATTTTTTATAATATTAATATTTTGTGTAAGTCAACAATTATCGCTAGGGACATGTAATAACAAAACATTAAATATATTTTATTATTCATTAATATAATCCTGCATGAAATAATAAAGCCCAGGTCTTAAGATACTCGCTATAGTACGCGAGTGACCTGGATTCAAATCCCTGTGCCGGCACCACTTAAATCGTTGATTGCAATATTGTGTGTGCAATGTTGTTAAGTGCTCTACGGCGTAGGAAACATTTCGAGCACTTCAACTACAGCTATTTCGAAGACATGAGAAACTCGCCGACCCTTTCCGGCAATAAAATTCTCTACAATATTGACATGTGGTCTTTACAGTGGGACATCAATAAACTACTACATTATTTTTAATAATAAAAAGTAGAGGAATGTTTCATTGAGGAAAATGGTGTTTATTAAATTAGATTAGATTGTTATATTTGTAAGGGAGAATGTATGTGTGTCATCTCTTTCTCTTCGGCTGCCAGATACCACCGGCAAGGTGCCCTACTAGCCAATATACGAGTATGCCGAATGTTGGCGTAATATCCTTCTGAGCTTCCTTTTTATTTCCTTTTCCGGAAATCATGTAAACACGTTTTCCGGGTTACAGACCCTTTTGGTTTATCCCTCAGCCCATAGATATTTGATTTTTATTAAAAAAAAACAACTTTATGTAAATAGACATTTACTGTCCGCTACGCACTACTTCTTACGTCTAAGGTTTTTGTAAAGTATTTGTTAGAAAATTTGCTGACCATAACTAGTACTGTTCTCCCCATAACTAGTACACCATCAGTTACAGAGAGGCTCTGGCGAATGAATAGTGGCGTAATATACTTCCGAATCACCTGAACCCAAACTCCACAGAATAGTGATGGTGCTTTCTTGGAAGGACACGTGTTCAGCAGTGTACTAAAATGAGCTGATGATTAGAAATTAGATTAAACAAAAATACTTTTAAAAATGATTATATATATTAGATAATTAATAAGCATGCGACTTAAAAAATTGTTGACGTCTGTAATTATGCGCAGAGCATGCAACTCTACTCTGACTAAAAATTTTGTAGGAGAAGAGAACACCTTAACCAAAAACGATCGGAAGGTAAAGACATTAGGATTCTTATTAAGCTTTCGGCGCTTATTTAATTTTTTTTTTTAGTATTATGATAACAGCATTTTCTTATGGAAATTACGTAAACACGTTTTTTCGGCACAAAGAGAGCTTTAGTTTATCCCTCAGCCCATAGAGCATTGGTTTTTATTAAATTAAACAACATTATGTAAAGAGACATCTGCTATCCGCTTCGGATCTCGTTTTTACGCCTAAGGCATTCGTAAGGCTTTCGGGGAAATGAAGCCGGCCAGCTTATCTTCACGAATGGCATGTCGAATCAAGATTGTTTTTAAATTAAGATCAATACGAACGAGTCTATTCCGATTAAAACGTTTAAGGAAGAAACGAAAATAAAATCGTTAAGCTATTGTTTTTGGGAAGTTATATATTAAAAAATAAATTTATAAATATGTGAAGGGTCTACACAAAGCTATAGAAATACAGATAGAACCATTGAAGACATCAAGATTGATATATGTAATTATTATAGTTTTTTTTTAATGAGAACGAAGGCAAACGAGCAGACGAGCCACTTAATGGTAAGTTATTTCCGATGCCCACGTACATTTGCAACACCAGAGGAGCTGCCGGTGCATTGCCGGCCTTCCTATCGTACTTCCCATTCCCCAAATATCCCTAATTTTGGTAATGGGAAGTACGATGGGAAGGGGGGAGTGGGCCTCACTCATCGAACAAAAACGTAGAAGCACTAGATGCCTCTACTTTAAGCCTGTATTCTACGAGGCCGTGGTACTACCCCGGTAGAGCCGGTCCATTCCAGGAGCAGCAAAAACCGCTACTTTGCTCTACCACATACGAAACGTGTTAACTAAACGTGATTGACAATGGATAGGTTAACATTTTTCGTATCAAACTTATTTTAGAATGCAAAATTGTAAAGAGATAACCGTAAACTGAAAGTGTAACAAAACCATCCACTTCGTTTCTTTCGAGAAAAGTCTACTAAGGGATTCCGATATATGGCGGAAACAATGCCTGATATATAATAGACTTCAGAGACTATATTGATAATAATGATGAGATTGTAATGATGAAAGGTGATAGCTAATCACCTTTAGTAAAGTAATAATAATCATATCATCTCTTAGTAGATGAAAACGAATTAAAACAGTGCATACACTATAGGAAGGCTCTATCATTGCCTAAGAGATCTGGATAGGTTTAACTATCTTACCTATTTCTGACACTGATGTGTTCCAGTTGGAAAGATATACTAAGCCAGCATAGCTACAGACTCTGTTCTGTCCTCAGAGGTAACAACGCATGTGTAAGTTCCTTGTTCCTTGATTGAAGTTGTTTTAAGATGTTTGTGCTGCAGTTGCAACCTACCATTGGGTTGACTGTAAGTTAGTTCGTCACCCCAATCCAAATATATATACCATCATATAGATATATCCATCATATACCAAGGAATAACAACTTTATAAGGTTTGAAGGATCAAATGTAGAGTGAACATAGAAACATGAAAGGATCTATATACAAGTCCATTGCTGAATATAGGCCTCGTTTAAAAAGCGTTTGAAAAACCGAATGGTTATTATATTTCTCACATTGGAAAGAAACGTTGGCTGCTACTATCCCTAATCTATACTGTTTAAGTCTTGCTGTAACCTGCAGAACCGAGGGGAAAAACAGGTCCATGAATGTGGCGACATCTATGTCACCATATGAGAAGCTCGAAAATTCTAGACATTTATGAAAATCACTTCCTCAAGATGGCGCTATTCACTATACGTCGATTGCGATTAAATCTATCATCGCGCTATGAAAGTTTCTACGGATCATTACGTAAAAGATCCAAATAACACCCTGGTAGAGGAGACATCCTCCCCAAGGCAGAGGCGGGTAGCTACCCTTTTCCTTTATACCTTCATCTGCAATACGTGTACCGCTCATTGGGTACTGGGCAAGGTTACCATTACCTTACCGGATGACTCTCCAATTTTACGAATTTATGCAGGCATATCGAAAACCTATTGTGTGGCCATCTAAGTATATGTTAAATGTTTAGTAATTAACTTAAGTCTGTATTGATGATTCCGATGATGATGCTCAAAACCTTTATCCTAACGCAAATTAAGTATTGTTCGTTGTTTAAAGTTTCTCCTGTAGTTGATATTAAATGTAAGTAGCGAAGCTGCAATATTCTCACTGAAGTTTAGGCAGTGAAAATCCATTTAATAGTTACTGGAGGCTATCCAATAACACATTTCTTGAGAAGGGTTTAGCGAGGCCTCTCCATATCGTATTGTAGGACCGATATGGGTAAACTGTTCGTAGTGTAATTTAGCAAATTGTCTGCCTTTGAATTATATAGAGAATAGAGAATAGTATTCCATTCACCCGCACAAATTTCAGATGGTTTCGGAACGGTAACAACTTTTGTTCGGAATGTAAAATCGATCGCTGTTTGTTCGGATGTAGTTTTCACGATTTAATTTTATGTTAAGCACATTAAACTAACCATACCATTGGTTTGTTTAATGGTAGACCTAAACAAACATTTCACGATCAAATCGGAGACGTTCTGAAAAAAGGCCAGGACGAGGGTACTCTAAACGAATGCGATGATTGATGAAAGTGGAAGAAGCGAAAAACGTATGTCAGGACCGTAGCAAGTGGAAGAAGATTGCCTCGGCCTAACCCGTTAAGAACAAGGCGTCAATATATATACATTAAACAAAACACTCTTTAATAAGTTATGAGTGGTTGTTCCTAAGCCTTGCTGCCTATGTAAGTACTGCTTGCCTTTCTGCCTGCTGCTGTGTTGCGAAGCTTCTTTTTATCCCGGGAAAGCCTCGTGAAAATTTTTCAAGCGTAGCTTTTAAGTCTGCGGCACATGAGACAGTTGTAACAAATCGCAGAAAGGAACTTGGATAAGTACTGCGCTTTTATAAACTCATTCAAATAAAGCTTAAGCTTTTTCTTGAAATGTTTAACAGTAGCAGGATTTAAACTACAAAACAGCGAGCTTATAAGGCGCTCCTTTGGCCCATTCATCTTGAAAGTTTATACATTTTCAAATGGTATCTTAGACACTTTTAACTTTTATAAAATTAATGCATTATAATATTCACTATTACATGCCCACTTCTGGAAAAAGGTCTGGAGGGAACTAAGTAGGGATTGAAGATCGCATCACCAGACTTCACTCCTTAGAAGCTGCAACCGATTTTTCAGTCTTTGTACTTCTAGTCTGCTATTTTAGATGGTTATTCTTCTGCCGGACACTATGACGGTTAAGAGATTACTCGAAGCCTTGAAACTATACTTGAAACCCCAAGAATGAAAAATTGTAGCATATTTACTTACGACTTTTGTATCAATTTTTATTAAAAGTTCCTGATGTCTCACTAAGTAATAAGTGACTTCACAGTACAATATCCAGACTAATGTTAAACGTCTCATTGATTTCGCTTAAATTCACAAACGCGCTGAATCTTTTCTAGACGTAGACGTTAATGTCTTACTGTTTCGCGAACGTCTATCATTATTTAAAAGGGTTTGAAGACGGAATGATTGATTGTTAATTCCCGAGTAAGTTCCCGAAATATTTTTAGATATCGTTGCTCAATTATGTTCATAACCACGATGCATCCATTCACCGCCGAGCAAGTAGTTAATCAGCTTTTAAAATTGCGATTATGTACTCAAGTCTGCTACTCCTTTTATACTCCTATTACCTATGTAATACGTAGGTATTTATGATTTCATTTATCTGAGTTTAAATTTAAATTATGTTTATTCTTCTTAACAACGTACCGTGGTAGCCTAGAGGCCAAAGAGTTCGCTTTAATTTCATAGTACGCGAGTTACCAGGGTTGCAGACTCTACTAAAGTAGTTTATGGAAATTTTTGAGTGACGATCTTACTGTGTGATCAGGCGTGAAGAAAAATATCGTGAACATAACTGCATTTCTGAGAAGCAACTCGAGGACGTGTGTTGTTCGCTCGCCCGCACTGGAGCAGCGAGGCGGACCTTTCCCGGCTTTAAAGCTCTCTCAAATATTTAAGAGAAGTCCTTTGCCTAGTGTGAATTTACAAACTGTAGCGTTTTACAAAACTTCTTCTCATTTCGTAAAACCATCCAGTACTCAAGATACAGAGGATTTTAGTTTGAGACTGAACGAACAATTTGTTCAATGTAAAAAATCCTCTTTATCCGCACTGGTTTTTTTACAGGCCCAAATAGTTAATATGATGCTGTATTAGATATTTCGGCTTCTATACCAGCAGCACTTAGACAATTAAAATAACACAAGTACTTGATATTCAACAGATGTGGCAAACATCCGCAAATACCGCCAAACTATACGGAGAGGAAAATCAAAGAGGTTTCCGATGTGAACGGAAGCGTGCTTCCGTACAGTTGTCAATTAGCCTGTTAGTATCAAAAGAGAACACTTCGAAGAGATGTTTTATAAATTTGTAAATATAATTTAAAATTAAATGTGGTTATTAAACAATTACAATAACGTAATTATTGTGGAATAATAAGAAATATAAAGACAATAATAATCCCTGGGAATGAGATGATCGCCTCCTCTCCGTGTTTGAATATTGGATAAGAATGTGACTAAAGAACAAAAAATCATGCGGATTCTAGCCTGTTCCTGGTCCCTCCATTATGATATTTACGAGTACAATAATTATATTGTCATTAGACATGAGTTATTACATAAAAAAAAATCCATTTCATATATATACTATACAAACATTTTTTTAAAAGAAAGCAGTTTATGAGATCCTAAATGTGAAACAAAATTGCTTTAGGTAACTTGATATTATGCGAGAGCAGTTGGCCGTTTTGGCACGCGCCGAGATCGTTACAGTTCATTAACCCTCACCTGCCTTCTTACGAAATATCCTTATGAGTGTTATGTTTCAGTGCCGGAGACGAACTTCCGTCTCATCCAGAACAAGACTGACGACGATACCGTGAATGTCATATGCGCAGCGGACGGTGCATTTCCTGCACCGAACCTCACGCTGGCCACACCTGAGAGGTGAGCTTTTTTTTTGTTCTTATTGTGTAAACATGCCACCGCCATCTGTGGTTGATGACATGTTAGCTTTTATAATAAAAACATAGCTTTGTTCATGCAGCGGAACATGGCAATTTTTTTTTTGTTTATAAGCCTGTGTCGGTCAACTGCTAAACAAAGGGATTTTCCACGAAAGCGCTAATAAAAGCTGGGATGCCATGCATAAAAGAATTGCCCGTTGCAATTATATCAGATTGGTATCGGGGCTCTCAGATTGGTGAGCATAGTGCTGATGGAACTAGAGATGTTGCTTACGATTCCTAATAGGGTTCGGTATATTCAAATGGATTTTCCGCCATGGATTTCTTTAGCCTATAAATATGCCACTGTTGAGATATTTTTTTCATCACTAAGCGGGTAGTAAATTCAGTAATTTAAATTACAGTTAACAAGCGTATGCTCTCAAAGCCTTGTATGGAGCAGTATACGAGTATCCTTTCTATTTTTTTTTTAAATACTGTCAATGCTGTTAACATTACTATTACTCCTGTTAACTACTCCAAGGAAGCATTTCCGCTTGTACCTGGAGTGGTTTACGACAATAGTGTCATGGCGGGCTCGCTCCATAAGGAAGATTTGTCATTATCGTCACGCTCGGCAAGCGGATTGGCGTTCGCAGTACCAGATACCTCGCACCTTAATAAAAAAAATATCTTTATTTACGTAAACACAGAGAATACATATAACCCATATCTGGAGACTCCTTTTGAGCAAATAAATGCCTGTGCCAGGAGACGCCGCTCTTCCATATCTGAAATTAACGAAATATATTATCAATATTTACCAAAATATTAATTATAAATGAGTGAGTGTCTCTCTCTCTCTGTGCGTGTGTGTGTGTGTGTGGGTGTGGGTGTGGGTGTGTTTGTTTGTTTGTGTATGCGTGGGTGTGTATGTGTGCGTGAAGGGAGTAAGTGTATATGTGTTAGTGCTTTCCAAATTACTTCAAGTATTCCAAGAGTTTTTCCGTTTCATCATACGTTAATGTTTTTAGCCACAGTTTTTAATGTTTTAGCACCTTAGATACTGCTGACAGTCATCTATCTGTGTGCTTATATTTGGTCTGGTATTTTTCGAGATCTTTTCACTCAATCGCCTCTTACGACACCCACGGGAGGAAACGTGGTGACAGATTCTTACGCCAATACCACACGGCCAGCATCGTATATAAACGTTATGTAGATATATAATAATAAAATATGAAAACATAAATCTTACAGCAATCAAAAATTTTACAAGCGATAACGTTCTACGTATTCGTAAAATGTTCATATCAAGAAAACAGTATTAGTAATTATTGGTCTAGAAAAAATTGAAGCTAAATAGAAAAATAGTGCTAACGTGTCGAGGTCGTATAAAATCGAGGAGGTAGGCATCGCTCGCCAATTGGCTTACTGGCCAATTGCACCTTATCGCAACCCGACCTGCCTACATCGCGGCGTTTATGTTTGCGTGATGTTACTTACATTATTGCGTTGATTATATAAGCAGCCACTACGTTGATTCAAATGGGGTTTTAAAATTTTAAAAGCACAATAATAATAATAAGCGATCCCTCGTAGGCTTTGTAACCAATAACTTTCTCACACAATTATATGGAACTGACGAACCGCCCGAACAGTACTGTAATATACAAACTGAATATGAATAAATCATTAGTTTCATAGAGCGCGAGTGATCTGGGTTCGATTCTCGGTGTCGGTAAAAATTTGTTTTAAGTTTAAAGTGCAGAATTTACCATGTACTCGGTTACGGAAAACATCGTGAAGAAACCTACATGTCTGAGAGATAATAAAAATATTCGAGGACACGTGGAATCCCCGCACTGGACCAATCGCTATGCCCATCAGTGGGTATTTACAGGCATTACTTTACTTCTACGTTTACAAACCTTCCTCGTGAAATGTTCTAAGTAATGTTGAAAACCGCATAGAAATTCACTTTTAACGATAATCAATAGAAAAAATATGACATGCAGTGTGATACAATACAATTCGCTGTTAAGTTATACTCAGTTTAGAAGCTACAAGCAAATCCACAAGGATTCCGACTTTGTAACTTCCGCCGCTAATACAACCATAAAGTACTTCAAATGAATTACTTATGTATATTCAGTGATAATTTCAATCGGTTACCTATTACTTTTCAAAAACCGCTATTCATAGGTAGGACAGACAGACGAACGGACAGACGGACAGCGTAGGCTTAGCGCGGGCGAACCCTAAAAAACAGCTAAGGAAAAAATCTGTCAACGGTGCTCTTTACGTGCTACCATATCTCCCGAACAGCAAATTACTGTTTGCCAAAACCAACAATTTAGCGCATGTGACTGTACCACGCAAATATTATAAACACTCACGTCTGTTACCCATAGGGGTAGACAGATGTTACGGTTTTTAATTAGACACGTCTCAGTGTAGCCAAACTAGGACAACCAACTCTTCGCCTCTACCGGACGTGACATGACGTGTTTGCTCTCAGAGATCATGAAATCTATAACGTCTCTTCTCAACGTCGCCTCTTACGACATCCACGTGATGAAAGGGTGCGGCAGATTTTAATTATTATTTTATAACGAAACTAAATAAACTAATGATTTTGATTTACGTTGATATGAAAAAATATTGAAGTTAGATTAATTAATCTAACAATTACACAATTACTCTTACAATTAATATAACAATTATTGTTATTTATCTTTTAAGTATTCAACGATTGTATAATAACTTTCAGTAGTCAGCAATTTTTATTATATGTTTTATTAATTTTACAAAGCTGTTGCTATAAGTATCAAGCTTGAACCGGGTACCCTAGAGTCAGACGCTGCAATTAAGAGGCAAATTCAGACTCCAAGTGATAGCACCATAGAAAGGAAGATTAACCTCTGAACACGACTTTAGATTATCAAATCCAAAAGTTCAATACACTCCGTACATGAGTACATGATCTTGTATTTTTGGTGACATATATAAATCTACGGCTTTCTGTCAATTACTATCATTTAGATTAACTTAATAAATAAAAATATGTATTCCTTGTTAGTTAAAAACTTGTTAGTAACTATACGTAAAGACCAGTAAATATTTATATCTAAAAGAACACTCGCCGATTATATCAAGATGTAAATTTAGTAATGGCAAGTTTAAAATTTTAAAACAGAAAAAACCCTTTTTTTACGCTTTGACTTAATACGATTACGCGTAAAACCGGGTACATAGTCCATAAATCCTTTTAAATTTAATGTAGCAGCTTTCAGTAATTTTTTTATATGAGAAAGGGGGCAAACAGCAATCGGCTCTACTGATGGTAAATTACCGTCGCTCTCATACATCTGCAACGTCAGAGGAGCTGCTGATGCTTTAACCGCCTTTAAGGATATTTAGGGGATGGTAGAGAGTATTAAAGAGGTGATGGGGGAGGGGAGAGGGCCTACGGTTACCTCGCTCAAGGAACGAAACGCAGAAGCACAAGATGCCTCTACTTCACGCCGGTACTCTTCGAACTCGTGCTACTACCCCGGTCGAGTCAGGCCATTCAAGTAGCAGCAAAAACTGCCGCTTTGTTCTACCAAGGAGATGTTTCTTATTTAATATTACGTATGTATATTTTGTAGATAAGCAAAAATGTATTATACATCAATGTCTTTACTTGACATCGATAATCACATACCAAGTACACACAATATTTTATTGAATATTACATGTCATTTATGAGAAATAATTGATACCGATAATGAAAGTATTTTATCACAGTTATTAACATTATAGTGCGGTTACCTACCAATTGGCCATACTATGTGAAAGTTAGCGCTTCATATATTTATTGTAACGCGCAGCAAGTTTCGGTATTTCGATATTGCTGAAGACTTCCCGCTTAATATGTTTTCGTAAATGGCAAACGTCTTCACTTCAAGAAACACTTGTTACTTCATCATCATCATTATCATCATTTCAGCCTATCAGAAGTCCACTGCTGAACATAGGCATCCTCCAAAGATTGCCACGAAGCTCGGTCCTGAGCCACCTGCATCCATCGACTTCCCGCAACACTGCGCAGGTCGTCACTGCATCTTGTGGGG
Source organism: Bhutanitis thaidina (assembly GCA_029286595.1). Taxonomy (NCBI): domain Eukaryota; kingdom Metazoa; phylum Arthropoda; class Insecta; order Lepidoptera; family Papilionidae; genus Bhutanitis; species Bhutanitis thaidina. The sequence continues at coordinate 2,871,556 of JAGSMS010000003.1, forward strand.
GGCCGTCCTACACTGCGTTTGCCTGTACGTGGCTGCCACTCAAGAACCTTTTTTCCCAAGCGGTAGTCAGTTCTGCGAGCTATGTGGCCGGCCCATTGCTACTTTAGCTTGCTGATCTTTACGGCTATGTCGGTTACCTTAGTTCTGCTGCGGATATCATCGTTGCAGACTCTATCACGCAGAGAAACACCGAGCATAGCCCTTTCCATTTTACTTAACTCGGATATATTAGTTTATTAATTTTGATCATTGATTTCCGTAACTAGTTCTGGAAATGAATAATCTGCATTTGGACTTAGATTGTAAATATTCGTCATCCATCGTTAAACTACAGCTGCATTTTCACGTAGCAAAATTAAGATATTTTCCGACAATAGTATCATTGGATATCGCGCGAAAAAAATTACACCAGACTAGATTATTGGCTCTCTGAGTAGGTCCCTATTTTAAAAACCGTGGTAGAGTTTGACGTTCGCAAGAGCTTTAAATAAGACTAGATTGAACAATGAAATTTTACTATGTTTCGAAGTTACGTTACGGTACGAAATTATGCCAAACCATTTCATCAATATATATATTATGTAATAACATACCTAGTTAAATCATTTCTTCAAAAGAGATTCGTTCATTTGTATCATCAGAGCGATACTCGTTGCTTAATAAGAAATAAGCGACACTTTAATAATCGATATTGCATTCGAAACTTTATTACGACGTTCATAAAACGGTTTTCATTCTCCATTTATTTTGTAACGTAAAAAGAAAATTTGGCAACATTTCTGCAGCTCAAGACTAAATCCGATTTAAAGCTGCCACCTGGTGCACCTTCCATCGGGTTTCTTACTTAAAAATATGCTTTGAGATGAAATTTCGACGTCGACTGTAAGTTTTTGGAAAGCAAAATTTAATATAAGCCTTCGGTACGTGTGCTTTTAAATTTGGTTATCTATAAAAGCTTTGTTTTAAATCACAAATATAATAATAGTCGGTGAACACAGTGCTGGGATCCTCACACTGATAATTACTCGCCACAGTAGGTTGCGAGGGTTACGTTTATTAACTAACACGTGCAGACAGTAAATAGAGCCAAGGGTTTATTTCCACGACCTCGCAAAATTCCGGCGTGAAGTAGAGACATCTAGTGCTTCTACGTATCGTTCTGTGAGTTAGGTGACCGGAGGCTTTCTCCCTCTACCCCCTTTTCTCTTCCCCAAACGAAGGCGGCAACTGCTCCTCGGGTGTTGCAGATGTACGTAGGCGTCGGTAATCACCTCCCATCAGGTGAGACTATATTTTTTAAATAACATATTACAGGACATATATACACTTAGGATAAATATGTCTGGTATATTTAATAGTTACTACGATAGAATTTAAAAGGTGGTAGACTGTTTCTCTGACTAGGAGTCTTATTGCCATTTCTGCCGCGCATCAGCATTCCAACTTCTGCAGCGTTCCGATTTAAGAGGTATAGAGAAACAGCAAGATTACGGGCTGTGAGGTATTTCATAATAATTTTCAGAGATGACAACGCATATGTAACCTTCTTCGATTGAAGTTATTTGCAGGTGTCCATGAGCTGCTGAAGCGCCTTTGTCACCTCAATCCAGTAAAAAAATTGTAAGGCTACTTGAAACTATCCTCAGTCCAATCTCATAAGACCGAAATAGATGATCGATTTGCTAAAAGTGTTTTTTTTTTACAAATTCTGACTCTCTTACTAACTTTAATTAATATATACATACATATACTCATTTATAGTTAGGTTTAAAATACGAATTTCATTTAGTATGACTCGTAGCCAAACATGCTACCCACTTTCCCACTCAAGCTTTATCCGCTTAAACAATTAAAAAAAAAATCCGTGTGACGTCATTCCTCTTAAAAATAATACCGCGTTTTATTGTGAACATGGTTTTTGTTTTCATGGTTTGGTTACCAGAAAAGGAGCAAGTGCCTCAACTGATGCTAAGTGACTACCTGAATACCATCATTTACGTAAGCAAATCTACAACAGAGAGGCTGCAGGTGCGTTGCCGGCTGATTTAGGACTATTTATACTAGCCTTAATATTAATGTTTTTTTTAAGGTTGTTTTAGCATAATAAAAAATCCTGTGAAGATACTTGAATCGGTAATGCTAACAATAATCAATAATTTTATAAAGACTAATTATTATTTTATAGGAGACTGGACGGCGCCTCTCACGATCTCAAACTGGTGAATGGAAGATACTCGGCTGTTGCGACGGTGACGTTGCTAGACGCAGATCTACCTTCGCCCGCGGAGTTCATTTGCACTCTGAGAATACCTCTAGCAAAATACGCAGTGAGAAAAGAAGCAATTTATTATCCAGGTGAGATTTTATTATCTTACCTTACATATTAAATTTTACCTCTTTATAACATTAGAGTATATTTACTCCAATGGTCAACCTATCCTGCTGCTACTGACCGAAAAGGTCTCGTCCGAACATCTCAAACGGTACAAGATTTTTCTTCCGCCTTTCACTTAAAAAGTAATTGTGTGTACGATTTGCATCATTAATTTAATGTAACTCTTTAAGACTAATCAATACTAGCCTAGGTATTTTAATTATCTATGGTATGTATGATTTCACTAACTACTTAAATTATACGTTTATTAAGGAAAATAGTGGTTTCCTGATTTCAAATCATGTATCTAAAGTAATTATACTTTATACCTAGTTTGCTGAAAAAATCCTTCTTGCTATGTTGTTCACTGGTTGGTGCCTCTCCAACTACTGAACGTTGCCAGTCGGCTTCGTATATTTCCTCTTATCTTGAGCAAGGCGAAATAGTTCAGCGACGCAAGTGATCCCCGTTCATTCCTGGATGTTGCACCACGATGATATTCTTCCACGGTCGGATGTCCTTTTTGGTTGCTGTAGCTCGTATCTGTAATACCACCACATATCTCCCAGATATGCAACTTTCCACCGTTTGATTATTTGCAAAAGCTTGCATTCAGAGAACGGCCAACCCGTCTAAGAACCTTCTCATTGGAGACCCTTTGAGCTCAGGATATAGCCATCGTGCGTCTGTAGGGCTACTCCTACCAAAAGATATTCAAAAAATAACCGAAACGGAGTACATTCTTCATCGGCATATTTACGACTAAAGCTCAGTATTTTTCCGCCATATTTTTTTTTAGAGTTTGCTCTTAGTCAGTTAGTTGCTAAGCAGATGGATCAGTGAGCGCATTATTGATATTCCTACACTAGCGATGCTCCTTAGTTAGCGATATTAGGGTTCATGAAATTCGTGTGGATTTTCCGTAATCAGTATGCCTCCAGAGTTTTGTAGCCTTTTCCATTCCATTCCATTCGTAGATAGTGCACCACGTGCAGGTGAAGAAGTCATTTCGATAAAAAAAGATGTCATTAACACACCTTACACCAAGTGCCATCTATACATTTCAGTATTTTGTTAGGTATAGATAAATATTGTTCAAATTTATTAACTTACATATCTATCTTACTTACTAATTATAGTACAGTGGGTTAGTCACTTTCATATAAAAGATACTAAAGTAGTAATTTTCACATATAACTATTTACGTAAATAATTTCAAATTTATGATAATAATTAGCAGTATATTCTCCTTAAAATTTATTTTTAAAATCCCCGTAACATGCAAATGCGCTATATTATTTCCATTCCACCCCTAAATCTGGGTATGCATTGAATTAAATAGGTATTTATGTAGCATTTCCACGAGAAACAATTGTAGCGACAATGTTAACATAATTTTGTGTTCTTTTTAATGGCCAGGAATTTGTTAAAGCGCTGGCAGGATAAAACACGACGACATAAATAGAAAGCTGTTTATTTATTTAAAACAAGCAATTTAACCGCTTTATAAGTCGACGAACGTCGTTACAGCAGGCCAGGAGTGAAAAGAATAAGGCAGGGAATATAATTTTTTTTTGCGAAAAGCTCGAAAATAACAATTTCGCAGAATAATTTGCGAAGGCCATTTAAGCTTTTTATCAACGAAAACTTCGTGTACACAGCTATCTGAACCGGAGCAGAGAGATGAAACATTTCCTGCAGCATTTGCCGTGAATAATTTTATGCTCCGTTAACTTCATTTTATGCGAGAAAAAAATTCTCTAATAGAAAATTAGTGGGTAAGGGAAAACACAAACACTTTTTCAAAGCGCCCGCTTCTAGTCTTAATGAAAAGTCAACAGGCAGGCAAGTCGAGCGGAATTTCAACTGAAAAATAATTCTCGCTAAATCTTAATGTCTGAAGATTCATAGCGCGGATAACGTTCATTAGATGTTGAAAAATTAAAATAGTCCATTGTAAGCATTCTCAGACAAACAAAAAGTATAATAATGAAAATATATCAAAGAACAAAGAATGAAAACTAATCAAATGACGAATAACCGTATAGTTTCTTGAATACTATCTAATATTTAATGTAAACTTTAATATGACCCACTAAAAGACTAAACATTTTCAGTAAAGTAAGAAATAATAATTTTATTTATACGTGTACGTGGTAGAGCCAAGCGGCGACATTTACTGCTGATTGAATGAGCCAGCTCGACTGGGCTGGTGCCACGGCGAAATACGGGCATAAAGTAGAGGCATCTTGTGCTTCTACGTCTCGTTTGGAGAGCGAGGTACCCCTCCTTCCCAAACCCCCTCTTCTCATCATCCCCCAAATACTAAGACCATCAAAACACCTGCGGCTCCTCTGGTGTTGCAGGTGTACGTGGGCGATGGTAATCACTCACCATTAAGTGAACATCGCACGTAAAAAAAAAACCCATTTGATGAAGACATACTTCTGGTTGAATTTGCCCCGGCGACAACTGCGTCACAACAAAAAGCTGTTAATTGCGTACGATATAATTTTACAGTTAAGTAAACATAAGTCCATTTACTCGTTCTCACTTATCCAAGGCCCATTTATCGTTAACGCAGGAAACACGAGGACAATTACCATACATTCTTCACCATAAGGCACAAGGCTTCTTTTAGCCCAGGATTCGTCTGGCTAGGTGCCACCCTCTTATCCATTTCTGCTGCTTAACAGCAATGCAACTACTGCTGCATTCCGCTGCTGTGGTTTTTGAAAGGTATAAAGAGCCAATATAGTTACGGGCTATGAGGTATTCCATTTTAGTCCTCAGGAGAGATAACGCATCTGTAATCTTCTTTCATTGAAATTGGACAGCAGAAGCCACTTACCGCCAGGAGAATTGTTAGATCGTTTTTCACTAAAATAATAATAAATAAAATACAATTTATTGTACACCAATTAGCAAAAGTAGGAAAAATAAAATAAAAATAAACATAAAATACACAAAGGTACAATTGGCGGCCTTATCGTTTAGAAGCGATCTCTACCAGGGAACCACTTTGCAGAGGAAATAATGACCAGTGATCAAGGGTTAAGTTAAATATATAGGCAGTAAAACAAACAGATTTGAAAACAAACAGTTTGATTTTTTCACAAATATTGGCTTCTCCTTGAAATCGAATCGAGGACTAAAGACCAGAGAGTCTTATAGTAATTACGTACATCTTACCAAGTGAAATGCAAAACTTTTTACTTAATTTACACCGTTATATTTCGGTAAAGAAGACATTTTCAGAGTAGAACCGGCATGAAATTCTCCATCTTTTTTTTTGCACAATGCAACTATTTTATAGGAGTTTCTTTTTAATTTTTGATTTACTTATAAAAGAATATATAATTCAGTACATTTGTCCTTAATAATTTCAACATATGTATTATATGTATTTTTTATCAGGACCTATAAGTACCACTCCAGAAATGCCGACCGCGGCTGACATGCAACTGGCTGCGGCCGTTGGCTCTAAAGGTTTGTAAATTTGATTATCATCATCACGAACTCAGTATGACACTTCCCCTTATATTCTAGGTCATCGCGCCACCGAGTACTTACGCTAAAACGACTAAACGCTCAAAGCGTTTTGAAATTGATTGACCAAAATCCAAACACAATCCTTCGAATTTTCTAGCAGTGGTATTAGATAAATGATAAAAAAATATGTAAGTTATACATGCGTTTGTTATACAGTCGGTGAAACTTCCTCATTATGGAAACTTCAGGGTAAACCCAATGATTTTATAATAAAGATACGTTATATGATTCTAAATCAAACGAACAACCGTGGTAGTCTAGTGGTCAGAGCGCTCGGTTTAGTTTCGTGGAGCACGAGTGACCAGGGCTCGATCCCCGGTGCCGGCACTATTAATATAATTTCAAGTGCTTTATTTACCACGTGCACCATCACGTGCTCGGCGGTGAAGGAAAACATCTTGAGGAAAATTGTATATTAGAGAAATAATAAAATTGACTATTTCGTGGACAAGTGAAGCTCGCCAACCGGCACTGGAGGAGCGTCGCGGGCACTTCCCGGCTCCAAAAATTCTCTCAAATATTTGAGGAGGCCTTTGTCCAAACATCGTGAAGCAACCTGCATATCTGAGAAATATTAAAAAATATATTTTATTAGTTTACTTATATTACATACAATTAATACGGAATATGAAGTTATAAAACTAAAAACGGTTAGCGGGAACTGGGAAGCACCTCTATACCGTATTCGAACTACGACTAAGGCCAGAGGCAACAATTGTAGTCTTCTATACGCTTCATTTTCGCGTACGCTAGTAATTTACTTGTATCCATGTATTTATTTTTGTATTCTTTTATGCAGCATAATTTTTTCTTGTTTTGTTATCTTTATAATTATTATGTATCACCAGATCATGCACTATGTGTATAGATATAGATGTAAATCGGAATAAATGTTTATGTCTTTATTTCGTTTTATAAAAACAAACCCAAAAGATGCAGTAAGACGAAACTGGTCGGACAATTAATCCATAAGTGTGAAAGGAAATTATAAATGATTTGTGAAATAACTTTTTTAATAGTTTCCAAATAAACTTGCAATTCTATTTTCAGGAGCAAGTACATGCACAGCGGTAACTTTGGCTTTGCTACCAGCTTTGGCTCAGTCATTATTATCAGTACAATGAAGCTGAAATTGGAATTATTTAAAGGTTGGTTTATCGTGCAAAATATTTATTAAACATTTTTCTAGAACCGCTTCCGATAACAAAATTTAAAAGAGAAAATAGAACTTTGAAAGGTACACTTTGATGAAGCATTTCTCATATTTTCCTTTGCAGCGCCAACTATTCCACCTCCCTTACCGACGTTGACCTGAGAGATCGGATTAGAATTTGAAAACTCAATATTCATGAACAATCTAAGCTACTCATATTTTTGCATTTTATATTAGTACGCCCTAATACCCTAGTGGGGATCATGCATTATATGGAGATCACGTACTAATGATTTTTTCGAAACTTATGTATGTTTGGCATCGTAGGCTTGGACACTAACTCTGACTCGGGTCTTACCGATATGCCTCAAATAATTTCACTATTATTCCATGTGAAGATTCCGAGGTTACCAATAAGCGAAACCATGCATTGGATGTTTTTGGTTCAACAATAAAGCCCCCTTCCCCCTTCGTCTTAAGAATAGCTTAAATCGATTGAAAAAGTTTTGAGTTTGACTTTGAATCTTTTTTTTATTAGCCTGTGTGAGTCCACTGATGAGCATACACAAATACAGCTGCATCGAAGACTTGTCTATACCACGCTGGGTGAGCGAATCGGAGAGCGCGGTGCCGGCACCCACACATTCAATATGCTGCTCCCATTAATAACGTAATGGATTTGGGCTCGGCATGGTCGAATGAATTTTACGCCATAGGTCGAACGGCAGAACCTCGTCTGTAATCAACACCGGTCGGTATAACTTTGTCACTTGCACGACGTAAAGCACGCCTGGTCAGGCACAATTTAGTGAATCTCGTAACTTGACGTATTTCGTTAAGTTACTGGCTTCACTAAACTGCTTTTATTTTTACTACAATGCTTGTGATAACGCATAATTAATAAAGTTAACTAAAAATTTACTTAATATGTATAAACGAGCTGTTAGTCTCACAGCTCCCAGTGCAACTGAGCTCAGCATTCGGAGAAACGATTTGATTTTTCTCCAAATTTCAACCTCATATCAGAATGAAGATATTAAAAACGTATTAAATAAATATTTCTGTTACAGGCACCAGGCTGAACATCAGAGGCACTGAAAGGCATTCTAAGCGGTTCCATAGATATACATCTAGTCATAATATCCAAAGCTGCACCGTGAATCTATGAATTGGAATAATTGAAGATAGCTTTAGTGAAATAAAACACCTTACGATTGGCTTTTTGTGTATTAAATAATACAAGAAACAATAATTTCGTATTAAAAAAAAAACTGAATAAGAATTATAGTTATTTAATTAAATGTACAGCTCTATGATATGAATTTTCATATTTCAGAATATTTTTCTTAACGTGAAATAAATGGTAGATTAAAATTGTAAATATCGTCCTCTATATTAAATGTACAGGCATGTCGTAGGAAAATTTGCAAATTTGGCCTAAGGTTGATTATTTTTAAATAGACACAATGAAAAGTGTTCGTGTTAGATGAAAAAAAAAACAAAATGTTTAAATTATTATTTATTAAATTCATTATTGTTGATACAAATGTTTTGAAATACGATAAATTTTCTTTTTTATAGTGTAATAATATATTACTTCGCCAGACAGATTATCAATTCAATTAATTATTTTGTATATTATGTTCCATACAAGTTGAAGTTAAATAAAGATTATTAGGTAAATATAATATATTTAACAATGTTTATAAAACAAACACGATGCAAATGGCTTATTTTACACGTTACTTAAATTATCTGTTAGAATTACAAAAAAAAAAAAATATGTTTTAACCTCGATATACGTATAGTCTGTACAAAGTCTAAAGAATTCTCATTCATAATTTTATGAGGGATACTCCCTATATTGACAGGGTATCGCATTTAATTTCGTTTCTTTAAGCGTCACGGTTCTATATATGAATTTATTGACAATATTATGTAAATCTAAATTTAGGATCGGTTTGCCCTTATTCCGTGAGTTTTGATATAACCGTATGATAAATTGTTGTATTATCACTCTTTGAATGTTTGTTTGAATGTTATAAAATAACGCTTTGAGCATAAAATTAGATTGACAGTAGCGCGTCTTACAAAACACACTCATGAATAAGGGCCCCTTGTAAATATTTGTATGGAATTTGTATGAACTAAGCTATAAGTTTCTTTTGTGTATTGAAAAACCGCATTTGCTGTGCATACTGCCGTTTATGGATACGATCCAATGAAGACTTTATTGTGAAAAATTCTTAACATTAATAAAACGGACGTTGTGTATTTTTTTGCTTTTATTTCCAGCCTTTGATTTTAACTAATGAAATTGTGAGGGGTTGTTGTCTAACAAAGACCATTGTAAGATCTTTGTTAGATCTTATTTGGAATGCAGTATTCTGTAACATACCTTGCAGTATTCTGTAGGAAAAAGTCAGCTCAACACGACATTAGTGCTACCTGACAAGGGAAAATTATTTTCGGGGAAAATTCAACTGCATGAAACATTTATTAGTTATTTATTTATTCTTTATTGAACGATATACGAGTACAATAAATGATCAAAAGGCGAATAGAATATCGAAGGCGGCTAAAGAATAGATAAAATAAAATAAGAAAGATTTAAAGCATAGGACAATATTAATACGCTATATATATGAAATGAATAATTTAATTATATACGAATATAATAAACTACGCATACAATATGTACATACACATATATATATATATATATATATATGAAATAATGACGGGATTCAACACTAATTATGAGCAATTTTTAAGAAACATTATGTATTTATATTATTTATCAATACTTAGATGAAGGAAAAACAAGAAAAGTCATAACCACATCATGATTAATGCATAGGAAGGTGTTTGGGAGAAGAGGAAAGAAACTTTGCACAGACAATCTACGTATTGTAAACAGTGCATAGATTAATTTTCATGTCTTCGTTGATACGTTGATTTGATATTTAGTTTTAATTTTAAAGAGTATAACAATATATACGAGGAACTGGGTACAGGAAACGAGATGATTTGTTATATCGTACTGTCTTCTTCGTCATCATTGTCGGCCCTTAAAAATTTTCTCACAACGTTACGTATATGTTCCTTTACGGATTGACCAATTTGTATAGCGTACATGTCATTCGTGAAGGCTATATAAATAGGTCTGGCTGTGATTTATACACGAAAATAAGTATAATAAATTATAACTATATTAATAGAAATTTCATGCGTAAAGGGTTAAGTTAATCACTACCGTCTAAACTAGGCCGACCCTGTGTCTCATACAATATTTTATTTCTATCGATTCAGGTAGATTAAAATAATAAACAAACTAATTCCGAAATTTCTATTGGTCCAAGAGTAGTATATTTTTAAAAGAAACAAATAACAATCTTAGGGAACCTTATAGAAATACTGTTAATTACAGGTCGTTATACATAAACGGCCTAGTGTGTGACCTGGGTTCGATTCCCGGTGCCGGTACCACTAAATCTATTAATAGTAATTTTAAGTGCTGTATATTTATCACGTTCTCGATGGTGAAGGAAAACATCGTGAGGTAATCTTAAAAATAAAATATTATGTCGACGACATGTAGAGTCCGCCAACATGCACTGGATGGGGGGTTGGGACCTCGGCTCCTAAAACCCCCTCAGATATTTGAGAAGGAGCCCTTTGTCCAGCTGAGGGTACTTACAGGCTGCTATTTTTTTTTCCTTTTACGGGGTGTAATATTTATTTTATTTATTTATATTAAATTTTCATGCACATGACAGCTAAGCAAAGAAAAGAGTAACAAAGCAGCTGAAAAAAATCAAATAAGTTGAATGATATAAAAATCAAAATATATACACAAAATCAAATATTTTAATGCTTAAATACAAACAAATATGTACACCAGGAAGAAAATCTAAAACGACGGAATAACTATCAGTAACACTAGTACAGACTTACAACATCTTTGTAGTGTTTGCAGCTTTAATTTCAAGAAGCTTGAAAGAAGAAAAGCTTGCGTTGATATTTTCTTAATGTCAAGATGGATTTTGTTCCAGAGCCATATAGCCGCGAGAGCGAATGACTTACATTTGTAACCAGTACAGTGTAAAGACGTAAAAAAATTTAGATTAGCCGAAGAGCGGAGAGAACAGCTCAGGAACACAAGGGTTGTTAAGGATTGTGAAAAGGATGCTGATGGGTGATGGATAAACTGTAATGGTATATATGGACATTTTTCTCCAGATATCAACTGTAAGACAAGCACACCAAGCTGACTAACGAATGACGCTCCAGCGACCGATTGATGTCAGAAAATCTATCGTGTATGTATGTATCTATCCAAAACCCAAATCCTTTTGCCCAGCGTGGGGATTATAGGCAAATCTTTAACGTATAGGATGCTAATATTTGTTGGCACCTTTATGAACATTCAGCTATAAGAGATTACGTAACCTGAATGTTCAGATGTTGTTCGAGGATTTTTTTTTGTTATTCCAGTAAGGGAAACAAATTAGAAGAAACTCAAAAAACCACCCGATGGTACAGTGCTTATTGTGACCCATAGAGACCCTTTTGTTCGTTGCGTCGGATTGATTAACGCAGTGGCTAAGCGATTTAATTCATATAGGAGTCTAAGTGTTTGTCCATGTGTTCACGACACACGAGTAAACTTTTTTAAAGAAAACAAAAGTTAATCTGATCTCCTGTCAGAGAGTGTTGACTTTCAGGTTGAATAAAGAGTGTCTAAAATACGTTTATGTTTAAATTCAATGTTTTATGTGAAAGTTACAGCCTCTCTAATACTCGCATTTGAGAAGGAGGCCTTTGCCCAGCTGTGGGCACTAATAGGCTGCTACTTTACTTTACTTTACTTCATGTGAAAGTATCATGCATATATAAACTCAATGCATAAAATAAAAGCTTTTTCAAGTCGGATTCATAAAATCAATCGTAAGGCCGTACCGCGTGGAAATTAGAAAACATATTCGGATGCATTTGGTCGTTTGCCTTGAGTTTCGGACTTACCGTTGAATAATAAATGCGCTGGCTCGGTTCCCCCGGACGAATTACCCAACTAAATTATTGAGCACGCCACCTCTGACCGCCAGAGTACGAAATAAATCGCCATCGTTACCTGTTCCGCTGCTTGGGAATTAGTGAAGTCAATAGAGTGTTCGATACACTATAACGCCAATTACTCTTAATTTCTCTATACGTGAGTTAAGACTAATTCTTAGAATATAAATATTTTGAAGTATTTTTAAATATTTTTAATATATACACGTATTAGCATTTATTAGCAGTGTACTGATGGACAAAACCAACTAAACCACCTTGGGATAGGTTATATACCTTGGGAATGATTTAGCATAAAGTTTCCTCCATAAACATCTGCATGTGTTTATATTTTCATTATTGTTATTCTATATTATAAAAATAATAACACGGCGTTTCCCTTTGCTATGTGGTTTATATTAGGTTTTGTATGTACATAAATTCTATACGTGGCAGAGCTCACCAGCGGCTTTACCGACTGCTTTAAAGGGCCTACTCAACCGGAGTAGTACCACGGCCTCGCAGAATACCGGCGTGATGTAGAGGCATCTTGTGCTTCTGCGTTTCGTTCGGTGAGTGAGGTAACCGGAGGCCCACACCCCCTTCCCATCCTCCTCCTTATCCTCCCTCCCATCTCCCTAATATCCTTAAAGGCCGCCAACGCACCTGTAGCACCTTTGGTGTTGTGGATGTACGTCGGCGATGGTAATCACTTACCATCAGGTAAACCGCTTACTCGTTTGCCGCCTTTCCAATAAAAAAAAAAATAGCGGAGTGAAGTAGTTAAGGCCGTGGACCTTACGTGGGGATGGATAATCATTATTACTATTAGGTGAGAAAAATACTTTGTCTAAAGGGTTGTAAAAAGTTTCGAATACCTTTTAGTTAGTGCTGACATCCTGTATTGTATACCGATGCGCGATGCCTCTCGGCTTTCCTATCATTGCACACTACCGCAGAGGCGCACGGCACGGCAACATCGCGCTTCCTATCATGATGCCCCGGTAATGGACGACGAACTTTGTTACACTGCCTTGATCGTATGCCCTTTTACATTGTATGGTTCTTTTAAAGTACAATTACACCTCCCTAACAAAACAAATACAGTTTAACTACGTAGCAAAGAATTGTAAAAATCCTATCGTAATTTTAAATATTATTCTACCAATTTATATCTGATTGTATTATAGGAAATCATTACATACCGTGAGTGAATGACCAGATTGGAAAGTTGATCAGTTAATTGCATTGTTCCGCCAGAGAGATTTATAATACGAAAAATTAAACGTTGTTGATCATTTTTCAATTCTGCTGCTGCAAAGCTTTGCTCTATAATTTATTATAATACGTTTATAATTCATAACTCATGTTCCGTCGTAGCCTAAAGCATTGAATTTTGTTTTGGGAAATATAACTTTATCTCCTTGGTTTGGATTAATAATATTTACAAAGTAACATTTAATATTGTTTAGTTTGGTAATGTGGTTAATGTTGCTCACCTCAAGATACTATGAGATCACATCCCCACCTCACCACTCATTCCCACCGTGACGACGGTTAAAATCATTATGTTAATTTTATAGCCTTTTGAAGTCCACTGCTGAACTCAGATAGACTCTCCAAGAAAGCGCCAGTAGAAGCCGGCGTGTATTTCTTGCAAATGTATATGTAATATATCCTTACCACTCTGGTCAAACGTATTTGCAGCATCGGTACTCTATCACTAGTGATCCCCTGTCTCATTTTAGCAGCAGGCAGGGTGCGTGCAGGAGAAGTTCGCACTTGTAGAAAATGATGGTATACGAGCCCCCTCCCTCTCCCTCTCCCCATATCGCCCGAAAAGTTTACATGCATTGTTTTTTTTATTCATTATTTATTTGTATCAAATCCTAATATACTTTAAGCTTGATAGCAGTGCTAGAGGAGTAGCCGCTCCATCTCTTTCCATGAGTGTATAGCTGACTAAGATAAGAGCAAGACTATTTTAAGATCGTTGTGTCCGGCAGATGGTGGACCATCTCAAGTATATAATTAAGCATATTCTAAAGTCATATCAGACATAATTAAGCAGGCAATGGATAGCATCAATGAAGGTGAAGTGTTTGGCACCTCGATTGTCAACTATCATACAATATGTGATGTCAAACTGTACATAAGGTTATTTAATTTGTTGAAAATCTATTTTTTATTTTTTTATGTAATCTTAATTTCTTTAGTTTAAAATATAATTAGGTATTACCTATATATTTATATATAACTATACAAAAGTGTCGTCCTTGTGTACTAGAAAGCGAAAGAGAAATAAGTAAGAACGCCACTTAAACATCACATCATACACAGAAAAGTCAGCGGATTTAAGTATAGAGATGATATTACGCCTTTAAAAGTATTTGTAATTTCAAATGATACTAAAATAAAAGCAGATAGTTTAAATCTACATTGTAATTGGTAAGTCACCGTAACAGTGGAGTGTGGAGTGTGCCTTCGGTTACCTCCAATACCTCTAATTCACAGGGCAGGCCTTGGTACCAAACCGGTCGAGCCGCCCCATTCGAGCAGCAGCAAAAGCCGCTGCTTGGCTCTACCAAGTATAAGACAATACAAGTACCTGTATAAGACAACAATAGAACACATCTCTTTCAAGCAATGAAGCGTTATGTTTAATCATCCTTTGTGCGTACAACAAATGATTGAATCAATTTGGTTTCGTCAAATGTCAATGTGGGTTTCATCAAACGTAGCTTAGTTAAGTAACTGCGCTAGACTCGACCAAGAACTTCATCATCGCTTATCAGGAAGTTGAAGCCTAGTCAAGTATTAGATTAAGTTTGGTAAACAAAAAACCGCAGCATTGGCAATGTTTTGATCGGCTTATATTTCATAAAGTACCTCGAATTAGGTAAGGTAAAAACGGTTACAACGTAACTCACAGCAAATGTCGCAGACTAGTTTATGAATGAAAATATTTTATACACACGCATGATACGTCCGTCTACTTACAATTCCGAACAAGAAGCCCACGTCTACGTGAGCGAATGTTACCCACTCACCTGTTTACTTTGATTATTTTTCTCTGGAACTGACATTTTGAATTAGTTTCGAATTATTTATAGGGTAATAATAATAATGTGATAGAGTAAAGTAGCATCCTGTGAAAGTCTCACTGCTGGGCAAAAGGTCTTCTCTCAATATTTGAGAGGTTTATTGAGCCGGGAAGGGTCCGCCGCCTTGATCCAGTGCTTCTTGCTGGACTTCATATGTCCTCAATTATTTTTGTTTATTATTACTTCTCAGATATGATGGTTTCCTCACAAAGATTTTCTTTGCCGCTGAGCACGTGGTAAATTCAGCACTTAAAATTATTATTTACAATTTTTGTGGCGCCGGAACTGGAAACACAGATCACTGGCGTACCATGGACTTAGCCCTGGTCTCTAGGCTACTTACCTTACTTTAATAGCCTGTAAATATTCTACTGCAGGGCCTAGGCCTCTCATATAAGGAGGATTTCTCCGTACTGTGATCGCCATTCCGCTTTCCCTTAGACGTTGCTGCCCGTCATCAGTCAAGTTATTTTTGGCCTGATTTATTTTAGAGAAGGTTACCCCGCCATCTGTACCACATGGCTATATAGGCTTACGGGACGGCTATATACTACGACATAATAATTGGCTTACCTGTTCCTTTTTATTGACTATCAAAGATCTTTATGCCATATCTTCGTAATCAATAATACTTATGTGGTCATAATTCGTGAATTTCGGTTTCGTGTGCGTCCTATATAAACAAGGAATGAATTTAATTATACCTAACACCTTATATCTACCTGTTAATTAGTTATTTTTTATACTCCAAAATATCTTCATCATCACTATTATAACCTAACGTAAGTCTACTGTCGAAAATAGGATGGTCACACTCAGCCAACACCAAATTTTCAACCATCCAACAACAGTAATGAAGAAGTACTAAGAGATCTAACGTTAGAAGTTAATTTTTTAATTCGGCTGTATATTTTAATGTACGAGTACATATGTGTGTAACACATATGTATTTAAAAATTTATTTTGTCCTAGCTTATTTTTACAAAAAATGCACTATAAAATACATTATCGGTCAAAAGGAAACAAAATAAAGAAAGCAATTATGAAGAGTTCCTTCGTAAAATAAAGGTATTACTATCTTAACGTATCTAAACACATTAAAAGAATTTTCCATTATTTAACCGATTTCAGTATCAAAGGATGTTACTGTTTTTCTAATTCTAAATAATACAAATGTCTCGATTAATTCTAGAAAGTTGAGATCCTTGTACCGCAGTCTCATTTGTTTCACACGGCTCACATAAAAACAAGATTAAGGCGTCTGAGAACTTTGACAGTACGTGATCAGAAATTTTCAAAGTAAATTTAACAGTATTACACAGTGTATAATTAATAATTAAATATACGAGAAAAGTTAAACTGAAAATTTAAGAAGGTCTTACATATTTTCCAAATCTATTTAAGTCCACTGTTAAATATAAGACACTTTAAGAACACGCCAGAAAAAAACACTATGAATTCCTGAAAAGGTTTGTCTGTACTATCCCCGCTGGGCAAATGGATTGCTAAGGGCACTGCTACCGGCACTCAGGCACTCTAGTGATATTGCTCCCCTTCACTGGTCCTTGGAATTTTAGTCGAACAAATTCAGAATGGATTTGCCACCACTAATTATTCGTCAGAGCCTCGCTTGTTAGCTAGCAGTGCAATAGCAAGGTGATGTTTTCATTTGAAAAAAAAAAATATTCTCTCTTACACACCGATACTCAAAACATCCACGCTCTTGGAATCTGTGATCCTATCCTAAATCTCCTCCAGCATTTCATATATAGACCAGAAATCCTCGCAACAGATCATCCGGCCCAGGATGATTCGCGTGGCTATTGAAATTAAAAAAAAACCCTCCAAATTTTAATAGAGAAGTAGTATATCTGGGTACTACCATCTTGAGATCGTCTCAAATTCAATTTTAAAAGTAAAGGCAATCTCGATCTAAAAATTATGTAAGCTCTTTCTGTGTAGTTTAGGCTAAAATTAGTAATTAATGTACTGACAGTAGCTCGGGTTAATCCATGATATCAGGATGTCAAACGTCGTCCTTACGTAACCATGGGTACATCGGTAATGTAAGAAGTATAATAAAATAGAACGCTATCTGTAAATATTCATTTCATTTTAATCTAGCATTCGCGTAAATGTAACAAATCATAGCTATATTGTGTATATGTCAAAATATTAAAATAATATTGGTACCAATACCATATTTTTTTTTAAAATAATTAACATGAATTTCTGAACTGTTTTCTGTATTGACAAAATCTAAAACTGTTACTAGATTTTATTTATCTAAAGCGTGTAGATATTATGTTCATTAAACAAGTGTTGAGGTTTATGTAAACACTTTATTAGTGAAGGTAAACAATTTTCCATAGAGTACCAGAAATTTGATTATGGCAATTACAATAATGGCCCCAGCTCGCATGGTAATGAGCATCGTTAATATTATCACTCTCGCGAGAGCACTCCATGCGATGCACGAGCGAGATAAACTGATTGATGACCACGGTAATAACATCGCGCGCCGATATTTATCTTTCAAATTTATATCCCGAAATTGGGATCAACAGCAATGTCTACTTCTAGTCTTAATAAGTAAACAACATCGCTTTATTTATTTATTAATTAAAGATAAATGCACGTAAAACATACCGACGTTCCGAAATTATAGTAGAGGATGTATTTAGAACGCATACATACTCTTTGCTAGATTGTACATACCATGTAATACAATAAACCATTATGTCTGGACGGTATATAGACTATGGGGAAGTATTCGATTCACTCGAAACGATATTGAAGCCAAAGAATATAAAAGATAACAAAGTATACATTAAAGTACAAGTACTCGTATATAATAATTATAACTAGAATTGCATAAGATACTTCTATAAAAATGAATTGATTTACTAGGAGTTAATAATGATTTGAAGTTATTAAAAAATAAGCCCTCGTGCAAGAACGAAAGCAACATATTTCGGATTACATTCCCATCTACTGACGTACGTTTTGGAACAAGTGACCGGGGCAGTACCACGGCTTTGCAGAATACCGGCGTGAAGTAGCAGCAGAAGAATAGCGTGCAGTCATCTTGTGCTTTTGCGTTTCGTTCGGTGAGTGAGGTAACCGGAGGTCATAAACCACACACACCAGTGCATTAGGCGACGACGGATAGAATTTTTATAATAAGTATGAATATTTAAATATTTATATTACTATAACAGCGATATGAAACTAGATACTATAATCTATTGATACTATTGCATATTTTGTTAGACAACGTAATTACCCGTCTACTACACTTAAACTCTTATGCTGGTGTATACATGGCAATACTGGTTTATTGATAATTGCACGAAGTGGTTGAAGATCAGGAATCCGATGAGGTGGAAACGCTGATCGACCTTCACGAAGAGGTAGATTATGTAGGAGTGACAGGTAAGTGCCGGCAGAAAGTTGACGACGCTCGCGCCATCGAACGGTCCGACAGAACTATTCCACTGGTTGATGATCGGCTTGCCGTGGAAGGATACTGACTGCACAACACCTTACAATCTTACATGTACCCAATACTTTCCCTTTTACTTTACAAAGATTCAAGGGCATCGAAGGTAAAATGGAGAATATAATATATACTCACAATACGCCGAAAGGTGTAAATAATTTATTTGAAAACTTGTTTTTCCAGCAGCTGCTGTAAATTCAATGCAACATAAAGACATGATACCTAATACATTTTTAGTTTTTAATACATTTCAGAGTTGGTAACCCTAACAAGAAAAAACTGTGCTTGGACGTAAACGCAGCTCATAGAACAGTTTGCTTAAATTATTATTTACTACCCGATCCCGATCCGATAATTTCCTATTTGTTATTATCGTGCACATAATTAACAGTAATCTGTGACATAAACTATATATTCCTGAGAATTAAAATACAACCTGAAATTCAAGACGTCGTACGGTCTTAATGAATAAGCAGCCCTACTGAGCCACTTAAAAATTACGTAATGACGTCCCTTATTTTCGATGCAAAGCGTTCTCGCTTCGTCGTCCAGTTTACTAAAAACAAGAATAGACAGTAATATGAGTCATCCGCTCATGCCGCAGAATGCAATTCACATTATGTAAACGACTAAATACTCGTACATAGTTTGCCTGACGAGGCAATTGTGATCAAAATGCTAAGAATTATTAGACAGCTTGAACAGGTAATCTTTAGGTACTGCTGCAGTAAAGTTGCCGATTTACTAGCAATACGAAAGTTTGGACTCATAAGGCACGAATGAGTAAGGGTTCGATGTTACATTCGAACGTATTGGGGATTGTATTATCCATGGAAAACAAAGCCTGCAAAAAGGCTTATGCTAATCTAAATTTCTGATGTATTTGATTTGGCAATTGGACACCATGGTTCCTGACGAGATTAATAAGAAGCGGAGTGAGAGAATCAGGTGTTTAAATTAAAAGGGAAAATACGCCTGCCTATGGTAAATACTATCAAACGAGCGTAGGTGCAAGCGCGATAAGAGGCAAGTCTGTTGGCAGCGTAGCACATCTCTTGCATCGTAACCCTACTGCTGCTACGAAAATACAAGGCATCTACGAGATGATCGTAATCGGCTAATGATGCAACGAGATCAGAATCAAATCAAATTTAATTTCACGTTTTTTAAAAAAGTTTCCTTTACTAGCTTTTTAAAAATTACGTCAGTTTTTTGCACTACTTTTTAAGGATTTTGTTATCAAAATTTATGCATTTAAAAAAAACAATCTAATTTTTAGTCTACAGGAGATAGTATTTTTTTTATTAAATATGTAATATATATTTTTTCGTAAGTACACAATGGTTACAAAATAATTTCAAAGTATATTTTTTCCTTACACTTTGTCATACCCGTTTGTAATTTTCGATAGTTAAACCAATAAATTTCAGAAGTAACTTTAGGTTTTTTATTACTTAATATAAGGTCAAATCGTTTCCAATTCCAATTAGGAACTAAACAAAGAATATTGAAACAGACAATATAGGATACAACGCCATGTAAAATAAAAATCAGGTGTAATTTATATCCCACAGGGCACCTTCGTAACTCACAGTTAATATTACGAAACTAGGTTACGAATAGTAAATATTTCATTGCTAGGCGCGATACGTCCCTCTATTTGTCATTCCATGCAAGGTACTTCTATGTGAGCCAGCTTTACGCACTCACCTCTACATCGAGTAATATCTTCTAGAAAACCTTGTTTATATTTGATTTATAAAGGTTAAAAAAAAATTACAATATTTTCTTTTATTTTACTGATCTATTTATTTCAGACCAGTATTTTTAGTGGTGCATTATTAGTGGTAACATTACTTTATTTCCTGTTTTTACTCATAGACACCGTATTTTATTATACCCAATGGACAGCGAAAGGGCACTCTTTATCGTAGGTTTTTTTTTATTTTACACGGGGAAAGGTGCTTGTCACCTATCAGTTGCAAATCGAAGTAGGCAGGACTTGAATCTAATATTAGAAACGTCTTTGCACACGATTAAATAACGAATGTGGCGTGAATCTGTTACCGCGCTTTCGACGTTGAACGACGCGGTATGGATTTATCGTAGGTTGTGGCTTCACTCCTTATTTATGTAAATTAACTTAGATAATGTCTATTGTATAGTAGCGAAAGGATCTCCTATCTCGTTTACTCCCGAGGGTTTCGTAAAGGCGACTATGAGAAAAAACCTTGAAAATCGCAATGACTACCGACAGTGTGGTGGGATAACTATCTCCAAAATCACCAGAACGGAGACGGGCAGTAGTGTCTATGGTGCGAGGTATCTGGTACTACGATCGCCAATCCTCTCGCCGAGCATGGCGATTATGCCATATCCACCTTTATGGGAGACACCTATGTCTTGCAATGAACTATTTACAGGCTGATAAGGTAAGATGAGATAGTATAACTATTTTAATGTGTATATGTATAAACATCGACCGAGCGTGGTATAGCCAAGCGGCGGCTTTTGCTGGTGTTCGAATCGGCCGGCTCGACCGGATTGGTACCACGGTCTCGCAGAATACCGGCGTGAAGTAGAGGCATCTTGTGCTTCTGCGTTTCGTTCGGTGAGTGAGGTAACCGGAGGCCCACAGCCCCTCCCTATTTCCCTCCTCTTACCTTCCATCTCCCATATATCCTTAAAGACCGGCAACGCACCTGCAGTATCTATGGTGTTGCAGATGTATGTGGGCGACAGTAATCTCTTACCATCAGGTGAACCGCTTGCTCGTTTGCCGTCTTTTCCATAAAAAAAATGATTTTATAGTTTTAATGAATTCAATCAATATTACAGTTTTAACTTTTTTTTTTAATTGAATAAAATTTATTTCAATTGAACAAATTACAAAACATCACAATCGTACCTCGGGCAATAGCTAATAATCGGTCCTTTCTCGTGGGCCTTACACGCACTTATTATTACGGCATATTTGTACCATATGTACACAAATATGTACACATATTTGTGTACATATTTGTGCACACATTTGTGTACACGCTTCTGTGCACAGATGTGTTTCTTAATTTAAAGTTTGTGTTTTTACTGGTTTTTTTTTTATTTTACTGATCTATTTATTTCAGACCAGTATTTTTAGTGGTGCATTATTAGTGGTAACATTACTTTATTTCCTGTTTTTACTCATAGACACCGTATTTTATTATACCCAATGGACAGCGAAAGGGCACTCTTTATCGTAGGTTGTGGCTTCACCCTTATTTATGTAAATTAACTTAGATAATGTCTATTGTATAGTAGCGAAAGGATCTCCTATCTCGTTTACTCCCGAGGGTTTCGTAAAGGCGACTATGAGAAAAAACCTTGAAAATCGCAAAGACTACCGACAGTGTGGTGGGATAACTATCTCCAAAATCACCAGAACGGAGACGGGCAGTAGTGTCTATGGTGCGAGGTATCTGGTACTACGATCGCCAATCCTCTCGCCGAGCATGGCGATTATGCCATATCCACCTTTATGGGAGACACCTATGTCTTGCAATGAACTATTTACAGGCTGATAAGGTAAGATGAGATAGTATAACTATTTTAATGTGTATATGTATAAACATCGACCGAGCGTGGTATAGCCAAGCGGCGGCTTTTGCTGGTGCTCGAATCGGCCGGCTCGACCGGATTGGTACCACGGTCTCGCAGAATACCGGCGTGAAGTAGAGGCATCTTGTGCTTCTGCGTTTCTTTCGGTGAGTGAGGTAACCGGAGGCCCACAGCCCCTCCCTATTTCCCTCCTCTTACCTTCCATCTCCCATATATCCTTAAAGACCGGCAACGCACCTGCAGTATCTATGGTGTTGCAGATGTATGTGGGCGACGGTAATCTCTTACCATCAGGTGAACCGCTTGCTCGTTTGCCGTCTTTTCCATAAAAAAAAATGATTTTATAGTTTTAATGAATTCAATCAATATTACAGTTTTAACTTTTTTTTTTTAATTGAATAAAATTTATTTCAATTGAACAAATTATAAAACATCACAATCGTACCTCGGGCAATAGCTAATAATCGGTCCTTTCTCGTGGGCCTTACACGCACTTATTATTACGGCATATTTGTACCATATGTACACAAATATGTACACATATTTGTGTACATATTTGTGCACACATTTGTGTACACGCTTCTGTGCACAGATGTGTTTCTTAATTTAAAGTTTGTGTTTTTACTGGTTTTTTTTTTTATTTGTGTGTGCTCGATAAGTACATAATTTTTATGTCTATATAAAAATTATGTACTTATCGAGCACATAATACTTGATTAAATTAAAAAATAATACGCTTTATAGACCTATCTAGTAGAAATAATCTAATCCATGTCAAGACGTCTCATTTGTTTCGCACAACGCACGTAATAACTCGATCAAAGCATATGAGAATTTTGACTGAACTACGTGTTCTGTATACTTAAACAGCGGACGAATATGTAACCGAACAAAATAGAGTAATGAGCTGCAATAGTGAAGTACAGCTTACCGTGATATTTGTACTGTTTTCTAATAGCAACGTCAAATAGATGCTATTTAAATTTTTATTTAACGCTCTACGACCTTATACACGTTAGTTATCTGATCTGAATATATTCTTATGATTGAACTATCTAGGTTCTCACCAACAAGAATTGGTAACTTTAAAGAATTCAAATATTCAGAGTGGCTCCCCCTGACGGACCAATAATCTGGAGTGTTTTGGAAAAGAGGCGGATACAAGTGGCTCAGGGCCGTGTTTTGTGATATTGCTAGCCGGGTACCACATGCAGGGGAGGTTGACATTTAGAGAAAGAGATGGTATATTTTCCCCTATAAAAGCGGGGATCTTTACTGATAAATAGTTTGACTTATACTTACTACTATGATTATCATGAGCCTGCCTTATATCCATTTTATTGCGGGTTGGAGAAGTGCTCCTAGATTTAAAGTCCTTTTAAGTTGTAACAAAAAAGGGTACTTTGTATCTCCTGGGTGTAAATTTAATTTTAGCAATTAAACAAAGGTAAATGATTTGAACATTGGCTCATACGGTAATTAGCAACATTGCTACTGTCACCCGCGAGGGAGTACGCCCATCGAAGCTCCAGGGAGATAAATAACTGCGAGAATAAAATAATGCTATGATGTACTTGTTCAACTTTTTTATTTAATTGCCATGTTTTTTAGTAAAATTTACACATTTTTATTGAAAATCTACCAAGTAAATCTACCAAATCTTCCTTCCTGGAAGAGACGACTATGTGAAAAGAGCAAAGCTGCGGCTTTTACTGCTTCGAACGGGTCGTTTCGACCAGGGTGGTACCACGGCCTCGCAGAATACTGCATTTTGTTCGGTGAGTGAAATAACCGAAGATCCTCTCCTCCTCCCCAACCCCACCCATCATTCCTCCCATCTCTCAAGAATCCTTAAAGATCGGCAACCCACCTGCAGCTTCTTTGGTGTTTGGTGGTGAGATGTACGTGGGCGACGGTAATCACTTACCATCAGGTGAACCGCTTGCTCGTTTGCCGTCTTTTCCATAAAAAATGATTTTATAGTTTTAATGAATTCAATCAATATTACAGTTTTAACTTTTTTTAATTGAATAAAATTTATTTCAATTGAACAAATTATAAAACATCACAATCGTACCTCAGGCAATAGCTAATAATCGGTCCTTTCTCGTGGGCCTTACACGCACTTATTATTACGGCATATTTGTACCATATGTACACAAATATGTACACATATTTGTGCACACATTTGTGTACACGCTTCTGTGCACAGATGTGTTTCTTAATTTAAAGTTTGTGTTTTTACTGGTTTTTTTTTTTTAATTGAATAAAATTTATTTCAATTGAACAAATTATAAAACATCACAATCGTACCTCGGGCAATAGCTAATAATCGGTCCTTTCTCGTGGGCCTTACACGCACTTATTATTACGGCATATTTGTACCATATGTACACAAATATGTACACATATTTGTGCACACATTTGTGTACACGCTTCTGTGCACAGATGTGTTTCTTAATTTAAAGTTTGTGTTTTTACTGGTTTTTTTTTTTTAATTGAATAAAATTTATTTCAATTGAACAAATTATAAAACATCACAATCGTACCTCAGGCAATAGCTAATAATCGGTCCTTTCTCGTGGGCCTTACACGCACTTATTATTACGGCATATTTGTACCATATGTACACAAATATGTACACATATTTGTGCACACATTTGTGTACACGCTTCTGTGCACAGATGTGTTTCTTAATTTAAAGTTTGTGTTTTTACTGGTTTTTTTTTTTTAATTGAATAAAATTTATTTCAATTGAACAAATTATAAAACATCACAATCGTACCTCGGGCAATAGCTAATAATCGGTCCTTTCTCGTGGGCCTTACACGCACTTATTATTACGGCATATTTGTACCATATGTACACAAATATGTACACATATTTGTGCACACATTTGTGTACACGCTTCTGTGCACAGATGTGTTTCTTAATTTAAAGTTTGTGTTTTTACTGGTTTTTTTTTTTTAATTGAATAAAATTTATTTCAATTGAACAAATTATAAAACATCACAATCGTACCTCGGGCAATAGCTAATAATCGGTCCTTTCTCGTGGGCCTTACACGCACTTATTATTACGGCATATTTGTACCATATGTACACAAATATGTACACATATTTGTGCACACATTTGTGTACACGCTTCTGTGCACAGATGTGTTTCTTAATTTAAAGTTTGTGTTTTTACTGGTTTTTTTTTTTTAATTGAATAAAATTTATTTCAATTGAACAAATTACAAAACATCACAATCGTACCTCGGGCAATAGCTAATAATCGGTCCTTTCTCGTGGGCCTTACACGCACTTATTATTACGGCATATTTGTACCATATGTACACAAATATGTACACATATTTGTGCACACATTTGTGTACACGCTTCTGTGCACAGATGTGTTTCTTAATTTAAAGTTTGTGTTTTTACTGGTTTTTTTTTTTTTAATTGAATAAAATTTATTTCAATTGAACAAATTATAAAACATCACAATCGTACCTCGGGCAATAGCTAATAATCGGTCCTTTCTCGTGGGCCTTACACGCACTTATTATTACGGCATATTTGTACCATATGTACACAAATATGTACACATATTTGTGCACACATTTGTGTACACGCTTCTGTGCACAGATGTGTTTCTTAATTTAAAGTTTGTGTTTTTACTGGTTTTTTTTTTTTAATTGAATAAAATTTATTTCAATTGAACAAATTATAAAACATCACAATCGTACCTCAGGCAATAGCTAATAATCGGTCCTTTCTCGTGGGCCTTACACGCACTTATTATTACGGCATATTTGTACCATATGTACACAAATATGTACACATATTTGTGCACACATTTGTGTACACGCTTCTGTGCACAGATGTGTTTCTTAATTTAAAGTTTGTGTTTTTACTGGTTTTTTTTTTTTAATTGAATAAAATTTATTTCAATTGAACAAATTATAAAACATCACAATCGTACCTCGGGCAATAGCTAATAATCGGTCCTTTCTCGTGGGCCTTACACGCACTTATTATTACGGCATATTTGTACCATATGTACACAAATATGTACACATATTTGTGCACACATTTGTGTACACGCTTCTGTGCACAGATGTGTTTCTTAATTTAAAGTTTGTGTTTTTACTGGTTTTTTTTTTTTAATTGAATAAAATTTATTTCAATTGAACAAATTATAAAACATCACAATCGTACCTCAGGCAATAGCTAATAATCGGTCCTTTCTCGTGGGCCTTACACGCACTTATTATTACGGCATATTTGTACCATATGTACACAAATAACTGCGAGAATAAAATAATGCTATGATGTACTTGTTCAACTTTTTTATTTAATTGCTATGTTTTTTAGTAAAATTTACACATTTTTATTGAAAATCTACCAAGTAAATCTACCAAATCTTCCTTCCTGGAAGAGACGACTATGTGAAAAGAGCAAAGCTGCGGCTTTTACTGCTTCGAACGGGTCGTTTCGACCAGGGTGGTACCACGGCCTCGCAGAATACTGCATTTTGTTCGGTGAGTGAAATAACCGAAGATCCTCTCCTCCTCCCCAACCCCACCCATCATTCCTCCCATCTCTCAAGAATCCTTAAAGATCGGAAACCCACCTGCAGCTTCTTTGGTGTTTGGTGGTGAGATGTACGTGGGCGACGGTAATCACTTACCATCAGGTGAGCCGCTTGCTCGTTCGCCCCTTATTCCATCAAAAACAAAACTGATTGCGCTCAAAATACTAGATTTAAAGTATACAGACCGTTAACATGCATCAATTTTTAAATTGTCGATATAAATTTTCCCGTTGGGAAAAGCGTACAGCATTTGAATGTTCGCAGGCACCGTCGCAATCCTAATGTTGCTTTTTATAATCACTTGTCTGCCAGTATTTGTTGAAAGAATCTGATCTTAATTAAAAGAGGTCCATTATTTTAAATAATAAAATGAGGACGTTATCTACAATTCCGCATTAAAAAAAAAGGTTACCTTCTAAAGAAGAACATCACAAAGCACTTCTACCACAACGATCTCAAAAACAGCACTATACC
Organism: Bhutanitis thaidina; assembly: GCA_029286595.1. Taxonomy (NCBI): domain Eukaryota; kingdom Metazoa; phylum Arthropoda; class Insecta; order Lepidoptera; family Papilionidae; genus Bhutanitis; species Bhutanitis thaidina. Next base: position 2,898,945 of record JAGSMS010000003.1, read on the forward strand.
CGATACGATGTATGCACACTACCATCTTCCGTAAACCTTACCGTAACATACTGTAAATAGTTCAATGCAGGAGATAGACCTCCCCATAAGGAGGATTTGCTACAATGGCTATGCACGGCAAGCGGATTTTCAATCGCAGTACCTGACACCTCGCACCTTGGACGCTGTTGCCTTACATTATTTTAAGTCGACTGCTGAACATAGGCCTCCCCAAGAAAATACCAGCAGAGCAGGTATACATTTCTTGAAAAATGTACCCATGCTCACCATGCTGGACAAGCGGGTGGGTGAGCGCAGTCCCGCTTCTCACGCATTAGTGATGTTATTGTCCATCACTAATCCATGTAATTTGGGATTGGTACAAATTCGCGTAGATATTCCGCCATTATTCGGTTTGTTAGCTACCTGGTTGCACCACATGCAGGTATGGTTGGAGTCTAAAGAAAAACACGTTCATTTCCCCCCTAAACCCCTAACATTATATAAGACATTAAATAGTATTACCGATTTAAATAGATAATATATTTATATGTCAAGACAATTATTATTCATTTTACATTTTTATATATGAACCTTAATAAAATACAAGAAACCGTTATCTGTAAGCAGAAGTCAAATATAAATTACAAGATTAATGTAAATCATGAGACGGTATATATCACTTCCACGTCATTAAATCAAGATATATCGAGTACGAGAATGTCTGGAGACAAATGATTACATCAAACATTAGATTACTGTGAGTTTATTTAATAGCCTAACGTTAGGTTATTTGATAAACTCACGGTAATCTAAAGTTTATTAGAATATACTCGCCGGTTTATGCTAAGATTTTATAAAAGTTAAAGTAAAGTAACAGCCTGTAAATGCCCACGGCTGGGCAAAGGCCTCCTGAGAAATATCTGAGATGGTTTTCGAGCTGAGCCCACCACGTCACTCCAGTGCTCTTTCTCGCCAGGTTTTGGCGAGCTTCCAATATCCTCGAAATAATATTTTTTATTATTTCTCAGACATGCAGGTTTCCTCACGCTGTTTTCCTTCACCGCCGAGCACGTGGTAAATAAAGAACTTAAAATTGCTATTAACAATTGAATGGAAACTAAAGTGAGCGCCCTGACCATTATCCTTACAAGCAAGAAATTATCCCAATTCCGTAAAAGTGGTAATCTGTTGAAGCAAGGTCCGGGGTAGACATTCCAATGGCAGCTCCTCTAATTTAGCGATAGTCTGTCGTAAAGTATGGGGTCCTGCGTTGTCATGAAGCAGCAGTGGGCTAAGGCAATTGACCAGTCTCGGTTGTTTAACACCTAGCTTTTCCATCATGGCTTGCAATTCTTGACAATATAGATCTGCCTGTAATCGTCTGGTCAGATCTTAGGAAGCTGTGTATGACACCATCACTGGTCCACTCACCAGTACCTTTTTCTGAGTTACTTTCGCTTGGGACTGGACTTGGCCGGTTCTACTGGGTTCAGCCACTGAGATGAGCATTTCCGATTCGTACAGTATCCATTTTTCATGACAATTAGCGATACGATTAAAAATTCTCTCGTTATTGTGACAGTTGAGTAATATAACGCAGCACTCAGTTCTTTGTTGGTATGCTTCATTTCAATACACAGTACTTATTTCTCAAACTTTGTCGCTTTTACAATTTGTTTTCTAAATTCAAAGAACAAATACACAAGCCTAAATTTGAAGTACATTCGAATTTGGAATTCCTAACCAAATGCTAGATTATTTGAGATCAAAGTGGCCAGTTCGACAAAACGCCAATTTCATATGGAAGGACCTAATATTTACATATGTGCACAGATTTAGTATAACATAAACTAACTTTATAGTGATAAGATGCAAATCATCATTGACAAAATAATGATACATATTACTACGATTAATCTTTATTTTAAAGATATTAAGTTGATACAATTCTCCAACAAATATTAATTATTCTATTTTCATTCATAAGATTGACGAAATGTATTCAATTAAATTAAACTTGTCAGGGATTCAAGGGAGACGAATGAGGTCTATATTTGACAGTGAACTATTCAGGAGTTGGGAAACACCCTGGAATGAAATTTGCGTAGCTACTACCCGGTTCGGATAATTCAGGAGTGGAAAATTTCAGGTTCAACATCTGATCGAGGTCAGGAGATTTATGTGTACAGTTCCTTTATTCCAAGATTCAAGGCAGTGGAGCAGAAGATTATCCTACATTGTCATCACAGATTGCACGTTTCACGCTATTTTTTTTTATATCAATATTATTACCTATTACTTATGCCTACTTTAAATGAAGGATTTCGCTAGAGGGTAGTAATCGACCTTGGGAATCTTGAACAGAATTCTGATTTCGTTTGTACACATTACTTGCATGTGTTGCATATTGTAATGACATACCTTAATTTAAATTTGAAATCTTAAGACAATATGACGCAATTACGAACCCACAATTTAGTTCATATATTATTTTTCATACGGTAGTTAAATTTTTGTTTTATATAACAATCACGATTTATCTTATCGTGTGATGGCGGCTTAAGAAGATCTGATATCCCATTTCTTTACGTGAGTGTCGTAATATTCAACTAAGGGAAAATCCTTTAAAACTACACCGAAAAAACACAGATCTGTAACAAACTTGTGACACTGTTATATTAAAAAGTGCCCATAAAAGTGTCAATTGCAAGTACTCAATACCCACAGTATTCCTTATTTTATTAGTCAGACAGTGTATTTTTATCGAACAGAAGTCTAAAAATTTTAGTCTATTCAATAAACTTTTCACCTGAGCATATTTGAGACCACGTGACAGGTGGTGAGCCTGTCGCCGTCATAATACCCAAGCCAACGATACAAATCGTACATAGGTATCGAAAAACTCATTGGTTCGAGCCTTCCTCATAAGGAGTTCAGACTATTGTCTCTTGATACGAAGCATTTGAGTTTCCTGATTCAGAGACAGAGCCCCCATGCACTCGGCCATTTTGGCTTATACTCAACAATCATAGCGGGATGATGATTAAAAAAAGAAAAAAACGATCGAAGTGTTTTTTGGGTAACACCACATTATCAACACATTTATATATGTGTGTATTATCATATGATATTGCGACGTGTATTGTTTATATTATTACAAATATTACTAGCTCTCGCTAGATATATTAATGAATATTGATAAAAATGAATGTCATAATAAAATCGTTGGGTTAAACACAACAATATAAAAATCGAAGCGCTATTTCATTTCGGACACAGCAATATTTTCTCGACGTAAAGAACGTTATCACAAAACGAATCTTTATGAAATAGCATTCTATTTGAAGTATTATTACTGCTCAGATTTTCTCCTATATAATCCGATTTATAGAGCATTACATTAAGATGAAAGAAATGGAGCTCGGGTTTTCTAAGCAGTTCAGCGTTATGAAACCTGATATATAGCAATCAATCCTAAAGCTTTGTAATTACTTATAAAAATGTGATGAAATTTAATTGAATATATCAAATACCATGTCATAAGTAAAAGAAAGATTTTATTAATTCATATTTCACGAATCCTTTTTAAGATTTGTTACGACAGTAAAAAAAGAGAAAGTAAAGTATTGTACTTCGTTAGTAATTGTACGCATAAAATTTAATATGTATCAGACCAATACAAATAGCAATTTTAGTTGCTGTTTTTACCACATGCTTAGTGGTGAAAGAAAACATCGTGAGGAACCCTGCGTGTCTGAGAAATAATACCAAATATTATCTTGAGGATATGTGAAGCCCGCCTGCACTGGAGCAGCGAAGGGGGGGCCTTTCCCAGCTCAAAAAAAAACCCTCTCAGATATTTGTGGAGGAGGCCTTTGCCCAGCTGTGGGCACTTACAGATTGTTACTTTATTTTAACAGACAAATATATAATTCGTTATTTTTTATTTTAAGTATCTCCACGCAACAATATGCTTCACTGCGTTGTGGAAACTATGTTGGCTAATGTGTTTGTTTTCCAAAGTAAAAAAAAAAAAATCAAAACTAAATTTCTTTTGTTGCAACACTTTATGTGTTAATGGATTTTCAGAGATTTGACATCGTTATTCTTTTATTCTTCGTCCTATTTCAAAAAGGCATATATTTTTTTTAATTTTGTATTAGTGGTAATTGCACAATATTTTTGTGATACCTACGGAGTTTTCTACGCATATCTTTTAAAAAAAAGCAGCAGTACATTGTGATAATGTACGACTTTTTTATTAATTAATGAATGAATATACTTTATTTCACATCATTAGAACAAGAAGAAGTACATTTGTAGATACAATTTGGTGGCCTTATCGCTTCATAGCGATCTCTACCAAAGCCGGAAATAAACAAAGCTACAGATACGAGGTAGATGGTGCAATATAAACATACATACTATACATCTAAAACTAATACATACAATAAAATAAAATAAAAAAATCTTGTACATATACATAAATATGAAAACTAATATAAAAACATACTTCCATTGTTATTTACACAAATAAAAATACACAAACAAATAAATAAATTACAATAACTCTCAAACACACTCTCTTAAAAAAAGTAAATACAATATAAACATAATATGTCACAGTCAGAGTAGTCGATTGTGATCAGGTACGAATTTTGATGAACGAAGTTTCAATTGTTACGTGGATTGATCTAGGATTATTATTTAATTTCACCCTAATGAACATAATTTGTTATGTTATTAGTAACTAACTTTATATTTTTTCTTTTAATAATACAAAAGGTGATAATAATTGTCAATACAATGTCGAGGGCTTCCATCTGGTTGGGGTTTAATTATGTATTTAATTTTGTTATGTATGTATGTATATATTCACGCCTTGTTCCCAACGGGGTAGGCAGAAACAATCTTCTTCCACTTGCTACGGTCCTGACATACGTCTTTCGCTTCTTCCACTTTCATCAATCTTCGCATGCATATATACTCGTTGGTTAAGAGTACTCTTGACCTGGCCTTTTTTCAGAACGTCTCCGATTTGATCGTGAATATATATAAATCTAAAATATTATTTATATTATGATATTTATTTGTATCTATATGTATTTATATATACAACCCAACCAGATTAGAATATATAGAAATACCCCAAAAAAAATTGTCAATACAGTCACTGATTAAAACAACTACACACGAAACATTAACAATTTCACAATCGAATAAAACTAAATAAGTCACTAACGCAAACGTCATAACATTATGTAATTACGAGACATCGATCGCTCGCTAGGGTTAAGCTGTAAGTAGACTCCGGCGAGCGATAGTAATGTAAGTAAGTACTAGCTTAATTAATATGAAAGGCGATGACCTCAGCTTAATAAAAAGATTGTAATTTGCCTAGAACTATTAAATATCTTATGATACGTACATACGAGTGTTTTATTTTTTATTCTATAATATTGTATCATTGAAAGAGAACATAAAATCTGCGTTATTTGCAAGCAGCGGCTAGAGATGCATCCACACTCCCGTCTCCCAAACACCCTCAAAGGCCGGCGACGCATCTGCAGACCCTATCTACCTGAGATGTTGCCAGCACTGAAATTCAGTGTTGCGGTCTACCCGTAACGTACGCTGAGCGCAGACCCTTTTGTTGAATGACATTATAGCTCCAGTAATATAGCCATGAAATATAAATACGTTTCATTATTTTACTTATAACAATTATCTTTTTACATAATTATGTCTCCCATGTTTTATTTCTATATATCTCAGAGATAACACCTTGGTCACCGAGAACGTATAAATCAGCACACAAAATTACAATGTATTTTGTTGTACCAGTGCCGGTTACAGAATCCCTGGATGAAGTATGAAATTTAAAGCAAGCTAAAGATTCTTGGGCGACCATTATAAATCCAAAATTTTCTTTACATACATAAAAAAAAATTAGTAGTGCCGGTCGTGGTGAATTGTGTACGGTTCAAGGTTTTTGTCCATGTGTAATTTATATGAATAAAACTAATGCAATTTACAAAAATTATTATCTTCCGGTCATACCAAAAAAAAATCAAACCCGCGACGCTCAATGCCACAGAGAAATGCTTTGCCAAAGCGTTCATCTTTAAAATCACTCTATCACGTTAAATAACGAAGTAAATTGGTGACTTTACCGTTATAGAAGTATACGCACGACAGGTAATAACTCAACCGTGTCATTTTATAAATGCCAACGTGTGAGTACATGCATTAAGTTTTCGTTGCTACGAATCGGCCGTAAGTTTGATGTTTTACGGAGCCATTTTGCATCACAGCTATCTTACGATGTGATGTTATACTATAGAAAATATAGTGAGAAAGTGGGCAAAGGAGCAAGTGAATCATCGTAGATTACGGGATTTACGCTCGCGTACATCTGCACCAGAGGATCTTCAAGTGCGTTACTGGCGTTTAATTATATTTGGGGAGAAGGACGGGAGTGGGTCTCTCCGATTTCCGAACGAAACGCAGAGGCACAATATTCCTCTACGCCGGTATTCTTCGTGGCCGTTTGCCCATTCTAGCTGCAGCAAAAGCCGCCGCTCTACCACGTCTAAAAAAAATTGTAGGGTTCAACAATTTCAGATGGATTTTCTGCCATCAATCGGGCGGGAACTTGTCAGTAGCAGCAGAAGAGGTTGACCGATGGGGTAAATATACACTAATGTTATAAAGAGGTAACATTTTTTGTTGGTACATTGAGTACTTCTAGGAATCTCTGGAAGTTCTGAACCAATATTAGAAGTTATTTCACTATAGAAAGCTACTCTATCAATGAGTAATGTAGCTTATGTTGTACGAAAAAAAGGGTTTAAAGTATGGACTTGCAGTTTTAATGGAGCGATCATTTTGAAATAAAATAAAACCTGTATGGTTCAAGATTTGACTTTCAACTAAGTTCTTGCATTCAGTATTTAATTTAAACTTCCAGACCTCAAAATTTTAGTATTTTCCGAAGTGGTTCTGGTGGCTTTTATAGCTTTCGTTATGGAAACTACGACTTGAAAAATTAATCATGACGAAAACCAGACACTTAGATAAATAACGATGTATTAAAAGTAACGGTAGAAGTCGACCCTTATCAAACAACTATGGAATTATGACAAAATCTGACGATTTTAATAAAATAAAATAAACCTCGTGAAATGGGCGCTTTGTGAATAACTTAGTGCCTAGAGTGGCACCGTTGACTCTTGCCTTGTTTTGATGAGTAGGTACAGGCATGTATATATTCACGCCTTGTTTCCAACGGGGTAGGCAGTGACTCTTTGTCTTCTTCCACTTTCATCAATCGTCGCATGCATGCTCGTTGGTTTAGGGTACTCTTGACTTGGCCTTTTTCCAGAACGTCTCCGATTTGATCGTGAAATGTTCTCCTAGGTCTTTCTCTCCCGACTCTACTATTTACACTCGCCTCATATATTTGTTTCGTCAACCTCTCCACATGTCCAAACCAGCTCAGCATCCCTTTCTCAATTCGTGTCACTACATAGTCATTCACGCCGCAACGCTATCTGATCACATTGTGTACAGTACAGTACAGGCATGAAAGATAGAATTGTCTCCTGCGATGTGTAAGTGAAACTGGATTCTGTATATCCGATAATCACGAGTGAAAAACGAAATGGCTGAACCTAGATCAAATACCGGAACAATGCCCTGAAGCGACTCGTCAATTGATCTTCGCGATTGCTGCTCACACCACACATACCTCATACTAGTACCGTTTTAACATTACCTGCAGTTAGAAATCCTACGTCATTCTCCGTACTCGCCAGACCGAGCTCCGACCGGTTACTATTTTTTCCGCAATTCGGACAATTTCCTGCATGAAAACAAATAGAGTTTGTTGCGTCCAGATCCCCAGAGTTCTATGGCATACGTATAAATGTTCTTCCTTCGAGATGGCACAGGGGTTAAGTAATTGTACTGTGACTATCCGAACATGGTTATATTATAATTGTCATTGGACATAAATGTTAATTAGAATTGAGACGTGAGTGAGAAAAGAGCCCGTTCGCCCGCGTAGTATAGTATTCTTTTAATCAATGTGTATTGTAATAATTTATATTTACAATTCCTTTAAATAAATATATATATATGTAATGTAAATATAAAAATAAAAAATAAGTATGTGTCTTCGTACCTGAAATCTTTCATAGATACCCTGAAATAACACTCCCTAAGAGAAAGACATCTCACAATATTAATTAAATAAATATATTATTCCTTAGACAGAAAGGTGTTAGAAAAAAGGGGATTTCCGTTTGAAATCCGAATATTTATAAATCAAGTTGGAATAAAAAGTGCTGCTTGGCTGCTTTATCGGTGTGCGCTGAACAAATGATCGAATATTTAAGAAAATAATCTACACATATCAATCTGTACATCGTGTCTCTAACTACATAATATTTAAGCCACAACCATGTTAAAGAGCTGGGGTGGTCCTTGTGGTCAGGGTGCTTGCTTTACTTTCACAGAGCGCGAATGACCTGGGTTCGATCCCCGAGCAAGTTTAAGTGCTTTATTCACCACGTGCTCGATGGTGAAGGAAAACATCTTGAAGAAACTTGCATGTCTGAGAAATATGAAAAAATATTATTTTGTAAAGCCTGCCAATCGCCACTGGAGCAGAATGGCGGAGCCTTTCCGGCTCCTATACCACTTACAGGCTGCTACTTTACGACTTTGAATGTAGTAAAGTACACTTCTACACTATAATATTATAAAAATTGTATGTTTGTAAGTAGAAAGTATTCTCTGGAACTACTGAATCTATTATAAAAAATTGACTAACAGAAAGCTACACTAACCCTCAGTAACATAAGCTGTAACTAAAGGTGACGTGGCTTGTAGTTAAAGGATGTTAAGGAAACAGAAAAGAGATGATACTATACTATACAGTACTCGATACTGCGAAAGTATCAGCCCTGTTCTCAATCCACCTGCCCAGGCCAGCATCGTAAGTATTGCCTATACTCTATCTTCAATACATAACGGTGTATGTGCAACTGTGGATTTAAATAAGATGATGGAATAGAATAATTTAAGCCTTAAATTAACATCAGTATTTTGCCTGAAAGACGAATCTGTGGCCTAAAACTCAGTCATGACGGACAGATTACTGATCGAAATAAATTTAATTAGGTTTATTGAATTACTGAATTAAAAATACATTAATTGTTGATTTTCACACAGGCGTAGACCATGCTTGCGCCTAAGACCAACTTTTTGTATCTTGTTCAAAAACTAACTATTTCAAAGTGCAATAAATTTCACAAGTTGGCACGTGACTTACATTTCGTTCCTCGAAAGTATTCGCTTTACGAAAACGTTACCTAAATAGTATTTGTTATCTTCGACTGAAAAACTGTTTTTTTTTTAATATGAATAAATGGACCTAAATCTTTAGGTTACCGATTCTTTCAATTGAATCTATGACTTTAATCTTTATAAGAGATTCGTTAAAGTATCAACTCACTCGTATAAGCCTAATTGTGACACCGAAGGCCCACCTTACGTCATGATCTGTCCGAGAGAGGTGACGGAAATCTAGATAACGAAAGCTGTGTCGTGCCAAAAGGAAATTGGTAATCTCTGCCTATGGGTAATGGGCGAAATAGTGTTGGAGGATTAAGGAGAATACTATTTCAGTATGTGGAGGCTATTTATAGACATGTCTCATATGGTCAACCCTTTTATTACTCATAATTGCAAAGATAATTGCTCCATCTACTTAAAGTGACCAGATATTTCCTACTATAGTACTCTACACTCCTGTGCCTAAGTTCCCACACAGTCTAGGTCACACATGGGATGCTACTATCAGGTCTTTGCTAATTCGGTCGGCGAATACGATCAGTTATGTCGATGTACTCTGTACTCCGTGAGGATGTACTATGTTTATGCGTAAACACCCACTTCATCTGCACCTGGTGAACACTGTTGCCTAATAATCAAGGTTCTGGTGATGATGAATGATGGCGGCAAAACTATCCAAATTTGCCGAACCCAAATCTCATTGTTGATGAGGAGCGGCATCAACAGTGTGGGTATCAGCAACCGTACCAACCGTGTATTTATATTTAAATCGATCAGAATGGTATGTCCCAAGCTTTTTTGGCTTGTTTTTCTAGCGCTTTTTCAGCAGTGAACTAAAATAGGCGAATGGTGAGCAGCGTCACTTATGCGAGGGTATTAACCAACCCGCTCGCCCAGCGTAGTGAGTATAGCCAAACATTCCAAGAAATGTATAGCTTTTGATAACGCTTTCTCGGAGAGGCCAATATTCAACCGTAGACTTAGATATGCTATAGAATAAACGAGACTCGGACCCATTTACATTGAACTTTTGTACAATTTCGAGCTTTAAAAGCTACAGATTTCTAATTTGTACACGAATGTATTGTTGTGGATCTTGAAAAAACATGTGGAGCCAACTTCCTTCAAGACAACCATCAATGTCTTATTACTGTTACGCAAACGTCTATCATTTTGAGAGGCTTTTGAAGCCCGAATGAACAATTCACGCTGATCTTGTGCGAGTTAACGGTACAGAGTTCTCTGCCACTCGTGAACCTTTTTTTTCCCCAACGGCTGTCAGTTCTTACTTACTAAATCCCTTACACCATATCCATTATATCATAGAAATATTTTGTAATTAAATTATTAACAAAAAAAAATTACACCTAAGTAAAATATTATAAAATATACAAGAATATTATAAGTTGCATTGTTTATGGAGAAATTTACAAATTTCTTGTGTTTTTATTACGGACTACTATTAAAATATACGGCCGTAATTCTGTCCGAGATATATTACTTGTCGGCTGCACCACTACATTACCATAATGTGACCAGGTGTGGATGAATATCCGAGACGTCGCAATGCGGTATAAGAAATCTCATATTCATGATAATATTATTGTATGAGAAGTGCTTTGTCCAGAGACAGCTGAGCAGCTTGACGCTTTTTATTTGTTTAGTGATGTAACTGATTCATTATTTTCGTATTGGTTCGTCATATCCATGATATGATATGAATTTAATATTATACCGTATTTCCTTTTACAGGTATGAAATAAATCGTTTTAGTCTTTATCTTTCTATCGCTTTGTTGTGATATAGTTGATGACCACGCCAGTGTTATTTTTGTGAATAAAGCTTCCATGCATGAAATTGTCACGTAACGAAGGTTACCTAAAGAAAAAGTTACAGAAATATATCAATTTCCAAAAATCCTGAAACTATAACATTTTATGTCACTATGTTCACTAATTCGATGGTCTTGGCAACTGATGGAATAAGAAGGCCAGTTGCAGATAGAACAGTAAAGCCAATCGGTTCCTCGACGGAAGAGCAAGGACTTGAAGGGTAGAGCCTGTCAGTTTCTCGTATGAAGAGCGTGGACATGGGCCCACGAGAACAGGAACTGGCTTTTCAGCAGTGAACTAAAATAGGCGAATGGTGAGCAGCGTCACTTATGCGAGGGTATTAACCAACCCGCTCGCCCAGCGTAGTGAGTATAGCCAAACATTCCAAGAAATGTATAGCTTTTGATAACGCTTTCTCGGAGGCCAATATTCAACCGTAGACTTAGATATGCTATAGAATAAACGAGACTCGGACCCATTTACATTGAACTTTTGTACAATTTCGAGCTTTAAAAGCTACAGATTTCTAATTTGTACACGAATGTATTGTTGTGGATCTTGAAAAAACATGTGGAGCCAACTTCCTTCAAGACAACCATCAATGTCTTATTACTGTTACGCAAACGTCTATCATTTTGAGAGGCTTTTGAAGCCCGAATGAACAATTCACGCTGATCTTGTGCGAGTTAACGGTACAGAGTTCTCTGCCACTGTGAACCTTTTTTTTCCCCAACGGCTGTCAGTTCTTACTTACTAAATCCCTTACACCATATCCATTATATCATAGAAATATTTTGTAATTAAATTATTAACAAAAAAAAATTACACCTAAGTAAAATATTATAAAATATACAAGAATATTATAAGTTGCATTGTTTATGGAGAAATTTACAAATGTCTTGTGTTTTTATTACGGACTACTATTAAAATATACGGCCGTAATTCTGTCCAAGATATATTACTTGTCGGCTGCACCACTACATTACCATAATGTGACCAGGTGTGGATGAATATCCGAGACGTCGCAATGCGGTATAAGAAATCTCATATTCATGATAATATTATTGTATGAGAAGTGCTTTGTCCAGAGACAGCTGAGCAGCTTGACGCTTTTTATTTGTTTAGTGATGTAACTGATTCATTATTTTCGTATTGGTTCGTCATATCCATGATATGATATGAATTTAATATTATACCGTATTTCCTTTTACAGGTATGAAATAAATCGTTTTAGTCTTTATCTTTCTATCGCTTTGTTGTGATATAGTTGATGACCACGCCAGTGTTATTTTTGTGAATAAAGCTTCCATGCATGAAATTGTCACGTAACGAAGGTTACCTAAAGAAAAAGTTACAGAAATATATCAATTTCCAAAAATCCTGAAACTATAACATTTTATGTCACTATGTTCACTAATTCGATGGTCTTGGCAACTGATGGAATAAGAAGGCCGGTTGCAGATAGAACAGTAAAGCCAATCGGTTCCTCGACGGAAGAGCAAGGACTTGAAGGGTAGAGCCTGTCAGTTTCTCGTATGAAGAGCGTGGACATGGGCCCACGAGAACAGGAACTGGCTTTTCAGCAGCCGCTTCCAAGATTATAGGAGAGAACTTGTGGCACTTAGGCCTCATTTCTTATTGTTCGACTATTTGTATTCACTATTCGCGTCTTGACGCCAACACAACTCCAAATCGTCTACCGTTCTTTAGTTTTTCATCATTTTATGTAAATGTCAGAATGTCTGTAAGGACTACAGAATATTTATATTAAATTTTAATAAATATTTTTAATTACGGATAGCCTCAATAATTTACTAATAGATTGAAACAAATATATATACGACTATCATATGACGTTAACAATTTATAAATAGTAATAAAAATATGTAAACAAACATGGAAATATAAAATAAAATACAATAACTACAAGGCGAAAAATATTCAGCAAATTTAGAAATTTAAATAAAAAAGGTAATATTAAAGGTTACACAGAATCAAAGGATAATCAGAATGATAATATAAACGGATAGATAAAACAAGTGAGTAAAATATAATAAGATAAATAACATTACAACATGCCGACTTTTATTGAAATACGCTCTTAGGGAAATATTTATGTCTTACGGTCTATCTTGTCTGTGTTGAGTGTTACGTTACGTACCCTGTGAAGCCTGTCTATGGTTATCAGAGCTACGTGGCCTTCTTAGGCCAATTTCGTTTTCCTATTGTTAATATTTAAGAATATATAGATTACCATAGTTCCATCCCGCAAATAAAAACTAACCATAGAGCTTAGCCTACGGGGTTGAGGAACTTTGACCCATCTCAATATATTTTTGTTACATTAGTTTTATTAGGACGATTAAAGATTAATTTTGAAATGATTGTTTGATTAAAATTAGAACCCAGCAATATCCGAAATCACAAATGCATAGAATTCGAAATCACAAGAGTTATTAGCAACGTCACAAAAATGTACTATCCCTTCCTTCGATTGAGAGGGTAAAATCAGGAATAAAACTCCAGTTCGACAAAATTAAAACAAGACAAGGCAAGACAACAGACTGTGGTATATATTTACAAGATGTTTCTACGTGTAAAAATAAGTTTCACCGACTTACATCCAAACTTTAACACTAAAGCCCGTGATGATGTAAACAGTAAAATGTTTTTTTTTCTTTTTTCCCCCGTTCGTCATAAACGGGTGAGTGCAAACTTCCATATGCCATTTAATTTAGTGATGTACTTAAGAGATTAAAATTACGTTTAATACATTAAATAGAAACGACGTTGGCCAAGCTGAACAAAATTAAAACGTTTGCTCACGGAGTGGAAAATTCACACCTGTACTGTATAGGACGAGCGCCATGTCTCCTATTACGTAATTACTTTTACAGTACTCAAAGAACATCATTTTTAAAGTTATACGATAAACAAGTAATGAGAAAATTACTAAATAAATTAATTTTAGATCTAATTTCTTACAATACTTTTAAAAAAAGAATTATTAAAAATCTAATTAAAAGAGAAGACTTACGATTCAAATAGACTATATTCGTAAACAATATAAAATATCCATGACAATATACGAGATAACCCTAAAAGAACTGTTATCGTAAAATATTAATTACGAGAGAAACAGATAAATCATTTCATATTTCGTTTTTTAAAAAATCTTTTGGCACAAGATTGTTCTGTTGGAGTAGTTCAAATTGGAAGTACTATTAAAGCTTAATAGTAAACTTAGTGAAGATTTTGTGAAATGTGAGCCAATTTCTAGAGTACCTATTAGACTAAAGAAACAAAGAAAACATGTTTTGAACATGAAGTTTTTTGGCACTGCACATCTACGACGCTTCTTCTATGACGGTTCTTTTTATTTCGTTATTCATCGCTTTCTTGCCAGTTCCAGTTCTCTACTGAACAAAGACCTCTGCTTTGTTATAGATTAGCCGTAGAGCGTCACATGGCAGATGGCTAAGGCATGGCAATCGCAGTGTCAGAAACACAACCTCAAATGAAGCAGTATTTCATGTCATGTTCATTCCGCCTATTGTCGGAAGCCTTAACATATTTATTGATTTCCCTAGACTAACCACACATCTGAGTAAATTATGTACCCAGCCGTGAAATATATACACATCTATAGAGTCATTAGTTTCTGCTGATAGCCTATATAAGAAGGTAAGCCGCCACACGACCACTGCATAGGGAGAATAAAACAGGAAAAAATAAATTAAAAAACATTAAATAGTTTGTTTTGGTGAATATTTCATTATTTTACAAGTTTCAACTTCCTTTTCATAGTTATCTATGCATTTATTATACATATAAACAATAAAATTAATAATGAGAATTAAAATTGAGAAATGTTTGTAATTTTCAATCCGCCAATTTGCTTTTCAAAAAATAAATGCGTTTAAAAGGAAATTCTTTTAAATCAGAAAAGTTTTCCAAGCTCAAAGGAAATTTATCAAAGAGTAATTAAACATGGTAATTTCAAAAAGGAGTTCTGTTACCTCGATACGATTAAAGTTGTACTGGTGTTAAAATGTAAACAAATTTGAAAATGGATTTATTCAAAGACAAAACTGAATTAATAATTTAAAACAATATATCTGAAATACATTTACTTAGCAAGTTAACTAATCAATAGCAAGTAAACTTCTTTATCTTCATCATGAGCCTATTTAACAGGCTGAACCTAGGCCTCTCCAAGAAAGCGCAAGAGAAAGCCTGGATGCAGTTCATGTAATTTGAGAGTACTCGCCATGCTGGGAAAGCGGTTTGGTGAACGCAGTACCAGACACCTTGCGCCTTGGATACTGTAGCTCGTCATCAATCTGAATACGTTAGGTCTGTTATGTTCCTCCTCGAACGGGTTCGCCTTGTCGTGGCGAAGGAACTTAGTTGGCGTGGCTTGATGTTAGTGATGTGGAAGTTATTTGGTAATCGTTAAAAACATTGTTACACAAGAAATAAAACAAATCCTTTTTATCAAACAAATTAAATAGCCTAATAATACAAACAAAACACATCGTCGTAACTAATAGTTTAATGACCTCGGCAAGAGCGGCGACCTCGCAGGATTTAATTGTCGGCGTGTCAGCGGCTTCAAACGCGATCAGCGGACGCCGGCGCTGTGACGTTGGCCTA
This sequence comes from Bhutanitis thaidina, assembly GCA_029286595.1. Taxonomy (NCBI): domain Eukaryota; kingdom Metazoa; phylum Arthropoda; class Insecta; order Lepidoptera; family Papilionidae; genus Bhutanitis; species Bhutanitis thaidina. The sequence goes on from JAGSMS010000003.1 coordinate 2,914,775, forward strand.
GTTAACTAGTAGCACAAATATATCTTGAAGCAACATAACAAAAATTTAAACACTATCCTATTACTTAACTAATGTACTTAAGAGTATATAATTCATATTTAGTGAATCAACAGTAATAAGTACTGACTTTTTACTGGCGCTTTCTTTGTGAAGCCTATGTTCAGCTATGAAGTAAAATAGGCTGATTTAGTGTCTAGTACATAATGTAAATACCTGGAATACACTCAATCTTTTACATAATACCGTTTGCAACATGATAGAGTCAAGCGGCGGCTTTTGCTGCTGCTCGAATAGGCCGACTCGACCGGATTGGTACCACGGCTTCGCAGAATACCGGCGTGAAGTAGAGGCATCTTGTGCTTCTGCGTTACGTTCGGTGAGTGAGGTAACCGGAGGCCCACTCCCCCTTCAGATTCCCCTCCTCATCCTCCCTCCCATGTCCCAAATACCCTTAAAGGCCGGCAATGTACCTGCAGCTCCTCTGGTGTTGCACATATCCCCACCGTCAGCCACTTGCTCATTTGCCACTTTTTCCATAGAAAACAAAAAAAATTTTAGACTCTATAGAGTAAGTAACTCGATCATGGGACAATGAATACATTTCTACAATAAAATCCGAGTGAGCGTGCCGTCTTCCTATCAATAACTTTAAAATAGTTATTAAATAACGACTTTATATGAAGGTTTAATATGATATAAAGGAATACATTGATGACAATAGCCCCTGAGATTGAATCGATCGATATAACAAAAAAGAGAATCCTTACTGAGTGCCTACCGATAGGGTCTTCTTCTCATTACGAAATTCTTTTGTTGATGAATACATTATTTAAATAAATTCGACATCTACTACTGCAAAAGCTTTGAAAACACGCTTTTTATTTATTTTTATCAGAAAATTACATTATAAATATAATAAAATATATAAAAAAAATAATGAAAACCTTACGGAACATTTAAGTAGCTATCATATTCTATTTACATTTTCCACACAATCTTAGTTTATTTGCAAAGTGAACAAAATTTGTAAAAGTCTTGTTGGACTAACGAAGGAAATAAACGTAGCAGACAAAGTTTTTTGGCACTTACTAAGATTTCGTTCGGGAAAATTACTTTTTAGAATTTGTATGTCGTAACTTAGTTTATTTTAGATTCGAACGAGAGGATCGCAAATCCGCGTAATCGCCTATATACCCAATGCGATAATATTGGGTATTGGCTCTAATGTGGGTACGGGGTTCGATTACCATCATGTATATATATATATATATTCACGCCTTTTCCCCAACGGGGTAGGCAGAGACAATCTTCTTCCACTTGCTACGGTCCTGACATACGTCTTTCGCTTCTCCCACTTTCATCAATCTACGCATGCATACATACTCGTTGGTTTAGAGTACTCTTGACCTGGCCTTTATTCAGAACGTCTCCGATTTGATCGTGAAATGTTCGCCAAGGTCTTCCTATCCCGACTCTACCATTTACACTCGCCTCATATATTTGTTTCGTCAACCTACTTTCATTCATCCTCTCCACATGTCCAAACCAGCTCAGCATCCCTTTCTCAATTCGTGTCACTACATCGTCTATCACGCCACAACGCTCTCTGGTGTTACAGAAGTACGTTGGCGACGATAATCACTTATCGTCAGGTGAACCGCTTGTTCATTTGCCGCCTTTCCCATAAAAAAAACTCACTAGTCACATTGTTACTAAAAAATAATGTGCATAAAACAAAGTCGATTTCAGCTTTTATCTCATTACTTTTCACAAACACGGTAGCCTAACCTAAGCACTTTCAGGTAGTAGAGCAAAGCAACGGCTTTTGCTGCTGCTCGAATGGGCCGGCTCGATCGGGTTGGTACCACGGCCTCGCAGAATACCGGCGTGAAGTAGAAGCATCTTGTGCTTCTGCGTTTCGTTCGGTGAGTGGGTAACCGGAGACCCACATCCCCTCCCTATTCCCCTCCTCTTCCCTCCCATCTCCCAAATATCCTTAAAGACCGGCAACGCACCTGCAGCATCTATGGTGTTGCAGATGCATGTGGGCGATGGTAATCTCTTACCATCAGGTGAACCGCTTGGTCGTTTGCCGTCTTTTCCATTAAAAAAAAATCACTCAGTGAAAAACAGAGTTCCTGTAAGGGACCACAATCGCAAGGATAACAGTTTAAATTGTCACTTCACAATCACTAAAAGAACTCGGAAGACCTTATTTTTCATGAAAACATAAATAATTATCATGAAAACACACGTGAAAATATTAATGAGTTTAAAGCTTTTTTTCATTCAGTGCCATTTGTGTTTTTATTGACGTTGATATCGCTTTTGCTTTTGTATTGTATTACTTTAATTGATTTTGATGATGTTTGTGAATCTTCATGCTACAGATTATAAATTAGGAACGTATCGTACTTATAGGGTTGTCCTTACAAATATTTGCTCTTTTAATGAAAGATATCATTTTTATTTATTCTATTTATAACATAGATAAGAAGTTTTTTTCCATTTTACTAAATTTAGCTTGCAACGCTACAATACGTAATATATTTCATGGCATATTTTACATTGTTTTACACTGAAGTAAGGTAAAATAAATATTTTTGTGATTTTGAAACGACGAGAAACAGTTGTTGTGAAAAACACGATCGATATTGTTTCTAAAACGTGGATAAAGGCAGCTAATTCAATCAGTGCTATCTTTTACTGATCCAATTTACGAAAGGGACTCGAGGCACTAGGGTTCTGTTTATTCCTCCATCCACTCGATGTTACTCGTTTCTCGACGATATAACAAATAATTCCTCCACTTCACTCATTTTCATTATGCTTTTGTTTTTTGTAACTGTGTTGGTAGATTTTGTGAGATCAGACCATCTACGCAATAGTGTTAGCACTAATATTACAAGGTATTCACTCGTCTTCCTTTTCCCGTATCTGATGTATCGCAATCTAATTTTCACCTCTCAGGGAAGTCAAAGGGGACGGGTGGCGAGCCTCGTCCTCGGGCTTGTACCCATGAGAAAATCAAGGATGTATGTAACCGATGTAAAAAGATGTGGAGTAATCAATATAACCTGACCTGGAAACCCATTGAATAAGTGCTTTAGAACAAATTTCTTCGGAATTTTTTGAATTATAAACGCGAATCAAAAACGCTGGTTTAATTGATGCATTCAAATTAAAACCGTTTACATACACTTTATCTGATGTTGTCACCCTTGCTCTGAATACATATTATCTGATGTAAAAACTTATACTATACTTTTTTTATATTTTTCGGCTTTTAAAATAGTACTTTTATTCTTCCATAGTAAGTTCTATAGTTGGAGGATGTTCTAGTTCCTTTATCACTAAGGAGATTACGTAATACCCAAAGGCATATTTGTTCCAATTATGCGTGACTCTTAAAATACGTGTTTATTTTCACCAAATGTATAGCATAGCTAAATTAATTCCAAATGAATTTCTCATATAAACCTGTTATGTATATTCAGGTAAAATGAAAATCGCTAATAATGAAGAGGTCCATGTAACCCGTTCATTTTCTGCTGGTTTGTTCTACTCCTTAATTAGTTAGTCCCGCTCTGGACGTAACATCTTCATGAAGACACTATGAAACGGTACGGCACCCTAGCGGTGCAAGTCCTACACGCTCCTCACAGTTGTCACGTTTTAATGAATTGCGACATCTCTTGTTCACTCAGAAAATATGTCGTAAATTGGATATTTTTTTTTTATTACCGCGAGTGCACACAAACATGCCTTAACTTATCGTATCCGATAACCAGATCCAAGAATATAGAGTATTGGTTCCGATTGAGAACTGTAAACTTGCGTCACTACCTATCTATATATATATATATATATTTATATATATATATATATATATATATCTAGCGAACTTGATTATTACCGATGCAATTCGGAAGTTGTTGCCGTTGTTGAAATCGGCTTGGAAGCCATCACACTAATCTACATCATCTACATAAAGCTACAAGGTTGCCTCCTATAACACGTGAAGGAAAAGTTATTGATTTTTTTTGTAACTCTGATACATACAAGTATCAAGGCTTATCATTTTATACGCGATATAGCCAAGCGAAAGCTTTTGCTGCTGCTCGAATGGGCCGGCTGGAGCTGGGTAGTATCACAACCTTGAAGAACACCGGCATGAAGTGAAATCTTGTGCTTCTACATTTCGTCCGGTGAGTGAGGTAACCGGAGGTCCACATCCTTCTTAAAGGCCACCATCTCGTGAGCTGCTTGCTCGTTTGCCCCCTTTCAAAAATAAAAAAAAAACGAGAAAGTTTCAAAATTCAAATAATTAAAAAATATTCGGTCAAGAGCCTTGGTAGCCAAGAAGTCAGGGTCCTTAGGGGCTTTAGTTTCATAGAGCATCTGTGCTGAATTTACTTCTTGCTCGGCGGTGATGGAAAGCATCGTGAGGAAACCTGCATGTTTATGAAATAAAAAAAAAAAAATATTTCGACGACATGTAAAATCTGCCAAAAAACAGTACCACACTCCAAAACCCTCTCAGAGATTTTAAAAGGAAGCATTCTCCCAGCAGCGAGCTATAGGTTGCTCCTTATTTTTTCGGTCATTCAAAACTAAAGATTTAATTAGTTAGCTGTTAATTATGTCCCACAAATAAAAATTTTACGTAAACTTAAATCCAAAATTAAATAAGGGTACATTTATAACTTAATATTTCGTAATTTTCTAAAGTTTCTCATAATACAATTTGCTCAAAAGCAAAAAGCAGACGAATCGGAATGAATCACGCAATAAAGCTCGGAGCGCGCCTATCAAGCGGCTAATTCAATCATTGATATCTTTCGCAGATCTATTTTGTATAACAGATTCGGAGCGTTAGGGATCGCTTTTCTGTTATCTACTTATTTAGCAATATTCTGATGAAAGTACTTACTAAAGAAAAACAAATGAACATTTTCTTTACCTACACCAAATAATCATATTTACTTTTAATAAATATAGCAACATTAATTTATCATCAGCATCGTTCATTATCACCCGATTGGACTAACAGCTGCAGAACCTAGGCCTATAAAAAAAAAGCTTCAGCAAGGCGTTATCCAATTCTAGGAGCGTTTGCTCATACTCACTGGGCAGGCGAGTTGATAAGCGCAGTACTGGTACCGTCGTACTTCTGATGCTGCTTCTCATCTCAAGTCTGTGAGCTTTCGGTTCGGCAAATTCGGGTGGATATTCCGTCATTATTCAGTCGCGAGAGAGTACCAAACAGGGTGCACCAATCACGTGCATTTTAGCGATTTATATAGTATATATTTCCGGTACACTACAGATAAATTAAATGAATTATGAATACGTTTGTTTTTTAATACATCATAATATTTATATTTATTTACAAGTTTTGTAATTATTTGTTAAATTAACAATTAGAAACTTGGATATAAAACTACTGTAGCGTGTAGATCTTACAATACTAAAAGTTTCAGTCATACTGTAAGCTTCAGATCCAATAAAAGAAGATACATTAAACTTTAAATCTTTTTAGCCGTGTAGTAAAAACTTTAAAAATCTCATGGCAACATACGCAAAACCGGCGACAAAGCTTGCTACCCGTGGCGTTCTATCTCCCGAAAATTGGGGTGCGAAATCACGTTCGGAGAGATGAAAAAATCTACCGACTCCTATGAATGGCAAGCGTTAATAAATTTTATTTATGACATAATTATATTATCTTTGAATTTAATTATTATTGTGTATACTGTACATACCGTCTCTTTCTCCAACCTCACCTGCACGTAATGCCCAGCTGGTAAAACAAACGACGCACTGGCAACCAGATGATGGTGGAATACCCTTCCGAATTTGCTGAACCTAAATTCCACAAATTTATATATTATAGATTGGGGGTAGCATCACTTGTACGACAGTAACGGCACCGCTTGCAAATGTATCTCGGCCTTTATTTGGCGCTTCGTTAAAGAGGTCCATGTACCTTACCTTACCTTCACAGTCCGATGCTGGATATAGGCCTCTCCCATAAGGAAGGTTTAGCAATCGCTGTATCAGGCACTTCGCACTTTAGTCGCTGTAGCCCTTTATCAGTCTGTTTAATTTTGATCTAGTATTTTTGTTATTTTTAGAGGCAATCATGTGGTGGAAAGGGGTGGCAGATTTGTACACCGATACCACATGGCCTGATGTTTACCAGTAGACTAATGGTGGCGTAGTGGCGGAGCGATCGCCTGCGGCGTCGTGGTTCGCGGGTTCGACTCCCGCACGGGATTAGTATTTGTATCGACTACAGATAATAGTTCCCGGTCTGGGCGTTTGTACATATGAAACTCATGTATGTAAACTGCCTCCGCGACACAGGAGAAATTCCTACAGTGGAAGGTAACGTTTTTGTTAAAAAAAAGAAAAAAAGAACTTTCGTGTCTTAATAACAGTTTCTATTGTTGCAATACGTCTAGAGGTATTCTATTTAACTTAATAACGGGAAATAATTATCACTTGGCCTTCTAACATTCACGAACACTGTAGCGTGGCGCGGGTATGAAACACGAGCTCACGCAGGCAAACATATGAAATCCGGCCTTTTGTTTTCTTGACGTTTGTGCCGTTGAGTTCAATTACATATACAATATATTATATCAAAATAATATGTACAATGTTGGTAGTTTATATGAAATTATAGTTAAATAATTGGGCTTGATGATGATGATGATGATAATTATAATGATGATGAATTAAGCTTATTAAAGCACCGATAGCCGAGTGGTTTGGGAATCTGCTAACAAATCAGTAGACTCGAGTTCGATTGCTTACGATGATGGGGATATGATGGGGAGGGGGCCACCAGTTACCACACTCACCGAACGAAACGCAAAAGCATGTAACGCAAAGATGTATCTACTTCACGCCAGTATTCTGCGTGGCCGTGGCACCTGCCCGGTCGAGCCGGCCCATTCGAGCAGCAGCAAAAGCCGCCGCTTGGCTCTACGTTTCTAGACCTCTATCCATGCCCGAATTAGTTATACGGTCGTGAGAGCTTATTTTTATACCATTTTAGACGCCACCTTATACCCGTACAGGAATGTTTTTGACCTTAATTTATATTATAATTTAGATGTTTAAGCATCTTTAACTTTAATACTCGGTACTACATCTTAATGTGTCCGCAACGTCAAAATGGAAAAAACTTAACTTCTTTAATTTCATGGTGACCACGGTATGAGTCCCGATGCCATCCATCCAGAATTGTTAATTTTAATTTCAACTCCGAATGTTAAAGTAATTTTGAATTACTATAACTAAAACATATTTCAAGAAAATTTGTGGTAGCTTTGCACCCCAAAGGGGCTTTTCTTTAACAGTACTATAATTTTGTAAATATTATAAAGTTATTATATTATTGAGTGCATGTATTTGAGAAAATGTACTTTTGTAAATATTAAACATATAAAGACACAGTAAAGATAAAAGCAAATAAAATTGTCGTTTTTTATCGAGAAGTATGTGATGCACTCTGCAAATACCATTTTCAATATCGGTCACAAGAGCTCTGAATACGGAAAAGATAGGAAATAGTGTTTACAATTCCTCAACTCTACAAAGAATAAGAGGAAAAGCTGTAATGTATAAAAAATAAAACAAAATTTTATTGTAATGCATTGTAACTATAATTACGTAATAAAGCAAAAATGTAGTTTGAAAGACAAGTAGAAATATTAAATGAGAAAATGTATGCGACAGAAGTAAGTGACAGAGTCGACAAGGAATGGTCTAGATTGAAATATATAGACTAAGGCCTTAAGGCTTTGGGTGTAAGAATTGCTACCCGTCACCTCCTATATCCTGGAGAGGCGAAAAATGCATTGAGGAAAAATGTTTACATTGAGTCTACACTGAGACGTGTCAATTGGAAGTTTTTAATTTCTGCCGACATTGGGCTTAGTTTTGTAATACATTTTTATATTTAAATGTAACACTGACGCCTGTCTGGAGACCAAAACAGGTTTTTAATCAACATACTTTTAAATTTAAACATAGGAAATTTTATATATTTTTGTGAGAGCCGCATTAAAATCCACTAAGTAGTTTAAGAGTTATTGGCGAATATACAGACAAACGCGGACCGCGAATTTGTTTTATAATATTTATGAGATGCAAGATAAGTTTGTAATGAGACAAGTTTATAATATTTATGAGATGAGAATACATATATTATAATTAAATTAAAGTATTTTTATAGTATGTATCATAGAATATACATGATATATAGGCACACATTATTCTTAGTATGAATACAAAATTTTAGTACCAATAATGGAGTTCATTAACATTCATCATTGCTACGCTAGACTAACCACTAAGCCACTGCTTAGTCGCCATCGTCTTGGTACTGAAGCTGCGGATGTGCGTTGGCCTGGTCCAGGATATCTTTCAGATCTTATTCGGCATCGTCCATCGACCTGGGCTTTGGTGTTGTTCGTTTTCTTTCATGTGACTGACTCATCCATTTCATGAATACGACCTTACCAGCGAAGACGACCAATTTTCAATAAAATATTGACATCCGGTTTATTAACAATGCCGCAGAATTCACGACAATAGCCACGCTGTTGTGGTTAATATTAAACACAACTCAATCAACTCCTTTGCAAGGTTTCTTAGATCGTCAAATCTTCTGTAGGTAATGCTAATTATTTATATTAAATGGGCTGAAAATACTCACTTCTCATAGGCCTACTCTCAATATTTGTGAGGGATTGGGAGCCAGGAATAGCCCGCCATGATGTTCCCGTGAAAGTTGCGACTACAATTACAAGTAAAACTACTAATTACAGTCACAGCTAATTAGTAACAGTTTTTTTGAACAACTCTAACAACGTAAGAGGCGTTACTAAGGAAAAGGGCCCGTAAATCTCAATGGTTATATATATAGATGGCTGAATAAACATTACGAAAAATACCAGACCAAAACAAAGCTAACCATTGACGGGCAGTAGCGTCTGCGGTACGAGGTGTTTGGTACTACCGATCATGGCATATCCACCATATGGTAGAGACTTACGTCCTGCAGTGGGCTATTTACAGGCCGTTAAGATTAGACGATAAATATTTCTACGGTCTACTATAATTGCTCCGGGCCTAGGTGATTACTGGAATTTATATCAGTATAAATTAATTATCAGTATTAATCGGAGACGTTCTGAAGAAAGGCCAGGTCAAGAGTACTCTAAACCTTCGCATTTATACTCGTTATGAAAGTGGGAGAAGCGAAAAACGTATGTCAGGACCGTAGCAAGTGGAAGAAGATTGTATCTGCCTACCCCGTTGGGAAAAAGGCGTAAATATATACATACATACGTATCAATATATCGCAGCAAGACACGGGAAAAATATCACAGAAGAGCGATTTTATTTTAATAAAAACGGAAGAAGACATCGTTACTTTGAACAAATAATCTCTTCATATTTTTCATAACGATATATTTAATTTATTAGTCTTAACTAACTCTCTTATTACAAAATAAGATTAAATGCATTAATTTCCTCTATAACAAAGATACTAAGATAGGTAACGGTTTACCGCGTTGCATTAAATCTAAACCAGTGCCAAGAAACTTTTGTATTTTTTTAAAAGAGAAAGAAGCAGCAGGAGCCAGCAGCCGAAAGAAAACTTCTATAATTAAATAAGCATGAAGAAAGTTCTTAACTTAATTGTCTATTAACTCTGCTTTAGTAGTGTTCGCACATATTCTAGTTGACTTTATCATTACGTTGTGACTTTCCTACCTCTTGTTGTAGTTCACAACATTATTCAACTCATAAAATTCATTCTGATCACTGCGGAAAACTTTTATGCTTTTATCCCTTTTATCCTATTTCTACCTACTCCCGAAATTTTAATAGATTTTTTCTTTTATTGTGGGTAACATTAGCTGAATATCGCATTATAATTGAATACTCTGCAGATGCCGTAAGGCGAAACCGGTCGCTTACTTACATAAATAAATAATATGTGTTGTGAATCTAGTATGTGGTAGAATCTAGTATCAAATGTGGTAGAGCCAAGCAGCGGCTTATGCTGCTGCTCGAATTAGCCGGCTCGACCGGGTTGGTACCACTACCTCGCAGAATATCGGCGTGAAGTAGAGGCATCTTATGCTTCTGCATTTCGTTCGGTGAGTGAGGTAACCGGAGGCCCACTCCCCCTCTTCACCCCCCGCCTCATCCTCCCTGCCATCTCCCAAATATCCTTAAAGTCCAACAACGCACCTGCAGCTCCTCTGGTATTGCAGATGTACGTGGGCGACGGTAATCACTTACCAGCAGGTGAACCGCTAGCTCGTTTGGCGCCTTTCCCATAAAAAAAATAGCACAAGGGATAATAATTATTGTCAATATTTATTTTCGCTCTCTTATCTTTATCGAAAACTAGTAGTTACAGGATGTTATAACTAAAGTATCACGAAAAAATATGTTAAATTAAAGTTTTATATTACAACGTGGATTGAACATGCATATACGTCTGTTATATACGTTAAACTGATTATGTTTACCCAGTTGTAATCTAAAGTTAATTAAATTTAATAACTATAGTTACAAAGTTAATGTCAATAAACAAGGCTTTAAACAACAGTATTCACGCAACTAAACGTAAATATAGTTTATCATTTGACCTTTATAATTAACGATCTTAAAATTTGCCTGCAGGAACATTAAATCAAGTAAGTTATACCAGCTGGTGTAATAAAGTCGCTTCCAGGGACTCTCTTATGATTAAATATTTAGACTATAAATTACGTGTTACTATCATATCTCCGCATTTTAATTAAAATTAAATTAAAATGCGGCAACGTTTATATGGATTTGGCCATCCCCACTGCTCGCCAAATTGAGCAATCGTTTATTATCCAAATTGAGCAATCGGTTATTAATCTAGTGATGAGTAAGTATCAGCTGGTCCGTGTAACGCTAAACGCCTGTGTGATATTAAGGCATGCATCATAGTGTCACAAGCTACCAAGAGCCGTGGTAGCCTCTAGGTCAGAGCACTCGCTTTAGTTTCATAGAGCGCCAGTGACCCGTGTTCGATCCCCGGTGCCGGCAGCACTAAAATTGTTATTAACAGTTTTAAATGCTGTATTTACCACGTGTATGTGAAGCCCGCCAACCAGCACTGGAGCGTGGCAGGCCTTTACCGGCCGCAAAACCCTCTAAAATATATAAGGAGACCTTTGCCCAGCTGTGGGCACTTACAGGCTGCTACTTTACTAGACTTTAGTTGAGCTATCGTCGACAGAGTTTTAAGCCCGATAGCTTCGAGTTCCCGGTGTATTTCATGTTTTATCACACAGTGCGGTGAGAAATGGTTTATGGACGCCACTTTGGCTACGCTGAACAGGATAGTGCCACATATAAATCCATAAAATCTGCCTACCCCTACGGGTATCAGGTGAAAAAAATATCACTATGATGCATACCTTAATATCCTGTAATTGGTCAACTTCAGGACGTAGGGCTCTCCCATGAGGAGGATCTGACATAATCACCACGCTCGGCAAGCGGATTGGCGATCACAGTACCAGACATCTCGCATTTTAGACGTTGCTGCCCGTTATCGATCGGCTAATTTTTGGACTGGTATTTTTTGTTTTTGGGTCTGTACCAAAAGATGATTGTAATATCATCATCATCATCATTTTAGCCTATCAGAAGTCCACTGCTGAACATAGGCCTCCCCCAAAGATTGTAATATAACTATACCAAATAATATTTACTGAATGAAATATATGATCCAATGATGTTAGCTCAGCGCCACTACAATTACAGACGAAGACTGCATGCAATATAGTTAGCGAAAAATTATATTTGAACTTAACACAAGCCATCTACGATTATAGATAAAATAATAATGCTTTATTGTAATTAAGATTACTAGCTATTTTTTTTTCAAATAATAAAAAAATTGCTCTCAAAAATAATAAAAAAAAATTTGACAAATTGAAAAAACATCAAAATTTTGATTTTCTCTTGCAAGGTATGGCCGACTAGATAAAAGCTCACTACTGACCTCCGTCAAGGTTAACATTCTCATAATCGCCGTGCTTGGTACGCGGATCAGCGATTTTCGATCGGGCAAATTTTGAGACTGTTAATCCCCTATCAATGATAAGATAATTATCATAAGATGTTTAGGCCTATTAATCTGACCCTGATTCGACTCTTTCGACGCCTACGGGAAGTAAGGGGCTAGAAGATTTTCTAAAACCGCCACTTCATGTTTTATAACACTTATCTGTAACTAGGATCTATTTACTATGGAGTATTAAAATTGTTTAGATGAAGTTAGAATCTCACTAAGTGGCATGCGACGTCGATTGATGAAAGTAGCTCCAAATCATGCTTATTCATGATAAATCAAGCTTAATTGTTACCAAAATAACGTAAACTTAAAAATAACTCTTTTTTCTGATTATTTGCTAAAGTGTATTTTTACAAGACTTTGGGTTCCTATCATCAAAATATTATAAAAGGCGTGTTTTAGTATTAATGTTTTACAGGAACAATATCTATATTATACGTGGCCCATTTTTGACATCGGCTCTTTAGTTTTCAGGGTTTGATGTGTGTTCTGATAATAAAATATGCGTCATAGAGATCATTTCTTATTATAATAACCTTGACCTCTTAATCTAATATTGTCAAAATATTAATGTAATATTAAAGCAAATATTAAGAGTGTCATTTATATAAATAATATTCAAATTTACCACAATTGGTGCGCTTAACAGTTTTTCCAAGACAATCGTAAAAAAAAATCGACAAGAAAGATAACTATGACATGGCGTCTAACACAGTCCCCGTGACCACCCCGATTGCTGTAAAGCAATCTAAACGTCGAGAATATAAAAACATAATTTAACGCGATGAAATCCGTAAATAATAGTTCAATTTCAAAAGATAGTTAATTTTATTAATCGAATGGCGAGTTCTAACCCGAGACGTAATACTTCAAATTCCTTACCCTGATTAATTACGTTACGGTGTACGAAGCCAATACCTATGCAACAGTACACCTTCACTCCGGACACATTACTTGTCATCATTACATTAAAGAATAAGTACAACCCTGTAAGTTCCCACAGCTGGGCAAAGGCCTCATTCTGAAATACCAGTATCAGAAAGGAGCCGGGATGGGCCCGCCACGCTGCTCCAGTGCGGGTTGGCTTCACATATCCTCGAACTCATATTTTTATTATTTCTGGTAGGCAGGCAGGCTTCCGGGCGATGTTTTCCTTCAACGCTGAGCTCTATGGAACTAAAGTGAGTGCCTTGACCACTAGGCTACCTCGGCTCTATCATCATTACATTAATTATTTTTAAAAGCCGTGTGATATCTGAGTAAGAATCAGCCATCAGTTTTCTTCTTGTGCGTGTCGTAAGAAAGCAACTTAGGGATCTCGAACATCGCAATGGCTACCGTCAGATGACGGTATAATCATCTCGAGAAATACCATACGATAATTAAGATTTTTATCTAAGGAACGAGGTATCTGGTACTGCGATTGCCGATTCGCTGCCGATCGGGGCTGATTTAAAGACTAAGGTAAGTTACATTGTATACATACGCAGTAGGTAAGCAAACATGTTGAGATAAATCTTCCTATTCGTTTTTTTAGTACATGGCCGCTCTTAGTATAATTCTGTCAATTTCATGTCAGTGATGGTAATTCAAATCAAACCATCTATTCATCGACATAAGAACCATATTTTTTCTTCAATTTTTCACTATTTTCTATAGAGATTCCTCTGACGAAGAAGAAACAAGTGAAAAAAAACTCGATTGGTAAACATCTTTTTGTACTTTTAAAAAAAATAATGTAAGGGTATATATGATATTTCTCTATATTATTATAATACTTTTTATAAAGTCTTTGTATGAATTTTTTTAACCTATTGATAGGCAGACTTTGCGCACTTGCTGGAATTTTGTTGTAGATCTCCCCCAAGATTTCACAAATGCATCCATAAAAATTAAATGAAATTTTTAACTTTTACACATTTATTTATTTTCAGACAGTTTCACGATTAGTGTCACTATACCAAACAATTTAGTAAGTAAATTAATATATTTTTTAAATAATTTAATTATGGACAAAATTATAATATGATGCAGTTTAGATAATAAAAGATAAATAAATGGTTTTAACAAATTTTTCTATTGTCCCAAAAATAATACTTAATTATATTAATTAGTTCAGCGAACTACTTTTGCAATGTTTCCTTAGGAAGGTAAGCTAAGGCTAGGTGTAAATAATTGTTTAGTAAAGTAAATACAAATATCTACGTGACTCTGCCAACGAATACATTGTACGTAATACTTGCGTGGGTATGTGTTAGCGATTTTCAAAATGTGCACAATGTTTATTCTAGTATTTCAATAAATAAACTAGTTACAACAAGGTTATTATAATATACATTATAACGGTTCGTTAATAAATAATATAACAGTGAAATATCACTCACCGACTCACTTATCACTTATCGTATATCAAAAACAACGGTTTCTAGAAAGTCTAAATTTGGTATAATCTATATTTTGCCTTAGTAGCGCATTGACAGAGGATTCTTTAGAAAAAATACTTTTGCGTGATCTTATACTATCTAGAATTCACCGGCTAGATAGACTATCGAGCAGTCAGTAATACCCCAGTTCTTTACCTAGCTTTATTGTACGAAGTTTTCTCTCGAGAACCTTCTGATCAGTATCTTTACTAACAGAAACTCTGTTTTTTTTTATTGTTTTATATATGTATGTATATTATTAAATTGTCATAAAATAAATAACAATCGTCGCGCTGCTTTAACGAAGTTCATGTTAATATGGAAGTCTGTTCACTAGTACGGTTTACGTTACTTCAAAATCAAGTAGCATTTTATTTACTTTCGTAAATACACTGCCGCAGTTAACACCGCAACGAGCAAAGCTTTGCTAAACTTTTGTCTGAGGCCATCGTACGTACGCTTTGTGGTTTCGTACTCGTTAAAATCACACATTCAACAGTGCCATAAACGTTGACTAATTACAGCTTCATAGTTCGCGCTTTGTAATTATCTTTGATACTAATTTATCCCAATTTCGTCTTTATACTTTTTATCCGTTCTACTTGCAACTTAATAAAAAGAAGATTATTGTCACAGCAGATCTCTTTGATCTTAATTATCAGTAGGTTTTATTCACGTTGTCTTTGATTCAATTGTGGAAATAATGAATATGTGCACAGGAAATTTAATGTACAATATATTTATAACGACTGTAATAAAGCTGATTACAAGGATTTAAATTTTGCCCTTGCAGCCAGAGACCTTATCGGCTATGTCACAAAATTATTTCATAAAATTTCAGAGAGGATACTGTTGTAAAAACACGTTCACAAATCCAATGTTAAATAAATGACTATTTGACGAGAACAAATTTAACTTATATTATAAAATACTAGATGTATGTGCAATTGTTACTTCCTATGTGCAAAAAAAAACATTAAGAGATGGCACCAGCCTTGCACTTAAGTATAACCATAGCAAATTGTAGTGAAACTAAGCTTTGATGTTTTGAGTAGCACTCAACGTCTACGTCTGGCGCGCTAGAAAAGCTATCCTCGAATTTAAGGTAAGTTCTAATTGGTGCGATTTGCTTTCACACCGTGCTCTATGTAGAGAATGAGCTAACAACAAACATAAATCTGAAGGTGTTTTACTGTTCGTATACTTTTTTTTGACAAAATAAAAAAAAAATAAGACTACCTATGGATTTCCTTTTCAATATATAAACACGTTAAAAATAACGTATTAATAACATTAACACATACTTTAAAGTTATTTTATAGAAGAGAAATCAACAAAAAGTTTTCAGTAAACTCGTAAATATTTGGATTCACAAGTACGAGGAGCATACGAGGGTATTGGGGCTGGCGCTCATCAATTCGCTCGCCCTGTGTGATGTGTATGGACAAAACCTTCCAAGAAATATTATGCGGCTCACCTGATGCAAAATGATTACATTCGCCCAAATATATCACTCAAAGGATACTTGGGAAAGGGGAAAGGTAGACGGGACGGGTCTCCGGCTGACCTAATGAAACGCAGAAGCAAAAGATGCCTCTAGCACACGCCGGTATTCTGCGGGGCTGTGGTACAACCCGGTCGTACCGGTCCATACGTACAGCAGCAGCAGCTTTCTTGGAGAGGTATTCTCGTATGTTCAGCAGTGGACTAAAATAGACTGTATAAAAATTGTTGACCAATGAACAATTTGTGTGAATTTTCAGCGCTATTTACTTATCGTTCAGAATTTGTTCCCACTCGAAAAAGTGAAGTGTATTATACTATGTAGAGTTTAAGGTATTGATGCTTGATGTAAAACTTTCTTAAAGTTTTTCATACAACTCTTTTTTGTTTAGCATTTCTTTTCTCATCAATAACATTTAGGTGAATACAGCCTTAAACAAATTAATCTCAATACATCAATAAAGGCTTCGTGAATCTATACTTTCAGATATTTCCCACGGAGCTGAATAAATCTCAATCCAAAAGTTTATGACATGTGACTCGTTGTTATCTAATTGAAGTATTGTTCCTGAAACTATTATTACGTATTTACATTTCATCATGTTAGATGAAAAGAAATATTTAGACGGAGAATATCATTGATATTGGATTGCAGTAAAGAAAAACAGAATAGTATTAGTGTGCTTTTAGATCACAACATTCCATCAAGTGTCCTTTTATTCAGGTTACGATAGCAAAGTAGTTTTTTTTTATGGGAAAGACGGCAAACGAGCAATGGGTTCACCTGATGGTAAGTGATTGCCGTCGCCCACATACATCTGCAAAACCAAAGGTACTGCAGGTGCGTTGCCGGCCTTTAAGAGTATTTGGGAGATGGGAGGGAGGACGGGGATAGGGAGGGGGAATGGGCCTCCGGTTATCTCACTCACCGAACGAAACGCAGAAGCACAAGACGCCTCTACTTCACGTCGATATTCTGCGAGGCCGTCGTACCAACCCGGTCGAGCCATTCGAGAAGCAGCTCGAATGGGCCGGCTCTATTGCCGCTGCAAAGGCCGTCGCTTGGCTCCACCACGTTAAAAGTTAAAGGTTCGGAGATATCCCGATAGATTGGGAGACACGAGTTTGTTTCTCTATGAGGACGGCTCGTACTGATGAGTGTTTAGAAACTCATATAAGATTTTTCGTCGTTGGACCAAAAATCTAGACGAAAAATAAGATGGCGATAGGCTTAAATTGAGCTTATTTAGATCTACGGGATGCTCCACCTATCACTTTGATCTAAGTAAACTAAATTTAAAACTGAGTTGAAACATCTTTAGAGAATGTCTAGACTTCTGATCACTTCACTATTGGGTATGAGACCATGATTTATAATAATAATAATATATTTGCTAACACGGTACATGCTGTAGAAAATATAAAACATTCTTAATTCTCTCAAGTTCACATGTTTGCCGGATGGACATGTGAAAATTATCTACTTTAAAAAAAAAGAAATTATAATTATTACACGTGTTTATTATTATCAAAATATGCTTAATATTTGCAAACACGTAATTATAATTAGTACATACACAAAAAAAAACTTGTGAAGAAGTATAAAATGTCAGAATTGGGAAATGTCATACTATTTAGTCAGTATTAGTCATAACAATTATTATGAATTAAATAACAGATTTCATTGCTTTTCTGACAGAAACTCTTTAATATCAGTAAAATATCTAGTCTTCAGGCAGTTTTTTGATTACGAGCAAGCGGTTCACCTGATGGTAAGTGATTACCGTCGCCCACATACATCTGCAACACCATAGATGTTGCAGGTGTGTTGCCGGTCTTTAAGGATATTTGGGAGATGGGAGGGAAGAGGAGAAGAATAGGGAGGGGGTATGGGCCTCCGGTTACCTCACTCATCGAACGAAACGCAGAAGCACAAGATACCTCTACTTTACGCCGGTATTCTGAGAGGCCGTGGTACCAATCCGGTCGAGCCGGCACATTCGAGCAGCAGCTAAAGCCGCCGCTTGGCTCTACCACGCTTATACTGCCAGTGTCTTAAGCAGCTCTATTTCTATCAGAATTATGGGTTCCCGGTATTCGTAATTTACTACAAGATGTGCTGCGAATTGATATCCACGTAGCTTCTAGAGGAAACGTGGTATCTTCAATGTTAAAAATAAAAAGAGTACATACTGTACATAACTTTACTTTCTAGATAGTGACTTTAATCCATTTATGAACCTATTTACAGGGGAAACTATACCTGCAGCCGAGGCAAGGAATTAAATTAAACCGCCGCCTCTGCAAGTTGAGTTTTATGTGCTCACTGAGTTTTATTTTGAAATGATTTAAAATTATAAAATCTAAATGAAAAGTAATGTTTTTGTAAATAAATAATAAATGTAGTAAAAAAAAGCAGTACCTTATCTAAAACAGATGTCATCTATTGTTCCGTACTTTATTAGATTTTATATAGAAATAACACAAAGTATTCTTTAAATAAACCTGTTTTTGGATTTTATTAGATCGACACCCTTTGTGCAAATTTAAATTAAGAAAATTAAAAAAAAATGGAGATAGAGAATTTGCCGTCCCATCTCATTCCGTAGGTGTTGAACGATTATAAGAAATCCCAGAAATATATCACGGCCTCCGATAGACAGCCGAAGTACGATTTTAAATATGCCATGCGTGCTGCGACTACGAACTCACCTGCCAAGTTTGACAATTACCACCACGCGAACTCCCATAGGACGGCTATGGGATAGGCATGTTCAGTAATGGACAATTTTTTTCTGAGGAAAGGGGGCAAACGAGCTAGCGGCTCACCTGATGGTACTCCCACGAGCATCTGCAACACCAGAGGAGTTGCAGATGTGTTGCCGGGCTTTGAGGATATGGGGAGGCGGAGAGGGAAGGCGAAGGGCGCAGGAGGGGGAGTGACGAGGAAATGAGAGGGGAGTGGGCCCCCGGATGACTCACTCACCGATCAAGGTGCCTCTACTTCACGCCGGTATTCTGCGAGACCGTGGTACTACGCCGGTCAAGCCGGTTCATTCGGGCAGCAGTAAAAGCCGCCGCTTTGATCTACCGCATACAAATATTACAGTTGGATAAAGAAGGAGAAGATATGAGACACTAGACAAAAAATTATTAATTTTAATATCATACGTATATCTACAGATAAAGGAGGCGAAGTTCTTTCTCGATGAATATCTCGCCATCGGTCGGTTGACTGTGCCTCATTTCTCAACCATTAAGGTGAAACGTGTTGTTGGCATATGGCATTGGCAAAAATAACATCGGTAAGTACATTATATTCTTTAACTTTTAGTTTATTAACAAAAGCGGATATTAAAGTAGAGGTTGCAAGTTTGATGCAAAATAAAGTGCTGAATTTCGTAAGCGAGGTGCAAAATTGTATTACCGCAACCACTTGAGCAAGTTGAGTGCTATTTGTGTCTAGAAGACTATTTTAATTTACGGTCTCCTTTCAAACTTCATATTAAAAGTGGCAATAAATATTAAAACTGCGATGGAAATTTATAATTTTGTTTGTATATGTTATTCCTTGAATGTGATAATGAGATATGAACCTTACTCGTGTACCCTGAAGGTTCTCAAACGAAACGAAGGTGATCGAATGATGGCGTAAAATCCATTAAAAGTTTTTTAAATCCTAATTAATTTTTCAAACCCTCCTCATTATTGTGTGGGAGGGTAACGACCCTGCGCTCACCAACCCGCTTGTCTACCGTGGTGAGTACGGGCAAACCTTTTAAGAAAAGCAAGTTAGCTTTTGCTGGCGTTTTACGCTAACTTACATAAGTTAATTTCTCTAAAATAATTTTCTGCATCTATTGTTTTAAGTAGGAATAAAAATTAAAACCTACTAGTCATTAGTCTGTTAATACAGCACAATTTTTTTTTTTAAATAATGAACGTTTAAAAGAATTGTGAGTAAGATACGATCTTATCATAACATAGACCATAATGGCGTAGTTATCGGCGCACATTACTGTTACCCTAGTCGAAATAAATACAAAATCTCTCATCTTTTTCCAAAAAACATTGCAACGCATACGAAAACGTAAAAACTAATGACATTGTCTCCGCGCGTGCAATTGCAGGGCTTTAGTTTACCCCATATTCAGAGTTGGGCGTTATGGTAGGTACAGGCCGGCAATTTCCTGTTAAATATATTCATGAATACAAAGTACTGGAAACGCCCCATCAAAAACAACTAAAACAAATGTGGGTTTAAGTTTGTTCTTAACTGTACATTTAGTACAGTTCGGAAACAAAGTCAAGTAAAGTTATAAACTTTTTTATGTTCGCTAAGGCTGACTCTAAAAGGCTATCAATATGATAGCATTATCCAAGATATTAAATGTATATAAATGGAACTTTTGTAGTAGTATCATTTTGTATAACAAGTACCTATTTTATCTTGAAGTTTTTTTTTCTTTTTATATCTTCTTTATAAGTCTACACTACTGCGGGATATTCCATACGTAGAATATTTATCCATACTCAACATGCAGGCGGGTGAGTAATCGCTGGGCGGTGTTCGCACTAGAGATGCTGCTGTCCATCGAATCTCTGGGCTAATACCAAATCATCAGGTTCAGTATATTCGTAGTTTCATACGTGGCGACAAAGACGAGCGGCGGCTTTTGCTGCTGCTAGATTGGGTCTCGCAGAATACCGCAGTGTAGAGGCATCTTGTACTTACTGTAATGCGTTTCGTTCGGTGAGTGAGGTAACCGGAGGGTATTTCTTCCTTACCCTGCCCAAATATACGCTGAGTACACGGCAATGCATCAGCAGCTCCTGTGGTGTTGCAGATGTAAGTGGACGTCGGTTACCATCAGGTGAAACGCTTGCTCGTTTACCTCTTTTTCGGATTTATTTTTCACATCGTTCGTCAGCACGACGTGCACTTTGTGCAGGTGAAGTTAGCCTTTGGAGAAAAAGATTGATATAGGAATATCAATCTTAAGAGGGCTTACACTCCGTTGTAATATACACATAGCAATTCCATGGGCTCAACACATAAGCACTAAGTGCTATATTGCATAGAATTTCAACATTATTCTCTCACGAGTCCCGATCAATTAAAAAGTTTCACTGTATTACGTCCCCGGCTGACAAGGTCTACAAAAAAACGGATAAATGATAATATTCCTTTTTCGCCTTTAATTCGAGTCGAAAAATATATTTTTAAAAACATGTTTAGCCCCCACGCCTGTCATATGCTTTTGTATTACGTTTGCTTATTTATATTGTTTTGATAGAGAACATTTGTTAACCGTTCGATGTTCTACTATAACTAGATAATTGTTCGTTAATTTGTTTTTTATAGTTTTATTATGTGGTTAGTCATAGTGGTGTTGGTGATAATAGATGTTATTGATATCGTATTTTTTTTTCTTTTTATGCTGATGGCCTATATTATACATTGATGGCTTACATTGTTTCATCATCATCATCATCATCATTTCAGCCTATCAGAAGTCCACTGCTGAACATAGGCCTCCCCCAAAGATTGCCACGAAGCTCGGTCCTGAGCCACCTGCATCTCGAGAACCTTTTTTCCCCAACGGTTGTCAGTTCTGCGAGCTATGTGACCGGCCCATTGCCACTCCAGCTTGCTGATCTTTACGGCTATGTCGGTTACCTTAGTTCTACATTGTTTGTTTCATTGGAATAAAATATCAGATTTCATAAAATCCAACTCGTGTAATTTAAACAGGAATAAAGAGACCTAAAATAATATTTACCACATATTTTCCGAGGTAATCCATCGTAATTATTTCGGATATGTCACGTTATTTTTATAACCTATTATATGAGAAGCTATGTTTTTCATTCAATCATTTATGAATTTTATTATAATACTGACGGTGAAGGGAGAGGGGTGGATCCATATCCACCCCTCTCCCTTCACGGGTGGATATGGAGTAGTTCTGATTAGCTACAAACTCAACGTTATATAACGCATGGAAACCTATATGTTTATGATGACTAAGAAACCATGATGATTATGATGATTGCGAGTTCATTGACCCTCACTCCGTTAAGTTAATTCTATCAGTAGCCGATGTCGTCTACTTTGACAAATAATTAATATAATGTAAAATTTCAAACAAAAAAACCCATTACAAAGTAATCCTAAAAGTTGCGTGATGTTACATGTCGATGAAAGTAATTCATATTCAGAAAGCCAAGGTTTTGAATCGTATACTACTGCACAGTGATAAGTATTTCTTTATTAATATTTAAAATGAGGTACTTTTAATTTATTAAGCGGACCTAATATTTTACATTTTTTACTAAACAGCTTAACAATCGTGGTAGCCTAGTGGTCAGGGCGCTAGTTTCATAGAGCGCGAATGACCAGGATTTGAATTGCTAATAGCAATTTTAGATGCTGAATTTACGACCGCACGGTGACGGGAAACCTAGTGAGGAAACCTATATATGATATATATCTATCATGGGAAGACCGCCAAAACGCACTGGAGCAGCGTCTCAGATATTTGAGAAGGAGGACATTGCCCAGCTGTGTGCATTTACAGGCTGCTTACGTTACTTTTACTTTTACTAAACAGCAATGATCATTTACATACAATGTTATTAGATGACAATCTATAGGGCTGTGAATATATTATGAATATTTAAACCAATATTCGGGAGACAACGTCACGTTTCGACGAGTGCACAACCGGTGCGTGTTGCGAGTGATTACTTACTGAACCGAGTCGTGGTATTTGACTGCAGACCGTACTTGCAGTTGCTCAGCGGGATTTAGAATGGGTTAAGCTCCGTGTTTCTCTCCGTGATCAAATTATGATATTCGCAACATTACTAGACTAACCAACACGTACGTAGTAAACTGATGTGGCATTGGACCGACCATAAAGCTCGTAACACTGATTATAAAAAATGAACAGGCAAACACTGTTTAGGAAGACCCCCTACAAGATGAAGTGACAACCTGCACAGTGTTACGGGAGTTGATGTATGCAGGTGGGTCAGGATCGGGTTCTGTGTTAAATTTTGGGCTTAAGGTCAGCAGTGGAATTTTTTTTTTCAAGAGTCCGGGAGAAGCATGCAATTTGGTAAAGAAAGTTATTTTGCAAAAATAAATACTCCTCAAGTAAAAGCAAAATACCACAGATTAATTATGAAATCGAAACTATAATATGTAGAATTATAAACCCTTCAAATATAATTTTAATACGTATACGGTATTCTATAAAACTCAACTCACATATAAAAGAAATTACCTTTTTATCGTTAAGCTTACAAATATGTTTAAAGTGAAAACATTCCTGAGCTAAGTCTGTTGTGGATTAGTGGAAAGATTACGATCATTTGTTGGACAACAAAGTTAATTGCGTTAATTTGCAAAAATTCTTCTCATTTCTTTAGTCTGCTTTAATTAAATGCTGGAAATATGACTTTAGGTTAACTTTAAAGGGAGAATTTATTTATTAAAACAGAAGCAATAATATTTTAATCTAACAATATTTTAAAATATTATACGTAAGCCGTTTAAATTTTTGCTCGATTATGCTGATATGATAGGGTTTTATGAATATAATATTATGTATAAATGTAATAAACATTAGCTAAATTTAGGGTTTGTAGCTTATCTAAGGTGTATTTGTATTCATTATGTTTTGAAACCCATCTCATGGGTGTTGTACCGAAAATATGATAAGGAATATTAATATGTTTATTTGTTCACTTGTCTGTCGTTTGTTTGCTACAGATACACGGATTTGGATATATTTTTTTAGATTTTGAGTGTCACAAACGAAATCTAAATCCAAAACCAACTCTAAAAAAAACAAAACCTCTCAGTGCTTTATAGTCATTCAGAGCCCTTAAATTATAGTTCATGGACTGGTTTTTGCGATGGAATGAAACTATTTGATTTAACTTTTTTAGAACACCATGTGCTAACAATTCACTTGCTGTTAAGGTGCTACTGTAACTAATAGACATCAAACAACTCGATTTGAAGGAGGTTACAGCTACCTATATAATAAACCATATTGAATACCTCACAGTTTGCAATTGTACTGACTCTATACATTTCAAACCTGAAAAGTTAAAAGAGGAGATATTATTTTTACACAAGATTCTATTTGTGTCTCAACGGGTAGTGAGCTTATCACCGTCTTATTGGTACGGCCAACAAAACAGACCGTTCATAAGTTTCTAAAACTTATTATTAAAAACCTCTTAAAACAGAGGATCGAACTCGAGTCTTCTAATTTGGAGGCAGATACCCTAACCACACGGCTACCGTGACTGGCTATTTCATAAATTGATTATTAATAACATTTTATCTTTTATGGTCATTGTGTTATTAACGGTTTCTATGTAATATATACATAATACAGGTTTCGAAGCGAAATTATGTTAATCGAGTATTGGATACTCGTGTAATTCGTGGAACCAATTGTGGTTCTTTCTGCAAATGATACGTTTACATAACTTTATTTGCACTAATTATGTTGGATACAGGTTACCTTTTTCGACGAACACGCCAGACCTCGTAGGGTTGATTATTGAATAAGCAAGGGATTTGTATTTGATATGTAGATAACAGATCTATGAAGATTAGAATTACAACGATACATTAGTAAATTTATATATAAAAGATAGAAGTAAAAGTTACTGTGGTTTTGTTGTTCTCCTCGAACGTATCGTTAACGTTGATTCTTATAAAAAAAAGCCTTGAACATTTCTTGACAATCTTTATGAGCTTCTCCACAACTAGGCTCGCCACTTGTTACGTTCTATCGTAGAGGCGAAATTGGGTTACGAGCTTGATAAGCCATGCGCTTTATATCTAATGATTTCTTGTATTTACGTGAACAATACATCTATGGGTGACAAGAGTTATATATATATATATATTACCAAAGTAATAGCTTGTTCGTCAGCTAGTTTCGTCTCAATAAATAACTGAGAGGATTTTAGAGCAGAGAAAGGTCCGCCAAGCTGCTACAAAGCGGGTCAACGGACTAAAACTTCTAAATATATTTTCCTTTTTTCAGACGTACTTTTTCTATCTAGGACTCGTCTGGTTAGGTACTATTCTGTGATGTTATCCAGCCGCGAAACAGCGGTGCAACCTTTGTTGTGTCTCGATTTGAAACGTATAGAGAGCCGGTATAATAACAAGTTTTTAATATAGTTCACGTTAGGGTGACAATGCATCTATAATCTTCATCGATTGAAGTTGGTTGCTGGTGACCATAGGCTGCAGTAACCACTTACCATCACGTGGATTGTGAGCTCGTTTTCTACCAGTTCGTTAAAGCATTCAGCATTGCTCTTACAATGTTATTTTTTACCGCCGCGTACGTAGCCCGATTACGCGCTCAATATTGTAAATATGTTATTTTGATCTAATTATTATTTTCATTACGTGTGTATATGAATGAGATATGAAAAATCATGAATTATTTCAGATTTAAATACATTCTGAAAACAAATTCTGTAAATGCAGTTTCATAGCAATGCATTTCATTGTTTTTGAATTTTTTAAATCATTGTTGTGAAATTGATTCGTGGCGAAGGGATAGAATAAAAAATGGAAATGGTTTTAGTTCATGATCCAAAATTAACATCCTATCATCGTCAGTTTTCTTTGGTAATTCTGTTAGTACAATTTTTTTAAAGTAGTTAAACGTATTGGGGGAAAAAGGTCAAAAAGAAGATACTTATACAATTTCTCTCTCCTTATAACAAAACAGAAGTAAGTAGCAAAAAAAAAATCAAAAATTGACGTTTGATTTCCATCAAAGAATAATGACTCTGTCTGTTGACATCTGAATGTGCCTTCACACCGCATCACAGAATAGATATAGTGCCCACTACAGATATGGTTTCTTGAGGTTATGTCTTAATCTAACCCGTAAGGTAAAAAATATACTTAAAACATAGAGTATACGAATACTCTATGTTTTAAGTATATTTTTTTATTTTCTTAACCAGACGTATCTCATGGGCGCGGAACTAGTCTGTGCCTTTTTCGATTATTTTCCAAAAATTTATTTTTCTGATGCCTCTTCTATCAATGTCAAGATAAAATCCTCGTCGTGAAATCCGCATGTTCTTTCTACACCGCACGAACCTTCCAATTATTCTTGTACAAATTTTAAGTAAGATTGCGTGCATAATGCCGTGACTGTTCCTTGTCACTTTGGTCAATTCTACGGCTCATGCATAAAACGATTATACGCTTTAAGTTGAAAACATTCGTGTTGTACACATTTTTGGAGTCTGAAAGGAACTTTTTTGGAATATTTAACACTAAAAGTTAAAACCTTCGGTTTTGTATCAGAAGAAATCAAAATCAAAGGTCACAAAGTTATAGTGCCGTAAGAAAAGATGGTAACAATGTTCACCGCGCACCAACCGGTCTGCACAGCATGAGGATTACTGCAAGAATGGCACTTTCATGAAAAGGCCTCTCTGGCAGATATTACAATAAAATAAACATAAGTGACGTAAATAAAAAATGAGTATTTGTGTTATTTATTTTATGTTGAAATGTGGAAATACTTTTATTATGGCAAAGAATTATAACAAATTCTTTAGTGTGATTACTCGTACCTCAACACACACGAATTGACTTTAGCTATCTTTAGTACTTAGCACGTGCGTATAGAAAGGGCTCGCCTTCACTTACATTAGGCTCAAGAGCTCCGATTTGCTCTTACATCTTTCATTGGCTATTCACATTTAAGAGAAAAGGAATCTTTGAAAATAAATGCTCATTAACATTTCATTCAGGGCATTCACAGCCGCTTTACTAATTGAATAACTGATTGTAAGTAGTACAGAATACAGAAAATGTTAGTTATTCGTTAGTTAGATCCATAACCTTTTTTTTTATTTTATTTACATGGGGAAACCGCTAACGCATTCCCGCCTTCTCGGAGGCAAGAACGGGTTATGTCGGGCTTGCACCGACTAAAACCCCATGGTGTTCCACCTTCGCCGCATGTCAGTAGGGTCACGGGATCGCTTTCCATCCATAACTCTATCTTATCTTGCGTATGCGGGTGCAAGGTCGGGTTCAGTCGAACTTACACCGACTATATGTAACATCGGAAGGAATGCTCTGGCACATATCTGCAACCCCACCAGTGTCAGTTGCTGCAGGGAGAAAAAGTAGTGGTCTAGGCGACCCTTTCTCGGGAAGAGAAAGAGAAGGGAGTACTCTTTTTTCACTCCTTCTTCACGAACGCCAATAGTAGTAGAGCCAAACGGCGGCCTTAGCTGCTACTCGAATGGGCCGGCTCGACCGGTTTGGTACTTGACTTAACAAGCCCACTTCGGATACTTATTGTTAGACAGGATAACCTTTGTGGCCAAAAATGTGGTTGTCAATGGAGCTATCAACCTGATCTGTCGCTGGGACGGGAAGGGCTGATACTTCTGCATTTTTGGTTTGTTGACCTTTAAATTCCTGGGTGGAGGACTCACGTTCATTCCTCACGTGAGATTGGAGGCCACGTTCAATGGTACGTTCTTTTTTTATGGGAAATTCGGCAAACGAGCAATCGTTTCGACTGATGGTAAGTGATTACCGTCGCCCACGTAAATCTGCAACACCAGAGGTGCTGCAGGTATGTTGTCTTTAAGGGTTTTTGGGAGATGGGAGGGAGGATGAGGAGGGGGATGGGTTGAGGGGTGAGCCTCCGGTTACCACTCTTACCGAACGAAACGCAGAAGCACAAGATGCATCTACTTCACGCCGGTATTCTGCGAGGTCGTGGTATAAACCCGGTCGAGTTGGCCCATTCGAGCAGCAGCTAAAGCCGCTGCTTGGCTTTTGTAGAGCTACCACGTATTTATCTTAGAAGTGAGAAAAACTATGAATTATGCTGCTCGGATCGGACTATCCATCTGAATATGCCGAATCCTAATCCCACAGACTGGAAATGGAAAGCAGCATCACTAGCGAGGTTACCGACAATCTGCTTGCCCAATTTATTAAGTTCATTTAGTAGTTTATGCCAGCTTTTGCAAGCGCTATTTTGGTGAGGAATATGTTCAGTAGTAGAGTAAAAAAGTGGAAAAGAAAATAATATTATATATGATGCATGTTAACTTTATTTCAATAACATAAGACAAATATATTTGGGCTAAATTAAAATCAATAGAAGTTTTAACGTAAAATATAAGACATTGTTTTACAACTTGTATATTTAGGTTAGTATTCTTAGATCTCTAAAGACGTTTTACCATAATACGCTTGCAAAATCCTTTTGAGCGCCGATAGAGCTTCACAGCTGTTATTTTGTAGAAATAAAAGATTTTAGAATCTGAGAAAATATTTTACTGTTACGTTTGCATGTACATTTAAGTAATTTATATTTATTAGTTAAAATATAGACCAAACCTAGTAATGTTATATTCTATTTAGACTAATTGCTCTTCTAACTAATAATACTATTACCAATTTCTCTTGATTGCTACTGTCAAAAGTATGTATGTATAAGATTTTATTTTTGTAATATATGTACTAATATTTGTTACTAATTTAGTTAGTAGTTATTAGTTTACAGTTTTACAGAGAACTTAGTTCTTTGTTGCACCTACTACAAAACATCACCATAGGTTGACTGGTAGATAATGCCTATAGGCATTGAGTCCGCCTTTTGTTTCCTTCTATATAGAGGAATGCAATAGAGATTGAATAGATAAATAAATTGCTAGACCACATGATCGGAAAGGGAGAAAACTATCACAAAAAGCTATAAGTTATTGGCTATATGAGCAACACCACACTATACTTTCCATAGATAAGAGTGCCAGATGTACAAAGTGTTGTATACTATGTACAAAACTAATGTATTAATGTACAAAAATAATTTATCAAGTATCGCTCATACTGGCATTGACGCAAGAGAAAACGTGAACCTTTCAATAGATTTTATTATTATTTTCAGAGATAAATTACCGCCGATTTGTTTGACATTAGGCTATAAGGTACATACCTAGTATATAAAAGTTAATTACCTTTCGGCAATATTCTGTCTTCTACCCTATTTATAACCATGCTTTTATTTTGACTCAAAAATTATTTTCAAGATGTACTTTGATGTATAGTCTAATTGTTCTTCCAAGCGTATTAAACACTGTTCACCAGTCAGTCACCAGTTCATAGAAGTCAGAAAACATATCGGTATATGTAGTTCCGTTGAACTAGCAGAAACGTTAAAGCAATCCTTACATAGTTACCTAGTTTTGTTATTATTCAAAAGATAGCACAACGTCTTTGGAAAAAGATATACAAAACTCTTGTATTCGAAAATTAACCAAGGGTCTAAACTAAATCAATAAAGAGAGAACCACTGAATAAATCTGTAATGTAATACTCTTTGTGAGAGCTACCGTTTCATTCAATATCGATACCCTTACATTTAGCCATTCAGTTCTTTGCAGGTAAATATATTACGGGATTACGATCCATTTCTATCAGGCAGAGCATATTAATCACGGGTTTCGCTTTTCTATACTAAGAGTCTGTATAGGAGTTTTTTTTTTTTTCAGAAACAAGAAAATACCTCCTAAGTTTAAGCTTAACAAAATACATATAATTTGCAGCAAAAAAAAATACAAATTTAATGCAATATGGGAACACGAAGATTATTTTGATGATTTGAACAAATTTGTCGATAAGCTTCGGAAATTCGCTCTCAACCGTGAATACGTTCACGCAATGCTTTACTATTTAAGTAATCTGAAATCGTCGGTACTTCATGTCTGTGTTATGCGTGGCCGTGGTCCTTACCCAATCGAGCCGGCTTATTCCAACATCAGTAAAAGCCGCAATTTTGCTCTAGCTTGTATCGCAGTGTAAGGTCTAAGTGGGATTCTTTTGCTTATTATAACCTATATACCAATCTTCACGCGATTCCTGCTGCTGAATAAAAAGAATCGCCAGCGACCAAGGATAACTGGAAAGAATCTTTGAGTTGGTATCCAATGCAAACAAAATAGATGACTTCGAGGAAGCAATAACGGACTTGGTTTAACTTAGACCACGATTTTTGTTATCGATTTGGCACCCAACTGGCATGGTATGCGACAGATATTTCTTTATATTTTTGACATTTTCGACTTACGATGTAGATTCAGTGCTATGATCTCTCTTTTGGCAGTGTTATAGACAATTATATACGTTTTACCAAAAGAAAGATTCATTGTCTGTTCAAAACAGTCAAGTAAATACAATAGCCAGTAAATACAGGTGAGAGACGTGTAAATAAATTGACAGTACCTTAAACAGCATATGAAATGGCACAAGTAGGACGAAAGACTGCATGTATTGTTAACACCCAAATTACGAATTACAGTTTCGAAGCGTACGTTTTAATTTATGCTCAAAGGGTCTACCCCTTCTCTGCCTTAGATGCTTCTGGGTGGATATCACACTCATAGCCATTCTCACCGCCAAACAACAGTGCAACAACTATTATGTTCCAGTTTGAAAGGTATAGAGATGGTGTGATGACTGACTGTGAGGTATTCCATCATAGTCCTCATGGATGACATTCGTCTGTAACATTCTTCGATCGAGGTAGTTTGCAGGTTTTCATGGAATGCAGTTTCCACTAACGTTTAGCTGGACTATTAGTTCGTTTTTAACTCTATTCCAAAAAAAGGCGATAAATATATTTGAAGCATGGTTAACGTCAACGTTTTTTTTTTAATTGATTGCTAATATTTAACAATGCGCAAGTAAAACTTGTACATACATATCTATCTCGAGGAACATCGTTAAAGCTTTAGTGGAACCAACTAACGTGGTCATACGTCCAAGTAGTGAAAATTGACTAAAGAATGTGAAAACTAAAACGTTTAGTTTATGATAAGGACTTATACACTACGAGTATAACCGGATAAACACAACTACAATAAACAACTCCTTTGTTGTGATTGCGTTTATCTGTAGATCATTCCAATATTTTTTCCATGTGGATATCGAACTCGTAATACAGGCATATAAACCAATCCTGATATTTTCAATGTTTGAAATTGCAATAAGTCTGACTACCGAGTATCCACTTGTAACGAGATAATGTATTTCAAGCCTCGATAATAGATATTTATATTGCTTCTCAAAAAGTAATTGGCCAACACGTGTACATTTCGGTATAACATTTTAGCAATTTTTTGCGGTAATCACTTACCATCAGGTGAACCGCTTGCTGCGCACCTTCAACACCAGAGATGCTGGCAGTGCGTTGCCGGCCTTTAAGGATATTTGGGAGATGGAAGGGAGGATGAGGAGGTGATGGGGAGGGGGAATGGGCCTCCGAAAACATCACACACCGAACGAAACGCAGAAACACAAGATGCCTCTACTTCACCCCGGTATTCTGCGAGGTAGTGGTACCAACCCGGTCGTGCCGCACCATTCGAGCAGCACCAAAAGCCGCTGCTTGACTCTACCACGTCTAGATAACAAATTTTTCTGCCTTTTTTTTATAGAATTTAGAGTAACAAAATAATTGAGCAGTTCATTAAATGGTATGTGATTTGAGTGACTCATAGAAACCTACGTCTATCGAGAGATCAAAAATCAAAATGCAGACGCGTTGCGTCGTGATTAGTATAAAAATCTCGGGACCGATTTCTCACCATATGAAATACAGCAGCATAAGGCTATTTCACTTCGGTATTCTGTAAGAGCATGGTCTCCCGGCTGAGCAAAACCAGTCGGCCATTATATCTTTACGATGTCATTAAAAAAAAATATGAAATAAAGATTTGCCTTCTTTACACATTCAAATTATTTTAACTTAGAAATTACCATTTCTGTCAATCCTCTGTTATCGTTATGAGAACGTTGATTAGTTCAAACTAATTGTGGTGCCAGAAATATTTTACAATTCTAGAAATTGGGTTTCATTCTAATTTATAACCTATGTTACCTACAAATTCCGTTTCCTTCTCTTGAGATTCCCTCAAAATCAGTTCAGCTGTTTTTAAGATTAGCCTGGACAAACAGACAGAGAAATATAATTTGGGTATCCACCTGATTTCCATTTTTATGCATATCTATGGCACAACCTTTCAAATTATATAAGTTACATTTCTCTCCATTTATAGTAAATACTTAAAAAACGGTACTTCAATTTTCGATGTTCACTTATAAATGTAATGATTACTATGTATGTTTAAATATTGGGCATTTATAAACTTACGTAAACTTTAAAAATTTTAAAGGTCAAAATTAAACAAAATATGACTGACAATATATGAATGAATAATAAATCAACACCTTTAACAACCGAAAAATCATCAATTAATTTAGTTATGTTTGTGAATTTAAAAAAAATCAGCCTTAATGTGGATAGATGAGCAATTTGTGCTTGGTGAATAACGATTTATACATTTTGCGAAATCACTGTTTTCTATATCAAAAGGCTGTATGGGCGATTCCGCACCATAAAGCAAATGGAAAGAAATAAACATTTATCTTACTTTCACATTTATTTTTATTTTGTCTGCGCGGTCTCCTCTCGGGTTTTTGTTTTGTGTAATTTATTACAAGGTAAGATTAATTTTACAATAGATTAAGCATTTAAACTTCTTTGATATGCTACATGTGACAGGCAATACATCTACGAAAATCGATTTAAATATTATAATGTTTAGACATACGATATCACAATATTATAAAATAAATGAATTAAAAACGTATTAAGGTCAAAATAAGTATCGTCCTTTTATAAGCTACTGCCTCATAGCCTCCTACTGTATTATACATATTTATCCTTTATTGTTGATACTTTAAGCTAAGTGTTGGACTGTAAGAGTGTAATACAGAGAAGCATTCTCTACCTTTCAACCGTGGTTGATTGTGAAAAATACATGGCAGGTACTAATGAACAAAAACTTATACACCTAAAGTACTCATTAATAATATAATAAATACCTCAATATTATCAAACAAATACCATACTTTATAAATACGAATGTTAATTACTTTTCATTATATAACAATTATATTTACAATAACTACAATCTGAAAACACAAATTATCGTAAAGGCTGCATTTCCACGACGAAGGATTAAATTTACCTTTTGAGCGAGAAAAGACCCAGCCCGCTTATAACCAGCAGCTACGACGTGTCGCGAGTGTAATTTCTTTAGAAATCGCGTCGCGCGTGAACCCCTCGAATCAATAGTATCTACGTGAAATGGCACCAATATATACCCATCCCATATTGTATAATATTTGCGTCAGTTACCCAATTCACCTCGGCCCTAGTCGATCTATACTTTATATTAAAGGCCGCCAGTGTAAGAAGCTTCCCTCGCCAGCGCTATGCCTCCTTCCCAAGGGATCAAAGTAATTCCGTCAAGTCTCTTGACAGCCTTCCTAAAAATTCCGCGAGTCCCCTAAAACCGAGAGAATATCTATGGAGACAAGAGCCCTACGGATGACGTAATTTAATGAGCTGTGACGTCTCGTCTCTGCTGAGACTCTTTTGGCAAGAAAGCCGTTGAGACCAAACTGGTCGCTTCCATAAGAACATTTATGTGGTTGACAAATCGACTCTCTTAGACGGGTTCCTACAGCTATGCTTAAGCTCTTGCCATCAAGTAATGTACCAAGATTAGTTGATAGTAAAGCGTGTAGTCAATAACAGGATTCCTTAACACCTATACAGCGGCCACGGTCTCGGTCGAAGTAAAAATCTCTCTATTAAGACTTTCTGTACCCTCTGAATCTCGCTGTTTTTGTTGGCTAATTTCCAGTGGAGTATCCTCGCCGGAGCAGGACAAAGACTTTGTCATGCCTTCTTTGCCTCCACGGACAAGTTCAAGTCCAAATGATTACGTACAATGTTAACGCATAAATCGTTAACACTATATACGGAGGCGTGGAAAGCCAGCAGCTCAATACAAAAAATCCCTCTTACACTGACAAATCTTATAGCTAAGATACTTTAACTCCAGCTGGATGAGTATAAAGATACATTTAGATTTTTTAGGTTCGGTAATATTTAGGTACAAGAACGCAATATTTTAAAACAGTAAGAGAAATATGAGAATTTAGAATATGTAATTTATTAACATGTTCTACAACTTTATCACACTTTATTTTGAGTAGAGATTTTATACTATCAATAAAACACGGAGCGCGAATCAATAAAACACCGAAGAGGTAAAAAATCCGCATCATTAAGTTTTATCCCCGGATTTTTTTTTAAGTCAGCAGTATTTTTAAAATTTTATAAAAAGCGCATAATGTCATTCTGAACGTAATCTTCTTTACCTCCTTAGGTAACGTCATCAAGTACCAGATATTTCGTTTGGATTTCAAGTTCGAAAGCATTAAATGAATTCCCAAACTAAACAATACTGGACCTAGTGGATCGCCCCGATGAACTACGACGGCTGAGTTAATAACATACCTTACCAGCATGTAAATAGTCTACTGCAGAACAAGAGCTACTCCTATAAGTTGGATTTGCTATAATCGCCATGCTCTTCTAGTGCCCATTATCGAGACCGACCGGTGCAGGCGCACATTTTCCGATATTATTTTAGATGATTGTCCCGCTATTTGTCGGTAACCATTGTGATTTTTAAAGCTATTCCCTTAGTCGCCTTTCACGATTCCCACGGGAAGAAAAGGTGAGGCACATTCTTACGCCGATATGCTCAAGAATATGGTTTTCGTAAAATAAGTTAAAGTTTTGATAACATTGCCTAACGTAATGATAATGTGTAGTATTGGCTAGCTCTTTCAATAGAGTTGATCTATCCACTGAGTTAAATGTATTCCTGAGGTCAACTTTCAAGAGAAAATTTGATTGAGAGTACGTTAAAAATATACGCAATGAATGTGCCGCTTCACAACCTCCGTTACTATCGAAGCTTAATTGAATAGGCTGAAATTTTGACTTTTGGCCGGAGAATATGTGCCTGCATGCTAATGGTGCTTGGCCAGTTTTTTTTTTAATAAACGCGGTGGCTTTTAAATATATGTATAAAGTAAAAAAGTACTAAACTAAATTCGCTTCGAAGACAGTCATTCATACACGTAGTATATTCACAGATAAATGCTGCTAAAACGATGTAACTGTACATTGTTTATTAAAGACTCTTGGATTATTATATACAATCGATGGGCGTTTGTTGGTAAATATAAATTAAGGCCCTGGAATTGTTTACGCAACTAAATGTATTCACGGTCACGTTTCGATATCAAATCTTGAGGAAGTTTGAAGAGAGGGCTCGTCCTTTGAAACAATTTGCGATACACAACGCTAAATAGGTAAAATTGTGACAGTTTACTAAGTTCCCTATGCTATCAATAGTTATTCTCAAAGTTTTAGTAGGTTATGAAAAATCCAACTTCATTCCGAGAAGCCGTGAAGCAGTGTCACCATTCTCAAGACAATTTCCTTAGTCGATGGTAAATCAGAACTTAATAAGGTAGTAAGTTTTTTTACAGGCTAGGCTGATGTGCCATTATTGTCTGTTGTGAATGATAACTATAATTAATTAAATATAGTGTAAGCGTGGGTGCTTCAAAATTATAAGTCTTATAGCCGCGAGAACGAAACACTTACTACTTATGTAACCAGTGCGGTGTAAAGGCGTGAGCAACTTGAAACTACCCAAAGAACGGAGAGAACAGTTATGCGAATTATCCAGTTATTGAAACAGAGTTCAAGTACTCGGGAATGGAAGGAGCGCTTAGAGTAATAATTGTGAAAAGGGTGCAAAGTGTTCAGACATTTAGCGCTGACGAATTGATAGCCAATAGACCTTTTTTTTCACGGGAAAATAGGCAAAGGGCGCTCTTAATGAAAGAAAAAAAATGATTATCGACGCTCACGCACATCTGCAAAACCAGAGGAGGTGCAAGTGCGTTCCTGGCCTTCATGGATATTTAGAAAGGGAGTAAGGAGGAGGGGAGAGGGAACGAGGAGGAAGGGAGAACAAGATGGCTAGGGGGAACGACGAGTGGCGTAGGGAGTGAGCCTCCGTTTACCACACTTACAGAAAGAAACGCCGAAGCATAAGATATTTATATTTCGGCGTTTACGTTTACGTTTACTATTTACTTCTTCAATATACTGGTATTGCGAGGCGTTAACCCTACACCGGTCAAAAACCGCCGCTCGGCTCTTTCACGTATAGAACTAAACACGAAAGGAAGACACACGGAAATAATTGTGTAACGAATTTCAAGTTTACTATTGAAATTGAAATTTGTAATAAATACTAAGAAAATCGGAAGGTAAAAGAGTCATCATCTTCACTTTCTTAGTTCAGCGGCGATCAGCTCTCGTCTAAAATTGAATCGTCTACTCGTATACAAACAGTACCAATACATATAGAAGCTAATTTAAAATTTCAAAAAGGCATAAATCTACGCACCTGCATATTGCAGTACATCTGCGACGGTAATCATTCACCATCAGGCGTGGTGTTTGGTAGTTCACCCGCTTTCCCATAAAAAAAAAAATATATTTAATTGGTCAGTTGGTTATATATTGCTCAATATTATTGTTACTTATACCTAACAAGTTATTAAACTAAACTAGCTTCGGCCGCGATTTCATTCGAGTATTTTCTAATAGTGCTTTATATTATAATGTTTCTTATTATTTACAATGTTTCTTAATAAACAGACATGTTAATCATTCACAGAGTTCCGAACAATGAATGGAACATATTGAATCATTCTGTGGTTTTTGTAAGGAATCCATTCTGGTTAATACTTATAGTATTAATCCCGTTCCGGTTCATCCCAGTATTTTCGGTGATTAAAATTCATGCGCTTTCGAACAGTGTAGACCTTTTTTCATATCGATTCAGTATATTTTGCGATAGCATCTCGCACTGGCCAACGATGGAAAGTTTCGTAGTTTTCAAGTTGAACCATGAACTTTCAAAAAGTGAAAATAGTTGTCAGTCCATAGTCCAGCTCAGTAAGAAAACTTTTATAAACATTTACTGGCACATGGCGCATTTTCATAAAATTTACACATATTACAGCATTACTTCGGTAAATAGCAAGCATAAAGGACGTAGAAGGTACTAAATGAGTCACTAAGCTTCGTACAAACGCAATGCTTTTAACGTTTTTAAACACATTGCTGTAGAGCTATTTCGCAACTTACCAAGTTCCTGAGCGAGTGAACATTTTTAAAGTTCTTTAGCCAATGAGTATGATACAACGACCTTGTGACTTAATTATTAGGATGCTCGACTGTTGAATTCGGGGCCAATTTTTCGTTAAACACACCAATTATTGATTTTTAGGTTTGGTTTTGGTCCTGCGTCTCGTATCAATTGAATAACTGTTAAGTAGGATACGAGCAGTAAAAGGCGTGTGCATTTGCGCGTGTAACTACGGAGCTATAATATGTCTTGCGTGGTTAATAACTGCCAATATTATTCGGAACTCTCAATAGAATACAAATGCTTGTAATATTTAGCCCCATTGCTTTAATTGTCAAGGAATGCTCTTATGGTGGGCAATGTTATACGTCTTGCGGTTGGCACCGTTTTGAATAGTAAAGCATGTTTTTTACTTAAAACTAGCAGCCATGGTTCAGCCCTTTCCGGTAGGTGGCGTGATGAGAATGAAATTAAAATGAATGGATGAAACTCGAGTCACACGGGACTAGATTTTGTAATTTATTTCTGGGCCTTAGGCAACCTATATTGTGAATAGGAGTCATTTTGGTCTACAAATTTTTTGTTTAATAAATTAAACCACAGCGCCACCTATCGGGTGTTAGCATAGCTATGAACTATCGTCTCGTCAGTACAAATATATTGTAGGAATATAACCAGAATCGGTCAAGCTGTTTTCTAGTAATTCTTATTTATATAGATGTTTATATTTTAATCTTTACATTTTGGCTATAAAAAGTTCACTTTAATGTTCAGTTTTCAGCATTCATAATTCATATGAAAAATAAATATTCATTGGCAATTTGAATCACCAGTTGAATATTAACGAACATTATCTTGCAATATCACATGTGGTTTTAACGCTGTAAACAAGACAACATGTAAATATTATTACAAACTGACAAAATATAATAAATTTCTTTATAGATACTCTTTGGTTTTCTTTTCTCTGTAGAAGATGAATGAAGCCCGAGTTTACTATGACATCAAGACATCTAACAGCTCTGTCCCCGCGTGACCACGGATGCTGTAGAGCATTCGAAACGTCGAGAACATAAAAACTAAAATTAAACTCCGCAAAATCCGTAAATAGTAGTTTCATTTGAAATGTGTAGTGCTCGGGATAATTAATGAAACAAGATTTTGAAAAATTCAATGCTGGCGTAGAACATATTCATCATCATCTTCAAATGCCAACCTCATCTGCACAGGGCACTACACCATGCTGGCAAACAATAAACTCTGGCTAAGGAATGATAATTTTCCGAATAAAATCCCATAGTATAGTGATGGAAAGTAGTATCACAAGTACGAAGGTATCGGAACTGCGCTCACCAATCCGCATGCTCAGTGTGTTGAGACCATTGTTCAGCAGTGGGCTTAAAAAAAGAAGAATCGCCGCATAAAGTCGTTTCGTAACTGTGTTTTTTTTTGTGTTTCTAAATGATTTGAGTCACGGACATTTTTGAATTAATGGTGAATATCTATTAGTAGCAGCTTGAAAAGGTCCCACAGACGAGCAAAGGCCTCCTCTCAATATTTGAGCAGGATTTGGATCCGGTTGGACAGACCAGATGTGGTTTCTTCGCGAGGTTTTAGTAAATGTTTACAATTATATTGGTGCTGGTACTAGAGGGTCAAATCAAGGTCACTTTAAAGGATTATTATATGATACAGATTACACTGAGAATAATTTACAAATGTTTGGAATATTGTTTATTTCTAAAACAACGGAGACAAATATTTTAAAGTAATTTACATCGCCATGGCGTGGCTTAAGCTTATTCGGATTGGTGAAAAGAGGTTTTCAGAAGCTCGTTTGGCTACGATAAGCCGTGCCAAAAGTAAATCTGTAACCCTGCCTACACTTTTGAGTAATATGCGTGAGTGCTGATATATAATGTAAAAAAATAAGAACAGTTTTAAAATTAACATTTCTTACAAATTGCAATCCTTATAATTTATTTAAAATTATCGAAATACGTCACGTATCTTAGCCGTAGTAGTGATTAATATTCATGAAGAACAAATTAGAAGATAGAAGCAAATGAACGGGCTTTCGATGGGATTAGTTATCGAAATTCCTTTAATGTTCCTATTTGCATATTTTTGGTCGTGATACTGAAATATAATGAAGATGGTATGTTTGTCGGATACAGATTGACAAATTTTTTTAATTTTGAAGTAAACCTAAATTAACAAAAAAAATTAATGTTACTTTCTTACTTACTCCGCTAGCTCAAAGATCCGAAATGCGTCTTGACCTCCGATACGAGAACTCACTACTGACCTGGCCTGACCCTGAATATGCATTTTTCACAGCGCGTTCCGAACCTACTCTCTAGGTCACCAAGCCAACGGAATCTGTGCGCTTTTGTCACTCGGATTATGTTAGATTTGACCACAAGCTCTTTGACCTCGGCATTTTTTTCTAAAATTCTTCCTCCAGTATCCATCGATTCTCTGTTTGGTTCGATTTGGTTTCAAGTGTCTGGGTCGAGGACTTATACGCATATGTTAAGATCGGTTTTATTATTGTGTAATAGATGCTTATTTCGATATTTCTTCTAGAAGCTTGAGACACCAAAACAGCCGGACATGGACGACGATCTCTTCGTCATGGGTATTTGTGGCATTGAACGTAAACAGTTAAATGTATCCAAATTCATCTTCCCCAGACTACATAACATGACATGTGATTCCTGCTCTTTTAGCTTCTGTTGATTATCGGTAGCCCCTCTAATCACGCGGACATCTACGACTTCTGCACTCCTCGACTCAGTGAAAACCTAGATGTGTCTATTGTCTACTGAATCACAAATATCTGTGTCAAACACTCTAGAATGATACTGCATGACCTTTGCAACATTCTCATAACATTGCCAGACCACTTATCTTCGTCTAACGTTATCAACTGCACCACGTTCAACACAACCCAACTTCCAGATAGGTTCCCTAGCAGGAGGAGACAACTTGGCAACTTTCCTGCTCACCTCAAACTATCAGTTTTAATATGATATGCGCCATTACTTTAATAAATGAAAACTTCTTGCAAACTGTTGCATTGGTGGCTGCACTGCACTCAACCACCACTCACCTAGCAAAACATTATGGCATCATGTTCTTCTTCCAGGAATAGCAGAGCTACTTTTATTGGTGCTTTTATATGTTTGTCCAGCTGTGGACTTTTACATGCTTATAATGTCTTTATGTAACGTCAGTTAACCTAAGTTACTTTTCTCTATCTATTCCATTATATACCATATATTACTTTTCTCTATATATTGTGCAATTAGAACTTCTGTTAGTAAACCTATGGTATCATCCAATGGTGTTGTCGTTGTATATATTCGCCAGGTGCATATTAACTATCATACATATAAAAATAATATTCATCATCGGATTGTAAATTTCTTTTTAATTGTAACGCATATGAAGTCAATAACTCACAAGTAAATCCCTTACACAATCTACATCACCCACGAATACTAATAAACATAAGTGGTTTCGAGCATTAGCGTTAACTGCTGTTACACCGTTCTCATAACAGTATCGGCGAAGATTCCTATCATCATTTATAGTATTGTTATTATAAGATTATGTTTTTCTTAAGAACATAAACTGTGTCTGTCCTTTTTTAATATTTTTTCTTTTTTTTATATTACAATTGCTTTTTAACCGAGTAAAAACTTGCGTGCATGTACATCCCCAAGTGTACACACACTGACACACGTTGTTTTTGAAATTGGTTATATAGAAACAATTGTAGCAAAGCCAGTCTGCTAACTTATGGGCCAGAAGGCCTGGTGTGGCCTGGAAAGGGACTCGCAAGCTTGTTATTTCCTTTCGCCGAAGCTATCAAGGCCACAGGGCGAATAGAGTATCTAACGCAGGATTTTATTTTGAGTCCATCGCCTTCTACCACTGATAAGTGTTAGCATCTTTCTTCCAAGGAAAAAAAGAAAAGGTATGTGTAGTGAAAAGCTTTTAAATTACATAAAATTAACAAATTTCTGTGCTTTGATTATGCTATAATGGGCCGTCAATACGTTCCAGTGTACTGAAAGTGAGAACACGTTTTATTCAATTAATTAAGTAGACAAGTCGCGACCAATTGAGTACACTTTTATTGGAATTAACACACTTTCTGAGCTAGAAAATTTTCAAATTTACTTGTTAATACAAAAATATGACTATACTATGTACTAGTCATAGATGACCATTCAAATAATGTAAAATACACATAAACTTCGTATTAAAAATTCATTTCAAATTCGCAAAGCGAATAACAGTTTGTAAATCTACAATTTTAGACTCTAGAGCATTTTATTTCATATACCATACAAATATAAATAGGCAATTTAAATGTAGGAAAAGAATAATGTAATCCTTGTTACTAGTAGATACACCCAAGTTTTTAATAAACTAGTGATTTATATATGGAATGCAAAAAGAATGTAGAGTTGTGAAAATTCCACACGCCGCTTGTGTAAGCTTTTTACACGATTGCGCGACGCAATGGCACTTTTCTATTATGCATGTGTCGCATTTTTTATTTCATTCTTCATGGATTTTTAATATATGCGTAACTATAATTTTGAATCTCATATCGATATACGATACCTATACGATAACAGGAATAGGCTATAAGTTTTAATTTGGTTACCTCTGACGCCTCTAACCACCTCAGTTTGGGAAAAGTGACGTGAGAGCTTATTTCTATTTCACGGGTTAAGAAAGCGTAATAGTTCCTCATGCTTGCCGACGCAAAGCGAAAGCTTTTACACGTTGCTTTCTTGCCCGCATACGTACGGGGCAATAAGGAATCCATCGCGGTTTTCCTTCAAATCGTGAAGAAATATATCAACTGTAATTTTTCTGTAACAATAGTTTCATATTAAATTACATTACTCTAATAAATATTACCTGTAGTATTGAATAGTTCAAGTACAAATAACACACGGAAAATTTGTGAGTGCGAGACGTAGTCACCGGCCTTTGAATTTTATGGATGACAATTTGATATGTTCGTTTCGCCATCTGCCCATAAACAATGCTCCTGAAGATCCTAAAAGTCTACCAACTAAGCTCTGAAATACTGTTTCTTCACTGGTATTATTTTTCATTATCTTATTGTTGACATAGACCTCTCGCAATGAAACGATTTGTCATAACCGTTATAATTACGTTCGGCATGCGAGTTGCTGATCGTAGTACGAAACGCTGCGCACCTTGTCGCTGCGCACTTTGATATAAAAATAATAATTACGAAGCTTGAAGATATCAAACATGATGTGCGTTAAATTATAAGTTTCATATATTATTTGATTTACTCTCCGCTGAGAAACATAATCTTTTTTGTTCTGTATAGTGGATTGAAGTAGACAATTCAGTGATATAAAGTTTACTTAAGAGACTCAGTGAGTATATTAGCGATCTGTTTATTCCAATCATTGTTACTTTCCATTTCCTCTTCGATGTAACAAATGAAACACGTTACATTAATTTCATTACCGTTAAGTGTTTTCAATCAACTAGTTTTACTACCTTAACTTTTACGGTATACCTTCTATAAATTGACAATTGAAGTTTTTATTAGAAATAGTTAATTGCTTTCCTATGCCTATGCCTACTGACATCTATAGTAAGTAGTAAAGCATAGGTCATTCTTCTGCGTACGTGGTAGAGCCAAGAGGCGGATTGTGCTGCAGCAAGAATGCTCGGGGAATACCGGAGTGACGGCGAGACATCTTGTGATTCTGCGTTTCGTTCGGTGAGTTGGAAAACCGGAGAAGCAGAATTGTTAGTGAAAGGGTACTTAT
The DNA here is from genome assembly GCA_029286595.1 of Bhutanitis thaidina. Taxonomy (NCBI): domain Eukaryota; kingdom Metazoa; phylum Arthropoda; class Insecta; order Lepidoptera; family Papilionidae; genus Bhutanitis; species Bhutanitis thaidina. The sequence continues at coordinate 2,957,884 of JAGSMS010000003.1, forward strand.
CCTAAAGTGTTACGTACCGTTCACCAATCCGTTTGCCTAGCGTGGTAAGTATGAGCAATCCTTCCAAGAAACGCATGTCGGCTATTGCTGTCTCTTTCTTGGAGAAACTTATATTCAGCTGTGGACTAAAATAGGCTGATGAAACACAATCAGAAAAGATCATCAGAGTGAAAATTACTACAAATTTCCCCCATTTTCAAAGTTAGCTGAAATTTCCTTGGATGAGACCTGAACCCAAGAGTCTGAATCGAAATCCCGCAGATGATCCTAATGATGACGAGCCGTGTCACTGTCCTCGTCTCCCTTCCTAAGAAGCATGGTGAATAAATGAAAATTTCCGAAGTTGAGCATATCAGTTTTCGTGGGCCCATCAGCAGTGAAGGCCTTGTCTTGTATTGGACAATCCAACGCTAAAGGAATAAAATAAACAAGTCATCACGGAGACAAAGCATTTTGTAACCTTTTTTCGATTGAAATTGTTTTCAGATGTCTATAGGCTGTAATAGCCTCTTATAGGTGGACTGTTATCAAGTTTGTTACCACAATTAAAAAAAAAGATATGGGTAAAAGAAGCACAGTGTTTGCGTTAATTCTTACTTACTGCTCTATTATCTTTTCCACAAAGATGACACTTATTAGCTTTAATCGAAAGAAGTCGCCGTGGCTTACGTCAATCTGAATGAAATCATAATGGATGAAATAATAAATCGCAATCACTTCGCTTACTTTCTAAAAAGTTCCATAATAAATATACGTAAGTGAACTTTGTACATTTTACATAACTAAGTTTTAACAGAAAATGTTACAGATATTATAATCCATGGAATCGTATAAGATATAGCCTTCTGATAACAACAGTCAATGTATTCTTTGTAATATTTGACAAAATTTTAATAAAATAGCGGAATTAACTATGGCATAATTATACTATTACAATACAACAGAGTGACATGATTATTAACATGTTTTGTTCAAAATGTATAAATTATATCTATACATTAATTATTCCATATCAAAATTCAAATCATCTCAAAAAGGCTACTAACTAAGCTGCTAGCTGAAAGCTAATGGGTAAAGAAAGACCTCTTCTCGATATTTAAGTGTGTTTTGGAGCCGCGAGAAAGAAATATGCCTGTCTGCTCCAGTAGATGTACAGTCCACCAACCCAGTATGGAGTACCGTTGCGGACGTCGTCTTGACTCTAAAACTCTTTTAAATGTATTTTAAATTAGGCCTTCAGCTCAGCAGTACAATATTTACGTTGTAGTTACGTAGTATAGTCTAATGTGCAAGGTGGGTGATTCTGTGATCGCCAATCCGCTTGCCGAGCGTGGCGATAATGCCAAATCTTCCTTGGGAGAGGTCTAAGTCCTGCAGTAGATTAATTACAGGCTGTTAAGGAAGTGGTGGCATCAGTGGAATTGTGATAATAATAATAACTAATTGTTGTACAACTTATTGTACAACAATAAATTTTCATCAGCATCATTATCATTATATACCTTCTCCCATTTCAAAACGAAAAATTCTTACACTAATAAAACTTTTAAATTCCCGAAATCATATTTCTTAACATTCACAACAAATAACAAGATGGAGGATGTAATAAAATACTGAGGTCTACAACACTAGTTAATATTCATGAAGGCCAAATTGGAGGGCCAAGTCATTTATTCTGGTGTTCCAGAATAAATGACTTGGCCCTCCAAGGGATTAGTTACCAAAATTACTTTATGTCTTAGTTATTATGTTTGTGGAATTTAAGATCTCCAAATATTGGGCAATATTTCAAAAGGGATAAAATTATTTAAGATATTGACTTTATATTAAAGGAGGTTTACGTAACCTTGTTTTGGTGTTGTTGAAAATATTCGTGAATTAATGGAATGTAAAAAAATATTTCCCATTTCACAAATGAAATTGACTTCATCATGAAAGATGAAATCTATTCAATAATGTATGCCTCTACTAATCCTACTTCCTACAATTTTATTCACTTCTGCTCAATTTTCAAAGATTATTCCCAATAACGGTAAACTAATTGCTTTACGGATTTAAATGAAAATTAGCATATATGTATAAGAGAACATAATAGAGAATGCAGTCATAGAATAAGACTTTATTTTTTATATTTAAGTTCAATTAATCAAAAAAAAGAGAAAGGTAGGAAGTGACCGTATAAAGGAACTTCTTTTATATCTTAAGAAATTTCTTCCGCCTGTGACTGGACGATAGTTACCGAATGATAGATTGCACGCCTCAAAATAAAAAATAAAATATATTTTAGATGTAATACGTTTAATAACTATGTATGGATATACATATATACAGGCCGTTTTTATCACTTCTTTTTTGGGGGCACGCTAATTCTCGAAAGTTGTATGCCACCCCTTGCCACTGTGTTTTGAGGAAGAAATTCGAAGTAAATTATTATTTTATTGTTTAAAAAAATAATTTTTATATTTATGGCAATTTTTCGATATTTTCGAATTTTCCTTAGGAGGCACTAAGTGCCCCCACATGCCTCCTCAAAAAAATCCCAGCATATACGTGTATATACTTCTTCATCCCCTTCTCCTCGTGACTGAGGGTCGTGACCACCAAAAGTGGCACTGTAAGTCCGGGCTATCCAGAGTACAGTGCGGTATATAGCTTCTTGGGTTTTACAGCCAATTACTACCAGGAGTATACCAGTCCATGGGGTAGGTGATCTACCTCTGATCCTTCTTCCCTCTACCTAGCCAACCAATATTCGCTGCCCAAAGCTTTGACTTTGGTGTCGTGCCAAGTGACCGAGAAGGAAAGCGGTCGTTGGAGGCGAAGTTTATATACGCGTTTTGATGTTGTGTTTACTGAATCCATGGTCCATTGGCCACCATTATATTTTAGTGTCCATGTTTCAGAGGCTTATAAAAAAATGGATGGTAAGCATTAGTTTTATCTTTGTGTTGCGATAAATATTGATATTACTAACAAAACTTTTCCAGTCGCTTTACTACTTTCACTATTTATGCTTATGGAAATCTCACAGTTTCCATCACTACATATTAGTGATGAGTTTAAAACTGTGTCAGGATCACAAAGATCAAACTATTTGTGTATACATATATATGTATATACATAATCAAAAATACCTAAATTAGGATCTGGAGTTTCTGTGTTTTAGTATCAACATGCCTTGTACTAGTGGGGATATCGATGACCTCACAGACCTTGGCAGTTAGGTTATCCAATAAATCCAAGTGGGCATCGGTAAATGCACCTTGACGCCTCGAACACCGTAGACTAGTGGCCTGCCCCTCGGTTTTTTATCCGATACATTTCGGAGAGTGTGCGGAGGTTTTGCATAACCTGATACCCCCTTGCCCTTTCCATCACCGAACGACAAGTCGCGGCGAGCAGTTAAGGTTTAGGGTGAACTTTATGTTGAAGACATTCCTCCATTACGCAGGAAGTGGTTTGCCTCTTCTTTCATTATGCGGACGGCTAAGGAGTGGAACTCTCTACCGAGGTCAGTTTTTCCGGAACGCTATAATCTGAACATCTATAAGGCCAAAGTGAACAGACACCTTCTAAGCAAATGTGTACCATCCTAGACCTCATCTTCGCCTTCCATCAAGCGAGATTAAAGATCAAACATAAGCCTATTTTATATTAAAAAAAAAGATACTAGCCGCCCCCGCATAGCCCCGCATACTGGAACGCCAGCACCAGCTTTCCCTACACCCCGTAGTGGATCTGACCTAAGGATTCGCCGCTGACCACATTTTGACCGCAGAGGGTAGGGAGAACTGTGTATTTTGAAAGCAGTACCGACAACTTTCACCCCCTAGTGGACCCGAACATGTAGCCTTGTCAGAGGCGCAGAGTACAGGTTTCGTCCTCCTCTTCCCTTGCAACTTCACTTCACTACGTCTATCGACTTTCCTTGCTTGGTCACTCTTTCTTAAAAATAATATATATAGCATAGCAGACGGGTTAACGATCAAATTACGAGGCAAACTTTCAACGCTGCTACCCACACATAACCGGTCTGGTTACGGCAACTCGTTTGGCTACGCCGAACATGATAGTGTCCAATGGAAATGTGAAATGTCCCATGTGAAACAGAAACAAAAAATATGTATATGAATATTTTAATATCATAAATCAAGTATATTTATGACGTACAAATATGTGAAGAGTTAACTTCAAGTAAAATAATCATTTATCTAAATAAGTCCTACGTAAAAATCCTATGTACATAAAAAACTGTATTTGTCTCAGTAAATTTTTCGGTTCGTTAGCTGAATAAATTTACATTGAAAAGTGAGACCGATTACAGGGCGATTTGAATAGGTACGGTAATTTAATTCAGAGCTAATTTGAAAGCAGTGGCAAATTTTGTGATTTAAAGCTTTGTTACTTAGCTTCACTTCAACGATAAGTAAGTTAACAATATATTGTATATAATATATGACATGGTTAAGCATTGTTAGCTGTAATAAACCATCTAGTTTACTAAACGAAAGTTTTTAATATTTAAAAACTAATTCAACGCTACTGGAAAATGAACTATAATGGTTATTTTACCCCAGCATACATTCGCTCAGATGTACATTGATGTAATGTGGTTTTGACATAAATTTTCTCAGTATAGTATGTTTCACGCGTCTGTATTTTAAAAATCATAAACATAAAGTGTCTAAGGGGAATAAGCTGTATAATCTCAAAGTCCCAGATATCTCTTGTGGACATCTTGCGAGCCTATACTTGAAAAAGAGTACATTTCGCTAGCGGATGGAGACTACACGCTCTTAAAGCCGCCATCTCAAAGCTGGAGTTCCTCAAGGCTCTTTCCTGTCCCCAATCCTTTTCTCGCTTTACACGAGTGACATTCTAAAAGAACCCCAGGTCAATCTCAAACCTTTTGCGGACGACACAGCCCTATACTACTCGGACCTACACAAAGGTCGCATCACGATACGTCTTCAAGCCGCAGCCAATCGAATGATTCCGGAAATAAAAAATTAATGGCAACCAGCAAAATTGTAACAGTACACTTTACGAGAAAAATAAAAGTAGTCAATATTACTAAAAGCAATATAGTCCCCAGACAACCAGGTACGATCACTCTTTATGACCACCTGATCCCCTGAGAAAGGGAGGTGAAATACTTAGAGGTAACTCTTGATGCATACTCTGACATTCTCTTACCACAACAGATAACACTTTCATACATAATATTTCATTATCCTGTTTTCTCTACAATAGAGATTACAATATCTACCTATCTATGAGCACGCTTCATTAAAATACGCTCGTAAACCGCAATATTAAATTATTAATATAGCAATATTTACTTCCGGTAAATTTGCTAACAGTGTATAATTAAAGTGCAACATAGAAATTAATTTAAGTTTTAATTATGATACAGCACAAACATTACTTATTTATTATTTATTTAGGAACGGGTTAATGCACTCTCATAAATTTATGTGATTCATAAGTTGGTTAATAGGATCAGTAGGTTCTTTGCGGAAATCCAGTATTTTGGAAGACGTTAGAAAATAGTTATTTCGCACAGTTCCGCAGGCAAAAAATAATAAAATAGTATGTAATATCTAGTTTAAAGAGAAAAAAAGCATATCTCTCCCATATATGCGTGCAGTACGTACTAACCCTCTCTAACGAGAACTAATATATACTTTACAAATTGCCAGTTGATATTAACTAAAACTGATATATAAATAAGAGTGCCTATATACTGACTGAAAAATAATCCTATCTTATTAAATAACAACAAAATATCATTTCAGGAATATTCTCGAATATAATTCGAAAATAAAAAGTCGATCGAAATTCATCACTGTATAAGGAGCACTGGAGCGCGTTAGAGTACAATTGAGTGGTAAGCTCCAAAGTCAGTGAAAGAGAAAGGTCGAAAGGAAAAAAAGAAGAGGAAAAGGAGTAAGGCAAGGTGACCAGTGCAGGAAGGGACAAACGATTGGTTATTTTTTAACTTACCGCGCTGGGCAAGCCGGTTGATGAGCGCAGTGCACACTAGTAAAGTTCGGGTGGATTGTATTCGCCATCGTTAGATCGCCAGAGGCTCGTTTGTGTACTAGCAGGGTGGTGCACCACGTGTACATTCCCCCTTACATATATAATATGTAAGATGTATTCACATTTGGCACGATCCTCGCTGAGTTTTCTCCTGAATCCCGATAACCACGGTAAGAGAAAAATGAGTGGTAGATTTTCCTATGACGCAACCACCTGGCAAATTAGTCATAGTTAGATAAGTGGTGGAGGTGTAGGCTCCATAGCCTAGTCGCAGGTTTGAATCCCGCTAGGGTAAACATTGGAGAATTCATGTATGTACGAGTATATATATTTGCTTAAATAGTTTGGTCTATTTACTAGTACATGTAACTTATGACCATCCACCACCAAGACACAGAGAATCCTAGTTTGGAACTGGATGACATTTGTAATTGTTCATTATATAATTTATTTAGCTATGACTTTAAAACTGAGCACTTAGACTTTTGTACGTGGGAGAGCCATGAAGCGGCTTTTGCCGTTACTCGAATGGGTCGGCTCGACCGGGGTAGTCACACGGCCTCGCAGAATACCGGCGTGAAATAATGACATCTTGAGCTTCTCCGTTTTGTTCGGTGAGTGAGGTAACCGGAGGCCCACTCGCCTTCGTCATCCCCCATCCTTTTCATCCTTCCCAATCCCCAAATATCCTTAAAAGCCGGCAACACACCTGCAGCACCTCTGGTGTACGTAGGCGACGGTACGTATACGAGGCGTGTGGTAGTAACAAAATTGCAGTTAAACTCTTTTATCTTGAAACGGTAAAAACGAAACATTAAATATATAGGCCGTATTATGAAAATAAAATATATTATTTAATTGAATCTGGACAAAACAGACATCTTACAATTTGTTGCGCATAAAATTAACTTTAGATTGACTTAACGTATTTGCGAATCTATTTACAGGTGAGAGAAGTGACCTGATTCTTGCAACCAAGGTAAGGAATTGAATTAACGCCACCGCCCCTGCAAGTTGAGTTTTATTTACTTCAAGAAAACTTCTTTTTATGCTCGTTCTATTTTACTGCGATTTAAAATTAAGTAAATTGATTATTATATGTCTAAGAAACACATAGGCCTCCCCCAAAGATTGCCAATACATCATGAGGGGGGAGGGGGATAGCCATATTTGCCATGCCTGGCGAGCGGGTTGGCAACCGCATTTTTTTTATTGAAGAAGGGGGTAAACGAGCGTGCGGCTCACCTGATAGTAAGTGATCACCGACGCCCACGAACATCCACAACACCAGAGGAGCCACAGATGCGCTGCCGGCCTTTAAGAAAGGAATAAGCTCTTTTCTTGAAGTTTTCAGTTTTCAGTTTTTTTTTTTGGTCATATGCCCATCGCCTAATATAAATTTTTCTCTCTGTCGACTTTTACGACACCCACAGACACCTACAGACGAGACGAGATGGCAGATTCTTTTCTATCGCTACCATATTATATCCACAGGTTATATCGTACAGATGTCAGATGTTTTAACATTAGTCGCCTTTTACGACACCCATGGTCAGACAGGGTTGGCGCTATTCTTTACTTCCGACAGCCACACGGAAATAATTGACAAATAACCCATAATAAGCCTAGTAGGGTCATTCATCTCCGTCAGTGGAACCTCATTACGCAACTGTGGTAGATTGTAGAACAAAAAATAAGAATTGACATTCGACAAATTAAATTAACTTTCTTACGGAGAGGAATAAAAAAAAACATTCATTTGTTGATACAAGTTCTCTCGTCAGATGCTGATCGCGAAAGGCAAATATTACGTATACCCGTTGCGCAACCCAGCGTGCGCGGCAGCTTCAGCAGCGTGGCTGCCCTTCCCGGCCACCCACTCAAATATTTGAGAAGAAGGCTTTTTCCCCAACAGTGGGCACTTACAAGCTGCTACTTTTAAGTTTTATTATTTTTAGGTCCAGTAGTTTTTTACGAGTACGCTCTGTCTTCGAAAGTGAAGTTACTTTTTATACAATTCAGTCAAACATTATGAATAACATAAATCTACGTACTGAATGTCAATAATTTAGTAATAACTGCGGTTTAGTGGTTAGCGTATGTGATTGTTGAATGATCTATGAGTGAGATGACAATAAAGCCGAGTTACAACCTCTGTAGTTGTGCATTACGCCAATATGATTTTATATATTTCACAGTTCAAATCATTCGAATTTGGAGAAAGATATGATGGTATATTTACACCATGTTACCTCACTTTAAACCTTACCGTACCTTAATCGCCTAGAAACATTTAACTGCAGGACAAAGGTATCTCCTATAAGTACGATTTGCCCTAATTGCCACACTTGGCAAATGGATTGGCGTTCGAAGTATGAGACACCACGCGCCTAAGAAGCTGCTGCCCGTCATCGGTCTGCTTCATTTTAGTCTGGTATTTTTTGAGATGATTATCCTGCCATCTGTCGGTGACCGTTGCTATTTTCTAGGCTTTTCCCTAAGTCGCCTCTTACGACACCTATGGAAATTAATGGGGTAGATTCTTACGTCTATAATTGTTACAGCTTATGATACCTACCGAAAATTAATAGTATATTATATAATTAATATACACCGTGGCTTAATTTTATTAACAAAGGCGGATATTAAAATGGTTGCAGGTTAGTTGTAAAATAGTTACTTGAATTTTGAAAGCGCGGTGCATAATTAAATTACCACAACCGTTTCAGAGCCAAGTTAAGTTCTATTTGCATCTAGAAGACTTTTTTAATTTACTCCGCCTTATATGTAGTATACATGAATATTAAATTATTCATCAACTTTCCTAAAAAGAGCCTGATTGACGACGTTCTTAAACTTTAGTAACATCCTCTATAATTATGGTAACTACCATTATTGGCCCTTCCTGGCTCCAAAACCCTCTATAGATATTTGACAAGGAAGCCTTCGACTAGCAGTGGGCACTTGCAGGTTGCTACTTTAAGGTAAGTCCTTTTATTTACAAACATCATCGTCAGTATTTCAGTCTCAAATAAATCCACTACTAAAAATAAGCCTCCACCAAAGATTTCTACAAAGCACGGTCCTGTGTTATCTGCGACAATTGACTTCTCGCAACACAGGGGCTTCTTCCACTGCGTTTGCCTATACGAGGTTGCCACTTGAGAACCTTTCCGTCCTCAACGGTTGTCAGTTAAGCGGGCCATGGGCCGTCCCATTGCCACTTCAGCTTGTTGATCCTTACGGCTATGTCGGTTATCGTAGCTCTGTTACATACATCTTCATTGCAGCTTCTATCACGTAGCAGACTCCGGAAACATATCCGTTCCGAAAACTATCACTGAATTATATACAAATTTATAAAATCGTTGTAAAACGTAGAATACGTAGTTTATAAACTTTCACGTGATTTAACATATTCTCGTAAACACATCGACATGGAAATGTTAGTACGTCTTTTTCGGGTACCCACTCTTAAAGTTACAAATACACTGAAAAACCATTTAAAGCCTGTTATGTAAATAAAAAAGATGAAGATACTAAAGGTCTGGTAAAGGTCATTTGTGAGTGGTTCCAGAAGTCGGGAAGAGACCCCCACCCCTTTTTATCATACATGGGGAAATGCCTAACGCATACCCGCCCTCGCGGGGTAAAGATGCTTTTTGTAGGCTTGCACCGACCAAAACTCCACTGTGTTTCACCTATGCCGCATATCGGCAGGGCCATGGAATGACTTTCGCACACAACCACGACCCCACCAGTGCCGGCTGCCCACTGAGAGGCCTCTTCGGGAGAGAACCTCCTCGGAAGACAAGAGACCCCCACCAACCTTCACCAGCTTGGAGGACATCACATTTGATTGATTTTTTTTCTTATTTTTAAAACACGCAAGTTTTATTACGTTATTTACCCATGTCGCCAAGCAGATGGATTTTAGACTTAATATTACTATTAACTTTTATGTGCTACCCGCACCGGGAAATGAACCTCCAACCCTTGTACCACGTCGGCACTAAATAAGAACAATAATAAAAAGATTAACTTTTAATAACTTAATAAGGTTTGCAACGAAAGCCGGTGTTGCAATATTCTGTCATAATAAAACACTTGAGAAAGTTAACAAATTGTTGAGAGAACGAGCTGCGAATATAAGACAGTGTTACTGCTGAAAAAAATATTGTAAAGGAGTATCCCGGAAGTCAAGTTACCGGTATTCATAATCAGTCAGCAGACAATCATATAAATGCGACATGAGTTATGAAATAAGTAACTAACTACTTTATAATTACTAATACTAATTAGTTTATACTGTAACGAATGCTCGATAACGTCTTATCAACTATCATATTACCGAGTGACATTTTATAAAAAAATATTATCTGATGAATTGCCAGATGATGTCAACGGAATATTTTGTTATATATTATAAGCATGTATATACACATAACAAGCACATACGGAATATAAGCATTGTTTAATAAAAAAAACTTTTTGGAATTTTATATAATGGAAAGCCGACCGAAAACCGGCACTTCATAACGAACAACATAGCGCACTAGCTGGTAAATTTGTGGTGAGCTCTGAAGTAAGCGGAAGGGGATGACCAGAAGAAAAGTAAGAGAAAAAGAAAGGAAAGAAGAGATGAAGAATGGTAACCAGTGCGGCAAGGGAAAGGGAACATCGGTAAGAAGTGTTTGAAGACCCGTGGAAGACCCATCGACGACACATCATCCAGTCCCAAACTACGATTCCCTGTGCCTTGATAACCAGACAATTATAAGATATACATACAAATGTTTACTCCCGACGGGTTTCGAACCCGCAACCCAGAGTATTGATGGCACTACTAACTAGGCTATCGGGTCAACAAACCGACCTTTGGTTAGAATCAAAGTCATGTTCCAGCAAACCGAAGCTTCTAACAATATACTTAAGAGCTCTTGTTTGTCACCTATAGGTGTAGGTAGATTTCGCTAGTAGCCTGGATATCGCTTAGGCAGCACTTAGTCTTCCCAAACGGGCTCTCTGGGATATAGAACGTGACGGATAGCGAGACTCGTCGCCGGATTTGCTATCAGAGATCGCGATGAGATTTTCAAGGTTTCTCCCTCAGTCTCCTCTTAGACGAAAGAGTTAGTAGATTCTTATTCCGCTACCACACATAAAATTGCAATTAACAATTTTAGAGGTTCAAACCCGATTCGATCGGGATCGAATCCAGACCTTTCGTGTACTATGAAACTTTAACATTGAAATGAACAACTACATTAATTGCACATAGTACAAATTATGAAAAGATGCTTCAGTGTTTCATTGTCAAATAATATTTGCGAAACAAATGCTGGGTAATTTAATTTCATGTGCATTCTGTAAATGTTGCTAGTTAGCGGTGTATTTAATTGGGTTCTTTTGAAAGTCTGCATCGTCTGGAAATAACGAAATAATAAATATAACTTCATTATTAAACTGAGACTAAATAATAATTTAAAACTTACTTCCTCCACTTTTAAAAATCCCTCTTATTAATAATGGGTATTAGTCGTGTTTAAATACATCGGCTCATCTATTCATAATATAACACAATTGAGAAAGGGAATCGTTGATGATGCAATGGCACTGCAACTAGGCTTAGTACAGGATCATATTTTGCTTCTGCTAATACTGCAGAGGGATGTAAGCGTTGAATCAATTTGAATATCACTTTACACTGTTAACAAAGTCATTAGTCGAGGGCCTTTGAAAGCTGCGATTTAAATTAGCACACATTTTCAGAGATTCGTTCTCTCTGTAAGCTCGATGTCTAGATCTCTTCTTGACTATCTAATGAAAGTTGCAAAGCAAATCAGAACCCTTAGAGCCTAATTTAAGTGAGGGCGAGTCTTTTATCATTACCAGACAGACGTGCCGAGAGCTACTCAAAAACATCAAAGGCCATTTCATGTATATTGAGCTAGACGCACTGTGGAATTCTTTATTTACTACGATTCTAAAAATAGTCCTCGTTGCCAGAGGTCTGAATGAAATGTAGTACATAAACTTCTGTTTCAGAAAGATATGCTTAAGTTTATTTATGTTTTTTTTTTTTTCGCGTAATCTGATTTCATCGTGAACCTGTTGTGTGTATATGAAATGAAATGAATCCGTATATGAAACGGACTTCAATATATAGGAAGTTATCAATTGGATCCATTTTTGTTGTACGTTTTTGTACACAAGAAAATTTATTCAATGCAATGAAAAAGGTAAAAGCAAAAATAACAGCCACTCCGACTGTAAATAAACCATGGACTACATTGTATATAAATATGTTCACTACCATTCAATATATATAAATATATATAGTAAAAAAAAACTTAAATAGCTGAAATTTGTATTTTAACGGTGTCTACGGTGAGGTTCGTGGTCCGTTTCTTTGTATAAAAAGGTGTTGCCTGTAGTTGAACACAATGTCTGTTTTTTTGCATCTTTAGTTTAAAAAATAAACTACAAAAAACGCAATGTTCGTTGTAGTTCATTTTTCTGTAATAAGATATATTGTTTTAGCCTGAAATAAACGTTTATATTAATAATACTACTGATGAACCAATTATGTTACAGGTTCAGCATTGGACCGAGTAGTCAATACAAAATGAGACAACTCTTAGAATACTTCTTGGTAATTCCGCCGGGATACTTGAGTAAGCTTTCAATAACGAATTCAAGTCCCATCCGCTCCAATTAACAGTAATGTCGAAATTATTTACGGTCTCGGTTTTTTCTTCCATGGGTATATTATTTGATTGAAAAATAATGACTTTTCGTTTTTACTGAAACGTATAAAGGCTTAAAATGTATTATCAATGCTACGTAATCCAAAATTATAATAAAGTATCGTGACTTGGTTGGTGGTTGCCCAGTGGTCAGGACGCTCGCTTTTTTTTCATAGAGCGCGTGTGACTTGGGTTCGGCTGCAATCAAATTGTTAATAGCAAATTTAAGTGTATTTACCACGTGCTCGGCGGTGAAGATAAACATCGCGAGGAAACCTTTACATCTGAGAAATAATAAAAATATTATTTCGACTCCATGTGTTCGACCAAGTTCGCCGACCCGCATTAGATTAGCGTGGCGGGCTATTCCCGGCTCCAAAACCCTTTTAGATAATTGAGAAGGAGACCTTCGCCCAGTTTTGAGCTAAAGCCTCCTTCTCAATAAGCAGATACTTTACTTATGAATTTTCAGTTTTAGTTTTAAGGTTTTGTTTTATAAAGCATAAAACACGAGGTTTTATAACTTTATTAAAAAAATCAATGTGACTATAAAGACTCCTTTAACTTCCGTAATCACGTTTATTTGTCACTACTCACTCAAATGGCTAGAAATCCAGGGCAATAGGTCATATTTCCCTAGCTTTCCATCAATTTTCGTGCAGAAAATGTAACCCCTAAGAAAACGCTACGATATGTTGTATGAGAAAATTTTATAAAATTTCTCGAAAATATTATACTAAAATGTGTAAAAATATCTTAATAAATATTTATTATCGTCGTGAAAATTTAACTAAAAGCGTACGTGAATTTTATTACAATATTGATATGACAGTATCGTGGAGCACAGTATCTCGAAAATACTGAACGAAAAATTTAAATTGTAAAAAAAGTCATTTTCAAAACGGAGTGATGCAATTAACTGATCCGTGCACAAAATAAGCTGAATATTTAAGTTCCGATTATGGAAACAGGCGCGCTATCAATTTAAATAAATTTTAAGTGCAATACTTCGTACAAACGTCAATAAAGCGAATGAACGAAATAGCGGACGAATAAATGAATTGTAATGAAATACACTGGTAATTCTGGTTACAGTAAGTCAATTCGATCCTGAAAGGAAAATGTAATGAATGATTGTTTCATGATAAATGCTTACGTCATCCGGTACGAAGCTATGAATCCCTGCACATGGTCAACTACGATTGGGCGCGTAGGCCTAAGACTACAAACCCCTTTTTTCCAGTGGGTTTAGCAGGAGGCGACTAACAGTCTTGTAAATCTCATGGTCTCATGATCTCCGGGAGCAAGCTTGATAGACGTTATATCGTCTAGGAAGGACAAAGTGACTTGTGGAAGCCAGTTTAGTAAGGTTTAATAGGAAACACATCTACGTGATCTGCCTTCTTCTAGTTATTCCTACTTCTAGATATACTATGAATTTACACTGTGATTATTTAGATTAATTAGCAGAACACAGTAGTCTTTAATGAATATTTTTGTTTAATGTTTATTTACGTTTATTTCTCAAATATATTACTATCATATTAATAAGTTTGTTTTTGCTGTCGATAAAATTATGTAAATAATTGTATCGAAGTTTAAATAATATTTTTGTGTATCGAATGAAGAAGTAACAATTCGATTCCCTCGCTGAACTGGACGTTCTCGATACGATTATTTGCATTTAGTTTCAAGTTGTTTCACTTGTTATGTCTGTTAAGGGCAACAATTTCAGTTTTATATCGGCTTTATTGCTTGTTGACAGAAAGTATACATTAAATGAGAACACACCATTCTGGAATACACTTTCTGTACCTTTTTTTTTTAAAAAGATGTTTTTGTTAAGATTCTAGGTGTTTGCAAGAGTTTTTTTTAAAATGATTGGATCGAATTAATTGTACCGAAATTGACTATGATATCAATTATATTTATTTTGCTAACTAAAACATACATTTATTAAACAGAAGAATCGGGTTCAATGTTTACTTCTTTGTACGTTATATCGTTATTTCACATAGATACGGGCTTATGCATGAAAAGACAATTTTGTTTCTTTTGACAGTTACATATGTCTGTTATTGCATTTATACCTATTCCTATTTTTTGTTGGTACCGTGAATACTTTTTTTTGATTACCTGATTAGTTGTTTTTATATCATTAAACATTATTATTCCTTTCGAGTGTCGAGTATAGGCAAATGTTCCATGCTTGACAGCGCCGGCTTTTGTTTGCGCATTCATCAAAAAGCCTAAATCCAGCAATGGACTTACAGACCGACAAAGAAAAAGAAGTTTTAAACTAGACGTTGAATAACTCTCGTTTAAATTAATTATTCAACTCAGTAACAATTAATTAGTGATAATAGATAAGGAAAGTTCACAACTGGACTCTCGCATTTTTTCATTTTTCCCTTTAGTAATGGCGACAAATTTCATAAAAAAGTTTATGACCATATAAAGTTCTCACTACTTTTATTTACAGCAGAACGATCAAGCGGCTCACCCGATATTACGTGATTACCGACACCCACGTATATCACCACACCACACCAGAGGAGCTGCAGGTGCGATACCGGCCTTTAAATGTACTTTGGGGAATTGTAGGAGTAATGGATGGTTGGGGTGAAGGCAAGTGGGCCTCCAGTTACCTCACTCATCGAACGAAACCCAGAAGCACAAGATGTTAACCCTGCTCAGCAAAACCCGCCGCTTGGCTCCACCGTCAGTTTAGTTTAGGAGCATCAGCGGAATTGCATGCCAAACTCCTTTAATTATTGCGTATTCTGAAGACGTAGGCCAAAAACATAAGTGGCAGCGGTAAGTTATCCGCTAACTGACACCTGAAAAATTGCAAGCGACTTACTGCAATAGCTGTTTTAGACAATGTCGTTAACTCAAAAATAACTATGACACTTACACTTAAAATCAAAAGGCGATCTAAACTACTACTAAACTACTACTAGTACTATGGGAGAAATGTAAGAAAAGAAAATCTATTTTTATGTCCTTTGTTCATTGTTTGTTTTGTTCGAGTATCTCTTACGTCTTGATGATTTATGTACTTAGATAGCTTTACGACATATAGAACCTCAAAAATCAAAAGAAAAGTTAAAATATTCGGGCTCGTACTAACCAAGCTAGGCGAAAATGTTCACATAAACAACGCACGTAACCTGCCCACCGATGATGATGCATCCCGTTACTGGTATGTTGTATATTATGTCATATTTAAGCCATCAGCCGGTTGTTTAGTCGAGATTGCAATTCTGTTCAGCATAATCTAACCGCCACTAGACTCCTAACGTGCGGCATTGGTACCCAGATATAATTTGCATCTCCGTCCCATTCAATGTCTAACCGGCAACACAGGTTTTTATTTGCTAATACTAAATTCAGTTTTGATTCTAGGATCATAATAATCATAGATTTGATCATAGCATCTATGAAAATACCACATATTCTTTTATAAATATGTTATGTATATTTTTGTTGAAACATATTAGCCTTTTAAAAAACAAATTGCTTTAAAAATTTGATTCATTCCTCAATTTCGTTTGAAAAATTTTCAAAAGCTGTAAAGTCAATTAGCATATAATTCTAATTAATTTGCACTCCTTTTATATTCGGATTCATCTAGATCTCTGCAAAACTGCGCAAAGGTGCAAAAGCAAATCAGAACCTTTATAACGTAACTTAAGTCGGGGTAAAGCTTTTCAGCCGCGCTAGACGTACAAGTTAAGTGCCACTCAAAAACATCAAAGGCCAGAGTTTCGCGCATTCTGAGCTAGTTATATAGCAGGGTTTTGCTGTAAGGCATCGTCTTTAAATAGTTTCCTTCAGTTGGAATGGCTTGCATAAACTGATTTTAATTAGTAAACGCATGAGTTTTTGTGTAAACATACCTCCTGACGTATGTGAGCAATGTATATTTATTTTAATTTTTTTACCAACCAGTTTAACAAGCATTGGTCCTCCTTTTTCACTTATATAGCTAAGCTCAAACAAAAGCTCAGACGTAAACGTACATGCATACATACAAGAACAAACACACACAAATAGAAGAATCTCATTGTCGTGATTACATTCATTATCGCAACAGAACACCAGTATCCATATTTCAGAGGTAATGTCAAAGCATTTGATAGCGCGCAATTAAGAGGCTAAAGCTGGACGAACTTTAAATATTCAACATAACGCAATTTTTTTTAATAAATTGTTTTTAAGCATCGCAGTATATTCGACTTGCAGGCTTCTTATCAGCAACAGAGAATATATAAATAAATTAATAATGAAAATCGTTTCCTCAAAATGCTAACATCTGCACTTAGTGCACCATGCTTGATGATTGTGGAAAATCCTTTCTAATTTGCCCAACCGAATCGCACAGACTAATTATGAGAAAATTACCAGTGAGAAAGTACATGTACCTACTGCGCTCACCAACCCTGTCCGATATACAATAATTGAAAACAAATATTCTGATTTTGTATATAAGCTATAACATTCATGAACGTAAACCTTTATTGAGCACCTATGATTAAATATTTCTGCGAGTACCCTTATCCCATGACAATACAAGATTATAACATCTTATTTACTAGCCCTATTCATTGGAAGAAATTCGATATTGATTCGTCCCTTAATGCCTCGTAGTTAATCTATTATGCAAGTATATGAAGACTTACGTTGGTAAATTGTAAGGCAAATTTATTAACTACCTGCCGAGTTGGCTATCATAGCACTGGATCTTATTAAATCCATTACCGGTCTTGGAACCCCAAGTCATGGGTTATACTATTTTGAGGGTCCAGGGTAATTTTAAAAAAAAATTTACCTTACCATACCTTTTATTTATGAAAAAAAAATAACGATTTATTATTATTACTTATTTTTGGGTATTTCTATATATTCTTATCTGGTTGGGTTTTAAATACGTATAGATACCTATAATACCATAAAATAAATTATATTCAACAAAATATACATTTAATAAAATTAAAAAGAAAAATAAAATCCAACCAGATGGAAGCTCCCGGCAGAAGAGACAGCCGAGGGTTAGAGATAAAGGGAAAGAAACCGGCGGACTATGCGACCATAACAATTATTATTACTTATTATTATTATTTTAAAGCTGGCGTTTTTTAGATGGTCAATCTACTGTATGTTGGATGACAGAACACTGTCATGGACAGTGTTATACTTTCTTCCCAATCTAATGGAAAAGGTACATCTTGTCCATAATACATTGGATTTCTGTGTCACTTCTCTCCCACATCTTATTTACAAACATTATCAGAGCCGTGTATCACAACCAAACATGCTCGTGAAGCGAGTTGTGAATTATTGGTATTCAATACAAATACTAATAATGGTGAGAAAGATTGTTATTTAGTTTTCTTACAACAGTATAATTTGCCAATGTCTAATTATATATGTCTATATATATAGTTTCTGAAATATGCAAATGTGCATAATTTCAGATAATAATTGCTAATTGCTTCGAAAATTCACCTGTAACGCTAGAGCATATCTAATTGTTAAGGATTCGCTGTAAATGTAAAGCGTGTAATTAGTAAATACACGCCTTTGATTATTATTATACTAGTGTATTCATTGTAACAACATTTACAAGTACTACAGCTTTACTTCTATAAATAGGAAGCATAAAGGGCATAAATACTGCTTAACGAGTCACTAAGCTTCGAACAAGCGCAACGCTTTTAACGTTTATGAACGGACTCGGAGCTTTTTAATAAATGTATTCATTATATTGTTTGGGTTGTACTTTACATTATTTTAATTATTAATATTTATAGTTATTAATTTGTGTGTCTTTATTTCTTGTGTAATCGTGAAACATTTTGCGATTTGACATTTTAATACAATGTGCTTTTATAAAGCTGTTGTCAACACTTACTCCAGGTGGTACTCTTTTGGTGGAGTTGTCTGGGTAGGTAACACCCTCTTACCCATTTCTACCGTTAAACAGTAATTTGACCTCTGTCTTTTCAATCATTACGGGCAATATACATCATGACATCACTCCGCCATATTTATTTTTGTTTTTTTTTTGTTTTAGCTGAATCAGTGTTACCAGACCAGATACCACCCTCGTGCCTGTTTCTGCCGCCAAACTACAGTACAATAACAGTTGTATTCCACTTTAAAAGGTTATAGAAAGCCCGATAGTTACTGGCTGTGAGGCATTCTATAGCGGTCCTCAAGTTTTTAAACGCACCTGTAATCTTCTGTAAGCCGTGGTAGCCTAGTGGTCAGGGTGCTCACTTTAATGTCATAGAGTGTGAGTGACCTGGGTTCAAACCCCAGTGCCGGCACCACTAAAATTGTTAGTAGCAGTTTTAAGTGCCGTATTTACCACGTGCTCAACGGTGAAGGAAAACATCGTGAGGAAACCTGCATGTCTGAGAAATAATTATTATTATTTCGAGGATATGTGAAGCTCGCCAACACGCACTAGAGCAGCGTGACGGGCCCTTTTCACCTCCTAAACCCTCTCTGATTACTAGTATTTGAGAAGGAGGCCTTTGCAGCAGTGGGCACTTACAGGCTGTTACTTTGCTTTACTTTACTGTAATCTTCTTCGCAAGAAGTCGATTGCAGGTGTCGTGTTGGCCCGTTTTTCACCCCAATCCAATAAAAACAATTCACGCCGCTCTCCACGGCCGGTCTAAGGATTTGGGTTCAACTCCATTGGTTACCTAGTAAGCTGCACCGCTTGCAAGATAGTTTCATACGTAATAGAGCCAAGCGGCGGCTATTGCTGCTGCTCGTGTGGACTATTTCGACCGGAGTAACATCACAGCCTCAGCAGAATAGCGGCGAGATGCAACAGCAGTAGGTTGATGGAGCCCCACTCCCCGCTCCTCTCTCCGAATTTCCTTAAAGGCCAAGGTCGACAACACATCTGTAATGCCTCTGCTGTTGCAGATGTATGTAAGCGTCGGTTATTTCTTACCATTACATGAGTCGCTTGCTTGAAGTTGATATTAGAAAAAAAGAGATGGTATCTTCCCTCTTTTAGATACACAAAGTGTATTATTTAAAAAAAATATGTGGCCAATTCAGTTTGCCTTTTTATTTAAGTATGTTTAGCATACAGATGGTTTTTCGCCAAAGCTTCGTCCGTGTGTTAGCATGTGATGCATCGCGCGTGCAAGTGAAGTTGACGTTTGAATAAAAGTCAGTATCATATTCCTTACAATTTACCACTTTATTATAATTTTGGAGTTAAGTAATTATCTTAAAGTATTTGAAAAAAAAAACAATAATTATTCCAATAACTTGCAGTTTCCACGAGTATTCGCATACTCAGGCCGTAAAGTTTTAATTAAATAAATTTCTCATCATGTCTCGAGTATCCCTTCCATTAACGTATGAAACTCATTATATTAATAACATTTTTAATTAATTTACATTCAATATCGAATAAGTTTTGTAACCATCAAGGTTACTAGATAGACAATATAGGCGAATTACATGTTTGTAGTTTGATAATTTTTAATAATACATTAATTTGCTTAACAATTTATTAACACACACAAAGTTCTTATAAGGAAAAAACAGGTACTTTCTATTTTTTTTCAGTTTAACTGATACCTATGGACTTATATATATGAATCTAGTGTGCACCTTGGCAGCAATTAAATTTGTAATTATAAGCTGTGAAATATTCCATCTCACTCTTTTGAGGTAGCACATCTGTAACCGCTTACAATTAAGAAATATCTGTACAGTTAAGAAATATTTGACATACATTTTGTAATTACAAGTTTACTTAGGTAGATAAGTTAGTCCTTAATAAACACCCTAACTTTCCTTCCAGCAAATAGTCTTCTGTAGGATATAGACCTCTACAACGAGGACGATTCGCCATAACCATTACGATCGGCAATCGTAGTACCAGACATCTCGCACCTTAGACGCTGCAGTCCGTCATCGGTCTTCTTAATTATGTTGCGGTATTTCTCGAGTTGGTTATTCTGTCAAATGTCAGTAGCTAATGCAGGTTTCAAATTGTTTAATCGCATCTTATGATACCCACGGCATGGAATAGGGTGGAAGAATTTCACTTATTCGAATGCTGATGCCATACGAGTAAATCAAATAAAATAAAATGTCGGTAATTAAAATTTGAGATCGATTTTTTAATTACAAGTTTACTTATTAAAAGAAGGTGCGCTAGGTAAGTTATTCCATTATAACAACCCTCCCTTACTTGGACTAATTTTAAATTTGCATAAAGGTCAATCAAAGCGACTGGGATCCTGATTGCATTGGGTGGATTCCAGCGTTTTCTATTTGAATAGGCCTTTGTTTGGCAAACCTCACGAAAATTAATTTAAAACTTGGATCGAATTACTTTCTTAATAATTATACGGTATTTTGACAGAGTTTTGAGAACTAGGTACAATAAACTTGAATTTTATTACACAAAATTTTAAGTAGTAATCAAATGATTCCTTTATTTATTATCTTCTTATACAATAACATGTCCTGTAGCGGACTTAATGTCTGAGCCATTATTTTCCAGTCAACCTACGGTTAATTCAGAAATAAAAATACAAGTAGGTGTTTCGACGACAAATACTGAGAAAGTACAGGAATACTTTAATTGTATGTAACACTACATACTTCATTACAAATATCTATTTGTGAAGTCCAACAACAGAATGTCATAGTACAAATTATGTATATACTTCTTCACACACATACGTATATATTTAGATACGTAATATGTTACATTTCCTACATTAGACTATTAATAAGACGATTCTACCGTTTTGTTAAAAAACAGTTACTTAATCTTAATCTTATATGCGTATCGGACTTTAGCAGTTTTAAATTTCTAGATGAAGAAGAGCGTTCCACAGAAGAATGGATTGGATATGGAAGCATTAATGAATGAAACCAAAGCTATGATGACACAGAAGCTGTAGGTTATTAGACGAGCAAAGGTTTCTATAGTTGTTGGTGCAAAGATACTGAAAGTGGGAGATAAATAAGAAGGAAGACTAGGTAACATCGGGATGGAATAAAGTGTTGATTCCTTTAGAATATCTTAAGTAAAAAGGCCACCCGGTATACCTCTCTTTTACAACGTACCTTCTTACTATTGCGTATAGTTTACGATATTACATTACATTTAAAAAAAATGTTTTTCGTTATTGCAATTTTTTTTTTATTGAAAAGGAGGCAAATGAGCAAACGGCTCACCTAGTGATAGTAAGTGATTACCGTCGCCCAAGTACTTCTGCAAAACCAGAGGCGCTGCAGGTGCGTTGCCGGCCCTTAAGGATATTTGAGAGATGGGAGGGAGGATGGGGAGGGGGAGTGGGCCTCCGGTTACCTCACCCACCGAACGAAACGCAGAAGCACAAGATGCTCCTACTTCACGCCGGTATTCAGCGAGGTCGTGGTCGAGTACCCCAGCCGAGCCGGCCCGTTCGAGCAGCACCAAAATTCATTGCTTGGCTCTACCAAATTCAAATGAAAACTATTTAAAATACACTGTTTTATTCCTTTAAGGCTTTTAAGAAAAGAACATTTAATTGTTTTGCCTAACAAGATTTTTCTACAGCGTTTATTGTTTTTTGTTAATTACTTATGGAATACAGTACAGTAGTAAGCCTCTTTGTCAAACTCGGTTAATTATTGTCGCGACCGAGTCAATATTAATTACTATTCCTCAATACATGACCCTTATTGATGAAATCAACCTCATTAGTGATTGTCTAGTAATTAACTACAACAGCCATGAACATGAATAGGATTTATTTACGTTTCAAATATAATAATAATTCTTAAAATTTTATTAAAAAATTTTGTAATAATTTAAAAAAAAATTGCGTTATGACCAGGGTGAAGTTAAGAAGAAACAAGATGGCAGGTCTAAAGCAACGAACTGGCCAAGAGCGATTGCAAGACGTGGTGCAAGGTGTAAGTTTCGGGAACCGCTCACCTAATACAGCATTTTGTCTTCTATTTCCAATACAGGAAGCTATGAAGATGAGATCAGAAGACGATGTGCAATCACAAGATCTCTAGTCAGAGAGATTTTCAAGGACAGGAAGATAACCAAGAAAACTAAGGTTCGACTTATGAGATGCCTCGTCTTTTCAATCTTTCTCTACGGTGCCCAAAATTAGTCTTTGAGACTGCAGGATCGCAGAAATATCGAAACACTGGGGAGGTGGTATTGGTGACGCATATTTAAGATCACATGAACGCCTTTCCGCACAAATCAGTCAACCCTCAAAGAACTTTGAATAACGGAAAGACTTTCGTCGACTGTGCAGCTGAGAATACTCAAGTTCTTTGGTCACATCACCAGAAATTAACAGTCGATAGAGAGAATTGTTATCCACGGTAAAGTTGAAAGCAGAAGATCACGTTGCCGATCACCTATTTGTTGGACAGATCTTATAAAGTGCAACTGAATCCACCATGGTACAGTGTACAACGCTGTCGCAACGCTGCGAACCACCAGCTGTGGAAAAGCATTGCAGAACCAATTACCCAAGCCTGGGAGAACATCGACATTGAATACCCACTGTGTACACTATTTATGTCAACCTCGACCACTTTAATAGATTGCCCGACTGAAAAGAAGAATATGTTCTGCAGTGAACTACTTAAAGAGTGGTAAAGTACTGCTGTTGTATATAAAGTGTTGCTGCTCTTATATTTGTATCATATATATCGACTGCTTGTCATCTCAGAGTTTATTGGCACTTAAACATGATTCTAAACAAAGTATACTATAATCTAATAAAGAAATCACTGTTTTAAAAATCCT
This sequence comes from Bhutanitis thaidina, assembly GCA_029286595.1. Lineage (NCBI taxonomy): Eukaryota > Metazoa > Arthropoda > Insecta > Lepidoptera > Papilionidae > Bhutanitis > Bhutanitis thaidina. The sequence continues at coordinate 2,981,494 of JAGSMS010000003.1, forward strand.
CCAAATTTAGTAAAGAAAAATTGAGTTGTTTTCGTATTATATTTTTTTTAAATACTTTTTGTGAGCAAACAATCACCCCCTTCGCAGATAATAATTCCCTCGAATTTTAATTATAGTCTAATTTCCTGCCGGGCAAGGGGAGACTCGTTAAAAGTAGGCGTGTAATACTATTTTAGATAGTTATTAAATTCCGATGTTACCTTACTAAATACATTTAGAATAAAAAGAGTAATTGCGCATTTAAAAAAATGAAAATTACTTCTCCACAATCTAAGTTTAACTTTATAAAATAATGCAATTAATTATATTAATGTAGTAAAAGTAAGGGTAAATACAGGTGTATATACTATCTTTTCTGCAAGAGCCATCCTCTTCGGCTCGTGGGTTGTGCCTGCTAGCCAACAAACGAGACGCTGGTGACTTAATCATGACGGATCTCCATCCGAATATGCCTATCCTAATTCCCATAGACCAGTGATCGAGAGCAGCATCTCCAATGCGAGGGTACCAGTACTCACCAACCTTTCAAGAAATATTTGCAGACTTTTGCTAGAACTTTCTTAGATAGGCTTATTTTTTTTTATGGGAAAGCGGCAAACGAGCAATAGGTACACTTGATGGTAAGTGATTACCGTCGCGCACATACATATGCAACACCAGAGGAGCTACAGGTGCGTTGCTGGCCTTTAAGGGTATTTGGGAGATGGGAGGGAGGATAAGAAGTGGAGTGGGGAGGGGGAGTGGGCCTCCGGTTACCTCACTCACCGAACGAAACGCAGAAGCAGAAGATGCCTCGACTTCACGACACCGGTATTCTGCGAGATCGTGGTATTAATCCGGTCGAGCCGGCCCATTTGAGCAGCAGCTAAAGCCGCCGCTTGGCTATACCGCGTAAAGATTATCCCTGTGTTTTATCATATTTAGAATATATAATATTATAATGAACCGATGTTAATGACAACAATTTTTTTTATAAATTGCCGTTAGTGGTGTTGGTGATATTGAAACCTGAACAAAACACTGGCTGGATAACTCCAACAGGATAGCCTTTTTTGTCATGAACATATACATTTTGATTTGGAATCATCAGAACGTTTGATTACTTTGCATAGAGCCAAATGGAATTCCATAATTACTACTTATATTTTATATTTTACATATATCCGATAAAAATGTTGCTGTTTCTAAAATATATTGAAATACAAAATTCTGAATGTAATATTTAATAATCGATATTGACTATCTAGTACGTACAAGTTTTAATACACATCATTTTAACAGTTTCTCGCTGAAATAGTAGTTAATCACCCTTCTGTTGTTCTAATAGTTTCCGTTTCTTGGCTGAAAATAATAAAATAAACATCGGAATGAAATAATGTAATAATTTTCAATACAACCTTACTATCTTTCTTTAATGCGAAAATAGTGCAAACGAGCAAGTGGTTCATCTGATGGTGAGTTATTACCGTAACCCATAAACATCAGCAATACCAGGTGGCCTCTGGTATTGCTGATGTTGTCGGTTGTCGGTTTTTAAGGATATTTGAGACGGACGGAGTTCAGAAGCTCATGATGTCGAGCCGACCCTTTCAAGCATCAGCAACAGCCGCCGTTTTGCTCTATCACGTACTTGAACGAATGCAACGCCCCATTGCACGGTCGTATCTATAATATTATAACCGTTTTCGACTGTTTCTCATGTAAATCGCATATTTTGGTAACTAAACGTAGCCGAGCTGTCCCGGGGCCGTGGTAGCCTAGTATCTCTAGTCAGTGCGTTCGTTACGCCTGAGCAAGCACCACTGTAATGGATAATAACTGAAGCTGAGCTAAATTAAAAATTAAAATATTCGATTCGATAAAATTTATTTCGAGGACGTGCTTAGTCCGCCAACCCGCACTGGAGCAACGTAGGGAATTCTTCTCTGTAAAGAGATAACTAATTTTCGACTACAACTCGAACAAATATCGATATTTCTTACGGGTATTACTTTTTTTTGGCAATCACATCATGACAGTCTAGGGCAGGTCTTCCCAAAGTGGTGGATATCGACCACCTGGGAATACGTTAACGTTACGACTCAATTCAAGTTAAGTTTACTCACCAACCGCAAAGAAAGGATTTTTAAAGTAATTTGGCAATGGGGGTCTGAGGTATCAGTTTATTTTGGAAAAGGGATCTCTTGCCTAAAATTGCTTGGGAATCCCTGGTCTAGGGTAAGGAACATGTATCCCTTGCATGTAACTAAAATGTTAAAGAAAGATCCATCATTTAGAAAACATTTAAAAATACAATAAAAGCACTGGAGAATGATACAATTATTACGCGAAATATAATTTAATTCTAGCGTCAGGGGTTAAGTCTTGTTCCAGGAATCCTACATTGAGTTTTTGATATGTAATCGGATTATTTTGTGTAAAATACTACTGGCACATCGATAAATTTAAAAACAAAACTCCAGAAAAAACTTCAACTAAAATATGATTATTTTACTGTAATCCTTTTTTATATATTCTGTTTATATTAATAGTACGTAACCGGAGAGCTCAGGGACTTTAATCTCGGAAGGGAGAGACAAAAGTGACCCACCTTTTCTACATGAATTATATCAAGTTGTTGGCCTCCAAACGCTCCCATCTGGTGGAATTGCGGAAAACCACTAGTGATTTTAGCAGTTCTATCAGAGTGGAGCTCGGGATGGATAGATGTGCGGTCCTCCATGTCGAAACGGGTCGCTGATTCCGTGGGCATGACTTTATGCCGTTGATATATTATAATATATAATTTCTCGGAAACACAAACCTCACATTGGAGCCGACTGGCGATCTTTTGTTGGCATCAAATATTTAAAAATGGAGGCATTTTGTTCAGCAGTGACTTTTATTTACTGCTACTTTTCACTTTCAATCGTTCCTTACATCTCCAACCTCGTCACATATAGAATACTTGAACATGCTCACCTTCAAGATCGACTATCGTATCTATGGCTTTTTCTCCAACGTTCCACAATTCACTTGCAACGAGGGTCATCATATTTCTATTAGAATTAAATAAATCGAATGCTTTGGTGAGCAATCTTTCCGGACCTTCTAATTCTGTTTTTCTGATCATGCTTAATTGCTTCTCATATTCTTCTAAATTTTTGTAGGAAAATACTATGCTATAATCCAACTGCACAGAAATTATTGCAAAAAGTAACAGTACTTGTAACATAGTGAACATGATCGACGCTGAATAAGTTTGATGTGTTTGAAACTGATCCAGGAAATTTATAAACGTTCGTCCACACCGAATGAGTAATAGTGTTTGTGAAAAAGATATAACCACTCAATCCTGTCACAGATAGGGATGAGCAAAGATTAAGGATTTCTATTTGGCACATCGTACTCACTTTACTCCTCCAGGGGTGATCAACTGCCACAGGTGGAAAGCCTCGTTACGGTGTTTTTCCCGGAGATTGACATGAGATTTTTCAAGGATTTTCCCTTGGTCGCCACTTACAATACCGACGGGAAGAAAGGCATTTGTGAATTTAAAATAATTTACGTACACCTAAATGTTTGTTAGACTTAATTGTAGTCTAAACATTAGTTCTTGAGAATGACACAACCCTTTAAAACAAGGGACATATGTTGTAATATGAAGTCTACTGCTGCCTTCCTCAAAGATTGCTACAAAGTACGTTTCTCAGTCATCTGCATCCATCGAGTTACCGGAACACTGTGCCGGTTGTCTCCTATTGGCAGTTGTCTTTATATTTATTTTTAACGTCGGGAAAACCATTATTGTTACCCGGCCCCTATGGAAAAAGCTGCGTTCTCCTTAAACGCTCAATTATAAAAGGGACATGGGAGGGGGCTTTTTTCGCTTGGCAGAGATGGTCCCGGGCCGGGTAGCGTAATACGCTAACATTGCGTCGATGTGGGTGCATTGGTACCACAATGACTCAAGACCACTGGGAGCGACCGTCCTCCTATGGGTCGCATTACAGAGCATTCAGGGTTCGTTCGTAGAATCTTTCCTAGCTTAGTTACTTCCTTTTAGACCAATACAGTCACAGCATCTCACCTCCTCCCCACCCCTCAGTGAAGTGTATGGGGGGGGGGGCGGCATCCTACACTACGTTTGCGTGTACAAGGTTGCCTCTCGAAATTTTTTCTTACCTAACGTGCTGCGTTCTGCGTGACGTATGGCCGGCCCATTTCCACTTGAAATAATGTACAAGTATTTTAATAATACTGCATAAAAAGGGTAAATTTAAGTTTACCGATGGATTAAATCTATTTTAGTGCTAAATATAGTTTTTGCCTGACGAAGTATTTTCAAAGGAGTTCATACGTGAATGTTATGCCTACGCTCTTATTTACGTCTAGTCTAGTCTACTTAAATGTATGTGAAGAAACTACCGAGGTATTAGGCCGAATATAACATTTTACCGTTAAATAAAAATAATTAAGTATACACACTAAATAATTCATGCAAGTGTGATAACGCCTTTAGTCTATTGTCTCCTTCTTCTACAAAGACATTATTGCTTAACGGGTTATAGTGAACTGGATATGAGTACTGATTTCAAGAAATAATTGAGAGAGAAAGAGAGACATTGGTATTACAGACCAAAATAAATAGTTACATGTTTCGAAAAAGAATAATAAACTGTAATATATGACTTTTGCTTTTCCTTTTTTTTATATAAACTATATCTAAATTAAGAGTCCAACATATTTATTTAACTTTTATAGGTATGGTGCAAACGAGCGAGCATCTCACATGATGGTAAGTAACGTTCACGAACATCAACGGCACTGGAGGACTTTCAGGAGCGAAGCCAGCCTTTAAGAAACGAGTAGTCTCTTCTCTTGAAGGTATATAAGTTGTACCTACTCGGAAATATCGCTTAAGCCATGTTTCTCAGCCAGTTGGATGCACCACGTGCAGATAGTCTTTTTAATGGGAAAGGCGGCAAACAAGTAAGAGGTTCACCTGATGGTAAGTGATTACCGTCGCCAACGTACATCTGCAACACCAGAGGAGCTGTAGGTTCGTTGCCGGCCTTTAAGGGTATTTGGGAAATGGGAAGGAGGATGAGTAGGTATTGCTATAGTTCACTTTAAACTAAAAAGTGTTCCTACATCATTATTAAATGGCTTTTATTGCTGTCGCATAGTAGTCAAAAATCTATAAGCTTTAAAACATTCCTTTTAAATCGATTACCGTGGCGGGACTAGGGAACTCTGTCAATTTTGACAGAGTTCCCTAGTCCCGACTATAATTCAACTAATGAACAAAATGTTACATATATTTTTTTGTGAGGGCTTCACATATCCTCGAAATAAATATTTTTGTTATTTCTCAGACATGCAGATATCCTCAAGATGTTTTCCTTCACCGCTGGGTATGTGGTAAATACAGCATTTAAAATTGCTATTAACAATTTTAGTGGAGCCTGCACCGGTGATCGAACCCCAGGTCACTCGCGCTCTATGAAACTAAAGTGAGCGCACTGACTACTTTGCTACGATGGTTATCAGGCTACCACGGCTCATTTATAATGAAAGTAAAGTAAGTTTACTAGTTCTATGTAGGAAATGAATACTTATTGTGTGTAAGTAAACAAAATCATTGATGTCTCTAGATCTGAATCAATCTCATGTTAGCAGATGGGTAAAGAAATGAAACTGTATACCTATAATGCACAGTAAATAAATTCGTACACTTTGATGTTTATGAGTAGCACTAGAGAAGCATGTCTGACACGAGTGAAGTCTCTCCCCTACTTTGCCTCTCAATTCGAACGCACTGATTTGCTTCTACACCTCCTACACGGCCGTTATGCAAATATCTTGACTTTGATTTGAAATTATTGAAGTGTTTTGTTGTAAGCCACAAACGAAACTATTTTATATATGTATAACATTTACTTTTCATTTCCCATAACATTGTTATAACATTAAATGATCTAAATTAGTTGTTTAGTAATAACTGAGGATTTGGAATGAAACTGTTATTAACGGATTTAAACGTCTTTTATTTTGTTAAGTACCAGTTGCCCCGTCACCACGGCTGCTGTAAAACAATAGTAACGTCGGGAATATAAATACAAAATTAAACGCGATATAATAGTACTTTCGAACTTGTGATGCTGCTAACCATCAGTTGTCTGTGGGATTTGCATTCGGTCTCCAGAGTCTCGTTTGTTGGCCAGCATGGTGCACAACGTACAGATGAGGTTGGCATTTGATGAAAAATATGGTATTTTCATTTTTGCTGTTCGTGTTTTAGTGCACGCAAGAATTTCTATAGAAAGTGCAGAAATAGTTATAGAGACGAGATCAAGGAGGCTTCGTTAATACATTTGCTAACCGCAAGTCTATGTCAAAATAGGTCATGATTCCGCTCTAAAATGGAAGACGCTTCGGTTCGCAATCATCGACCACCTCAATGTTAACGAGTTTACCGATCGGACCGTGTGAAATTCTTTGCAGACATATTTGTGTACAATACTTTTTACTGTGATTGCTATAATGTTCCCAGGGTTGTTGTAGAACAGGGGTTGGTGCGGTGTAGTTCCCGATGTAAGACACAGTACAACTAAAATTGTTAGTTTCAACTTTTACGTACATTGAAATATATGACAGAAATAATAACTATTTCAAGGTCAAGTATTGTTTCTTTCAAAACCATAATATCTTAAATGACCGGAAAGAGGACACACAAGAGCTCACATATAGGATTCCTTCCATTTCAGACGGAGACATTAAAGATCTTCGTCTTACTGACCATGAAACTATCTTAAGTTGATTGAAATTACATACGACACACACATACACGCTGGCTCAGAGTTTAGCGTACTTGTCTGTGGAGCCATGGGTCCAGGGTTCGTTGGCGATTGAAACCAATGTCTGTGCAATACGCGAATTGTTGGTATTCTAGGTCAGCTTATGTTGTGTTGCGTCCCTTGTCTCTGATATTGCATCTGATCTTTCCTTCGATCTTTCTACAGAAGCTTACCGGATCTTACTATATCAGATACGGGAAGGTAAAGACGAGTGCTTCAATTATCTCTTGTGGACTTATATCTGCGTTGTAACACTATAATAAAATTTGTGTAATGTTGTAATATATATTTTTTAATTATTTTAAAATTAGAAAAACATTTGCTGTCTTTATGTTCAAAATCATCATCATCATTGACTTATAGTCTCGCTGTCGTAATGATGAATTGGTAATTATTTGTAAGTGAATCAGTTTATTAAATTTTTTTTAATTGGCTCCACAAAGAGCATATTACTAAAACGTATAATTTTCGTAGCAATTTATTGTGAACAAAACTAAAAATTAAATCACCCCTTCACAGTTCACACTAGCTGACATATTTGACATGAAAAGCATAAACAGGGAGTACATTGCCGTCAGTATCACAAGGCTCTATCGAGTTAATATCATGCTGCAAAAGAACTGACTGACAGCTAAATTACTGAAGTATGTACGAATAAATTGCATTCGGTAATATTTTCTACTTTTCCAGATTTAATGACATCAAATTGGAAAGTTCTCATTTTAAAAGCGAACGCGAATTTAAGAACTGGAATTACACAATGGTGTAAATTCGACAAAACTAAATATATGAATATGATTTTTCATCATGTCGATACATTCTTATAACCTAGGTAATGTTGAGGACAAAAGTGGGGCGGAGATTATCTGTAATAAGTTTCATCAATATTGGATAATTAGTTTCAGAGGACTTAGTAATAATATTGCATTGATTCAAGACGGCTATGCCCAATCAATCATTTTATGTTACATAACGCCTTTTCCTTTATGGATTTTTTTATATCACGATTGAACTTAGTATTATATGAAGTGATAATATTAAGCAGCTATTATTATCCCTACTAAGAAATTTTAACGTAACGTAAAAAAAAATTATAAACAATATTATTTTCTATACGTCATGAGTTATATTTGATGTTATTTATTGTAACTTTATTTTCATTGGGATTTTAAAGTATTAGTAACAATCAACTATAGGTTATATTGCATGATACAAGCTTCCTCTCTACGAACTCCCATTTAAACGGCGTGATTGCGCTACAACCATAATTATAAGCAAATGTATGATCAAAAAGATTTAGGAGAACATATTGTGACTTCTATTAGTGGTTAGAAGAAAAAAAAAAAGAGTATAAGGCGGTATGAGTTTCATGTAACGGTGTTGTAAGAATATAACATAGTATACAGCGTAATAACCATCTCAAAACATACCTGACAAAAAATTACAGACAGATGACGGGAAGCAAGTTAAAATGTGTGTCTAGTAGTGTCGCCAATCCTATTCCCAAGCAAGACGATTATTATAATTATCAGTATTACTAAAATATAGCTTACATTGTTGTTACTATGATTTAGCTGACAATCACACACGTCACGGAAGAATTATGAAAATAAGCCTATTGTAAAAATAATGAAGATACCGATAGTTATGTATATTGATTTTAAAAAAAAACGATATTACAATAAGTATTGACATTAAAGGCATTGTATTTTGCAACTTTTAAGTACATAAGGTAAGAATATGAAAATATATGGAAAAATAAGTCATCTTTTCTTTCAATAAACATAACAGATTTATAAAAGTCATTACATTTGTTCCATACATCTTGCGCATTTTTTCTTTCCTTTTATGGGAACATTTGAACACACTTTGTCGCTTATTCTTGTTACATTTTCTTCTCATTGTCACCGAGTAATTTTAGTTAACTTATTTAAATATATTAAGTCTGACCTTCTCTTTTAATAACCCTGTAATAAAAAAAAAAACGGTAAGTGTCAACAAAAATGGCCGAAAGCGGCGTAATAATTTACCACCCTCCTTCTTCCCGTTTGTGTTGAAAGAGGTGATTAAGGGATGAACATAGAAAATCGCATAGGCGTCAGATGGCGGGAAAATAATCTCAAAAGAAACCCAATCGAAATGAAGCAGACCCGTGACGGGTAGCAGCGTCTAAGATGCGGGGGGTGTCGGGTTCTGCGATCGCCAATACGCAATAATAGCGGGCCCCTTCAATCCATTACTCTATGCTCAAATTTCCTTGTTCAAAAGGCAAGTGTAAATGGTAGAGTCGGGAGAGGAAGACCTAGGCGAACATTTTACGATCAAATCGGAGACGTTCTGAAAAAAGGCCAGGTCGAGAGTACTCTAAACCATCGAGTATGCATGCGAAGATTGATGAAAGTGGGAGAAGCGAAAGACGTATGTCAGGACCGTAGCAAGTGGAAGAAGTTTGTCTCTGCCTACCCCGTTGGGAACAAGGTGTGAATACATACATACATATACAAATTTCCGTATCGGTGAGCAATCGTCACCATCAAGTGAGCCACTTGCTAGTTTGCCTTCTTTCCCACAGGATTTATTTTCCACTTTCTTGGCGATGAAGTAAAACATCGCGAGGAAACCGGCATGCCTGAGAAATAACAAAAGTTATTATTTCGAGGACATGAATTCTGCTAAAGCGCCGGCAGACTTTTTGCGGCTCCGAAAATATCGCAAATATTGTAAAGAGGCCTTTACAATATTTGAGAGACATTCACAAGCTGCTTTAAGGTACACACTAATAAATATAATAGAATGACGGTTCGGTGGTGGTGGTGGTGTAGGCTCAGCGTTTGGTATAATATATTATATAATAGTATTTGTATGGCCTACAAATAATAGTACCCTGTCTGGGTGTTTGTCCATATGCAATATATGTATGTAAACTGCCTCCGCAACACAGGAGAAATTCCTACAGTGGAAGGTAAAGTTTGTTTTAAAAAAAAGAAGAGAAAAAATATAATAGAATAGTGGAAATTATTTCACTTCATAGTCAACAATTTTTTTTACCGTAGCACCATATTATTAACAATATTTTTGAAACCTTCGGATAATACATCGGTCATGTCCATCTTCCCGTACCATACATCCAGTGCTTTATTTGGCAACCAATTATGTTTACCGAAATCATTATCTCCAGTCTTTTGCACGTCGTTCCTTTCTATCGCTCTTGCATCAGCATTTAATAATACACCAAATAAGTAAATAATGAAAAACATTTTGATAATATCAGTCTTAGAATTTTGCATTGTAACTTTCCCAATGAAAGGTTCTGTTGGCTTGTGGTTTTTTCCACGACGAGCAAGGAGGCGAGTATAATAAATTACGCGTTTTGCAGAACAACTCGGAAAAAGTCATTGTTTCAAAAGACAATATACACTAAACAGCAATGTGGTGATAACATCAATGCAAGTACCAAGAAGCACCATAGACACGATTTATTTACAAAATGAAAACACTATAGCCCGACGACTTACAACATAGTTGCGGGTTCAAACCCGCCATTTGACTTATTAGGCAATCAAAAGTAGATATTACTTTTTTTTTATAGCATTTAAGTTCTAATAGATTCTATCATACATACGAGGCATAAAATTACTGATTGAATTGCTTTTATTCTATGTAATAATCAGTGATGAGTACATCAATATGTACAGGATGGTAGAGCCAAGCGGCGGCTTTCGCTGCTGCTCGAATGGGCCTGCTCGACCGGATTGATACCACGGCCTCGCAGAATACCGGCTGAAGTAGAAGCATCTTGTGCTTCTGCGTTTCGTTCGGTGAGCGAGGTAACCGGAGTCCCATACCCCTCCCTATTCCCCTCCTCTTCCCTCCCATCTCCCAAATATCCTTAAAGACCGGCAACGCTACTGCAGCATCTATGGTGTTGCAGATGTATGTTGGCGACGGTAATCACTTACCATCAGGTGAACCGCTTGCTCGGTGGCCGTCTTTTCCATAGAAAAAAAAAATATATAAATCATCATCATTACCCTTCACGAGTTACTTTGAAACAATTGAAATTCTATTGTCAAGTGTCATATTAGGATATGGTCAGTACTGGTTTCTACACTAGCAACTACTAAAGTGTTACATTATGATCCCAAAGCAAACGTTTGAATGATGCCTTGCTTTTTGCAGCTTGTATATTGGCTGGTAACATGTTCCGGGGTCTAATAGTGTTATAGAGGTTAAGGACGGATTGCCAGTATGACAGAAAAGAACCTGTAGAATCCAGAATATCCGTAGAACGGAGACCAACGTTCGTGAGAGTCACACTGATAATGAAATTTTCATTTCAAATATTCAATTACAAACGGATCGTGCAAGATAGAAAATAAGAAAAATTTGTAAAAAGTTTGCTTTAGACCTCTGACAAGCAAATAGCTGAAGATTTAACCTAAATGAGAGTAATTATAATCATGGAATTAAATTATGAAGTACATTTCATAAATATTTTTAATTAATTAATTTCTTGAACAGTCTTAAATATTTTAACTGAAAATCTCGTCGAAGAAAAAATTTAAAGAGAAACCTTGAAACTTAAATCAAACATTAATTGAGCACCAGGTATTTTAAGAATTTGCTTTATTTCAATCTGCGAGCTTTGCGAATACGTTAATACTGAATACTCTTATTTACAGCATTAATCAATCCTCTTATAACGCAATATTTGTAAAGAAGCGAGTCTTTGAACATTTAATGGCTCTTGTAACATCTGTACGCACTTTATGTTTATCGATTTTTTTGTTTCTTTATATTCTTTCAAGTGTGTGTTATTAGTAAAACTAGATACACTAATTTGCTAAATATGTAATGATTTAAATTGTTCTACTCGCTGAGATATTTTTAAAGGATAATGGAGTAAGTTTCAATTACAAAATTTTTATATAAACAACTTAAGAATGATAATCATATTGTAACTGGCACCAGTTAATCTAAAAATCATTTGGTGCTAACTTTAATAGGCGTATTTAAAGCATCTAGCATTTTAAGGATTTATATTTCGATATCAGCTTAATTTTCTTTTTACTCTTGTCAAACTATCCATACATTTTGCATTCAGACTTGCATAGGCTAATAAAGAAGAATAAATAAATGTTTAAAAAATAAACGAATTTCATTATTTTATTGACTGTTTCGCGTTATTTTCTATTTGTCATAATATTACATAACCATTTGATATGTAGTTGTTCGGTTTTCAAAGTATTATAAAAAATATTTCTTCATATGCTATGGATACATAAATATCATTTAAAAAAAAATCTGCGTCAGGTCTCAAAATAAAGCTTGGGCACCTTTCACTACAGTATTTCCAAAAATAAGAGTGCATAAGGATAAGCTGAAATCTCAATGAGGGGTTTTGACGGCATGAGTTCGCATTTTTCGGGAACTAGCTTCGAGTCCGCTACTCAAGTGGGGAGGAAAGGCGATGATGTACAAGGGTTGCTTTGATGTGTAAGAGCCACTTTATAAGCAAAGGTACTTATTTAGGCATCACGATTAGGGGGTAGGCCGGAAGAACGCGGCGGAAAAGTACACCGACAACCATTACATATCTAAAAAAAGTATTGAGAATCCTCATCCAATGACTACTTCAGTTTCCCTATCACAGTTCTGGCGTCATTCACTAATCCTTCGCTAACAAATCCATTCTTCTGTGAAACGCATTCACTCTAGGAATCAGAACTGGTAGGGTTCGCTACGTGTTTAAGATTAAGCTTAACAAAATATTCTATATTTCTTTTTTATACTAGTATATCACATGTATAGTATATATGTGTATAGAAATCTATTACTATATGTAATTAAAGTGATCTTGTCCTTTCTCGGTATTTGTTGTCTAAACGACTTAATTTAATTTCTGCCTTCATCTAGATTAGTAAAGAATGCCTCTGGCATTATAACCGCCTTTATACTCGTACGTGTTTTATGATATTTAGTATTTAAGAAGTCAATTTAAAAAAAAAATGAATTATTAGTATTCAGGTGGTCTTCAAGTACAGTAATGATAACATAGCGCTACAATACTATACAAACACCCTAGGGTGGTAAAATGTCGGTGCAGAAATAAAGATCAATAACATTTCTAAGCAATCTGCTTAGAAGTACAGTCTTCGATAGTCATCGCGAATAGTTTAGAAAGCAGACTTGATAAGTTCTAGCCTCCCGTACAAGTCGATACCCGAAAATGTTTTAGTACCATAGACAACATACAATGATTCCAACGGGTTGGTCTTTAGATGGACACGCCGATGTGCGTTTAGTGTCATGTTAATGCCGTTTATCAAATGAATTAAAATTAATTTTTATTTTGACGTACTAAATGAAAATATTGTTTATCAATTTTTTTTAATAATCTACCGCCGTGTCTTCCTCCTGGTTCCTCTAACTGGAACTAAAGACGATGACAGACGCCTTGAACATTAGAAGCTATTGTCCGTTATCGGCATGGGGGTTTTAGTCTGACACACCTACGATCGCTCCTACGAGACCACTGACGCCTATCATATCCATCGCATAATTCACCTACCAGAGATAGATTCCACAAACTTTATACAAAATATCTATTTTTTAATTACCAATTGCGGAGTTACATTGGATACTGTATTCATCCCTTAATATTTCTAGCGTTACGCGAAATTGACAATTGACAAACGAAATCTGAATTTCTAACTTTAAATAAATATTTTACATTTCATTTCATATCAAAATGTCGCCGAATAGAGAATTTCGTAATAATTACTCGTAACTAATTGAAGAAATAAATGAAGAAAATCCACTTAAATCTTCTTACTTTCGCCTTGGTACGATTTGTAATCCTCCGTATGAAATTTGTTGTCATTGTAGCTATGTATACTTTTGAAATACGCAGAAAAATTCTTCAAGAGTTATGAGAACAATTTTGTCTTTATATTGCTAGTGTAATTGCTTGGTTATTATTTTAATGTCGTTTTTATTACTTGAAGCTTTATTAAAAGACATGTCGCTATAAAATTACTTTATATTGCAGACATTATGAACGGAACTCGGTAAAATAAATTCCATGGCTTTAGTCGTTTTATATGCTGGGTTCAGTTATATTTTGTGGATAAAAACAAAATGGTTGTGGTAAGTTTGATTTTATGTACTTCAATCCTTAAATATTATGTTTTTACATATCCTAATATATCGTTCAGTATTTTTGACATAAAATTGTTCTGAGTCAGCGAGTCTTCTAGTCGAATCTTTTTAATTAAGTCACGTTTTCAGAAAACCATCTCAAGAGTGTTTATATCGATTCCAATTACTGTCTTTTACAATCACGTTTGTAAACGGAACAGCAAAGGGAATTGAATGGAAAATGGGTTGTAATAAATTTTCACGATCAAATAAAAAGCTCAGGGAATAATTTTATGATGATATATTTAATTGGTGTAATTGTAATTTCTTTAAAGTGGAAGCTTAGTAATAATGATTTAGAAAATAAATTAAAGTTTCGTAGAGAACAAATCAATTATTTTTTAAATCTAACAAGAAATAAAAGTATTATTTTAAATGTTTGCATTAAGATTCAGTTTTCAAAATACTTCGGAATATTGCATAAAGCGCTCTCTTAAAAGCTGTGGATTACTTTGTAAAACTAGGTTCATTCAGCCCCCGTAAATGTTTTGCTTACGTACGTACAAACATTCTTTTGACGAAACGTTCCCTCTGTAGAAGTACTTTGAACTACATCTTTAGTTCATATTATACACTAGCGATTCGGCCGCGCTTTGTCAGCTGTCAGCTCTTTTTTAAATTTTTTTTTTAATTAAACATAGCTTTTTGTAAGGCAAGCTTCAAAAAATTCAGGATGGTTGTAATTTTTTTTTTAAATATTTTGCCTAACGTACCATAGAGTACGGTGTAACTATCTTTACTTTACTTTACTACCCTTTACGTGTCATAACTTCAAAACCGTTGGAATATTTTTGTTATAAGTCATATCAGAACTATTGACACTCGGAAGGGACGATACTCTAAAGATGCTATGTTCGTTTATTATTAAATTTTAAAACTGGTATAAGTGTCATTATTTTGATAATAATGCGATTTAACTGATAGACAACAATTGCAACTACAAATTAATTTTTTTTTACTAAGGGAATCAAAATTTAAATTGTATAAAACAGCCGGATCCTTGACACTTAACCTCACTAGGTCTATCAAGGACTCACATTAAATTTATGAAGTGGCTATTAAACTTCAAAGCTTTTGGACTACAAAAAGAAAAGGGGGTTCTTGAAAAAATCTCCAACATAAGATATTCTCTTTATCATTCATTGTTCTTTAGTGGATTTTATTATTGCGGACGGCAGTATTGTTTAAATCTTTAAGGTTTAGGCTAATACAATTTCCATGTTAAAAGTACGAAGTAACATGATTTGAGAAAGAGAAGTTAGTTAGTAATATAAATAAAAGATAACTAATGCGTTTAATGCTTTTAATACTTTAGACATCGTTTAAAAAACTTTTTGGAATTGTCCCTTCTCGCTTTCAATCTTTTTTTTTCCAATTAGAAAGCTCTAAATACAATAAGAGAAAAAATTATATGTGCTTGGTAACACTAGGTACTACTTCCTTATTGTCGTTACGTAAAATTAACTTTGCAAAGCGACATGTCTGTCAATACAAAATGAGACACTTTATCAAGAAATTCGACAAACAAAAATTTACTTTTCAAATCGTTGTCGATGCTTATATATATTTTACATCACGTCTAGTGATCTTTGATCGTTCCAAGTATTAATGCGATACCTACAGATAAGGAACGCTTTTAATAGTTTTGTGTATTTAGTAGTGGATCACGATAGTGGTTTGTTGATCTGCTTCCGAATTACGAATACCGAGTTCGATCTGCTTTAGGGACGGCTCGTACCAATGAGTTTTCCCGAAATTTATGTAAGTTTTTAATCGTCGGCCTGACGACGAAGTCGGCGACAACTTCTACTGGTCACGCCGGTTCAAATAAACTAGGGTTAAAAGTAACTAAAACAAATTGACAACCGGGCCTCTGCAACCCACTTTTCGCCTCTCCGGGAGTTATAATATGACGAAATATAATATGAATAATGTATGTATAAATATAATATGAAGTTTCGACCCCAGTCGCGGGAGTCTAATTACCGTGGGATTTTCAAGATTTCTTCTTAGTCGCCTCTTAGCCTTTCGATGTCCCAAGGGAGATGCAGAGTGGCAGATCCTTATGCCGCTACTAGAACTCTGATTTATTTTTTACTTTTATATAAAATTAATAAATAAAATTTTACAGAGATAAATATCACATAGAATAAATCCATAACCATAATAAATAACCACGCGGATATGTACCTATCACAATTCACAAGTACGTAATATTATCATATCTGAACGTTTGTAAATACTATAAGAATAAGTAAATATAAAGAATATATACTTGGCTCGGTTTATTAGATAGTAATATTTTTTTTTGCATTAATTAAATCTACTAAGGGACTAATCTTAAAGTGTCACTCATACTAAGGATTCTTGACATCATTCGAGAACACAACGAGAATGGCGGTTATAGATACACAAAATCGTGTCCAAAGTCCCTTTGAAGGGAACTGAGGTGATACCTTTGATGTATAAGGGCCACTTTCGGAGTAGACACTTAAACCACAAAATTAGAAGGTTCGTAGGATGAGCACATTCCAAATATTCTTATGAGAAGAGGCTGAAATATAATTCCAGCCTCTTTTCGTTTAGAATTTTACATTATTTGTTTTCTCCGTAGTTTTGTGATTGCCGTGATGTGATGGATGTGATAATTGTATGAAAATATGAAAAGTAATACAAAACTTTTTAAGACGATGAAGACAAAAAGCAAACGTGAATTATTTTGAATATAAATTGTAATGTGTTAAAGAAACATGTGATGAAACAATATCAGTCTTTTACCTAGTACTGGTACATTTATTAGCTTTTACTAATCTACGTGTATTGGAACTTTATTATTTATTCTACATTTTAATGAATAGTCTCAGACGAGACTATATATATACTTATAAATATATTTAGAGGAAAGTATAAAAAAAACATCAATATCAGCAGATGTAATTTGAAAAAAGAAAGGTTTTAACTTACTTTTATTCCCAAGATCATTTTCTTTTTGGTTATGTGTTAACTTAATTAATGCTATAGAAAATTTGCTCATTTATATGTTTGTAAGAGTTCCAGTTAAAGTTCGTCAAAAAAGGAATTGTGATTCGTGTTACGAAACCAACACTTGATAAATTTAAGTTACTATGTCGGATCTCAGTGCAGCTCAAGTCTCGAGAGTTCTAACTTTAATTGAAAATGGTTACACTTAAAATGTGTGGCTAAAACATTGCCCGTTTCCAAGTCTCTAACTTTTGCTTTCAGCAATGTTAAACGATACCAGAAGGAAGGAAAATATACAAGACGTAAAGGATAAGGTCAGAAAAAAGTAACAATGTATAGACAGAACTATTTTAGCAGTGTAAGAAATCTTAATTCGACTTTTTCTGAGATAAAGACTAAGATCCAAGCAAGTGACAGTTAACTCTAAAACCATAAGAAGAAGACTTAAGGTGACTGAAATACTTGACTGCCAGACGATCTTTACTTTTTCTTTACCACAAGATGTTAAATAAAATGGCCCAATTTTGCTCGCTCTGCTATGAAAAAACTGAATAAACACTTGAAAATAGTCTTCGTCATTGCGTTTTAGAATTGATATCAATCCAAAAAAATATCAAACGATACTCATAGGTAGCCCAAGAATGCAGCCTAAATTCACTATAGGAAGTCAAGATGAAATTTAGGGTAAGCAATGGTAAGTTCGTCCCATATTTTGACACAGTAAGAAATCTTGCCTGTAGATGGACAAGACACTGAATTAAGATAAATAGATATCCGAACACCATAAAAACACTCTGTTGTCTAAAATCATTTTTTCCGTACAGGACAACGTTTGCACTTGTGTAGATACTGGTGTAACAATTATTGACTATGCTGATGTTTGTTTTCTGGATCTGAACCACGATCTTCTCAATAATTTAGACTGTTCGGTATATCTTTAGCCTATGAAGTATCATGAAATTTTATTTGAAATACGAATTCGACTTAAATGGCTCACTATCTAACAACGATCCAATTTTAGGATTCTATCTGTTCTTAAAAACCATCCAGAATTATGTAACTTAATCGACTTATAATAGCAATATTGTATGTTGTAGTAATGTTTATAATATGTTATACATAAATACTTCATTTTTTATTTCACAACGCCATGGATTTACTGGCAATGAATGCACATAGGCATTAAATATGCTATTTTTCTTTTGTTACCTTGCTAAGGTGAAAACAATACAGATTTTAAATAAAATAAAAATATTTAAAAATGCTCTACTCCTCACTGCGGTGATAGTTTCGTAATAATAATCTTATAGGTAGAAATCGAAGTATTGGAGACGCCAGCCCTCTTGCCACTTGCTTGTGAGACCTTAACCCGATGTAGCATGCTTGGGATAAACTGAGAAGACAAGTTAACCAAAGAAATCCAGTACCACCTAACATCAGAGCCCTTAAAAGTGTATTGGTAGAATAATGGAATCTAAAATCTAATGTCACAATTTATTTAAAGATTATAAAAAAGTATTCACGAACGAATGCAAGAAGTTTTAACAGCAAGATGAGGTTATATAACTAATGTGCCAAACATAAGAGAAATTCTGCCACTTGACCAAATTGAAATATTCTCTGTGAAAGTTTAAAAGTGATCACTTTCCTTTAAACTACGTTAGTTTTCTTTTGTTCGAAAATGTTAATTTTGTTAATTAATTTCAAACAATCCCTCAAAGCAAAAACACGATTATTTCTCTTTTTATGCAACTAAGTTTCTCTAAATATGTCCATGGGTGTTATATTCACAGACATATATTTGGGCCACTTATCTAATACAGTTGTCTGTGTTGCCGCCCCGGTTTTTAATAGAAGTACCCCTAATGTGAGAGGCCGCCAATGTATCTATTGTATCTACACATGTATTGTCCGAAACAAGGACTATGTCTCTTTCATGAGGGGCAATCGAGTACAATGGATGCAAAAAATATCCTATTTAATTTAGACAAACGATTCAAATCGTACTAGAAACAGAAGCCTTCCGGGCAACACCGCTTGGAGAAGAATTACGGGACCGTTTGCAAAATTGTTTTTTTTTGTAAGAAAACCCGTAAACTTAAACTGCCACAAAAAGTACAATACTTTTCCGATTTTAAATCGTAAAGACTTGTCCTCTTCTTTCCATTTCTTCAACAACCCCTTATGCGATAGACATAAAAACATACACAATACATCTGGACCATAAAACCACTTTGTATGAAGCACAATTATTGATAGGAAACCCACGACTACGGAATTAGGTATTCTGACCACTAAGTCAGGCAGATGTCACAAACTAATTTGTACTGAAACAGGATATCTCTGTATATCTCCATATTAATATAATGTACATATACGCATACACATATGTAAATTTAATTTGTAATTACATCTATCGAGATAATATAAGAAGGGAAAAAGCATAAGTCTAATGATTATTAATCATGTATGTAAAAAATACCTATAAATTCTATATAAAAATTTTAACCGATTTTGACTGACGACGATGTACCTTTAAATTTTTCCACAGACCCTCTTATAAACTCATTTCTACATCTTAGACGCTCACTTAATACATACGAAACTCGACTTTTTCATTTCAAATGGAACTTGCTTGACATGCTTCGAAATTATTTACGTTTCTAATTTTTTAATGGCAACATTCAAACTAATCAAATCTCGAAATTTGCTCCGTATTACAGCTCACGAGTTACTAGGAGAGTAACAACGTTTCATATATCCGCAACTCGAATAAAAACGACATATTAACACCCCAGTAGCATAATATGCAAGTTATACAATGACATGTTAATTCAGATACTCTTGGATATTTTTACAGTTTCACTGTTCAGTTTTCGTCGCTTTGCCTCAGCTACTTTGCGACCATGCGCTTGTTCTTTGCGTAGGTATATTTAAAATCTTTCTTACGTTAAATAACTCAGTAAATTTGTGAAACTTGCATTTTATATGATTTGGTTAACTTGATCTTAGGTACAAGATCATTGTGTCAATTTTTCTTAATATACATTTAAATAAACAATTTCTTTCAACTTTCCCGGCAGTGTCTCATTTACATACTTTACTTTTTCACTGTACTTAACTTGCAGGCTTATTGCCTTGTTTTAGTTTCATAGACCCCCTCCTGCCGGCATCGCTTGAATTGTTAAAAACAATTTTATGTGCGGAACTCACACGTGATCGAAGACGAAGAAAAATATCGTGAGGAAACCGGCATGACTGAGAAATAATAAAAGATATTATCTCGAGGACACGCGAAGTCCATAACCTTACCGGATCAACGTGATTCCAACCATTCTTCCCGACTCTAAAATCTCCCAGATATTTGAGATGAAGGCTTTTGTTCTACACTTAGCATTAACAGGTTTTCTCTGCTTTACTCTACTTTTTCACATTTAATACAAAGAAAATCACAGCAGTTCTGTAACGTAAATATAAACAACAGTGTCTGCTATCTGTCCAGCTAATGTGCTTGATAGTTTTATACCAGGATTCCGAGGAAGTAAAGAGCAATTTCCTGAGTGCTACTCTTTAAAAGTTTAGCTTCATACTATACGACAAGCGTAAACATAGCTTTTCTTGGTACATGAATTGTTAGATATGTTCTTAAACTAAGCCAGTGTCCGTTTAAATTACGTCATATTTACTTAGAATTTAAAATCGACGTAAAAGATAGTAGCGGTTTCATCGAAAATGTTCGTTTGTACTTGTAAGGACTTGTTGGGTCGACGATTGTAAAAAATCAAGTCTACTGTTACACATAAATATATAATAGTAATATAGTGTAAATAAATACAAACACTCATAAACACTTACGAAGGAAAGGGGAGATATAGAAAAGAACACACACTTGGAACCGCCAACGGCCGAACATTCACAACGGTTGTTGTAGTTTAAGTACAATCCTCCCCTGCCTTCGTTAGATAGACACATCTTTACAAAATTTATTTCCTCAATTCGAACCGACATAGAAAGTGTTTCAGAAAAGGTGTTGTCTCTAATTTAAAAAGGTTATTTTACAAAATAATAATAAAACGAAATATTAATAATTGTTAGGATAACTTCGATCATTCTATTTTATGATTAAAATGCTACTTAGTTCTAGTTCGGTAAGCTTAGCAAACACAAATAACACACATTCAGGGCGCTTGTTTTCTAAACCAATGCTGCACTCAACCAACATGTTTCACCGTAGCTTACAAAGTGGAAAATAAAACTGGGATTTTCTCTATGGCTCTTAGTGCGATGTCAGGTAAATAGCTTTCCTTTTTCAGAGACAAAAGTAGCTTTTTCAAATGCCTGTTTTAGTTAGATTTGAATAAAATTTTTCATTTGTATT
Source organism: Bhutanitis thaidina (assembly GCA_029286595.1). Taxonomy (NCBI): domain Eukaryota; kingdom Metazoa; phylum Arthropoda; class Insecta; order Lepidoptera; family Papilionidae; genus Bhutanitis; species Bhutanitis thaidina. Next base: position 3,002,893 of record JAGSMS010000003.1, read on the forward strand.
TTAAGACAAACTAATTATGTTAAGGATTGTTGATGCTTTATTTGTCTGTTAATTGTTTATATGATACTATATCATATGATCACTAAAGTATTTCAGGTAGCTTACCCTCTCATTTGCCTTTGCGCTTATATGTTATCAGTTTTAAAATGTACACAAGAATGGTGCGTAACAGAAGAATAGCTTCTAGTGAAATTATTTTCATAATCTGTTCATTAGTTTTGAAATGTTATTTTGATTACTGTACAATTGTATAAACTAACAAATTTAGTACATTTTTTTAATTACTTTGCCATGTGCACGATGAAGGAAGGCTAACCTAACTGCTACTCCTGAACACTAACCTAAACGGATTCCTTTTCGGCTGAACGAAACGAATGTATCGAAATGAACAGAATGAACGAAATGAATAAACTTTATTTCACGCAAGAAATTAAAAATTTCGTTGTCAATTGTTTTTCAATCTACCTCCGTTTCATAATGAGGTTCTTCTGACTAAGAAACATCTTTCTTTAAAGCATTTAAACATTATAAATAATACAACTTAAAATAAGGAGCAACAAATAGCTTCAGAGCCATTAAACGTCTAAAATAAAAAAAAACGAATGCAAGATTTGCAGACCCGTGCTGACCAGCTCCCATAAGCAGCTCCTGTTCATAAGCATTACGTATTTGACAGCCATCGCACTTCTCAACCATATCAAAGAGAAGTGGGACGACCCGTCGCACGCCGCGTTGCATGACGCGTTGTGCGAGCATGACTCACTAAAGTCCTATCACAGTTCAATCTAGTTCGCGGAATGTTGTTACTGCTTTACTAAACATACTTATAATTTATAAGCGACTATTAACAATTTTATTCAAAATTAAAAAAAAATGTACATGAGAACTGATTCAATATATTATTCAAATAATAGTAGCGACACATTTGCTTTTGTTCATATACACACCTCCGTATCATTAAAATAATAATACTATACATAGTAGGCTTAGTATATTTTGGGGAAGTATAATATATAGTATATTCTTAGGAGTTTTTTTATATATAAGAAGGGGGCAAACGAGCGTGCGGCTCACATGCTGGTAAGTGATCACCGACGCCCACGAACTACCACAACACCAGAGGAGCTATGGATGCGCCCCCGGCCTTTAAGGAAGGAATAGGCACTTTTCTTGAAGATCTCTAAGTCAGACAGCTGATTCTACAAAGTCGAAGTGCCTACCAGAAAACTTTGATTAAAACGCACTGTGGTGGAATGCCAACCATCTAGGTGGTATCGGTGGAACTACGAATTCTGTTGCGATGTACGATGGTGAAACTCAGCAGCTGGGATCAATCCAAACGGTTCCTCAGAACATTCCCCGTGGTAAATTTAAAAAATTATGCCTGTCAGTACTTTTGAAAAAAAGGTACATATGTTCACACACATACTGAATATTTTCATATATGTATTGACAAGGAAACATTTAAATGACGATTTCTTTTAACAATTTCCTAAGCGGGCCACAAGCACGCGAACTATAAATAGCAGGCGGGGTTCTTTTCTGCAGTATTACCCGCCTGACAAAAAGCCGCCCCTAGAACATCCTAATCGACGAAGACGACTCTATTACATTACATAATAATGCGTTCGCGGACACAACACCCGTTCACATTATTCCACAGAACACTCAGACAGCACACATGTCTCACACATACCGCGTTGTTTCTAACATCAAAGTCCTCCCTGATTCGATTGCAACCTAAGCCGAGGTTTTACCTCTCTAAGAGGGGCCCTTGGGTTGTCATCAACCCCCCCTCCCCGCCCCTTATTTTTTGTCGAGAGTCTTTCTTTCGTAAACAGTGGTCCGAGCGCGACATAGCATCAGCAGCGTCGTTGTTCCTTTTTACTTAATTAACTTGCGGGCCTCCTGCTCGCGAGTCTCTACCGATGAACCTGTAAAGGCCACTAGACCAACAGTATATCTACCGTCGGGGTTTTAGTCGGTCTGGCATCTTCAATGCTGATCCCGAAATAACCCTTGTGTGAGCACCTTTCCCCCACGTTAAACTAAAAAGAATATCTGCAGTATAAAATTGTGTTTCCATCAACCGTATGTCCCTATGTTGATGTTTGTGTATGCTTCTGTATGATTATTTATTTAATGTCAGTAAAGCCTAGTGGTCAGGGTGCTCGCTTTAGTTTCATAAAGCGCGAGTGGCCCAAATTCGATCGCCGGCGCCGGCACCGCTAAAATTGTAAATAGCAATTTACCTTTATTTACCACGTGCTTGGCGGTGAAGGAAAACATCGTGAGGACCTGCTTGTCAGAGCAAAAAAATATTTCGAGGATATCTGAAGCTCGCCAATACGCACTGGAACAGCTTGGCGGGACCTTTCCACCTCCTTCTTCCAAGCTGCTACTTTATCAGCATTTAGTTTTCAAGCCAGGCTGGATGATATATGTAATTGTCTGATATGTTACATATTATTTTGTATATCTGCTACTATGTAAAAAATAGTATGTGGTAGGTAGTGTTCTTACATTGGCAATAAAGTAAAACAGTTGGCCATAAATACGATATATAGCTTTCATGCTTCGGTGCCAGTTTCGACTTCAAAGTTTAATATAAATTCTCATTCATATTTATTCGAAAGGACCATATTCTATTAAACAGGAACCAAGCCAATATATTATCGCCCTATCGCTGGGACCCACGCCCGCCGTTGATCCCAGTAACATATCGTCGTCTATTTCTCTAGCGAGACGTAGTCATTACCGAAGGTTCGTCTCTTGGGTGAACCCATCTACAGCATATTATATATTTATAAGTGTTTTTTATTTCACGAAAAAAAAAAAAAAACTAATGACAAGATCTTAAGATAAGTCAATAAATTGATTAACAACTAGTGCAGTTAATGAAATATAAAATAGCCTCTTTTTTTATAGGAAAGGCGGCAAACGAGCAAGCGGTTCACCTGGTGGTAAGTGATTACCGTCGCCCACGTATATCTGCAACACCAGAGGTACTGCAGGTGCGTTTCCGGTCTTTATGGGTATTTGGGGGATGGAGAGAGGATGGGGAGAGGATGAGGAGTGGGATGGGGAGGGGGAATGGGCCTCCGGCAACTTATTTAATAAACGTTATATATTTTGCTATGTATTTATTATTAACTTTTTATTTAAATGTACATGTCTTATTGTATTGAACGTCTATTCTTTGTGATGATTTGCTACTTTTCTACCTTACATTCTACCGAGCCGTGGTAGCCTACTGGTCAGGGCGCTCACTTTAGTGTCATAGAGCGTGAGTGACCTGGGTTCGATCCCCGGTGCCGGCAACACTAAAAACCACGTGCTCAGAAGTGAAGGAAATCATCGTGAGGAAACCTGTATATCTGAGAAATAATAATTATTATTTCGAGGATAGTTGAAGCCCGCCAACCCGCACTGAAGCAGCGTGGCGGGTCCTTCCCGGCTCTTAAACCCTCTCTGATTACTAGTATTTGAGAAGGAGGCCTTTGCCCCGCTGTGGGCACTTACAGGCTATTACTTTACTTTTACTTTACTACCTTACATTTCGATAATGTATAAATATAAAATGTTGTCATATTTATTGTTATTACTACATAATATAATGTAGCAAAAAGTAAAACACAAAATAAATTAAAAATAAATAAAGCAGACGTTTCCCAGCAAAACAAACAGCAGCATATTAATGAAGCATCGTAACAAATACAGGAAATGAAAAGGATTTTTAATGTTTAAGTGTTTTGACATATAAAAGTTGACCTATAGAAGTGAAAGTTTGTTAGGATGATCGTCTAAATAACTTAACTAACCTAACCTTAAACTTCACAGTCTGTAAATAGTCCCCCCAACCCCTCTGTCGGTAACCTTTGCGGTCTTCAATGGTACTTGCTTCTTACGCCTTCCACGGGAAGAAAATGTGGTGGCAGATTTTGTGCGGTAACAGCGTGAGAATCACAAGATCCTAATTTTAACGTAATTTATCAATCAAATCAATGTCATGGAAATAAGACATAGAATAATTTTAAAGTTGCCTTGTGATAAAGTGAAAGGACTCTAGTGTTGTTTTAGTTGGTATAAGCTCAACATAATCCATCCATACCCATGCGAGGGCGCGTATGCTTGAAGTGTTTCCCCGCGTCATGTGTCCGATTATGTCCAGTTGTGGACTATTTACGGAATAATATTATGTTTATTACTTTTTGACCCTTGAATTTATTTGCGATAAGCAAAAATTCAATAGGTACCGTAAGTATTGGCTAAATTAGCAATCGAGATACTTATACCATACACAATTGAATTACACCAATAATAATATAATATACTATTCGTAAGCATTTCATAATTATTAAATTTTGATAATTTACTGATGAACATTATTTATATAAGTTTACTCTGCTTGAGCGTGACTAAAATTAAGACACAGGACTTAGTGAATTTGTAGGGCGGCGTGATTGCTATTTACAGCATAATAACGCTATAAGCATAGACAGAAAACATATCATAATAAAATTAGGCGTCATGTATCCGAGTGCATGTATTCTTCTTTAGACAGCCTTTATTTGGATTATATTAATCTTATACCATTATCATAGTCATTATTTTCGAGACGAACAAGAAAAGTGTATATATTTTTGGTTGGACGATTGAACCTTCATCATTTATATAAAAGAGTATCAATATTTGCGTGTACAATACTTGAGTAAAGAATCCAAAATATTACTTCCATTTGTCTAGAACAGGGATTTCTAAACTATTTTGGGCAAGAAACCCTCTTTTTCCAAATGAACTGATACCTCAGACCCCCATCATAGCCAAATTACTTAAAAAATCCTTCCTCTAGTTTTTTTCCTATTGATACAAGATAATTACCAATCCTATTGATACAAAATAATTTACACATGGGGGGTCGATATCGAACCCTTGTGGTCAATATCGACCACTTTGGGAATCCCTGGTCTTGAATATAAACTAATATTAATATAGTTCAGCTTCTCGATATCGTAATTAAAAATTCTCAGTCCAATAAATCATTACCTGTTGCACCAATGTATGTCACATTGTTATAACACGATAAGGTTTTAAGATGGTGAGTTTGTTGCAGCATGTAAAAACATCTTCAAATCCAAGAAAGTTTCTATACGCTAAGATAACAATCCACGTAGCCATTTCATATACGGTTGGGTACGACGCTAGGACATTACATTTAAGCTCATGTTGTACGTGGTAGAGCCAAGCGGCGGCTTTTGCTGCTGCTCGAATGGGCCGGCTCGACCGGGTTGGTACAACGGCCTCTCAGAATAGGGACGTGAAGTAGAGCCATCTTGTGCTTCTGCATTTCGTTCGGTGAGTGTGAGGTACCCGGAAGCCCACTCCCCCTCCCCCTCCTCACTCCCCGTCCTCCCTCCTGTCTCCCAAATACCCTTAAATGCCGACAACGCACCTGCGGCACCTCTGGTGTTGCGGATGTACGTGGGCGAGGGTAATCACTTACCATCAGGGGAGCCGCTTGCTCGTTTGCCGCCTTTCCTATGTACAGGCTATTTCTAAGTCATACACCAGATATCAATTTTTTTTTATGGAAGAGACGGCAAACGAGCAAGTGGTTCACCTGATGGTAAGTGATTACCGTCGCCCACATACATCTGCAATACCATAGTTGCTGCAGGTGCGTTGCCGGTCTTTAAGGATATTTGGGAGATGGGAGGAAAGAGGAGGGGAATAGGGAGGGGGGTGTGGGCCTCCGGTTACCTCACACACCGAACGAAATGCAGAGGCACAAGATGGCTCTACTTCACGCCGGTATTCTGCGAGGCTGTGGTATCAATCTGGTCGACCCGGCCCATTCGAGCAGCAGCTAAAGCCGCCGCTTGGCTCTACCACGCTTAAAAAATAGAAGTACAGCAGTTTAGTCACAGGATATATTTTTTTAGTTTTTGTTATTCTGCCTCTAGATTTATAACGACAACTTCTCCTTTTTCAGCTACAGAGTAGCTTATATTATTGTGTTATATAGCTCCAAAAGAAGAATTATATGTAGATGTATATTTACTTATATCTTATTCAACATGTAGTAATCACTAGTTAATACTTTCATCGTCTTTCGTTTAGGTTCGACATAAAAGTAGCAGCCTGTATGTGTCCACTGCTGAGCAAAGGCCTCCTTCTCAAATGTCTGAGTGGGTTTTCGAGCCGGGAAGAGGGCCCTTCCCGGCACGGTTTGGTGGAATTCACAAGAAGTCGAAATAATATAAAACATACTTTTTTTTTTATTTCTTAGATATGCAGGTTTCCTCTCGGTGTTTTCCTTCAGCGCCCATCGCGCCTTGCGCCGTTAGTTTTTACAGACCGCATTAACTTTGTCTGTAAAATATACTTCTTCTCCCGACCGTATACTCTATACCGGGGTGGTCAGACGGTAGATATTTATTATAGTACTTTCAACATTGATACGAGATTATAGCTCACACCTCATTGACACGACCCCTCAACTTACAGGATCTTAGTACTATTCTTAGGAACTTATCGAGTCAACTGATTAGAAGAGGCAGATTCCCTAACCACTGGGCTATCTGGGCCATATATATAACATACATATTGCAATATCTTTGTATACAAAATTAATGTTTTTTTACTTTTGCTATCCCTATAAAATCGTACTGAAGTTAGTCGCGTGCAGAATATTGTGTAGCCTAATTTTAGCCCTATGTACATTGAACCTTCGCGTAATTGTATTAACGAATTCCAGAATGTTCCGCGTCGAGTCCATTTATATTTTTATATGGCGCGTAATGAAAATGTCTTCACAATGTAAATACAGATCTCGTAATTAGACAATCGTAATCACCGTTTGCAGAGTATCAGCGCTACGTACAATGACAACTAGGTGTAATATTAAAGGGTGCGACATTCTCTACCGACTCTGAAGCAATATTCAGGGGTTAATGGGGAAGAATTTATATTAAACAGTTCATGCTCTAAATACCTAAAAGCTGTTACGTACATTATTTTTATTCATTTTTACGCGTATTTATTGTATGAATATTTTTTCATAACATTTTTATTGTCTGACGAGTTTGTGAGGATTATCTCCGCTTGAATAAATTAAGATATCTTGACTCTTATTTAGTGGTTAATTTATTCCTCTTTGTTTGTGCTCCTTATGGAACCCTGTTAAATAGCATTTAATCATTTTATTTTAATCAAGAGCCATGGCAGCCTAGTGGTCAGGGCGCTCACTTTAATGTCATAGAGCGCGAGTGACCTGGGTTCGATCCCCGGTGCCGGCACCACTAAAATTGTTATTAACAATTTTATGTGCTGTATTTACCACGTGCTCAACGGTGAAGGGAAACATCGTGAGGAAACCTGCATGTCTGAGAAATAATAAAAATATTATTTCGAGGATATGTGAAGCTCGCCAACCCGCACTGGAGCAGCGTGGCGGGCCCTTCCCGGCTCCTAAGCCCTCGCTGATACTAATGTTTGAGAAGGAGGCCTTTGCCCAGCAGTGGGAACTTACAGGCTGTTACAAAAGAAAATTAATCAATAAAAAAAATTGGTATTAATTTCTTTCTTTAATACCAGCCTGTTAACATTCCGGTATAGGAAATATACCTTTCTCTATGGAAGGATTTTCGATAATTGCCACATTTCATTTGTATTGAAAAATGTTCTGTGGCGAGTCAAAATTTTCTTTTGTAGCTTCTGTATAAATCTCTCTTTCATCGTCATCATCATCATCATTTCAGCCTATCAGAAGTCCACTGCTGAACATAGGCCTCCCCAAAAGATTGCCACGAAGCTCGGTCCTGAGCCACCTGCATCCATCGACTTCTCGCAACACTGCGCAGGTCGTGCGGCAGGCATTTGCCTGTACGTGGCTGCCACTCGAGAACCTTTTTTCCCCAACGGTTGTCAGTTCTGCGAGCTATGTGGCCGGCCCATTGCCACTTCAGCTTGCTGATCTTTACGGCTATGTCGGTTACCTTAGTTCTGCTGCGGATATCATCGTTGCAGACTCTATCACGCAGAGAAACACCGAGCATAGCCCTTTCCATAGCGCGCTGAGCAACTTTGAGCTTCCTCATACGGGCTGCAGTGAAGGACCAAGTCTCGGATCCGTATGTCATCACTGGCAAAACGCACTGGTTGTATACTTTCGTGTTGAGGCTTTGCGGTATACTCGACGAGAAGATATGGCGTAGTTTCCCGAACGCTGCCCAGCCGAGTTGGATTCGTCGATTGACCTCTGAGTCGAAGTTGGACTTACCTAATCGGACAATTTGTCCCAGGTTTACGTACTCGTCTACAACTTCGAGCCTATTGTTCCCAACAACAACCGGTATTGGTGTGACATGGACGTTTGACATGAACTTGTCATATCCATGTTCATCTTAAGACCAACCTGTTGGGAGACGTTATTGAGGTCATTGAGCATTGTACTAAGCTCCTCCAGCGATCCTGCCATAAGAACTATGTCGTCGGCAAATCGAAAGTGAGTGATGTATTCGCCATTAATGTTGATACCGTATCCTTTCCAGTTCAGCTGCTTGAAAACATCTTCTAATGCATCGGTGAAGAGTTTCGGGGATATGACATCACCCTGTCTTACACCTTTCTGCAGTTGGATTAGTTTCGTACTCTGATTCTGTACTCGGATAGACATCGTAGCCTCATTGTACAAACACCTCAGCACTTCGATATACCGAGAGTCTATCTGGCACCGCTGGAGAGACTGTAGCACCGCCCAAATTTCGACTGAATCGAAGGCTTTCTCATAGTCCACATACGCCAGACATAATGGCAAATTGTACTCCTCGGCCTTTTGTACAATCTGGCGAAGAGTATGTATGTGGTCTATGGTACTGCCTTTCTTTCTTTGTATGGCCTTTTCGGAATCCGGCTTGTTCGGAAGGCTGGAAGTCGTCAAGTCTGTTCACTAGACGATTTGAGATGACTCTCGAAAACAGCACGTAGACGCGGCTTAGAAGCGATGTTGGTCTATAATTCTTCAAAAGGCAGTTATCCCCTTTTTTGAAGAATGGGACAACCACGCTTCTACTCCACGCTTTCGGCGTAACACCGCTATGAATGACGGAATTAAACAGCTTCTGAAGGATAACAAGTATCGGTTTTCCACCCGCTTTCAGAAGCTCAGCTGTAATTCCGTCCTCACCCGGCGCCTTGCCGTTTTTAAGCTGTTTGAGAGCCATCCTAATCTCGCTCAGACTGACGTCCGGGATGTTATCGGAGTTAATCTCTCTTTATCATCAATTAATCTCAATTTACGCTTTTTTTGTGTATGCTCTTCACTATTACTCGTAAATATCTACCATTTACATATCTCATGAAATAACGCTCTATGAAAAATGATCGGACTTATAAGCTTGTGTGTGAAGCCAGAAAATTTGGATAGATGAATTTAATTGTAATAGTAATGTATCGGTTGCCTCAACAGTCATCGCAAATTACTGAACTTCAAAAAGCTTTCATCGTGAAGTATTTTGGAAACCTTAATTGTTTCCATTTAGGTACTTCCGCTTTGGCAGCAAAACAGGCGAATTAATCTCATCACGTCTAAACGTGATCGGCGAAGCCTACGAACGTATCTTGCATTCGAAAGTCCAGCACTATGATTGCGTTCTCGATCCAATGCAATATTAGCATTTGATGAGCACACACAGTTTCATTAAAGGCTAAAATTGTAACCATTCTTAATTACTCCAATTTAATTTTACTCTGCTATTGTCAGTTGATTTTATCTTGTATATTAGTGATGCACCTTGATTTTGACGATATCGAAAATGGGTAACAGACAAATAGAACAAACAAATAGTCTTCTCTTATACAAGATACTCAGTCGATAACGATACTGCATCTATGCATTCTAATATTTAACCTTAATATTTTTATTTAATAAATATTACTATGCATAGATGCAGTGGCGGCGCAAGAGTCTGCAAACTTTCTTCCCGTGGGTATTGTAACAGGCGACTTAAGATTATGATGGTAATCACACAGATTACCTGTATTAGTTTTCGGAATTGCAGTTTTAGGCCCCATGCTACTTTTGGTGCTTCATTATACAAACAAACAAATAGATGACTTTCTTTTTTTACCTCAATGGTTGATGATCTCGCGAAAATTCAATCATCATTTGTCACAAGTTCATCAGCTGAACATTGACCACCCCCGGTGTTTTAGCCCAAAGCACAGTACTGGGCCACCTGCATCCTTCGACACCTGGCAATCCGGCTACAAGGGTGCCAGTTCTGTGCGCTATGTATCCGTTTGTTACTTCAGCGTGCTGCTAAAGACTTCGTGAAATTAAATGGAAGCATCCAAAAAATAAAAGTGTGTGAATATCGATTTACTATCCATATGGATTTACAAAAAAGGTAACGTACCTCTGTAATTCCAATACTTTGGTAAATGACCGGCTCAATGACGAAATGGGCCCGGGTGATAGTGTCATAAATCACGTATGTTGAGTCTTGATCCACACAGCAATTGTTCAGCTTTTAAACCAATATTATGGAATTTTATTGAAATTTTGTGAATGTTAAATATTTCCAGAACATACTTTAATTAAAAAAAAACATCTCATAGGTTAAATATTATCTTCGTTACACTTTTGGCTTATTCCTAAACACCGGAATATTTTTAGCACGTACGCATAATGCCAATATATCTGTTTCCAGTACGAGTAAGTAGAAATTATAGACAATCTTGGCACACTTCTTTCGGTTCACCCTGCTGTGTCCGGTACATCACGCGATGAGGGCAATTAATTCATAGGTCCCCTGGCCCCCGGTATAGGCTATTCATTTATATGGATAGTGAGGGGATTCATGATGAAGGTTTAGCGGGAATTTGCTCGCAAAATAACTTACCTGCTCGGTTCACTGGTTACTCATAGAACGAAAAGAGGTCCGGCTCCAATAACTACCTTGCGGCGATAACTTCATAGGATTGCGATGATTTCACGATTTTGACGTGTCCACATCTTTTATGATCAATTTATTGATGCGTCTTTGTCCATAACATCGTTGTACCATTCATACCAGACTTATTAGTTAGAAAGAAAACCGATTTTCATTTTTGTTCAAATATTGAGTGGATTCATCAAACAGAAAACTGAGCGTTTTTACCATTTTCATCTACCTAAATGAGTTCATTGCTGATTCACCAAACTTTCCCACACCGTGCTGTTGGAGAATGCAACACCGGAACCTTCGCAATAGAGATATTTCTCCCCATCACTAGTCTGCGGTATGTGGGATCGGCAATTAAGTTAATCATCAGTGCACCCACACTGTATATATGGTTAAAGTAAATACGTATTTATAATTATTCAAGGTTGTGCTTAGGTCTGTGCGTATTGTAGTTTTTTTATAGGGCTTTTGTAAAATATTTTTCGAATTGAGGAAAATTTTCCCGCATAATTCCGGCCGGAATTCTATTCATTTATTCATATTCAGTTGAAATGATCCCTGCATATTGAAATGAGTTTGAAATAAATTATCCTTTCTCAGGATTATGTAAAATTTATAGGCAATAAATAATCATTAAAAGTGTTTTCAGAACAAAAGAGTTCTTCAAAAACACTACACAATCAAATTGTAATACTTATACTGTAGCCACAGAAATAGATAATAGTTATACCATAGACAAATTATTACAATAAATTTTGGTAGGTTTTTGTTTCCATGGAATTTGAAACCAGAATTCAAAAAATTTATGGTCTGTGACCATATATTTTTTGCATTGTAGTAGTAAAGCTGCATCGCTTCTTCTTACATAAATTTGTAAATACATAAAAGGTAAAAACAACCCGAAGTTATTAACACTTTTCCGTGTATAGATTTATCTCGTGAATCTTTTAATCCTCACCTTGATACAAATCATTATTAAGAGATTAAGTGATTTAAGATTTCATTACTCTATATACCTCGCGCCAATGATCTGGGGACTGAACATCTGCCTCTCTTCAGCAACACAATTTAACACAATCTTCAACTTAACGAATCCAGTCTCTATCTGTCTTGCACGAAAGGGTGTCTCCCACATTACGCTTGGCTGGATGATGTTACAAGACTAAACAAAACTCTTGGTTTAAAAATAAATTCGTCAGATGTCGTGCATTAGTGGTAAGTAAGAGAGAACAGTGCAATTGTTTCTTTGATTAAGATTAAACTGATTGCGCAGCCACCGACCGCAGCGAATCGAGTAAAAAAACTCCGTTAACTTACTTATACGAAGAACACTGTTTGTTTATAGAAACAATAATAGTATTACTAAATAAACTGTCACGGTTTGTGGTCTTCCGTCTTCTATATTTAGAATAAAAAGGGGCATCCAATTTGTAAATAAATTTATTAGATGATTTCACACCGTATGCAGATAAAAAAATACCCTTAGGAAGCCTGAAGTGTGAGATGTTTCATACAAATGTTATTAAAGTGATTCAGAATTATTCTTGCAATACGATATGTCGTGTTTTGCCCGCCCTTAAGGCTGTGCTTACACCAGAGCTGTGCGTGGTACGTAAGTGGGGCGGAAAGAATAAATCCACCAACAGAATTACTACATTTTCCTAAACTTGATCAACGCAGCTGTGGTGAAAAATTTCATAGCAGAGTAAGCTTTTTCTGTAGGAGTAAGAGAGACGTTTATTGTTGAAAGAGATACGAAGAAATCCACATTCTATTATCTTAGTTTTCAGAGCAGTCAGTACTTGTTAGATGAAAAAAAACTTGTTGGTATATTGAGAATAATCGACAACAATCGCTACTACCAATGTCTTAAAGCGATTGCTTATTCTAAAGTGTATGAAAACTTGAACTGTTTCCAATTGTGAAAGACCGGTTTGGCAGCAAAACTGGCAGATTAATCTCATGCGCCCAAACGTGATCGGCAAAGCCTCGAATGTTATGCATTCAAAAGTCTGAAGCACTATGATTGTGTTTTCAATGAAAGCATTTGATCAGCGAGTTTCTTTGAGCATATTAACAAACTACATAAGGATGTAGTTTGTTAATATGCTCAAACTTTTTTTAAACTATTTTTAAATTTTAATTAAAAATAAACAAAAATAATAATTCAAAACATAAAGAGATCAATTTTCCGTAGCAGCTTTGCCATTTTGGTTATTGTATCGATGTTAGAAGTAAAATGATTTGTATATGTAATATTTTCTGTACAAATGTCATAACAAAAATATTGTTTATCTAATCAGCGGTTTAAGGTTTTTTTTGTTATTACTGTGCTTTTCTTAGCGGTTTCAGATAATACAATTCTGGTTTGTTCATGATTTCTATTTATGATTTCCAGTACAAATATTAATATATCAGCTATTATTAACATGTGTTGGTAGGGTTATGTTAAGGTTTTAATTAAAATTTAAGAAAATATTACGTAATATAATTAATAATATTAAGTATGTTAAAGTTTATACTTTTAAGCCATAAAATTAAAAAATAACCAAACAGATTCAAATAATTATAATTTCCAAAATAATATTATTCAAAATAATTCTTGCTTATATTAATCATTAATTTCATGTTCATGCCATAGCCATATTACGTAACCCTGTAAAGCTGCGAGAGTCAATTATTTGTTCATTAAAAAGGCTGTAAAGTGCAATAGATGGCGTTATTACGGAAAAGTAAAACTTAAAAGAAAGTTTCAAATTTAAACTTTATTCATCAAGGTTTACAATTAATTCAAGAACAATTTTCTTATTTGGATGCGTTCGTAAAAAACTTACATTTAAGTATCAAAAATTACTTAAAGCCTTTTAATGGTACGAATTATTCTGTAATTGTGTAAGATAGTGAAAGCAAAAATGTATTTTGTTCAAAACAATCATTCATCTTCATGCCATCTAATATCCATATTACGTAACTTTCTGAAGCTGCGAGAGTGGATTAAACTGTAAAGTGATTTTATTAATAAAGATTATTATTACCTTCAGTATTAAATATTAGGCATATAGTTAGCCTTGTCTTGCAAGCTCCGTCTTTAAATAGCAATTTTAGAAATGTCTAATATAACTTATTATTATTAACTTGAGTGCTTAAAAAGGCCTATTTTATTATTATTCATTTTTTATTTTTAATGTATTTGTAAACTTATTACCAATAAATTTCTTTATTTTTTTATCGAATTAGTATGTTAAAAGTACCATTAGTCCATCTACTAAGTTGCTACTACAGCCCATGGACACTTACAAACAACTTGCAACAGATGTTAGCTCGTAAATATTTACAGTCTCGCTGTATCCTTCATACCGGAAAATAATCGAGGTTACGCAGCTGATTGGCGGTATAAATATGTAATAGGGTGGAATATAACCAATCGATTTCTAGGGAGAAAAGGGGTACATCTAAGTCTAGTAAACAGAGAACATATTTGATCTAAAAAAAAGAAGGTAAAATGATAAGCGAAGGAGAATGCCTTTCTATTCACTATTGTTAATCAACAACAAATAATGATATCTGTGGGAAGTAAATATAAAAGATTTCATAAAACAGACTTAAAATATATATAGAAACAGAAATTCGTTTGTAATTTTAAACATGGGTCTTTTTGCAACGACTGTATTTCGAATTTACGATTCATTATTCTACAAACTGTTGTAATATTTCGCAGTCTGTCGAAGTAATACTTTGTAATAAGTTAACATTGTGTAATTATTACACTAGCTTTAAGTTATGCATGTATATTTAAAAAGATTGATAGACATTATGATTTAGGAAAAAAGTAATGAAACTGTTTTTAACTATCCCACAAATGGGAAACGTCGTTTTTACATACTCGTAGTTAAGACAGATTTTGATAGCTGATAAGTACCCGGCTAGACTCGACTTTTAATGTCGTTGTTGTATTATTTTCCCTCTGAAATTCATGTCAATGTTTCATCGCCGAGTGTTTCAGTGTTTAAAATGAGTATTGAGATTTTTTGTCATATCGTAACCCGGGCCCTTTTGAAATTATTCTTTTAGCAGACTTTTATAATAATTTTAAAAGAAAATAACGATTCTTTGTTTCCTTCTATGTTCAATTTTTTAGAAAACCTTTAAAAATAATCAGCACTCGGGATGTAGATTGGAGTTAACACATAACCATATGTCAAAACTAATTTTGATTGACAGTTTTTTTTTAAATGTTTGTGTGGTATCGACGTAAACAGATGCCATTCCCTTTTTTCTCGTGTGTGTCGTGTCGCAAGAGGCGACTAAAGGAAAAGCTTTGAAAATCCCAATGGTTACAGACAGATGGCGTTATAATGATCTCTATCAAAATTAAGCAGACCGATTATGGGCAGCAGAGTCTAAAGAGAGGAGAAACCCTGGAAAAATATCAGCATACCGGCTTTCGCTTAGAGCAAAGCTGCGGCTTTTACTGATGCCGGCTCAACCAGAGTCATGTCGTGTCTACACGCCCTCTCAAAATAAGCGTGAAGTAGAGTTATGTGTTTCTACGTTTTATTCGGTGAGTGAGATAACCACAGTCCCACTCCCTTACACACCGCTGCTTCCCTTCATCGATATAGAAAATTAACTTCTGACAAATTAATATACTTTTAATCGGCATTTATTTAAATTATCGTTAACAGAAAGATTTAAGCTTTAAACGTTACGTAATACAGAGAAAAATAGCGGTAGTTACAAAGTAGCTGCGTCTCTCTAACGTAACTTGCACACATTTTTCGTTTCTCTATCAATAAAAGTATCTATCAACGGACACGAGACTGCAATTAATCATATGGCGTCGAAAGAGTATTTTTTATTGTTACAAGAAAGCAAAACCTCTGATTCAAACGCACATTTTGACCATTAATTTTGCTATATTATAGTCTGGTCATTGCCGAGTATCCATAGCATAATAGATTACATGCCGACAACTTCATTTCGCCACCAATTTTTTTTCTGATGCAAATCTTTTCTGTTTTCGTTCTCTTAACAATCGTTATGTATTACGTATGGAGATCAAAATTATCAAAAGATATTTTTGTTTTAAAGCAGCATTTACAACAGCAGAGTTTGGATGTATTCGATTTGGAACGATCATTGTCAGCATAGTCGAACAGGCTTCCGAAACCTACTTGACACACCTCCTACACAGAGCCAATAATTAATTCCTGCAATTATTATTAATAATAGAGTTACTTCCAACATCTCCAAAACTGTTGCACATAACGTTTACATTGAATTCTAGAATGCTTTGCATCGTTTACACTTTTAAAAGTCTTATTACAGAAATTCCTGCCTCTTTAATTGTATTATCTCAACCATATACAATATACAGATTGACATTACTAAAAATGGCGGTGTGTTTAAAAAAATAATTAATGTGATCATTATTCTTGATTTTTAAATAAATTTTTAGATATGTTAAGCATGGTAACAGCATTGGCTATTAACTGATAGATGTGGCCATAGGCATAGATATCGGACAAGATTGAGGTCAAACGTAAGCCTATTTTTCA
This sequence comes from Bhutanitis thaidina, assembly GCA_029286595.1. NCBI lineage: Eukaryota > Metazoa > Arthropoda > Insecta > Lepidoptera > Papilionidae > Bhutanitis > Bhutanitis thaidina. Next base: position 3,019,397 of record JAGSMS010000003.1, read on the forward strand.
TTAAAAAAAAAATATCTCCCTCGAACAGATCCCCGCCGTGTCACCCACGGTGAACGAAGGAACCGTGGGACGAAGGAAAGGATGGTTGCCCAAATGAGATTGGAGCCATGTAGGAAGGTTCATCCGTGTTCCGGTGGGCCTTGCCATGAGAGGATTATGTCCTCTCCCCAGTCGTTGCCTATGGCGACCAGCTCTGACTGAGATGATAATGTGTGCGCCAGCGTTACTGTGGCCTTGTCAATAGGCGGTGACGGTGAAACATTAAAGGATTTAAGCCGGTGCAAGCACGACATGACCCGGCCTTTCTTTCACGGGGCATATCCTAAGTATTTCCCCACGCATTATAAAGGCACATATATATCACAAATATCTAAAATGGGTAGTTGGGATATTTAAGTGTGAGATGTGATAATAAAATTTCTACAATATTTGCAAGTATTTTGGCAAAATACTTAATGGCTTATAATATATATATATATATACCTGGGGAATAGAAAATCTCTTTCTACAAATGCCAACCTCACTTATACGTGGTGCACTCTGCTAAAATCTATAATCATTTCAATATTACCGAACCCACATCTCACAGAAAAGGGATGGGGAGCAGCATCACTTGTACGATGGTACCGCTTTCTTTTAATGGAGCTATCTTGAAAAGGTCGAAGTTCAGTAGTGGACTAAAAAGAGGATGATAAAGTAATAGTAGTTGTTCTGTGTGATGTGAACCTTTAAGATCTTAAGTAGGTTCAAAGGTATTAACGAAAATAATTTCATAAAATATTTACTTCCTTTGAACGTGATCATAAATAAGATTGTGGGCTTATTATAAATATCAAAACTGTTTAGAAAATAGAAACGCTATACGACAACGGGCCGAGGATAATTAATGCTATACAATGTAAAAGGGTGACGAGACGTAATGTTAAAGATCACACATTTTCTGATTACGTATCTTTTGATCTGATCTCCATGGTCTCACGCTCCAAGGAGTGTACATATTATGTACAAACTGACGACTGCGTGACTGTCTGCTAAGCCATGAGTCCTGGGTCCGGATCTTAGCCAAAGCCAATATTTATGGATACAATACATTGGATATAGGCAGTTAAAGACGAGTGAGTGTCTCTAGGTTTGCGCATTCACTTACAGTAGTATAATATCTCCTGCGCAGTCAACAGCTGCCAATAGTATTTAGAAGTTTTCGATTAAAGATTAGTCCAGAGTTTGCAGTGACATCTAATAACAATAAAATCGGTCGTTGTGCATTTTGCAGGTCAAAAATGTTAAATGTAAAATTTACTTTTATATGGAACATAATATTATGGCGGAAAATTTGGCCATAATTGCATATTCCATGTAGTATAGAATACAGTACATAATAGGATACGGTATATTAATCCATAAAGTACAAGAAAGTTTGATGTAAAAAGTATCCGATATCATATTCCAAGACATAATCTACATTTCTGCCAAAATTATATTTACACGCATTCAGTCCTTTGAGCGTGATTGAACGACAAACATACAAAATTAGTACTTCAGAGATAAAAAGCAAGATTTAAAAATGAGTTCTTTCTAAATCTGAAGTTGATTTTAAGTTAAATCTGTTGATACGTACATATATATATACACACACTTTTACATTTTTGATGTCCTATATAAGTCCACTGCTGAACATATATCTCTCCAAGAAACCGCCAGCTAAAGCTAGCATGTATTTTTGAAAGGTTTGCTACTCACCACACAGGGCAAGCAAATTTAAAGTATTGTATATATCAGTATATATAATAGTATCGCTTGCAGTTGAAATTCGATGTTTTGCTAATCAATGAAATGAATATGCAATAACAATCGTATCGCAGTAACTTTCGAATGATGTAATTTTCATTGCTCTCCCTTTAATAATAAATATTAAAAGAAGGTACTTAAATGTTCGATGATCACGTTTTAATATAATGACATCTACATTACCTAGTAATACTGTCACTGTTCATTTATTTAGCTTAAGCATTCATCATTATTGCCTTTACGAGAGGGATCTTTATTTACCAACGGAAATGCAAACGTTAATTTATATCGTTGAATTCTTATAAGATAGGTCTTCGAAACTTCTATTTTAAAACTCTCGATTACAAAATATTTTCAAGCCACCGAACACACGACATGCCTCACTGTCTGTTCTTTGTGAAATGCTTAGAAAACTATGAAACAATCAACGTACCCTATTCACATATGTTTCAATCTTCAGCAAAAATGTGATAAAAAAAAAATATACAAACGATACGTGGTTCCATCTGCAGCCTCACGATGGCAAACCATTGTTAAAGAAGTAATATTTTTTCAACAGGTTTCGATGAAAGTTATCTCCATTTTGTGGTATAAAATTAGGAAATTTAAAAAAAGTTGACGTTTGATAAGAGAAATTTATGTTCCTATGTTGAAGATTAAATAATTATATTTTGATTTGATTTCAAATTGCCCTAGTTATGAAACAGAAAATAAATATTCATATGACGCAAGATCTTTAATTATAGATTTGTTGCTATGCAACGGAATCTGGCTAATAGGTCTACTGTTTCTCATGTGAAGGGATGAGGAGCAAAATATAAAATCCAGTTATCAACCTCATCTATATGTAGTGCACCCTATTGATAACCAGATGAAGCTCTGACGACCAAATGATGGTAGCAAATTAGCTTTTAAGAAAAAAAATATGGGGAGCACCATCAGCAATGCGTACTACTGTGATCAATGCACCTGGGTAGCAATGAGAAAATCTTCCATGCTTGCCAGGTTTTGTTGGCGTTTACATGGAAAGGTTTAAGTCCAGCAATAGAGTTAAACAGGATGATATTGAAGGAAGTTCTTTCTTGATGATTTTTTTACCTGGTAGAGCCCAGTGTCGACTTTTGCTGCTGCTCGAATGGGCCGGCTCGACCGTAATCACGACCGGGAGAGACTGGGACTTCGTAGAATATCAACGTGAAGTAGAGGCATCTAGGGCTTCTGAGTTCGGTGAGTGTTTCGGTGAGTTCGATGAGCCCTTTCAAATTACAGAACCATTATCTAGGTATATATTTTTTAATTAGAATCTCTAATTCCAAGGTTCTAACTCAATTAAAATTGATTACGTTATATAATCAAGCCCCACATTGTACAACTTAGTCATATGTATATTAATATTTTCTGGTATTTAGTTTTTAGTAGCGTTATTCGGTTTTTTGTTAATATTTTATCTTATACGAGAATACGAAGAATTTTTTTTGGCCTATTTTACCATCTACCACATAGTACCGTCATTACTGATGGTATTGTGTACGGAAGATAACAAAATCTTTACAAGACGATCTTCGTTAAATTGACGAATGAAATTTACATAATTTTGTTGCGTGACATTAAAATCTCTAAATTTTATGTTACGTTAAGTATGAAATGAATACGTAAACGTCATGGAAAGAGACATTTGCGTGCTTGATGAAGACAGGCTTGCTCTTTTCACTTTACAACCGTTGAAATGTCTTTATGGTGCTACTTATAACATAAAATTTTGTTTTACGGGCAGATTATGTAAAGATTTAAGTTATTATTCAGTAATAACAAATTAAAGACACATACACTGAAATTTCCCACAGTATTTTTATACTCTAGTATTTACAATAGAATAAAATAATTACTAAACAGAGGAAGGCTGTGTTAAAACAGGTTTTGATTGTTCAAAATTACTTGAAAAGAAAAATTACAATATAAAGGAGAATGGGCAGCACTGTATGGTGTTTAGAGCACTTACAAATGGTTTGGTATCTTGCTTATTATAATGTCTGAATACTCTATTTTCATACGCAAAAATAATTTTTAATTTAATCGTAAAAGTTTCTGAGAAAAATTACAATAAAAATTTAGGTTACGTTTGGATACAAATACACATCTTTAAACCAAGTCAACTAAATTCGTTCATTATAGTTGTTCGTTTACTTGACTTGTTTTAAAGTTAAAGACAAAACTTACATTGTGTGCTATTCAAACTTTTATTTGTTTTGAATTGCACATACATAACATAACAATATGTCAGAGATGCTTGTCATTAATCAAATATTCGTAAATAATAGACAGTGTGTAAAACAGCTGACAACCAACGAGACGTTTCGATTAGATTTTAATTTATTATCGAGATGATTTTCAATTAATAAATCGTTTTTTTTTTTCAATTTTGTATGTAGATAACAGAAGCCGATTAGCGCCGATTTTTACGACAATGACGTGAAATATCATTTATTACATAGGTACGTTTGTATATGAAATGGAGTTTTATTTAAACAATTTAAGTACTTTTAAAATAACACAACACTTAGCATAGGCAGCACAATGTTTTTATTATCAAACCTAATTAAAAATTTACTTAAATTATCAAATATATTTTCCTTTGGAAAAAATTATGGCATTGTCCAACAAAGAATAAATCCAATGAGACATAATTAATCTATACTCATAAATTCTTATTTATGAACACCGTAGCTGTTTTTCTAATTTAATTAGTTCATTTAAAAACTGTAAAAGTTATGTTTATTAAAATATGGTTATATCTTTATAAAAACGCATTGAATACATTTGTGTAATGAATATAGTTAACATAATACTGGCATCAAGTTTCTTATTATTATTAAGCCTTAACGTTGGTCCAACCGAAAGCTTAAATAGCCGTTAAGAATCGCTAAGTTTTTATGAGGAACATAACGAAAATAACATTGTAAATACTTTTCTTCTACGTGACTAAGGTTGAGACAACGAGATTATTTCATTTATTCATAACGTAATTAACGTTTGTTGAGTATTAACGATAAATACAATAATAACTAGATGTATAATGTAAGGTTCTGACTTCATCATCATCTGACATTGCTATAGACGTGCAAGACCCACGACTAAAGCAATATTTGAGCTCGGAAGCAATTGTGAGGCTGGATTAAGTAATTGATTGTTAACTAAGCATTATTTAGTACAGGCTAGCGATTATACCGTAGGTTTGAATCTCAGCAGATAGTAATAATAGTCGTCTCTGCAAATGGGTTAATTCCAGTGAGCCTCTCGGAACATCTGAGGCGGCTGGGACTCCGTGACGGTCCGTTCCGCTCAAATCCACTCTCATCGTACGCCGGTAATCGCCAGTTCTTTCCCTTTCTCCTTAACCCTCGGCCGTCTGATCCCCCCTACCGAGGACTTCCATCTGGTTGGGTTTTAATTTTATTGTAAATATATTTTATTAAATATTATTTCATTTATCATATTATATGTCTCGATACATATTTATATATGCAACCAAATCAGAAGAGAATATATCGAAATACCACATAAAGAATAATAATAAATATATTTAACTATCACACACGTCATCCAGTCGCAAACTAGTATTCCCTGTGTCTTGGTAACTGAATAGTGATAAGAAATATACATAGATTAATAATCATATATATAAACGAGTATATAAACATCCATGTTTCGGTTACAAACACTAATATTCATCATACAAATGTTTTCCCTCCGTTTAGAAAGTACCAACTACCACCTAGGGTATCGGGTCGCACTACCCGACATTACTAATACCCTCATGACGCTGACGTGTTTAATTGTTAGGATTAGGTTTTGCTCGGGATTTCATCTCCTTGCAATAATATGCGGTATAGTTAAATGGATAATTCTTATTAATGCCCTGACTTCGAACCTGGGGGTTGCGAGTTCGAATGCGGGTTAATCTAAATGTTTTACCCGAGTCACGGACATTTATATAATATGCATTATTTATGTATGTAGGTACATAACCCTCTCTTTTATATAAGTTGAACCTTTTAAAGAGTGAAAACAGCATCAAAGTTAGTCCAGTAATTTAAAGGCAGGTGTGATTTGACGAATTACACTTATTTGGTATTTTATAATTATTTGCATATTAGGTGTATAATCTTATAAATAAATTTTCTCCTTTGCTGTATAAAGTCCGTCTCCACTTTACGCGGAGAAGACAGGTGATTTTTTCAAGAACGGCCAACATTGACAGCCTAACTCTTGTCCCCACGGAAAAGAAATAAGGTTGGTAAACCCCATGGTTTATAGAGAAGTCTCAATCCACCACTTATTGGTGATCCCGAAATAACCCGTCACTGCCTTCAGTGGCGGGTAGGTGACGAGCACCTTTTCCCCATGGGTCTTTGGTTACTCTTTCCTTTCTGTGAGATCCTTACGACATTTCTCTTAGTCGATTTTATAACAACCACATCACGACTTAAAGTGGATAAGCAAAGTAGGGGCCTACCCAATCACTTAATTAGTAAATTATGATTAGTATTATTATGAAATATTTATAGGTGTTACGTCTATTCGTTAAAACAACCTAAATTCACATCGTATGTTTTTTGACGTCGAGTCTGATAACATAAATTATTCATTAAATACGAAGTGTGTACAATTTCTACCTGAAAATTTTCGAGTTCAGATGAGAAAAAGTAAATCTCAAATAAATTTTCGCATTAACTACAAAGATATATATTCTATTACATTCTCCACGTGCGAAGTCATATTTTATCGTACTATCTCTGTCTTCCACACTCGACGATGATCCTAGTAACATATCATCCTCTATTTTATCACGACATATTTATTACCGAAGGGGTTGTCCCGCAGAAGACATGTAGTTATCCACTAGAACCTGAACGATATTTAATTTTTTTAAATTACTGTCATAATTTAATTAACCTTTACTCTATTACTCTTTATACAGTATAAAAAACAAATGTGCAGTAATGACTCATTGATGGTGACGGTCTTTTCAATATATTCATAGGAAGACTCTTTCATCTCCACCGTGTGTAATTTTTTTCTTTTTCCTGTTCATCAGTTTATTGAACTCCATTGCTGAATATGGGCTTCTCCAAAAAAAAACTCCAGCAAGAGCCGTCAAGCATTTCTCAAAAGGTTTACCCACACTCACTGCCCAGGGCAAGGAGGTCGGTGAGCGCGCGGAGAGTAGCCGTGCACAAGTGTCGTTGTTACTCATCACCAGCCTGTGGGATTTGGGATAATCACATTCGAAAATTAAATTATGTTTAAAAGTTTAAGCTCATAGGGCAGTAATTTAGTACATATTGTGTTTCCCTGTTATTAGAGTTACGATTATCTAATCACTATGCAGCATGTTCAATGGTTATTTATTATTGATGTCTCTATTGGTAATACTGCAATAAATAAATAATCTACGTTTTCAAAACCAGTTGCTCATTATGTACGATAAAATTTAAGCTGCAGGTTCATCAACATTGTCAACTTATGAAGAGACGCTGAAGTTAGACTTTATCCATTAAATCTCACAGAACCGAATGGTCACTCCATCTAAGGATATGCATTTCCTAATACATCATCATCATTACAGTTTATCACAAGTACACTGCTGAAGTTAGGCCTCTTTAATAAAATTTCACAAAGCACGGTTCGGAGCTATGTGGATAACTTTCCACAAAACTGAATATATCTGGTCTGTCTATATATCTGTGTGGTTGGGCCAGATACAATTACGTAATATTATTTATACTTAAATCAATTACATAACATAAATATTCAAATGTAATTACAATTATCCCGAAAGAGGTAACTAAATCGTAGCCATTAGAGCGAAGCGACGGAATCTACGAAACCCTCAAGTAGAGCCTTGAAGGACGTCCTGTGGCGTTCCATTTCCTTCCATACGGTCTCCCGGGTTCAGACGCTCTGCACTACCGGATACTGCCATCGCCTTCAGATAGGTGCCATTTTGATCTAATTCGGGTCCCCTGAATCGGAGGCAAGTCTCTATTGTGACTTAATATGGTACATGAATATGGGTTGAGAAGACTAAAATTAATGACCTCTGACCAACTCTTGAATGCTGTTTACTCTCTTTTCATTTGTAACAAAGGAAATTATACATTAACCCTTCTTTATATTGACCTCTTTCAGCTGGAAATATCTCAAGGTAAAAGAAAAAGAACGTATCCATAAGAAATATTGCTGTTACGTAATTTTTCTCGATTATGCCAAGAGAGACTCAGTACCAACTCCAAACGCCGCAATTAAACTTAGCGCAAAGTGCTTGGAAGACATCCTACTTCACTTCGAGTAATAAATAACAATGGTGAAGATGTATCTTGGAATTCACTTACAAGAACATTGAAATGGAACTAAACGTAGTGCTATTCACTGTTATGCAAGTCCATACATACAGTCAGATTGGTGACCACAAAGAATTACAGAAGATTAAATGCACTAATGATTGCGAATACTACACATTGGAAATGAAACTTTATTTACGGATTTTAGCGCGTTTAATTTTGTTTTATACTCCCGAAGCTAATGGCTGGACGCTACCATGAGCTTGGGATCCAATAATAAACAAAATTAAATCTAAAACCAAGCATACCACTGCACGACCTCAACATACTGTGAGCCCATTATGCATAGATCGGACTAAAATTTATAAATAAAACCTGACGGTAGCCTGAGTTAACTATGACATCTGAAGGTCTAACACCTCAGTCCCCCCGCGACCACGGCTGCTGTAAAGCAATCGAAACGTCGGGAATGTAAAAACAAAATTAAACGCGATAAAATCCGTAAATAATTGTTTCATTTCAAATTAAATGCACTGTCATGCCAAAGGTATAATGTAATATTATATTTTCTCAACCATTGAGTTAAACATTCGCGTCTCTCGACATAAGAATGTTGCTACGTCGCATCATTCTACTACTACGTAACTTGAGTAGAGGGCGATGATTTGAGAATAGGTGTTGACTTTGGCAATGCTAAACCGATACTGACTTTAGGAGGGGCTCGGAAAGAATGCCCCGTCACGCACCCAGGGATGCCGATTTGGCTAAAACATCGTTGTTTGGGAATACTGACCCTTCAATATCTCATGACGTAATCCCATATCCTGGTGGTCTCATAACTAAGTTTATAGCTAACTCGCGTCTAAGCTTGTCATCATTCCATACTGATAATAATATCAGACACATCAAATAAAATATGACTATTTCGATTAGTTTAAAAAAAAACAAATGTATTTGAGATTTGCTTTATGGAACAATCATTTAAGTAACAGGAAGAATGTAATATGCTCAGCGCTTAGCAGGAAGGTATGATAACCATGGAGCCATGTTGTCATGAGAGGTGTATGAATAGAGATATCAGCTTGTAACTTTCCTACTGCGTGGAAGCACATAGAATAGCTGTGTTTGTGGTATTGGCCAGGACTCTACCATGAAATTAAAGCGACCTCGAGCTCCTAGAACCAAGTGGCTTTTGCATAGTTAACTCTTAATAAGTAGATCAAAATATTTGTGTCGTAAGATAGAGAATGCGTTAGAGCCAAGAGGCAGCTTTTGCTGCGACTCGAATGGGCCGGCTCGATCACGGTAGAAGAAAACAGGCGAGAAGTAGAGGCACCTTGTGCTTCCACGTTTCGTTAGATAAGTGAGATAACCGAAAGTCAGTTTCCCCTCCCCTCCCCACTTGTTCTCTCTCCAAATATTCTTAAAGCAGGCAACACCTGCACCTATGCAGGTGTTGCAGATGTACGTGGGTCTCACTAATCACTAACCATCGGGTGATTCGTTTGCACGTTTACCCCATTGCCATTAGAAAAAAAAAACCCGAAAAGTTGATGCTCAAAGCGATTGAGCCTTGTTTTGAAATAATCGGACTGTTCATGCAGATATTTATTCAACATTTACGAACTTATTCAAAATACCGAGTCTCGTGTGACTGGGTATAATATTCATCGGCGAAAACAAATATTTCTCCAACCTGTGAAGCGCACAGTGCCTATTTCTACATGATCAACTCTAACTGAAATTTTATGGGAAAATAAACAATCACACAACCCTGTTCTGTAAAAGGAGAGATGAAAAAAAAAAACATTCGAAACGTAAAAGAACTAAGTTATCGCAACGTTTACGCTTCAATTGATTGATAGACTTGTTTTTAGAACATCGATAATATTCGTCTTCTTTATAACATTTTTGTTTTATAAATAAATAAATGTGTTTGTGTTATGGATCCTGGGTTCGAATGCCTGCTACAACTTGGACATTGGACAAAATATAATTCACGTCAGGTATTGGCAGTTCCGGACACCTAAGACGTTGCCCTCCGGTGGGGATAATCAAGGCAATATATGAATTAGGTGGACCGTCATATTAAAGGTGAAAATGGAAACTGTTCTCTTAATGTCAACCTCATAACCATGCGATGCACCCTGCTGACTAACAAACGATGCTCTGTGAAGCGATCGATCGCGGAAAATCCTTCCACATATATTTTTTTTTATGGGAAAGTCGGCAAACGGGCAAGCAGCTCACCTGATGGTAAGTGATTACCGTCGCCCGCGTACATCTGCAACACCAGAGGTGCTGCAGGTACGTTGCCGGCCTCTAAGGGTATTTGGGAGATGGAAGGGAGAATGAGGAGGGGAATGGGGAGAGGGAGTGGACCTCCGGATACCGCACTCACCCAACGAAACGCAGAATCATAAAATGCCTCTACTTCACGCCTGTATTCTACGAGTTCGTGATACCCTGGTGGAGCCGGCCCATTCGAGCAGCAGCGGCAAAAGCCACCGCTTGGCTCTACCGCTTACAAAAACGTAAGACTAGTGGTATCGCTGATGTTCTCAATCCCGCTGTCTCAGACTGATGATTATGGGCAAAACATCCACGCATGCCATGCTGGTGTTTGTTCGAGCTTTTATGGAAAGGTTATTATTTAGGATTCATAAGGGCTGATAAAATTGAAAAAAGAAGTCTGTTATCCATCAGAGGCTTTCTCTTCATCGACCCTTTTGATACCGACAAGATTAGATGTGGTTGAAGATTCTCTTATACTCTTACCATACTGAACATGAGGCATAGCCTAGTTGGTAGTAACCCTACCTTCGAAGCTGAAGGTTGCTAGTTCGAATACCGCTAAGGGCAAACATTTGATTGATGAATATAAATCATTGTACCCGAGTCATGCATGTTTTAATATATATATATATATATATATATATATATATTTATCTATGTATGAATGTATCTGTATATGAATCTTATCACCACCCAGTTACCAAGACACAGAAAATTCTATTTAGGGACTGGATGACGTCTTGTTTTTATATTGTTGAGCATATTTACAATATTTAAATAAATATGTATAAAAAATTAACACCATCTGGCGAATTACTATTTCTTCCTTATTGTTGCTGGTAAACATAATATTATTTTATACGCTCATCTGATTTATATTTCTTATCATTTTATTAGTATGTATGTATACATTTGAATAAGAGTCTATATGTAGATATATTTATATGTTTGTATAATTATTCAAACTATCTATTAATTCGCATAATAATTTTTCTTTTATCTGAATAGTGCACCTCCAACGTATTTCTCTCCATCACTTTGAATTCCAAGTTTGTAATCCTTTAGTGAAAGGTGAGCAATGAAGAATAAATAAATAAATAAATTGTCCATTGTATTATTATTATTATTGAATAAGCCATTGCGATGGATAAGTTTAAGTTTAATTTCGAAATTACACAGATCAATAACGGGCACTGGATACACATACACTCTGGAAATATTGCACAGAATCCGTTTTTTTTTTATTAATAATTATTAAGATTGTTAGGTTTTTTTTTATTTCATAGTGATCATTACGAGTGAGCTGGTTTCGATCCCCGGTGGTGGTACCACTAAATTATTAATAGAAATTTTATGAGGTCAATTTATCACGTATTCGGTGGTGAAGTAAAACCTTGCGCGAATTGAACCCGTATCCCGTATCGTCGCAGCCTAACGTTTAAACACTGCGGCCAATTGCTGAAAATAAAAATATTATTTTCAGATTCAATTTATTCAGAAGTGATAAAAACGTTTATATTTTAGTTATAAAAGTTATTTCTTCTTGTGTTTTCAAAATATGTTTTTGTCATTTCCGATAAGCTAAAACACACCACGACAATAAACAAGTTTTTTAAGTTCAAACATATTTTATTCGAACAAATAATTTATTATAGTTCTTTGCCATCTAGCGGAATTTCGTAGGATCATTTATTTAAAAGAGTTTATTGTTTCTTCACGCCCTCTAGCGAATTATTTTTAAATTGAAGCTATGGATTGCTACGTTTGCCAAAATTGTCGTAGTGCTTCCTAATTTAGGTAGATGCCGCAGAAAATTACATTCTACAAATTTTGAGTTTTGTGAGAGTAATTTTTTGCAATCGAGTAACAGAGCGGTGTGTAAGATGGCGTTTAAAAGTAATTAAGGTAAAATAATGTTATGTACCAAAATAAAATTGTCTCAATGTAATATGAATAGACTCGTGTGGCAACAAAATATTATTTCTTGACAGTCGAATGGTATTTTCAGTAACAAGCGTGTTGCGTAAGAAGGTGCGTTGAATAAGATGAAAATAAAGAGATTTCATTATTAAATCCCCGCCTAAAACATAGTATTCTTTGGTGTTAAGTAGAGTAAAAATAAAGCCAGCAAATGTTCCACCTGCTAGGGAATTCTTTCAATATTTGAGTGGGTTTTAGAACCAGAAATGGACCGTCACATAGCTCCAATGCGGGTTGGCGAGCTGCACACTTTCTAAATATTTTTAACTTCTCGGACATGCATGTGCACGTTGAAGATGTTTTCCTCCAAAGTGAAACATGTGGTGGTTTTGATGCGTGGTGGGCTCATTCTCTGCCTACGAGTCGTGTGGGTCATACCACCCTTTGATATATTTCTGCCGCCAATCACCAGTGCAATCGTTGTTGAATCCGGTTTGAAGGGTACACTGCGCCAGTATAATTACAGACTGCGAGGCATTCAATCTTCGTCGTGACGACGTATTTGCAACCTCCTTCGATTGAAGTCATTTGCTGGTACCGACGGGCTTCAGTAACCACTTACCATCAAGATTTAGTTTGTCACCCTAATCCAATTAAAAATAATTTTGGTTGTGCTGGCTCTTGGCAAAATTTGAACTCGGGGCAATCGTATACTATGAAAGTAAAGCGAGCACCTTAATGGAATCGGTTCTTAATGGAAACAATTTTTTTAATTGTCCTCATTTTAATATTATGCCAAAATTAATGAACACGTTGAAATGAGTTAAACTATTTTTTTTTTAAACATAATTTTCTATTCTCGTCACGTAAAAATTTCCGGTGAAAACAAGTAGAACTTTTTTTTTGTTAAAAAACCTTAATTAAATTTGTAATTCGTTCTCTTGGAGTCTGATTACACATTGTTTTCATTTAGTAATTCTTCTCGCAAAAAGTTTTGTAAAAGATATTTTATTAAATTAAACCTTAGGTATCTGAAACAAAATGTTCTTTGCCGTTATGTAAAATATTTCACTCGCGTGGTATCGGTGTACGATATAAGCTAATGGGTATTAGCGTAGCTAGCGACAGATAACGAGATAACCATCTCGAAAAATACCAAACCAAAATTAAGCGAACCGATGATGGGCAGCTTGGGCTTAGGTGCGAGGTGTCTGATAATGCGATTACCAATCCTCTGACCGAGCGGGGTGACTATGGGAACTCTAATTGGAGAGGTCTATTTATAGGCTGTTAAAGTTAAATATACCTAATATCATTTTTAAATGAAGGTAGTTTTTACTTCTTTGAAAATGTAATTTCTTTTGGTAGCTTATTATAATATTGTTAGCTGGTGAAATGATCCCTTTGTAAAAAATTTCGTTTAATTGACCTTAGAGATGAAAGTGTAGTTCAGCGTGTCTGCCAACTAACACAAGAAAGACCGTATTATTTATATTAAAACTAAATCTGCCAGGTTGTTTTACCAGTAGCTTCCTTTCTCCTACATTTTGGACACTAGGTGAAATTTGTGAAATGTAAACCGTACCTATAAGACATTCAACTCAATTTTGTTGTTATCTACGAGTATCGTGGCATTGGCTTCAAGGCTTTCCGTTAAAAATATAATTCAAAGTTTGTTAAACAGTTTCCAGATTTATATCTCACTAATTGCTATTACGATTGTTTGTAAGCTTGATGAACTATCAACTGTAATCTGACAGTTCTCTTTTAGTATCTTTTTTTTTGGATCGATGGAACCAAATTGAAAATTAAAGGCTTCCTGGAGGAATCTCGAATTGAATTATCAAATCACTGTACACATTCGAGAACACTTGCGACGTTCTATTAATATTATACATTAAAAACTTAAAATATCAAAATATAATACAATACAGAGAGAACTTTAGGAGCGCGAAGTGTGATGTTTCACGATCGCGCCAAGAGTCCTCAGCTATTCTTCCATTGAGTAGTAATGTGCATTTTAATAGAAATCTATTGTCCAATTTTGGACATATTTTAAGAAACAAGTCCATAGACCCAACTCTCTTCGCTTTGTGTTAATTAAAAACAAGAACTCTAGTACCTTTACTGCAAATATTATACTATAATATAATGTACTAGTAAATTTACTGGAACCTCGTATTAGTACATGTTGTACACACTCAAAGGCAAAAGAAGTACCTATGTATCGAATTGCAGACTTTCCTGTATTCTGTTTAAGTCGTAATAAAATTTGGATCTGGAGATTCCGTGCACGGTTGATTTGGAGATTGCGTAAAAAGTCCGTTATTTTTTATTTGATTGATTGATATTTATTTATTTAATTTATATGTAAACGATAGTTCGACAATTTTCGTATGCAGTATAACGTTATGATTGACTCTTCTCGTTTCACTTCGACAATGATGCGGTCTGTCAGGATAAAATGAAGCAATCAGTCAAGTGCCCGCAAAGCACTTAATCGATAGGCTTTCGGGAACGTAATTCGAACCCAGTGGTCCGATGCGGCTTTAAATTGACAGCAATTACGTTCAAGAGAAAAATGTTTTATGAAATGCAGTAAAATACCAAAATAATAAAAATTTTAGTGTATTAAAATGAAATATTTTATGTCTATCAAAATCAAATAAATACATATTAATAAAGTTTAAGTTTGTCTGTGTTTTTAAATGAAATCCATTTTCGAAGCTCATTAATTTCATTAATTCTTTTTATTTCATTCATATCGTTAATTTCGGACATTTATTTCGTTTCATTAATTTTTTTCATTTCATTCACCTCGTTAATTTCATTTCAAGTATACAGGAGATATAAAAAGATACAAAAAGCACTAGAAGTATAACCGCCAAACAAACATCTATCAAGTTTTCCGTGTCACTTTAACACTTTTTCTAAATCCAAAGGATCAAATATCGAACATGATGCCTTCTTAATCGAAAGACCGTTAACGGTCTGCTTAATTTAGCTTTGGCATATTTGAGAAAATACTTCGCCATCATGAGAAAAATATAATAAAGAAAATCATGAGAGATTTTGACCTCTTTTAGCCGTTTTTACGACACCCTCAGGATAAGTTGGCAAGGTTAGTAAAACTACCAGTTTTACTTACACTTCGACACATGCCCCATTGGCCTATGCCGGTACTTAAACCCAGGACTCTGTCACAAATGTCGACCAGTTATACGGTCATCAATTTCGTCAGCCCATTAGCACTTCATCTAAACAAAATAATGTAAAATTCTATCGAGAAAAAGAATGCACACGCAAGGTGCTTCACTTGAACGTTTTCAAGATAAATAGCCTGCTTCAAGTTAAATATGTAGCGAGACGGAATTGAGAAGTTCCTCCTATTTTAGTTTAAGTATCACATCGACTTGGGTTGTTTTAGTTCATCCGTTATTGAAGATACTTAGCATTCTGTAGACCTTTAACATTGTCTTCTTTTCTTCTAAATCGGGGACTCTTATTAGAGTGGTGGTATTTTAAAAAAGTTTAAATTTAAGTTTTCTTTAGTGCATTAAATCTAAATTTGTTTTTGGAATAACCTGATGTATTCTTTGCTATGCTTGACTGATTGATAATGTTTAGAAAAAGTAGAAATAATCTACCATGAGATAAGTGAATAAGCCGGATTATAACCACGTGAGAAGGTCTTTGCGTGGACATCCTAAGTGACGAATATCGCATATCTCACGGCAATCTCCGGGAGCAAGACCAGGGTCTCACAATCTGTCATGTCCTATCATCCGGAGAAAACAAAAGTGGGTTCCAGAAGTACGTTTGGCAACGCGATGTTATGCCAATTGGTATTCAATATCTCTGCTTACTCCTACGGGTGACCGGCTTGAGCACACAGTAAGTAAATCTGTCCTAGCCGTTACCGTGGATAACTGAATCTTTATGTGTAAGTCGCGGTTGACGACCAATCTGCCTTGCATGTCAATCACGTATAATATAATATTTTTTTATCGAAATGGTGGCAAACGAGCAAGCGGTTCACCTGGTAGGTAATTACCGTCACCCACGAACATCTGCAACACCAGAGGTGCTGCAGGTGCGTTGCCGGTCTTTAAGGGTATTTGGGAGATGAGAGGGAGGATAAGGAGAGGGATGAAGAGGGGAAGGGGGCCACCGGTTACCTCACTCACCGAACGAAACTCAGAAGCAGAAGATGCCTCTACTTGACGCCGGTATTCTGCGAGGCCGTGGTACCAACCCGGTCGAGCCGGCCCATTCGAGCAGCAGCAAAAGGCGCCCGCTTGGCTCTAAAATGTATTATTAGTTCTAGTAAATTAATATTAAGTTAAGTAATTAAGTTTCCGAGCCGCGCTGTTGCTAATTTCTAATGCTGCCGGCACCAACAATATACAAAGAAGCAACGTAGCTTGGTTCAATTTGCATACAATGGAATTGTCATCACTTTATCTATGAGTCTAAACTTATACGAGTGCTAGTAGAGGCTATGTAACAAAAGGTCTTCTTAACTCAATGGAGCAGGATAACATAATTGTGAGAAAACTGAATTAGGATTTTGGTTTTAGCATGTTTAATTTATGTTTAATCTAGCTTACATATGGAGTTTCTTTTGCCTGTTCCTTCTCCGTCATAGGAAAGTAATAAAGAACGTGCACGTTGATTGTGGAAAAAAGTAGCTAAAGTTTTACAAATATGGATGATTAAATGCTGTTAATAACATCATAACAGTAGACATTAATTCACTGTAATTAAATAACCTTATAATTAAACAGCAGTATAGTGAACTCCAGGCAATAGATAGACCAACAAATTGAGACAAATCAACTACTGACAATTATGCCACTAGTTAATTTTTTTCAGTTAAGATTATGCGAGTATCGTGTGTTGAGTAAATCTGTTTCGAAAACACGTGCCCACATTATTAATGCATTGTTTTATTATTCAATTATGGAATATGAATGATGCACTAGCATAAGCTAAAAAAAAAACCAAACATAGTTCCAACCTTCGTTCATATCGATCTTAGCAAGTTCTCTTCGAATCAAAATATTATGTTCTGCTCACAACACAGCGTTTTGATAACAGTAATGAAACGTGTAACAAGAGCGCTAAAGCAGCTTTCACGCCTGAGGAACTTCGAGTACCTTCATTCGACGTTCGGAGTATCTTGGCAAATCTGCGAAGTTCTTCGAAGGAGGTTGACGAATCTTTTAACGATATAAGCAAAATTATTGTTAAATATACGTACAAGGCGAAAGATAGCTAGATGAAAGAGGCTCATAGTGGTAATGCTAGACTATTGCGTTTTTTTTTTTTTTTTTTATAGAAGAAGGGGGCAAACGAGCGTGCGGCTCACCTGATGGTAAGTGATCACCGACGCCCACGAACATCCACAACACCAGAGGAGCTACAGATGCGCTGCCGGCCTTTACGTCCGCGTTACGCGTCCTAACATGGAGTCAATCAAGACTTAACATTTTGCATTCTTGATTGATTCTTCAACTGTTGTATATATTAAATGGTTTGATTCTTTAATAAGTTTACCTTTTTAATTTATTGCATTAAGGTACCTATTTATTTTTGTATTATGGTCTATAAAATGAATACATTTGAATTTCAATTTGAAAGAAGACCGGATCGCAACATACTCATTACTTTACCAAAATAAAATTCGATAGCTTAGGTAAAACCGGAAAGAAACTGGATTAAAATGGTTTTAAGTATAACATATATATCACTAACGTCGAATGATCATGTGCCCAAATTCCCACACAAACAATTACTGGATTCATTTCCAAGGGATTAAAAACACATTGCTTTTTTTTAATTATCAGCATTGTAACCGAGAACGTATCGCTCCTTTATTTATACTTTCGTTCAGAATATTCATTGAAATTTTCGATTGAATTACAATTGAATTTATTGACTAATCACTTATATGGAAAAACTTAGTTACTTTTATCATTGTTGTATAGTGACTTTGTCAAGAAATTTTATTTTATTTCGAGAACGGTGGAGGTTTATAAATATGAAACTTGCGGTTATTTAGTTAACGCCATTTGAGCCTGCATTTCATCTAAATGATATAACACCTGAAAATGGATTCCAACTATTAACGAAATAACCATCCAGATCAAAAACACTGTAGTGACAGAAATCAGCATCTAAAATGTACGGTACTCGATTACAAGATTATGCAATTTCCAATCCGTTTAACAAAATACTCCCAACTTATGAGATCTATGAGGTAGATATTCAGCGGGGTATTCTAATGGGGCTGGTTTTATTCAAAGCCTGGAGAAGAACCCATAGTCCTTGAGAAACTAGAAATGCGATCACCAGTTATAAAACTGAGCAGAATTTATTATAGTAACGCACAAATAACAGTATATAGTAAACTGCAAATTTAAAATTAATGCCGTCAAGAAAAAGGCATAAAATAAATGATATAGGTAAATCATTTTTTTTCAAAAGTATTTGGCCAAATAAGGTTATCCCTTTTACATTCACAAAAATCCTCAAATTTATATTTCTTGGCGAAATCGTAATGTGAAATTATCAAGGAAAGGTCGGCTAGGGGCATATGTGTAGTAACTTCGAACGTGATTGAGGAAGAGGTAATCAGACCCTTGGGCATACCGTCATCAATATTTCAATGTTGTGAGTCGTGATTTTGATATTCATATATGATTTGCCTTCTAGTAACGGGAAACTAAATATATTTCACATGATCTTTATGGAACCTAACTTACATTAAGAAAAAATTTTGATTTTGTTTAGGCATAAATTAAGTGACTGTGACAGCGCCGTAAGAATTTGCCTAAGACGAGACTATGAAAAGATTATTTAAAATGTCTTTGCAGTTTCTGAGAGCAAACCGGAGGCTTGTCACTCGTTTCATCTCCCAGGTATATAACAAGTGTAACGCGGAAGACCGTTTGACTGTAATCTGTAATCCCTGCCTACAAATGTGTTGACAGGCGTGAGTGCTCATATGTTCAATTGATTTTATTCAATGTGAAGAATCCGTGGTGTTGAAAAATAAGATAAAGTTAAGAAGGATAGGTATCTTATGTAACAATCCTAGTACTAAATTCTCTAAGTAAGCTTAGGTATGAACTCTGGTAATAAACTCTGGCAACGGGCATTAACATCTATGTGCGAAGGTTGTGACACTGGGACAGGACCTCCCCAGTATCACTCCCCTCCCAAATATCAGCTCTTTTACCCAAGAATATGTCCTTCGCTATCGTGACTGGAGTCACAAACAAATCGCAATCAAAGCTCATACATATTTTTTGTAACAATCATGCATGAGCTTTCGTCTTCAGTAACCCGATGCTGATGATGATGCCGACCCGGGCCATTTTGACCACGACGAAAACTTCCGAATACAATCGGTAGTGGTCGACTGCGCATTATATATCATACTGCCGCAATCAAATAGACACTCACCGGTCTTTACCTTCCCGTGTCCGATGTAACGCATATGCGATAAGATCACGGAAATATCAGAGACACGGGACACAACACAACGCGACAAGATTCGAAAACCAATAATTTTTGTTTTTCGTACGAATATCGGCTTCGGCTGGGATTCGAACCCTGGAAACATTTATCATCAAATGTACGATAACTACAAAGCGACGTGATCGCTAACCCTCTTAAATAATTCTTATGTAAGTGACAAAGTAAGTAAAGTAACAGCCTGTAAGTTTCCACAGCTGGGCAAAGGACTTCTTTGAAATATCTTAGAGGGTTTTGGAGCAGCCAGGAAGGGCCCATCACAATGTTATAGTGCCGTTTGGCGGGCTTCCCATATCCTCGATTTTTATTGTTAGACCTGCAGGTTTACTCACGTTATTTTTCTTCACGTGGTAATGAAAACTTACACGGACTTAAAATTGCTCTTAACGATTTGAATGAACCCAGGTCGCACGCGCTCCATGAAACTAAAGTGAGCGCCCTGACCACTATTAGGCTACTACGGCTCTAGTGAGAAAGAGGCTCCTTCTTCCTCCTCATCCTTTTTCCAAACTGACAAACGAGGCTCTGGTTCAATCGGCTTCCGATATATTGCGGTACAAACACGCGAATTTGCTGAACCCAAATCACACAGACTAGTGATGGTTATAAAAAAATAAATGGAAACAAAGAAGGTGTGAAGGACGCGACGACCATGACTCTTCCAACAAACTTTGATCTGTGTTGAAAAATTCATTAACAAACTTTGATCTGTGTTGAAAAATCCGCTAACAATCTTTGAAGTGGGTTGAAAAATCGACAACACCGCAGATCGCGCGCCTACTCGATGGCCATCACTAAAATACCTACCAAGTCTTCCAATAAAACCCCTTTACCATGTAAACCATATATATTGTATCATAAATATTGTCCAGAGCAATTAGCACAGATATTATCCATTGTGAAGAGGGACTTTTACATTTGTCAAAAGATAACAAATCCACATAACTCCGTTATTTGAATATTAAACATTTTTAAAATAATATGATATTTAAGTAAAGTTAATTTAATATTATTAACATATAATTTTACGTTTAAGTATAATTAAAATAGTAAAAAGCAGCGCTATTTTCTATTTAGAAATAATTATCTTTTAAAGTGTATTCGAAAATTGCTTCGTAGTAAATTTCCGATCATTGAGTTGGAAACTGTAGGCGTACCTTAAACAAAAAGCTGAAATGAATCGGTACCAGCATTGTATAGTATTCCATTTACAAAGGTCGGTCCTGTTTTGTTCGTGTTACGAATTAATAATAATACGAGTTTCAAATGAAATTAAAACGAGATGAAAGGGTTTAAATTAAAATTTTGATGGTTAGTATTAACCTAAAGTTTACCTTTAAACCTCCTCTTCCATAAAATGTTTTAGTTTGAATTTTTAAACTTTAAAATTTTCTACCCTGTGTGGATGTAAGGGGGATCACACCATCGCTTTATACAAATGCCGACCACACCTGCACGTGATGCTAGTCAACGAACGAGGCTCTGGCGACCGATAGACTTCGGAATATCTATCCGAATTTGCCGAACCCAAATCCCACAGACTAGTAATCGAGAGTAGAATTACTCGTGCAATTGTATGCTTTGTTGAAGATGCAGATAAAACATTTATATACCTAAGCTTGCTCGGCGTGATCCTATGGAAATAGATGGAGTACTGCTTTCAACTAAAATAACAGTGTGAATTATTCATAGCCAACCTTCTTGTTTTACGAACTCATGAAAATCACAATTCTCTATAAGACTTCTGAATCACGTATCGAATATTTAGGGAAAATACTGGATGTTCGAAAACAAGAAATATTTTGTATGTATGAATAATTTTGGGAATTTATATCCTGCACCAAAATTTTAATAAACTTAATAACATTATAGCGGGGATCGAAAAAGGTTTTCCTTAATATAAATAATCAACGATGTTTTGAAATGGGAAGCAATATTACAGCTCGTCTTCCTTCTTTAGACTTTTGGAGAAAATTAAATAATGTAACTTTTCAGACCTTTGAGGTTTTTGTTGAGTTTGGTGTCCTCGCCACAGACCAAATGGTCCAGTCAGCCACTACCCAGAGTAACATAAACTTGTGGTGCTAAAATTTCAAGGTTCTACACCAATGTTCCTCTTAACTTTTTTAAAAGTTAACAATTCTACACTTTCAAAAAATTTAAATAATGTTTGAGATTTAAGATTTTCTATTAGCGATTTTATTTGACTAAAAAGTCTACTATGTGAAGAAAACAATCTCATTTATTGATAACAACAAAGCAATGTTTCAGAACCTTGCACAAAGGAAAACCATTTTTAAAGCCATCTTATTTTTGAATTTGTCATAAACATACGCCAATCTCTAAACTTGTCAAAAGTCTGAGAATTATGTTGCAGTTTATGTAACTTTTTCAACATTCATCACGTTTATACTCATACCAACTTGGTAAAAGTGATCAGAAATCAACGCACATTTAAAACTATTAATTACAACTTTAAGTGTGTAATTTCGTCCTCGTGAAAAAACCAACATGTCCGAGATAAATGATAAAAACATTCCGAGGACATGTTAGGTTGACCAACCCGCCTTGGAGCAGAGTGGCGAACTCTTCCTGGCTCCAAAACTCATTGAAATATTGGAAGCGACAGTAGAAAATTTACAAACTTCTAATTTTCTTTTATTTTCGTGCTTCGTTCCTTAGTTTACATATAGCATTGCACTCGGTTATTTGTAAATATTCAACAAATTGTTTTTCTTTATGCCAAGCGCGGCAAACGAGCAAGAAGTTCACCTTATGGTAAGTGATTACCGGCGCCCACAATGCATCTGCAACACCAGAGGGGCTGCTGGCCTTTAAGGGTGTTTGGGTGATAGGAGGGAGGATGAGGAGGAAGATAGGGACCACTCCCCCGAGTGGGCTACCGGTTACGTCACTAACCGAACGAAACGCAGAAGCTCAAGATGCCTCTACTTCACGCCGGTATACTACGGTCGTGGTACCAACTGGGTCAGGCCGGCCATTCAAGCAGTAGCAAAAGCCGCCGCTTAGCACTGCCAACCTTACAAAAATAAAACGTTATTATTATTAGGTGAGGAAACTTATTTTCTGTCTGTGGAACCAATGTGTTGTGTCCCGGTTTGGTGTGTATCATAAGAATGTTTGGAGTGTCAGTATAATTAAAGGACTCAGGAGTGATAATGTATCTGAAAACATCCAACAAAGTTGCTTGAGCAGGAGTAGCCACAATCATTTCAGTACGATATCTTGATTGCTAATAAAAAAAATAAGCATGGAAGGTTGCTCGTACTCATCTGGCTGGACGGGTGAGTTGGTCGGCGCAATTCGAGTACCTCTTCACTGGTATGTGGTTTCAGCATATTCGTACAGATTTCCCATCAGTTGGTCACTGGACAAAAATCTGGTATATAATATATAACAATCTGTATCACAACCCTTAGTTATTTATTAATAGAATTACTTGCTTCTAAAACTTCGAAATAATAAGAATTAACAAACTTTCTGATAAGTGATTTCCACACTTTGTATTAATTACCATCTGTTTATTTCTGTATCCTTTACACGGCCGATTTTGCTTACTAAATATAGGTAATTGACATAACTCGTGTGGAGTTTCTGCTAAATATCTATCTTTATTACAGAAAATGGTCTGTAGATATGATGTAGAAATGAACTATTAACATGGTGAAACATGTCAAGAATTCACTTTGTATTTCTATTGCCCTAATATTAATGTCCTGCTATTATATAAACGTAAAGGGTTAATCGCCATCACCCGATTTCAAAATATAGTCGTCACAAGATTTGCTTGCATAAAATATATAGTTTAGATAATTTTTCGACCATTAATCTACTAAAATAGTTGCTGGGACATTATCAACTCCTCGTTGATAATGTTGCTGTATGACTTAAACAAAGACACTGAGATTTAAAAACTCAAGTAACTTTTTTAACATTTTTCTTTAATGATGATGATTTTAGTCACCATCGTCATCATTTCAGTCTATTAAAAGTCCACTGCTAAACATAGGCCTTCTCCAAAGATTGCCACATAGCTTGGTCCTGAGGAACCTACATCCATCGACTTCCCACACCTAGAGTGCCGTCACTCTATCTTGTAGGGGGTCGTCCCACACTGCGTTTGCCTGTACATGACTGCCACTCGATAAACTTTTTCCCATCGGTTGACAGTTCCGATGATGACCTTACTAAATATTGATTATTTATTTTATTTTATTAATAGTCGTGGTACGCAGGCTTTGATTTCATAATACGCGAATGACCAGAACGCGAACTGGGTGTTAATTAAATTTGTATCTATTGAACTTCCAGGTGCTTGACAGTAAAAAAAAAGTCATAAAGTAATCTGCGCGCCTGCGAAATCATATTGTGAATTAAATAATTATAATTCGAGGACATGTGAAATCCACTAACCCTCACTAGAGCATAGGGTTCGCCCCTATGCTCCTCCCCTTCCCTTCCCTCTATCCCTTCTCGGCTCTAAATCCTCTAAATTTATATTATCTGAACCCGATATTTTACATTTACTTAAACATCTCTTTTGTCCTTTGAAGTTATGTAAATTTTAAAGGATTGTTGGATTGTAGGATTCATGTTAAAAACATTACTTAGTTCTGTGATTTAATAGTACAGTGAAGTATAGTGTCTATGCATATCGCAACAGAATAAATACTGTTCTCATCTCTGAGCAGGAGCAGCCCAGTACCAACTCCTCCCATTTGACCGCATGCAACGTAGAGCTGCTCGAATTACTTGCGACCATACTCTCTCTGATCGGCTTGATCCTTTGGCCTTGTGAAGAGAATGTTCATGCGCAGGGAATGTTCTGAGGAACCGTTCGGAATGATTCCAGCCGCTGAGTTTCACTATTGTATATCGCGTCAAAATTCCAAGTTCCACCAATACCACCTAGATGGTTGGCAATCCACCACAGTGCGTTTCTCTCGAAGTTTTCTGCCACGCACTTCGGCTTTGTGGAATCAGATGTCACCAGCGGTATTTGCGAATAGTTACAGCTAAGGGACCTTCAAGAAAAGAGCCTATTCCTTCCTTAAAGGCTGTCAGCGCATCTGTAGCTCCTCTGGAGTTACGCATGCTCGTTTGTCTCCTTGCGCAAAAAAAAAAAACGTAAAAGTGTGTCTTAAAAATTGTTTATTTGATGCAACCCGTTGTAAATGTTTAATGAAATTGTAAATAATTTTAATGTGAATAGGCCTTGTCTAAATAATACGATAGTAGTTTTTTTAACTAGTTTAATTTTCTATTTAAAATAAATTTTCGTTTAAATGTACTCAACGATCAGTCGGATGACGGGTGGCAGCCTTTAAGGTTCGAAGTGTCCGGTACAGCGTTCGCCAATCCGCTTGCCGAGCTTGAGCGAATCCTCCTCCTTAAGGGAGAGGCCTATGTCCTGCAGGCTGTTAAAGTATTGCAAAGTACTCAATGTTGAATTATGTTAACATCTAATTAAGTTTATCATTAATAGATATGCGGAAAATAAAGATCGTTATCAATAGCCCTTTGCAAGTACTTAAAAAGTTATGAGAATTAAGAAGTTCGTTGGTTAAGTTATCGAACATCCAATTTTACTTATCGTGGAATTGTTTAGTAAGTATTGCGAGGAAAGTTTTTCCGGTAAGGCTTATGTAATTATTTCCGTAGCGGTGAAAGTGAAAAAATTGCCTCTGACAAACGTGGGTCACAATATTGTTAATTTTTGCTAATGTAGAATCTGTATATGACAATTTTAAGTGCTGTATTTAACACGTACACGGAAGTGAAGGAAAACATCGTGAGAGAACCTGTGCGTGTCTGAGAAATAATTAAAAACATTATATCGAGGATATGTCAAGCCCGCCAACCCGCACTGGAGCAGCGTGATGGGCCTCCCCGGCTTCAAAACCGTCAGATATTTGAGAAGGAGGCCTTTGGCCGGTAGTGGGAACATACAGGCTTTTATGTCGAACCTAAACGAAAGACGATGAAAGTATAAACTGGTGATTACTACATGTTGAATAAGATATAAGTAAATATACATCTACATATAATTCTTCTTTTGGAGCTATATAACACAATAATATAAGCTACTCTGTAGCTGAAAAAGGAGAAGTTGTCGTTCTAAATCTAGAGGCAGAATAACAAAAACTAAAAAAAATATCCTTTGACTAAATTTCTGTACTTCTATAATTGATATTTGGTGTATGACTTAGAAATAGCCTGTACACAGGAAAGGCGGCAAACGAGCAAGCGGCTCCCCTGATGGTAAGTGATTACCGTCGCCCGCGTACATCCGCAACACCAGAGGTGCTGCACGTGCGTTGCCGGCCTGATACTTTACTTTTACAATACACGTTACTAAATAATACGATGTTGTTATCATATACATATTCTATGTAACATAGTATGATGAGAATACTACAACTCCTTATATTATATCGAATGCTACTTATATGTGATAGACTATATCGAAGATAACACAGAAAACTACGTTTCAAGAAAATTCAATTATTCACGACGATCGTAGAACTTTTATTTATTGGGTCACATGATATCACGTGGCTACTGTAGGGCCTTTACACTCGAAAACTACTTCAATACACAAAATACTAAATAAATACGCGAGAATAGATTTAGTCTGCTAATATATAAAATGTCTGTGGTAAATACTAAGAAAATGGGTGTTGACATAATTAATAAAAACCCATAGCCAAATATGATAAAAATCATTAGGTCGATACGCACAAATTTTAGCGTAGCGAATAAAATATATGTTGGTGTGTTTGGTCGTCGATATTCAGAACGTGTAATTTGTAGCAGAATGTCATGAAGGTGGCTTAAGGGTTGTATTAATAGTATTAGGCTCAGTTATGTCATTGTCAGCACGCTGTGGAATGGGCTATGCTCAGAGTTTCTTTGCGCGATAGAGTCTGCAACGATGATATCCGCAGTAGAACTAGGGTAACTACTATAGTAAGTGAGGACCTGCGCAGTGTTGCGCGAAATCGATGGATGCAGGTAGCTTAGGACCGAGCCTTGGTGGAAATCTTTAGGGGAGGCCTATGTATAGTAGTGGTCTTAGTGGATAGGCTGAAATGATGATGATTAAGATATTATTATCTGTTAAAATCAGATGGAACAGATAATGTATAAGGATTTAGAAGCCAACGATTATTGAGGCAATTCATTAAACCCAGAAAAGAAAAATAGTATAGTGAATAGAGATAGATTGATAAGAAGGTTACAGGTGTATTGTCATTCCTGAGGACTAAGATGATATGCCTCTGATCCCCTTATTACGCTGGCTCTCCATACCTTTCAAACTGTAACACAACACTAGATGCAATATTGTTTGACGCCAGAAATAGGTAAGAGTAAAATATGAATAACAAGCTTTTTATTCTAATGCCAACCTCATCTGGTGCTAACAAACAAAGCTCTTGCGACCATACAATGGTGGAAAATCAATCAGAATTTTCCGAATCTAAGTCGTGCCGGCACTGCACTTATCACCTATGCCTCCACCCAGCGTGGTGAGTATGGGCAAACTAAAACAAATTAATATTTCTTGAAGAGGCATATCTTCAGCGGTTAAATCAAATGGGCTGTCGATCGATGACAGAAATCCCATCACTAGTAATGAGGTTCAGCATCAGTGGGACACCGGTACTGCGCTTACCAAGCCCTCTGCGCATCTTGATGAGCAAGGACTATCTCTCCAAGAAATGTATAAACGACTGTTGCTAGCGCTTTTTTGGTGCATTTTTGGTGCTGCTGCATGTGCTGTGTACTAAAGGCCTATCAAGGCTAATTAAGAGGAAGATGGCGGATAAAAAGGCACTAAGTTAAAAAAAAGTAATCACTACTTCAATTTAAGCGTAATCGTTTTAAAACGATTGCTCTCAATCTACAAATTAACGCAGTTATAAACTGGTGTTTGAGCATTAAGTACCAAGGCTATAAGACATTAGTGGTATACATTAGCCGTGTGATTAACCGATAAAACCAGATCAACTCGCTAAGGTAATTTGTATGCAAATTTGTTTACTAATTCCCGCCATCGTAATGTTCTTAAAGCCATTAGCGGCAGAATTGTATTAAAATTTATTGCAATTGTTAACGGCTGTAAGGGGCCACACCAACTTTTTCATCAAACACCAACTTCACCTACTCGTACATTATGTATACGCTATAGACTAATGGCTATGACTCTGGCGATCGACGGATGGCGGAAAATCCATCCATCTGTACCGAATAGGAGGCGGCGTCTTTAGTGTGAGAGTACCGGCACCGCTTATCAACCCCTGCTACTCATTAGAGTATGGCCAAATATTCCAAGCATAGCATGCCAGCTTTCATGGTAAAGTTGACAATGATGACATTAATTGCTCTAATCTTCAATATAAAACCAAACAATCGTTATGTTAACGTGAACATTGAAATTGAGGTCCCTTTTTTATCTATTATAGAAGGAGAGGAATGAAACTTACATCATTCGTATATATGCATTTTCGACGCTTATATATAGTTTTCGTTCATTCAAAGAACACTGTTCTTTAGTTTTAGTTCGTTATTTCAAATATGTTCTGGTGAAAATGAGTTGAAAAGTCTAAAATAAATATCTAATCCTCTGTCCATATGTATTGGGTATACAGTCCTGATATTTTTTTTCCTTCTGGAAGTTTTAGTCAGTAATCAACCAATCTCATCTTATATGCTGCTACACGGCAGTGTTATTTCTCCGTTACTCATTACATAGCCACAACAGACGTTTGACCAAACCTTGAATGCGAGTACCTTTACCGGTTCATTATAAAACTAAAAATTAATTATTCTCTAATATAAGTAAATACAAAAAGTGAAGCTTTTCATTTTAAAATATTTTCTTTACATTAAACTTCATATTTCAATAGCATGAACGCGAGCGTTGTATATTTAATAGAGCTCTTATTATAGAGCGCATTTGTGAATTCTGCGTAATCAGTAGCGGTACTTTTAAAATAGTATATTTCCATGAAAAATTGATTATAATTTGCAAGAATGGCACGTTGATTCAGTGTAAATGATAAATATTCAAAGTGTTTCAATTTATTTTTTAATTTATTTTGCTCATTAAATTTCTTCGGTGTATAGTAGATTATTTATTTCACGATGAAGATAAGTTCTTTGATCTCGTCTATCCTCACTCAGCATCAGTCTCATCTATGTTATTTTTTAAATTTATAACCTTATTCAAATATATATTTCCCGTTAACGTTCAAATGGCACGTTGTTTAAATATTACTCTAGGCAATCTGCTAATTACAGTTATTATTACTAGGGCAATTAATTACAAAATATACATTTACGCGGCCATTCGAAATAATGTTTTATTAGAAAATTTTGAAATTGGAAAACTTCAATTCAAGCGTAAAACTGACGTCTGTGCGATTAGATATATATACTAATGTAATAAATAACAGGTAAAGTCTGTTTGTATATTGTGATAAGCTCCAAATTTCATAAAAAATCATAAATTTCATACTTTTTTCTCAAAGTCTTAGCTAGATGTAAGTTAATTTGGTTAAATATTTCTAATCTAATAATACCGTGTGGTAGCGTCGTAAGAATCTGCCACCTGTTTTCTTCCCGTGGATGTCCAGAGAGGCGAGTAAGCGAAAAATCTTCATAATCACAGTGGCTAAAGACAGACGACGGAATAATTAAGTTGAAAAATACCAGAACAAAATTAGGCAGACCTGTGATGGGCAGCAGCCTATGGATTCTGGTGTCTGATGCTGCGATCTCCAATCTATGTCCTGCAGTGGTATATTTACATACTGTTAATGTTAAGGTTATATAATAATATCTACCACACAGACACACGCTTGAATTGTTTGCCCAGACTTACACATACTAGAGGGAGGGTTGGTAAGCGCAGTAAAGATAGCCGCACACTAGTGACGTTGCTCCTCGTCACTGGTGATGATCGGTTTCAGCAAATTCAAATGGATTTTTCATCATCATTCGGTTGCCAGAGTCTCGTTTGTTAGCTAGAAGGTGCGTGAGCGAAGGCAGGGCAAGTGAGTTTGACGTTTGGAGTATAAGGTCACACGCTGGGTAGGTGTATGGGTGGTACACGTAGAGCTGACACCTTCACACTAGAGGTACTGCTCACCCTCACTGAATGAATTAATGACTGCTGGACCTGCTTCCAGGATGGCTGAATAACTGGCAAATGGCCGTTGGCAAGACATCCGCCATTATCATCAACAAGGGCGTACGCGTACCACCCCCACTCAAGGTCCGAGGTCAGTACGTAGAGTGGAGTAATACGACCTACGACGAAGGGTATTTTTATACCCCCCTGAAGATGACCCAAATTCACCATCACTGGACTGTAGGATATAGGTACAGCGCAACCATTTGCAAGAGCCTGTGCGTTAGTTAGTAGAATGCATAGCGTGCAGATGAGGAAGACTTTGGAGGAAGATATGGATATTATGTCTGTATAATTTTCTGGAAATCTTTAAATTGAATCATACTTGGCTTCTGTTTTCTTTAGAAATTAAATGTTTCTTCAAGGTTATCTGTGATTATAAGACATCCCGGCTAATGGAATTGAGGACAGAACGGTACGGACGTGCTTTCTTTTCAGACTTCCTAATTAAACGGAACATTAAACAGAGGACCTCTTTCACGTTATCAGTACTCAGGTACTATTATCAAGACAATGTATACGTAATCTGCGTTAAATATGTAACACAAAATTTAATCAAAAATAAAATATCTTATGGCTTTAAAATTAGTAAAAAGTGATGAAACTATTTTAGATGGTTACTAGAACTCTTTACTAGATAACCTTGTAGACAACGAAACTAATATTCGTAATGTAGTTACAGGACATCTATATCAGTTAAAAAAAATCTGTACACCAAGTGTTGCTATGCCCCCCCCCCCCCTCTCTCTTTCTAACACCACCCCGAACTTGCTATTCCACTTTTCGTGGCGTGTTATTCGGGCAATTGATATACCGCTAGATCCATTTGAAGATATGGGCTTTTACTTTAATAACAAAGGAGTGGATCGAATTAATAAATTGTCGTATGTGAAATATAAATGTAAATATAAATATGTACTACAAAAATTGTAGCAGACGTTTCTGTATGTTTTTAGTAGGTAAATAAAAAAAAACGTTTTTTTTTCCCTTTTATTTTGCCTTTTTTTAAACATTATAGCGACGAAAGTAGTAAAATAATGGCCGAAGCAAGTATTATTTTTAATGAGCTTCTGAGGAGATTTATACTTTGATATGTACGTAGAATCAAAATAGTAGCAGTAATGAACGTTCATCAAAAATGTTTTTTTTGTTGTTTTTGTGATGTTTCTACTAGCTCTATACCAATGGTATGAAGATAGAACTAGTAGATTAATGCTAGATTTGATAGAAGATAAATGGTATACCATATGATATACTATTGGTCGTCTCAAAAGTAAGCCGTTGAAATGAATGAAAGAATTGCGAAATACTTCTATTTCTGAGTTTAAATCATCAATCTTACAAAAGTTGTTTTGGTTACTATAATAACTACTTTCACGTTTTGTACATATACATTTACTTTATTTATTTTAGATTGTTTGAAACTTATTTTTAGTTATAAAATATTTTTTTTTTGTATAATCCAGACAAGTCAAGGATGGAAGTGCAAGGTAGGGCAAGTTGCATGGTGTCAAGCATTTGGTAGGTTAATCCAGTGATTGCCAAAGTGTGGAGTATTTGTATCAACATACGGTATTTAATTTTCAAATCTATAAATATTCCAACAGCCACGTTTCCTATTAATTTTGTTTCTAATTTCACTAACACTCGTAAGTACGTAGTTGTTGATAAGGTGTTTGATTATTGGCAAAATACATTTTGGCGTATAGTTAAGTAATTAATACCTGACAAAAAATGAATACTTGTCGGATATTAATTTTTTATTCTTATACTTATTAGGTAGTATTTTACGAAGAATTTTTAAAACACTTCAGACATAACTGGTAACACGGATATTGGGCCGTAGTTACCAGAATCACTTTTGGAACAAAATTTTTAAATTTAAGTAATTTATGCTATACAATGCCATATAATAATTAAAACTTGATCTATACCGTCGAGGCAAGTCTCACTTTGAAAAAATATCTGTTCCAGCGACGTTGTCCCAATGGAAGCTAACCGACAAAAGTGGTAGAATATTCCGTTGGTATAAAACGTACAGGTTACAGCGGTATTGGAGATTTTTTGCTGTGACCAAGATCGTGTCCGCTTTTTGGTAGTTTCTAACAGAAATCCAGTTATGTGGTGTAATATTAGTTCACAGAAAAAAAATTTGGAGCGCGGATTTAGTGTTCCTGTCGTGGTAGTGACAAAGAGCTGGATCTATGCAGGCTTTCTTGGAAAATAAGTGCTGACAGATTATCTCGCCATGCCTTGTCAAATGAGGTTACCCCAAGAATAGTGAGTCTATTCTTCTTGAAAATTTATTCGGTTTAGAATTTTTAAAGAGGTTAGAAAACAAATCGACGGTATATCTTCGGTCCCTTGATAGAGAGGCAAAAGATGACACTCATTGCGTGGGACGAGGAAGCGTTATAGCGGTCATATAATAGCCACTGTAAAGTCTGTAAATAAAAGTATTAAGTGATTTAATGTAAACACTCACCAAATTGTGATTTAAATAAAATCTTACAAGTAAAAGTTTACAAGAAATGTACACCTTGAAGTACATTGCCACATGAGTCAAATAAAAGTTTGTATGCCCTCGAGTCTTAAAACAAAAGTTCTCATTGTAATTATACCTTTACTTATATGGCACAGGGAAACAGCAATTTCTATTTATTTAAGATACTACTCCCATTCACTAGAAAAAACATAACCTAAAAAAAATTAAGTCTATTAACTACTTTCTATGATGTAATCAAATAATTAGTAGTCATTCCTAAATCCTTAATTTTTTTAAACCTCGATCGTTGTACTAAGTTTATGAAAGATTAATAAATTCAAATAAAAGATACTGCCGGGCTCGAAGGGTTTGTTGTCAAGGGTGCCGGCAGAATATCAGTGCTGCAGCATTTCGGCTGTAGCAATATGCTGAGTCGGCCGCCTTTTTGTGGCTGCAGTGTATTTTGTACCAAATGTATTGTATTGTATTATGTTGTGTACCATATATTGCACTGTAGCTACGAATAAAACATTTTTCTTTCTTTCTTTCATTGCTATCAAGCCTCTATAGGCTTACACTTTGAATACTGCTGCATTGTAAGGAATTTAATGTGTTGTTTTTCTTCTTTATTTTACTGATACCGTTAAGTAATATTTCTCAGACATGCAGGTTTCCTCACGATGTCTTTCTTCACCGCTGACCACGTGGTAAATAGAGCACTTATAATTGTTATTAACAATTTTAGTGGTGCCGGCACCGGGGATCGAACCCAGGTCACTCGCACTCTATGAAACTAAAGTGAGCGTCCTGACCACTACGCTACTACCGCTTATTTATTAGTAAATTTATTATATGACTATTTTTATATTCCCTTAACATATTTTTACTAACAAAGAAATATTAAACCTTTCTGAAAAATGGATGCATCGGAAATATTTTGTCGCAATTGGATAAAAATTTTCATCTTAAACTGCAACATTAATAGACTTATTTAATTAATTAATATTATAATTGCAAAAAAATCTCTCTGGATATAAAACGTGCCTCTCGATCATTATCTAACAGTTAAACAATGTTTAATTTTTTTTATTCCGCCTCATCCCGGAAATGTCGGGATCCGTAGAGAGTAGATATAAAAAGAACACTTTGAACCAACAAAACAAAGCACTTAGCGATGATAGGTACTTTTAGACAAAACTTAAAAGGTATTTCAGATACTTGGAAAAAAAAAACAGAATTCCTTCGAGAGGAAAAGATGTTGCGAACAAATCGTAAAATATTATTACGACTCGTCGCCTAACTACATTTCTCTCTGTATATCTCTTAGCTATTTGTGCACGTCACACTTATATCCCGCTCTGCTGTCAGTCCTTTTTTAACAATGTCAGGTTGCTGCTAACCAAAACTAACCAAAAGTTTCGTCACTGTTCCGACCAGACTTTGTAAAGCAATTATTACGAGTAGACGCCTCTATCGCCTAGAGTTAGAAATTTGATTAAACTGAAATTCGAAATTCGACATAGGCGCCGTTTCGAATTTCTTAGTTATAATATACATTAAAATTTATGATATCTTAATCACAACACAACTACAGGCGATGGGACTCCTCCTAACAGATTGCTTCTGGTCTTAAGTGATAATTCGTATAGTTTACTATATTCCATATACCGGATTCTACGGCATCCTTGGTCGTAAAGGGGTATATTTAAGACATAAACATATAAAACCGAAGTTAAAGACACTTTTATTTAAATATTTAATTTAAGAACAAGTGTTAACTTAATTACCTACCAGAGCCATGGTAGCATAGTAGTAAGGGCGCACACTTTAGTTTCATAGAGTGAGAGTGACCAGGGTGCGGGCCCCACTAAAATTGCTAATAGCAATTTTAAGTATACCTGCATGTCTGTGAAATAATAATAAATATTATTTCGAAAATATGTGAAGCCCTTCAACCCGCACTGAAGCAGCGTGGCGGGCACTTCCCGGCTCCAAAACCCCCACAGTGGCCACTTACTACTTGCTTACTCATACGTTAACTATTAATAGGAGTAATGAACATTTCCTGAAAACGATATTGACAATCGCGTCAGAAATGAAACTAATGGAATTTTTTGCATTTATCGGCTTTGTTTTAAAATTGACGTTTAAGTTTCTTATACGTTAACACTACTAGTTTTCGTTGAAATTTACTTACTTACTTTAATTAAAGAAAAGCGAATAGTCTTTAAACTTACTTTTGATTTCACAGCGAAGCGAAAGTAGGAAATAAACGCTGGCATTTTAAAAGACCGCTAGAGAAAATTAAAATGTACAACACCCTAAAGCTTTTAGCAGGTTTTCAAAGACTCACGACACTTAAGCCCAGGACGTGTAGCTTTGGAGTAAAATGTTCGTCCACAGTTAATTTACGATCTTAGTTGTATATTTCCACCATAAAACCACATTAAATACGTGTATTTCACTTTATAGCCTTTCTGCAGGAATTTCTTAATTTACGGTCAGATATTTATGAATTTTCTTCAGGATCTTTTTCAGTATCGAAGTAGATCTTTTCTTTTTATTTTCTATTTTTATTAAACGTTACCTTCCGCTGTAGGAATTTCTCCTGTGTTACGGAAGCAGTTTATATACATGAATTTCACATGGACAAACACCCAGACCGAGAACTATTATTTGTAGTCCATACAAATACTCCCCCGCGACCCAAAGCGCCGCAGCTAAACGCTTAGCCACTACGCCACTGAGCCGTCATCGCATATGCACTTGGGCATTCGTCAATTGACGGATTCTACGTAATCCCCAATCCGCTTGTTGACGATCGCATTGACAACCTTTATCCAGACACCAGTTGTAGTTCATACAAATGGAGCTGGACGACGGAAGAAGTGCCCTACTGGCACAGAATTGCGTTACCAGGCCACTGTATGATAAGTGGAGATGGTTGCTTGTAGCCTGCTAGTGGGCCCACGGATTAGTCCCGGAGTGTACCTGATTAATTACCTATAAGCGGTGAAGGTACACTGTGGCATTTTATTCGGTGGAGCCTTTTATTTAATAAACGGGAAATATCTAACAAGTACCCGCCATCGCACTGGAAAATAAGGGTTATGTCGTGCCTACACCGACTAATACCCACCTTTCCCGCATATCGGCCAGACCCACGGGAACGGTCACTCACTTCCGCGACCGTATTAGCACTGGGTGCCCTAGGCGACTCGACTTGGAAAGACTTCCTATCCCTCTCCCAGGAAAGTAAGTACTCGAAAGCACCTGCCTGAACTCTTTTCTGGATTCCAGTTACAATTACATCAACAGTGCTGCTCCACTACAGCCGAGGTAGACAGAGAGAGTGGCGCTACGTAATATTTTTCTCCGCTTCCCTCTCGGCTACAGAGGGCAAAGTCAACTAGCACGCATCCGAAGTGAGCCTACTCAGAACACTTCTGACTGGGCTTCACCTTTAAGTCGACAAATGCCCGGGAACCATTTCGGGGATCAGTAAGCATTAGTAATTTTTCCACTTAGTAAAATAAAAAGGAGAGAATAAAAACGTCAATCGAACGTACTTTACAATTATACAATTTTAACGTGGTACAGTCAAGCGACGACCTTAGCTGCTGGTCGAATGGGCCGGTTCGACCGGACTAATACCACGATCTTGCAGAATACCGGCGTGAAGTAGAAGCACCTTGTGTTTCTGCGTTTCGTTCGGTGAGTGAGGTGACTAGAAGCCCTCTCCCACTCCCCATTCCACTCCTCATCCTCCCTGTCATCTCCCAAATATCCTTAAAAGCCGGCAACGCACCTGTAGCTCCACTGGTGTTGCAGATGTATGTGAGCGACGGTAATCACTTACCATCAGGTGAACCTATAGCTCTCTTACCGCACTTTTCCATAAAACAAAATAGAAATCTGCTATTTTTGAAGCAGACCCATTGATTATGTTCTCCTGGTCGATTTCGATCACGGCGACAACTTTCGAATACTCTCGATATTTATTAACCGTGTTAAAGCTATGGCACCGCAACAGCAAACACCAATTCTGAGGCAAAAACTCAACCATCCGTATTCGATTGCTATCCGATCCTAACCAATCGAATGTTACGCGTAACGTATGAGACTATATTCGAGGAAGCGTTAAATGCAGTGTCAGAAATACGAGACGTACCTAACACAAAAGGACCACACCTGGAAACAAATATTATTTGTTTCAGGACTATTTACAGACGAGTAAGGGTTACAGGATTCAAACCCTGGACCCATGGATCAAAAATCAGACGCGCTAATGACTAAGCCTTGTAGGATACTATTTTTATTTTGTTTTATTCACAAAACAAAACCGTTCTTAAACAAGTAATTCATTAAGTAATTAAACATTATTAGGTACCATTTACATGTTTTCGCATACTCGAACCGTATGCGAAAACGTGATGATGCTCGTTTACTATTTTCAAGGTGTTAACATAATTTGTAATATGTTCTCAGAAATCTAATAACCAACACTTTCTGAACACAAAGTCTGTCGTCGAATAACCATGATCGATTCAATTATTACCGTGTTGAATTATAGAATGAAACAAAGTTATTAAAATGTTTTGCAGAGAAGCAGAAAGGCACAATTTGAAGACAATTAAGCTCTATTTTCACTCGGCTGCAAATTAATTGTCGCATGAGGCAGTTAATTTAACGGATCAGCGGTAGAGCCCCGGAATTGGGTTAAGTGAATTTTTTTTATTAGTGTGTGTTAAAGTACCTTGCTATTTGTTCTTCCTGGGATGGTTTTATTTCGTCGGTGTCATTGTTGTGCCTGACAGCCTATTTGGCAATGACCCTGCCTTCGAAGCAAAAGGCGACGGGTTTGATTCCCGCTTGGGGAAGCTATGTTCATTTAAATATTTTACAATTTAATGTATGATTATTTATCTATTTTTTTTTATATTTAAATTGCGTTAGAAGTCTTTATCAATATAGAAGTCAAAATATTTTTTTGCTTTATCTGCCCCTTTCAACACAAAAGAAACTACTGGTTGAAATTTGATGAAACTTGGCATGATTATAGCCTTGAAATAGTTTTTCGACTTAAGACATATTTTTTTAATAGTGTTCAATGACGGGTTACATCAAGATATAAAGGAGTGTCTTTTTATATAATTGTTTTATATTTAAGAATGATTTAAAAAATAATTAAAAAAGTATGAACAATGGTAAAAATTCACTATCTTGAAAAACTACTGAGCTATTCAGTTGAATTCCCGCGGGTATTATATAGAAGATCACGCTTGACCGCCAGGCGCCGTAATAGTAGCCGTAGAGAGAGAGGGAATCGGAATATTCACAAATACGCATTGCGACCCGAACCCCGGAAAGCGCGTCACGACAGACGTCGTTGAAGGTTGTCTCTTAAGTCTATAAAACTAGAAATGATATTGACGAACGTTCTACAAGCTTGCGTATGGATCTGTTATGGCTGTTTCTTCTTTTCGTTGTTTCAAGGCACATAGTTTACTTAAAATGATTAGGTTAATTAGAAATCAGATACACAGATACTTACGCTAAGTGTGTTTGTTTGAATTTTTTGCGTTTTTTGATAAGAATAAATATTATTGAACAGTGAAGTTTACTTTGGATTTTAGTTTCGTTTGGTTTTTAATAAAATAAAAGTGTACGTAACCAGTTTATTAAACGAACAGCAAGATACTACCGAGCTAGAGTAAAGGATTGATTTCTTTGCTTTAGTTTCTTATATGTATCGTAAATTGTCTGCGACTGGGCTCCCCTGGCACTAACTTATCTTAAAAGTTTATGTGACGTCTCTGCAGCTGAAAATAATAGGGGGGGTTCTAGCAGAGTGTGGTGTAGGGGAACGTGTCATGTTCCCCGAATTCCACTTCTACTCGCTTTAAAATTGTCCAATTTCCTGTTAGTATCTGATTTAGAATAACAATTAATAAAGCACTGTTATCACTGCTGCCTCGGTCAGCTGTACGTTGCTTTATCGCGAGTGAGCGATGCCGCCAATGTTTTTGTTTACGCTCCGGGCAACTTAACGGATAATATCGTATATAGATATGCTTTATAAGGCGACTGAAAGCGAAAGTTTTTTTTTAAGTCGCTTTATAAATTTGATATATTTATGATGAAGTTGACTATCTATGTCTATGTGTTTTTTCTATTCCGGGAAGGGCGAAGAGATATAAAATACTGTTGTTATTATCAAGCAATATAATAAACATAACAATACCTATAACAAATGTAGAAATTCCGGGAACTTGACCAGAAGTACTTTATTACACATACGATATATTACCTTTTACGGTTTTGACGAGTAGGTCAGTAGATGGTAGCAGTGTGTAAATGTCTCACTACTTAATTAAGGCATCCTCGCTATAATTTACAGGATTTTGGAGTCGAGAAGGGTCCGCCACGCTACTCCAATGCCGGTTGGCGGACTTCTCGTGTATTCAAAAAAAATCTTACAGTCTTTTCCTTCACCACTGAACCCGTGATAAATCAAACACTTTAAATTTGGTGTTAATAATTCTAGCGGTGGCGATACCGGTGATCAAGCCCAAGTCACTCGCGTACTATTTAATAAAAGCGACCATCCAGGTCAGTGGCCTACGTCGGTCTTCTACTTATTTAACATCGAATCCGACCTTGCACACATAGATGAAAAAAAGTGAAATTATTTTGTGAAGGAAAATACGTTTCTTTTACAAAACTGCATAAATTAGGTAATTGGGTTGCTTCATTATTATCACATCACGTATTAAAATTGTAATATTTATTGTCGGTATAAAATTGTAAACAAGAGTATCGAAGTGAAAGATAAATGTATAAAAAGTGAATTTAAATTGGAAGCTTTTCTCGAATTTGATGTTACGTAGAGATCACAAGTGGTAAACGGATTACCTCCCATAATCCTGCACGAAGGCAATAATAGGGCACTTCCTTATTTTATAAGTCACTATATGGGATCTGCTTATATTTTTTTTTGTTGTTTATTTACATAATCAAGACAATAAATCCACTAACCCAACTGAGTTGCCTCTGGTAGCGCTCCGGCTCTTAATGTACTCCCGTCATGAGAAGCATACATATTATTATTAATAATATTCTTAAAAATACCCAAAAAGCTTGCACGATCGCTGTTGTTGGTGGTTTGCAAATTATTATTTAAATAACATGGCAATTTAAGGCACAGAAGTACGTAAAGGAAATCAAATATTTTAAAAAAAAATACATTTAAATAGTAGTAGTGTAGTTTAAAAATAATATAATGTTGAGTTTTTCTTAAGTGATTTATTTACTGCTGTACAAAGGCTCCCTAAGATAGGATTTTCCATATATTTCCACACTGCGGAAATACTACCGCAAGTCAGATACAACTTGAACCACTCCCTTATTTCCATTTAGTCCTATTTTACGGACACTCACGAAAGAAAGTTGGCGGTTGTTGCTGTTACAATAAATGTGTCTTGTGTGTTCTAAAGACAACCAACCCAGGAGATACGTAAATAGTTTATTTAGAATATAAATAGCGAAACAAGAACATCTATCTTTCAAAATTACAACGAGCTATTGCTTTTACAATGTAACCGAGATATTCTATTTTAGTCTCCATAAATTTACACTTCTTAATATTAAACGAGAACCCGGCACCTAACAAGACTTTGAGCGTTAGATCTGGACACTTTAAACATCGGACAATCATAATAAATAACTAAATATATCGTCCATATATGCTGGAACTACGCTGTCCATCGGGGAACCAAAGGCCTTATTAATTCAACGTTGAGACATAGTAGCAGCGTTTCTCAAACCAAATGACATTGCCAAATATTTGTACTGCTAATAAAGTGTCATAGATGTCTTTCGCGCTATGCTATCATCGTATAGAATATCTAAAATTTGGTGATATCCTGAATCCTGCTCAAATAAGGAAAAATAATAGGCTATAGAATGACGATCTATCTACTTGTTTATAATAGGTAATGGTTAATTTTCGGGACGAGTGTTAGATATCAACTTTCTGTAATCCATGCACAGACTATCCATTATCTTCTTTTTTGACCAGTATAATAAGACTAGCAAATGTAGATTCCTTATCGTAATTCAAGGGAGGGTTCATGGCTCTAACTATTGGTTACTCGAGAAGATGCCGCCAGTTGTTGGTTGGCTTTAGCACGTGTTAGACCGCTTCTACCTTGATTTTGACTTTAATGCTCGACATCCAATCACGTTACCATAATAACATATTTTTTCTTATAACTAAATAAGAAACATTTTCATACTGGTCCATGTTTGATTTCTGGCGCTTATTATCTTGGAAGCGCCAGAAATCAAACATGGAAATAATGGAAATAATGGGTATAAATCACGAGGTGTGTCATTCATTAATTTGTTTTTAAATGTAATTCATGCTTAACAAACCGCGTACAATTCATCCTGTGAGGGCTGGCCTTCCAAGCCATCGAATATCTCCGTCGAATGAAGCTATCTAGATACGGGTTGTGACTATGCAAGCCCTTTTCTGTTTACACTTTCCCGCAGGCAAGGAGTATAACTTTAGAAATTAGTGACTTAGGTTTAGGTCAAATTACTTAGTCAAACATTTTTCTTATGTAAGTTATTTTTAACGCGTTATGTTTTAGTCATTAGTTTATAAGTTTTTTTATTCAACCAATTTTTCTAACTTTAGTCTAAGAATTTTCTGTAATCTGTGGCATATTATATTCTCATTTTTAAACATCAAACTATACACCGCTATTGAACTTTTCCAGGATGACTCCTCGTGGACGTACACTATCTTATTAAAACAAAGGCCTCTTCAAGAAAGCATTCTCTTATTACTACTCTATATTTGCGTTCATCAAATTCGGATGGACTTTCAGCCACCGTTCGGTCGTCGAAGCC
Source organism: Bhutanitis thaidina (assembly GCA_029286595.1). NCBI lineage: Eukaryota > Metazoa > Arthropoda > Insecta > Lepidoptera > Papilionidae > Bhutanitis > Bhutanitis thaidina. The sequence goes on from JAGSMS010000003.1 coordinate 3,060,903, forward strand.
TCATTGGTTCACTAACATAACTAGAAATATAAAACAGATGAAATTTGCGACGAACAATTGTAACATTTTAATATTTTTATTAAATTCACGGTGATCTGTGGCATGCTCTTTGCAAATTCCACAAGTGTATTAAAAAAAATCAAGCTAAATGGAAAAATAAATGAATTTTATTTTCTGATACAATTCTATATCTTTTTTTTTCATTTATCTCATTCACAAATAAATCCGTCCGCTGAAACATTAATCCAGCTCGACGTGGTAAAGCTAATTGAAAGCTCTGACCTCTACCCTTGTGTCGCGCTTAGAGGAGATTATACGCGACTACCGGCTCAACAACTACCATTTTATTATTTGCCGCGATCTAATTTCCTATTTTATCTCTACAAAATGTAACTTAACTAAAACTAACATAACTTACATTTTATAAAGCGTGTTTTTAAACTATCTAGTTTTTCAAAGTGACTCTTCATACATGAGCTAACTGGTAACCTGATGTAAGTGGCTACTGCGGCGCATGGACACCTGCAAACAAGTTTAGTCGAAGAAAACTATGGATCTCTGCCAGTCTGTAATAATACTGGCTTTCTATACCCTTCAAACACCCGGAACACATCAGTGAAAAACATCACTCACTACAACAGCTATGAATAACTCATCACTCAGATGGCTCCTAGGCAGAAAAGAAGTTCTACCGTCTTGTAAATACCACCGTTGGTGTTGGAGCTGTGATTGCTTATTGGTTACGGTACTCGCTTTAATATTATAACCTTTTTGAATTGAGATGCCAGCACCAGTGTAATTATTAATTACAATTTTAAATAATGAATTAATCACGTGCATGCTTGACAGATACTAAAATATTATTTCAGGGATATGTGACGTTGCAAATCGGTGACCATACTTGAGCAGCGTTACAGACTTTTCCTGACTAGGACCAAAGCATGTCCCTTAGAAAAAATGAATTACAGCCTAAACATTACGCTGTTGTGCTTTGTCTATTTTTCGACGATGTTCGTTGACGACGTAATGTCTGCGAAATGAAATCTGCCACATCGATTTTTTCCTATTTGAATCTAATGAGTCGATTAGTAGAAAGCCTTAGAAAGACCTGGTGGTGGATTCATTCTTTAGCGCAGTGAAATTGCGGTTCCTTTCCGGTTTTAATGTACTGTGTACTGTTAGATCGTTTTTCAACGCAAACCAAATAAAAAAAACCTCCGGGTCACAAGTCTCTGTATGAGGTTTACTGAGTTCGACCCACGCCGCCAAGAAAGCGCTTATAATTAATCTCTCATTAATTTTGAAGCGTATTCATTTCTGTTGTTTGAGATACTGATATTGTTAACCGTTTGTTAATGATATTTTATCAAAGCGTTATAATTTGTTGGTATAATGGGATCTCATACGATATTATTAAATTGTAAATAAGAAATTATAAAATATATTTTAGGGTAGCCAAGAGCTTAGTGATCTGTGCATTAACTTTAATTTCATAATACGGTAGAAAAATTTGAATTGCGATTCCGACAGAACTCAATTGTTATTTATAATCTTAAGTGCGAAATATATCATCTGGTTCGCCAAGAACATGCGAGTATGAAGTCCGTCAACCGGCACTGGTACAGCATGGGGGACGGCACCAAAACACTCTTAGGTGTATTATGGGGAATCCTGTGCCCAGCGGTGGGATAATTACAAGCTGCCTTTTATTTCACTATTTGTAAACTGCGTATACACGCATCCACAGCGGCAGCTACCGAGCTGGAATGGCTGATTTTAAAATTAATTTAAATTTTCCACGAGATTACATTCTGCCTACAAAGTTTGTAGAATGTTATAAAACTGTTACACTCTGCTCGTACCACAGATAGCGTTTCATAACCGCGTTATTTAACTTAGTTTCTATTAAATGTTCGTTAAATAATTTAAAAAAAAAAATAAGATTTAAAAAAGATTGAGTTGAAACGTTCTGTACGTTTTATTGAGTTCATTATACATTCAGTAACGAGTGATGTGCATTTTATATTTAATTTATTCAAATAAATAAAATATAATAACGATATCAAGCCGCATAGGCTTCTTATGTACAAATAGATTATATACAGGCAGAGAAAAACTACATTGGATGTCACTTGCAAGGGAAAAAAAAATATCATATCGAAAGTTACAGCATCACATTAAGTCAAGCATTAATTCGTTCAAAAATATATTAAAATTAAACGAAGATCACGGACAAAGAGAGGGAGAAAGAGAAGAAATATTCAAAGGGTTTCAATATTCTAAGCCGCATAACGACGTGAAATTTTAATGTTTTTCAATCTGTATCAGATTTAACATATTTTTCCTTAAGTTTTATATAATTATTATTAGCTTTCAGAACACTGCCGTATATAATTTGGTGAAGTTTATGTCTGCTTAGTGTTTATATATTTGTGCGTTATACAAGGAGTCCTAGTTATCAGGTATCACCAGCTTTACGCCTCTTTTACTAACCCTGATCTTCCTTTTCAACTGAGATGACTGTAATCTCGGGTTAACTTTGACGTCAGGACGTCTAACACCTTAGTAACTTTGACCTTGGGTGCTGCAAAGAACTCAAAATACCGAAAAGTAAAAAAAAATAAACAAATTATGATAATTAGAGCCTTAGTAGCTCCCGGGCTAGGGCAGTATCGTAGTACGCAAGGGTTCGATCCCCGGTACCGACAGCAAAAAAAATTATAATATTAATTTTAAGTACTCAATTTATCGCGTGCTCGTCTAAGCACACAAATAAAGTAAATTAATAAAATCTCCAATCCAAAGTTACTGACTGGGTGCACTGGCTTTAGTTATTTTCACAGGATGTGTCAATAAAGCCGTGTCTCGGGGAAATTACCTCACCTTGCACTCCTTTAAATTAAAAAAAAAACATGATGGCATATTCCACAGGTATGATGTCGATTATGCCATATTTTGTCAAAATGCCAACCTCACCTGTACGTGGTGCTAACAAACGAGGTGTCGTCAGAATTGTGTATTCATTTAAATGTTATTAAAAATGGCGTAATGTAAAATATTATTTTGTTATTCTCTTTCAGAGTAGAATAATCCTAATGTCTCCTATTTTCAAGTTCCGTATCATTTACAAACTGAATAAGCTTGTTTGCAATTTCAGGATGTTTATGGTCTTGAGTTTCAAATTAAAGCCGGTACAATCAAAATTAATGTAGCACATTTGCATAATATGCATACTTAATTTAACAAACATCGGGGTTCTGTTAGCATAGTAAAAATAACAACTATTACTGACAATTGCTCAGTCGTAGTCATTTTTTATATTAAAAACTAACCTTTGCCCGCGTCTTAGCCCGCTTGGAATTTGGTAATCCCATTTTGTGGTTTGTTGTCCCTCTTGCACGCCGAAACGCAAACTCTTGCAAATAGTTGACGTGTTTTTTTGTACAGCAACAGTCAAAGTCAAAGAATAGCATAGACTACTTTTTATTCTGAAAAAAAAAAATCCCGATTCCCGAGCGAATTGCGATAAGTGAATTCCACGGGGGCGTGGTTGGACGGTGAGTCCATGGTACGTGGAGAAATTCAACCTGTCAAAAAAGGGTTTCACCGCTTATGTCTGGATTTGCATTATGTGGGAATTGACTAAAAACTGAGGGATAACTAAACTATTCCCCAAAATGTAAAAGCAATCCCAAATAAAATAAAATACTCAGAGTGAATGTTTGATTATATAATACATTAAGTGGATAAATAATTTATATTTGCAATGCTACCAGCTTCTCTTACATAACACTACCACTAACTTATAACTTACTGGTTCGATTTACACTTTTATAGCCTCGTATAGGGCTTAGTCATTATTATAATCATTGATATAATAAGGAGCAGGCATGAGTTTAGCAGTGGGGTACACCGCTAAAGTCATGCCTGCTATTCATTTTTTCACAAAGCATGCTGTTTGTATCCATAGACTTACAATACCTAAAGGCAGATATTTTCCCAGTTAGAAGTCCATAAGTGCAGTTCGGGACGGCCTAACCCATACTGCATTAAACAAACACTATACAACTCAGGTACGATGACATTAAGAGAATTTCTTCTCCAACAGTTATCAGAGAAAACAGCTATACGGACTTCCTATCGACCACTGTAGAATTTAGATAGACTAGGTCGCGTAGTAACAATTAAATAATCTGCGATTAAAGGTCCTTGAAGGTCATTTGTTACGTAGTTTCTACTGCTAACAGCTCTTTAATGTACTCAAAAATTAAATAATTTAAAATAGCGTCGTGCTACCTACATGTTAACTTATCTTAAATTGATACGTTTTTATCACAGATAATAATAAATGATACTGCCGGGCAGCTCCTCGCAGAACTTTTGTCAATGGTGCCGACAGAACATCAGCGCTGTAGCCTTTCGGCTGTAGCATCATGCTGAGTCAGTCGCCGTTTTATAGCTGCAATACTGATGTTAATATTATTTATTTACTGTTTTTGTAATTTTCACTAAATGTGTTGTATTATATTGTATACCATATATCTTTATAAAAAGTAATTTCGTCGTATAATTGTAAGTCTAATCGCTTGATTAAGCCTCGTTGCGAGGCGAAACACCAGTGGCGTTTTAAATATGGGTGGTGAATATTATCCAGTGTCGAGTGTGTTAGCGTGGGTGATTGTGGTAGCGAAGGTTTGTGGTACTTCTCGTATTTAGTCTTTCTCTCTCGTACTAGGTAATTAATACAATTTCGGAATATTTTTGGTACGGAATAGTACAATGTAAATAACTAACGTCTTTAAAATAAAGGATTTACGCAAAGTAACGTCTGATACCGAAAAGTAACGTTTTTCATCATACATACCATATAACATGAACACATAAAACGCAAAGTTGGACGTTAAGCTGATTACAGCGTGTAATTCCTGCTCGGGGTGACACGTTGGTAGAAGCAGGTGCCTTTAATAAGCCTTTATCGTACACACAACAGCGAACTTCATTACAAAAAATCAATACAATTCTATAAATTAGTTACAAAATACGGCATTTATATAAAACAGTAAATCCCTGTGTAAAACTAATAAAAAATGGAGTCATCAAATTCCTCGTGTAGTAAACAATACAATAACAAACCATCTATCTCGTCGTTGGCATATTAGTATACCTTGCCTTAACAGCCTGTAAATAGTCATTTTTTTAAGGAAAAAGGCGGCATTCGAGCGTTTTGTGAATACCTACTCGCCTATGTACATCTGCAACACCAGAGGAGCTACAGATGCGTTGCCGGCCTTTAAGCATATTTGCCGGAAGGGAGGCATGATGTGGTTGGGCCAGTAGGGGCGAAGGCCTTCGGTTATCTTACTAATATAACGAAATGCAAAAGCACTAGGTGCCTCTACTTCAAGCCCACTCATTCAAGCAGCAGCTAATCCCACGGCTTGATTCTATCCCGTACGAAAACTTGCCAAAATCTCTACACATGGATAGCGGACTGGCGATTATAGTACCAGCCACCTCGAACCGTAGACGCTGCTTCCCGTCATCGGTCTACATATATGACGTATCGTCACGTATTTTTCGAAATAGTTATTCCCCCATATATCGCTCGCCTTTTATGAAACCCACATGAAGAATAAAATGTAGATTCTTACCGCCCATACCGCACGGCATCAGCATCAGAGTCCGCTTGTCTTATTACAGTATCTGTCTTAAAACATTATTATATCTTATTGTATTCTTTCTTCATTATCTATCACCCCGTACAAGTCCACTGCTGAACAATGACGTTTCCATCAATGCACTAACAAAAGCTGCGTTAGTGAGCGGAGTGCATGGAATAAGGTTTCAGCACATTCGTAGCGACTTGGGGAGCGACTGATGATTGACAATAGTCTATCATCAGTCGCTCGCCAGAACCTCACCCGGCTGTTCAGCATGTGGTTGACATTGCCAAGTCATAGCATCGTAATCATTAGACTGTGTGTTAAGAATATATGTAGTTTTTAATTAGGGTTCCGTACGGAGACCTGTCACTAATACCTTTAAAGAGCTGTATCTTTTCTACCGGTTCAATATTACTTTTATGTATACCTTTTCTTATTTTCTGTCGCAGAATATTTCTCAAAGAGATCTACTTTTTAAATTGCTCTTTATGTTCACAATGTTAAAACTTAAAACTGCGTAATAAAAAATTCAACTAACGTGTTGAAGACACGTTAACAATATGGCTTCATTACGCTTTCTACTAGAAATTTCCGTGCCCTACGTGTAAAAAGTTAGCTAGTGCTGTAAACTCTGCTCGCGACTGACTAACAATAGAGTTACGTGGTATTTTGTTTACTAAAATTGCTAGCCGTCAGATGTAAACTAAAATTATAATTGTAATGTAATCATGCCATTTTAGTATTTTTTTGTTGTTGAGCTTGCTATATTTATCTTGCTTGCTACTACAATCCAAAATCGATTTATTTTAACTTAAAGAATAAAGTATTTTGGAACTCAAACCCGTGTCAGGTATAGGCAGAGTTTACGGATTCCATTCTGTACGACTCAAGGCAGCCAAAATGGCTTTAGCAATCCACTTATTGCAGAATACAGGTTTCTTTACTTTTTACGGATGACTGCATATCGTTATTTTAGATCTGACGTATGTAAACAATGAATAAACTGAGAAGTAATATATAATAAGCTGCTCGAATGGGTCGGCGCTTCCGTAATGGTACCACGGCCTCGCAGAGTACCGGTGGTGATGTATAGATACCTCGTGCTTCTGCAATTCGTTCGAAAAGTGAGGTAACCAGAGGCCTTCTCTCCTCTCCCTTCCTCTCTTCAACCCCCACCAAAATATTCCAATGCACCTGCAGCTCCGCTGGTACCTAATTACTTTCATGTTAAGTATTTATGTCGGTTACACAAAGTTTAATCAGCTAAATAAAATTGCAATATAATTAATTGAGTTCCAAGTGTAATTTATATTTTCATAAAAAGTTTTAAGTTTTAAATACTAAAACATTTAACGCTTTTGTGAAAATGTGCAAAAGAAAGTTGAAAGGCCTTACACTAAAAGGCTTTAAAAGGGGCAGCAACAAAGATTTACAACCCCAAAGCCTTTGAAGTTTTACGTGCAAATGTATAAATGCATTTTCGTAACAACTACAACTTAAAATTTTAACAAATAAAACCTAAAAACTTTAACTACACGTTAGATCACGTACGTGGGTATTAAATTCATAAGGCGTTAAATAATGTAATTAAAGTTTAAAAGAGCTTTATTACTATGTCTACGCCATTTGACGGTCCGTCTGTCCGTCCCTCCGTCCGTCCGTCTGTCCTTCTAACCGTACGTCCGACTCAGATATATTGAGGTTCTATGCAAATCCAAATCCCAACTCGCACTTGGCTGATTTTTTTAAGTCTAAAACGTTTAAACTAAACGTCCCGTTATCACTAGAGCTTATTTGAAACAAAAAGACCGGTCGCCTCTATAACGGCGTCCTTAGTCAGTCTATATAGACTATGAAAACTAAAAAAAAAAGAATCAATAAAAAGTGTGTGTGGATGTGGATTTCTTGTATTAACGCGAACATCAAATTTGAAATGAAACTATAATTTTGTTTTTATGTTCCCGATGTTTCGAGTACTTTACAGCATCATTAGTCACGGCTTCCTTCAGGTTTTAACTATTTTTGTGTTTTAAATATATTTTGCTCCTATCTACGAAGAATGGACACACAGTATTTTCGGGTCGTGCACTGGTATGCATGATTTTAGATTTAATTTTATTTATTACTGCATCCCAAGTCGGTAGTAGCAACCAGACCTCTTCCCTATTTGGATGTTTTTTTTTTATTTCAATATTCTCGCGAATCATCCTTGGCAGGAATCGGTGTTCTTTTGCGAGGATTTGTGCTCTACTAAATCTGGTGTAGTGGTCGGGGCTCTCTATACGTACACAGACTTCCAAGAGCGTTGGACATTGTTATGACGACGATTAAAAGGAATACAATATTCACCACTGTCTAATACATACAATGTCTAGTAAAATTATGTTTCTATTATAAGAGACGTGCCGTACTCGGATGTGAAACAGATGTTTATCTAGATAAGTAATATCGATCGACGAGAGAACATTTACCGACCCTTTTAACAAAAGCTGCAATCTTCCAAGGAAATAACATCGACACGCTCGGAACTACAGATAACACGCCCAATTTTTCCGACCGCATGTTATTAATGTTATTAACTTTGTTTATTCCGTCGACCACAATTTTGCGGGGTGCTCATGTTTACTGTTTTATAAATAGAGTAACTCATTCGACAGTTAACGGCAACAAATAACAACTTTATTTAAATAATATTCTTTTAGTAAAAGCACATGGGACTACGTCAGCCTATTTTAATCCACTGCTAGACTTAGGCCTCTCCACGAAAGTGCCATCAAAGCACGATATGCATTTATTGGAAGCTTTGGCCAACTATCACTCACCACCCTGAATAATACAGGTAAGTTAAGAAACAAGCACATAGTCCATCTGATGGTAAGTGGTTAATTTGGCCCATAGGCTCCAGCGTGGTAGAGCCAAGCGGCGGCTTTTGCTGCTGCTCGAATGGGCGGCTCAACCGGGTTGGTACCACGGCCTCGCAGAATACCGACGTGAAGTAGAGGCATCTTGTGCTCCTGCGTTTCTTTCGGTGAGTGAGGTAACCGGAGGCCCACTCCCCCTCCCCATCTCCCTCCTCATCCTCCCTCCTATCACCCAAATATCCTTAAAGACCGGCAACGCACCTGCAGCATCTATGGTGTTGCAGATTGCAGTATGTGGGCGACGGTAATCATTTACCATTAGGTGAACCGCTTGCTCGTTTGCCGTCTTTTCTATAAAAAAAAAGGCTGCGTCTATTCTCGGTTAATGAATATGAATTAAGTAATAAAAATATTGGTGCTTTATACTGCTTCGTGACACATTTCACTTGGTGATAAGATTCGGGTTGGTTCCACTCTCGTATCTATTTCTGTCGCTAATCAGCTATGCATTCTGTTTTGCGTTTCAGTTTGCAAGGTAGCCAGTATACTTGCAGCCTGTGAGATATTCCATCTTAATCTTCAGAGCTGACGATGCATCTGTAAAGTCCTTCGATTGATTTTGTTTGCAAATGTCCGTGGGGTCAGCCTTCAGATTCGTTTGTCAGACAAGTTCAATAAATAAACTGCGTTTACCAATATGAGTAGCAATCGCATATTACTATTGCAATTATTAGATAAATTTTATTTGTATTACTATTATATTATCCTATTATATTATTTATGTGTATTATTATTACATATTTATATGTGGTCACGTGACTGCTATATTAACACGACCGGAGAGGGTCACGTTTTAACAGAATACTTGCGTGAATTAATGCTGTTTCATATAGGGATTGATTGACGAGGTAAGGAAGAGTTGAGGGTAAACGGGTAGGGGGGAGTGAGCCGCCGGTTACCTCACTCACCGAACGAAACGCAAAAACATGCCTCCACGTCACGCGGATATTCTGCGTGACCGTGATACTACCCCTGTCGAGCCGACCCAGTCGACCAAAAAAAAAAACATTCTTTAGATATTAGATGTTAAGTTCCCATTGCATTGTTCTATTTACAAAAATTCTGCATAACTCAAACTGCCTATAAAGATTTTGAAAAATATATTTATGAACGTCAAGTCGTCAAGTATTAATAATTCACGAACATAAACAACATAACATAAAATATTGTAGCTAAATGTGGCTAAAAGTTATTTAATTAAATTGAAATTTGTTCAACCGTTATTATCGTAGGATTAAGTGTATATGATTACAATAAACACACTTCAAGCTTATGCTAACCTCGACTTAATTAAGTTTTAATTCAAACATGATTTTATTTTTACGATATGGTATTACATTTTTACTCTGTAATACCACACAGTAATAATGTTCAGTTCTTTTTGTATTTGTTAGTAATTTTTAGCTATTAAGCATTAATAAAAGAGGGCAGATAATTTTTACAATTTTTAATACTTCTTTTTTTTATCTCAGCTATAATTAACGTAGTAATAATAAATAATTATTAAAGAAAACGTTTACTTAAAATCCAAATTAATTTTCATTTCTTCATAAACTTTAACTGTTATCACGGTAAAAGACCATTTGAAAAAAAAAATGGTACTTAAGTAACGATATTTACGGTATTACTTCGTCTACAAGCGATGTTTAAAATATAATTAAAAGTTTGTGTATAAACTTGTGTGTATTTTTTGTAATTACGAGTCATGTTTGTACAGGCCATGAAATTTTTATTCATTATTCAATCTCAATAAAGTTTGTCAAAATAAAGCAATTTGTTTTTCTTCAAAAAATTAAAGAAATTACTTATGGAGATAGCAATAAAAAAATACATCCGAATTCCAGCACAAGAGGGCTGCGACACCTTCAATGATATCCAAAGATAATTTAGTACAAGTGCAATACCAGCAAGGTAGCCGACAAGAAAGTTCTTCTTTCTTGTGTTATTATTTATATTATTTTGTACGTGGTAGATCCAAACGACGGTTTCTGCTGCTGCTAGAATGGACCGGCTTTACCGGTTTAGTATCGCGACCTCGCAGAATACCGGCGTGAAGTAGAGGCGTCTTGTGCTTCTGCGTTTCGTTCCGTTAATGAGGTACCTCAGTCTCACTCCCATTCCCCAAATATCCTTAAAGGCCGGCAACGCACATGCAGCTCCTCTGGTGTTGCAGATGTACGCGGGGGACGGTAATTACTTACCATCAGGTGAGCCGCACGCTCGTTTGCCTCCTTTCCTAAAACAAAAAATATCTCTCTCTCTTATTACACTATATAAACATAGAGATGGATCCTAACCTATGTTAAAATATGAAATTCGTTGTAAGTATATTTGAGCGGATTTAATTTAAATGCATTTTAACGGATTTAAATTTGTTTTTTCAAGTGTTCCTTATGATTTTTGAAGTGCTGTAGAATTTTTTTTATCCAACTTGATATTTTAAATAATAAAATTAATGTTAATTTGTTGATCATATGTGATACTTGTATAGATGTTAACATTTTGATCACACATGATCTACCACTTATTGGCATACAAATTTTACAATATGATATAGTTTCAAGACTATATAAGGTATATTACATTATAATGAAAAAAGCAAATAAGAAAATTTGCATGAATTGTGGTGCCATGGTATAGGACAGGATACTAGGTGGGCAGCCGCTATAGACAAACAAAAAAAAATGTCGCTTGCGGAAATCAAATTTATTAGAACTTCATTAATTTATCAAACCAATGGCAGTCCATTATGACGTGTCGATCGAGAAACGTTACGTAGGTACTTTGACATTTTCAAAAACTTTTCCCTGTAATACTGACGAGGCGATTCTTTGGTAAGTAAAATTGGATGTTCGGTAAGATATTAACTTCAGCGAGTAAGTTTTTAATTTTAAAAACTTTTGAAATATTTTTCTGAATACCTTTAGGAAGCCAACCAAAAATTTTTGGTCTTTGGTGCCTGTTATGGAAAAAAAAATATTATCATACTTTTCTGTAAATTAAATAGTCACCATTATAAAACTTACATAGGTAAAGAATTTAATTTATTCTAATAAGCACAATAAGACTGATTTATTTATTTTTATTTGCAATTTTCTTTATTTAATTACGAGAAAACATATAACTCATATTAATATTTTATAAAAGATACCAATGTAAATTATACAGCACTTAAATAAATTTACTTAAGTGCAGCAGTCTTTTAGTTTTTTTTGTTGCTATTTAAATGGCATTACTAATATTCCTGATAACCCTGCAACTAGAGTGGTTCACGACAATAGTCGAATGGCGTGCTCGAACCTGCGACATCATGTTTCGTAGTCCGCACCCTTACTTTGCTTGTTTATAATCAAAGACTGCAGCAGTTGATGACAAGAAAGGAACGAACTATTATATGATCAGGGAAAACATTAAACTATTGTATAAAAGGTAATCGTGGGTTTAGCTTGTTAAAAGTAAATATTACGTTTAGTTTAACCCACGATTCGTAAAAGCTTTTCTTATATTTTTTTTTAAATCCATAACATTTCGAGTAGTGAGATAAACAAAAAATTTAAACAAATAAGGCAAACATATAAACATTGATTTAAAACATATAGACATATATACTAGTGTACGTGGTAGGGACCAGCAGCGGCTTTTGGTACTGCTCAAATGGGCCAGCTCGATCAGGGTAGTACCACGTCCTCGTAGAATACCGGCGTGAAGTAGAGATATTTTGTGCTTCTGCGTTTAAACATTGATAATCCAAATTAATTATGAGAAGGAAAATCAGACCGCATTTATTTTTTATTATTGTTTGAAACACTGAAATAAAACTAAGCGCAGTTAATCTATGTACTTTGAGAAGTGCAAAGATTTAAGATATTCGTATGCACAGAATTCGTTTGTAAATTATATAATAATAATTTTCATTCTCCGCCCCACTTTTGTTCCAACCTGGACAAAAGAACAATAAGAACGAGACTAATGTCTTTTGCCTTTTATTAAATAACGAAATGATACGTTCTTAACTTTAAAAAACTATTCCTATCTTTAAATTGATTTAGTCCAACGCCATGTAAATATTTTTAATTTAAATTGCTAATAAAATAATTTAAGATTTATTAAAAGTAAAAGAGACTTGTCACGCGCACTAGCCTAAGAACCATAACACTATATTATTGTGAACAAGAAATAGTCAGCAGGACTCTGTAGATAAGTGTAATTTTCGCTGTTCCTCAGTCGGTAGTAAATTTACAAATAAAATATTGGCCGAATGTGGAGAAAATGAGGCCACTCTAGCTTCACAAGGTAGTCTCTAAACTGCAACAATAGCTTCTCCATTTTAAATCCTACAGATGAAATTGAACTGAACTCGGTTATTCAATAACTTACATCCATGTAGAAAATGTAAGCAAAAGGTCATCAACTAAAAATCTAACATACATCTCTGATACCAGTTTGTCTGAAAGCGTGTTTCCAGAAATATAGAAAATCAATTCAGTCTCTTTAATATATAAAAATGGTTCAAATAATATCTCTCAAACTACCGATCAACAACCTTGTTTCCAGCGTTCTGCTCCGATTCCTGCCAAGGACGATTCGCGAGGCTATTGAAATTAAATAACATCCCTATTTCAATAGACAAGATGGCTGGGTCCTTCTTGGGATCCGGTAATTAATAAAATTAAATCCAAAACCAAACATACCACTGCACGAACTCAAGATAGCGTGAGCTCATTCTGCGTAGATCAGACCAAAAATTTATTATTATGAAGCCGAAGTTAGCCGGGTTAACTATGACATCAGAACGTCAAACACCTCAGCCACCCTGTGACCACAAGTTTTGTAAAGCACCAAGCTAATTAAACGCAATAAAATAGTGAACAATAGTTTTAATTCAAATAGCGGAAAAGTATAAGAAAAGTAATAGGCTTCCTCTTCTCAGGTTCTTTCTTGTTATTATAAAGTTAAAACTTACTCACGAAATCAATTGATTTTGTTTTTCGCGTAATGAATATATCGCGCATATTTATCTTATTTAAAGTAAGTGCAACTTTAAATAAGATAAATATGTGCCATAAGTCAACAGTATTCCGCGGTGTATGTTTTCAGTCATATAATCATCTAGATGTGTCTCAGATTTTATCATTGACGCGAATCTTATCTATTAACACAAAACTTTCAGCTTAATTATGGTTAGTGTGTTTTACGTTGAAATATACATCCATAGTTTATGAACTAGTTAATATTTGTAATAGAGTTATTATCCTAAGTAAACATAATTTTCAATGGGCTTGTTTGCTTAGGATTGTGAAGAATAGTTTGTTTACAAACTGTATAGTTCACCTCGAGTTTTTATAAAGGTAACCTTATTAGTTATCTTATCCCACCGTATATATGAATATATTAAAAATACTAAACCGATTTTCATAAAATTTGATATTTTCTTCTTCACTGGTACTAACAAAACTTTCATTAAATGTCAATAACATCGCATTCATTCTAAATACATAAAATATCACCAATGTTTATTTTGAAATATAAAAGCCAATTATTAAACTTTTAAACACTTTCGCAGTATTTACTATTCACTGACTGTTCATTTCTCTGAGTTGAGATTTAATTCGGTCATAATTTATTTGAATTTTATTCAGTTCAATGTAGCAAATCATATCTAAGAGTACTAAAAGTCTTTATTTATTCAAGCTGTGGAAACGGCTCCTTTCATTTTACGCTAGAAATTGAAGAAACTATTTTAATTGGAAAAAAAATCTTTTTTGATTTTTGTTAATAATTTCATTTAAAACGACATGGTCTTACTTCACCATCACACAGAGCCTGAATTACTGTTATTACATTTTCTTAAGAAGGATTATGAATAGGATGTTTCTAATATATGTTTTAAACTTTAAACGCCTAACAAAAACTATGTTAATGGTCAACATGATGCGTATAATTCTAACTATAAAACTGGATAAATTCTCTTCGGCAATTTGTAAGCAGATTTGTTAGTTAATTACAGTTGTTAGGCTAATTCTCTAAAGACCATTAGCAACTGAACAAAATGAAGGAAATGTATCGTAACTAATCAAAGAAATCGACCATAAATAAGAAGTAATTTCGTAACATAATTGAATTTCGGTAACAAAAAAGGAAAATATCAATTTGAAAAAATGTCATTCTTCGTGTCCGATAAACAGATTTTGCTGCAGCTGATGCTAATTCTAATTGATGTTTTTTTTTTCATTGTCATTTAATTCATTCATTCAACTTCTCTATGAAATATTTTTTTTTTAAAATATGTCATGTTAAATTATATGTTCACATAATATACTGTACTATATTCATACATATGCCATGTCTAAGTTAGTACTAAGATCGCTGTATCTGACATCTTGTATGATATTAACCACTATTCTGCGGCACGGGTTTTGATTATTTGAATATGGCATGTTTAATAAGGTTATTCGACCATTTGTTGATGGTACAGATGGTGTCTTGCATTTTGCTCGTTTCTTGCGAAAGCAAATTGAGAATGTGGTGTGCAGGATTTTTTTTAGATATATGTTTTACCTGCTCGAGTGTAAAATTAATACGGGTTACAAAATTTATTAAAAATATTTGAGTACTATGCTATTATTAATCTACATGAAAATATATATAATTAAATTTTAAAATAAAATGGCAATAGATTCGTTGGAGCTATTTTGCACGTGCTCATTATAGTATTTCTTCGCACACCAGTGATGCTTACATATAATCTAAGCGGCTCGATCACAGAACTTGTTAAGAAAAATATGACTGTTTATCGGAAAACTGAGTACACTCATATCTCTGACATCATTCTCGAATTATTAGATAATGTAGTTCTCAGAATTATGTTGTTATGTGTATGTGCATTGATTGCAGGGAGCTAAGTTGTAACGTGCTAGAGCCGAGCGGCGGCTTTAGCTGCTGCTCAAATAGGCCGGCACGACCGGGTTAATACCACGACCTCGCAGAATACTGGCGTGAAGTAGAGGCGTCTTGTGCTTCTGCATATCGTTCGGTGAGTGAGGTAACCGGAGGTCCCATTCCCCTCCTCACCCTCTCACCCACATCCCATATACCCTTAAAAGCAGTTTTACAAATCTATACCTATAAAGTAATCAGTAAAAGTAGAAATTTTGGGGACGGTTTAGTATTTAAAGAACAAATTTTAATAACATTGGGAATAGAGATGGGTTTTCCAATATCGATTATCTAATATCCTTCAGAGAGTCTATAGAGTAACATACCGTATTTACCGTATTTTATAATGCTACTATAAAATACGGTAAATTGTCCTCTTGAAATTAGGGCATCTAACAGTCGGTACGTGTTTATAATTAAAGAACTTATTTAACACAAAATAGCAGAATCATCTCAATAATAGTCTAATTTCGGGATTAAGTATCGAAAGGGTGACTTGCATGCAACATGCTGATTTATTTATCTGCAACGATGGCACTTGGATGATTAGCTTCACACAAAATTAGATTCTCTCTAAAAAAAAGTGAGACATTTAAATTATTCCTCAAAATTTTGGGTGAACGGAACTTAAGTGTTATATTGAAAGCTTATCGATGGAGTTTAATAAATACCTGCCATTAAATCCGTAGACACACTGGTTAGGATGAAACTTTGGCATAGATCTGAGATGACCGATCCGAGACTTACCGGGTTCTATACAAGCACAGCTGCATCCGATTGAGAAATCCTCTGTGACATTTGAGATGATCCACATGGATATGATGTGTCCAATTTACCATTAGATACACCGACAAAATAAGAGCTTACACTAAACATGTATTGTTGTACCATGCTAACAACAAAAGCTCACATACTCGTAGCACCCTTGTAGATAGTAGCACTTGTTTGGCATTTCGAAATATTTCGTGGTCGACGGGGGTCGCGAGTTTTTTTTGGAGAACTTAATAATTTTTGAGAAAGACATAGCTAAGAAATCCACTCTATAACAATATCAACCCGCGCTAAATTGCACAATGTATCAAATAACAGATGTTGCACCACTTACACTGCTTACAAAACGTCTATATTGTGTACCTCCAGAATTATTAAACTTATTTCAACTTCATGACATGTCAATTGATTCCGTAGCTTCGTAACGGAATATTCTGTGCAGGATGACTGAAGCGGCAGTAAAAGATATACAACGATTTAATCCTGAAAAGGCAAACATATTGACATTTCAAACAAGAGAAACCTCAAGTTCAGTACAACTTTTGAGATCTACAAGATATTTGATAATGATCATTATCTCATTTAACCAGTCAAAGCAGGTGGCAGTCAGCTTCGCTGGGCTAAGGATTGCTATCCTGCGCCTTCAACCACTGGCAATGACAACGAATTAAACTGTGAGTAGCATTAAACAAATTATCACAATATTTTATAGCCGTGGAGGGAAAATAGAAACATTACTAAAGTAAACTACTTTAAACCAAAAAATATTTCTCCCTTTATACTAAACAAAAATTCCGTTTGAAATATCTTCGGTTACAATAATAAATTATTAAATACTGTCTAATAAATTATTTAAAACTTTAGTTTTAAATATTAATTATTTAAGATTGAAATTTCTAAGTAATAATAAGTATTACAATTAAATCAGGTTCATTAAATACTGCAAAAGTATTGGAACATCTTATTTGTTTTCTCGTTATTGGATGGACATCGGCAAAACGGTCACTTGAGCTGTAGTGCTGTTCGGTGTTGTTCGTATATTCTTAGTGCTTTGTTAATTAAGTTTTAATAGTAAAGTCTTTGATTTAAAATAGTTAAAGGTGTAAAATAAATAAGTAAAGTGATAAATTAGTCATTTATTTGTAATGGATCAAGAAAAGGACAGCAGTGCTACTCCCCTAAAAGATATCCCCTTTTGGTTCTTTAGTATATGTCTCTACGTCTGTTCTGTATATATAGTAGGCACTGTGCTTGGATAGTTTGTTTTGTTTTAGTAGTTTAATTAGTCTATTATGCTACATACTAGCGCGGATATTATGTGTGCGTTTGTTCAATGCACATTAATTAAAGTCAGGACATTGTAATTTTTGAAAATGGATATCTCAAACAAGTCACAATACATTATTTGTAAAACATGTACAAGTGATTTATAATAATTTCCATGGTGATGAGATTCACCAAATGACTACAATCACAAAATATAAATTGTACTTCCCAAATATGCCAGACCTCCATTTCCCAGATCGTTGCCGAGTAGTAGTCAACGAGGGAGCGAGCTGGTTGCTACGGCGATCAATAACTCGTGTACCAAGAGTTGGGATTACGAAAAATCATCTAAACTAGGGAAAGCAATCCAATTGTCGATATTGGACTGATAAACTTTCTTATAGTAATAAAATTAGAATAACCGCCGTGTGGTTAAGTGATTAGGGAACCTGACTTCTGACCTACAGCACTGGTAGCCAATATTCAAAGCTCAGCGGTAGCCAATATTTATACAAACATAAATGTTTGTTTTCAGGTGCTACATCCCGTGTCTTTGATACTGCATCTGACCTTATTTCCTATCTTATAGTATAAGCGTTGTATACGGATATTATTCCTCTTTCACAGCCTGGACATAGGCCCTTGAGAGGTAGAGGTTTGCTGTGATCACCACGCTTGGCCAGTGAGTTGACGATCGCTAAACCAGATATGTTGCCCCTTAAACGCTGCTGCCCGTCACCTATCTGAATAATTTAAGTTCATATTTGAGATGGTTATTTCACCATCCGTCTGGCATTTCTCTAATTTGACACTCTCGGTGATCTTAAAAATTGTTCCCTTACGCAAACACCACAAGGCACATTTGCCACGGGAAACTATACACGGAAGAGTATCTCAGTGTTTATATACTTGCGGCACTAGCTTGTACCCTGCGCAGTTGGCAACTGATAGTATTCTTAATGATCATCGTGGTCATGATGACATGACATACACAAGATCCCTGATAAATTTTATTTTGATTGTATTATTTACAAAGGATCAACGTGGCCACAATCGGTCAAAATAACATCGCCGGTTTAATTACACTTCGAATGTATTATTTACAAAGGAATAACTGTGAAACGAGTGGATCAAACCAAAGCATAAGTATCTATTATGCATTTACTCAAGCGTACTGTATGAGTGATAAGCTTTGATTGACAGTTTAAACCAGTCAGCTGTAGAAACGATGAGCATAAGCTTTGATATAATACAAGATATCTTGTAGTATTCTCTTAAGAAATGTTTATACTCAACCAGTATTGCCACGCATTTAATAATATTTTCGTAATTTATAAGAGCATTTATAAGAGCTTATGCTAAGCCTACATTAAATAAAAAAGTTAAAACTGAAATAACCAATCATTATTAATTAATTCAATGAAAGATCGAGAGATTTCTATCCGGTTGCTTAAGCTTTCGATTGAATAATACTTAACTTTTGTTTTCTTTATAAATTAAATGTTGTGTTAAGATAAGGGCATCTCAGATAATGGAATTAAGGATGGAACGGTGCGGACGTGCTTTCTTTTAGACTTACCTAAATAGGATCATTAAACATAGGACTTATTTTCGTTGTCGGGCAGCAGGTACATTTTATCAAGACAATTTATTCGGAAAATAGTGTTGGGAATTTATTTGAATACATTTATAATACAGCGTTTTTAATACTATTTTTTGTAAACTTGTTTGATAAAGTAAACTTAAGAGACAGAAGAGATCTCTCTTGTTCATAGATTTTCAAAGAAGTTGAGATGACATTTGTATTATTATTTTTTCAGAACGGGTCTTTTAATTTCAAATATTTCTATACTCGCTAGGATTTAATGCCGTTGAGTTAAACTTACTCTTCTGGACCAAAGGGTTGATTTTTTATGTTCAAGTCTTAGCTATTACTAATAATATACAGATATAAATGAGAGAGTGTGACGAGATAGGGAATCCACTTCATACGAAATTTATCCAATTGAAAATTACACTAATTAAAAGTTTCTGAAGTTGAAACTGATATTGAACTGGGCTGGGTGCGACGGATTTAACATTCTGAACATTGAAATTTGTGAACCGACTAAGTAGTTATTGGGACTTATGATAGAATAGAAATTGATGAAATACCAAAGCAAATAGAAAAAAACTCTAAATCTATATACATATGACTGACCACTGACTAATCACGAAATCTCTCGAAATATAAACCCTTACCTTAACATATTATAAAATGACCAATTTTAATTTTAGTTAAACTATATATAATTAACTATACACTTTAATTTTATTACGTTTCAAAAAATTGCACTTAAAATTAATTTTAAGCTACTTGCCGGCCTTTAAGGATATTTGGATATTATAAGTACACACACATACCGCGTTTAACGGTACACACTAGAAGAAATTGGGTTCATATTCACAAAATATCACATTATAGTGATAAGTGAGTAAACGGAGATGTAATACCTACTGACTTTGGACCTTATATCTCAAACCTCAGGGTTGATGTCATACCCGCAATTTTATTATTTATACGAGTGCATTAAGGTTTAGTACATGATGTGTATTGTTTAAAATATCTCGTATTAACACTGAGCTTTTTTGACAAATATGAGTATTTTATCAAAGATAATGTACATCAAAGATAGATAAACAGCGTGACAATTCGCCTTTTAGGTGCTCCTGTTCTGGTTGACTCCTTTCAAATTTCTTTATTTTGTGTATAATCAGATTTTTGGGGAGAGTAATAGACCTTTCTATTTAGTAGAATTCAGTTTTACACAACTTAACATATATAAATGCTAACCCAAACTAAATGCGAGCAAAGCTGCCGGTAAAGCTACCGAAGGTACAAACAACAATATATAAATGTTTTTATTAAACTGCACAGGACTTCTATTCAAAAAATTCTAGTCCCTTCAAATCACCTTACCGAAATAGGAAATACGGCGGCTTCAAACGGCATAATAAAACGTTTGCGGTTGTTGAGACGTTTTACTTAATGTTTTCGTTCATTTATCTGTATTTGTTTTGTTCTTTGTTACATTCAATGGTAATATATTCTGTTTGTTCCGTTACCAAGAGTTATCATTCGAGCAGTTATAAAAATTTGAATCGGAACAATCGTTTAACACGGACACAGAAATAATAAGCTTTCCTTCACGTAAGCTTATTCTATTAAGACTTGTTGTAAAACGTCTGTGGAACAAGCGTGTTCTCGAATTTGATTGTGATCTCATCATCATCATCATCATCATCATTTCAGCCTATTAGAAGTCCACTGCTGAACATAGGCCTCCCCCAAAGAATAGTCAATCACGCTGTACTAATTGTCGTCGTTGTGATAATATTAGGGCCATAGTAGGAATGGTGTACACGATTGCGTTAGCGTACACTGGTGGTGATTTACAAAAGCAACAGATAACATCATTTTGCATGCAGATATTACGATCTACGAAGTTTTTAATCTCGCAATTGAAATGAATGTGAGTGTAGTGTTTATTTTTAAAATGAGTAATTTTTTTATAATTTTTTCTACAAATTCCAACATTGTAAATGTAGTGCTTTCCTCGCTGACACTTGATACTTGCGTTAAACGGCGGCTATTGCTGCGAATTGTATGGGCCGGCTAGAGTAGGGGAGTACCACGCCATAGCAATTCTGCTAGCTGGTATTCACCAGCGTGAAGCAGAGCCATCTTGTGCTTCTGCGTTTCGTTAGGTTAGTGAAGTGAGGCCCAATCGGCATCTGCAGCTCATCTGTTATTGCAGATAAAAAAGAGATGACGATGGTATACTTGAAATAAAACTCGAAGTAAAAATATTCTAAGAATAAAGAATACCTTCCGGGAGTAAATTGAAGTTTGGTTCGATAGGCCCTAAATGACCAAAAATTATTAATGTGAATCGAGATATTTGTTAAAACATTATTTTTTAGTGTGAGATGTGAATTATTTAGTTCTAGATGTGTGATAATAACGCTTGTGGCTTATATTCTTGTAATGTAAAAAAATTAATAATAGTAAAGTGGGAACCTGAACATGTGCCAATGTTGGGTAAGGACCTCCCCTGAATATATGAGAGGGTTTCAGACCTGGAAATGGTCCGCAACTCTGCTCCAGTTCTAGCGGACTTTACATCTTCTCGAAATATATACACATACTATTTTTTTTTTTTGAGTATGCAAGTTTCCTCTCGATGTTATCCATTACTGCCAAGCACGTGGTCAGTGCACTTCAAAATATTTTTTTTTTTTATAGGAAAAGATATTATTTCAAACGTATGGCTTTATAAAGTACATATACTAAATTTCAAGTTTCTCTCATTCATTTGTATGTCGATATAAAGGTGATGGAAAAAAAACCATCAGGTTATGTCACAATTTTTAATTTTTGTATGATGTGTATTACGTCACAATATTACACGATAAATTTTAGTTTCGTAAAATATTTTAGCAAACCTATTTTAGTATTCACGTAGCGAGGTAAGTAAAACATTGTAACATTGTTCTACTAAACTTAATGCATATAGCGCACCGCATATTACATTTGTATGAGGTCGGTTGCGGTACGATGCAGCACTTTTAGAGCGTGCTCAAAATAGAAAAAGGTAGGATAGCAGTCAATGGAAGGTAGGTTAAAAAAAACATTCCCCGTTAAAAAAAAATTGCTGTTTGAAAAATTTGGTTTAAACGAAAAAACACCCAGGTTGATGATGACGTACTACTAGCCGATTTCGGCCACGGATTTAAATTTCAATCACAATCGGCAGTTGTTAACTGAGGAACAGTGCACAACACAACGCGTCCATACCCGGAACCTAACCACTAAGTCAATTATTATGTAACTAGCTTTCACTGCAGCTTCGTTCGCGTTGAATATGGGCCATATTAAAAAAAAATATTGTAAAGCCAAGGTAACCCAAGAGTGAAATAGTTTAGAATCTGAAAGAGAGTTTCAACGTGAAGCAGCGAAACAGATTCGCCCATTGCGCAATCTGCGGTATTTAAGCAATGTAATGGTACATTCGGATGTATTTTCCGCCGGAAGTCCGTCGCTGGAGCCTCGTTTGTCAATTAGCATGGTGCACCGCATGCAGGTGAGGTTGAAATTTTAAAATAAAACCAAATAGTATTGCCCTTACACCTCTAAAATAGCTTACTGAAAAATTATTTTGGAGTATTTAAATATATTCGCATCTGGTTAGTTTGTATATATTTATAGATGTAAGCATATATGCATAGAATACCATAAAATAAATAATATTCATAATAATAAAAACAAATAACTAAAATTAAATAAGTAAATTAATAAAACCCAACCAGACAGAAGCCTTTGGCAGAGGAGATCAGACGGCCGAGGGTTAGGATGAAAGGGTAAGAAATCACCGGACGATGCGGGCAGTATCGAGGAGCACCGCCTTCTGCATTTAAGCTCGGAGCGGTCCGTCACGGAGTCCAGCTGCCTCAGCTGTTCCGAGAGGCTAACTGAACTGAACTGGATACGACTATCGGAATAATTTCGGTCGGCATACCGCCCCACATGTCGGTCACCTCTTGTGGCAGCACCAGATATTTTATCTTCTTGTATGTTTCGGTTTTCACGAATTATAATTATTGTTATGTTTATCATTTGTGAAAATAAGACATTTTAAATACGTCTAGCTCACCTTAAAATAATATAACATACAATGCTGATCGAGGGAACAAAATCGATTATCCGTCTCGAAATCAATTTGTTCGAGAGCAGATTCGATTGGCCCTGAGGGTTTAAGCAAGTTTATACGTATTATATTCATATTTAGTTTTAAAAGTAAACGTATAGTTTTACAGATTTACAGTACTCTTAGGACACCTTTATTAAAGGGTTAAAGTACACCATATTGTGTTCTCAATCCAATTTAAACAAATAACATAATCGTAAATAATTTTAGGAACGCTTCATTCGCTTGTACAAAATGAAGTTGTTTGTTTAACCCTATATATAGAAAACTCAATGTTACCGGAACAAATTGCAAAAATACTTACATAGTTTATTATCAAGAGTACATAGTCATAAAATGGTGTTGTCAGGCCCTGGAGTTTCTTTACGTGAGTTGTAGCAAAACTTCCGTGAAGGAGATTGGCCAATAAGTCATCCATTGCCGCTGTCGTACGATTTGTGTGTAAGCAGTTCAACTGTAAAAAGTAATGGATGATTCATTCACCAGCTCCAGGTCGTTTTGTGACAATTTATGATTAATTGAGGCTCAATAAGAACACTCTGCTTCTGATAGATAACATCCAATTACTCATGCTTGCATTGCCGCATCAAGAACTGAACCTAGTATAAAAATTATATGAATTTTATTTAAACAAGTGCGTTCACAACAAAAACATGTACTTAAAGCTTTGTAATGTTGTATAATTTTTTACTAAAGTTAGACAAGGCAGTGTTAATAAAATTAGTCTATGATATTTTTTTTCAACTGATCTATGTTTTCGATTTGCAACACCATTAACTTTTGAAATATAGAACCGGAAGGACGTGACGCGCGGCATTTCAAAATAAATTGCGCCATGGTTGTTTCCGGCAATTGGTAAACTGCTGACAGAAGCATTCAATCAGTGAAATGAAACATTTTATTGCAGATGTTAATGTTAACGAAGTGAATAATCAATATTATATCAAGGGGATTTTTCAAATTGAATTTTCTTTGTGTCACTGTGAAGTAAGTATGAATTAAAAATCACTATCGCATTTTTAGCCTAATTTCAAAAAAGAAAGAGATGATAGAGAGAGAGAGAGAGGTGGAATTTTTGTATAAATTCACTACCAGCGTATTGGATGCATCACCAGATTGTAAGTGGTAACCGACGCTCACGTACACCAGAGCTGCAACACCAGAGGAGCTGCAGGTACTTTGCCGGCCTTTAAGGATATTTGGAGAGGGGGTGGGAAAGGGGAGGGAGAGAGGGGAAACAAAAAATATTCCAAGATTAACTCGAAAAAAAATAACAAAGTAAAATGTTACAAACGGGTTCAAGAATTTTGATATTGTGAAATCAAGTAAATAAGCTTGGACAATGGCTTCACTTCCAAGGAAATCACTTTGAATATATCGGAAATTTTATTATAAGAGAAGGCCTACCTGCTGTTATTCTCAACTAAATTAGGTCAATGTCAGTAAATTTAGGACTCCGTTACACATCATCTTATTTTTTTTGTACAGATGTATTATAACTATTCATACGAAATAAGGAATTTGCCCTTTTATGTCAGAAAGAAACTTACGGATATCTGTGGTAACCTTTTTTACAAACTATACCTTCTTCGTTATTTATGATACTTGCAACCAGAATCTTCAGAATAAAGAATGATCGAGTGTGTACCTGTGTAAAAAAAGACATAGAGGAAAATGTATATTTGCTACTTTTAAATTTAGAACTCAAAAAGCAATGCTTTAATTTCGGATCAAGCGACAAGTATTTTCAAGAAGTACTTAACCTGAATTGGCAACGGAATACGTAAATAAGATCGTGTCCGCAATACCAATACCCAGAAAGTTTTTGCGTGTCAAAGTTATTTTCATGCCTAGTAAAACGTTTCGTGTAATTTAAAACAAAGTTTTTTTTTAAAAAGTTGACGACGACTTTAATAAAGGATACTGCTCTATGACCGTTTATTTTTCACCTATGAACTAACAGTCTTGTAAATTACTTTCTGTGTTACATTGTGGGTTTCTAATAAAGGAAACATTCGATTTAAATTAATTTAAAGTATCTGTTACTTTCTGAATTGTTTAATATCCAAAGTACGTTCTGATTTTGAGGTTATAATAAAGGATAATGAGTTTAGATCCACGCGGACGCGATGCCTTACGTTCACGTCAGTGTGGTAACCGTGGATCCACTACCCCCCCACCCCCCACCTCCCATCCTCTCTCCTAGTAGTCGACAATTCTTGTATAGACCAGCGTCAGTGAAGTAACGTCGTGAGATTTGGGCACACATCAAATTTTATGATCTCCAGCCCTATAAATAAACCATTTGAGGTAACCTACCCATGAGGTACCTACTTGAATACACAATTCCGCAGAAAACAACATGCTTTCATTACTACCATCGTCGAGAATTCACCACCACTGGGACTCCCATAAATTCCCAGCAGATAAAACCACCGTAAAAAAAATATGTTTATGTATATATTGCGATTCCTATTACGTAAATTTCGTATGTTGTATTTTTTTTAATTTTATTTTTATGTTTACTCAATATGTGGAAAGACATATAATGAGACTAAGCCATTGTTATTTACTTAATCTATTTATTTTGGCGTCAAACAAAATTGACATTAATAAAAGAAAAAGACCAAAAGTTTTTACTTATAAATCAAACAAAATAAAATTAAACACAGTTTTAAAAGTATGAATAGTACAAAATTTATGTATTTAACTTATGAACATTCAAACTATAATCAACCTACGAAACAATAAAAAATGTATATAGCAAGGTATAGAATAGATGGCATACTGCTATATTCGGCGGAGGTTCACTCTCTACTGCACTATTCACACTGAACTACGCTTCATCATCATCATCATCATCATCATCATCATCATCATCATCATCATCATCATCATCATCATCATCATCATCATCATCATCATCATCATCATCATCATCATCATCATCATCATCATCATCATCATCATCATCATCATCATCATCATCATCATCATCATCATCATCATCATCATCATCATCATCATCATCATCATCATCATCATCATCATCATCATCATCATCATCATCATCATCATCATCATCATCATCATCATCATCATCATCATCATCATCATCATCATCATCATCATCATCATCATCATCATCATCATCATCATCATCATCATCATCATCATCATCATCATCATCATCATCATCATCATCATCATCATCATCATCATCATCATCATCATCATCATCATCATCATCATCATCATCATCATCATCATCATCATCATCATCATCATCATCATCATCATCATCATCATCATCATCATCATCATCATCATCATCATCATCATCATCATCATCATCATCATCATCATCATCATCATCATCATCATCATCATCATCATCATCATCATCATCATCATCATCATCATCATCATCATCATCATCATCATCATCATCATCATCATCATCATCATCATCATCATCATCATCATCATCATCATCATCATCATCATCATCATCATCATCATCATCATCATCATCATCATCATCATCATCATCATCATCATCATCATCATCATCATCATCATCATCATCATCATCATCATCATCATCATCATCATCATCATCATCATCATCATCATCATCATCATCATCATCATCATCATCATCATCATCATCATCATCATCATCATCATCATCATCATCATCATCATCATCATCATCATCATCATCATCATCATCATCATCATCATCATCATCATCATCATCATCATCATCATCATCATCATCATCATCATCATCATCATCATCATCATCATCATCATCATCATCATCATCATCATCATCATCATCATCATCATCATCATCATCATCATCATCATCATCATCATCATCATCATCATCATCATCATCATCATCATCATCATCATCATCATCATCATCATCATCATCATCATCATCATCATCATCATCATCATCATCATCATCATCATCATCATCATCATCATCATCATCATCATCATCATCATCATCATCATCATCATCATCATCATCATCATCATCATCATCATCATCATCATCATCATCATCATCATCATCATCATCATCATCATCATCATCATCATCATCATCATCATCATCATCATCATCATCATCATCATCATCATCATCATCATCATCATCATCATCATCATCATCATCATCATCATCATCATCATCATCATCATCATCATCATCATCATCATCATCATCATCATCATCATCATCATCATCATCATCATCATCATCATCATCATCATCATCATCATCATCATCATCATCATCATCATCATCATCATCATCATCATCATCATCATCATCATCATCATCATCATCATCATCATCATCATCATCATCATCATCATCATCATCATCATCATCATCATCATCATCATCATCATCATCATCATCATCATCATCATCATCATCATCATCATCATCATCATCATCATCATCATCATCATCATCATCATCATCATCATCATCATCATCATCATCATCATCATCATCATCATCATCATCATTTCAGCGGTGTAAGTAATCATTATTACGCCGGAAAATCAATGTATGATTTTTTTCTTCAGCTTCAGATACATGTAAAAAAAATGTCTTTGCTTATCACTACTCTCCCTTCTGTTTTTAAATACCATCTTTCTATTTTGTTTTTAACGCTATATTTCTCATCAATACTTACATTTATTGGAAGTAATAATGCAGTGTATGGTTATATTTTGCAGCTTATCATTGCCATGGGTACAAACAATGGTAACGATGGAGTCGGCAGTGGTTACAAATATATATATTTATTCGATATTCGAGATATTCGAGATGTCTATTTCTTCATATCTATTTATTTACTATAATATACTGTTACATACATTTTATAACTTATTTTTATAAATTGTCGATGATTTTTATTAATTTATTATTATCACGTGGTTTTGAGGCGTGCACTTTTAGATTAAACGTGGTTTTCGATACTTTATTCTATAAATAAAATAAAATAATTTTCAAACCTCTATTTTATGTTCTACTCTGTAATTAATTTATTATATCATGAAAAAAATTACTATTTGCTATATATCGATATAATATAATTATTAAACCTGTTGAATCAATTATGACAACTATTTTCGGAAAATCTCTTAAGATTTATAATTTCTTTTCATGACAATATTTAGCATTTAGTGTACTCGAAAACCCCTTAGCCTAAAACTAACCACAAAATCTTTTCGAGAACACTTCTCAAGTCTGCCAAACGTGGCGTAATATGCCCGAAAACATTGCCATATTTTCTTCTTAAATTGGCAATAGCACTCTAACTTTCGTTTGCTCCGCGATATCTAAAGAAAAATTGGTTATTTAGTAAATATTTGCTTTCAAAGCTGCAGACCAATAACTGAACATTGGTATTTTGTTTATCGACGAAAATAATTGCCGTTGAAACGTAAAATTGCCTTATATTGAAAAACACACTATTACTTAAATGATCCAAATAAAATTTAACACAGTTTTAAAAGTATGAATAGTACAAAATTTATGTATTTAACTTATGAACATTCAAACTATAATCAACCTACGAAACAATTAAAAATGTATATAGCAAGGTATAGAATAGATGGCATGCTGCTATATTCGGCGGAGGTTCACTCTCTACTGCACTATTCACACTGAACTACGCTTCATCATCATCATCATCATTTCAGCCTATCAGAAGTCCACTGCTGAACACAGGCCTCCCCCAAAGATTGCCACGAAACTCGGTCCTGTGCCACCTCCATCCATCGACTTCCCGCAACACTGCGCAGGTCGTCACTCCATCTTGTGGGGAGGTCGTCCTACTACATTGCGTTTGCCTGTACGTGGCTGCCACTCGAGAACCGTTTTACCTTTTAACCTGAACTACGCTTCATCATCATCATTTCAGCCTATCAGAAGTCCACTGCTGAACACAGGCCTCCCCCAAAGATTGCCACGAAACTCGGTCCTGTGCCACCTCCATCCATCGACTTCCCGCAACACTGCGCAGGTCGTCACTCCATCTTGTGGGGAGGTCGTCCTACTACATTGCGTTTGCCTGTACGTGGCTGCCACTCGAGAACCGTTTTACCTTTTAACCTGAACTACGCTTAACATTAGATATAAGTAGACCAATCGTTAACGTGCTTTATCCAATTAAAAGGTACTATTTCCTACAAACGAATTATTTCAAAACAATTATAAACAAAATACAATTTTTTTTTATTGTATTGTGGTGAAAAATTAGCTTACAATCTACCTGTCAACTAGTAATGGCTACTGCAACAACTTCAATCGAAGAAGGTTACAGGTGTTTCGTCACCCCAGAGGACTAAGGTGGAAACGTCATACACGTGGTAAAGGCCAGGTTGGTACCACGGCCTCGCAGAATACCGGCGTGAAGTAGAGGCATCTTGTGCTTCTGCGTTTCATTCGGTGAGTGAGGCAACCGGAGGCCCACTCCCTGTCCCCACCCCCCTCCCCGTCCTTCCTCCCTTCTCCCAAATATCCTTAAAGGCCGGCAACGCACCTGCAGCGCCTCTGGAGTTGGAGATGTACGTGGGTGAAGGTAATCTCTTACCATCAGGTGAGCCGCTTACTTGTTTGCCGCCGTTCCAATAAAAAAAAAGATTTCCTTATAACCCGTAATTTTACTGGCTGTCTATATCTTTCAAACAGGAACATGATAGTAATTCCACTTCTGTTTGGCAGCATAAATCGGTAAGAGAAGAAGAAGAAAATATCTAGATGCAACTTAAATTCAAAATAATGAATAATGTAACCTGCGTAACAAAAACCGTTTTAAAAAATTTTGTCTCTCTGTCTGCCCTTCTGTCTATCAGTTTATCCGCGATAATCTTGGAAATGGCTGAACTAATTTTGATGGGATGAACTTTGTAGTAAGTTATTTAGCCTCTTTTTACTTGGAAGATAATATGATTCATGTGCGAAAAAGAATCATTTTAAAAATAAGGAACATTCCGATCTTCGAAATTGCAGTTTTTTTCTTTAATACGTGAGGACATAATTAATGCATACCCGCCATCGTGCAAGCAAGCAAGGGCGGGATATTTTGGGGTAAACTCATTGGAACCTCAAGGTCTTCCACCTACGCCGCATATCGGCAAGGCCACAGGAATGGTAACGCACATATCCGCAGCCCACCAGCAACAGTCGCGCAAAGAGATCCTCCTCTTCTTCTACATCATGGCATGACGCGCTAAAATTCCAGCTCACCTTTCTACGTGGCCTTCAGTTCTACTCGGGCAACGGACTCTCCCATATCCGCTACTCGGAAGTCATAGGGGTCAGGAAAACGAACACTCGCTAGGCCAGCGGCGGATAGGGTCCTTGACTCCACCTCTAAGTATAAGACAACCGCGGAGGATAGGGGGAGCGATGCAACGTGAGACAACCGGGTTAGGTATCATAGGTCTAATATTTTTTTTTAATGTAACACGTTACAACACAGCAAAGTTAACGTTGCTCTTCCTTTAACGACATACGGGTAGATTTTGGACGATGAATTTTGCGATAAAATAAAGTCATTTCCAAACTTTATTGACATTATTTGAACTACAACTTGTAATCCTACACAAAATAAAACCCCTGACGAAGACTTAGATATCAGCTAGTTTAAAATAAATATTACTTTATTTATTTTAAACTAGCTGATTCATAAATTTTTCGTGGTGGAGCCAAGCGGCGGCTTTAGCTGCTGCTCGAATGGGCCGGCTCGACCGGATTGATACCACGGCCTCGCAGAATACCGGCGTGAAGTAGAGGCATCTTGTGCTTCTGCGTTTCGCTGGGTGAGTGAGGTAACCGGAGGCCCACATCCCCTCCCTATTCCCCTCCTTTTCCCTCCCATCTCCCAAAAGTCCTTAAAGACCGGCAAAAAAAAATACTTATTATTATACGCCATGTTAACAAACAACCATTTTACAAGTTCAAAACAAGTGTTATTACACGTTCTTCATAAATGTGTTTTAACATAATGATGCTCGGGGAAACATGAATATTAAATAGCTACTGGCTGTTTGCCGGATGAGTATATCTACATTTAGTATTGTACGACTAGAATATATATACATCGTCATACAATACACACTGGATCGTCTTTTAACAAGTGCATCAGATACATTTATAGTTTACACAATTACGACCATGTGTCTTCCTTTCGTGCACAGCTTAATTGGCTGCCAATTTCTCAGGGCAGAAATGTTAGAACACTTTGCACCCTTTTCACAATTCTAAACGATTCTTGTATTCCTGAGTACTTGAAGTCTAAATTTCCATATATGTGTGATTGTCATAACTGTTCTCTCCACTCTTCGGGTAGTCTCAAGTTGCTGACACTTTTACACCGTACTGGTTACTTATCTAAGTTGTTCGCTTTTTATAGCCGTAAGGCTATAAGACTCCGGAACGAAGTCCCTCTTGACATTAAAAATGTTCCTAACAAGTTTTCCTTCAAAAATAAAATCCGCAAACACTACAAAGATGTTGAAAGTCTGTACTAGTGTTACTGATAGTCATTGTGGCCTTTTAATTGTTTATCCTGACATACATATTTGTTTATATGTTAGTATTAATATTTATGATTCTATGTGTATATGGTATATTAGTATATATTCTATGTATGTTTGTATCTACCTATCTCTGTAAGTATATATTTGCACATTTGTATCTTTTTACTTTTTTTATTCTGTTAGCTGTATCGCCTCTACGATGTGTTTTTCTCTGCTTTGCCTAATAGTTGACTAGAAGAGAATGCCTCTAGGCATTAAGTCCGCCATGTGTACCACTTTGTCCATAAATTTTAAATAAAAAATATAATAGAACACAAACTACTACAGTTGAATGTGTTTGAATGAGAGCTGGTATAGGGATAATTTTTTAATACCTGGAATGTATTATTATTTGTATAGTTTATCGTGATATATTTTTATAGTTCTATGAGATTCTTTGTACACAATTTATTTTCTGGTAGTAATCCCTGCGCCATAACTATCTACCGCGATGTGTCGACGATTAGCAAGCGGCCGTGCGCAGCATCATTGGGGAGTATAGATATAATAGTGGGCTCCATCCACCACGTTCCGCAACGGAACTGTGTGGTTGTAAGCTCTCGCCGACTGGATATCTTGCTCATTGTGTAAACAAAGGGTGGGTTACAACGAAGAATCGTCATATTCCTGGTAATATCAGAGAAGAGACGATCGCTACACTTTTGTTGGAGTAGAACCCTTCTTTCCACTTCGAGTCCTAGGTGAAGGTATGGAGGTAAAACATGCATTAGCGAGCGGCCACTAAGAACTTTGGTCGTCGATTTGCAATATTTAAAGGACTGCAATATCTAAAGGTGCCAGTATACCAACCATTTTGGAGCCAAATAGAATATTGCAAGATGAAAGGAATATTGAAATATAAGGCCTGACGAAATGATGCTCATTCCCTGGATAAACAAACGCACCTTGGTCTGAGATGCAACTTGTGTTGATGTGTTAGCGCCGTCGCATGATTTTAACAACTGCACGAAATGCAGGTGTAGCAGAAGCGACGGCCGAGTCTATGAAGTGCTGCAAATATGCAACCGATGGAGAAAGTAGTATATTTGTGACTTCCGGCGCGGAAACACACGGCCCACGCGCACCAGACTCGAGACGTTTCTACAGAGATATCTGATCGCGTCTGGTTAACAATTCCGATGACACAAAAGCTGGCTCATACTTTGGTCAGCGAATTAGCCTCCCAATTCAGCGCTGCAAGTGCGCTTCCTGAGCACATTGATGAGATACGGCGACAATTTGACCAGCATTATTTTTATCTAATTTAGTTATGTAGATATTTGTTTCATTTTTATTTAAAGTTATATTATGATTTCTTGTATTTACGCGAATGTCTAGTATTTGAAATTAAACTACTATTTACGGATTTTATCGCGTTTAATTAAAATTTTTTTAAATCCGTCGTTTCGGGTGCTTTACAGTATTATTTGCACCTGAAACGTCATGATTTAAAAATAACCTTCTTAATTAAAACCAGAACATGTTGGAATAGAAAGTCAGAATAATGATGTTATCCAACAATGATAATGTCAGTAAATGTACATTTCCTGACAGTCAATAAGTATAATTTCAATTCATGACGACTGTTGCATTTGGGTTTATTGGATCCATTTAGAGCATGTCTACTTTAACCACGTCGCGTTTGAAAAATGATGTATTTTAATTGTAGCTTTGAGTACTCGCGAAAACAAATTGGCACTGTCGCGTACATATCTTCCCGTTTTGATTACTTCACAACTGATTTATACAGCCGGATGAAGTATTCAATACTTGTGTAAAAATGTAACACACATTGAATTCAATATATGATACGACGATATGATCTAGATTTAATAAATAGAACAGGCTACTGCGAGTCGCGTTTTTCAAAGTGGAAAATATAATTCAACTTCACTATAAGCATCCATACTAGTATAAAATTGATCATCCAAATCGGTAGTTTTACTGTGTGGTATCGGTGTAAGAATCCGTCATCCCCTTTCTTCACTTGGGTGTCATAAAAGGTGACCGCGTTAAGGAAATCGGTGACGGGCAGCAGCGTCTAAAGTGGCGAGGTACTTGCCAAGCGAGACGATTATGGCAAATACACCTAATGGGAGAGGATGTCCTACAGTGGACTATTTACAGACTGCTAATGTTTTGTTAGGTGGTGGAGCCAAGTGGCTTCACCGGTCTAGTATCATGCCCTCGCGGAATATCGGCGTGAAGTAGAGGCATCTTGCGCTTCTGCGTTTCGTTCGGCGACTGAGGTAACCGGAGGCTCTCTTCCCCTCCCAATCCTCCATCCTCTCTCTCCCTCCCACTTCCCAAATAACCTTTAAGGCAGCGTACCTCCTCCTTTGTTGCTGTAATCCTTTTTGGATGTCACAGTTACGAGACCAAGCGAAAGAACAGTTTTTATAAAAAAATCTGTTGTAAATTGTATTATCTGTGTTAATGTATAATTAAACGACGAGCAAGTTGAATTTAATTTAAAATCTCCTGGATTCTATCAATATTATATATGTAGTATTTGATAGGAAACATGTTGTTTTTTATATTCAAAGGTTTTATGTTTAAACAATGGTACAGTATAAATATTATGTAAAGCGACTTGGTGAAACTCCATTATTTGATACTATGCTAATAGTTTCTAAAGAACAATAGGACATTCTCTTAGCAGCAATGGCATCGGCACTCTGAAGACACTGTAATACTCAGTATTAATCTCAGTTCTTATTCTTGTATCATATAATATCAGTCAAAGGAGTATTCCCGGCTTTAAGTTAAGTCAAATATGAATTGAAAGAAGAAATTAGTGATACATTTCTTTTATTAATATTCTTCTGAGCGACTGTTGAAATTAAAAAAAATGTAAAATCCGAAAGAGTACGTCTCATGACGCTCATTTAACTCTTAATAAAAAGAAAAATCGAATTGAGATTCAAACAAATGATCAGTTAAAAATTACTACAAATGCTAGACTTTTGATATGAAATAGAAAACCAGTAGATAAAATTCTGGACACGATAAAATGTGTTTTCTTGATATGAGTCTATTCAAATTAGCATATAAGTGCAATATAACTGTGATGGAGGCATTTGAAGACCGCCGAATAGCTTAACCTTGACATGTCGGGTATAAAGCTCTATCTCACGCTGCTTCGCGCCATGAGACTTGCAAAAGAAGTATTCTCTCTGGTATGGTCTGCTGGGAGTAGAAGGTAAAAGTGGGTGCTCCAAATGTCAAAGATTAATAAATGTCACATTGATAGTGGCCGAGTAGCTAGCTTTGACTTCAGTTTGAAGGTCGATAGAATATTAGTTAATGCATACATATTTGTAGGGTTGTTTATTATTTAGTAGAAATATATGTGAATGTCTATCAAGTTTAAATATTAAATTAAATATTGTATTAAATACCTAAACACATACTTATAGACACATACTTATAGACACATACTTATAGACACATACTTATAGACACATACTTATAGACACATACTTATAGACACATACTTATAGACACATACTTATAGACACATACTTATAGACACATACTTATAGACACATACTTATAGACACATACTTATAGACACATACTTATAGACACATACTTATAGACACATACTTATAGACACATACTTATAGACACATACTTATAGACACATACTTATAGACACATACTTATAGACACATACTTATAGACACATACTTATAGACACATACTTATAGACACATACTTATAGACACATACTTATAGACACATACTTATAGACACATACTTATAGACACATACTTATAGACACATACTTATAGACACATACTTATAGACACATACTTATAGACACATACTTATAGACACATACTTATAGACACATACTTATAGACACATACTTATAGACACATACTTATAGACACATACTTATAGACACATACTTATAGACACATACTTATAGACACATACTTATAGACACATACTTATAGACACATACTTATAGACACATACTTATAGACACATACTTATAGACACATACTTATAGACACATACTTATAGACACATACTTATAGACACATACTTATAGACACATACTTATAGACACATACTTATAGACACATACTTATAGACACATACTTATAGACACATACTTATAGACACATACTTATAGACACATACTTATAGACACATACTTATAGACACATACTTATAGACACATACTTATAGACACATACTTATAGACACATACTTATAGACACATACTTATAGACACATACTTATAGACACATACTTATAGACACATACTTATAGACACATACTTATAGACACATACTTATAGACACATACTTATAGACACATACTTATAGACACATACTTATAGACACATACTTATAGACACATACTTATAGACACATACTTATAGACACATACTTATAGACACATACTTATAGACACATACTTATAGACACATACTTATAGACACATACTTATAGACACATACTTATAGACACATACTTATAGACACATACTTATAGACACATACTTATAGACACATACTTATAGACACATACTTATAGACACATACTTATAGACACATACTTATAGACACATACTTATAGACACATACTTATAGACACATACTTATACAGACACACGTTTCAATCAAGTAGTAATAAACTTTTTTTTTACTCGTAAATGAAAATATCATACGATACGAAAAATACTAGTGTACATGCATAAAATGTAATCTAAGTCCACAGGGTGGAGACCTGGTTTTCTGAAATACAAGCACGAAGCTTAGTTTAAGCATCAGACTCCCACAGTTCGTTAAAAATGTGTTATATTCTGGGGTCATCATATTGTGAAGAGAAATTAATTATTAGTATTGTTATATATACAATACTAGTAATGCATTGTCACCGCTGAGTAAACGGGTAAATCGTTCAACATACAGAACACAGCTGCATTATGCTACTGTTTACGCTCGTGTTCATTGAGAGTTGTCCTATGCATAGAAGTTCAAGACCTAAAGAGTCGTTAATGCTTGCCAAAACCCAACTGAGTCAGTTGCGTGTTACACCTTTAATTTTAAAGTCAATTGTAAAAGGCGTTAAGCGTAATTTTCTAATATATCGTAATAAAATGTTAATTATGTAATTAATAGGCACAGTAATACGCGACATAATTTTTCTACTATTTACTATTTAGTCTTACTGATTTTTTTTTTCCCTGGATGGAAAATGCTGTTACGTATACCCTGTTGCTGGCCAGTAGGCCAGCAACTGGGTTGTGTCGGACTCAATCCCCTGAAGGAGGACCATACCGACTAAAAACCATCCACACGCTGTTAGCCCGGAGGCTTTCACAGCCTCATCTGAATTGACTCGCGAGCAGATTGGCCCGCGAGTTTGGCGGGATGACGATTTACTTTAATGGCGCGCGGATTTATACGCGGAAGGATAAGACAAAAATAGTGGTGCGGAGACCGGTGAACCCTGTCAAACCGACGCGACGGACCCCGATCGTGAGACGCTCCGGCAAAGTGTATATGGCTGCTTCTAACCCTTGGGGTGAGCACACGTATGCGCGGGGCGAAGTCGCAAACAGGACCGCCGCGTAGCGTGCGCGGGACACGGACGGCACTTACTACTTAATAGCTCGCGAATATGCGCGGGAAGATGGAGGCGCGGCGACCAACGGCCCTGACTAACCGACACGACAGAACCCGCTTGTGAGACGCTCAGCACAGTGACCCTAGTATGCGGGGCGAACTCGCAAACAGTACCGCCGTGCAGTATGCGCGGGCGACGGGCGGCACTCACTTTAATAACACGCGGACTAAGACGCGGAGAGACAATAGGGCCGGTAGGCACCCGCAGGTGCGGGGCCACTAACGACCCATTGCGAACTAATGACTCAACCCGCTGCGAAACACTCCGGCACAGTGTTTATGGCTGCTCGAACCGGAGGCGAGCACACGTATGCGCGGGGCGAAGTCGCAAACAGTACCGCCGTGCAGTATGCGCGGGCGACGGGCGGCACTCACTTTAATAACACGCGGACTAAGACGCGGAGAGACAATAGGGCCGGTAGGCACCCGCAGGTGCGGGGCCACTAACGACCCATTGCGAACTAATGACTCAACCCGCTGCGAAACACTCCGGCACAGTGTTTATGGCTGCTCGAACCGGAGGCGAGCACACGTATGCGCGGGGCGAAGTCGCAAACAGTACCGCCGTGCAGTATGCGCGGGCGACGGGCGGCACTCACTTTAATAACACGCGGACTAAGACGCGGAGAGACAATAGGGCCGGTAGGCACCCGCAGGTGCGGGGCCACTAACGACCCATTGCGAACTAATGACTCAACCCGCTGCGAAACACTCCGGCACAGTGTTTATGGCTGCTCGAACCGGAGGCGAGCACACGTATGCGCGGGGCGAAGTCGCAAACAGTACCGCCGTGCAGTATGCGCGGGCGACGGGCGGCACTCACTTTAATAACACGCGGACTAAGACGCGGAGAGACAATAGGGCCGGTAGGCACCCGCAGGTGCGGGGCCACTAACGACCCATTGCGAACTAATGACTCAACCCGCTGCGAAACACTCCGGCACAGTGTTTATGGCTGCTCGAACCGGAGGCGAGCACACGTATGCGCGGGGCGAAGTCGCAAACAGTACCGCCGTGCAGTATGCGCGGGCGACGGGCGGCACTCACTTTAATAACACGCGGACTAAGACGCGGAGAGACAATAGGGCCGGTAGGCACCCGCAGGTGCGGGGCCACTAACGACCCATTGCGAACTAATGACTCAACCCGCTGCGAAACACTCCGGCACAGTGTTTATGGCTGCTCGAACCGGAGGCGAGCACACGTATGCGCGGGGCGAAGTCGCAAACAGTACCGCCGTGCAGTATGCGCGGGCGACGGGCGGCACTCACTTTAATAACACGCGGACTAAGACGCGGAGAGACAATAGGGCCGGTAGGCACCCGCAGGTGCGGGGCCACTAACGACCCATTGCGAACTAATGACTCAACCCGCTGCGAAACACTCCGGCACAGTGTTTATGGCTGCTCGAACCGGAGGCGAGCACACGTATGCGCGGGGCGAAGTCGCAAACAGTACCGCCGTGCAGTATGCGCGGGCGACGGGCGGCACTCACTTTAATAACACGCGGACTAAGACGCGGAGAGACAATAGGGCCGGTAGGCACCCGCAGGTGCGGGGCCACTAACGACCCATTGCGAACTAATGACTCAACCCGCTGCGAAACACTCCGGCACAGTGTTTATGGCTGCTCGAACCGGAGGCGAGCACACGTATGCGCGGGGCGAAGTCGCAAACAGTACCGCCGTGCAGTATGCGCGGGCGACGGGCGGCACTCACTTTAATAACACGCGGACTAAGACGCGGAGAGACAATAGGGCCGGTAGGCACCCGCAGGTGCGGGGCCACTAACGACCCATTGCGAACTAATGACTCAACCCGCTGCGAAACACTCCGGCACAGTGTTTATGGCTGCTCGAACCGGAGGCGAGCACACGTATGCGCGGGGCGAAGTCGCAAACAGTACCGCCGTGCAGTATGCGCGGGCGACGGGCGGCACTCACTTTAATAACACGCGGACTAAGACGCGGAGAGACAATAGGGCCGGTAGGCACCCGCAGGTGCGGGGCCACTAACGACCCATTGCGAACTAATGACTCAACCCGCTGCGAAACACTCCGGCACAGTGTTTATGGCTGCTCGAACCGGAGGCGAGCACACGTATGCGCGGGGCGAAGTCGCAAACAGTACCGCCGTGCAGTATGCGCGGGCGACGGGCGGCACTCACTTTAATAACACGCGGACTAAGACGCGGAGAGACAATAGGGCCGGTAGGCACCCGCAGGTGCGGGGCCACTAACGACCCATTGCGAACTAATGACTCAACCCGCTGCGAAACACTCCGGCACAGTGTTTATGGCTGCTCGAACCGGAGGCGAGCACACGTATGCGCGGGGCGAAGTCGCAAACAGTACCGCCGTGCAGTATGCGCGGGCGACGGGCGGCACTCACTTTAATAACACGCGGACTAAGACGCGGAGAGACAATAGGGCCGGTAGGCACCCGCAGGTGCGGGGCCACTAACGACCCATTGCGAACTAATGACTCAACCCGCTGCGAAACACTCCGGCACAGTGTTTATGGCTGCTCGAACCGGAGGCGAGCACACGTATGCGCGGGGCGAAGTCGCAAACAGTACCGCCGAAATATTGAATTGAAAACATAAGTGTTGAATTAACTTTATATCTTTCGTAGTCGTTTATTTTTTATTATAGATCAAATATATCGTTTACGATGTTGTGCGAAACATTCCTTTTATACCTCTTGTATAAAAATCTCCAAGGTAACATAAGGGTCAGTTAACCATATATAGTAATTATTCGCAATCTCGAGACAGAGCCCAAATTTTCTTTATTTTCTTCGTTTTATTTTCGATAAGGTGCATAAAGCCTCTACTGAGGACCTGGTCTTTAAAGACCAGGATGTAAGCCTCTAAAGATTACTTTAAAGAATGTATATATTTTTATGTCACGGCAAACTGAACCTACTGACAGTATCACTGACATTCGCAACGTCACTCTATCTCACTCTTAGTTTATTACCATTTATTACTATTAATTATATTTCTGTCAGTATTCTGAACGTGGTAGAGCCAAGTAAAAAAAAAACAAATGGAGTTGGTGATTGTGTATTCAAAGAAATCTCGTACACAACTATGTTTGCGGCAGCCGAAATATCGAAATCCAACTAAATCCACAAATCGGCAAATGTATGTACTCTTAGCTAAAGCGCTTTCACCGCTTCGAGGGAAAATGCGCTCTTCACACATATCGACATCCGCATAAACCGCAGTCGTAAAAGGCTTACACGAGCCAATATCAATAACGTTAGAATTTGACAGGCAGTCTGGAGCATCGCACTTACCTTCTCAATGATGCAAAAGATCCAGTATTTTATTCTCACACAGTGCTATGTTTTTCTTTACATTAACCCAGTCCTTGTTGTGAAAATGAAAATGAAAATTTAACGGACTTTATCAAACATATTGACTATGTAAAACATATTAGCGTATCCTTAAAAATTTAAATTTCCATCGTTTCTGAAAGACTTGTTAAAATCACGGTGTAATAACAGTTAAGCCGTGCTACTGTCGGTTTCTTATTTCTGAGCGTGTAACGGAGCCGTGAACCGTCAACGGAGCTTGATAGCCGTGAGCGTACATATAATCAGTAGCCCAAGTTGAAGATGACATGTACAATTAAAAAAGCATTTTTTTCTAAATTCAAATTTGGTACGCTTTTATTCTGTGAGAAATTTCAATGAACCTGTGATCAGACGGGCTGTGAACGCTTTCAAAGCCGAAATTCGACTAAGCCCTATAAGCACGAAAAGAACCTCAATAAGCTGGTGTAAAATACGGACATGTGCTCTTTACACTTGAAAAGTTGAAAAATGTTTGATCAAATCTCTTAGGAAGCCTTGCAACTCGTCGGTTAAGTTCAACGTGGTCATCATACCGCATAAATCATGGTTTAGTAGGGGTTGTCCCACCCAGGAGTCACGAAGCTTTTATTTTTATTAAAAAGCAGTAGAAACATCGGCCAAAGATTCTTTGAAAAACTTTGGCCATAACAATGGTTCATGTAGTGAACGAAGTCTCTTAGTTTGGCAGGTTTAAAAAAAAAGTTGTGAACATTCCAGCTAGAGAACAATGTTCCGAACTTCAGAGGCTTGTATCAATGTCACAGGCAGCCACTTTGGATAAAATTGTTTTCAATAACACGCTTTCTGTTAGTTTGGCCTGTATGTACTCATTAATGGGATCTTATAATTAAAACATAACCCTTGCCACTCCAGCTTCCTTCCTTCGGGCTATGTATACCCTGGTTCTGATGTCCGAATAATTTCGAACTTCGCACACGTATTTAATAGCGATTAAACTTCAAACATAATGTATAAGCTTTGC
This sequence comes from Bhutanitis thaidina, assembly GCA_029286595.1. Classification (NCBI taxonomy): domain Eukaryota; kingdom Metazoa; phylum Arthropoda; class Insecta; order Lepidoptera; family Papilionidae; genus Bhutanitis; species Bhutanitis thaidina. Next base: position 3,102,821 of record JAGSMS010000003.1, read on the forward strand.
ATATAATTTTTATTGTTGTTACATTGTTTCCTCATGCATTACAGAAGTTACGTACCGGTTATATTATATTCAAAAATCAAATTACCTTTTTAAAGCGAATATCACAGTATCATTGAAGTTAATAACTTTCATAATTTTTGATTATTATTATGCTGCAGTAAATAGGTCTATGTTAATGAAAAGATTTGTCAAATGCACCACGCTTGGCAAACAGGTTGGCGGTCGCAGTGTCGAACACCTTGCACCATCATCGGCTTGTGTAGTTACGGTTCTCCTTTTCTTGAGCCACTATATCAGTGTGGTTAGGGTATCTGCTTCAGGAGTTCGATTACTCATGTGAAGGGCTCGTACCAATGAGTTTTCTAAACTTATATACGAGTCTTGTCGTTGATTTGAACTTTAAGACGGCGTTAAGCTCAGTACCAAATAAGCTCTGGTGAAATGTTCAACCTAAAAGGACAAAAAATATCGAAACCTCTGTCTACCCCTTTATTGGGTATACGGTCGTGAGAGCCTATTTGTTAATTTAATTCATATTTTTCTTTAAGTGTTTAGTATTAACTATTGAATTTTAGTAGTATTCTGTGGTATTGTAGAAGTTAAAGAATTATGAGTACCATGTACGATAGGCTTACGCTAGAGAGTTTTTTATTTCAAGTTTTCCTTTCGATTTTTGCAATTTTACCGACGTCAAAATGTGAATCCATTATTCAAACCATGTTATCAAGCGAGCAAAAAGAAGTTAACCGTGATAAAAAAAAATAATAAACGATCTTTTAGCTACTGACGTATAAATCCGAATGGCACGGAAGCGGAAAATGTAGGAATTTTAAAAGCTTACACTTGTTACAGGAAATCTCTGTGAATTCCTTCAATCTGGTTTACTGTTGAAGTGAACGTAGCTTGCTGATGTATAAAGATTTTTAGATGTGCTTTGGAAAAGTTTTTTTAATTGGGCACAGGTGCAAACGTGCAAGCGACTCATCTGATGTGATCACCGTCGCCCATGTACATCTGCAACACCTGAAGAGCTGCTGATGCATTGCCAGCCTTTAAGAATTTCGGTGGATGAGAGGGTGGAAGAGAAGGGGGCACAGGGGAGGGGGAGGGGGGTGGGCCTCCGGTTACCTCATTCACCGCACGAAACGCTGAAGTACGAAAATGCCTCTACTTCACGCCGGTATTCTGGGAGGTCGTGATACTAAATCCCGGTGGTGCCGGCCTATTTGAGCAATAGCAAAAGTCTACAAAAGTATTTTATACATCAGCCTATACAATTCCACTTCTGAACAGTTGTGGAACGGCATACATTTATCGAAGGGTTTACTTCACCACTCACCACACTGAGGAAGCGCGTCGCTGAGTGCTATGCCGTTACGTTAGCACCAGTAACACTCGCCATCTCCGGGTTTGGGGTTTATTTTTTTACAAACTTAATGTTTTCCACTAAGAAAATGCCAAGAGGAATTAAGTCCGCCCTTTGTAATACTTTTATAAAAGTATTAATATAAAGTTTAAATAAATAAATTCAGATGGATTTTCCACAATGTGTCTCGTTTGATATCTAGCATTAAAGCATTTGGAGAAATATATGATATATTCCCCCTTACATCGGTTAATAAGTGGAGAAGGTAGAGATTACGTTCACTCAGTCCCAATCTATAATACACTCATCAAACAGTTACCATGAAGGGATGTCTAGGTAACTACCACTTTATTTTTCTACCGCCAATCGACAGTGCAGGCACCGTTGAATTCCGGTTTGACCATGCAGACTGAATAATTCCATCTTAGTCCTCGGCGGAGATAATGCGTGCGTAACCTCCTTGTTCTTGAAGTTGTTCGCAGATAGATGCCCATGGGCTTCAGTTACCGTTTAACATAGTTGAAATGTATGTTCGTTTGTCAACCCAATCCATTATAGAAAAAAAACTTGCATTCATTCGTTAATAAGTGATAGATGAAGATATACAGGCCACGGCGTCCAATAAGTCTCATTTTTAATCATCGTTATAAATAGAGTTACAATCTTTAATAAGGCTGTAAATAATTCTTTATCAGATCTGGTTTAAAACGGCCGCTAAAAGTTTTTTTTTATTTTACCAATAACGTATAGAAAACTGCCTTGTACAAAGGTATTTATGTATAGAATTATAGTGACTGTCTCCTTCATATTATATTAATTTATTACAAAACTGATTTATTACTCCTGGAGACGTGAAAATTACTTTGCAGAATACAATTTTTTACATATTTGCACTCTGAAATCGTAGCTAATGAGAATCTTGTTGATATTTCTGTATATAATAAACATATTATGGGTTCATTCCAATATTATTTCAAATATCCAGGTCATTAATTTATAAAATGGCGCAATTTCATACATCCAAGATACGGTTAGTAAAGCAAAACTTTGCCATTGTATTTCTAAATTAAACAGTTAATCATGTGAATAACATATCAGTTACATACCTATTTCAGTCATACTTGTACAGTTGACATAAAATCAATAAAGTCGAAATCAAATCACTTATTCAACGACATGAAACAATAACTTTTTTTATGAGAAAAGCGGCAATTGAGCAAGCGGTTCACCTGATGGTAAGTGATTACCGTCGCCCACGTACTTCTTTGCCCCCTTTCCCATAAAAAAATTAAAACATTTAACTTAACTAATTTGTTTTCCCTTTTATTGTTCCGTATAATTAGTATTTTGATATATCTTCTAATAAATCCCTTACGTTCCTGAATATTTGAAACGTAGAATGCGAAATTGAAGAGTATCTTAAGAGATTTGTCGTAAATTCATTAATTCATTACAAAAACCTGTTCATTCAACTTCCTTACTTAACCACCAAAAACTAACTAGAGAACAACGCTTGGCATACTGTTTATGCAAACTGTGCATTCTGTGAAATAAAAGCTACTACATAAAAATTTCCAAATGACAGATAAAGCATTGAAATCCACTTAGAAGTATAGAAGTTGTGAGTAAATACACCACACCGCAGTTTGCTACAATGTTTTTAAGAAAACAAACGAGTCTCAAGACCATGGAAAGGTAATACATACAACTAAATTAGGGAATATGGTGCCAGAAAAGAATTTGAACGATAATTCTAGTGTTGAATGTAAAATAACGAATAAATAAACGAATGTAAAATAACTTAAAGAGGAAAGAAGGATACTTTTGTATAAATTTTATTGGCCTCTAAGCAACAACGTAAACGCGACTGATAAGTGTGCCAGAGCTATTTAAGTAAAGAGACAAGAACCAAAATAATATATCAGAAGAAGACCTACGAATAATACTTGAATGAAGAGAAATATCACGTGGAGGTATTCCAGCAGTTTACATTGAAGATTTTAATATTAGATATAACTCAAAAATTTCTCCCTTTCATTATAATGCATATGCAACAGTTATCACCGAGTCAGTTTACTAACTGTATTGAACTTCCTTCTGTGCCTAGTTTTTCCTACAGAAATGATAGTGTATACATGCAATAGTACCTACCACAATAATTCAGAAATTAATGTATGTAGAATTTATTGCCAAGTGTACAGAAGCCAGTAACAAACCTGTTTATGTGAAGTTACGTTTACTTCTAGATCTTAAGAGGGGAATTCTGTAATCGCTTCCACATAGCCAACAAGGACAAATGTAGCCTATGCATAGGATATGCTAACAAAAGATTCAACCGAAATACAACATTTGAAATAACATAATGAAGACTAGAAAGGCACTTCCCGAATTTCATGATTTAAACTTCATCAGAACTTGCACGTCATGAAACTGTTTTTTGCAGTTTTGAAAGGTATTAAATATTCCATATGGAGAGAACATATTGCTATATTATAGTCGCAATACGTGGTATATAAACTGACGATGTATTAAAACGTTACACAGAAAGGTCAAAGGTTGACTGGTAGAGAATGCTTCTGGCATTAAGTCCGCCTATATACATTCTCATGTATATGAAGTTTAATAAATAAATAAAAAAAAAAAGATAAAACGTTAAACAGAACGTCGCATGTTACAGCTGGGGGAAATTTGTCAGGAAAAGGGAACTAATGTAACAGCCACGTGCCTATACGAGTATTTAAAGGACGTCGATTACCTATGTTAGATATAAAAATATGTGTGTTGCCAAGCTGTGATTTCTGAAGTGGACAGAACAAAAATAAATTTGGTTTTGGCTACCACCAATCACTCTTTCTAAGTATTTCCCAAAACGTTGATGTACTTCTTCTGCTAGGCCACATTTATATGCCCGTAGATTCGGTCCTTATGGTAACTGCAGATATGCCAGAATGAATTAAAAAGTTATAGTCAATTAGCATACAAGCTCTATAACTAGCTCTAAAGTAGCCGGTAGAAGGTTAATTACGGCATTGACTCTATGGATAAGCTCTTAAGCTCTGTAACTTCGATGACTGGATTGCTTTGGATTAGGACATCATATCGCATGCAGAAGTTATTCTTCCACTGTTTCTCTATTTAATATCCAAGTTTAATTTATCAAGTGCGTTAAATACTCACTTCAGTGAAATCTGCTTCTCGTTTCGAGATTAACAACATCGTAATGTACTCCTAGAAGTAACTTTGATCATAATTTGTTTGTATCATTTTTGTTATTCTCTTAGCAGTATGTTTTAGAAATACACGACGAATATGTTTAGGTGTTAAAATGCTATTTAGGTAAAATTATCGCTTTCTCATATGGGCTTACATTCCCATTGAAAATGTACAGAGGTTATATCGATTTTAAGGTAAGAAGTGTGCTTAGAAAGCTTTTTCACATAAGTGATCAGCTTGGTTATGTAAACAAGCTAATTGCGCACTTAAATAATAAATTGCAGGGCTTGATATAATAAGCCGTAGAAACTGTTTCGAGATCGGTCATAGTCAAAGTCAAAACTTTTTTTTTGCAATCTAGGCTTCTTAAAAGCTCTTATGAACTTCAAACTCATAAGACGTTCTCAGAGAAGAACTGGCAAGAAACACTGGAATATTTTTCAACACCATGTTATCATTTATAACTTACAATAAAATGTTAATCATAACAGTTTTTTTTTAAATGTTAATTTTAACAAAGGCATTTGTATTAGAGTTATTTTCACACATCTTTGCCCTCGATGTATTGATCTGTTTTATAGACGGCCGTAGTAAATAAAGTTTCTTTAATAAGCTTCTTAAAAGTTGTGTCTGTTTGTTGCACTATCTATGAAGAATACTTCCGTGTACAAAATACACTGACATTTATTTTGAATAATTCTTCTTCTTGACGTTTTTTGGCATAATTCTTGCGGACTTTCGAAGGTTTTCTGAATTACTTCTATAACCAAGTAATGAAATGAAAGTAAATAAATATTCGTTATTATTCTAGTATTATGTCCGTCAGGAGTTACTGAAGGAAATACTAGTAAAATTTTATAAATAAATTTTTGGAATGTTGCCAAGATAGTACCGTAAATTTGGTCCTTGGTAAGCAGCAGTATCGCTGCGTTCGACTGAAATTTATGTCGCGGGCGATGGAAGATAATTGTATTCAACCGGTATTTATTAATAGCTATAAGCGGCAATAAAAGCATTTGTCGCTGAATAACCATTTTTTAGGTGTTAAATATGTGAATAACATTGATTTAACGCTCACTGGAAGTGGACAAGGTTTGTATGACTTGAAGCAACGATAAGCACTCGTTTATTGCAATAATACGAGTATAGTGTATATAACAGCAATATATATTTTACTATCGCAGTAGAAATATCGTAACAATAGAACATTTATTACGAGTATAAAATTAAACTATTATTTACGGATTATATGGTGAATGGTAAGTTTTTTTGTGCTCGACGTTTGGAGTGCTTTACAGCACTAGTGGTTTCAGAGTGACTGGGGTGTTGGACGTCCTGATGACATAGTTAATTCGAGCTATCTTCAGTTGTCAATTATTAATTTTGGTGATATCTACACAGAAGGTGCTTACAGCATATTAAGGTGTATGCTTGAGTGAAGAGAGGTGTTATACATCGTAGTGTTATACACTACAGGATCCTAAATCGGAGATCATCAGCTAAAAACGCGATGTAATCCGTAAATAATAGTTTTATTTCCAATGTGTATGATTCGCGTAAATAAAGAACAAAAGAAACATTGCGACGAGGTAGAGAGTAGAATTGGCCCGCTCTATCGGGGTACTAACAAAAATACCACGGCCTCGCAGAATACCGCCATGAAGTAGACGCTTCCCGCTTTTTCCCTTCTCTCTATCCTCCGCTCCTCCTAAATCTCTTTATAGACCGGCAACGCATTTGCAACTCCTCTGGCATTGCGGATGTACGTGGGCATCGGTAATAACTTACCATCAGGTGAACCGCTTGCTCGTTTGCTCTCTCTTCTATTTATTACGAGTGTTATGTAGGTACGGAGCTTTAAGTTTTGCTTAAATTAACGCTACAAGTTAAAATAATGTTATGTGTCATTATCGAATTCTAAAATCTGTTTTCAAATGTGAGTATTAACTAGTAGAATTGAAAAAAATCAAAGTTACATAAAATTAATTTATATTTGCGATGGAACCGACAACAGAAGGGGAAACATTTTGTCAGTTACCACCTACCGTATTATAATTGAATATCCTAAAGATGCAGTAAGGCGAATCCGGTCGATTCGTTATATAAATAAAAAAATGCATTGTAGAACTAGTAAAAGAAGTAGTAATAATTGTTAAATACATCAAACTTTTACATAAAACTTAATACTAACTACTTAAAACTATTGAAATACTAACCTACAGCAACGATGTGGTTAGAAGCCAGCAAACAAATGTTAATAAAAGAAATATTAAAAAACAATAACGTAAAAAGGAAGTAAAAATAAAATTTATTTTACAAAAAATAAGTAGCGTATTCTTTCATCTGCAATTTTTTTCTATACAGCTCGTACAGTCGTCATATAAACCTTTTTGTTTGATAGTTTACGTTTTGCATCAAATTAAAAAAAAAAACAGTAGCTACACTAGAACGATTCTTTTGATACGTACAGAGCTCTGCTTCAACGTTATATGATTAGTAGTCGCTTTATTAAATCATTATTTCCATAATTTTATTATCTCGTTTTCCTTTTCCTTATGCAAATATAGTAAGTAGGTTTTATTTCTATTTTTAACCAATGTTATGAACAACAAAGTTTCTTTCTTTCTTTCAAACTACTATGGATTTTAAAGAAAGAAGCTTTAATATTGTATACATTTAACAAAAAAATGTTATAGCAATGAAAAGTTTTGGGAGATCATTGAGACTTTTTGATGAGAAGACTTTAAAGAGCGTTGCTTTGCGTTGCAAACTGATTTAAAAACTTTTTCTGACTATTAGTGTCTAAAGTTCACAAAACGCTGCGATTTAATTTGTCTACAAATAATTGCAAGTATGTTTAAACTTTACTTAATTAAATAAGTTTAGATTTAATTTTGAGAGCACGTTAGCCGAGTGGTTAAGGAATCTATCTTCGAATCAAAATACGATATCGAGATCGTTCCTCTAAACGGAGAACTGGTATCGATGAGTATTGCCTGCGTAAATATCCTTAGAACGTATCATGAATACGATGCTTAAATAAGCTCTGTTGAAGAGTAGGCTTGAAAATACCTCTAACTACCCCCATATCTGGGTCTGTTTCTTTTTGATCCGATTAAATATGCTTATATCTAATACTAATTGTCCTCATTGAATACAAAAGTTTGAGCTGGATTTTCATCCTGTTTAAAGGCCTCCTTTTAAATATTATTAGAGAGATATTGGAGCCGGAAAGAGTCGAGCTCCCGTGCGGGTTTGTGGACTTCACACTTACGCGAAATAATTTTTTATTATAATTATTTCTTGTATACTACACATTTCTTGCATAATGCCATTCGCCATCGTACATCGCGACAGACAGAGGAAGTTCCATCGATACCACCTAGATGGTTGGGATTCAACTGCAGTGCGTTTTAATCGAAGTTTTGCTGCCACGCACTTCGACTATGTGGAATCAGCTGTCGCCAGCAGTATTTCCGAACAGTTACGACTTAGGGACCTTCAAGGAAAGAACCTATTCCTTCCTTAAAGGCTGGTAGCGCATCTGTGGCTCCTCTGGTGTTGTGGATGTTCGTGGGCGTCGGTGATCACTTACCATAAGGTAAACCGCACGCTCGTTTGCCCCCTTCTCTTATAAAAAAAAATAATGCTACTACTACACATTTTAAATTAAACTATAATATTTTTTATTAAAATAACTCATTGTCATTTGATTAGTCAAGTCACCTTATTCGGAGGTAGAAGCCCATCTACTCGGCTTGATCTTGAAAGTTTATTCAATTGGACAATGTTATATTTGTGATCATAATGAAATATTTTACCATAATTACATGACCATAGTTATGATTCAACTGTGCCATTTTTTACATAAAAAAAATATAACAGCCTATTGTAAAACTCCATTGCTACACGCATAAGGTAACCAAAATACGTGTTTGAAAAGCCGTGCCTTTTCGTTATAACAAATAAAAAGCAGCTTGAATTTTTTTACAGATTGTAGACTATTATTTGATAGCGATAATATTCGGTACCTTACAAAAACTCGACTTTGCAAATGCTTTGCTTTTCAATTTTGGCAAGCGCTTTTGGTATAAATGTAACGCTGCTACCTTTCATTGTTTCTCTTTAACGCTGTAATTATGCTTGTGCTTTACGTCGAAAAATCTTACTTTTCTTCCAAAAAGTTTTTTTATATATTAGATTCATGATAAAAACCATTACATTTAATGAAGAAATTGTTTTCAAATTCTTTTATAATTTTAAAATTTGATGTATTATTAAACTTAATATAATTTTTTTTTGCATATTAAATTTAGCATTTAATTCTGAATTTGTCTCAATTTTTTTCTCCAGATGTCAACCTCTCTTGAACGTGATGAATACTAACGTAACTACCATGTAGACGTCCGTTGGAACGGACGAGGCACTGACTCATAGCGGAAATCCGTTCATCTATCCCGCAGGCAAGTGACGTTGAACAGCATGCACGGTGCTAGGGCAATTTTACGGCGTTCACCGACTTCCCTGTCTAGCCTGGTGTCTAGACAAATAAATCCCAAACTCATGAAACTCTTAATCTACATATAAACCAGCCTCTACCGGGGGCCTGAGTTATCTTACGTATTTCACAAAAAATCTTTACCCCCTCCGCGCATCGTCTTTGCGTACACACCACCAGGCTTGGTAGCTTTTGGTTTCTAATCATGGCAAGGCTTATGTCCGTCTAACAAATGTCCGGACATGCTGTTGAAGAAGTAAGAGTTATAGAAGTATTCTACTAGGAATAGCAAGTTATGTCTAAGAATTTGAGGTACCACTCATACCATATTTGATGTGAAACCAGAAAAGATATTACGAAACCATGAACGAAATCATTATGTACCCATTATTATTTCTTAATAGCAAAGGTTATTTTCTATGAAATTCACTGATTAAATTTATTACCTGAAACTTATTTGTAACTTGTTCAAGTTCGTAAATCAGACGTTATAAGTTAGTGTTTGGTTGTTTAATATATACGAGCAATGGTATTTGGTTTTAGCCAAGCATTCGCCACGTATATATTATCTACTACGAAGTACTACAGTAAGTTTTGTTGAGAAGTGGAAACAGCTTTAATGTTACCAGTTTGTAATTTTTAATCACACATAATTTGTTACAGATGATTTGTACAAATTGTAAGTTTCAACATCGAAACATAAATGAAAACATCGTGAGGAAACCTGCATGTTTGAGAAATAATACATAAATATTATTTCGAGGACATGTGAAGCCCGCCAACCCGCACTGGAGTAGCGTGGCACACTTCCCGGCTCCAAAACCCTCAGATATTGGAGAAGGAGGCCTATGCCCAGTTACTGAGAGATTGCTACTTTACATTACTTTACTATTAATTGATTTTTTTCGGGCTGCCACATAAACGATTCTAACAAGTTTTGGATATTATGCGATTATGCGAGTTTAAATAAAACAGAGGACTTACGCTATCCATTTCTAAAATGGACCCCTCATAAATTAATTAAACAGAAACTTGATGAGGCGTAAAAGTCGGTTTTCAGGTTCATCCCTCGTTAAATTAAGATATACGTGCGGCACGGAGGTGTTCAAAGTTTCTTAGGTGCTACATGTAAAAGCACTCAATTAATCTTCATAGCAAATAAAACTATTGTAGCATAAATTATATTATATTAAAGAACCTCTCCGATTGAATCAATGTCAATATTAAAAAGTATAGTAAGAGTGATGTATATTCTTTTCTACTTCCTCATCTCATAGAGCATATGCAGAGATTAAGGATTTTTCCTCGGCACGTTTCAGCGTAGTCAAGCGGGTTTCTGCAACTCATTCTTTACCTGTCCAGAAAATAGAATGGTATGAATAGATAGCGTCACCGGTTTTACTCCTCGAGATGGGAATAAAATGATCAAGGGTTTCAACACTACCTTAGAAATAGATTGGGTATACTAATGGGAACTACTGGAGCACATTCTTAAGTTCTTTCGCTAGTATAAACGTATTTTTTATTATTTGATTCGGGTGCCGAATCGGGTGCTCACAGACCACCTATAATTCCAACACAATTCAAGTGAAACTTTGGCAAGTAATTTTTTAAATTTGTCTAGTGTCCATTCTTGTAACCATATTACAGTTGCTGTCTTGGATGACAATACCTAAGAGTAAGCTCCTTATGTAAGATTTCAGCTGTTTTGTTTTGTACGTTATAAATGTTAAAATCACGATAGACGAGTGGTTAAGGGATCTGTCTCTGAATTAAGTAGAGTCGAGTTCAATCCCCTATATGAAGGGCTCGATATTGAGACGGTCGTGACTATTTATTTATTTGTATCCATTTAGATGTCTATACGAATACCCAGTTTACTCACTTATACCGTCTTTTTCTAAATATACTTCCAGTTAAAACCGCTAAGCACCACCGGTCTCGTTAAACTTTATGATATTTTAGCGGGAGCAATTTTTTAAATACTAAAAAGCATTCAGTTTTCGTAATATCTTATTACTATAGTAAAACTCGCGCGAAACTAAATCCGCACATTGAATATAATATTTGCAAAATTTTTAATTGAACAGCCTAAGCCTTAACCACTAGTTTTAGAAAAATTGTCTGTCTGTATGGCCATGACAGATTCAATGGTACTTTGACAGTTGAGTTACTTGGTGCGACTGAGCAACATCTAAGATATGTGCATGCGGAATAGTGCAAAGTAATTTATTCTAACATCTTAAAAATAATGGATTTCCTAAGAGTATCGCCTGATTCTATTTACTATCAGTAATTGTATTCATAGTATTTTTAAAATAATAATGGTGCAAACCATTAGAAGTGAATTTTGACACAGGCCCAGATGTTTTAGGTCTGACCCGTTTCAATTGTAACAATGCTTCTTCATTTCTTATGAATTAAGAAGCACGATAAGACTCGAAGGATGAATTCTACAAATAAAATAAAATAAATTGTCTTCTCTAATCTGACTTCTATTTGTATTTTCTTCTCCGTATGTTTAATGTATGTATGTATGTGTATATTCACGCCTTGTTCCCAACGGGATTGGCAAAGACAATCTTTTTCCACTTGCTACGGTCCTGACATACTTCTTTCGCTTCTCCCACTTTCATAAATCTTCGCATGCATACTCGTTGGTTTAGAGTACTCTTGACCTGGCCTTTTTTCAGAACGTCTCCGATTTGATCGTGAAATGTTCGCCTAGGTCTTACTCTCCCGACTCTACCATTTACACTCGCCTAATATATTTGTTTCGTCAACCTACTTTCATTCATCTTCTCCACATGTCCAAACCGGCTCAGCATTCCTTTCTCAATTCGTGTCACTATATCGTCTTTCACGCCACAACTCTCTCTGATATTTTTAATACTATTTTTAGGTTAACGTATCGACGACATCCGCAGCACAACTATGATAACCGACATAGCCGTTAGGATCTCCAAGCTTAAGTGGAAATGAGATAAAGGTTCTCGAGTGATAACCGCGTACAGGCAAACTCAGTGCGGGACGACTCTCGACAAGATGGAGCACAGTGTTACTGGAAGTCGATGGATGCAGGTGGCTCAGGACCGAGCTTTGTTCCAAGCTGTGGCGGAGGCCTATGTTCAGCAGTGGACTCGTGATAGGCTTAAATAATCGCGGGTACAGCTAGTAAATCATATTAATAGTACAAGTTTAAGTTTTACAATAATATTCGAATTTCATAGTTCAAATAATAAAACTACAGCCTTCGCCAGTCGAAACGTTGAAAGATAACAAGTATTTACTTAGGTCGAATCCCTTTTCTTCGTTTCAATGTAGTTTGCAGAAAACGTAGTTACACAAATCTAAGGATCGCCAACCTTCAGCAAAATGTAATTATTTTTAGATACGGCTGCAGCGTTAAGTCAATCTGGTGCTCCTTTTCTTCACGTGGGTATCATAAACGGAGTGTAGTTGACTAACAAGCGTAAACATCCTTTTAAATCTTATAGCGTCCGACAGAGGTGGATCTTAAAAAAAATAGAAGATAGAAAATTTACAAACCGACGACAGACAGCAGCCTCTAAACTGTGTAGGTCACCTACCAAGCGTGGCAAGTAGGAATAAGCCTTCATTTATAGAAATGTCAGATTCGGTAGTTTTTTTTTTTTTGAAAAAGACTTATTAGCTTAGCTGTGGATTGAGACAGGGGTCTTATGCGGTATGACAAAAAATATATTTTACAGAAGAGTGAAGTCGCACAAAATATTTACGAAACATGTATAGAGCACAGGACCCCAGATTATTCAAGCAGAAAAATATTGACAGTTTAATTTTAAAGCAGGCCGGAATTAAATCTTTAATCAATGTAAAAGTTTGTTAAAGATGTTTAATGTATAGATTTTGAAAAGATTGTGAAAAATATAAAGAAGCCTATCGATTTTTTTTTAATTTTAGTAAAATTAAAGGTACATGTCCCTATTGCGGGACGCCATAACTGTAAAGGCACGAACGTGATTCACATAAAAAGATAACTTCCACCTTTCCTCGTAAGATAAAAATGAAACGTGAAGTGTTTAAGGTTATGATACTGTACCTTTTTTTATCATTTATGAGGATTTTTCCGCACGAATACACAGGAAAATTTTATCATATCCAATATTTAATTTAACTTTTTAGAAATTCGGTAATGAACTGCTATCATATTTTGGTATTTGAATTCAATAATAAGTCAGTGTCGTATAAATTTATATTTATTCAAAAGTTGTACCTCACTTGCACGCACAGTACAATGCTGACCATATTGTTACCAAAACAAATATAACAGTATAGACTATTTTTCTAGACATTTCAATCGATGACGTGACAGTTGACAAGATGTAATCGAACATTACTCAAAATCATCGGTCTATAGGATTTGATTGGGGTTCAGCACATTCCGAGGGTTTTCCGAATATATCATTCGATCGCCAGAGCCTCCTTCGTTAGCGGGCAGGATGCTTCACGCTCAGGTGAGTTTTGCGTTTGAGAAAAATAACCATTTAACACACACAGGCTCTTTTTTATGGGAAAGGCGGCAAACGATCAAGCGGTTCACCTGATGGTAAAAGATTACCGTCATCCACGTTCATCTGCAACTCCAGAGGTGCTGCAGGTGCGCCGCCAGCCCTTAAGGGTATTTGGGAGTTGAAAGGGAGAATCGGGAGGGGAATGGGGAAGAGGAGTGGGCCTCCGGCTACCTCAGCCACCGAACGAAACGCAGAAGCACAAGATTTATTCTGCGAGATCGTGCTTCCAACCCGGTCAAGCCGGCCCATTCAAGTAGCAGCAAAAGCCGCCGCTTGGCACTGCCACGTATAAAAGGCTTATTAAATGCGAGGATTTTTTTAAAATATAGCCATCAAGTTTTGTGTCGTTGGTTGTCGCCGATTAAATGGTCGGAAATAACATTTCTAGAGTATTTTGGAGAAATATTTAACAAATGGCGAACTAAGCGAAAGCGGTAGACCACACAATCGTGAAAAGTAATCCAGTGACGTAACCACAGAAGCACGACACCGTAACGGTTTACGTCAGCCTTGTTGATTTATTCAATAAAACCAGATTCAAGTGTACAAGCTTAACTATTTGTATGCAAATTCGCTTAGTGTTCCCTCGTGGGCATGGCGTTTGCAAGACTGAGATTAATGATGTTACCGAATAAAGGAAGGGCCGAAATTAAATTACACAAATTGCAATCAAATTACTGCAATTAATTTTGACTGATTATAAAGTTATTGAATATTGAATGTCTTATTACTCCTTATCCTTATCTTCATCATCATTATCAAGCAAATCCACTGCTGAACATAGGCTTATTGTTGATAGCACCAGCAAAAGCTAAACAAAATAGAACTAGTTGAACTTCATTAATCGTAATATAAATTTGTATGCCTGCAAATTTATGTTTAATGTTCAGTTCAGATCAAATTTAAATACTGCTTCAGATATTTTCTTAGAAGCAGCTTCATCCATGTAAAAATGTCTCACGTCATTCCTGAGATCAAAAGTATCAAATGTAATGTTAATTCGAAATGAAACTTTTATTTACGGATTTTATCGCGTTTAATAACCTTAAATAATAATTTCATTTCATTAGTGTTCGCGTAAATACTAGAAATCATTATGTAATGTAAATGTTCTAGATATCCTCTAATCAAATTACAGTAACAGACAAACAGAGCTAATTCCGAATTTATTATATTAGAATCCATATCCCTGGGATTATATGAATTTAGTAATAGCAAAGTATACATTTACCATAAATCCCATAACAAAAAAAACCCCTCAAAAGCAAATTCACATGTGCCATTTATACGTTTTGATTCCTCCGAAATAACGTATGCATTTACAATTGTTAACATTGGTTTCATGTGGCAATACTGTACAGAAAGTTTGACTATAATCCATACTCCGCCCAACGGAACTACCCGTTGTTAGCATACGAATTACTAACAAACACTAGGTCGCAATATTTCCTCGCAAACTTTTAATGAATGGAATCCTTTCTATACCAGTACACAAACACATTATTTATATTAAACATGTTTAATATATTATTTTTATATTATTAACCATAGCACTTATAACAGTAGAGAAATTATATCAGTGAAAGGAATATCAAAAGAAATTTATTATTCGTGGTAGAGCCAAGCGGCAGCTTTTGCTGCAGGTCGAATGGGCCGGCTCTATCGGGGTAGTACCACGTTTGGCCCGCAGAATACCGATGAAACGTAAAGGCTTGTGCTTCTGTATTTCCTTCGATAAGTGAGGTAACTGGAGGCCCACTTATCCCTCGCCTAATCATCACCTTCCCTCTTTCCGAAATATCCTTAATGTCGACAAAGCACCTACAGCTTCTCTAGAGTTGCAGATGTACTTGGGCATCGGTTGAGCAGCTTGCTCGTTTGCTTCCTTTCCCATATAAAAAAAAATCTATGTTTATCACTAAAGTATAAACAATATATCTTGATAAACTATAGCAAAGCAATAGTTTGCTTATTTAATATCAGCATGCACCTAATATCAGAGTTATGAGGGGAACAGAGTTTTATTACTTTAGAAAGTTTGCAGGTCGAGTGCTTTTATATGTAATACGTGAGTGGCTTTTAATGAATAGTCTATGTGGGCTTCTTGCTTAATGTGCTCACTATATTATTAAGTGACTGAACTTTGAAGATGATAATTCCTTTACGTTATAAGTTTTATCATTGTTATTACAAGGTAAGTAGTAATATACTTAGGACACACAAGGTTTGCAAACCGGACTCATGGCTTCGCAATGAAGTAATCTCACCACTAAGACACGCTGTCTTTATCAGAGCGAAGCTGAGGTCATATAGTCTTATGCCTATATTTGAAAGAAATAAAGAAACACATTCACGGTATAAGTAGATACAAAGCTTATTGCAAAAATGACAAATGCAAAACTGCACAACAGTAACTTGTATAAAGAAATTTAAGACAATTACCTCTGTTATATAAACCATTTGTGTAAACAAATTAACGATGCAATGTCTTCATTTTGCGAGGTGAAATTATTTTTAATAAGCTTTCTTTGCAAATAGAAATAGTTCTTTTCTGAACAAGCCCGAAATCATCTAGGAGACGGGTGAATAAAAAGTTCTTTCACTTTTTATTCACCCGTCAAAGAAGCGAAAGACCGCGAAGCGTTACATTGCTTCAACTGCAATCTCTCCGTTTGTGATTATTGTTTTCTATGTCTTGGTTGCTTTTGTATTAAGTTGGGTATAACTCAATATATTTATTATTAACTAAAATTTCTTGACAAATATAAATAGTGTTAAGGATAGTAATGATAGAATTGTAATTAACAACTTATATAGCAGCTACATTGAAATTTAATAATGATATTTGCTTGTATGTCTTCTCAAAAAATACTTAGTTTGTGCTTCAGCATAAGACCTCGAGACGTACTGGACTCGATAATAGTCGAGATTTGAAATGTAGATCCCGTCACTGATTTTAAGTCCGGCCCGCAATTACAGGCAACTCCAGGCTGCGACTGTTTTTCTAAAACCCCATTAATGTATGTTCTTACAAAAGGACAGCAAAATATAACTATATTTAGCTGTTTCATATACATTGAAAGTGGATGTCCATTCGTCTAGCGCAGGGGTGGCCAAACCCACGCCCGCGGGCGCAAGTACGCGCACGGTTGATCTGTAATGCGTCCGCTGCAAATTTTTCCAAAATACTAATTTAATAATATTTTTCTTAACCATATAAAAATTATTTTAAAGTAAGTTTACTTTAGTGGTTTGAGTATATTGCAAATCTATACCTAAATATTACATTTCGAGTTTCTTTTTACAAAACGTTTTTATCCACTGTGGAAATTTGTCCTGTGTCGCGCGCCTTTACATACATAAATTGGACATTGACAAACACCCAGAGCCGGAATAATTATTTGTAGTCTAAACAAATGAGGGAATCGAACCCGCGACCCACAGTGCCGCAACTAAACACTTAGCCACTACGCCACACAATTACTAAGTATTAAGTAGGAACAAACATTCTAAACTTTTTTTTTTAAATAATATTATTTTTAATTCAGATTATACCCGGAATGGATTTCATCTTTTGTTTATTACACCATCCCAATCCAGGAATAAAAATGTATATACGATTCGGAAATAATGTGTTTCATTTCAATTATATCCTAATGTGTATTTCTTCTTCATTAGATATGTTTTTCCATTTTCAACGAATATATGTCTAGTGTTGACCGTAAAGAGATAGGAAAAAGTAGTAACATAAAACAGCTTCAGCAGTTCAGAGTAAACGCGATCAGGTCGCAAGGTTGTAGCGTACAGACAGATGGACAGCAAAATTCCAACATAAGAGCTTATTTGACGTAGGATCGAAATCCAAATGCTGCGACCCGTAATTTAAAAGCTTTTTTTTTATGGAAAAGACTGCAAACGAGGAAGCGGTTCACCTGATGGTAAGTGCTTACCGTCGCCCACATACATCTGCAACACCATAGATGCTGCAGGTGCGTTGCCGGTCTTTAAGGATATTTGGGAGACAGGAGGGAAGAGGACAGGAATAGGGAGGGGTTGTGGGCCTCTGGTTACCTCACTCACCGAACGAAACGCAGAAGCACAAGATGCCTCTACTTCACGCCAGTATTATGCGAGGCCGTGGTATCAATCCGGTCGAGCCGGCCCATTCGAGCAGCAGCTAAAGCCGCCGCTTGGCTCTACCACGCTTAAGTAAACGAGTAATATAACATTGTGCGAGTTGAAAAAATTGTATATTTTTCTATTTATGCCAAACGGAATTTAGTAGTTCAATTAATTTGAAAGGTGCTCTACTAATATTCCTTAGTACGCTAACAGCCCAAATTCGAACCTTAAAGTTTGTTAATTGCAATTTCATGTGCTGATTTATCACGTGCTCGGTGTGAAGATAAATATCGCAAGGAAAACTGTCTGATTTCTGGGAAATGTCAATATCGTCAACCGACGCGAGTGCTGGTTGACAGTTTTTTTTTTAATTTTATTAATTCATAGATAATAAAAAAATAATTTTATAATGCTTGTGTAACAAAATTGTTTTTATATCGCACAAAAACGTGTGCACCAGCTGTACAGCTGGTATATTTAATAAAGATCGATTGGATATTTAATATAAATTTCAATTAATATGGTAATCGAATCCAGACCTTATAAAAAAATCAATCTTTAACAATCAATCTTAAAGATTTCAAAGGTTAACAGACAGCCACGTAAGAATATAATAAATTCTCTATAATGTCAAGAAAAATTTCCCTTGGTAAAATAATAACCAAAAAAATGATAAAATTCAGGTGGACGTCACTTCAGTATCAAACCAAACATACAAACTTTACTTTGATAAAATTTAAAGGTGAAATTCTTTATTATATTAGAAACTATTTTCTATAACGAAATTATTAATATAATAAAACAAACAAATCTTTTATTACTGTAAATCGTTCCATTTACATTAAAATAAAAAAAAATTATTAATCAGATATGTTATTAATACTAACACTATCGCTTATTCTTTTATGCGATTTAGTAAAATTTCATGAAAAGATAATTTAAGTATAAATATAGGCTTATCTCTATTAGTATTTATAAAAGGGACGAATATTATACCCGCCTCTTACGCAGTCTCTAGAAGGAAACGACTTAACTTTAACACTTAAAGATCAAATTTCCTAAACTGTTGTTGAAGTGCGTGCTTCGAGAAGCAAAATTTGTTATAGGCGGAGTAAGCGCCGACTATGAATATTCGTATTCTTACTAAGCACATTTACAAAATTTCAACAGTCTATGTATATATAAAAGGGTGTTGGAATATGCACCTTATTTTATACGATTATAATTATTTACTAGTGACAATAACGCGATACTGGCATGTGAACCATAAGAGGATCACATCACAGATTTTGGCACAACTTAGAAAACTCAAACGAACTTCGGAAGCACTCTTTTTGTGTCTACGAAGATAGAAAATTATGCTGCTGGACATTTATGCTCTCTTGGCCGATTATGACCAGGGCGACAACATCCGAATAACATCTTCAGTTGTCAACTGCGCCCTCGCTCGTTGTTAACTACCCATATGCGATGATACGATTATGCGCTAAAATCGGCGGAAGGGACAGATGCTGTGAGAGAGACATGGACCAGGCCCGTAAACCAATAATTTATGTGTTTGCCCAAATATTGACTTACACTGGGATTTGAATCTAGCACCAATAGTTCAGCAGCTGGGTAGGCTAACCACTAAATCAAGCGGTTGTCGTGGTCGCGGAGATTATTGTGAGGTTTTACAAGGCTTTCTCACCTTAGTCACGTCTTACCCTTAAAATAATAGCACTAAAAATAAGACTGGATGCAGAATGACATATTGTAATAGAATAGTTTTCTAGATGTAGATTAACTATGTATAGATTCATATATTCATCTATCTTAAAACGACGACATTTAAAAACATGAGTTTGATCTAACAATTTTTTAGTCACATTTAGTGCCATACTAAAATTTATCATTTATGATTATCATTTAAGGCTTCTTATTTAAAAAAAAATACATCGTTAAAGAGGCTTTAAAAATAAAATATTTCAGTCAAAGACAATATTTTTATAACAGGTTTTCCATAATTGAAAAGTTCAATCATCAAAACCTCATATCCAATATCAAAGGTGTACTCAATTATTTGTTAGTATAATGATATATCATTTTTAATATGCATAAAAATAAAAACATATTTGGTCGTGGAATAAGAAATTTAACCACCTCAGCGGATTAACCACTTCAAAACACCACCGGAATCAAATGCGTCGAAGCGCGAAACGTCATGTCCTTACTCCCGGAAATGTTGGTTTTCGGAAATCCTGACTAGTCAGGAACTGAACTTCCATTTTGTATGGAACATCATTATCTCTGCCTATCTCTGGTTGATAGGCGTAATTACTTTTTATACTTACAAAAATCAGTGGAAAAAGTTAGTACCTGTAAATTTTTACCTATTATTAATAAAGATATTTGAAAACAATTTTCAAAACTACTTCTCCGTAAGCAAATTCCCCAAAAGTACTATACCTTGTTTTATTATCATGGTTTTGTTTATCCAAAACATGGTTAAGTAAGGTTGGTATTTGCCAATAAACGAAACCATATCCTGGATAGTCCTTGTAAAGTTATTCCTAGATAAAATCATTAATCTAGGTTTACACGGAATTGTCGTGAAATATGTTTTTGTCATAGCGGATAAGGAGAGTTATAATTATTATACCTTAAGTTTTTTTGCGTGATAACTCATGACGCGTTGCAAAAATAGAAATAACATTGTTATGATACGATAAAGGATAAAGCTATAATCATATACGTAAATAAAAATGGAATTATGAAACAATAATCAGGTCGCATTGTTAATTATTCGTGAGATGTATCTCGGCCTTGTACAATAACCTTGACTGTTTATTGATTCCCCTTCCATCTGAAATAGACCCAAATGCGTATATTTTGAGGTTTTAATGCTTCACATATCAAGTAATATACCTTTTGTAGCGTTTATGTGAAGCATATTGATTACGTATTCATGTTTCAAATTAAATATTCGATTTACATTTGCTAAATTTAAGATTATGATTTGCCATCTCTTTAGAATATGGTTGAGCTAACCATAATCTAAAGAAATGGCAAATTCAACTAAAAAAACTATATTCCGTGTACCGCGCTACTTATACTGAGCGCAGACCATTTTGTTGTCTCACCGAAGCCCGGGCAAGATTAGATAGACCTTGTTATTATAATTGGTTTATATGTTAAGTTATGTATTAGTAGCTTTTCCTTTTTTTTAACTAATAAACTTGTATTTTCTCTTTTTATAATTATAATTATAGCGAAATTGTTATTTTTTTTACGTTAAGAACAAAATTATTATTAGTTAAACGAAGTAATATTTACTGTAAACAATTAAATATCAGTCCGTTATTAAGATACATTAACATCAATTTTATGGTTTGAAATAAAAAAGGTCAAACAAAAATTTCATTTAACTTTGTTTTGTTCACACCAGAAATGAAATGAAATTTGTAATAAAACGTCTTAAAATCTTTCTGCGATCTGTCACAATTTTTCGCCCACCGACATTGACGGATCAGCTTTATTAAATCACTGTTACTGATAAAGCAATAATTCTTTATCTCCCACTTTCTTAATAAATATGAGAGTTTTTCAATAGAAAAGGAGATGTTCTATCCCGTAATATTAGTACGCTAACCTGACATAGCATTGATTAAACAGCACAAGTAACAACTAATAAAATCACTGTAGAATTGTTTAAAACGGTAAAAACGACTTTAACGTAAGTAAAAGACAAATAAGTTGTAAATAAATGTATGTGACTGTGTACCGTAAATAAAAATATAGTCAAATTCGTCAGATGATATTTATACAATTATTATTAAATGGATGTTCTCGAACCCAAAAAATATAAGATGTTCTTAAATAATGCTTTTTAAGGAGGTATCTCGCATCAACGTAAAAGGAGCTCCTGAAGAGTATACTGAACTGAGAAAGTAGAACAAATATATTTAAAAAGAATATTTATAAGTAATTATGACCACACAATTTTACTCTAAATGTCAATCAGCATTTCCTGTTACCCTTTTTTGGTCATCGCATCTTTGATTAATTGTTGTAAAATTCATCTATAACATATTTTAGTACTAACTCAAAATATTGTAAATTATAATTAAATAGTCATCAAGGTGATTACTAACATAACAGAAGGGAGCCATTAGCCTCCCTTGTATCATTAGTGTTGCAAAAGTTGACAATGTAAAATGCTGATAAGCTGATAAGGCAATAAGCATTCAACTTACGAAGTGGTTACAATAATATAACATTTATCACTAAAAAGCTGCGTTTTCCAAAGTATTAAGCTTTTTTTTATTGATGTAGACGAGAAAAATTGTTTACATCAATAATAATTAAGGCAGTGGATATCCACTGCTACTGCAAACAATGAAATATCAATATATAAATATACGTATATACGTTATCTAAAAATATAATGTTTTCAAACAAAAACTATATAAACGAAAATATTATTTCCAATATCAAAATACAGCAAAGATATTTGATATTTTCGTCAGAGTGCGATGATACTAGACTATTTATTATTAGCCTTTCGCTTACCCGTGATTTGGTCTAATCTCTCCAGTCATAAAAAGTTGACTATGTCCTTCCTCAATGTTCAAGGTTCAGGTATCTCCATTCGACCATGAAAACAAAAACAGACAGGGCTTCTTTCTATATTATTAATTTAGAAAGTTCGGAAACTATGGATTGTATTGAATAATACTATAGTATTTTTGCTGATGACATCATATCTGTATGTATCTGTAATATTGGCTGATATTTTCAGCCAGGCACTTTTTAATTTTAATTTTTTTTTGTTTCATTTGAAAAAAAGTTGCAGATGACGAATCTACTGTCACTAAAGGCAGTGACCTGTTATGTCGCGTTCGGCATTAAGTGCTGGCCCGTCTGAAACCCCCACGGATAAGACACGCTGTTGGCCCGGTGGCCACGAGAGGTTCTGCGGAAGAGGCTTGCGAGCATAAGGCCCCAAGTAAATTAAATATAAGAACAACGACGCCAGTGGCGTGTAACTGTGTTCTGCTCCAAGCCCCTAACAGGACAAGGAATGACTACAGACAAACTAGAAGGAACGCAGATTTTAAATGTGGTAGAGCTAAGCGGCGGCTTTTGCTGTTGCTCGAATGGGCCGGCTCGACCGGATTGGCACCACTACCTCGCAGAATACAGGCGTGAAGTATAGACATAGTATGCTTCTTGCGTTTCGTATGGTGAGTGAGGTTTCCGGAGGCCTTCTCCCCCTCCCCATCCCCCTCCTTATTCTCCCTTACATCTCTCAAATACCCTTAGAGGCCGGCAACGCACCTGCAGCACCTCTGGTGTTGCAGATGTACATGAGCGACGGTAATCACTTACCATCAGGTGAAGCGCTGGCTCGTTTGCCGCCTTTCTCATAAAAAAAGACACCCAATGATCTTAATTATTTTTAAAACTATGAAATCACTAACACGGACAATACGCGCGGCTCAGTCAATGAGGAGTGTTGCGAATTTCTTCAGTAAGGTACTAATGAAATTTGCACGACGGTACGACGGACTAAGTAAGATAGGTCCCAAACAAGATCTTCGATTAAAAAAAATAAAATACAAAAACGTTTTTAGGGTTTCGTGAAACTAAAATCCTTCGTATTTTTTAATGAAATGAGGCGGGGGAGTGGGTTACCTCAATCACCGAACGAATCACAGAAGCACAAGATGCCGGATACTTCACCCCGGTATTCTGCGAGGCAGTGCTACCAATCCGGTCAAGTCGGGCCATTCGAGCAGCAGCTAAAGCCGCCGCTTGGCTCTACCACGTAAAAAATTATTGTGAATCTTGTTAAAATTATTTATTCAAAACATTAAACATTTCTAAAAGTCAGTAGGCTGTAATAGTAAATTATTTTTACATAATTATGCATTATAAATAAAAGTGAATATACCGTACCGTCTTTTTCTCCAAATGCCAACCTAACGTGAACGTAGACCACCGTGCTAACTAACAAACAAGGCTCTAGCGAATAATGTACCCAAATTCCACAGATTTTTTTTTATAGAAAAGGGAAGGGGAGCAGCATCACTAAGGCAAGAGTACCGGTGCTGCGCTCACCAACCCGCTTGTGCAGCGCGGTGATTTAGTTGTAAATATCGGCCGTGTTTCTGTAGCTTCCCTGTATTTTTTTTTAATACTGTTATTAACAACAATGATTTTGTTTCAATCAAAGTACTTTAACCTTTTTAGTTTATATGAAATATCGTACATATGCGTAGTTTTGAATTTTTATATCCAGAATCGATAGTTATTAATCCTACAAATTGAAACGGGCAATTTCACGAGTTTTAATGGCTATACTTATTATTGCACAGTTAAATTGAAATAGGCCAAACCGATCATGTCGGCTGGTAGCTGTTTTACGTTTCCATGTTTCTTTATTGAATCTGACAACTAATGAATATGAATGAATGGATATACTTTATTATACACCACAAAAAAAAAGGACGGAAAACATTAAATAAGTAGGAACAGTTAATTAGGAGGCCTGATGGCTGCATAGCGATCTCTTCCAGGCAACCTAACTAGTGATTTGATATCATCATCATCATCATCATCATCATTTCAGCCTATCAGAAGTCCACTGCTGAGCATAGGCCTCCCCGAAGGATTGCCACGAACCTCGGTCCTGAGCCACCTGCATCCATCGACTTCCCGCAACACATTCGTCCTACACTGCATTTGCCTGTACGTGGCTGCCACTCGAGAACCTTTTTTCCCCAACGGTTGTCAGTTCTGCGAGCTATGTGGCCGGCCTATTGCCACTTCAGCTTGCTGATCTTTGGGGCTATGTCGGTTACCTTAGTTCTGCTGCGGATATCATCGTTGCAGACTATTACGCAGAGAAACACCGAGCATAGCCCTTTCCATAGCGCGCTGAGCAACTTTGAGCTTCCTCATACGGGCTGCAGTGAAGGACCAAGTCTCGGATCCGTATGTCATCACTGGCAACACGCACTGGTTGTATACTTTCGTCTTGAGGCTTTGCGGTATACTCGACGAGAAGATATGACGTAGTTTCCCGAACGCAGCCCAGCCGAGTTGGATTCATCGATTGACCTCTGAGTCGAAGTTGGACTTACCTAATCGGACAATTTGTCCCAGGTATACGTACTCGTCTAAAACTTCGAGCTTATTGTTCCCAACAACAGCCGGTATTGGTGTGACATGGACGTTTGACATGAACTTCGTCTTGTCCATGTTCATCTTAAGACCAACCTGTTGGGAGACATTATTGAGGTCATTGAGCATTGTACTAAGCTCCTCCATATTAAAATAGAAATTTATGTTCGTCATATTATATTATTAGCAAAGAGGTGTCTTGCATATTTCATTACATTAATGAAGTAATGTTACAATCTCAGGTGAGAAACTGCACGAGCCGTAATCTGCTACTAAATCTGCTGCTAAAAAATCGTTTGAATCGCCCGCGATAAATATCACTAATATGCACTAATAATCGGAACTGAGAACTAATGCAAGTAAAAAAATCCCTGAGTATGAGTAAATAGTGTTTGTAAGGTATTTTCATCATCATCATCATCATCATCATCATCATCATCATCATCATCATCATCATCATCATCATCATCATCATCATCATCATCATCATCATCATCATCATCATCATCATCATCATCATCATCATCATCATCATCATCATCATCATCATCATCATCATCATCATCATCATCATCATCATCATCATCATCATCATCATCATCATCATCATCATCATCATCATCATCATCATCATCATCATCATCATCATCATCATCATCATCATCATCATCATCATCATCATCATCATCATCATCATCATCATCATCATCATCATCATCATCATCATCATCATCATCATCATCATCATCATCATCATCATCATCATCATCATCATCATCATCATCATCATCATCATCATCATCATCATCATCATCATCATCATCATCATCATCATCATCATCATCATCATCATCATCATCATCATCATCATCATCATCATCATCATCATCATCATCATCATCATCATCATCATCATCATCATCATCATCATCATCATCATCATCATCATCATCATCATCATCATCATCATCATCATCATCATCATCATCATCATCATCATCATCATCATCATCATCATCATCATCATCATCATCATCATCATCATCATCATCATCATCATCATCATCATCATCATCATCATCATCATCATCATCATCATCATCATCATCATCATCATCATCATCATCATCATCATCATCATCATCATCATCATCATCATCATCATCATCATCATCATCATCATCATCATCATCATCATCATCATCATCATCATCATCATCATCATCATCATCATCATCATCATCATCATCATCATCATCATCATCATCATCATCATCATCATCATCATCATCATCATCATCATCATCATCATCATCATCATCATCATCATCATCATCATCATCATCATCATCATCATCATCATCATCATCATCATCATCATCATCATCATCATCATCATCATCATCATCATCATCATCATCATCATCATCATCATCATCATCATCATCATCATCATCATCATCATCATCATCATCATCATCATCATCATCATCATCATCATCATCATCATCATCATCATCATCATCATCATCATCATCATCATCATCATCATCATCATCATCATCATCATCATCATCATCATCATCATCATCATCATCATCATCATCATCATCATCATCATCATCATCATCATCATCATCATCATCATCATCATCATCATCATCATCATCATCATCATCATCATCATCATCATCATCATCATCATCATCATCATCATCATCATCATCATCATCATCATCATCATCATCATCATCATCATCATCATCATCATCATCATCATCATCATCATCATCATCATCATCATCATCATCATCATCATCATCATCATCATCATCATCATCATCATCATCATCATCATCTATTCAGATAGCACAGAGCTTTGCTTGCATTTTTTACAATCTCTGTTCGCGATACTTACGTTAAGACGGGGGTAGCTGGGTTCTGAGGCCGCTATAACATGGCGCCTCCCTGTCGAAGTAACATCAATTTACGTTAATAAATATTTTAAATTGATAATAAAATATTTATTTACAACTAGCGAATATTCGCGTGTTGTTTGAATTCGCTTCGTAGAAATTTAACTAAATGTATAATTAAATTACAATTGAGCCATTTGGTAGATAATTAAGTATCTAAGACAGCGGGGGTGTGCAGTTAAGAAAGCACTAAAATTAGGTTAATTTCGTCTATACAATTAATGAAACAGTAACAGAGCAGAGCCTTGTATATGATTTAAATTTTCAAAGTTGTATTGAATTAGGTATTTAGGGGCGTAATTAGGTAGATCCGAATGGCCACCGGGATTAATTTATTTAAGGTTTTAGATCTTATATTTTGATGATGGTTTTGGTCGCTAGAAAATCTTTGAGGCCAAGATATTTTCATTGGCAATAGGTACTCTCAAACCAGCTAGCGGCACATCTGATGGTAAGTGATTACCGTCGCCCACGTACATCGGCAACACTAGAGGTCCTGCAGGTGCGTTGCCGGCCTTAAAAGATATTTGGGAATTGAGAGGGAGGAAGAGAAGGGGGGATGGGGAGCGGAAGAGCACCCTCGGTTACCTTACTCACCGAACGAAACCCTCAAGCACAAGATGCCTCTACTTCACGCCGGTATTCTGCGAGGTGGTGGTACTGCCCCGGTCGACCCGACCTATTCGAGCAGCAGCTATGGCCGCTGCTCGTATGGGCTGCTGATATCATCATGTTTGAGTCCACTACTGGATATTGGTGTTTCCATGGAAGCGCCTATAAAAGATGGCATGCTAAGCATCGAAAATTTATCTTCACTCATTACACTGGGTAGGTGGCATTGTGAGCGCAATGTCATTACCCCAGTTCTAGAGATGGCTGATCCCTAAAAATCTATGAGATTCGGGCAAGCCATAGTCGGATAGATTTTCCGCCATCGGCCTGTCACAGGAACATCGGCCATTTCACAGCAGGGTTCACTGCGTGCAAGTAAGGTTTATAAATATATTGTTTATTGCCCCTTTCAAGCACCTTTTTTTTTCATTTATGGGATAGGCGGCCAACGAGCAAGATTCACCTGATGGTGAGTGATTACTGTCAACACCAGAGGAGCTACAGGTGCGTTGCTGGCCTTTAAGGGTATTTGGGAGATTCGTGGGAGGAAGAGGAGGGGGATGGGGAGAGGAGGAGGACCCTCGGTTACCTCACTCACCGAACGAATCTAATTCACGCCGGTATTCTGCGAGGTCGTGGTATTAATCTGTTCGAGTCAGCACATTCGAGCAGCAGCTAAAGCCGCCCCTTGGCTTTACCACGTTAAAAACGTATCTATTTAACAATCGTAAAACATTTTTCTTCACCAATCTCATTTCACTAAGTAAGCTTATAAACGAGAATCCGCATTAATTAAGATTGAACGTCATAATCAGCTTTGTAAATGGTACAAGAAAGCTTGCGTATTTCGCTACGTGAACGGAAAATTTATACGAACGTTTGTCGACATTTCGGTGACGATGACAATATTCTAGTAACGAGTCGTAACTTAGTTTTCATACAATGTTTATTATAAGCTACGACCACTTGGCTCAGTGGTCCGCGCACCCAATTACGAGTACTAATTATAGGATTCTGTGATCGAATCCCGACAGATGCAAATTGATATAACGTACAAATTATTGGTATACTGTTTGAAATCTTTTAACATGAGTATAGTAGTGAAAGTAAAAGTAGCAGCCTGTAAGTGCCCGCTGCTGGGTGAAGGCCTCCTTTTCAAATATCTGAGAGGGTGTAGGTGCCGGGCATGGCCCGCCACGCTGCTCCATTGCTGGTTGGCGGGATTCACAAATCCACGAATTTTTTTTTTTTTATTATTTCTCAGATTTGCAGATTTCCTCACGATGTTGTCACCCCCGAGTACGTGGTAAATACAGCTCTTAAAATTGCTACTAACAATTTTATTGGTGCCGGCACCGGCCGGGGATCGAACCCAGCTCACTTGAGCTCTATGATAATAA
This sequence comes from Bhutanitis thaidina, assembly GCA_029286595.1. Taxonomy (NCBI): domain Eukaryota; kingdom Metazoa; phylum Arthropoda; class Insecta; order Lepidoptera; family Papilionidae; genus Bhutanitis; species Bhutanitis thaidina. The sequence goes on from JAGSMS010000003.1 coordinate 3,131,728, forward strand.
TGTGAGCGCCCTGACCACAAGGCTACCACGGCTCTTTAGCAGCCGAGCCATGAGTATAGTCGTAGCTACGGAAAAAGAAAGACGAGAGAGACACTGCATTCTTCTGACAATTACAGCATCATAAATTGTTTTGTGCGTGCAGGCAAAAACTAACGAAAATATTATTTCCAATATCAAAAGACAGCAAAGATATTTGATATTTTCGTCAGAGTGCGATGATACTAGACTATTTATTATTAGCCTTTCGCTTACCCGTGATTTGGTCTAATCTCTGCAGTCATAAAAAGTTGACTATGTCCTTCCTCAATGTTCAAGGTTCAGGTATCTCCATTCGACCATGAAAACAAAAACAGACAGGGCTTCTTTATATATTATTAATTTAGAAAGTTCGGAAACTATGGATTGTATTGAATAATACTATAGTATTTCTGATGACATCATATCTGTATGTATCTGTAATATTGGCTGATATTTTCAGCCAGGCACTTTTTAATTTTAATTTTTTTTTGTTTCATTTGAAAAAAAGTTGCAGATGACGAATCTACTGTCACTAAAGGCAGTGACCTGTTATGTCGCGTTCGGCATTAAGTGCTGGCCCGTCTGAAACCCCCACGGATAAGACACGCTGTTGGCCCGGTGGCCACGACAGGTTCTGCGGAAGAGGCTTGCGAGCATAAGGCCCCAAGTAAATTAAATATAAGAACAACGACGCCAGTGGCGTGTAACTGTGTTCTGATCCAAGCCTCTAACAGGACAAGGAATGACTTCAGACAAACTAGAAGGAACGCAGATTTCAAATGTGGTAGAGCCAAGCGGCGGCTTTTGTTGTTGCTCGAATGGCCCGGCTCGACCGGATTTGCACCACTACCTCGCAGAATACCGGCGTGAAGTATAGACATCTTATGCTTCTTGCGTTTCGTTCGGTGAGTGAGGTTTCCGGAGGCCTACTCCCCCTCCCCCTCCCCCTCCTTATTCTCCCTTACATCTCTCAAATACCCTTAGAGGCCGGCAACGCACCTGCAGCACCTCTGGTGTTGCAGATGTACATTGGCGACGGTAATCACTTACCATCAGGTGAAGCGCTTGCTCGTTTGCCGCCTTTCTCATAAAAAAAGACACCCAAGGATCTTAATTATTTTTAAAACTATGAAATCACTAACACGGACAATACGCGCGGCTCAGTCAATGAGGGGTGTTGCGAATTTCTTTAGTAAGGTACTAATGAAATTTGCACGACGGTACGACGGACTAAGTAAGATAGGTCCCTATCCCAAACAAGAGGTTCGATTAAAAAAAATAAAATACAAAATCGTTTTCAGGGTTTCGTCAAACTAAAAACCTTGGTATTTTTAATGAAATGAGGAGGGGGAGTGGGTTACCTCAATCACCGAACGAATCGCAGAAGCACAAGATGCCGGATACTTCACCCCGGTATTCTGCGAGGCAGTGCTACCAATCCGGTCAAGCCGGGTCATTCGAGCAGCAGCTAAAGCTGCCGCTTGGCTCTACCACGTAAAAAAATATTGTGAATCTTGTTAAAATTATTTATTCAAAACATTAAACATTTCTAAAAGTCTGTAGGCTAAAATAGTAAATTATTTTTACATAATAATGCATTATAAATAAAAGTGAAAATACCGTACCGTCTTTTTCTCCAAATGCCAACCTGACGTGAACGTAGACCACCGTGCTAACTAACAAACAAGGCTCTAGCGAATAATGTACCCAAATTCCACAGATTTTTTTTTATAGAAAAGGGAAGGGGAGCAGCATCACGAAGGCAAGAGTACCGGTGCTGTGCTCACCAACCCGCTTGTGCAGCGCGGTGATTTAGTTGTAAATATCGGCCGTGTTCCTATAGCTTCCCTGTATTTTTTTTAATACTGTTATTAACAACAATGATTTTGTTTCAATCAAAGTACTTTAACCTTTTTAGTTTATATGAAATATCGTACGTATGCGTATTTTTGAATTTTTATATCCAGAATCGATAATTATTAATCCTACAAATTGAAACGGGCAATTTCCCGAGTTTTAATGGCTATACTTATTATTGCACAGTTAAATTGAAATAGGCCAAACCGATCATGTCGGCTCGTAGCTGTTTTACGTTTCCATGTTTCTTTATTGAATCTGACAACTAATGAATATGAATGAATGGATATACTTTATTATACACCACAAAAAAAAAGGACGGAAAACATTAAATAAGTAGGAACAGTTAATTAGGAGGCCTGATGGCTGCATAGCGATCTCTTCCAGGCAACCTAACTAGTGATTTGATATCATCATCATCATCATTATCATCATTTCAGCCTATCAGAAGTCCACTGCTGAGCATAGGCCTCCCACCTGCATCCATCGACTTCCCGCAATACTGCGCAGGTCGTCACTCCATCTTGTGAGGGGTCGTCCTACACTGCGTTTGCCTGTACGTGGCTGCCACTCGAGAAACTTTTTTCCCTAGCGGTTGTCAGTTCTGCGAGCTATGTGGCCGGCCTATTGCCACTTCAGCTTGCTGATCTTTACGGCTATGTCGGTTACCTTAGTTCTGCTACGGATATCATCGTTGCAGACTCTATCACGCAGAGAAACACCGAGCATAGCCCTTTCCATAGCGCGCTGATCAACTTTGAGCTTCCTCATACGGGCTGCAGTGAAGGACTAAGTCTCGGATCCGTATGTCATCACTGGCAACACGCACTGGTTGTATACTTTCGTCTTGAGGCTTTGCGGTATACCCAACGAGAAGATATGACGTAGTTTCCCGAACGCAGCCCAGCCGAGTTGGATTCGTCGATTGACCTCGGACAATTTGTCCCAGGTATACGTACTCGTCTAAAACTTCGAGCCTATTGTTCCCAACAACAGCCGGTATTGGTGTGACATGGACGTTTGACATGAACTTCGTCTTGTCCATGTTCATCTTAAGACTATACTAAGCTCCTCCATATTAAAATAGAAATTTATGTTCGTCATATTATATTATTAGCAAAGAGGTGTCTTGCATATTTCATAACATCAATGAAGTAATGTTACAATCTCAGGTGAGAAACTGCACGAGCCGTAATCTGCTACTAAATCTGCTGCTAAAAAAAATCGTTTGAATAGCCCGCGATAAATATCACTAATATGCACTAATAATCGGAACTGAGAACTAATGCAAGTAAAAAAATCCCTGAGTATGAGTAAATAGTGTTTGTAAGGTATTTTCATCATCATCATCATCATCATCATCATCATCATCATCATCATCATCATCATCATCATCATCATCATCATCATCATCATCATCATCATCATCATCATCATCATCATCATCATCATCATCATCATCATCATCATCATCATCATCATCATCATCATCATCATCATCATCATCATCATCATCATCATCATCATCATCATCATCATCATCATCATCATCATCATCATCATCATCATCATCATCATCATCATCATCATCATCATCATCATCATCATCATCATCATCATCATCATCATCATCATCATCATCATCATCATCATCATCATCATCATCATCATCATCATCATCATCATCATCATCATCATCATCATCATCATCATCATCATCATCATCATCATCATCATCATCATCATCATCATCATCATCATCATCATCATCATCATCATCATCATCATCATCATCATCATCATCATCATCATCATCATCATCATCATCATCATCATCATCATCATCATCATCATCATCATCATCATCATCATCATCATCATCATCATCATCATCATCATCATCATCATCATCATCATCATCATCATCATCATCATCATCATCATCATCATCATCATCATCATCATCATCATCATCATCATCATCATCATCATCATCATCATCATCATCATCATCATCATCATCATCATCATCATCATCATCATCATCATCATCATCATCATCATCATCATCATCATCATCATCATCATCATCATCATCATCATCATCATCATCATCATCATCATCATCATCATCATCATCATCATCATCATCATCATCATCATCATCATCATCATCATCATCATCATCATCATCATCATCATCATCATCATCATCATCATCATCATCATCATCATCATCATCATCATCATCATCATCATCATCATCATCATCATCATCATCATCATCATCATCATCATCATCATCATCATCATCATCATCATCATCATCATCATCATCATCATCATCATCATCATCATCATCATCATCATCATCATCATCATCATCATCATCATCATCATCATCATCATCATCATCATCATCATCATCATCATCATCATCATCATCATCATCATCATCATCATCATCATCATCATCATCATCATCATCATCATCATCATCATCATCATCATCATCATCATCATCATCATCATCATCATCATCATCATCATCATCATCATCATCATCATCATCATCATCATCATCATCATCATCATCATCATCATCATCATCATCATCATCATCATCATCATCATCATCATCATCATCATCATCATCATCATCATCATCATCATCATCATCATCATCATCATCATCATCATCATCATCATCATCATCATCATCATCATCATCATCATCATCATCATCATCATCATCATCATCATCATCATCATCATCATCATCATCATCATCATCATCATCATCATCATCATCATCATCATCATCATCATCATCATCATCATCATCATCATCATCATCATCATCATCATCATCATCATCATCATCATCATCATCATCATCATCATCATCATCATCATCATCATCATCATCATCATCATCATCATCATCATCATCATCATCATCATCATCATCATCATCATCATCATCATCATCATCATCATCATCATCATCATCATCATCATCATCATCATCATCATCATCATCATCATCATCATCATCATCATCATCATCATCATCATCATCATCATCATCATCATCATCATCATCATCATCATCATCATCATCATCATCATCATCATCATCATCATCATCATCATCATCATCATCATCATCATCATCATCATCATCATCATCATCATCATCATCATCATCATCATCATCATCATCATCATCATCATCATCATCATCATCATCATCATCATCATCATCATCATCATCATCATCATCATCATCATCATCATCATCATCATCATCATCATCATCATCATCATCATCATCATCATCATCATCATCATCATCATCATCATCATCATCATCATCATCATCATCATCATCATCATCATCATCATCATCATCATCATCATCATCATCATCATCATCATCATCATCATCATCATCATCATCATCATCATCATCATCATCATCATCATCATCATCATCATCATCATCATCATCATCATCATCATCATCATCATCATCATCATCATCATCATCATCATCATCATCATCATCATCATCATCATCATCATCATCATCATCATCATCATCATCATCATCATCATCATCATCATCATCATCATCATCATCATCATCATCATCATCATCATCATCATCATCATCATCATCATCATCATCATCATCATCATCATCATCATCATCATCATCATCATCATCATCATCATCATCATCATCATCATCATCATCATCATCATCATCATCATCATCATCATCATCATCGTATGAAGAGAAGGGGATGGGGAGAGGAGGAGGACCTCGGTTACCTTACTCACCGAACGAAACCCTCAAGCACAAGATGCCTCTACTTCACGCCGGTATTCTGCGAGGTGGTGGTACTGCCCCGGTCGACCCGACCTATTCGAGCAGCAGCTATGGCCGCTGCTCGTATGGGCTGCTGATATCATCATGTTTGAGTCCACTACTGGATATTGGTGTTTCCATGGAAGCGCCTATAAAAGATGGCATGCTAAGCATCGAAAATTTATCTTCACTCATTACACTGGGTAGGTGGCATTGTGAGCGCAATGTCATTACCCCAGTTCTAGAGATGGCTGATCCCTTAAAATCTATGAGATTCGGGCAAGCCATAGTCGGATAGATTTTCCGCCATCGGCCTGTCACAGGAACATCGGCCATTTCACAGCAGGGTTCACTGCGTGCAAGTAAGGTTTATAAATATATTGTTTATTGCCCCTTTCAAGCACCTTTTTTTTTCATTTATGGGATAGGCGGCCAACGAGCAAGATTCACCTGATGGTGAGTGATTACTGTCAACACCAGAGGAGCTACAGGTGCGTTGCTGGCCTTTAAGGGTATTTGGGAGATTCGTGGGAGGAAGAGGAGGGGGATGGGGAGAGGAGGAGGACCCTCGGTTACCTCACTCACCGAACGAATCTAATTCACGCCGGTATTCTGCGAGGTCGTGGTATTAATCTGTTCGAGTCAGCACATTCGAGCAGCAGCTAAAGCCGCCCCTTGGCTTTACCACGTTAAAAACGTATCTATTTAACAATCGTAAAACATTTTTCTTCACCAATCTCATTTCACTAAGTAAGCTTATAAACGAGAATCCGCATTAATTAAGATTGAACGTCATAATCAGCTTTGTAAATGGTACAAGAAAGCTTGCGTATTTCGCTACGTGAACGGAAAATTTATACGAACGTTTGTCGACATTTCGGTGACGATGACAATATTCTAGTAACGAGTCGTAACTTAGTTTTCATACAATGTTTATTATAAGCTACGACCACTTGGCTCAGTGGTCCGCGCACCCAATTACGAGTACTAATTATAGGATTCTGTGATCGAATCCCGACAGATGCAAATTGATATAACGTACAAATTATTGGTATACTGTTTGAAATCTTTTAACATGAGTATAGTAGTGAAAGTAAAAAGTAGCAGCCTGTAAGTGCCCGCTGCTGGGTGAAGGCCTCCTTTTCAAATATCTGAGAGGGTGTAGGTGCCGGGCATGGCCCGCCACGCTGCTCCATTGCTGGTTGGCGGGATTCACAAATCCACGAATTTTTTTTTTTTTATTATTTCTCAGATTTGCAGATTTCCTCACGATGTTGTCACCCCCGAGTACGTGGTAAATACAGCTCTTAAAATTGCTACTAACAATTTTATTGGTGCCGGCACCGGCCGGGGATCGAACCCAGCTCACTTGAGCTCTATGATAATAAAGTGAGCGCCCTGACCACAAGGCTACCACGGCTCTTTAGCAGCCGAGCCATGAGTATAGTCGTAGCTACGGAAAAAGAAAGACGAGAGAGACACTGCATTCTTCTGACAATTACAGCATCATAAATTGTTTTGTGCGTGCAGGTGATACCGGAGTGACGATAGTTAACGTAAACGCGGGGCTAGAGCGTCGGCTTTTGCTGGTGCTGGAATGGTACGGCTTGACCGGGTTGGTATCACGGCCTCGTAGAATACCGGCGTGAAGTAGGGGCATCTTATGCTTCTGCGTTTCGTTCGGTGAGTAAGGTAAACGGTGGGTGAGGTATCCGGAGGCCCACTCCCCCTTCTTAAAGGCCGGCAACGCTCCTTCAGCACCTCTGGTGTTGCAGATGTATGTGGGTGACGGTAATCACTTACCATAAGGTGAACCACGAGCCGTCTGCCGCCTTTCACGAAAAAAAGTCATAGGTGAGAGAGTGTTACCCGGCAGACAAGGAGCCTACTAACTAGTAAAAAAAAAACAATAATATTTTTGTTGTCATTTTTCCAACAGATTGTAAATTACGAATTATTTATTTTTCCCCGCAACAAACTTATTTTATACAATACCCTGCTAAGTGCCACAAATTTAATAAAAAGGCGTGAGAGGTGAGTCCTTAGCGTCTAATTAAAGTAAAAATTCCTTGCTTCAAGAAACATCTTGAAATGTATTGTTATTTTCCTTGCTAACAGGTTAAAGAAAGTAATTTAATAAATTATAATTAGAAATATATTTATTTTATCTCGGAAGTTGTGTGAATTTTGCCTTATTATTTTTACATATATACATGCTAGAGCGCTGGTAGTCTAATGGCCAGGACCCTCACTTTATTTCCACGGAGTGCGAGTGACCTAGATCTCGGCCACTCGCACTCTGTAGTCCCGGGACCACTAAAATTGTTAATAGCATTTCTGAGAAATAATAAAGAATATTATTTCAAGGATATGTTAAGTCCGCTAAGCTGCATTGGAGCAGCGTGGCGGATCTTTCCCGGCTCCAAACCCCTCTCAGATATTTGATAAGGAGGCCTTTGTTTAGCAATAAGCACAGGCTGCTACTTTACTTTACTTTTATATGTAATTAGTAGTAAGTAGTTCATTAAACACTATTGAAATACTATGACCGAATGTTTTGTAGTCAGTAAACATGTCCATTCTCCAATTTCTTAATCATTTATCCATACTCTAAAGCATTGAAATAAAAGATTCCATCCAGACTGAATACCTGGCTGGCAGTAGCTAAGCCTTCACGTGACGATCCTTTGAAATAATTTAAATTATATTGGTACAGGACTGACGTCATGACACTAAAAGGTTGAATAGACTTCAAGAAAGAAGTGCCTACAGACTAACGAAAGAGGCTCTAGCAGCCGAAAGATGGCGGAAAGTCCTCCCGAATATTTGCCACCCTTATAGCTCTCATGGGTGGAAGATGGCGGGAAAACCATTTTGAAAAATACCAGACCAAAATTCAGCAGACCGATGACGGGCAGCAGTTTTTTGCGTTCGTGGTGTCTGGTACTGCGACTGTCAATACCCTTGCCAATCATGCAAATCATTACGGCAAATTCTCTTTATGGGGGAAGCCTGTGTCCAGCAGTGGACTACTCCCATTTACAGGTTGGAACGCTGAGGTAAGGTCTCTAGTGTTAAAGTTCCAGCACTGTGCTCACTGATCCACTTATCCAGCGTGGTGAGTTTGGGCAAATCTTCGTTTTGCTGGCACTTTCATTTTTCCATCAGAGAATTTACAGAGGATGATAAAAAGAAATTTTTGTTTTTACCTGGTAGGTAGCGCGTAATTTGAAATCAGGTTCAGGATTTTTATTCATAAGTAATAAGCACTACGTTCTCGAGTGGCAGCCTCGTACAGGCAAACGCATTGTAGGACGATCTCCCACAAGATAGAGTGATGACCTACATAGTGTTGGGGAAGTCAATGGATGCCGGTGGCTAAGAACGGAGCTTTATGGCAAACTCCGAGGGGGGGCCTATATTCAGCCGAGGACTTGTGATGGGCTGAAAAGTAAAAGAACTCATGTTAATAAGTAATATCTCGAATTTATACTTACTCTTATGCTTTAACCTTTGTGAAGTACTTTTTTTGATAATTCGCGACTTCATCCACCGATTTAATTCTATCGCCGATACCCATACTCACCGCGCTGGGCAAGCGACTTAGCAAGTGTAGTGCCGGTACCTTCACACTAGTGATGCTGCTTCCCATCGCTAGTCTCCGGGTGTATTTGGTTCCCACCATCATTCGGTCACTCGAGGCTTCAGGGTGCATCACGTGCGGTCGAGGCTGGGATTTGATGTAAGATATGTTTTGTTCCCCAGCCGAGTATTTTAGTTTAATATTATGTCTATTTCAATAAATTATTCATAAATTAATGTGACGAATTTACATAACTTTCCTTTTAATATATTCCTTTTCAACTATATCCCCAACGATGATTAAGCAGAAAGTTAATATAAGCATTGAATGGTTAGACATTCCAATTTTACGCACGAGTGAAATCAATGTTAAAGAAACCCTTCAGTCCGTCTGAGTACCTAAGCGGGCTTGTAATAACCTAATTTCCATATTATAAGTACTAGACGTCTATCATCAAAATGTTTTATTTAAACTGATGAAAATAAAATTGTATATTTTTGTTTCGAAATTACTAAATAATTTATTAACATGAATGTGACCAAATGGTTTCAAACTTGTTCTAAGTTTGAAACCGTTTTTATTATTTTAATGTAACACATTTTCAGACTCCAGGTAAAAATTAAAGTATGCAGCCGCATGGCTGGACTGCTGGACTATTGCCTCCTGACAGTGTTTGACAGGAGTTAGGGTTTAGCATCCGGAAAGCGTCCGTCTGCTTCAGTGCGGGCTTATTAACTTTACACATGCACGAAATATTTTTTTATTACTTCTCCGACATTCAGTTTTACACTCGATCTTCTATAAAATCTGTAAAAATTGGTTTCACTGAGTTTATATGTGGGAGAGAGAGAGTGAGGAGGAGAGGAAGAGAGAGAGCCAGAGAGATTGAGATCGATGGAGATTTTTTTTGTGTCTGTCCTGTCACCTGTCATTCAGATGCCAAAGTCTGTCTGTGCCAACCTCACTTGCACTGACTACGTGCAGGTTGGCATTTGGAGAAATAATTTAGCTAGCTTAGCTTTCCCTTCTTTCTTTCTTTAAGCTACAAAGGCTTTTTAATATACTGATAGATTGAGAAGGCGATGGTAGTCATTTCCGTTTACATCCATTTTGTGTCACCTACGGAGTACTTTCTGATTTTAACAGATTACTTCGCTTTACAGTTTTATATTATTTCAGAGCGATAATTCAGTACAGTTTCAAATAAACGAATGCAGTCCATACATATAGTGTACGCGGAAGTGCCAAGCGGCGGCTTTTAATTGGCCGGGGTCCGTTTGCCCTCTTTACTTTAAAAAAAAAACCATTATAATAACTACGAAAATAGGCAGCTCTGTCTGTCTGTTACTTTTTCATTTTTAAATCGCTGAATCGACTTTCATGTAATACTCTGTATGGGGCTTTGGTTTTATCTCTGCGAGAATATTATTCATACGGATTAAGTCACGAGCGGAAATTAGTATTACATTATCTTTTTTTTAATTTCCAATAAAACTGCATCGTCTATTTCCTTGTTCCTTAAAAAAAGGTCCTTTATATTCTAACTGAAAAATGAAGCCTTTCCCACGAACCTTTTTAAAGTTAAATGCATTGAGGTATACGATGATAAAAAATAATCTAATGGATGTATTCCGGCGGTCGTATATCTCTTGACAAAAATTTCTATAGGGATTTTTTTAAAATCTGCCTGTATAATTATTATTTATTTATTTTTGAGAATACTTACAGACAAATAACTTTATTAAATACAAATGTACTGATAAGGTGCTCATTGCAAGTCTTGCCTTATTACTATTCTTAACACTTATTATAATTATAAATAAATTTTAGTAAATAATAAAGATATTGAGGTATACCAAATTTAATACAGAAGCAACCACAACGTACGAGTATACAACCATAATCACAAACATAGAGATTGCAGTTCGAGCCAAGCTACGCCTTGCGGCCATCTACAAAGGACTCTTTATACATCCGTCTCCTAAATGATTTCGGGCTACCACCGAAAAGATCTATTTCTAATTGCATAGAAAGCTTATTAAATTCTTCATATTCTTTTATCTCTTTGATACTTTTGCTAATTTTTTTACTTCTGCAGAACACCATTACCAATATCACTGTATTCTTTTTATAGGGTTCCGTACGGAGCTATTAATAGAGCCGGTCCATCCGTCCTATTTTTTAAGTGTTTGTGTTAATTAACTTTATATTTTTAGTTTGTCTTGTGCAAACTATATAGCAATAAATATAATAAAAATCGGCTAAGTGTCAGTCGTGCTAGCGCTAAGGATCCCAAAATGAATGAAAGAAAACACATTTTTCTGGTAAATAACATAAAATATAAATAATTGCGGTAATAATAGTGGAGGCTCAGTGAACAGGATGCTCGCTTTAAAATTCATAGAGCCCGAGTGACCTGGGTTTGATGTAAAGTGCTGTATTTACCACGTGCTCGGCGGTGATGGAAAACATCGTGAAGAAACCTGCATGTCTAAGGAATAATAAAAAATATATATACATTACTTTGAGGATATGTGAAGCCCGCCAACCCCCACTGGAGAAGCGTGGCGGGCCTTTCCCGGCTCCAAAACCCGCTCAGATATTTGAGAAGGAGGTAGCAGTGTGTTATTTAAAGTAGTAGCCCAGCAATGTGCACTTTTAGGCAGCTACTATAAATAACACAAATATATAGTATGGTACGGAACCCTCGGTGTATTCCACACTACACAACAAAGACGTGTATCATCGTACTTCCGTACTATTACTAACGCTCGCCTAAGTACTAAGACGACGACTGCCTCGCCACCTGTTATGTTGTTCTAAATAACTTCTAGTGAGAAGTGAGTATGGTATCGGCATAGAAATTAGCCACCCCTTCTCTTCCCGTGAGTGTCGTAAGAGGTGAGATTTAAAAATCTTTCAAATTTGCCATGGCTACCGACAGATTTGCCCAAATACCATACCAAAAATAAGCAAACCGATAATGATGGCTAATGATGTAAATAGATGTCTGTTACTACGATCACGCTTGGTGATTATTTTCTGCAGTCAACTTTTTACAGATACGCGAAATGTGAGTTGAAAAGACAAAAACAATCGTCTCTGACCACCTCAGTATCAGTCCGTGAAAGCTTATTCACATTATTCTATGTATAATTGTAACAATTTGTGGGAGATATCGTACGTGATTCATTTGAAATTTATTAGTGTATTAAATTTAACATACGTTTCCAGCTCAGTGTGTATATAATCTTATCCACCTGGAATCCTCATTTTGCTAATGAAATAAATGTAACGTGGGTCATTGTCATTTGTTCGCTTATTTTCGTTATTTAAGTGCTCGAAATTCATGAATGGTTAGCCTCAATTTAAGTAACTATTTTCTAACATTTTTTTGTGCACAGCCATTTAAACGCGTAGTTTTACACTTCTGATACATATTAGCGGTTGGGTATAAAGTATGAGAATAAAGAAACAAATGCCGTAATAGTAATTAGCTAAACCAAAAAACCGTGTGGCTGTCGGAAGTAAAGAATAGCGCCAACCCTGTCTAACCATGGGTGTCGTAAAAGGCGACTAATGGTAAAAAAATTATATTAGGAGATGGGCAGCAGCATCTTCCTGCACTAGAACAAAAAAAAAACTGCGGTTGCCAACCCGCTCGCCAGGCGTGGCAACTAAGGCAAACCCCCCCATGATGAGAGGTAGAAAAGCAATGGCCCCCAGTCCCCGGCGGCCTCGCTAGTCCTGGCTATGGTGGCAGCCATGGTAACGGCGAGGCAGGGGGTGCGAAGAATCACCGGCTGATTTCTAGCTGCCAACCCAAACGACTGGACCTGGCAACATATAACGCACGCACATTGAGGACCGACGAGAAGATACTAGAACTGGAAGAAGAAGTTATGTTACACTGGAGTATTATGGGGTTGTCTGAAGTCCGAAGACAGGGAGAGGACTCTATAATCCTAAAATCCGGTAACTTGTTCTACTACCGGCAGGGTGACCATCTGTCCCAAGGAGGTGTCGGGTTTATCGTCCACAGGTCTCTCATCAACAACGTGATCGAGATCGGAAGTGTGTCGAGTAGGGTCGCGTACCTTATACTCAGAATAACCAAAAGGTATTCGCTGAAGGTCATACAGGTATACGCACCAACCTCGACACACCCTGATGATGAAGTGGAGGCAATGTATGAGGATATTTCAAGAGCCATGCATTGCTCTAAGACTCACTACACGGTGTTGATGGGAGACTTTAACGCAAAACTAGGTACGGAAAAAGGCGATGAAGTGATAGTGGGGAACTTTGGAGTAGGGCAACGGAACTCAAGAGGGCAACAGCTGGCTGACTTCATGGCAAAGGAGGGATTCTTTATGATGAACTCCTATTTCCAGAAGCGGCCCCACAGGAAGTGGACATAGATGAGCCCGGACGGTACCACTAAAAATGAGATCGACTTCATCATGACGACCAAGCGTCAGCTGTTCAGTGATGTCTCTGTGATCACTAGGGTAAAAACCGGCAGTGATCACCGAATGGTAAGAGGCACACTGAACCTTAACCTTAGGCTCGAGCGGTCTCGTCTGGTGAAGTCTACGCTCCGCCCACCACGTGCCCTTATCCAGAACCCCGAGAGCTTTCAGCTCGAATTGCATAATCGCCTTCAGTGCCTAGACGATTGCGTTACAGTGGACGATACGAATAGCAGGCTAGTGGAAACTGTCCATGCGGTAGGAGCTAAGTTTTGCAGGACCCGCCGCACGAACAAGCCCCAAAAGCTCTCTGATCACACTCTTAAACTCATGAAAGCCAGTCGTGAGATAAAGCTGCAGTCTACAACGGATGCGTCAGCGTATCGGCTACTGAATAGACAGATCTCCAAATGTATGAGGCAAGACTTACGCAAATTCAATACAGCCTGTATTGAAAAGCGATAGAGCGGAACCAAGGCTCCAAAGTCTTCGCCAGAGATCTGTCTATCGGAAAGAGCCAACTGACCAAGCTGAAGACCGAAAGCGGCGCAGTCATTTCCGCTAGAGCCGAGATTTTGAGTGAGATCGAGAGATTTTACGGACAGCTGTACACAACGTCGTTGAAACCACACACTGATGAGTAACGACCCAAGAGCCAAGCTTATCCGACATTACTCCGATAACATCCCGGACGTCAGTCTGAGCGAGATTAGGATGGCTCTCAAACAGCTTAAAACGGCAAGGCGCCGGGTGAGGACGGAATTACAGCTGAGCTTCTGAAAGCGGGTGGAAAACCGATACTTGTTGTCCTTCAGAAGCTGTTTAATTCCGTCATTCATGGCGGTGTTACGCCGAAAGCGTGGAGTAGAAGCGTGGTTGTCCTATTCTTCAAGAAAGGGATAACTGCCTTTGAAGAATTATAGACCGATATCGCTTCTAAATCGCTGTTTTCGAGAGTCATCTCAAATCGTCTAGTGAACAGACTTGACGAATTCCAGTCTCCCGAACAAGCCGGATTCCGAAAAGGCTATAGTACCATAGACCACATACATACTCTTCGCCAGATTGTACAGAAGGCCGAGGAGTACAACTTGCCATTATGTTTGGCGTATGTGGACTATGAGAAAGCCTTCGATTCAGTCGAAATTTGGGCGGTGCTACAGTCTCTCCAGCGGTGCCAGATAGACTCTCGGTATATCGAAGTGTTGAGGTGTTTGTACAATGAGGCTACGATGTCTATCCGAGTACAGAATCAGAGTACGAAACCAATCCAACTGCAGAAAGGTGTAAGACAGGGTGATGTCATATCCCCGAAACTCTTCACCGCTGCATTGGAAGCAGCATTGGAAGCAGCTGAACTGGAAAGGATACGGTATCAACATCAATGGCGAATACATCACTTACCTTCGATTTGCCGACGACATAGTTCTTATGGCAGGATCGCTGGAGGAGCTCAGTACAATGCTTAATGACCTCAATAACGTCTCCCAACAGGTTGGTCTTAAGATGAACATGGACAAGACGAAGTTCATGTCAAACGTCCATGTCACACCAATGCCGGTTGTTGTTGGGAACAATAGGCTCGAAGTTGTAGACGAGTACGTATACCTGGGACAAATTGTCCGATTAGGTAAGTCCAACTTCGACTCAGAGGTCAATCGACGAATCCAACTCGGCTGGGCTGCGTTCGGGAAACTACGTCATATCTTCTCGTCGAGTATACCGCAAAGCCTCAAGACGAAAGTATACAATCAGTGCGTGTTGCCAGTGATGACATACGGATCCGAGACTTGGTCCTTTACTGCAGCCCGTATGAGGAAGCTCAAAGTTGCTCAGCGCGCTATGGAAAGGGCTATGCTCGGTGTTTCATGTGATAGAGTCTGCAACGATAATATCCGCAGCAGAACTAAGGTAACCGACATAGCCGTAAAGATCAGCAAGCTGAAGTGGCAATGGGCCGGCCACATAGCTCGCAGAACTGACAACCGCTGGGGAAAAAAGGTTCTCGAGTGGTAGCCACGTACGGGCAAACGCAGTGTAGGACGACCCCCCACAAGATGGAGTGACGACCTGCGCAGTGTTGCGGGAAGTCGATGGATGCAGGTGGCTCAGGACCGTGCTTCGTGGCAATCTTTGGGGGAGGCCTATGTTCAGCAGTGGACTTCTAATAGGCTGAAATGATGAAATGATGATGATGAAACCAAAAAAGAGGATGATCATTAATTCGCCATATTGTATAAACTGTGATATAACTGATCAATAGTGCAAACTCAATGTAGTTAACAATACGAAGGTATGTATTTTATATGTCACTCTAATTAATTTACTTCACTGATGTGTTGCCTTCTTTTGTTTGTCAAAGATTGTGTGAGACAATAAATTTATTATTTTCTATTCCAGATCTTTAATACTGTAGTGTTCAACAGACGCTAACTGATTGATGATAATTAGCACTGGAATCAAGAGAAGTGTCTAGACGGAATCGATTTCTTTGTCAGGTCTTTGGGGGATGTTACAGCTCATTTTGTTCAAGTCAATGATAAATAATAGAACACCAACACTCCGAACAAGATATACTTTTACTATACTTAACTCGCTAGTCCTTCTGTTCGCGAGTTTCTACCGCCGAAGCTGTAAACCGGGCCAACAGCGTATCTACCGTGGGGGTTTTAATCGGCCCGGCATCTTCAATGCTCATGCCGACATAACCCGTCACAGTCTCCGGTGACAGGTAACTTTTCCCCCCACATAAAACTAAAAAAAATAATCCGAACGAGGTGTGTATTACGTACTTCCGAGCTAAACTACTTGCTCTGAATTATAATATAGAAATAGATAGCAAAGTAGAAATAATAACAAAATAACAAATGAAGATTGTACATTTTTGTTGGAGCAGTAACGTAGACCTTGTAAATAAAACTATATGTTCTAGATAATGTATCAACGTTATATAGATACGCTCAAAGGAAAGTTTGCGGAATAAAGCATGGTGCAGCCATGCGGCAGTTTATACTGCTGCTTGAATAGGCCCTCAACCGGGGTGGGATACCGGCGTGAGAGTAGAGGTATCTTGTGCTTCTGTGTTTTGTTCGCTGAGGTAAACACTTCCACCTCCCTTTTCCTTCCTCATCCTCTCTGTCATCCCCCAAATATCATTAATGGCCGGCAACGCAGTTTTATTTTTATGGAAAAGACGGCAAACGAGCAAGCGGTCCACCTGATTGTAAGTGATTACCACCGTGATAAAAAAAAATCGTTTTCATAAACTTCCTTGGGTGTCTGGAGATCTTGTGGTTATCCATTTAACATTATATATTTTTATGCTTATATAAACTCGTAAATATTCTGCTCGTTCTTTCGTTTTGGCTCAAAATTTAAATCCCCGACACAATGGACTCGTAAGCTGGGTGCGTTTTCATATCGAATCGGCGCATTTTACAATGTAGATATTTCTCGTCCGCAATATTTTCATGAAATTCGCAATCAATATATAGGTACCCTATAATTATATAAACAAGTTTTTGCATAGAGTAAAAAAAAAGTAATATGATAATACAGAATAAAATACTATAGTATAGTCTACAATATCGCACGGATAATATTTTAATCTTTTACGTAGTAGTGAAAATAATAAACTTTATACCAGGGAATTAAACACCGAGGGTGGCTTGCACCAAACGTCACTAAATACAATTAGCACACAACATATTTAATATCCTTTTGTCTCTTTCAGATTCAAACAATTGACAGAAATAGAATGACGTTTTTTTTTATAGAAGAAGGGGGCAAACGAGCGTGCGGCTCACCTGATGGTAAGTGATCACCGACGCCCACGAACATCCACAACACCAGAGGAGCTACAGATGCGCTGCCGGCCTTTAAGGAAGGAATAGGCTCTTTTCTTGAAGGTCCCTAAGTCGTAACTGTTCGGAAATACTGCTGGCGACAGCTGATTCCACAAAATCGAAGTGCGTGGCAGCAAAACTTCGATTAAAACACACTGTGGTTGAATGCCAACCATCTAGGTGGTATCGATGGAACTTCGAATTCTGTCGCGATGTACGATGGTGAAACTCAGCAGCTGGGATCAATCCGAAAAAACGTTTTAAATGTTTAGCGCTTAGTGAGGTTTGGTGCTAGCCATGCTTGAATTATTTTTTAATAAATCGTCCGTCATTGCGCAGGTACTAGTGCGATTATTGCTAACCTATGTGTGTGTCTGTGTGTCTGTGTGAGTGCGACCTTGCATTATCTCAGGAGCAACCAACCCGGCCCAGGACAAAAGAACATCCACACCTGAGACATTACTATCAGCGTATTTATGCTTTCAGATTGGGATTGTTCGCTCGGGCCGATATTAGCGAAGCTCTATAGCTGTACTCTGCAGTGGCCTTCCGGAGCATGGATCCGTGACTTCCTGCAAACGATTTCGGGTAATTTGATCGCTTATTGACAGGCCTGAATAGGATTAATATTTCGTAATTTGTATCATGGCGATTCTATTGTGTGGTGATTTAAATGTAACGGTATTGGCGAGTATTGTTGTTATCTATGCTGAAGACAGGTCTGCGTAGTATCAGCAATAGCTACACCACGGTTACTAGTTGAAGAAGGCAACGATTTTGCCGAAAGCAAATTTTAGTTGACAGAATTTTTTTATTACACTTCCGAATTTTTCTACTTCCTTTTCTAAATAATAAAAACTTACTTAAAATAATCAGTAGGCCCGGCCAAAATTTAATTAGACATACCTCAATTGAAGTAATCCGAAAAATTTCAATTTGTCAATGTCACAGAAACAACAACAAAAATGTGCTTGTCCCCTAGGCACACTACTTTGATTTTATTAATTCCTTTCTCTGTAATTAAATACACAGAAGATGCTGTAAGGTAAAACCAGTCGGTTCATTCGTTAAATAAATGTAATTATAAAATAAATTAATTAAAAGAAACAAAGAAGAATGCTTTTTTTTATGGGAAAGGCGGCAAACGAGCAAGAGCCGTCGCCCACGTACATCTGAAACACCAGAGGAGCTGCTTGTGCGTTGTCAGCCTTTAAGGTGTTTGGGAGATGGGACGAGGGTGAGGACAGGGATGGGGAGGGGGAGTGGGCCTCCAGTTACTTCACTCACCGAACTAAATGCAGAAGCACATGATGCCTCTACTTCACGCTGATATTCTGCGAGGCCGTGGTACCAATCCGGTCGAGCCGGCCCATGCGAGCAGAAGCAAAAGCCGCATGGCTCTACCACGTAAATGAATTACACTAATTATAGAAAAAAAAACACATCGGATGACAGAAAAGAATGACAATAAAAAAGCAGCTATTAGCGGCGGGGCAGGTAAAATAAAATGCATAATAATGCAAAAAATAAATACTATCCAACTAAAAATAAAATAAACACAACCATGATAGTAAAAACTAAGTAGCAAAATAACTAATATAAAAGAGATATTGACTATTACACATTTGTATCACATCGAAACGATTTATCTATGCAGTATAGCCGCGAAGAGGCTCTCATTCAATCATGGCCGTGGTTGTTACAATAGCCTCGGTACTGATTTTGTGAGTGAGTCCAGTCATGGGTTACACGTAATACAACATATTTCGCATCAGCTGCAGGTTATTTCCAGTATTATGTATTTGCGAGATCGATAAGATTATACGGATTTCTAAAGAACAAGTATTTCATAAATTGCCATTTTTATAAAAATCCGGAATTACCTGAGAGGCCGGTCGTGATATACGTTATCCGCAGGATATTGTCTTTATAAACATTAAAAACCTTCCTTGTGAAACTCTGACATGTGAGATGTAGTTTCGCCAATTGCACAACAATCATGAGGTTATTTCATTTTAACCAGCTTTATAAAATGGATCATTCCTAGAATGAGCGATAACATCTTTCGTTTTATCAAGCTGGATAGGAATAATGTATGGTTTTTTTTTTAATTAAATATGATCAAACAATTGTCAGAGGTAAGGAAAAGTTAATAGGTATTTATTGAGATCGAATCTCAGCGTAGCGACTAAATGAGCAGGTTTGAAAATCTCATGGTATATGGGAGCAAACCCCGTGATGAAGTTCTCCAGCTATCCCGTTCTATATCCCGGTGACGTGAAATTGCAGAGCCGTTTGAGTACCCTGCGCTGAGTGTTACCAAATTGCGCTCCGTAGTTTCTGCTTACCCGCATTATGACAGACCTAGGTGCTTATTATATGTTTTATTATAGAGTTCATTCGAAAATTATTTTTTATCTTATCGATTTTATATGTAACGTAAAGATTACGTAATTCATTAAACTATTTTAAAATGTTGAATTAAGTGATAATCAATGAAATCAGTGGTAGCTCAAAGGTCAGCACGCTGTCTTTGATTTTATAGTAAACGAGTGACCCGGTGCCTGTACCACTAAAATGTGTAAAGTGTTATTTGCTATTTTAAGCGTTGAACTCTCTAAGGGCTCGGCGGTGAAGGAAAACATCAATAAGAAACCAGCGTATTTGCATCTTTTAAATATTATATTCTTCGGAGAAAATGTGAAGTCCGCCAACATGCACGTGGGCTTCCGGGCGGAGTCTTATTGGTTCCAAAATGTTCTTAAATATAATGAAACGGACCTCAGCAGTAACATATATTTATAGGTTATTACTTAAATTTACTTTAAAATTAAAGTTTAGTATATTCTGCATCAGACAGTGGGACGGTATTTGAGTGAAGTTATACAGTGCTGCATTCAGCAACTTTTAGCAATAAATTTTGGTCATGTAAGAGTAAATCGAAAAAATATATTTGATCATTAATATGTCCCTGTCCATGGATTATGTACTACTGTGTTTCTAGCCGAATTACTGGATCAAACCCAATACTTGAAATAATAGCCACCTAAACAAACTATGCACCACACACTTTTACATAGATCAATATTGTGGTCATTTGGAGCGAAAATTAAGAACAGCGATCAGCGATCATTCCTGGAAAAATACACTTTTTAGGACCAATATATTTATTTATTATTTAGTTTATTCGCAATCAATAAGTTATCTTTTCCTGTATCAAATTCTAACTGACTGGGTGCAACATTACTACATTAAATTTTACATGAATTTTACAGGCATGAATTTAAAGCGTGGTAGAGCCAAGCGGCGGCTTTAACTGCTGCTCGAATGGGCCGGCTCGACCGGATTAGTACCACGGCCTTGCAGAAGACCGGCATGAAGTAGAGGCACTTCTGCTTCTGCGTTTCGTTCGGTGAGTGAGGTAATCGGAGGTCCACATCCCCTCCCTATTCCCCTCCTCTTCCCTCCCATCTCGCAAATAACCTTAAAGACCGGCAACGCACCTGCAGCACCTATGGTGTTGCAGATGTATGTGGGCGACGGTAATAACTTACCATCAGGTGAACCGCTTGCTCGGTGGCCGTCTTTTCCATAGAAAAAAATATATATAAATCATCATCATTACCCTTCACGTGTTACTTTGAAACAATTGAAATTCTATCGTCAAGTGTCATATTAGGATATGGTCAGTACTGGTTTCTACAATAGCAACTACTAAAGTGTTACATTATGATCCCAAAGCAAACGTTTGAATGATGCCTTGCTTTTTGCAGCTTGTATATTGGCTGGTAACATGTTCCGGGGTCTAATAGTGTTATAGAGGTTAAGGACGGATTGCCAGTATGACAGAAAAGAACCTGTAGACTCCAGAATATCCGTAGAACGGAGACCAACGTTCGTGAGAGTCACACTGATAATGAAATTTCAGGGTTCCGAGGTCAGTAAACTATTAGCCATGACCAATAGCGCTTGGATTTTATTTGTATTATTACGCTATTTATTGTGTTTGAAAAAAGGTAATTTTTATTTCATTCCTTAAAACATTTTTCACTATTTCCAAATAGTTATATCCACTACAATTTATACATTTTTCACTAAATCTCACTAATGTCGCATCCAACCTGGATACTGATTAAATACACAATGAGACACATGTTTATACAAAATCAATTTTTATTTATTTTTATGGTGTGTCTTTAATATTATGTAACTGGATATTACATAATTATCTGTCCTATAATATGTAAAAATTAATAGGTTTTCGCTAGTAATTTTTAAAGAAATGCAAGTTGTAATAAATATTGCATTTTATTATAAAATACACAGGAAAAATCGACCAAATAAAATTTGAACCAAGCTCTTCTTAAAAAGTGAACATGACTTTTCCTTCAGAAAGATCCCTACAGTATTCAGAACTCGGTGTAATTAAAACTTTCTAAGCAACTTTGCTCGTCGACTTTATGTGCTCAATTTTTTCTTTTTTAACAAAAACTTAAAACATTTTACATGTATTTAGAATTCAGATTTCACTTTTTCTCAAGTTACTTTACAATAAGAAAATTAATACATAAATTTTAAATTTATTCAAAATTAACCTAGGTACACTTGAAACTTTTTAATTTTGTTCATTGGTTTCGGGTAAAATACAAATAATATAACAGTTTACCTAGTAAGTGGTTACTGCAGTCCATGCAAACAACTTTTTTTAAGAAGGTTACAGATGCGTTGTCACAATTGAGGACTAAAACAGAACACCACTCAGCCTGGAATTATACTGGCTTTAATGGGAGCTACTTTACCTTTGAAACCGGAACACGACAGTGGTTGCACTCCCCCTTAACGGCAGATATTTCACTAAATTAGATAACTCTCTAATCTTG
Source organism: Bhutanitis thaidina (assembly GCA_029286595.1). Classification (NCBI taxonomy): domain Eukaryota; kingdom Metazoa; phylum Arthropoda; class Insecta; order Lepidoptera; family Papilionidae; genus Bhutanitis; species Bhutanitis thaidina. Next base: position 3,154,260 of record JAGSMS010000003.1, read on the forward strand.
TAACCTGGAAATGCTGGAATATTTTGCCCGAGTATGCACTACTGTTCTCAACTAATACACAAAGAGTTTTAGAACACTTAAAATGTGTCCTATTGAAAGATTGGTGTTTATAATTATTAAAAGAAATATATTTTGAATATAAGGTAGTTACATAATAGAACTTCACGGGGGATATGAAATAAATATTTAGAATTTCTAAAATCTTCAAATTGCAAGCGCCTTATCAGCTACCGCTACCACAAAGAAGCTCATGCGCAAAACGCTACACTTTTAAGATCAATGCAGAAGAGTAACGCGATATGAATTAAGCACATTATTAGTAGTAACAGTCTGTACATGCCCACTGCTGGACAAAGGCCTCCTCGAATATCTGAGAGGGTTTCGGAGCCACGAAGGGTCCGCCCTGCTGCTCCAATGCGGGTTGACGGACACAATACGGAGATGTCTTCGAAAAAATTATTTCACAGACATGCAGATTTCCTGACGAAGTTTTCCTTCACAGTCGAGCACGTGGAAAATTCAGTAGTTAAAATTGCAAATAACAATTTAAGAGATTCCGTCACCGGGGATTGAAACCAGGTCACTCACGCTGAATGAAACTAAAGCGAGCACCTTGTATTAATAGAACAGTTTAATATAAAAAGATTTCGAACTTGCAATAACTTTAAAACTAAATCTGATAATACATTTTTACATCACAAAACAAAAGTTGTAAACTGTAATCAAGTCAAATGCAAGTGTCGGATAAAAGTTTTTAAATGTCAACCACTCTTTACCCGTCGTCGCCTACAGAAACTTTCCAACGTAATCTGTTAAAAGCACAAACAGTTTTTGAAAATCCCTGGGACATTCCACAAATGCGACTGTGAACAAACATTTTAATTTTACCTTATACTTATAAAAGCCTCGGGTGTGGCTGTATGCTTATAAAATAATAACATAATAATACAGGGTCCTCTTAATATTCATCTATACAGTTTCTCAAATAAAGTAACCAATATTGAAAAATAAAAAAACAATTAGTTTTTTTTTAATAATTTAGGCGATTTAACCTTTTTAATAATAAATTAGTTGATTGCACGGCGTTTTTCTCAAAGGTTCTGGTAGTGCTACAAATACTCTGAACAAAATCAACACCACATGGTTTACTGGTGTCAGTTCGGGCCTACAACAATTTCGTGACATTGATGATTTTATCATACTACATAGGTTGTCTTTAAAACTAGGCTCGTTGAATAGGCTCATCTGATGGTAAGTGATTACCATCGTCCATGTACATGAATTTCGATAATGTCTTGTTAATGACAAATATTCTCTCATAGTTCTTATGGCAGGATCGCTGGAGGAGCTTAGTACAATGCTCAATGACCTCAATAACGTCTCCCAACAGGTTGGTCTTAAGATGAACATGGACATGACAAGTTCATGTCAAACGTCCATGTCACACCAATACTGGTTGTTGTTGGGAACAATAGGCTCGAAGTTGTAGACGAGTACGTATACCTGGGACAAATTGTCCGATTAGGTAAGTCCAACTTCGACTCAGAGGTCAATCGACGAATCCAACTCGGCTGGGCAGCGTTCGGGAAACTACGCCATATCTTCTCGTCGAGTATACCGCAAAGCCTCAAGACGAAAGTATACAACCAGTGCGTGGCAACAGTGATGACATACGGATCCGAGACTTGGTCCTTCACTGCAGCCCGTATGAGGAAGCTCAAAGTTGCTCAGCGCGCTATGGAAAGGGCTATGCTCGGTGTTTCTCTGCGTGATAGAGTCTGCAACGATGATATCCGCAGCAGAACTAAGGTAACCGACATAGCCGTAAAGCAAGCTGAAGTGGCAATAGGCCGGCCACATAGCTCGCAGAACTGACAACCGTTTGGGAAAAAAGGTTCTCGAGTGGCAGCCACGTACAGGCAAACGCAGTGTAGGACGACCCTCCACAAGATGGAGTGACGACCTGCGCAGTGTTGCGGGAAGTCGACGGATGCAGGTGGCTCAGGATCGAGCTTCGTGGCAATCTTTGGGGGAGGCCTATGTTCAGCAGTGGACTTCTGATAGGCTGAAATGATGATGAATGACAACTATTACATTAATGAGTTTTAATAGGGTTCGTCCTATGGATATGTGAAAGCCATTGGTAAAATATCTTAGTTGGTTAATTGCTTTTTATATGTAATCGTCTTCATACACATTCTCACAGACCATCGGACGGAGCATTGAGTAGTTTATTGGGACATAAAAATGACTGCATTTTAGAATAAATAAATTATAAAAATTAGAAATTATAGTTTGTTTGAAATGAAACTATTATTTACGGGTTTTATCGTGTTTAATTTTGTTTTCATATACCCGATGTTTCGATTGCTTTACAGAAACCGTGTTCGCGGGGTTACGGGGGTGTTAGACGTCCAGATATCATAGTTAACTCGAACTACCTTCAGCTTTTATTTATTAATTTTGGTCGGACCTACGCAGAATATGACTCATTGGTTGAGAAACCCTATAATTATAGATGACATTTAGATTACTCAGTACTTGAACAATAACCTTGCATAAATAACTTTAATTGTATACTAATTAAACGATTTTAATAAGAAAGATTTTTATCTAGAATGATTTTCTTAAAAGAAAAAAATTAAAAAGAAGAAAAATACCATTTTCTTCGCTCCCTCCATTTCACTAATAGAATCTCGTTACTCAAGTCAAAGAAAGCATTAACTATCGCTAAGGCGAGATTTAAAGATAAAAGAAAGGCATTGCTCCACTAACTAGGAAAAATAGACCGTTAAAAACGGTTTACATTCATGTTAAATAAATCGTTGTAATTGTTTATAACAACAAGGCTGTTTATTTATTTAACCATATACGTTTTGTAAATTAGATAAATTTTAAACTTTTCAATACTTGAAAAATCAGTCAAATAGTAGATTCTGGTCTAAATTAATTATAAAACTGTTTTGATAAATTTTTAAAATTTTATCCATATTGTTCTTATTATATTATTTCTTATTATAATATTATATTTATATTCAACAGTAATTGCACTGATCTTTGGCGGCAGAAATGGGTAACAGCTTGGACTTACTCAGTCGTCTCATAGTCAGGGAAAGTTTCCAACACCTGTTAACCTCATAAGTACGAAAAAAAATCATTGATTACAGGAACGATATAGTTGATGATATAGTTGTATTGAAACAAATTATTTTTTTTATGTAATAAGGACAGTTTTAGCCTATTAGTAACTGACTGGAACCCGCATATTCGTGGACACATCGTATTAGTCACCACATATCCTGCGACCGCGTGGTATGCAGAACGATATATATACCACCCTCTGGGTTTTGTCACTCTTTGCCAAACCATATAAGTTCTTTGAGCTGGAGACTCGGGAGCAAGCAACGTACAGTTGTCCATGGGAAAAGCATACCTTTTTCCAAATGGACACCTGTCACTTTAAGATTCTGCTCTTGTGCTCTATTAATGGCCATAGCAAAGGCTAATTCGTCAGGGAATTGCAATCTTTTAAACAATAATAAGAAGAGAAAATTAAGAAAAGAAGTTTAATAATTAACTTGTTCATCTTTGGCAACTACTTCACTACAAAGTATAAAAGGAATCCCATCGTGAGTTTGTTTGTCTGCCTGGATGACTGCGCTAATCTCGAGAACTACTGACCGGATTTAGATAATACCTTCACTGTTATTCTTCTTTATACACATTATAATTTGCTACAATTAAATGCAGTGCGTACGAAGCACGTGCGAAACACAGCTGCGGTGTCATTTAAAGATTGGTATACTAGATTTTTTAAATCTAAAAGAAGCTCTCGAATTTCGATTACCAAAAGCTCTAGTAACCGTCTTGTTCAAGACGAATATTGTTTCTATATCAGATGCTTGTCCCCACAGTAAAATACCATATAATATTATGCTATAGAAATATCTAACACAAACTATTCTAGCTATTTCAACATTAGTCAAGCTTCTTTTTTCTCTAACACCATATTCTGCAGAGCTAAGTGTATTAGCAAGTTTATATATACAGAAACTCCATTGAAACTTTGCGTCAAGAATTATTCCAAAAACAATGGAACAAAAAACAGTAGGCTTACTATTTCCAATTAATAAGTTCATTAGCACCTAACAACAACAACAACAACCGAATTAGGTGTTGAGAATTTGGAACATTTAGTTTTATTTCCCATTAAAAGCATATTATTAGCGTTAAACCAATGATCATATTTCGATATAGTAATATATGGTACACCTAGTCGTGTGTAACAAGTTGAAGTTTGTAAAATTAATAAAGTATTATTAGCTTATAATACTATATCATGTTAATTCCCTCTAAGTGAGGTAAGTCATTAATGTAAGTAAGAAAAATAAATGCACCGATAATCGAGCACAGTGGAACGCCCATTATTACCGTCGATCCGGAAGAACTTGTAGCATTGATGACAAATGTTTGACTATTACTTAAATACGAGATAATAATCTCGTATTTAAGCAGTTAAAGGGCTGTACTTTTTATACCATAATAAAGTTAATGATCTAGTTTCCTGATAAGTGTTTCATGTTGCACACAATCGAAGGTCTTAGAGAGATCAAAAAAACACACAAGGCAATCTGAGAACTCACACATCTCACAGTGCCCAAATAAATACTTCATTGGCTTTACATCAGCATCGGTTATAGAGTGACCCCTTGATTAAAATAAAGGTATAACTTTACTATTTGTCATGAATTTGACGACTAAAGATTAAATATGCTATTGAGGCAGTTACTTCAACAGAAATCGCCTAGAGATCCGCAGTTTTCATAGTTTAGAAGCTATGAAAACTATTATACAAATGATTAGGTTAAATATTGATAGTGTTAACCATTTGTATAATAGTTTTTGAATCGATTGACTTAAATCTGTAATAATTTTTCGGCCACAGTAGTAAAATTTAGTATCAAATAGTTTTAATTTTACACAAAAGAGAATAAAGTTCAAAGTGAACTACTATTTTTCACACCACGTGACACTGCTCTAAAATGAGAAATGTATTAAAATATATGTACGTATGTCTAGTGAAATCCACACAGAATAAAAAATATAGGGATTTTAAACTGTATTCACAAAGCTCATGTAAACCTGGTAGTGAAACGCTAACATAATCCCTTTCGAATCACGATGTAGCAGTACGTATCACGAAATATAAATATTTTGCTTTTTTTTACTTCTGAATATACACATACTCACGCCTATCCTATGATCAGGCATCATATAGGTTAGTCAGAGCTTACAGTTTGCATTTTTCACGATACTGTTCAGCGTAAACAAATGGACTTATGCAAACCAATTTACAACTCTTCTGTAGATTTTTTTACAGGCGATAAAGCCATGCGGCGGCTTTTGAGGTAACCGGACACCCACTTTCCCCTCTCCCGCCTTAGCCTAGTCCTCCATTCCCATAAAAAAGATATGTGTGGTTAAACACGAGTACTTCGCCCAATTAAAAATATGAGACATTAATGTATATGAAAAATATCAGAAAATGAGGTGTACCGATTCGGCTTTACATATCTCTCTTACAGATCAGAAGATCCTTCGTGGTCTCCTGAAACGTTACGAAAGATAAGAAAAAAAAGTAGTTACTTCATATTGGCAAAAATTATCTTATATCTGCGTTTATAACCTTGCACGTGTTTTTGTCAAAGTTTAACAATAGAAAGTTTAATGTGTATATTTTTTTTATATTTGTATGCGGAACATTATATTTGCGAATTTCCATTTGGCACGACTCCGCCTCTCCGGCAGATAAAGCGTAACATGTGGTAAAAAGGCTACAAGATTTTCAAAGCTTTTTCGTCACGCTAATTATTAAAATTTAAATTCATGAGATATAATCTTTAGCTTTAATAAGTTCACAGCAGACCATATCGTGTATGAAAATTTCGCAGATATTCAACTTGACGGGTAGATGGATTCGCAATGATCTGTGGGATTTCATGATATACTCTTACAACGTAGTAAATAAAAGGGAATGAACCATTTATGTTATATGTAACGGAATACTGCAACATTACATTATTTATTTAGCTTAATGGCGTTCAGGTACATAAAATTTAAGAAAAGCACAGAAAGAATAATGCTGAAAGTCTAAAATAAGTAAGATTAAAATGTTTTCGAGCCTTAATAGGGTACTGCAATAAATCCTCCTTTCTTTCGAGCGAAGATTATCCAGTATCTTCATGGTATATGCCGTATCTACGAGGGGCGTTCAATAAAAAGTAAGACTGGGAATGTTACAGCCAACATTAACTAAATGTTGTTTTATTCACCTTGCTATAGTCACCTTTTTGTGTAACACACTTAAACTTCCCTTTTTCTATGCTAAAATTCCCTTCCTAAACAACGCTTCATCTTGGAATTTGTGTCCTTCAAAATTACTCCGTCAATGTTGGAAATAGATAGATAGAAATCACGTGGTAGATTGTAATAAAATATGCCAAAAAATATGAGACATTAATGTATATGAAAAATATCAGAAAATGAGGTGTACCGATTCGGCTTTACATGTCTCTCTTACAGATCAGAAGATCGTTCGTGGTCTCCTGAAACGTTACGAAAGATAAGAAAAAAAAGTAGTTACTTCATATTGGCTAAAAATTATCTTATATCTGCGTTTATAACCTTGCAGGTGTTTTTGTCAAAGTTTAACAATAGAAAGTTTAATGTGTATATTTTTTTTATATTTGTATGCGGAACATTATATTTGCGAATTTCCATTTGGCACGACTCCGCCTCTCCGGCAGATAAAGCGTAACATGTGGTAAAAAGGCTACAAGATTTTCAAAGCTTTTTCGTCACGCTAATTATTAAAATTTAAATTCATAAGATATAATCTTTAGCTTTAATCAGTTCACAGCAGACCATATCATGTATGAAAATTTCGCAGATATTCAACTTGACGGGTAGATGGATTCGCAATGATCTGTGGGATTTCATGATATACTCTTACAACGTAGTAAATAAAAGGGAATGAACCATTTATGTTATATGTAACGGAATACTGCAACATTACATTATTTATTTAGCTTAATGGCGTTCAGGTACATAAAATTTAAGAAAAGCACAGAAAGAATAATACTGAAAGTCTAAAATAAGTAAGATTAAAATGTTTTCGAGCCTTAATAGGGTACTGCAATAAATCCTCCTTTCTTTCGAGCGAAGATTATCCAGTATCTTCATGGTATATGCCGTATCTACGAGGGGCGTTCAATAAAAAGTAAGACTGGGAATGTTACAGCCAACATTAACTAAATGTTGTTTTATTCACCTTGCTATAGTCACCTTTTTGTGTAACACACTTAAACTTCCCTTTTTCTATGCTAAAATTCCCTTCCTAAACAACGCTTCATCTTGGAATTTGTGTCCTTCAAAATTACTCCGTCAATGTTGGAAACAGATATAGAATGGAAAAATAGATAGATAGAAATCACGTGGTAGATTGTAATAAAACATATGCCAAAAAATATGAGGTTTTCATTTTATTTAATTTCACTGATTGCAAGGACAGGTGAAAATGAAGAATGCTCAAGTTTTTCAGAACCAGTATCTCGAGTTGTAGCCAAAGCAACGGCAACGGCATAGCCAAAATAAACAATCTTTGTTCATAGCTTTCGACATTAATCAAGCATTGGAAGAAAGGTCTGTCCGAGCATAGTTTAATAATAGATCTTTCACATTATCGCAGTAAGGGATTACAACGCCATCGAATTCAATTAACTCTAAGGAGAACCAGTCAATCCTTGAGACAAAGCTCCGGCTGCCGATAGACTTGGGGTTGCGGAAACCAGCGTGTCGTAATATAACATAACAGGTATTCTCACGTGCGTGCATGCGTGTTACCATCTATTTTATAGTGATGTTGGTCCGCTCGCAGCATTTCATCTACTTATTATTAGTCAACGGTATATTATAACGGTGAAAGTTATTTTCTGGACTACTTGAATGGATACTTTAAATCAGCTCAAATAAAGTCCAATCATTAGCATAGCGTTTTCGTTTAATGAAATAATATATCCTTACTTGCATTTGTACGGGAAATGTCGTTTTCTATACTACTTAAACAAAACACATTTCATACAATTTACTGTTCATTTCCGACATAACACGACACTAAAGTATGATACGATCCTGTAATGCGACTCGAGCGACCCCTTATTCAAAATTAATATTTAAGATGTATACATATACGATTTTGTCAAACCATAAGTAGAACAATACATTATATTAAAGCCAGTATCACACCGTTGGGAAATATGTACCTTCAAGTTCAATCCTTGAATAGTAAAGAAAAAATAAATTAAATTTTGTTGAGATTCTTTAGCCTTTAAACAGCTAACTTCTGAGGATGGTATGTCCTAATTAAAGGATCGGTACTCTTTGATTACTCTTTGATCGCCAAAGTCACCGATGTCATGACTTGAAGTTCTTAAACGCTGCGTTTGTCTGAATAGTTCAGGTGTGTCTTTTTTAAAAATGCATTTAAATGGAAACGCCGACTCTGTAATAAAAAAATATTGATTCATTTTGTAAATTGGATAGGGTACATTGAACTTTGGAAAAGGACATAGGCTGCTTTTAATTACAGGATGTAGGAGGATTCACTACACAGGAGAAACCGCAAGCAAAAGCTAGTGTTTCATAGCCGGATAACGTCGAAAACCTCGTTGTAGTAAAATATTCAAGGTGAACTTTTTAAAGAAGGTTTTAGGCTATAACCTGACAAAAAAGAGATATGCATCAGCTATTAACACCCCAGCCGCCGTAATACTCGTTCTATTTTACACAAATAGCCTTACCTTGGAATTTTAAATGTAATTTACAAAAGATGTTTGATAATTGAAAACTATTTTTAATCATGTTTAATTTTGTATTCATAATATATTTATACCATAATATTAGGTATCGATTACTCAACTGATAACTAAAACACAATTTATTCTCAAAATTTTCTCTATTTTTGGGCTAGACTTAAATATTATTGAGACAAATCAAAGTTGTATTACAGAATGAAATACTATATAAGAAACTTGATTAATGTTCAAACGTATATATCATTTTGTGAAGTTATTAGTTACACAGCAGCTCAAAAGAATACAGCAGGGATGGTTATAATTTCAATGTAACTGATTCGATATTCTATAACATATGAATTATTAATTTTTCATGTTTTAATTTCAGCACGTATTATATAATGCTTTGAGTATCTCACCATATCTAATTCTTTATTGACATTCACTCCTGAACATAGGCTAACCCAATCAATTGGCATCCGGTTTGGGTTCTTTGATGAGTCAATTATATACAATTATCTCTATATATTTTATCAAGCGGTGCCGGTATGACGTTTCTATTCGAAACACTTTCTACCTTGTGTTCCGCGAGCTACTTTGTGGGCCTATTATCACATCACTTAAGCTTATTCATCCTCGAACGCTGCAAGGCAGTATGCTACCAGTTAATCAAACATAAATCATGAAAAACTCATTGGTACGACTGGTGACTTCCCGCTTATAAGAATGAAGTCGGGTCTCCTGATTCAGAGACAAATCCCATAAATACTCGAATATAATAAATTAAAAAGGTGGAGGTTATCAATTCGTCTGAATGTAGTATAGAAAATATTCCTCATCCTTAGGGTGGAAAAACAGGGGTTAAAGGCGCTTGCTTTTCTTAAACTTTGCTATAAATTCACTTCTCAATATTAAATTTTGTACACGTATTTGATATAAAACAAGCTAAACCATAAAAAAGTAACTTTAAATTACTTTCATTATTGTCCTATAAATAAGATAAAAGTTATTTTCACTTTTTTAATATTGTCACATAAAAAAGTTATTAATGTGCGTGACCTCCTGGCAAAATTACGTCTAGTATTCCCCTGGGCATGTTTTCGATGACGCTTTTTAGCCTCGCGTGGACAATAATGTGTACTACTATAAATAAAATATTCAAGCGTAATAATTTTGGACTTTTTTTTTCAAACTTTAAATAATGAATGAACAATAAGAATTAGGCCCAAAATAAAAATGTTTTATGAATGGTCATATTAAAAATACGTAAACAATATTGTTCTTCGTCAGACTCTTGTAGTCCATGTGCTGAACAGGCCTCTCCAAAAAAGCAAGCAGGATGGGGGGCGTAGTGCTGGTACCTCTTCGCCAATAGTGATGTGGTGATTCCCATCACCTGTTTGTGGGTTCCACCATCACCCCATTTAGGGTTCGGCAAATTCGGATGAATATTATGCCATCAGTCGGTTTCCAGAGCCTGGTTTGTTTGCTATCAGGGTGCAACAAAGTGGGGGCTGGTATTTGGAGAAAGAGATGGTATGTTTAAAAATCAGTGTTGCGTTGCAGTTATACCCCGCAACTTATACTGAGCGCTGACACTTTTGTTGTCTCACCGAAGCCCAAGCAACATTAGTTTAACATTAATATTATTTTTTATATGTAAAGGTAAAGGATTATATTTAAAGGTATAATATATGAGGCTTTTCCTTTTTTTTAATAATTTATTTACCTGCTATGTATACTAGTGTTTTTTTTCTTATTATAAATATAGTAAACTTGTTTATTTGTTTTTCTTCCGTGTCACAAATAAAGTTTCTCTCTTTGTTTCTTTATACCTAAATATTATTATAATAATATATTAAAATAAATTGTCACATTTCCTTTCTCTTGATCGGAGAAATAATCTTTGAAAACTTTAAGGAGGATCAAAGATGCTTTTAGAAATAATGTGTTTAAAAAGACTTCAAAAGCTACGTCATCGCTCATCGGCCTTCCTGTTAATATCTAAACATTCCGTATAATCTTAAACCGTGTGAAAGTTGTAAGTGGCAAGCTCACCCGGATAAAATTTATAAAAAAAATTGTGAGCGGTCGTAAGTCGTAGTAAATTGGATTGTTGAAACTTTAGCCACTGGAAGGTTCATCTAAATTGATACATGCAAGAACACGGCCGAAATGGCAGAGAGAGAGACAGAAAGAATAGCTCTTTTGTTTTTTCCTACACTGTATTTTCAATCCGAGGGCTTTTAATCGGTTTGCACTTCGTAGAAATTAGTTTTCGATTATCACGCTACTAACTGCTTCCCGCGGATTCGCCTTTATGTTTACGATATTTTTCCTAAAACAATAGTTAATTAAAATAGTCTCCCGCTCCCATATCGTATTCTATTTAATAATCAACAATAAATTTGACTACACGTTTATTAAATGAATGAAGAAGAAAAGAATAGAAATAAGTTTTTTTTTTAAATCTGCAGCTCTAACCGGTGAAGAAGATATATTATGTTCTTGAAGGAGCTCACTCATTACTTTTCCAACGTGCTGAGTTTAAGCACTCTCGTGGCGTTTTTTACGACAGACAACATTTATTACCTCAAACTCAGACTCAAAAACAATAGAATTACAATTATTTCAAAGCTTACAACACGTAGACTTAGGAGCCTATTGGCCAGGGCGCTCGCTTTTGTTTCATAGAGTGCGAGTGGCCTGGTTTCGATCTAAGTACATGAATTTACCACGTATCTTTAGGAAACCAGCATGCGAAGTCCGCCAATCCGCCCTGGAGCAGCACGGCGGATCCTGTCCGTTTTCAAAACCCTTTCAAATATTTTCGACGGAGGCCTTTGCCTAGCCGTAGGCATTAACTCTAAATTCCTATCATAACTTGAGGCTCAAGGCTAATGCTAAAACAAATTTATGTTCAAATTAAACTTTTATTGCGTTTTAAGGATTTTATTGCGTTTTAAGGATTTTATTGCGTTTTAAGGATTTTATTGCGTTTTAAGGATTTTATTGCGTTTTAAGGATTTTATTGCGTTTTAAGGATTTTATTGCGTTTTAAGGATTTTATTGCGTTTTATTTAATATTTTTATGCTCACGACGTTTCGAGTGCTTTACAGCGACCGTGATAAATTTTTAAGCTGAAGATAGACTGAGATTACCATGATATAAGGACGTCATCCGTCAATAATAGTTTCATTTAAAATGTGTAGTGTTCGCGTAAATACAAGAAATCATAATGTTTTTTATATTGGTTAAAAGTATGATAACAATATAACCTAGAAATATATTGTTTGAACTAAGCCGCTATCGTTGATTAACAGCCTCTCTGAAATGCATTTGTATATTTAAAGAAAGAGCAACGTCGTGTTTATTCATTTTCTAGTTCCGAATTGATGGAATTACTTCACATTATGGTATTTTTATAACACTGCAGCGGTATTGTAGGATGTCGATGAAGGCTCTGCACTGTACTTTGTTGCGATTTCGGGGAAAGCCATTTTATAGACCATTGCAATCACGGGAACAAGGCGATAGAACACTACATATACCATTAAACCTATAGAATGTACAGTTCACTTATTTAATCTTGCTATTTACTTAGTTTTAACTTAGTTTAGTATAATCAGAAATTATTAATAATATTATTTTGGTATTCTTAATATTAAATGCATAAATATTATAAAGCATTTACTTCAAAGTTACGGTGAAAATATTTCCTTGTAACTACGTTTAATAAGCACATCTATGTCAAAATTTCTGGAAACTATATGACAAATTGCTCTTGATTCATAAGGGTTGTGACAGATAACGTCCACGACGTCGGAAGTAATTTATATCACGTGAATAATGTTTTGAGGCGAGAAAATCGGTCATTGACTATTAGCTATTGATCGTGGAAGCTCTTTTTTTTTATGAAAAAATAGGCCTGCGTTTGACCTCAATCTTGCCCGATGGAAAGCCAAGATGAGGCCTAGGGTGGTACACGCTTGCCTAGATGTCTGTTCACTTTGGCCTTGAAGATATCCAGGTTATAGGCCTCCGGAAAAACCGACCTCGGTAGAGAGTTCCACTCCTTAGCCGTCCGCACAAAGAAAGAAGAGGCTAACCGCCTCGTGCGTAATGGAGGAATGTCTACAACATAAGGGTGGAACTGCTCGCCGCGTCTAGTCGTTCGGTGATGGAAAGGAGAAGGGGGTATTAGGTTATGCAAAACCTCCGCACACTCTCCGAAATGAATTCGATAAAAAACCGAGAGGCAGGCCACTCGTCTACGGTGTTCGAGGCTTTGAAGTTTTGCCTCTACTAGTGAGTCACTGCTTATGATCCTCTTCGCTCGGCGTCCAAACCCAACGAGTCCAAAGCATCAAGCTGATGTTTAGCCGATTTAGAATTATGCATCTTTTGCATAATTCTAAATTCTGTGTGGCTATATTCCGTGTGGCTGTCGGCGTGAAGAATAGCGTTATCCCTGTCTGACCACGGGTACCGATAAATGTTCAAAAAAGTCGGCTATCTGTACGGTATTACCGTGTGGTTGCGGTATAAGAGATTCTACCATCCCCTCTCGTCCGTTGGTGTCGTGAAAGATGACAGAGGGAGGCAGCATCTTCCTGCATCAAACCATAAAAAAATGCAACCCATGGCAACTATGGAAAAACCGTGATGATGGGTAATCTTTGGGGGAGGCCTATATTCAGCAGTGGACTGAAATGATGATGATGATGATGATGATGATGATGATGATGATGATGATGATGATGATGATGATGATGATGATGATGATGATGATGATGATGATGATGATGATGATGATGACTTACATATTTTAAATTGATTATGTAAATCTATATTTAATATTATTATTATATTAAGAATTATCTATTAATTTTCAAAAAAAGGATATATGTTAAGAATCTGCCTCCGAATTCCGAACCAGTTTGCATGTGGTCATGGTCTTCAGTGGCCACTTACCATTAGGTCGACTATTAGTTCGTTTGTCATACCAATCCATTAAAAAATCTACTTATATTTTATGTATCTTTGTTTAGTCACTTTTGTTACTCAATAATAATATATTCTTGTCGCTTCTGGATCTGGTTTTCAAAATACTTTATTTTTCAGTACTTACGGAAGTATTCCAGAACAGATCTAAGAACTTATTTCAAATTTGAACCCGAAACGAATGGTAATGTTAATATGGATAGCCCTTAACTTCTACTCCATGAGTTATAATAACTCCTTATAATAAAAACGGAAACTCATGGCCCCTCATTCAACGTTTTTCATCGCTTTCCAGTTGTTTGAGTATCAGAATTTTTAGACTTTCAAAGCAAGCTTTTGTGCAAATTATATCCCACAAGGTAAATATTAGAGGTTATGTATACCTTTGCATATGAAATAGCCGTTACGTATTGAAAAATTCAAACATTTTTTTAAATTAAATAACAGGATTTTAAAGATGTATTTACTTTCATTATCTACACATTGCTGCCATCTCGTGGGAAGATCATTTATCCCTATACGATAGAACTCAGGCGATCTAGACTCTTCAAATTCTATGAATGCATTTTTACCCTTGCAGGAAAAAATGTCAATTGTTTGGGGCTAGATCTGGGTCTAGGTCTAGTACGGAGGATGACGTATGGTTTCTAACTGATGATCTTGACATGTTAGCATGATTCATCGAGCAGGGTGAGGTTAACAATGCCGAAGATCGAATGACGAGTTGCGGATTGTGTCTCTGAGATCGTTGTTAAATGTTCTTCACAATAGATATCTACTGTTATTGTACATCGGATCTCAAAAAGCTGTACAGAATTACACTATGAAGTAACCATCATACATTTACCATTACTTTTCTATGAGTGAGCTTCACTTCAGGGCATTGTTCCGGTATTTGACATGAGTTCAGCCGTTGTGTTTTCATTTGCTATTATAGTAGAAAATTTACATCACAATCCTGCCCAAATCTTTTAATTTCTGTACTTACTTATCAAAGCAAGACACTCTTCGACGCGTGCTTATCAATCTATATCAGTTAATTCAAGAGGCACCCTTTTCTCGTTTTTGATTATTTCACTTTTTATTTGGAGCAAATTAGTCAATTTGCACCAAATTGGTGAATTGGTTGTGGGAAAACTAACGTCAAACTACGACCCTAACTCCTTGGTTGTTTGAAAAGGTTCGGCTTCCACCATTACTTTCAATTCATCGTTATTTACCTTTCTATTCTTCTTCTGATCTATTATAACAAAAATGTTTACCTTCTTCCTAACCGTTTTTGCAAATGCACTGAATTTCGTGTTGACATCAATGTGTTTCTGAAAAAAAAAAAGGTGATGAGACACAAACGGGCCTCAAATATTTTTTCATCGTATTGGTTATCCCAATGCAGCTTATATATATCTGATAGAAAGCACATAATATTTTCACTTTACGGTAGCATTATTTCATATAGCATATAGCTATTATAAAATGAATTAAAATAACAGAATCATGAATTCAATATTTCGTATCGTATAATTTTAAACGGAGATTTTAAGTACATACAAGTTGGATATTCGTGAAATGTATTAAATTGATTCTCAAAATAGTTCGAAAGCTATTATTATTCCAAAATCAAAATGCTGTGTTCGGAAAATGTATTATGGTGAAAAAACTTGGCAATTCTAAATTAGTTATTTTTTAAGGGAAATAAAATTAAATCTATTGCTTTATAATAAACTATTTGCAGTCAGTACCTTGGTATCTCATAATATTTAATACTGTCCTTCTTGTTTTCCCGAAGGCAAAGAAAAAAGGTAAGAAATAATATTAGTAACAAAAATATGTTTTAAAGAATGTTTTATTAAAAACAAAACTGAAAATTCTTTTAATTAATGAACAGCAAAGTATCGGAAAGCCTACGTGGATATATTTTTCTTATTTGTTTAGGGCAAAATGAAGAAAGTTTTTGAACAGAATCAGAATGAACATTATTGTTAAAGTATGTTTTATTAAACCATTTTTATATAAAACTATAAATTAGGAATAATTGAGTATGGATGCGACGATACAGCATTAACTTAATATATAATTCAACGATAGAAAGTTAAGTTAGGAAACCTTAGACTCCGTAAGGCTCCAGGAGCCGACGGCATTTCAAACCAAATATTAAAAGCTCTTCCTAGCCCGCTACTATACTTAATAGTAGCGATATTCAACGCCCTCTTTGACAGCTGCTCCTTCCCGGACGCCTGGAAGGAGGCCCACGTTATAGGAATTCCCAAAATAGGAAAACCTACAAACCTAGCCTCCAGCTATCGCCCTATCAGTCTCCTCAGCTCTCTGGGAAAATCTATGAACGCATAGTTCTCAATCGATTAAAGGACAATATTCAGTCCTTAAATCTACTTCAAACGAGCAGTTTGGCTTTCGAGCAAACACTCTTGTGTTCAACAAGTGCACCGCTTCACGGAGCACGTACTCGAGCCTTTCAAGAAAACCCGAAAAATCGGGTAGGAGCTCTATTCTTCGATGTCGCGAAGGCATTCGACAAAGTTTGGCACAACGGCTTGCTATACAAGCTGTACACACTAGAAGTGCCAGACAGGCTTGTGCACATCATTCAAGCCTATTTGTCAAATCGCACTTTTCGCTATCGAGTCGAGGGACCCTCTCGGACAGCAGGCCCATAAGGGCCGGCGTTCCTGAGAACTCGTTCTCTCGCCTACCCTCTACACGCTCTACACGAGCGACATCCCAAAAACCAATAAAGTCGAAACGGCTCTTTTCGCCGACGACACCACCCTATACGCCTCCGATACTAACGTATCGCGGGTTCACATTCGCCTCCAGGCCGCAGCCAACGCACTTAGCGATTGGTTCAGGACATGGAGAATCGATGTCAACCCGGAAAAAGCAAAACAGTCCTGTTCGCAAAATACCCCGTTTCCAAACGCAAGGTATCAAGCAAATTCTCTTCGATATCACTATTCGGCAAACCCGTACCATGGGTGTCGGAAGTGAAATATCTAGGTGTCACCCTAGACAACAGACTTAGCTTCACTAAGCACATCCGAAACGTAAGAAATAAGGCGGCCTTTGTGTCCGGTCGCCTATATTACCTTACGAACAAAACTAACAAAATGTCACTAAGACATAAATTACTACTATACAAAACTTGCATACGACCTATAATGTCTTACGCAAGCGTAGTATTTGCCCACGTCCCGAAACAGCGACTGAAACCACTCCAAGTGATTCAGAACCGCTTCATGCGCCGAGCAACCGGCGCACCTTACTACATGCGGAATGCAGACCTGCACCGCGACTTAAATCTGCCCACTCTGGCGGCCCTCTTTAAAGAAATATCCACAAGATATTTCGCAAAGTTGAAGGATCATCCTAATCCGTTAGTAGCAGCGCTGAAATTACACTCCTGCGCTTAACGACCCGCCTGACAAGAGGCGCCCCAAGAACGTCCTCATCGACGAGGACGACCTTATCCTGAACACAACAATGCGTTCGCGGACACAACACCCGTTCACATTACCACACAGACTACACAGACAGCTCACATGTCTCACACACACCGCGCTGTTCCCCGTCGAACGCGCGGTCACAGATTCACGCCATACACGAGGATAACTCGTGTGCAAAACGTTTTAACATCAAAGTTTTGCCCAAATTAGATTGCAACCCAAGCCGAGGTTTTACCTCCCTAAGAGGGCCTTGGGTTGTCGTCAGCCTAGTTTTGTCGAGAGTCTCTCTTTCGTTAACAGGGGTCCGAGCGCGACACAGCGTCAGCAGCGTCGTCGTTCCTTTTTGTTTATTAAACTTGCGGGCCTCCTGCTCGCGAGTCTTATCGATATAGCTGTAAAGGCCACTGGGCCAACAGCAGATCTACCGTGGGGGTTTTAGTCGGTCCGGCATCTTCAATGCTGATCCCGACATAACCAGTCACCGGAAACGGTGACGGGTAGGTGCGAGCACCTTTCCCCCACGTTAAACTAAAAAAAAAAAAAAAAATAAGTTAGGAAATCAAAAGACAATACAATTTTTTTTATGTAACAACGTATCGTAATGTGGTCCCTCTAACGAAAAAGAAGCAGGTGAAAGAAACTCCTCATCATCATTGATTTTTTTAATAATAATAATGAATACCATGTCATAAAATGAAAACACTTGGTCCCTTAGGCAACTGAAAGCATACTACAAGAATATATATTAAATATTATTATTATATTAAGAATTATCTATTAATTTTCCACAAATTTCACAGAATATAGTGATCCACAAAATTAAAATGCCTTCATGTGGACGAAAAACTGAAGCAGACAAGCATCCACAGGCAGAACCATTTCATATATATGGCAGCTATCGACCTCCTCGGCCAACTATTTAAACTAGATCATTCTAATATAATCGGCTGGAGTTGAAGTGTGAATAATTTATGTAATGTTCATGTAAAATGATGAGTTTTTAAAAAGATACCCTCAACATTACAAATGACTAATATTACTTATCTCCGATTGTCCAGGTGAAGCGGATATATCTACACAGTTCTAGCAACAATATCGAATTATTAGGCATACAGACATTATCATTTAGGCGTGTCCAGTTACATATCAATACTCCGACAACAAACGACATACGATAGAACAAGCAACCAAACAAGCCTACTTTTACATTATTCTACTTATAGTGAAAATGAGATATAATTCTTAAGATGATGATACTTCAGTATAATCTGAAGTATACGTCTTATGATAAAAATATCTTGAAAGACCCTAAATTAGTTTAAGTTAATTTAAATCTCAAGGAAATTCCTTACTTAATTTGACTTAAGACGGCGTTTTGTCAAAATGCTCTCCCGCTTGTCTAAGCATAAAGAGCGATTAAAGGAGCTAAAATTTACAACTTTGCGAGAACTATATTCTTTAAAGTTAATTTAAAATTTGATATAATATTGAATTGCGTAATTTAGAAGTTGAATGCTTTTAAATAAACCTTTAACATTTGATCCGTACACATTGAAAAATTTGTTGAAAACTAATTTTAGCAATGTGCATGGAATTTTATTGTCAGTACCAGGAATTTTAATGCTTATAAAATCTCTTGCCCTTAAAAACTAAAATTTTGCTCTTTCGCTTGTTCAGCCTAACTGGAAGTACCTGATATTTGAATTATACAAAGGAGCTCCTAAATATACTTGTACGCTTGCAAAACTTGTCTACAAGTTTTATCTTAGGACTTATGTAATTTGACCAAATATCCCAATTGCGCAATAGTATGAAGACTTGATTGTCTCCTGTATAACATTTTATCCATTCTCTCTTGCCTATTTAAGAAACCAATATTCCTTCGCTCGTCCTCCAGATTAAACGATCCAGTCCATGTTAAAAAATAATTTTACATGTATTCCTTAGCGAATACTCAGTATGTAGACCATGTTGCGAAAATGAATAAATATTGAAATATTAATAAATATTAATAAATATTAATAAATATTAATAAATATTAATAAATATTAATAAATATTAATAAATATTAATAAATATTAATAAATATTAATAAATATTAATAAATAAGAAGCAATTATATAACTCGCCGAACGTGGTGACTATAGCAATATCTCCTTATAGGAAAGGCCTATGTCCTGCAGTGGAAGATCCACAGACGGTAAGGTTAGGTAAGGTATTTAAATGTAGCATACATGATGTACGATTTACCCAAAAATTGTGGTCTACTGAAAAGTATTTCAGTATAATCTGAAGTATACGTCTTATGATAAAAATATCTCGAAAGACCCTAAATTAGTTTAAGTTAATTTAAAATTTGATATAATATTAAACCTTTTACATTTGATCCGTGCACATTGCAAAAATTAGTTGAAAACTAATTTTAGCAACGTGCATGGAATTTTATTGTCAGTACCAGGAATTTTAATGTTTTTAAAATCTCTTGCCCTTAAAAACTAAAATTTTGCTCTTTCGCTTGTTCAGCCTGATTGGATAGTATATTGGATTATACAAAGGAGCTCCAAAATATACTTGTACGCTTGCAAAACTTGTCTACAAGTTTTATCTTAGGACTTATGTAATTTGACCAAATATCCCAATTGCGCAATAGTATGAAGACTTGATTGTCTCCTGTATAACATTCGATCCATTCTCTCTTGCCTATTTAAGAAACCAATATTCCTTCGCTCGTCCTCCAGATTAAACGATCCAGTCCATATTAAAAAATAATTTTACATGTATTCCTTAGCGAATACTCAGTATGTTGAACATGTTGCGAAAATAAATAAATATTGAAATATTAATAAATATTAATAAATAAGAAGCAATTATATAACTCGCCGAACGTGGTGACTATAGCAATATCTCCTTATAGGAAAGGCCTATGTCCTGCAGTGGAAGATCCACAGACGGTAAGGTTAGGTAAGGTATTTAAATGTAGCATACATGATGTACGATTTACCCAAAAATTGTGGTCTACTGAAAAGTATTTCAGTATAAGGGGTGCCCCTGTACAAACTGTCTGCTCAGTTTTACTGCAAGTAAATACAATACAGTGATATTGTGTTTTATTCGTTTCAAATGTTACCACTACACAGTGAAATATATTATATTATGTACATATTTTTAATCCATATTTTTATATAGTAAACTTTTTTTGCACCGATTTATAGTAAAGTAACAGCCTGTAAGTGCCCACAGCTGGGCAAAAGCCTCCTTTTCAAATACGAGTATCAGAGAGGATTTAGGAGCCGGGAAGGGCCCGCCACGCTGGTCCAGTGCGTTGGCGGGCTTCATATATCCTCGAAATAATATTTTTATTATTTCTCCGACATGCAGGTTTCCTCACGATGTTTTCTTTCACCGCTGAGCACGTGTTAAATACAGCACTTAAAATTGCTATTAACAATTTTAGTGGTGCCTGCATCGGGGCTCGAACCCAAGTCACTCGCGTTCTATGAAATTAAAGTGCCCTGACCACTAGGCTACCACGGCTATATATAGGATTTTAGGGGTTTATAGGATATTAGAGAATTTTTTTTATAAAGTTTGTATGCTTTGTCAATTGACTTTATTTAAAATTTAATTTAAAATTTTATTTAAAATTGCTTACTAGTGGTTTTAATAATTTGTAACAAAATAAATACCATGTATATTTAGTATGACTGACAGCAAAGGTTTTTCGTGGGTAGTCTGTCTATACTAACGGTGCTGGGTAGACGGGTTACTGAACGTAGTGCCTATACTCTTTTGACAGGCATTCTGTTGTATTGTGGGATTTGAGATGACGAGTACGTGGTGTTGAGGTTGGCGTTTGAACAAAGATATCACATTTCCTCTTACAAAACTAACTAGCTAATATTATAATATACTAATCTCTTTTTGGCGGTGTCTCGTAATGATGTTAATCAACGACTTAATACATCCATACTTATGTTAAACTCCATATCAGCTAATGTTTTCGTTGAAAAAACGATGATGAGAATAATAAAATTTCAATGTCGACTAAAAGTTTATCGATAAACAGATTTTTAGCTCTCGATGCCACTCGATAGTCAATTTACTGATTGCTTTTAGTTCATAAATAAGTGATTAAAAAGTTACATTGACGTTGGCGACACGATATCGGTTTATCGAAAACTCCTTTTTATATAATTGGCAACACAATGTTTCAAACCTAATTTATAAGGATTATTCGAATACGTATGCAATGTCACATACGCCTTTATATCCCACATTGAAATTAGTTAAAAATATAATAATAAGTGATATATGATAAAGAAGTAGTTGAGAGTGAAATATGGTAGTATCAATTCTACCAATGATTGCGAATAGTATTTGGGATTATTTGACCAATCAATTATATAGAATGGACAGAAAGAGTTTCACACGCCAAAAAAAAATATTTAGTGACCTCAGTGAGGGTCAAATTCCATTCTCGTAAGCACTTAATTAAACTGCAGCAATTTGTAAAGCTCGTTTACTTTCTTGGAAAATATCGTTAGCATGAAGTGTTCATATTATTGTCTAATCTAGAAATATATCATCATTACAATACATAATTTAAGTGTATAGAATAAACTTCCTTATTTGATGGTACATGTGCATTGCAATTGAAACATTTTCTATCTAAAATAGTAATACCTACGTACCGTAGAACATTCTAAATAAGAAAATTAAAATAGAATAATTCTGAAATACTCAGCTTGTGTACACTTTCACTCATACAAAGTTCATTAAAATCGTAGAATAGACTGATAGGATATGTTTATACAACACTAATACATTGCATACCAATGAAGGAGAAAAAATACTTGTGTACTATAAATAACACACTACTGTACTATGTAATGTTAGTATAAGAAATTTATTTATTAATGGTATTACATTTCTAAGCATACAAAAATAAGGATTAGAAAGATGATTAAAAGTAAAGTTATTACTGGGTTCAATAGCAAAGTAGGTTTAATTCAATTTACTGTTCTAAACTTCGCCTTAAAACTGAAAGGTGTCCCGGAGGAATAATAATTCATAATTTTGTAAGCTCTTAATTAAATTCCCTGATCACTTGAAAACGCGTGAAGGAAATATGTTTTCAAATACCATTAGAACTAATATAAACATTTATATAAGAATTAAAAAAAAATGCTAAGTTAACTGAACTGAAGTGGAATTCCGTACCAATGAGTTTTTAAAAACTTATAAAGACCTTGTTTTGTTGACCTGAACACTCAGACAATTACAGACTTACTACCTGTTACGATGTACTCAATTAAGCTTTAGTGGTAAGTGTCTAGTGAAAAGTCTATATCTAGGTCTCTAACCACCCCACTATTAGGTATACGGTCGAGAGCATATAAATAAATATGTAGATTTATTACTTAAAGAAAACTACAGCCTTTTTATAATAACGAGACGTGAAAGTGTGAAGAATGAAAATTAATAATTTTAATCAATCAAACATAAACATAATGTTGATTAGAGTGTGAAGTAAAGTAGTCTGATAATGTCTCTCTACTGAGCAAAGGCCTCCTATATTTCAGAAGCTTTTGGTGCCGGAAAAGTTTTGAGACTCCCCCTCCAGTGCAGCTTGGCGGACTACACGTAACTTAGTACTCGTAATTCAAATATATTCAGAAATATATACTTTTATTATTTCTTTGATATAAAGGACTTAGACAGACCGCAGTGTATATGGTAAATACCGCACTTAATATCACAATTAACGACTTTAGTGGTGCCGGCACCGGGATTCCGCGCGGTCTCTCGCGTACTTTGAAATTAAAACGTGCGCTCGGAACATAGAGCTAACGCTATTCCTTACTGTACAATGTTAGTTCATGTCTAGAAATTTACATTTACTGTCGCTTTAATGTCCATCCCATCTTTTTATAAGATCTTTTTTTAAATAATATGACAGTTGGTGAGAAAGTCGCCGTCTTAGAGTTCAGGTCAACGATCCGATGAATTTCTCGGTTTCACACTACAGCACTAGTAGTACGATTATTGGAGTGAAACTTCTTTAGCAGCGTTGTGATTTTAACATTCGATGAAACGAAAAAGCGACAGTAAAAAGAGACAAACATATTCGTATAAATCGGATTTAGTTTGCGAGAGAATGAGATAGAGTGTTGTGTGGGCCTTCGTATTACCGAACCGAACCGAGAAAAAAGGCGTCGTTTATGCCTAATACTTGCTTCGGCCCATGCACATATATATGTTTGTACGTATGCTATCACGTGTCTTTGCGCCTGCGTACAACGAAGCCTCCGGTCATCCGATCATGCACGTGTTTTATTTTTTTGCATTTGTGTATTAAAATTCGTTGGTAAATTAATTTATATTAATTATTTAACACTCTGTTTCAATATCTGTGTTAATTTGACCAATAATTTTTATTTATAAATTAGTAAATTATTTGGTTTTTGTGTGTTTTTCACACAATAATCTTTGTGTGTATGTTGTGTTAATTATTTTTTATATCTATTTTTATAATATTTTAACAGTGTGAATATTTTTATATTTTTATTTAATAAAATATTTTCCAAAAATGCCGAAAACTAATGCTTTCAGCATTATATATATACTGTCATGAGTATCGGCAGAAAATAAGGTGAAAGAGTCGCAAAAATTATATGAGTTATATCTTAAATATCTGAAATGTAATATTTTGCATTCAAATTTAAAATAATTTTTAAGCTTGGTAAAAATAATATAAAAATAATAAACCTTTTAATTATCCTAATACTCCTGATACTCTATATTTAAACTCATTCTCTTGTAGGCTACTTTTCTAAAATTTCACGTCTGCCGTGTGTGAATAGCACACACAATTTTTTTTATTGTTTTTTTTTTCCTTAATTTAATAGTTTATGCTTACATCGTGAATAAATTTGTTTATTTTTTTTTCAAATATGGCAATTACAGAGAATGATTCCAACCAGGGAGAGACCACGACACTACGCTCACTAACCTAACCAAAGAGCGTAGAGGCGTAGTAACCCACAGCGATGTGGGTTACGGGGACTAAACTAGCCAAAAATCATTTATTGGCAGTATCAATAATTTAAACACAATTTCATATTTTAAATAAACCATTTAGTTTTAAATATCTTTTTTATTTTATTAACGGTGGAATCAGCGGCTAAATGAAATGAACCAATATACAAAAATATTTATCCCTGCTTCTTAGAGCAAGAAACGAAATGTTACCGGAAACTTTTTCTTTGTTCTCGGTCAATGTTTGACACAAAGGAAACTGGTAGATTCTTTATTGGAGTTGATAGATCAACTAGGTCGGGAACAACAAAATGTTTCTTGTTTCGTTTAATTGGATTTCTTACAACGAAATGTTTGATTCCGATATACATGTTCTAAAATTTTATTTGAACGTTACACAGATATGCGAAATAAATATCAGCATTATCGTCTCATTACCAAGAAGCAAGACTCAAATGAACCTAAGAAAACTTGCATAGAAAACGGTTTTCGTGTCAATTTTTAATTGTACTAAACCAAAGTTAGTAAAAACGTTTGGAAAAAATCATAGAAAAAATATGTGCATATTTGATATTGATATCAATAGAAGAATGAGTCAATCTCTTTCTTTTTGTGGGTTTCGTCAGAGTCGAAAACATTTGAACATCTCTTGGAATTCTACTACTGAGCAAACCCGACGAAGTACAATCAGCTATAGGCTGACAAGCCTCATGCTTTTATAAACTTATATAAAACTAAACTTATATATATTTTCACTATTCTTTCTCTATGTTAAGTGATATGGTTATTGACGGTTCGGTGGCGAAGTAGCTAACCGTTTAGCTCTGGCGCTGTGGGTCGTCGGTTCGATTCCCAGACTACAAATAACTGTCCCGGTCTGGGTGGTTTGCCCATGTCCATTTTATATATGTAAACTGCCTCTGCGACGCAGAAGAAATTTCTACAGGGAAGGTAAGGTTTTTTTCTAAACAAATTAAATCAAAAAAATTCTTAGTATTTTATTATTATTCAAAGAAAGGCAATAAAAATTCCTGTGATCTTTTTTTTTAGCTTTTAGTATAATCAAACTTTTAAAAGAAAAAAAAATATATTACTCTGTCAGTTTAAAACGACGTTTGAATAAGGACGTCACGGGTCTAACGCAAAAAGCAATATCCTCTTCAAAACTGTTGGCACAACTGTTCATAAACAACAGCCAATATCTGAGCTTTAATAACTGCGCGAATTTGGTTAGAAATAAGAAACTGCAATAAAGCTACCGCCCAAATGTCTTTTTCAATATTATTAAACATAAATCGGCAGATAATAAATGTAATAATATTTACTGAAATTTGCATTTAATAATATTATAACATTGCATCGTATCGTGTACGTTCGATTCATACAAGTATTTTTACTAACAAACAGTTGATTATTATAAGCAAAGTCCACAAAGCTCGTACCAATTATGAGCTATTGTACCAGTCATGAGCTATTGTGCCAATCATGCACTCTGTGATACCGGTCGACTGACCACAAATTTTTACAGTTTATCGTTTTATCTCATGATTAAGACTTTGTGCCGGTAAGCATAGTGTTAGTGTTAGGGCTACTAACGTTATGGTTACCGGCACGAAGTCGTCTCTCTTGAACCTTTTTCTTAAAAGATACGCTCATTTGTAATATTTGTTTAATATTTTTTTTATGGAAAAGACGGTAAACTAGCAAGCGGTGCAAGAGGACGGGAAAAGGGAGATGGTGTGGGCCTCTGGTTACCTCACTCACCGAACGAAACGCAGAAGCATAAGTTGCCTCTACGTCACGCCGATATTCTGCGAGGCCGTGGTACCAATCCGGTCGAGCCAGCCCATTCGCAGCTAAAGCCGCCGCTTGGCTCTACCACGCTTTATATTGAGAAGACCTAAGCATAAAGGCCGTTTGACTACACTTTGGAGATATCACCGTCAGACTGGTGACTCTCCAATAGCTTCAAGAGTCTATGAGATTTCTGTGATTGGACAAGCAGAGTCGATGGAAGGTCATTATGGCATTTTGCAAAAGGAGGCCCTAAGAAGACCTTGAAAATTGAACTCACAATGTGGCCCACGGTTTCCCCTGCACCCTTGAAGATTAGATTGTGGAAGCGCTGATTTTAGGTTCACAATTTTACACAAGTTCACGTCTGTAAAATAATTCATCGTGAAATATTCTGCATGCCTAAGACTTATTCAACAGATTACAAAAGCAACTCACTAGTAAAATTTAGCGGGTGGGTCGGATCCACTGACTTAAGGTATATTTATGGCCGAAGGTACAAACTCTTTTTCGGAAACCGGTCTTTGAGGTGCCTGGCCATGTCTACTTGCTGCATGATTCACGATGACTCCCGAAAATAGCGCATCGACAAGCATATCGGTTCTTCAATAAGGTGTGACATTTTCATCTGTAAAAGCTTTCTTACAATTTGCGTAGAAAAAAAAACTACAAATACAAAGAACAAAAGAGAAAAAACTTGCTCAACGTTTCCGGGCATAGAAGAAACCGCACTTTGCAAAATTAAAAACTGCAACAGCAAAACACATTTAGGAAAAGCGCTATGCTTAAGTATCCGTTTCCGTGTGAAACGAATGTTGAGTGGGATGCCAGGAATGTAATTCTGATAAATAGCGGAATAGTCTTAATCGTAATGAAATTTATTCCAAACATAAGGTAAACCTACTCCCATAGCACATCAACCTATCAGGTAGTAGCGTCTAAGGTGCGAGTAGTTTGGTTTTACAGTTGACAGTCCCTAAACGTGGTGAATACTGCAAATCTTGCTAACGTTATTGACCATTATAATACGAAACTACTTAAATATTAAATGTAATAATAAAAGATAAATATATTAAACTATGTAATATAATTAAGGCTGATATAGCAAAACACAAACCTTCGTTTCACACTATTTGTTATTCTATACCATAGACATAAAAGAACAACGTAACAAAGAGAATGGCGCATGCATCTCATATTTATTATTAGATACGTATATTTCTAAAATTCTATAAGTTCTTACCACTTTTTACATAAAATATTTTAGTGCATGTTAAAATAAATGCTATATTGCATTCTGTAATATAAACTGTAGTGTCAAATATTTCATTAATAAATTTACAAAAAGACACTTAGTTATATGCCTATTCATGTAACGCTCAAACATTGGATAATAGCTATACTTATATGAGAAGAGCAATAAATTTCTCGGTATGAGATTGGAACGTATCCAGAACGATGTGGTAGCTAAGTATGTTGTTCATAAAGTACTGCAATAGTGGGACAGTTGTTTTAATAACTTGCACTGAACCTACTGTTATTTCTTACATTGATTACATGCATTTTAGTACAAATAATACAAACGTGAAAAGATTTTTGTATAACATAAAATCCAATTACAAATTTGATTAAAATAACTCTGCGTTCTGAAATCGCTAATTCTCTCGTCGTACGTGGTGAGTATAGCAAGTGTTTTTATTGAGAGGTGCACATGCGCAGCATTGGAATATTCAAATGCTTATTATTACAAAGAACAAGGTTAGATAATGGTTCTCTAATAGATCTCTAATGTTTAAAACACAATTTAAACAACGCAAGTCAAATATAGGGCTATGCTCGGTGTTTCTCTGCGTGATAGAGTCTGCAACGATGATATCCGCAGCAGAACTAAGGTAACCGACATAGCCGTAATGATCAGGAAGCTAAAGTGGCAATGGGCCGGCCACATAGCTCGCAGAACTGACAAACGTTGGGGAAAAAAGGTTCTCGAGTGGCAGCCACGTACAGACAAACGCAGTGTAGGACGACCCCCCACAAGATGGAGTGACGACCTGCGCAGTGTTGCGGGAAGTCGATGGATGCAGGTGGCTCAGGACTGAGCTTCGTGGCAATCTTTGGGGGAGGCCTATGTTCAGCAGTGGACTTCTGATAGGCTGAAATGATGATGATGATGATGAAGTCAAATATTGTGAGAGTTAGTATAAGACGAATGCGTCGTTATGACTTTAATTTTAACCACTTAAAACTATGAGGTTATATTTAAGTTTAGTGGTACTAGTTTGATTAATCTCAATAAGGTAATAATCGCATTCACAATTCTCGCTTTAAACAAATATACAAGTTACTAACTCCACGCGAACATAGTCGCGACAAACCGTTACATTCTTATTGTCTCACAATCAACAGTGCAATCACTGTTGTATTCCAGTACGAAGGATATGGAGAGTCAGTGTAATATCAGACTGTGAGGCATTAAATCTTAGAAGTGGCAACGCATCTGTAATCTTATTTGATTGAAGTTGTTATAACACATATGCACCTATGCAGTACAACCAACTACAGTGTATGGGCTGCAGAAGGCACTTAGCACAAGGTAGTCTGTTAGCTTATATGTTTTCCTACTTATATAAGAAATCTGTGGGACAGTCGTAATCAGTATTTATCAATTTATAATCCATCAATACGAATGTACTTAATTCGTACACACACGCACCGAAGTTTAAGAAAATAAAGAGCATAAACAATTTTCACGTTTCATTTTTATCGCAACGGGGACATTACCTTTTTATTTGAATCACGTCTGAGACTTGACACTTACGGCGGCGCCTCAACTGAGACTTCTGCTCGTTGTTATTCAACATTTTGTTAAAAACTTCCGTGAACCTTCTTAACATAAAGTGAAAATGAGAAATATATAAAAAATAAAAATATGTTTTATTTTATATTACTTAATTTAAATTCCTAAAATTACGTCTTCAATATTGAACGAGCTTTTGTATATATGTAATGTATAATAAATATTTTGGGCTTTCCGTTTAATATTGCTATTATACTATTTTAGATAGTGCAAGTAGAGTTGACTTATATATAATTATAAAAAACATATTGTTGAAATAAACAGTGATTTATTAGTCTTATCAAACCAGCATATTTTATTTATATCATTGTACTTACAGTATTCGATGAATAAATTACGTTATAGTTTCTGTGAAAGCTACGATATAAAGTTTGTAAAAAACAGGTATCGTTATCTACGATCATCAAATAATAATATCACATATCCTAATATGACTCAAAAATTAAATTTTATCACAGTTATGACATTGTTTATATGATTTTGATCATGAAAATTTAACATTGCATAGACAAGAATTTTCTAGATCCTCGTTAGCCGCTACGCTCGTTTCGTTCGCTCGGCGCGCGCGTTGCGGTCACTGTTCTAACCCAACCTAACCAACCTACTAGGAAACAGCTCTATGACTTGTCTATGATATGATATGATAGTATAGAACTATGAATGTAAGACAAAGAAACCAACTGGCCAGACCGGCGTGGACTTAAATTGTGAAATATCAGTTAATGCAATGACTCAATATTTGTAAAAGTATTATGCATACAAATTGCACTTGACGGTTTAATACGCGTTGGCCCCAAAACCTAATTCACAAGATATTATGAGATTTTAACAATGTTTTGAATCTAAAAGTAATGGAAGAATTTTCTTCAATTCAAGAGTCAAAACTTTATTATTTAATTGAAGAACCGACAAGAAAAAAATTGAAGAAGAAAAAAAAGAACATCTGTGTTATAATTCAACTAGAAACGTGTGAAGTAGGGGTTTATAGGATATATTAAAAAATTTATACCTATATATATATATATATATATATATATATAGCTGTCGCTAGTCAAGCTCCCGCCAAACTTATACCCAAGACTGCACCAAGGCACCTGTTCAATGGTTACTACTTCCAGCCAGATCCCAAGGACAGGCCTTCCGAAAATGGTTAATCAAAGTAGAGAAGATGAAGAAGAAGCCGTGGACGGTTGGAGCCGTAACCAGTGCGTTAGCGCATTAACAGGAGCCAACTCGTTGCTGCGTCCAGCTTCATCTATGACACATCTGTACTTATCTCGTCTGAGATTCCTCCTGAGAGTCTCCACGGAGATTGAGGAGATGGTGGAGTTTACAAGTGACACACGTGAGACACTTGAAGACAACGTGGATATTAAGGGTTGAAATATTAGACTGGCGTCACAAAATTAACTTTGAGTTATACTTTAAAATTATGCATTAGTCTTTAAGATATTAATATTATTTCGTGTATTGTATTTCCTATGAGTCTTAATTATCTGATTTAAAAAAATGCATAATTATCGTTGTTGTATGTAACAATTATATGAAATATTATTCTTCTAAAATTTCCAGGACAATATGAAAGATTGCATGTTGAAACATATCACATTACATTTGAATCAGAGAAGGCGTTGACATTACAAGGGTTACCAATTTCCTTCCTCAAGTATATGTGACATGTTACTGCCTACCAAGTTACGTCAGCTGTCCCTTGGTTACCCTCGTTACATCTATTTTACTCGTTATGCGCTAAAGGAATGGGGCAATCTTCGGCCTTGACTAACTTATATTTACTTTTTGGTTTGTATGTTATGTGTGAAATTTTGAGGAGGATTTTTTGAAGTGTAGCACACTTCAACTAATATTATAAATAGGAAAGATTTGTATTTTTGTATGTTTGTAACAAATAAACTCAAAAACTACTAGACCGATTTCAAAAATTCTTGCACCATTAGAATGCTGCATTAATACCTAAGTTACATAGACTATATTTATTATAGAGTAGATAAATTGACATAACTACAATAGTTGGACATATAGTACCGCGAAGTTTCAGTATAAAGGCGTAACTGTATTTCGTTGTACAGGCTAATCTTAAAATTCACTGGACCGATTTTGATCGGA
The DNA here is from genome assembly GCA_029286595.1 of Bhutanitis thaidina. Classification (NCBI taxonomy): domain Eukaryota; kingdom Metazoa; phylum Arthropoda; class Insecta; order Lepidoptera; family Papilionidae; genus Bhutanitis; species Bhutanitis thaidina. The sequence continues at coordinate 3,185,391 of JAGSMS010000003.1, forward strand.
ATTTTTTAGATATGTTTGTTATGATCCCACGAAGGATTAATGCTCAATTTATTTTATTATTTTTTAATATTTTTTTAATTTAAAACCCGGGCAACGCGGAGTATAAGCAATTTTTTTTCAAAGTAGTAATTTTTTTTGTAACATGTATATTCACAAATTTTGACATGTAGTATAAGGAAACCTTCATAGATTTGTGTAGATACTAGGTCAATTCATTAATTAGAAAGAAGGCTGCCTCGGAACGACTTGAGAAGTGAGATATGATAAACACATTACCTTTATATGTGGCTAATATAACATCTGCTGATGAGTTGGATTAATAAAGTAGTTGATAAACGAAAACACTTAAAAAAGACCATCTTCAAACAAATCAGTTTTTTATTTTAGAAACGTAATGTAAAATGTAAATTTAAAATTATTCTAATAAAACAATTCTTTAAACTCGTCTTCTATGTTCGCAATAAATCTGTAATTGAAAAAATGAAGTAGGTTTAGTTAAAACGTCTGTTCACTTTATCTCTCAATTCGAGATCCATGGAAACTGTTGTCGATTGAATATTCGGGCAGTATCACAATATTTTCGTTTCGATAAATGAAAAAAAGTTGATCGTGTCGCGTGAAGCTTTGATTGGTGAAGCGTCTATTTTTAAAGCAGTTTTATATATACGAGAATGCTTTGTTGGTTTAAACTAATTGAATACATTCGAAGAATTGAAATTTATTCACATTTCTTGAATTTTATAGACGTGTGGTAGGTACCGGCGATAGAATCTACCACCACCTCACTAGTACCGTCGTCTAATTTACTTCAAGGCTCTCACTTACTTTCACAAGTAGCTCTACTTTACGACACGGATACCGACAGATGGCGGGATAACCATCTAAACCAGAACGATGACGGGCAGCAAACTCAACGGTTCGAGATGGCTGGTGCTGCGAGCGCCAATCCACTTGCCGTGTTGATTGTGGCTGATCCTCCAGATGACAGAAGCCTATAATCTGCACTGGACTATTCAAGAATGAATTTTGTGTAATATTAAAATACTATAATCCATTCAGAACTAAAGTTTATTTTTTACTATAATCATTATGGTGCCTGCGCAATCTGGGTACGTACCGGTGACAGCACCGCTGAGATTATTAATTGCTGTGCAGATTCACTAAGTGTCTTGCAGTGTGATTAAATAACATAAATAACTGTCTAAAAATATTAAAACAAAAGGGCAATAATGTGCAGTTCGCCAACTCTACACTGGAGCAGCGTGGCTAGACTCTTTTTGACTCAAAACACTGACAAAATTAAAGGAAACTTTACTTTTGTTAATTTTATTAATATACGCAATATCAATGTTTGTTATTTAGAAGAAAACATTTAAAAGCCATTGAAAGTGTTCTTGTAAAGAACTATGTAAGCAGTTTCATATAAAATTCAAAGCTAAACTATTAAAATATCATTAAGCAGTTAAATTAAGATGATTTATTGAGTATTGACATATGTATTTAATCTTTAATGCTATTCCTTTATACAGACGGACACACAAATTCGGACTTAACACCAATGGGCATTCTCTATCAGCCATTCTATTGTGTGGTGAAATTTTATTGTAGGCGCAACAAAGTACAGAGAAAAAAATATGAAAAATTTATTGTTTCTTCTTAAATTACTAATATATTACAATCATAATATATTACAAACATAATATATTACATACATTATAGACTACATAAATATATGCAATTACTTGGTTTGTAAATAACAGTCGTAAGTTGGGTTTTATTTTATCACACAACGTTCTATCAATATATCACGTCAAGCTTAAGGTTAGAGTTAGTACAGGGTGCCGACAGGTCTTAATTATATTGTTAATTTACTAAAAAGGCGAATGCAATAAATGTTTAAAATAGTTACCCTCTTTTATTATCAGCTAAGACAGGTTATTCTCAACGGAATAACTGACCTACTTAATAATAGATCAGTTATTCCGTTGAGAATAAGGCTTTTGTGTTATATATGACCGATTCAGGCTTTCGTAGAGTTACAGTCTCAATACAGCCCGTTATCGACCTTATTATCAATATTTTCATTGAATGTGGTAGATAATAAACCCGAGGCACTCTCACGTTTTTACCTTCCCATATTCGACTTAACGGTTATGTGATAAGATCGGAGGAAGGTTCTGATGCAGTGACAGACACGCGACCAACAGACCTCAATCTGACCGGAAAAATAATAATTTAAGTTATGATTTCTTGTATTTACGCGAACACTACACATTTGACACCATAAAAATTAATGACACCAAAAATTTATAAATATAAACTGAAGCTAGCCCGAGTTAACTATGACATCTGGACGTCTAACTCCTCAGTCCCCCTTGACCATGGCTGCTGTAAAGCAATCGAAACGTCGGAAATGTAAAAACATAATTAAATTTGATAAAATCCGTAAATAATTTAAGTGTTTGTAACTCAGCAGTCAGATATGCTAACCAATACGCAACAGTATATACAATATATTTACCGACTCACAACAGTCACCCATAGGGGTAGGCAGAGAATTCAAATTTATATTTGGCACGACTAAGCGTAGCCAAACGTGGTTTCGGAACTCACTTCGTCTCTCAGTCGAGATTGGCAGATTCTTGCCCAGTACCACACGCACAGAAAAAGGTACCGTATACAAAAGTTAAACTGTTGTGGAGAAGTGAAATCAATTTTTGTCACATGATGCTGCAAAATTCTTTTTTTTAACATCTAAATATTTTTTATGCAAGAGATATACATTTTGTAGAAACAACAGTACTGAGCTGGGAGGACAGTAGTCACACGAAAAACAAATAGTACCTTTTAATTTTACGTAACTTTTATCGCACAATACAATTTACAATAATTTTTAAAAACATACACTTCGAATTTGGTATTCAAGTGAGTACAACGGATTGAATCTTTGCCAAAAACGTGTTTCGAAAAAAAAAAAACATCAAAGCGATAGGTTCGATACTTTGATTTTGTGCCAAAATATACAGCAGAAAGCGAATCGGACCTTTTATTCACAATAAAGGCAACATTTGACAAAAATGACCTTGGATTTGAAGTGGCGATGTGGTTCGACAAGGCGGTTATGTTAGCATAGATGATGATCATTTTCTCTAGTTATCAATAAACGTGGCATTTGATTTGAAGTAAAATTAACAAAGTTAAGAAATTAAAAGCAAAGTTGCAACCTCTATAAAGCCGATGTTGTGAGAGATGTTGAGACGGGAAATGTCTTACACCATGAAGGAGGGTTTACTATAATCACCACTTTCACAGTCGTTCACATTAGACGCTAAGCAATTGACTGCGGCGCTACGGGTCGAATAGAAAATCCTTCAAAGAGGATATAAGAAAGAATATGTCTTTTACATATAAAACAAACCGCATTTTATAACAACAATTCGAACATAATTTTTTCATCCAGTCCCAAAACTTACAATATCGAATACACTTTTAAATAAGCAACAACTTATTGTTATAGCGTTGCAATTTACAAATTATTTTGAATAGACTACGAACTGAAATCTCACGATAGATGGAAAAAAAAAAAACAAATTTATAATTTTCTGCGCTAAGCGTGAATAGGTTTTGATTAATTAAAACTCGCGCTGCAGGCGAGAGGAAGTAATTTAATTGCTCCAGGGATATTTCTCTTCTGAGCAAAAAGAGCTTAAACGGGGTTAAGTTTTGTTGATGAAACTTACGATTCGCTACTATCATATATAACAAAAGTTTTATAAGTCAGTGTAGTAATAATTATAATAAAACTTTCTACCAATTGGTTACCACTTTCTATGGGACAAAATAAACAAAAGCTGAAAGTTTGGAATTACAAAACTAATTAAAATAAATTTAGATCAAATTTCTTATATTTACGCGAATAGTACACATTGAAATGAAACTATTATTTACGGATTTTATAGCGTTTAATAACTTTTGTATGTTGTCGGTGTATGTGGCCGCGGAACGACAGAGGCGTTTGAAGTCCTGATATCCCGGTCCGATCTACGCAGAATGAGATCACAGTATCTGAAGGTCATGCAGTGGTATACATGCTTTAATTTTATAAATTACAGGATCCCAAGCAGTTGGTAGCCTTCCAGCTATCTCTATCAGAAATAGGAGTTTTTTTTTAATTTCAATAGCCACGCGAATCATCCTTGATAGGAATCCATGTTATTATATGTGGTCTGATCCATATAATTATGGAAGATTTAAGCACGGTAGGCTTACTACTGGTGTCTACGCAGAATGAAAATTTTAAAGAATAAAAAAATTAATTTAAAAATATTAACTGAAATAGATATGGACATATCTTCCATGTATCACCATATATTACAATTTCTTTTAAGTGCTTTCACGGAAAGGCCTTTGAGGAGCAATGGACTTCTTCAGGCTGATAAAGAAGTGGAAGCATGAGTGAATCTATCACCTTATCCCGTTTTCGTGGATGTCATAAAAGTTGAATTAGAGACATGGGAGATAAATCTCCTGTCTTTGAACGTATTATTTTTCACGTTCTAGATGTATTTTCACTTTCAATATGTAGTGTATGAGTTTTATCAGGGAATGATATCGCGTGGATTTTTTTCGTTATTGCGGATAAGGCAGCTAGACTTGGTTTGTAATTTATAATTATACATTTAGCTATTGTGCCTAAGCTGTAAACCAATAAATATACTGCGTTTGATTAAAAATGTTTACTGATTCAAGATGCTAAATGAATCAAAGTTTTAATTAGTTTTCGTTGATTTCCGAAGAATCCCGGTAACCTAAACAATTTTGTATTGTTTGCTTAGCCCCTACTATTGTTCGGGTACACTCGAATCAATTAAAGTTATAATACCGACTTCATGCTTTGTAATTAGAATTCTACGAATAAATCATAAATATTTAATATTATGTACTAATGTTTTTAAGCTTTGGTAGCCTACTGGTCAGGGCGCTCACTTTAATGTCATAGAGTGTGAGTGACCTGGGTTCGATCCCGGTGCCGCCACCACTAAAATTGTTAAAATCAATTTTTAGTGCTGTATTTCCCACGTGCTCAATGGTGAAGGCAAACATCGTGATAAAACCTGCATGTCTGAGAAATAATACTACCTGCACTGGAGCAGCATGGTGGGTCCTTCCCGGCTCCTACGCCCTCTCTGATCACTAGTATTTGAGAAGGAGGCCTTTGCCCAGCAGTGCCCACTAACAGGCTGTTACTTTACTACTACTTTACTACTAATGTATACTTTTGAGATTTTTGATAAAGACAAAGATATATGTCAGGTTTTTAAACCAAAAATAAATTAACAATAAAGCTGAGGGTAGCCGGGTTAACATAACATCTGAACGTTAAATACCACAGTCCCTCAGGGACCACAGGTACTGGGTCCTGTAAAAAAACCCGAAACGTCGGTATTTAAAAAAATCTATTTAAACTTGATAAAATCCATATATAATTTCATCTCAAATTTATAGTATTTGCATAAATACAAGAAATCATGCTTAAGTTAAAAATTCCTGAGAGCTCTATTCACCAACGCAACAACGAAATAGAACAAAAAATTAAAATTAGGTTGATTACGAATAAGCGAAAAAACTTTTAAATAATTATATAATCATTTGTTTCTATAAATACCCTGCTTACACTATATTATATTGCTGTTTTTTGGCGAAGAGAAGCTAATGTGATAATAGCATTAGAATGGTTTTTCATAAAACGGTTTTGTAAGCAACATTAAAATATAAGTTTACATAATAAAGTGGTTTAGGGATCTATCTCCGAATCACGATCCGTGATCGATTCTTCTTGTTCGAAAGAGTTTTTCATCACGTATCATCAAGATTTTTATGCTTAGATTGGACATTAAGGCGGCGACAGGCTCACCACCTGTCACGATGTCCTAAATATGACATGATGAAAAGTGGGTTAAAAGGACTATAATGTCTCTTAACCTTTAACTAGTATTGGATAAACGGTTGTGAGCGCTTATATACATTTATAAGTAATTTTTAAGTGCTGATACCACATGAAATGAAATGAAAATACACTTTATTGTACACCATTAGCAAAAAAAGGAAAAAAAAAATAAAAAAAAAACATTAGATACACAAAGGTATAAGTGGCGGCCTTATCGCTTAGAAGCGATCTCTACCAGGCAACCATTTTGCAGAGGAAATAATGACCAGTGAGTAGGGGTTAAGGGTGTACGCAAGTTACACAGAAGTGAAAATATAATATAATAAAATATATTGATATATACACAAACATATATATATACACTATCATATACTGAAATATCTAAATAAATACACAATATATACCCATACATATACAGGAACATAAAGAGTAAAGAATAAATAATAAAATATAATAGCCATACAATGCAAGGAAAAGTAAGTGTTAAAGGATAAACAGATAACGAGAGATGAAGGAATAATTATTTAGGGAGGAAGGAAGTGCGCTTTGACCAGCCTTTTAAAAGTATCTAGGTTTTAAAGTATCACATGCTTAGCGATGAAGGAAAACATCGTGAAGAAAGGATCGGGGAGGATACACCCAAACGTGAATTCCGGTAACCCGTACTGCAGCAGCGAAGCGAACCCTTCCCGGCTCCGTAGCCCTGACAAAAAATATATTTCCACTTTACTATCATACTATCTATATGTTTGTGTTTATTTACTACAATTTACTATATTCTGTTTACGATAAATTAAGTCACATATGTCTGTTAAATTCATTAGTAGCGGCCAGATTGAATAATCGCTCCACTCTCCTGACAATTAACGTAACCAACGTGCTAGTGAATTTATTGTTAAATCCACGAAGCGTGTTTTATTGGGTAGAATTTTAAAAGGCGAAATTTTAGCCAACCGCAAATACACACAACTTCAGCAACAGTTTAATCGAGAGAATAAAACTTTGAAACATCTTTACGGATGACTATGGCACAGCGGTTTGATCATCGACAAGTTGAACCATGTGTCTAAGGTTCAATCATAAAGTATCAATATTGGCTATAGGTTCTAAGTATATTATTACCCTTCCCGTTCCTCTTAAACTGCATCACAGACGTTTACCTTTATTTTACTGATAATTAATAATACTAACATTTAACTGATATACTTTACACTTAATGGCCAAAAAGAGGACAATAACATATTGCCATTGTGTCTATTATTTTTTTATTAACATATTCTTATTTTAATTTATCGGGGAACTACAGAATAAAAACCTTTGAAAATACGCTGATGATAAAATATATTTGATTAAGTTACTATGATTTAATTACGCAAAACGCTAATGAATCTCATTAAATATTAAATCTTCTAAGCTTATTAAGTAAGTTAACGTTCAATACAATGTTACCTCATGTTTGATTTCAAATAAAAATTAAGTAAAATATAAAAAAGGTATATTATAGGTAGTACGAACATAAAAGAAAACTTTAAGTATTAATAAAAATGGAAACGTTGATCTTTAAATACAAACTAATTACTTATTATATAAATACACAATATATACCCATACATATACAGGAACATAAAGAGTAAAGAATAAATAATAAAAATATATTGATATATACACAAACATATATATATACACTAACATATACTGATATATCTAAATAAATACACAATATATACCCATACATATACAGGAACATAAAGAGTAAAGAATAAATAATAAAAATATATTGATATATACACAAACATATATATATACACTAACATATACTGATATATCTAAATAAATACACAATATATACCCATACATATACAGGAACATAAAGAGTAAAGAATAAATAATAAAAATATATTGATATATACACAAACATATATATATACACTAACATATACTGATATATCTAAATAAATACACAATATATACCCATACATATACAGGAACATAAAGAGTAAAGAATAAATAAAATAATATAAGAGCCATACAACGCTAGGAAAAGTAAGTGTTAAAGGATAAACAGATAACGAGAGATGAAGGAATAATTATTTAGGGAGGAAGGAAGTGCGCTTTGACCAGCCTTTTAAAAGTATCTAGGTTCTAAAGTATCACATGCTTAGCGATGAAGGAAAACATCGTGAAGAAAGGATCGGGGAGGATACACCCAAACGTGAATTCCGGTAACCCGTACTGCAGCAGCGAAGCGAACCCTTCCCGGCTCCGTAGCCCTGACAAAAATATATTTCCACTTAACTATCACACTATCTATATGTTTGTGTTTATTTACTACAATTTACTATATTCTGTTTACGATAAATTAAGTCACATATGTCTGTTAAATTCATTAGTAGCGGCCGGATTGAATAATCGCTCCACTCTCCTGACAATTAACGTAACCAACGTGCTAGTGAATTTATTGTTAAATCCACGAAGCGTGTTTTATTGGGTAGAATTTTAAAAGGCGAAATTTTAGCCAACCGCAAATACACACAACTTCAGCAACAGTTTAATCGAGAGAATAAAACTTTGAAACATCTTTACGGATGACTATGGCACAGCGGTTTGATCATCGACAAGTTGAACCATGTGTCTAAGGTTCAATCATAAAGTATCAATATTGGCTATAGGTTCTAAGTATATTATTACCCTTCCCGTTCCTCTTACACTGCATCACAGACGTTTACCTTTATTTTACTGATAATTAATAATACTAACATTTAACTGATATACTTTACACTTAATGGCCAAAAAGAGGACAATAACATATTGCCATTGTGTCTATTATTTTTTTATTAACATATTCTTATTTTAATTTATCGGGGAACTACAGAATAAAAACCTTTGAAAATACGCTGATGATAAAATATATTTGATTAAGTTACTATGATTTAATTACGCAAAACGCTAATGAATCTCATTAAATATTAAATCTTCTAAGCTTATTAAGTAAGCTAACGTTCAATACAATGTTACCTCATGTTTGATTTCAAATAAAAGGTAAGTAAAATATTTAAAAAAGGTATATTGTAGGTAGTGCAAACATAAACGAAAACTTTAAGTATTAATTAAAATGGAAACGTTGATCATTAAATACAAACTAATTACTTATTATATAAATACACAATATACACAAGAGTCACGATAGCCGAGTGGTTAGTCGATCAGCCTCCTAAACAAAAGACTCGAGTTCGATTCCCTATGTTTTGGGCTAGTGCCAATAATTTTTAAACTCGTTGATTTATACACTAAGACGGTGACAGCCTTAATATTTGTCACGTTGTTCCAAAGGAATTCCGGTGGAAGAGAGTTTTAAACGACTTTAATGTAGATTTCTCGGTCTCTTACCACCATCTAACCTTTATACAATAACGGGGAACTGGGTACATAGTCGTTATAACAGTTTTACTTTTATAACTATTAATATTATTCTTCATCAGCCTCTTTAAGTCCAACTGTATAAGTCCACTCCTGCCACTGGCTTCTCCTTGGAGAACTTGGTTCTTGAACCAGCCAGCAAAAGCCATTATGTATTTTTGCCCATACCACAAAGCTGGGCATGCGGGTCGGTGAGCGCAGTAACCCTTTGCACTATTACCCGTGTTGCTTTCCATCAATTGTCTGTGGGACTTGGGTTCGGCATATTCGGAAGCATTTTCCACCATCATTGAATTTGTTCGCCAGGCTTTCTGCTGGCTGGCCAGAGCGCTCGCTTTTGTTTCATAAAGCGCGAATGACCTCGGTTCAATTACCGATGTCTGCACCACTAAAATAGTTAATAGCGAATTAATAAGCTGAATTTACCTCGTGCTCAGCGATGATGGAAAACATCGTGAGATAACCTGCATGTCTGAGAAATATTATTTCCAGGACCCGTTAAAGTCCAAGTCCGCCAACCCGCATTGGAGCAGCGTGGCGGACCCTTCGGCCCAAAACCCTCTGAGATATTTGAGGAGGCCTTTGCTCAGCAGCCGGCACTTACAGGCTGCTACTTTACTATAGGGTACACCACGTGCAGGTGATGGTGTTATTTCGAGAAATAAATGGTACATTTTCCATGACGTCCCTTACAATATTGGTATAATAAGTATAATTTTTAAAGTAAATCTATTAATTTTTTCATACTATAACTAATACATATTTGAACAACAGATCTTTAATGAAAAATGTCATATGAATTTAAATATCTATTATAGCTTTAGTACAAAAGAGTGGTAACGTCGTCAAAACCTGCCACTACCTTTTTTAAGTGACAGGCGGAAGTATTAATCTAATTTTAGTCCGAATTTGTCCTTCAGTAGCTCTTATTTGAACTATAATCTATAGGCCTGTTAGATTCAACCTAACGATCCCAAAAATGTTCATAAATTAAGTAGTACCCAAGTACCCAATTCAAAGATTAAAGACCTCGATCATCGTTTCTTCGGCACCAGGATAGCAGCGACGACAGTGATTATTCTCACAAAACCCATGTATGAGGAGTCCGAATTTCAGAGTTCCGACAATACACTTACTGTTACTTTATACATAGAAAAGTGAACACAGGACACAGGGACTTAACCAGTTTCATATTATTGGTACAATTGTAATTGTGTTATTGAACATCTGAAAAGTTTGAGAAAAGGATATTTGGAACGAACCCACACGTTCCATTGGTAGCCACGACTTTGACGATAATTTTAAACCAGGCGAATTCACATAAAGCGTGTACAAACTTTATTTTATACATATTAAGACAAAAATGCAAAATATCTCTCGATGTGTTTTAACAATAAAAATTGTGTTGTTATGACAAATAGTGTTATAAAAAATGGAGACTGTTTAAGGAAAAATATGTAGTGTTTTAGAATAAAAGAAAAGTAAGCCTAGTAAAAAAGTAGTATGTATTCTCTGGAAAACAAACTTTAACGTCCTGAATTCAGAGTGTTATAGATAAATAGACAAAACTTTTAGTTCTGTCTAAAATAACATAAATCTTTCTGTCGTGTAATGTCTGTTAAGTAGGGCTTTCTGCACAAAGACCTTATAGCAAAGAAATGACATTGAAAAAATTCTATTAATTTCATCATTTTATAAGAGGTCTTCTTTAAATATTTATTAACAATATCACTATTTTTGTACTAAAATTTCATTTGACATTTTCATTCGCTACTAAACATGTTAAAAATATGATTACGTCGACATTGTCTGCACGTCGTGTCTTGCATTTTTCTTATGAATGCTTTCCAATGCACACACATACGATACACAATATGTACACAAACATACATAGTTATTTGTAAAGCTTTTTAAGCACTCGTCCCGTGCGTGAATCGAGTTCCTAAAGAGCTTCTAAACGCAGTAACGCATCGTAACGCTTTGCCATGGCGGCAAGGAGTTGAAGCAGAATTAGCAGATGACCTTCAGTATATGCAATTATCGCTGCTACATAATAATAGAGATGTTATTCGATTTCGAGCAGAAGCGATAATTTACAAATACTATTACTAATTTACAAATACTATTACTAATTTACAAATATTTTTAATAGTGCCGGAAGTCTACACGCAAACACAGAGGCACTCATACTTTTACCTTTCCGTATCCGATATAATGCGCATGTTATAACGCGATAGAATCGGAGGAAAAGTTAGATACATTTTGTTACAACAGTAGACACAGAGTGAAAACTAACATTTGGTTCAAATCCGGCAAATTCAAATTTGACAGGCACGCTAACCATTTCGCCATACGCATGATTAATGTACATCATACAAAAATCTCAAAATTTCGATGTTTTTTTTTTTAATTGGAAACTGGCAAACGAGCCAGCAACTCACCTGATGGTAAGCGATTATCGACGTCAACGTACTTCTGCGACGCCAGATGAGCTGGAGGTGCGCTGCCGGCCTTTAACGATGTTCGGAGAGGGTGAGGGAGGAGGGAGTGGGAGTTACGTCACTCAGACAAGGTACGTAACTGCAGTTCCTATGGTGTTGCAGATGTAGGTGGGCATCGATATCACTTACCATTAGGTGAGAGTGAGCACTTTTTCCATAAGAAAAAACAACTAAATAGAAAGGAATTTTCAATAAAAGTGACGTCACAGTGTCTGCGTAAAATGATTTAGTAATTAAACAAGGCAATATGACTTTTGATAATTTAACAACATGGCTATTCATTTTATCTAGCGATAAACTTGATTAAAATTTTAACATCAAATTTTAGCATCCATCTTTTTACATTCATCATTTTAGCCTACCACAAGTCCACTGCCTGGCCTATGTTAATACCCCCAAAGATTGCCATAAAGCACGGTCCTGACCCATCTGCATCCGTCGACTTCCCGCAACACTGCGCAGGTCGTCACTCAATCTTGTGGGGGGTCGTCCCACACTGCGTTTGCCTGTACGTAGCTACCACTCGAGAATCTTTTTACCAACGGTTGTCGGTTCTACGAGCTATGCGGCCGAGCATTTCCACTCCAGCTTGTTGATCCTTGCGACTTTGTCGGTTACTCTAGTTCTGCTGCGGATATCATTAATGCAGACTCCATCGCGCAGAGAAACTCCGAGCATAGCCCTTTCCATAGCGCGCTGAGCAACTTTGAGCTTCCTCATCCGGCCTGCAGTAAAACCATGTCTCAGTTCCATATGTCATCACTGGCAACACGCACTGATTGTATACTTTGCTCTTGAGGTTTTGTGATATACTCGACCTTAACTTTTATACTTCTTACATTAATCACACTTTATTAAACATCCGCGAACCGTATTACTATTCACGATTGAGACCTGGATAAGAAACTTTTCAAACTTCCTGAAGATCTCGCTCCTCGAACTAAACTTTTCTGTACCGCAAAATCGGGTCTTTATATGGTACGTTCGAACAACTTCAAGTGCTTGAATAACTTATGATTAGATAAGAGAATATGCGAATGAATAATTTTAATGTTCGCTATAATATCTGTTGTATTATAAAATGATTAAGTTAAGTACAGCATTTGAACGTGAAACCGATTTATTCAGCCATTAATTAAAAAACGTCACACCTTCAACTCAAAACGTTTTACTAGTTGTCATAAAATATGTAAGCAACCAGACATTTCTGTCATAGTTTAAGACAGATATTGTGAATTTCTATCTAACAGCGGAACGGATTTCCGCTACTCATTTTGCACCACACCAGTAGAAGGTTCCAGCGAGATAAGTGATGAACCTGGTCACCAGGCTTGCGCTCTGATATTCTTACGTCGCTACAATACTGAAAAATAATAGTTTATAACGAACGTAATAATTTATTTATTCATTCTTTATTGTGTCCCTAAAAAAAAGGAATACAATAGGCGGACTTAATTCCTTTTGGCATTCAACCTCTACTAGTCAACCCTGGGTGAGAAAGAAATCATGTTGGCAGGTTCAAAATAAATAATGAATATAAATTAAATATTAATATTAAATACATAACATACATAATATACTATATATAAACATATAATACACACATAAACAAATTAAACATGGAGAGGAAAATCTCAGATGGCATTTGCCTTCAGATAGTGACGACGGAGCAGGGTTTTGAAGAAGTTTTTATTCGGAGCTTCCTTGATATAATCGGGGCGAGCGTTCCAAAGAAGAGTGGCTTGTACGGTGAAACCAGTACTATGTTGTGGAACACTGACCTTCAGGCTGTTTGAAGTTCGAGGCACTCGGTTATGACTCGAATAAAGAAAATTGAAGTTATCCTTAAGATACGAAGGAGAGTTTGCATCGTTTAAAACGGAATAAAGTACTGATAAGATTCTGGAGCTATGCGTTTGGTGAATAGATGGCAAATATATGATGAGAATATGATTTGGTACAATTTTTTTTAACTCTTTACTTACTTTGTCAGCCTGTAAAAGTTCTCAGCTTGACATCAGCCTACAAAAACCGGCATACATTAGAAGTTTTTCCCATACTCACCACGCAGGGAGTCGGTGAGAGCAGTGCCGACATCCACGCACCAATGATGCTGCCTTGAGTCTAGCCAAGTACCTAGCAGCGAGGCGGACCCTTCTTCTTCGAAAACGATTAAAATGAGATTAAACAATAGCTTCAGGAGTAAATAATATTTATTTATTTTTTTCATTGCCAATTATATTGGTTAAGATATTATGTATTAATTAAGTACACAACTACCTACTAGTATAATAATAATAGTTTTCTCTTTCCTCAAGGGTTTGCTCGAAGAGAACTCTGCTTAGGGTTAAGCTCGCCTTTGTGCATTTATCTTGTTTATTATTAAATTTGTAAATTTATCATAATGTGTACAATAAAGAATAAAGAATAAAGAAAAGTTTAATTGGTTTATATATAAATAGAATCATTTTAATTATTTGAAAATATATATATATATATTGATTCAAATATTCAGGGCAAGGTAAACATTAACAATGGCTTATACATTTTCATTCGTACGTCTTAAATATTAAAATAATGTCATACGACGATACAAAATTGGTAAGCTTATGCGATAAGCAATACAGGATTTCATTTTACTTCGAAAATAATTTTCGTATATGCAAATAAACATCTAAGCTTTAATAAAGCAAGGCTGTTTATTACTTTTACTTCGAAAATACGAGGTTTATTACCAAAGTAATAAAATGCTTTATAATCTCAATGACATGACTAAATTTCTGCGACAAATGGTACTGGGTCTTTACATAAAAAATCTGCATGAAATGTTAATTCTACGTTGCTGTTTGATTGTTGATTTATTAAGTCCTTTAAGTAATAACCTCTACATCATTGTTCAAGAAAATTATCAGGGTTAATAAGGCTGAGCCTTCTAAAGAAATAGAAATTCTTAACGAGATAAGTATGAATGAAATCAGAAAAGCCATGAAATGAATGAAAACAGGTAAAGTTGTTGGGTAGGATAGAGTATGTTGGAAATAGTTTGGGCTGAATAGAACGTGGATTTCATTTTTAAAAGTAGGAACGTACATAACGTACCTTTGGAGCCAAAGATTAATTATATCGGGCTTGCATCGACTAAAACTCCACTTTCGCCGCATATTAGTAAAGCTACAGGAACTCTACCAGCGCCGACCGCCAATGACAGCCCCTCCTCGGTAAAGGACACATTCATTTACCTTCTCTTGTTCACTATTACAACAGAAGCATCAGCACCCGATCCCTGTGGCAGGCGTAGTGCGTGCGTCGTTACACGGACTCCTCTCCACCTTCGTGACCCCAATTTGACTGCATCAGCGGTAGGGTACAAATATCTCAAAAATAATAAGGTCAATTAAAAAAATAACTGTTAAAATATGGGCTGAATATTAATGAGTACTGTATATAACAGGGACTGTGGATGATCCATAGTCCCTTTGAATCCTTTTCACAAATTATGACATTCATATGATCGAAGGTACTATATATATAAGAAAAGAGAATACGAAAAAAATTAAAATGAAAGAAAGAGAGAATAAATAGATAGATAAAAAAGAATACGCGTTCACGTAAATGGTCTTATTAATCTATTAAATTTGTGTTTACAAATAATGAATGGACAGCGCATTAATCTAAAATATCCGAATTTTATTGCCGCGCTCTTGTGATGTTTAGTTTAACAAGTTTATTTAATACATTAAAATCTCCAAACATTGGTTATAGACTTATGTGAAAAGTTGTTACTTAAAGTATCTGTGTACGGCTGTGAGAGAGAAAAAGATCACTAAAGATTCACTTAAATTTCAAAAATGGCTGTATATTCCATGATAAAACTTTTATTGAAAACTTAATAAAATAGTAACTGTTAACTAAAAAGTAAACAAAATGTTCGGTCCACGCACTTGCTGTTTTATTTTTGAATATAGTTGGACCAAATAGCACGCTCGAGTTACCTATACCATGCCACCGCGCTCAGGGACAATGAATCACAGAGTTTTGACATAGTACGCTGTAGCCTATCTCTGTACTACGGTTGAAATACGTTCGTTTACAAATTTATTGCAATACTGTACTCTAACTGAATGGAAACGGAAAATATCAGTAACATGCTCATGTTTCTGTATGAACAAACAAACCCTTCAAATAATGTGAACACGTCCGGGACTAACCGTGCCGTTTGGTATCAGCATAAGAATCTGCTGCCCCAATACTTCCAGTGGGTGTGGTAAGAGGCGACTATGGGAAAAACTTTCGACATAATTCTCCTTATGGTTTAGGGTGCGGACTACGAAACATGACGTTGTAAGTTAGAGCCCGCCATTCGACTATTTGTCGTGAACCACTCTAGATAAAAGCTATAAGCTAAGTTAGTAATGTTACTCAATAAATAGCATTGTTAGTATTCTTAGAAAAAAAGAAGTCCTACGGTGGGTTACTTACGAGCAAGCGGCTCACCTGATGGTAAGTGATTACCGTCGCCCACGTATATCTGCGACACCAGAGGTGCTTCAGGTGCCTTTCCGACCTTAAGGGTATTTGAGAGATGGAAGGGAAGACAAGGAGGGGGGATGGGAAGGGGAAGTGGGCCTCCGGTTACCTCGCTCACCGAACGAAACGCAGACCGGAACTTAACTTGTCACCGGCGGCAACGACCAGACGCGGATATAATTCCATCAGGAATTTCAACGCGCGACGACTCCACGGACTCTTCCCTTAGAGACTGAGATTTGCACCACTCCCGATAACAGAAGCCGCCAATTTTGACGATATACATCGACATCATTATTTAAAATGTTATTCAGTTAATAACATTTTCAAACACCTACATTAGGTTTACTCCATTCGTGGCTTACATCACATTTCCCATTCACGTATCTCTGCTTGTTAATTAACATTCTAAAGAAAGAAAGTTCTTAACAAACCACAATTCTAAGCGTCTTTTTACTTCAAATAGGCCTTTTCACACACGAAGGCATCCGGAATATACTTTGATAGAAGCTATTCAGTAATGCGGAGTAGTTTCATATGAGTTGAAAATGGAGTGTTCGCTGCATCGAGCAACCGGCAAACATTGCAAACGCACTCATTCAAATTAGACATTCCATTCCTTCTACGCGCAAGGAAATGGAATGTCCATTTCCGTTATCGTATAAGAAACAAGCGTGGAGCGAACGCAAATTTTTTAAATTCAAACGAACATTGCTTAAATTTGTATGTGTTCTGTTTAGAATGGCCAGGCAAGAAACGCAACTACTTATGTTTTGTAAGCTAAAGATATGATTAAATTCGAATAAAATTATATTATAAACCAATTGCTAATAATAATTACTAATATATTTATCTGAGAGAACTCCATTATCACCAAGGCGTCCACGCGCTCTGCTGGCAGCCAGCATGCTGCCGTGTCCAGCACCAGATCCAGACATAACCTGGTGGACCCCAGGCACTGGTCCTATGAGCGTTCTGCTATTATCTGTTATTCATTTTTGGGCGTATTGTCAAGCCACGGTACTTATACTTTAGCTGATATTATGAGATTTATAAAAATATTTATACCAATTTTGAAATTTTTTACAAAACTGTATTATAAAAAAATAACGACTATCCCATTAACAAGGCCGTAGTTAATCGATTTGATGCCAAAAAAATCGATTACGAGAACATTATCGACAGGAAGATAATCCAAACCACGGACATAAGTTATAGAAAATATGGTTATTTTATCCTGATGGGGTTTCTGAGAAAAACGTAAGAGGAAGACAAGGTAGAAACTAATCAGGTGAAGCGGGAAAGTAAAATAATTAACAAGGAGGAAGGATGTGAAGTTAAAGAAACCAGTACAGCTTCCTTCCTTAACTTCACTCCTTCGCCATAAGGAGGAAATATTTTTTAACTTTCCCCGGAATTACCCTTCTCTTACTTTTTACACGGTAGATTAAGTATACTGTACCATTTAAATGAGTGCGTCGTCTTGTAATGTTTACCCAATGCTCGACGCAATGCACACTTCTTTTCAATTGATGCATATGCCCTACCCCACCTTCCTACAACACAACATTGAGTACAAACGTCAGACTAGTCAATAAAATTTCAAATAATAGCAGATATTATTTTGTACCCTTTTTCTTTATGTTAATTAATATTACTTTCACGTTTTCTATATAAATTTGTTTCGTAGAATAAGAGAATGGAAATAACATTTTCATTAGATTTCAGTATGATAAGAGAAATTAACTCTCTGTGATTGGTAAAGTGAGACGAAAAACCTAAACATTGTTAAAATTTTAATTTTATTTTCAAAATTTTATTTTAACAATAAGTTGGTTATAAATATTTTTTGTTATTACATTACGCCATTAAATTTATGACTTTTATGTATCACTATTTTCACTTTCTTTGAAACCGTTATTTTTACTAACAAATCTATATATTATATTATAATCTTCGCATCCCCTTCAAATCAATAGCAAAATATGGACTTGTAATTTGAATTGCATATTAATCGATGAGACAATGACTTGTTTATATGATCTAAATAAATATTCTACGAATGACAAGCTTATTATGTTATGTTCGTAAATATTATTAAGTGTCCAGTGCCAAACGCAGCGGTGGCCAACCTTTTCAAAGCAAGTGCGTAATGAAAAATTTAATAAAATGTATTTATTAATGAAAATGTAATATGAATGGTCGCCCAGGAAACGGAGCAGTTCAGGAGCTTGTTAGCGGAGGCGATTCTGAAAATCGACCACGACTCCCCGCATTAAGGGTTTAAGCAAGCGGAATGCGCACTTGCGCCCGCGGGCGCGGGTTTGGCCACCTCAAGCCTAACGTATGCCATGCCCAGAAAGCGCCAGAGAAAGCCTGACCATAATTTTGTGAAAGTTTGTCCATACATCACCGCGCTACGCAAGCGGGTTGGCGAGCGCAGTATCGGTATATGTTAGAGTATATATATATATATATATATATATATTATATTTTCACTTCTTTGTAACTTGCGTACACCCTTAACCCTTGCTCACTGGTCATTATTTCCTCAGGAAAATGGTTGCCTGGTAGAGATCGCTTCTAAGCGATAAGGCCGCCAATTGTACCTTTGTGTATTTTATCTTACTTTTTATTTTATTTTCCTATTTTTGCTATTGGTGTACAATAAAGTGTATTTCATTCATTCGTCGCCAGAGCGTCATTTGTTAGTTAGCACGGTGCGTTACGTGCATGTGTGGTTGGCATTTTGAGAAAAAGACGGTATATTTTATCTTTTATTTATAACGTATAATTGTATAACAATAATTTATTATTACAGTCTATAGATTTTAAGTAATGTTTAATGTTTTGAATAAATACTTTTAACTAGATTAACAATAATTTTTTAACGTGGTAGAGCCTAGCGGCGTCTTTAGCTGCTGCTCGAATGGGCCGGCTCGACCGGGTTTATTAACCCGTGTTATTACACGATCTCGCAGAATACCGGTAATGTGAAGTAGAGGCATCTTGTGCTTCTGCGATGCGTTTGGTGACTGAGGTAACTAGGGCCTACACTCCCTCCCCATCCCCCTCCTCATCCTCCCTACCATCTCCCAAATACCCTTAAAGGCCGGCAACGCATATGCAGCACCTCTGCTGTTGCAGATGTACGCGGACGACGGTAATCACTTACCATCAGGTGAATTGATTGCTCGTTTGCCGCCTTTCCCATAAAATAAAACAAAAACATTCTTTGCATGATTTACAAGAAAGATAGTTCAAATTTCGAATATAAATTCTAACTTCAATTTATAAAATGAATGCATTGGAACATAAGGAATTTGAATTTAATGAAATTCTATTTACCACATGGCGTTTAAGGCTCGGGTAAGTAATTGCTTGTCCAATTACGGTTGATACTGTTTGAAAATGTCATGACGGAAGACGCAGTCATATCGACCTAAATTTATATGATAATAAATATTAGTTATCACTTGTATTTTAGCAGAATATTATGGAATATTATTCAGTATTCAAACAGCCGCAATAAAATTTTGAAACGTTGCTAATCAAAACAACGTTATTTAAAAAAAATACATAAACAAAACAAAATACGCGTAGTACCTGAGCGACAGATGTATAGTAAATATGTATTTACCTCTGTAACAGCGTTTCCGCTCTAATGTAAATAGGTGATTACGTTGTTACCTGTTGTGGTTCGAGCTTTAAATTTACTTTCGTCTCCAAAGCATGGTGTGGTTATTATGTTTTAGGTTATGACCTCGTCGTGCTTTGATAGGAAAATAATGTTTAATAGAAACCATAAATTAAGTAAAGGAAGCCAGCATCATCATCTGCTAAGGTCAACTTCACAACAATCTACATGTTGTGCACCTGTGTCAGCAGACCAGGAAGTTGAGTAAATGAATGATTCTTTATTTGACATAAGGAATTCCAATTTGGTTTGTCAATTGTATTTATATGGTTAATAAGGCTATACGAGTGAGACTCAAGATGGAGTGACGACCTGGCGCAGTGTTGCGGGAAGTCGATGTATGCAAGTGGCTAAGGACCGGGATTTATGTCAATCTTTGAGGGAGGCCTATGTTCAACAGTGGTCTTGTGGTAGGCTTTATTCTAATCGACCGAGAACAAACAGGCGAAAAAAACTCCGTAGATATCCTTCTTTTTATTTTTTTAAAGGTTTTATACACTCCAAATTAATTTAAATATATTGGATTCAGCCCAGGGACTTGAGATGGGGTATGGTATCGCTAGTGCGGTGTCCAACCCATATGGCTGGTGTGGTGAGTATGGACAAATCTTTCACTCATGACATCTCGGCTTTTATTGGCTCATTCGTGACCTAAGTGTAGCGGTAAATTTAAGAATATAATAGAATATCTTTAGTAGCTTCGAATAAATTTATATTTAGTTGTATTACCTACCATAAACTACTTAGAAGACCACTGTATTCAACAAGTTGGCAGTATGCAAATCTTATGTGTGTGTATAATTTAACCTATCACAATAAATTTACATAAATAATCATTGCCACAATAACATTAAAATTTACTTTACATGTGTGTCATTACATTGACTTGTGGTATCGGCGTAAGGATCTGCTACCTCCTTTCGTAAAGCCGATTTACAAGGTTATAATCTGCTATATAAGCAGATTATTATCTCAAGAAATACCAGACCGATGCCGTGCAACGGCGTCCAGCCAAGCATAGAGATTATAGCAAATCCTTTCACTAACGCTGAAGTTCATCCAAAACATTTTTTTTTTAAATATATGAAAAATTCGAGAAATTTTAGAGATTTGTGCTGTGTCGCAGAGGCCATTTGCATGTATATTGATGAATCTTCAATCAAAAAATAGTTAATTTCGAGTTTATTTGTTTCATCGTATACAGCAGACTCCAATGAGAGCTTTTTATAACATAGATTATATCACATACGAGTATCTAAAAGTCATTGTACGGATACACATTATAACATACCTATGTATGACCATGGATAAACACCCAGACTAACGAAGAATCGAACATGTAACCAACACCGCAGCCAAGGGGAGGGAGGGTTTCATCATGGTGGAGTAACCAGAAGAAGCCTTTTTACCCGTGGGTAGAGAGACGCAGAATTTGAGTAGGGGCTGTTTTGGCAGTCCTCAAAGGGAGGCCTGTGCGGTGAAGTCGGTGGTGATCCATCGGTTCGTATACAGGAATCGAGAAGGGCCTATGTACACTTACATACTATATGGAATGGATCCCGACCAGAGGAGTTACGGCAGTAAACACAGTCAGACACTTAAATAACTCCAGCGTCGTAAATGTTGTTGCTGAAACTTTTTTAATTTACGAGACTTATTATCATAATTTTTATTATTATTCCTAGAATTATTAGACGAAGTGTTGAAAAAACCTTGCTCCTACCCTGCGCGATCTGAAAGCAGTTAGAGGGTTTAAGGTCAACTATAAATTATAGCATAACAAACAAAAAATAACTGACTAGAATGAATGTGTGATATACCGTTTTTTACTTTTTAATAAAAAATTTTAGGTCATATTAAATTACATGCGTCAAGAGACTTCTCACATTTGAGTATTAACGTAATATAAGTATTAAATAATTTTCTTACCTTTGTTGTGTAGCTCACGAGCGACGAGGTTTTTTCTTCTTCTTCCATCTACTCATTTTATCTCCTTACACACTTAAAACACTTATCGACCTATCGAAGATTCTCATTTTAAGAAAGATAAGTAAAGTGGCTACGAAATACCTATAACTATTGATAAAGTAGAAAATTCAAAAAACAATAAGAAACGGAACACCATTAAACTTTTAATATAATATTTTACTAAAAAAATAAATATTTTGATCGTGCATACCTAATACTTCATCATTTCAGCCTACTACAAGTCCACTGCTGAACATAGGCCTCCCCCAAAGATTGCCATAAAGCTCGGTCCTGAGCCACCTGCATCCATCTACTTCCCGCAACATTAAGCAGGTCGTCACTCCATCTTGTTAGGGGTCGAGTCCCACACTGCGTTTGCCTGTACGTGGCTGCCACTCGAGAACCTTTTTTCCTACCTAATACTTAGTAACATTTATCTAATAATTAGTGGGTATTGTCTGACCAACGTTAGACGAATTACTCATTATTTAAATGTTCCTTTCAAAAAAATCACTTTATGTATAACATTGTAATATTTTACATTAATGTGATTTTAGAAGAGCACGTACGCAACCGCTCGAGTTTCCTCTAAATGCGGGCTGGACTCAAAATCAGTGACGGGATTTAAATTTCGAATCTCGACTATTACCGAGTCCAGTCCGGGGTCGTATACTGCACCCCTTTCTATTTTTTTTTGATATTTTAATTCGTACTATGTGTTATTTTCGCTTTTGTTATTTTTTCCGTATTCTTTGTTGTATCTACTATGACCGTCAAAAAGTGTTTCTTTCTTTCTTACATAACAACGAGATAATATTTAATCAGAACACAAAGTATTGTGTTGTGTGTACCACAAAAAAAATATTTACGTGTAAAGTTAACTTAATTTAGAATTTAAGCATTTAGACTCACAATTTGTAAAAATGGTTAAAAATAAAAATTTACCGAGTTTCACGCGCTTCAAACATATTGCGTTTAAACATCATAATGGAGCTACGGCAATGTCAATAGATCATTATGTCATCATAGTTCTATATAATGTAGACCACTGACCTAGTTTTGAAGCCAAGCTAAACATTTAACGCGGGGGTGCTCTAGGGATGGCACAGGTAACGATGAATTGCAGTTGACTTAGAACTCCGGGTGATATAATTATGCCATGGATTAATGTTTAAATATAAAAGATCTGACAATTAACGCAATACTGGCATTTTAAGATGCCTACATCTTAAAACGCCAGAAATGTAGTAAAGAGTCGCGAAACCATTGTATCAATGCCATATTAATGTGGCATACTCAAGTACACTCGATACAAAAGTGTAGTAAAGGCAAATAATAGTTTAGATATTCTTAAAGTCTATAAAGACTATAAAGGTGTGAGTTTTTTTATACATGGAAAAGGGGTACCGTGCCACCCACTTAGGGTACCGTGATTATCGTTGGTCAGGAATATCCGAAACTCCAGAGGAGCTGCAGGTGCTGCCGGCCTCTTTTCTTGTTCGTTCGAGATCGTTTTGAGATCATAGAATATTTGATTGCAATGTGGTTTGTCTGTACATCTTCAGATCAATATGTTACGAAAGTAATGTATGTTCTCTAACATATCATTGATGAATAGTGTGACCCTTGTGGAACACACGAAGTATCAACGAAAGGTTCTGACTTATAACCGTTAAACACTACTCCCTGTACTCGGCCTTTCTTCGGACCTTTACTCGGAAGTAGACTTAGACTTAGATGACACGACCGAAGAAAATTAAATAGCATTTTAATTTTTTAAGTTAAGTCGGCGTATTCAGAAGCTACCTCAGGCCGAGCGTCAATCGAGCCAATAAATCCCACTACGTAACTCAAAATATTTGTTTCAACGGATTCGCCCTTGCGAAAACCATGCTTCCATTTGTGATAAAGTGGTTAAAATTATTTGTTAAGTCATAACTTACAATAGATTCAAACAACTTAGAAAAGCAACTCTGTATAGAGTTTTTTACTTCTGCTTTCTCTTCATGGGTACAGGAATCACATTTGCTTAAGTAGCGGTTTCAACGGATTTTTGAAAGATAAGTTTTAAAGAAAGAGATACATTAAACTCATTTACAAACTTCGGGCTTCCTAATATTCAATAACGTAATTTTTATTCATAAAATGTTTATTTAAAAATAGAAAAAAAGTATAAAAAAATAACACTTTTTAGAACGTGCGTTCGATGGTACAGATCGAAACTAAAATGTAGTTCAACAACACTTCATCATGTAGTTGAACATTCTAAACTGTGTTATTTTTTATAGTATAATAAGCCCGTTAATCACCAACGGCAGTTGTGTCATGTAATGATGACCTTCCATTTGTTTTTGAATGAGTCCCATTTACTACACTTAAACTGTCTTTAACAAACTTCCCACTAAAATATAGTCAGAAACTGAAACAAGTTAAGCTCGATACATTTATTAGTAACGGAAGAATAATCCACGCGTAACATAATGATGTATAATTACCGAAAAACCTGTTTGAAATATTTTTAGTCCCGAATAATTATTACAGCAACGCACCATATTTTAAATTTCATTTCATTTCATTTACATTCAATATGTACGCAATGTTGTTTTCATACGAGTACGTTACCGAGAAAATTCCTATTCCATATTTGAGACAAAGTGATTAATTTTCGTAAACAGTTCGCCCTTGACTTTACACGCAATAATGCGATTAAGGTCAAAAATGATTATAGTGCAGACCCACAGATGAAAGATATGATTTTCTACAACGTAATGTTTCCTACACTACCTATTATGCTTTTCACACGTATAATTACTGACATAACCAAAGTGATAAATTACATTCGATGGGAATTAAACACAGCTCAGAAACCTATTTCAATATCTCGATTCACAACGTTAATAGATTTTAATGTCTAGTTATTTCTGTACCTGCTTTGATGCCTGTGAAAATGAATAAAGAGATAAAACATTAGATCAAATCAAAACAACATAAGAAACATTCTGGTTCACTTCACGTTATTTTTATTTAAAGTCTATCCACCGTTTCGTAATGAGGTTCTTCTGACGGAGAATAAACCTTAATTAACAAATTTTTTAAACCTATTGTTAGGAAGACTACGCCCATGCGGGAATTTTCTTGTTGAAACGTATACATTGCCCCATGAACGAGTTACTAACTCTATGGAGTCTAGTAACATATACTATACTATAACTATAACAAATATATTGATCAATGTATTAGTTATGGGTCGGACTTATATATTATAAAATGTTAGGAAGTACCTTTACTGGTGTCTAATGCATAACTTTAAAAAAAAAAAAACGAGCAAGACTATGACAGTCAGATACGTAACGACGTTGTACTTATACGTAAATAGATAAATACTTTTTTTCATTTATTCTGGAATTAGAGGAATTTAGATGGAATTATGTGAAAACGAAAGCTTAGTTATTCTGAATACTAAAATGCGATGAGAAAATAAAATGAAATAGATTAGAATATACAGTGATAGTTTCAAGATAAAAATTGTGATATATTATTGTGATGTAATACTTATATTTACAAATTTTCGACTTTCATTTCTTAAATTTAAAAACTTTTAATAATTTTTTAACTTTCGTTTCTAAAATAATTGGACTATGAAGTGCGTTTGTGCATATCATATATTTTTTTGTGTATATTTTAAATGCGTCCAATAAGTAACTGTTAACTGTTTTATATATTTAGAGAGCTGTAGGAATCTGTTAACCCCTTTCATCACGTTGGTGTCGTTCAGTAGACGTTAGACTAAGTGTTTATTTCTAAGATTTCTGTCGAGGGACTGCTCTGTCGAGATAGCAGCAAACCCGGCAAAAATAGTGCAAACAAAATTCATATTGATTTACTGTGAAACTTATGCTCGCTTAAAATTATATTTGCATATTCCTGAATGTACTCGCAATCAAAACATTACGCGAGCTCAATGAACATGCCAACAGAGTTTTAACAAGTTGCCAGAACGTGTTCATTGAACTACTATTCTCTGAAAGATAATTGCAGCAGAATTACTAAATTTATGAATATATTTACGGCAGTGCCTAATTTCTTGTTATATTCTCAAATTATTAATATTGTTTATAATAATATATAATATATTAATCTTTAGGGGGAGGCATATGTTCAGCAGTGGACTTCCGATAGGCTGAAATGATGATGATGATGATGATGAATATATAGTGTGCTTATTATATTATATGTTCAACCTTTATAATATCATATACGTGTATATAATTTTATGTAAATATTAAATTTATATTGGGATGTCAGAGGTCTAGATTATTATGTCTTTTCAACACACTTTCCACTAGAGCTTATTTGAGATCTCAGCCACATTAGCCGAGTGGTTAGGGAATCTGCCTCAAGATAAGAAGACTCGTGTTCGATCCTCTATGTGAAGGGCTTGTACACTAAAAAGACCAAAGTCTCACTTCCTCTTACGCTGTCTCCTAATAAGCTCTGACGAAAAGTGTGTTCAAAAGATATTTTATTTTAAATTTCTTCTATAAATAAACAAATGTAAAAGTGTTTGTGTTACTCAACTAAATCTAATAAGGAATCCCACCAAGAGACAGCAATCGCAAGTATAAACTATTTTATATATAAACATACATTTAGTAAACGCATGTATATAACGACCATATTACTGTAAAAATTCGACCATCTACGATTTTGATGCAGGCGCCCAACAAGAATAAAGATAAGCATCAGCTATTAACACTTCAGCCAGTAGTTTCCTTTTACCTCGTACTTTTCATAAAACTTTTCTTTAGCACCCGAAACTATGTCTAAAGCCTTTTGTGGTATATGAAAGTAAAGCCAAAATATAATCATAATTTGCATTATAATTATAGAGGTAGGTTCATGTTGATTTCAATTATAGTCATATGAAACACATAGATACGATCATTACGTCCGATTGCGTCCACGGCAAGGAACTGCGCGTCATATGTTTTGGTGTCACAAGAGTATGCGGCAATGCAGAGCTACTCAGTCAATAAATGAATGAATCATCATTACAGTCTATCAAAAGTATACTGCTGAGTATAGGCCTCCCGTAAATGGAGGGTTTTGCCATAGTTACCACCCCTGGCGAGCGGGTTGGCGTAAATGAATGAAACTTCTTTATTCTCCGACGTTAAGAAAGATAATTTCGTTTGTCGAATGTCAAAATCTTATTGTTATTTATTTATATATATACAATCTACCCCCGTTCCGTAATGAGGTTTCCTGAGATGAAACGTACGAAAGAACACAAAATAAAAGTTATGGTCCCATAGGCAACTGAAAGCCTACTCGAATATCGTGATCAATAAAATTAAAGTGCACTGCAAACTCGAGCAGGTAAGCTTCCACGGTACCAGTTCACAAGTATGAAGCATATATCAGACATGGTCTACACGTGTATCTGAAGAAACGCTTATGCGATAAGATCGAAGGAAAAGAATGTTGAACGGATTAATGAATGTATGAATAAATGTACTTTTATTGTAACAAAGGGATACAAAAATAGAAACAAGGACATTAGAAGATAAATGTGGCTCTTATCGTTATATAGAGATCAAGAGATCTGGACCTGGAAGATCAGCCAGCCAAAGTGACATAGAAGAGCCAAGCAGCAGTTTTAGTTGCTGCTCGATTGGGCCGGAACGAACGGTGTAGTACCATGGCCTTGCAGAACACCGGCGTGAAGTAGAGGCATCTTGTGGTTCTTCGTTTCGTTCGGTGAGCGAGGTAACCGGAGGCCCACTGCCCCGCCTCCGTTCTTATCCTCCCTCCCGTCTTCCAAATATTCTCAAAGGCCAGCAACGCACCTGCAGCTCCTCTTGTTTCTGGGCGACGGTAATCACTTACCATCAGGTGAGCCGCTTGCTCGTTTGCCCCTATACCATAAGAAATAATATCTTCCAGATCGATATTGTGTTAGAAACACGAGACACGACTGCATTGAATCAGATCCGAAAACCGTACATGTACAGATATCAACCCCGTCTGCTATTTGAACGCAGAACCCATGGTTTCCTTCAAATAGGACAGAACTTCTTCGAACTTTATAATTATTACTAGAATTTTACATCCTAAATTTTTAAGAATGTTTTTAATAAATATTTCATCGGGGAAGTAAATAAACTCATAGTCTCATTAGTAAAGACCAAATTCAATACCTATGCAAATAGCACTGTTTTATTGTTTCTTATTACGTCGAAGAAGCGAAAATTCATTTGACACCATTAGTCAGCGTCTTTAATTTCCATGATTATGAGGTCCGATGCATTTTCTAAGTAAAAATGCGAGATACTGAGGTGTCATAAAACTGCCCCGCGTTCCGAATAATCAGCTATCTGTAGTGTTTTAATAAAGCTTATTATTGCTATATTTTCGTTAAAGTAATTGTTAACGCGATATTTATTTTTGATTGACTATTGTAGTTATTGCTCCGATGGGTCCTCCCATACAAACTTTCATTATTTTTTCATTACATTTCTAAGGTACTCCCTTTTTAATTTAACCACTAAAGTGGTTTGAAAATCGAAAATAGATTAAAATCTATTTTCGATTTTCAAATCCTGGGGCTGCGAGATAAATCTTTGTTATTATTCAAAATGTCAAAAACAATTTCGCCCAAGCTAAGCGTCTTAAACAATACCGTCGTAAACTTGACCCTTTAATAACACGACTACTTGAGCACAAAAAGAAAAATGCTGAAAAACTATAAATATTTTTGATTCGATGTTCTAAACAAAAATTTTAAATTCGAATTTATGTAATTCGTTTCCCTCCTTTACCATTAAAAAAACCAGGAGAGGCATCGTGGAACCTTCGCAGCACCAAAACTCTCAAATATTGAGAGGGGGTCTTTGTCCAGCAATGGTACAGTCCAGCATGACTGACTGACTGCTTGCTTCGTGCTGCTGACTGCTGACTGCTTCGTGACTTTGTTACTGCATCAGCCTACTTTAATAGCAGCCCACTGTAGAACATAAAAGCTTCTCCAAGAAAGCGCCAGTAAAAGCAGACCATAAATTTCCCGGGAGGTAATACTTACCCATACTAACCATGCTAGGAAAGTGGGTTGGTGAACGAATATATAAATGTTAATTAAAAAAGAGATATACTGACGTCTGACAACATAATAAATAATTATTGGAAATTCTTGTTCAAAAATCAAATTATGTAATTAATTATTGCTTTCATCTCCAAAGAAGAGCTAATGACCTAACTCTACTCTGTGAATTTATTATTTATTAATTATTAATGAATTATGCTTTACATTTTACGTACCCTTTATTTTAGTGTACATAAAAATTTATTTACTAATCTTAAATACAATGTTCCATAAATTTAAAATGATTGCTACGAAAATGTTTCTATTTTCTGCCCCTTTAAAAGGTGAACCATACCTGTTAAGGTTAATTTGAAAAAATCTTTTATCTTTTTATAAATCTTTTGTAAATAACTTTTTTCTAAGTATGACAATTTTTGTAAAAAAAAATGGAAATTTTAAAGAGTTTATATATTTTCATTACATTACTATCTGTACACGCGCGTGACTAACCTTGAAAGGAATTAAATTCGGTACATAATAAAAAAAATCGTTCTTATAATTACATTGTAAAGTATTTATTTGTCTTTCTACTTGTCTGTAAATCAATATTTAGGTATACAAAATTTAGCTTCGTTATCTTATTATTTTATGACATTTAAGATGAACTTATAAATAGAGAGAAATGTTAAATGAAAAGCTTAAATGGGTCTCTAACTTGCTAGAAGATGCTGGTACAGATGCTGATGTTGAAACAACTAGTTAGATCATTTTTCTTATTTCCATAGCATAATGTCATATCGTATTTCGATGTGAGGGTTGTATGCAACTGAAATATAAACAATATTCGACTTGCAAAAGAGAGCATATATTATTAATATAATCTAAAAAGAAAAAAATGTAAAGAAATACACATTTTTATTTATTTATTACATTTATATAATAAATATAAAAAAGTAATATTTGTACTTGAAAATATAAATGAAAAAGAATAGTGATGTACATAATGTAAATACTAGAAACAGATACAAGCTTGTAATGCCAGTTACTAGAATCCATAGATTACGTTTCTACAACAAAACCCTAGTAAGTGCGCAGTCATCCAAGGTTTAAATTAAAAACTTTACAAAAAGGTTACGTTATAATAATGTAAAAAAATCTCTTTTAAATTATAAATTAAGTAAAAATTTCAATATTTATGATAGTTGTAAAAGTTTACCTTGATTTTTGCCTTCAATATAGGGAACAGGGAACGTAATTAGTTTCAGTATTAATTAGGGGCACGAGACAAGGTGTGACCAGCCTACGATTTAATCCCTTTAACAAAAGCGCTTACTCATACCTAGAAGCTCTCCGGTAATTGTTTCTCTTGCAACTAGTTTAAATATTCGCGTGGAATTTGTTTCCATTCACTAGTTAAACGTTATATTAAATTTAATCATATTATGTCATTCAATGTAAATGACTTGGAATAAATTGAAACGATGTTCGAATCGATGTTTAATATTTTAACGTTATCGCAATCGAAATTCGATTATTTAATCGAAAAATATGAAAAACTGATTGAGTTGAAATGGCTTCCAATTAAATCAAGCATTGAAACCCCTTTCTGTTACAATAAGTTATTTTTGTTACGTTTGAATAGTTGTGTTGTTTTGAGTTGAGTACCCAGACTTCAGCGTTAAAAACCTCCTCATCTATGTGGATCCATATAATTTTATAAATCATATGTATAACCACAAAAGATTATCTTCCACCCAATGACATTCGTAACCTTTATTTTCGGTAAAAGTAGAAAAATAAGATTAAGTAAATAGTTATATCCGTATGCCAAAAATTTTTACAACGAAGAAAAGTTAAAGCAAGATACCATCAGTCACTCATATCAGTAACTACCTCTTGACTCAGTGATGAGCTTCCCGGACCGCTTAGTTATAGCTGCTGGTTTCAAATCCCAGGTAAAGTCAATATTTGTAATATTTGTAAAATTGGTTTACCAAAAAAAAAAAAAAACCTACCTACTACGTTTTCCTGTGCAAACTGACTTACTAATGCTCCAGCTAAAAGTACATCCGAATATTCAATACTTAAGACAAATATCAGAGCTTGACTCGTCAATCATAAATGGCTTATATTTATATAATCTTTGCAGACTAACCTCTTTGTGAAATTTAGTATTCAAGTTATTTTTATTAATTATAATTTATTAACGATCATCATTAATAAAAAAAAAAAACACTTGAATTCAAAATTCCGTATAATGTTTAAAGGATGTTGTTGTTTTAGTTTTAAAATGGTAAGTGTTGTTTTAAAACAAATACATATAAAGCGTAAAATATGAAAATCCATCTCTGACTCTAATAAGAGAGAAATTAATGGAGGGAAAAGACGACCGCAACTCTCATGTCACTCCCGGCTCATACCGCTTTGTATATAAACCTTATTTACTGTTTATTTTTAAAATAAAAAACGTTACCTTCCGCTGTAGGAATTTCTCCTGTGTCGCGGAGGCAGTTTACATACAAGAATTACACATGGACAAACACCCAGACAGGGAACTATTATTTGTAGTCCATAAAAATATTAGTCCCGTGCGGGAATCGAACCCGCGACCCACACCGCCGCAGCTAAACGCTTAGCCACTACGCCACCGAACCGTCTATCCGTCTATATATTTATACTCGTATATATTTTTATAACATAAGATTAATAAACGACTAGCTCGTTTATTAATCTTATGTTATATACAATATGAATAGTTACACCAGGCCATTATAAAACACAATAGTGGTTGCAATGCTGCTCGGCGGTAAAAACAAGAGGATGTTAGACAAAAAACGGTGTCCTGCCACCAAGTTAAACTAACTCTTCTTATCGCGACCACTTGTTGTAGGTTACCTTACCAGTCTGTAAATAGTCCAATGCAGGACTTAGGTCTCCGCCATAAGGATATTTGCCTCAATCGCCACGCTCGGCGAGCGGATTGACCATCGCAGGCATACCAGACACCTCGCATATTGGACGCTACTGCCCATCACAGATTTGCTTGTTTTTGATCTAGTATTTTTCTCTGACGGTTACCTCCCCACCTGTTGGTAGCCCGGCGATGTTTAAGGTGTACCCCTTAGTTGTATACCCAATACTGGGGCATTTTTACATACAATTTTAGTCCCTACAACCCAGTTCTCACCAGAGCTTATTTTCGACAACGAGAGAAACGATGAGCCTTTTGTCAACTTATGGTCTTAACCAACGATACCACTCCTACGTAAATTTTCTCGTGAACTCGTGTCTCCGGGCAGATCCAAAAGGCAGATGCTAAGGTATCTCCACTCTAACCACTCTTCTATCATGGCTTCAAAAGATACTAATCATAATAAAATATACTTCTAGATGCAAAATAATCCGCATAAATAAGCATATAAAAGAAAATTTTGCTGGTGGTATCGTTCACGCGTCAAAGCAAATAAAAATATAATGGTTTATAGGGCCCAGGATTAGAAACTATGAAAAGCTGAAGAGGGTGTATAAAAAGAATAAAGCTTATTCAATAGTTTTAATCGTTTACATAATAACAGTCACGTGTATTTAAATACCTCATAATAAATATTAACCGGGCCTAAAGGGTTGTACCAACTGTTTTCTCATCTGAACGATGTTCATCGTGCTGACTGACAAGTAATAGAGTAAAAACTATCCCAATATACCAAACCCAAATTCTGCTCAGCGAGAAAAGTACAAATAAATGTTTAGTGCTTGGCAGCTTTTGTTGGCGCTTTCATGGAATAAATAGTCTATATCGAATAGTGGTCTTACACCGGTCGATGAAGAAACAGTATTCGTTATTTAATAAAAGTTTTAGTAGTACTATATACAATTCAATACTAGCTTAATATAATTGTATTTACTACTTATATAATAGAATTGTAAATATCAACAACTACTTCTACTACTACTATATCAGCTCAGCTTAGCTTAGCTTAGTTAGTCCACTGCTGGATATGTTCCACCTTATCACTTCACTTCGATAATATCGAAAAAGGAAAAAAATATTTCATAAACAGATAATTTGTGTAGAACAGTATGACAGTAAATTATAAACAGAATATTTGACCTTAGTGACAAAAAAGCGATAATAAAATTAAGTTTTTCCTCGTGGATTACTTTCCCTTTAATCTCCTAAACTTGAGTTCTGCGGCTAAAAGCTTTTAAACAACCATTAATTTATTGAGCAATTTTCTCTTTGAATTTGTTTATAGTTTGTTCACTATGTTAGTTAATTTTATTTATTGAACTATAGCTGACCCTGAACTATAATCCCTTTAGATGTTAAGTGATGATGAATTCATTGCCTTGGTCGTTACTAACAGGGATCAGTAGGAGCCTATTATACACGAATAAGAATTGTTCCGCTTCCGGGTGTCTATCCTTTTGCGCAATTTTTGTATGTTAACTGTCCCCACGATACAGGGGAAATCCCTACAAAGGGAGTTTTTACGTTTTGTATAAAACAAAAAGGTGGACACAGTACTAGGTAGGTGGCCTTTATGTCTGGGCCCCGTTAGGGTCGTTACTATCCTCTTATCTATTTCCACCTGTAACCAGTAGTGCAACTGCAATTGTCTTCCAGTTTGAAGAGTATAGAGAGCCAATATAATTACAGACTGTGAAATATTCCATCTTTATGCTTACAAATACGTTATCTATATCCATATAAAGTATCTGTAATCCAATAAACATTAAGAGGCCTGGTTGATTGTAATATAAAAAAAAAAAACAAATCTAACCACATTTATTTTATCATAAGCATGCGTAATACTACAGTAGTTATAAATTGGAGCTTCGGGTGACGCTATGTGACCTTATCAAGTATACTAATATTCTAACGCTTTAGTCGTTTTTATTATATATTTAAAAAAAATATTAATTTATTTCATAAAAAATGGGCTGTGCATTGTGGACCGGATCGTGGTGATACGCCAGAGGTTGCCAAATGTAGACTGGATAAAACTAGAAAGTGTTTTCTTAGTTAATGTATAAAATCTCTGAAAATATAGTGCAAAGGTCTGTCATAAATTTTGAGAAACTTGTTAAGTGAACTTTGAAAAAAGGCCCCATAATAGATTAATATATTGAGAACAAGACTGTATGAAAAATATTCGCGGTCTCATTTGCAAGTCGGGTATTGTTAAAATTTATATTTTAAAATAATATTAATATAATTTTATTTTGTATTGATTTTATATTCTTACATGTCATTGAAAATAGTTTTGCCGGTTTGTCTCTGTGAATGTTGTATTGCTGTTCGAGATTTTGACGTTCATAAGATATTTAAAAAAACCATAATAAAATAAAAAAATGACTTTGACTTTGTAATAGATGTAGCGCATTCAAGCTAGAACACCTAAAAGTGGAGATTGGTAACTTTAATTTTTCGAAACCAAAAACTAAATAAAATTGGTTTGATTACCACGTTGGTAGTGAACCTGCCCGTGACGTCAAGGGTTTTGGATTTATATGCTAGGGGCAAATGTTCCTATAATGATCAAGAATATTTTAATCTGAGTCATGTTTGTTTAATATTTACATGAAATATTATTTATCGAAAGATGTACACTACAGTTTTTGCTGTATTATATATCATTATGTAGTTATTTATTAATTTACATCCCTTTCCTTCATGTCCATGTTCTTTTTATCTCGTAAGAGGCCGTGCAAGTCGCCGAGGCGTGCTGGGGTGTGGTAGTCCGTTTAGTTACTCGAACTCGAGTCGCACTTAATGGGAGTTCTTGATCTCTAACCCCTCCAGCCTATTCGCTCTGTATCGACAACACGGCAATTGGTAGAATTATATCACAGTACGATAATGGCTTTATAAGAGCCGTGGTAACTCTGGAGTTAGGGCGCCTGCTCACGCGTGAATTTACCACCTGCTCAGAATTGAAGGAAAAGATCATGAGAATCATCCTGTTTGATGCATACTAATAATAAAAACATACAAACAAAAAACCCGCACTCGGAATCGCGCGGCGAACACTTTCCAGACCTAAAACCTTCTCCAACACCCTAATACTAAGTGAACTATTTACCTAGAAATGGAACACTCACGGGCTGCTACTTTACTTTATACTTACGTTAAAGATACTAAAATAGAATGTTAATATAGTAAAAATTGTAGAAGATGTTTTGCACTCGGAGCCGAGTAAAGTTAATCTTAAAAAAAAAACTTCTTGCATTTTTCTTTAAAACCTCGTTAAAACCTCGAGTTCCTTCGCTGCAATTGAATTAATTTATTCATCCTCGTAACTGGCCGTAATGCAGCGCCGCGAGGAAATTAAGGAAAAGTAATTTCAATCAATCCTTTATTTTTACACCAGAAATTGTATAATACATTTGATTAATCTGCGTCTGGCCCAAATCGTTCACGGCGACAACCTCCAGTTACTATCGGTAAAAGAGATATTATAGTGCCGTAAGTGTGCAAACATAAAAGCACTCACTCTTGACTTCCCGTTTCCGATGTGCATATGCGATAAGATCGGAGAAAGGGACCGATGCAGTATCAGATACACAGACCTGAAAGAACACAACACGACACGGATTCGAATCCAGGACTATGTTTCTGTAGTCAGATTCGCTAAGCATTTTACATTATTACATTACCGTATACTGCATTTATGTATTATTATTGTATTGATGATTACTATTAAATATTTAATGTAATATTGGTAAGTATATGTGTTTATATGTTTGTATGTGTGTATATTTATATACATTTAGACATTGTATTTAAACATTTAGTAATATTGTATAATATGTGTAGGTCATTGCCCCGCTGTGGGCACTTACAGGCAGCTACTTTGTTATAGTTTTTTTTTTCTTATTGCCAATTATATTAGTTAAGATATTATGTATTAATTAAGTACACAACTACCTACTTGAATAATAATAATAGTTTTCTCTTTCCTCATGGGTTTGCTGGAAGAGAACTCTGCTTAGGGTTAAGCTCGCCTTTGTGCATTTATTTTGTATATTATTAAACTTGTAAATAATGTGTACAATAAAGAATAAAGAACTATACACTATTACAGTGTACATTTAATTTCGAGTTATACAAGATTTAATTGACTCAATATTTTATTTAAGTCTTGAGATAGTGTACCTCCGTTTTGAATTGTAAGTTCTTTTTGCACATAGGCACATTGATGGAATCCAATTCTTTATGTAGGTCAAAACACGTTTCATTACGGTATCGAGTATGAGTAATATTTGATTAGTTGATTACTCCCATTTAGTAATAATATATTAGATGCGTGAAGAGTCCGCTACCCTGTACAAGAGTATTTGTCGGACTCCATACGATCTCGGTAAATTCATTTAATTTATAAGAAAAAACAAGTTTTTTTCTCAACGGGCTCAAGTTTAAACAGTATATAAATAAAATTCTATTTATAAATTAGCTCTATGAAAATAAAGAAGTTTACTTTAACAGAGCTAATTTAGATCTAGTAACAATTGTTTTTTTCCTTTATTCTTTAAAAGCTATGCTTCTTTGTTAATTTAATTCTTAATTTAATTAAATTTCTTCTTTGCAAATCCATCATGTATATAGGCTAATTAAAAGCGGTTAAAGAAAATATGATATTTACATTTTATTAATTTTTCTGATGCCAGAAAGTTTTTCCGTCTTTTGGCAGCAGCGTGCAAGGCACGAGAGGTCTGGTATAGCGACTGTCAACGTACCCACCAAGCACGGTTATGTAAATACCTGGCTGATAAAAATGAAAAAAAAAAAAGACTATTTTGTCTAACATTCGAACAAAGAATAATTTATTTCCATCGCTTATTACAAGTGTGTGTTACTGCATCGACCAGAGCCAACTTTGAAAATATTTCTTTGCGTTAAGCTTTATATTTAATCGCATGAGAACGAGCGCTGTGTATTGAGTGCATTTTATGAATGCGGCGTAATTCGTTGCGGTAAGTTTAAAAATTTTCAACGAAAAATTTAATATAATTTGTATGAAAATAACGTCGATTCATAAAAATTTACAATAATTTTAAAACTACTCTTTCAAATATTTCTATAAACCGCAACCGAAAATATAATTCTATTTAGGTAACATTTTTCTTTGCAACAAAACAGCATGAGTATCGTGTTTAGTCGCATTAAAATAACGATGAGGTGAGAGTGTTAAGTGATTCGGATTTTTAAATCACAAAAAAGTTCTGTAACCTGCACATTATGAAGATATCTAATAACGTTTCATTCAATAAGTTACGTAAAGTATGCCTTTGGAACAAAGACTTTTTTTTTAAAAAAAAAACACCAAACCTTAAATAATTGAAAAAAGTTTTAAATCGTACGTCTGTGATTCAATTTTATAAACAAGTTAAAAAAGCCGTGTGGCCACACTGGGTTGTACAAAAATTAAAATCCTTCACCTACGGATGTATATAAAAGCCCGCTGCTGGAGATACTCCTGAAGCAATCATGGAAATCATGGCTTCGGTATGTTCAAGCCCGAAATTCGACTTGAGCTGTTTCAGTGGTGGAAGGAATGTACCAGCATTTTCTGGTATATACCATGCTGGAATAATTACGAAGCTCTAGCGGCCGTCTAAAGGCGCAAAATCAATTTCAATTTCATGAAACCAAATTACACTTACTAGTGATAGGAGCGTGAATAGAAAATATTTGTTGGAACTTTCTATAAAAGTCGTAGGGCGCAGAGATGAAGTCAGTGAGCTCTGTGATTACGTTCATCAGAACTACTACATTGTCGGAATGGAAAGGACAGCGACTGGTCCGTTTGCCTTTGATTAAAAGCGTAATTATATTGAATCATCTTCATTATCATTACTTGTTTTTTTTAGAGCAAGTGGCTCACCTGATAATACGAGCCTGTATAAACGTATACTCGAAGAGCCATTACTTTTCGACAGCTGTGGCTTTTTTATGGGAACGAGGGGCAAGCAGCTGACCTGATGGTAAGTGATTACCGTCGCCCACGTACATCTGTAATACCAGAGGTGCTGCAATATTTGTTTGCGTTATTTGTTTATTCATTCTGCATTGTATAGGCCTTATGCTAAGGTTACAATAATTTCCATGAAAAAAAAATTGTTCCACCACACCTCACAATTTTTTATGGTGACTCTAACTCACAGACGAATGTCAGTTAAAATTACGTAATAGTACAACATCGAATGAAATAGTGAGTGTTTAAAGCTATACCAAACATCGATATAATTTTTTTTTATGGAATAGATGGCAAACGAGCAAGCGGTTCACCTGATGGTAAATGCTTACCGTCGCCCACATACATCTGCAACACTAGAGGAGCTTCAATATTTGTTTGCGTTATTTGTTTATTCATTCTGCATTGTATAGGCCTTATGCTAAGGTTACAATAATTTCCATGAAAAAAATTGTTCCACCACACCTCACAATTTTTATGGTGACTCTAACTCACAGACGAATGTCAGTTAAAATTACGTAATAGTACAACATCGAATGAAATAGTGAGTGTTTAAAGCTATACCAAACATCGATATAATTTTTTATGGAATAGATGGCAAACGAGCAAGCGGTTCACCTGATGGTAAGTGATTACCGTCGCCCACGTACATCTGTAATACCAGAGGTGCTGCAATATTTGTTTGCGTTATTTGTTTATTCATTCTGCATTGTATAGGCCTTATGCTAAGGTTACAATAATTTCCATGAAAAAAATTGTTCCACCACACCTCACAATTTTTATGGTGACTCTAACTCACAGACGAATGTCAGTTAAAATTACGTAATAGTACAACATCGAAT
Organism: Bhutanitis thaidina; assembly: GCA_029286595.1. Classification (NCBI taxonomy): domain Eukaryota; kingdom Metazoa; phylum Arthropoda; class Insecta; order Lepidoptera; family Papilionidae; genus Bhutanitis; species Bhutanitis thaidina. Next base: position 3,224,349 of record JAGSMS010000003.1, read on the forward strand.
GAAATAGTGAGTGTTTAAAGCTATACCAAACATCGATATAATTTTTATCATTAGTCGCCTTTACGACACCCATGGTCAGATAGGGTTGGCGCTATTCTTTACTTGCGACAGCCACACGGAAATTTAGTTCAGCTATAGGATATTGTAAAGGTTGAAGAATTTGTACCTAAATGCATATAAGACTTCTATTTAAAAAAAATGCTTCTTTGAATTTTACAAAATTTAAATTTTTCCTTAATTGTATATTCTTGAAGTATTTGCCCAACTCGGAGTTTTATATTTTAGCAAGTCCGAAAGTTTGAAAATGTCTTATCAGACAACGGGCGGCTGGCCCTAACAACTTGTCAGCTCTAAAATAACTTTGGGAACGTCAAGCCATTGCCTGGGTCATTGATGTTTCTCAGTAGGAATAAATACTTCATAACTTGATTTGAACTTTGGAACGAGGAATGATCCGTTATTTAGAAAAAAATAGGTAACTAATGTCTTGTAATTTATATTTAATGATCGTTAGACCAATTTGACAGTGATACTATACTATAATATAATCTCTCCCGAATTGAAAGATTGCCAATTGCAGTGGCAGATGGAACTCGATTGCTTATAAATACGCAGTTATTATGCTTTAAATACTGCGCGTAATACTTTCTGTCTTTGTTATATGTATTGTTATGAAAGTACAAACTGTTATTTTGTTAATTTTCCTTTTATACGGATTAAGAGTAGATATAATATTTTTAAAAATTAAAACCCTGAATATTGCTTGAGGTTAGGTGGAAATTCGACAGCGACCCAGATTCCGAAGAGATGCGGGTTCAGATATGATGATAGTGTAAATACGATTGATGTCTGTAAATGATAACGATAAACGCTCACGATACGAGACAAACTCGAAAGCGGCGCGTGACAAAAGCGAAATCTTTTTTTTTTACCGTTAGTCGCCTTTACGACACCCATGGTCAGATAGGGTTGGCGCTATTCTTTACTTCCGACAGCCACACGGAAATTTAGTTCAGCTATAGGATATTGTAAAGGTTGAAGAATTTGTACCTAAATGCATATAAGACTTCTGTTTAAAAAAAATGCTTCTTTGAATTTTACAAAATTAAAATTTTTCCTTACTTGTATATTCTTGAAGTATTTGCCCAACTCGGAGTTTTATATTTTAGCAAGTCCGAAAGTTTGAAAATGTCTTATCAGACAACGGGCGGCTGGCCCTAACAACTTGTCAGCTCTAAAATAACTTTGGGAACGTCAAGCCATTGCCTGGGTCATTGATGTTTCACGGTAGGAATAAATACTTCATAACTTGATTTGAACTTTGGAACGAGGAATGATCCGTTATTTAGAAAAAAATAGGTAACTAATGTCTTGTAATTTATATTTAATGATCGTTAGACCAATTTGACAGTGATACTATACTATAATATATCTCTCCCGAATTGAAAGATTGCCAATTGCAGTGGCAGATGGAACTCGATTGCTTATAAATACGCAGTTATTATGCTTTAAATACTGCGCGTAATACTTTCTGTCTTTGTTATATGTATTGTTATGAAAGTACAAACTGTTCTTTTGTTAATTTTCCTTTTATACGGATTAACAGTAGATATAATATTTTTAAAAATTAAAACCCTGAATATTGCTTGAGGTTAGGTGGAAATTCGACAGCGACCCAGATTCCGAAGAGATGCGGGTTCAGATATGATGATAGTGTAAATACGATTGATGTCTGTAAATGATAACGATAAACGCTCACGATACGAGACAAACTCGAAAGCGGCGCGTGACAAAAGAAAGCGAAATCTTTTTTTTTACAACAAACACAATATATTTTTAGCAACTGTACCTTCATAAATAAATTAAACACGTTCCCCTATTTTAAGGTCGATTAAAGCTCTCGCTTACCCTACAAATACACATTATTATCATATTTTTTTTATTTAGTTTCTTTTAAATAATTAATCTAGTAATTATTTGTACTTTGTTGTTATCTACTTTAAAATTCCTGTAGCAAAATAAACAAGCAAAGGTACGGATAAGAATTAGACTTCTTTTTATCAGCCTATAAACGTCTACTGCTGAACATGAAACTCCCCAGGAAAACACCAGCACCACGCAGCACGCTTAGGTCGATGCCCTCGTACTGGTGATGCTGCTACCATCTTACTAGCCTGTGTGGTTTCCGCAAGGGATCTCTATGGGCCCCCCGGTAGATGCTGGTATATTTATAATTAGATTTTTGACGAAGGACCAGCGGGAATGGGTAAAAACACTTTCGTGACTAGTTCACCAGTCGAATGAAACGCGTTCTTCATTGCAACAGCTGCATGGCGGTCGTTTGCTGGTGCTTAGAAGAAATTGGATTAGAAAAGCTATTGCTAGGTTAGATTAAGTAAAAACTAAGTTGCAATACTGCTAATATTATCTATGTTATTAATTATCCACATTTTCATAAATAAACTGACATTTTTTTTATTTGAGAAATGGAGCAAACGAGCAAGCGGCTCACCTGATGGTAAGTGATTACCATCCACGTACAACTGCAACACCAGAGGCGCTGCAGATGCGGTGCCAGTCTTTAAGGATATTTGTGGGGGATGGAAGGATGAGGAGAGCTCGAGGGAGTGGGGAGTGGGTCTCCCGTTACCTTGCCCACCGAACGAAACGTAGAAGCACAAAATGCCTCTACTTCACGCCGGTATTCTGCAAAATCGTGGTAATACCCCGGTCGTGCCGACCCATTCGAGCAGTAGCAAAAACTACCGCTTGGCTCTACCACGTACAAAACATTTAGTATTTGAGCAGGACTCTTTATTGACTCTTGAAGGTATTCGCTCATGCGCCGCCATCCCGCTCTACAAATCTATCCAAAATAGATTTCTACGTAGCGCCACCGGTGCAAACTAGTTTCAGCGTAACGTAGACTTAAATAGGGCTTTCAAAGTACCAATGATCGAAATCCTTTAGAGACACGTCACGGCGCTACTTACAGCCGTTGAACATCAAAACCAGTTGGTGATTAACGCCAAAGCATATTGCTGGATGATTAGCGCAACGGCGCGTCACCGTCGCCCACGCAACCCATTAGTCGACCCGGATGACGTCACACCGTTGGATCAACCGTCCGATCCAGACTCGGTGAATTTAGCACAAACTAAAACTGAACAATCAGTTAGTAGTAGCAACACAAACACAATCCTCCGCCGACGCTACAGAGCGCGTCGCGCAAACAATACGTACCGCGTAACAGGTCGGTTCTCACCACTAACCCAGAATGATCGATACACCCGATCGTCCGAGGCGAGGTTCGAACATTCCTTGGACGGTCTAAAGATAGCTTATCAATCAAACAACGATGAGCACTAGAGGTACACTAGTACAACTACTTTATAAAACGTTGCGGCTTCAGGAAGCAAGCGCAAAACCGCTGAAGCTGTTAAAGCCTAAAAGGCTAACAGCATTAAATTCACCGAATACATACGACGTAAGAAACTGACACCTTCTTCCCGAGGATATTGCAAGAGACGACTAAGGGACAAGTTTCATGGCGATGCCGAGAATAAACTGCGACGAGGTTCGACACCTTTCATGTTCTATCTCCCGGAGAGGCATAAACTACCTAGGAGATCTACAATCTCTGCCATAAATCGAGAGTAAACGTTCCATAAAAATGTTAAACTAAAGAGGAACAAACATAAATTAGTTAAGGTCAAACAAGAGCGTTTGATTTTGTTGATCCTAACATAACGTACAAAAAGTTAAAATTAAAAATGTTTCGCGGCTCTAAATTGCAGACCCGGAATACCAACATAACTCTGCTTACCGTAACAAGCTGTTGCCAGTTGAATTGCTTTTGTAGCATATCGAAATTTACCCACAAATGAAGTTCGCTTTCTGAACTTAACATTATTAAATTCTCTACAAACATTAACATGCTTACTGGTAAGTAAAACCTTGGTATATTGTAATTATTTTATAACTTGAGTAAAATATTTTTTTTTTTAGAAAACTAAAATTAGTATTGCTGTAAGAATCTGCCACCCCCCTTTCACCCCGTGGAAAAGGGAAAGCCTTAAAAATAGCAAAGGCTACCGACAGAAAATTGCCAGACCATTTCCTTATGGGGGGAAGCTGAAGTTCTACAGTGGACTATTTTCAGGTCCTGTAAAGTAGAAATTAAAAAATAAACCGCGGTACCCAAAAGCAAATGGTCAAGGTCGTTTTAACTTCATAGTAGGCGAACGACCTGAGTTCAGTCTCCGATTCCCGTACCACGAAAACTATAAATGACAATTGTGCTGAAATTTGCTGAAAAGTGCTGAATTTACCAAGTGCTCAGATATGAAGGAACATCGTGATGAAACCGGCGTGTCTAAGAAATAATAAAAAAGAAACCGAGAACATGTGAAGTTTACCAACCCGCACTGAAGCAGCATTATGAACCCTACATTCATTAACAGAACGGTTCATTTACAGCTGTGGAATATTTACAGGGTACGGGGTTTGAATTCGTGTGCCAGCACTACTCCAATGATCAATCGCGATTTTGGATGCTAAAGTTACCTAGCGAGCGTTTTAAATTTTTTTATGCGAAGTCCGTTAACGCACACTAGAGTATCAAAAAGAAAAGAAATTCATTTGATGGTAAGCGCGAACAAATAAAATTAAACAACTTTAATAAATGAAATGAAATATAAATATACGTATTAAATGATTAAAAAAGCTACAACTAATTTTTTTTTGTTCTTTTATTATTATTTTTTTTTATTTTTTATTTTTTTTGTTCTTTTTTTTGGTTTAACGTTACCTTCCGCTGTAGTAATTTCTCCTGTGTCGCGGAGACAGTTTACATACATGAATTGCACATGGACAAACACCCAGACCGGGAACTATTATTTGTAGTCCATACAAATACTAGTCCCGTGTGGGAATCGAACCCGCGACCCACAGCGCCGCAGCTAAGCGCTTAGCCACTACGCCACCGAGCCGTCGACTAATGTATCCCTTTATGTAATAACATTATATTTAAGTCTATTTACTGGACAACAGCCCTTTGTTGAGGCAACAAAAGGGTTTGATCATAGTATAATTTCTGCGTACTGCAACACTGATTTTCCGAGTAGCCGCTTATGGTCTTAGACGAATGGAGCCCGGATTATATTTTATAACTATTAACAATATGTAAAAGTATTATTTATGGATTTTATCGCGTATACATTTCAGTTTTAATGTTCTCGACGTTTCACCTGGAACTGGTTGACTGAGGTGTTAGACATCGTGATGTCATAGTTAACTCGGGCTACCTTCACCTTTTAATTCCAAATTTATTCCGATCAATAAATATATTTATTCCTTAAAATCGTTTTGCAAGCCACGAAAACGATAAATAAATTTTTACCATCTGTCAAGTGCAACATCGCTCTACAAGTTGCGTTTACAAAAAAACATTGATATTAGAAGTAAATATACAATAATAAACAAACAATATTGTGAATGTAAGTCGATAATATCTTATATCATTAATGTTATTCTAAGTATTACAATGAATTTGTTTATACACATGAGTAATAGAGAGAAAAAATAACAAATAATTCAAATTTAATTTAATTAACAAGTTTAAGACCGGTTTAAGAGAGCGTTGTGGCGTGAAAGACGATGTAGTGACACAAATTGAGAAAAACGGATGCTGAGCTGGTTTGGACACGTGGAGAGGATGAATGAAAGTAGGTTGACGAAACATATATATGAGGCGAGTGTAAATGGTAGAGTCGGGAGAGGAAGACCTAGGCTAACATTTCACGATCAAATCGGAGACGTTCTGGAAAAAGGCCAGGTCAAGAGTACTCTAAACCAACGAGCATGCATGCGAAGATTGATGAAAGTGGAAGAAGCGAAAGACGTATGCCAGGACCGTAGCAAGTGGAAGGAGATTGTCTCTGCTTACCCCGTTGGGAACAAGGCGTGAATATGTATGTATGTAAGACCGGGAAGAGTCCGCTGCCCGGTCTTAAAACCCTCTCGTATATTGAAAGGGTGAATTTGGCATGATGATGCTTATTTACAGGAAGAGTAAATTAAAAAATAATATTAACTTTAAAAATAAAAATTACATGTTAAAATTGCCAGATTAGTTGTCTCTAAAATTACACAAAAGTTTTACTAATTTGTCTTGTTACATTGTTTGTGTCTTAGTAAACGTAGGTACGAGAGGTAATTTCATAAGCCTTTCAATAATATTACTCCCGAGTACGTTGTCGTCCCAATTATGTATTCCTTCGATACTCTGCACCTGAGGATAGTACCAGCAGTACAATTTCATTAGAAAATAGAACCGTGTGTCTGGGTAGTTAGCATTCCTGTCCGTAAACTTTGTCTAAAGCCATGGGTCCTGGGTTCGAATCTCGGCGGAAATTGTACAACACACAAATTATAGATTTTCAGGTCTTATTGTGTTGTGGAGCCCCGTGTCATTGACCCTTCCATCGCTTACCTTAACAGCGTAAATACGCTTACCTTAACTGCGTATAAATAGTCCCTTGGAGGGTAAAGGGATGTGTTATAAGGGAGATTTATCATAAACGTCACGCTCCGCGAGTGGATCAGCGATCGCTGTGCCAGACACCTAGCATCTGACTTTCCCTCGCCTCTTACGACACTAAAAGGGAAGAACATGGCTAGTAGATTCTTATATCGATACCACTCGGCAAACTCTGCGATCCGCATAATAAATAATAAAAAAACACACTGAAACCACGACAAAATCATCATAAACATTAAAAGAATGGTAAAAGCCCATTGCGCCTGGACTGGATATTAGCTTTACATACATTTCTGAACATTAAATATTACTTTAACAATTGGTATTACCTTTTTCAACATTTTAAAATTACTTCATGTTTGTTATATTCGAATAAACATCATGTGTGGTCAAATATTTTCAGCCAAAATGTGCCGAATATCGGCGCGTCATTGCAAACTCTAAAATAAACCGAATGGATACCGGTTCGATTCAATAATCGGCTCGGCGATATTACTCGATCACAGCTGTGACGATTTTTATTAATGATAAAAGCTGAACTGTGCTGCGAAATCAATTTGGTATTGTCAAGGTACGAAGAAGATCTATTTTTTTTAACAAAATTTAATTGAATTATTTCAATGGATTGCATGGATTCGATACTCCGATTCATTATTATCATAATCTATTCTTCATGCGATTTTTAATTTTTATTATATAATATACTTGCTGCTTAACCACAAGTTTATAGTACTATCGGCAGTTGACAGTTACCCAGGAGACATAACTGTGCGTAAGTATGCGCCCAAACACAGGCACACGCTCGTCTTTACCTCCATTTTTTGGAATGGGCTTACTGTCCACCTGATGATAAGTGGCTACTTAAGCCCATGGGCCCATATAAACTGGAATCTATGGAGGTAACAGATGCGTTGACTCCTCTGAGGATTGAGATGGAATTTCTCACAGCCTATACAATGGCAGTGGATCAGTATACATTTCTAAACTGATCACAACAGTGGTGGAACTGCTGATTTGCAGCATAAATAGGTGAGAGAGGTACCCAGACCGCTCCAACGTAGAGATGCTTACCACCTAGAAACATAATCGTTATAAATATATAAATAAGTTATACAAAGTAAATGTGTCGTTCAATTGTTCTATATCCAATGTACCACATAAGCGATATGATTGGAGCAAGGGTCGTAGTTAGGTAGTCGAACCTCTGAAACTCAGTTTTTGCATTTTTTTTTCTATGCGAAAGGCGGCAAACGAGCTATTGGTTCACCTGATGGTGATGGCCTTTAAGGGTATTTGGGAGACGGGAGGGAGGATGAGGAGGGGGATGAGATAGGGGGAGTGGGACTCCGGTTACCTCACTCACCTAACGAAACGCAGAAGCACAAGATGTCTCTACTTCACATCGGTATTCTGCGAGGCTGTGGTACCAGTCCGGTCGAGCCGGCCCATTCGAGCAGCAGCAAACGCCATCGCTTGACTCTGCCACGTTCGAAAATGAGTGAAAGGTATTTGTCACCTACCTGTCACTGAAGGCAGTGACCGATAATGTCGGGATCAGAATTAACTGCCGGTCCCCGTAGATTAGAGATACGCTTTTGGCCCGGCGGCCTTGATACGTACCACGGAAGAGACTCGCGAGCAGAAGGCTCGCAAGTGACAAAAATCTCGTAGTCGTCTCAAATACCTAATATACCTAACCGCGTCTTCGAATACTTTCGGGATAAAATGAGTTAGAGATTTGTATATCGCTACCACACAGCATCACCTGTTATATCATTATGATATCGAAAATTGAGATAATTTTTGTACATGAAAAATGAAAGTGTTTTATTTTTCAAATATAAATATTATCGTCATTTGTTTTGATGGAGACCCATTAATAGAACATTTTTTTGGTTTATGAAGTGCAAATTGTCTGGCGCGCTCGGAAATAGGACATTTTAACATTCAATTTTAGCTACTGGGGGAATATAAATTGTATTAGCACCCGGGTCGCTACTTCATTTTGTCTGGTTTTTCGAAGTTATTTTGATTTTTTTTATCATTAAGACAACGTTTATATATTACTTTTCTATAGCATTAAATCATTTTTGATTATCTGCTATGATATTTGTGAAGACTAGGCCTTAATTTGATTAGCTATATTTAAATTTTAGATTAGTATATATTACACAAGTTTAATGATCCGCATTCAATCTTAATTGTTAAATATAGTTCAGATACTTCTGTTTTTTTATAACTAAATTCAAATGTCACGAATAAGTGGAGCGTAGCTGACCAGCAAAGCCTTTGACGGAGTGTTGCCGAAAATCCATCCAGATTTGTCTCAAAAATTCGTGTCACAGATTATTATTTTTATGGGAAATTGGGCATACGATCAAGCGGCTCACCTGATGGGAAGTGATTACCGTCACCCACGTACATACACCAGAGGAGCTGCAGTATGTATTCCTGTTGTTATGGAGTTATGCCGTTTTGGCTTATACAGCTTCAACGGTTTTTGCGCCTACACTCTGGAGGCCTCAATTGCTTTTAGAGGATGCAGATGCGTTGTCGGCCCTTTAAAGACATCTGAAGTATGGGAGGGATTATGAGGAGGGTGATTGCAGAAGAGGGTAGTACGAGATGGGGTATTTTGCGGGGTCCTTGTACCATTTCGGTCAAGGTGGCCCATTAGAAAAGCCGCCGCTTAACTGTACCACGTAAAAATTCTGGTATACTGTCACTGAGCTTACCAACTCGCTTAGCTAGCGTAATGGGCCAACCTTCCATAAAAAACATGCTAGATTTTGATAGCGCTTTATGGGAAAGGCCAGTTCATCATTTGACTATCAAAGGCTATCGATTTAAAATAACTTTGCAACCTAATAAATTTCGACTTACATCACGAGCATCGAATATTATTCGAAGCATGTGCAGCCTGTTGTATTAGTTGATTTTTGTTATTACAATAAGGGGAAAATCACGCGCACAGTCTTGCTTCTATATAACATAAGCATCAAAGAAAAAAAAATTGCCCCTTAGTCTCGGCTCTTCAATTGGTCATTGCTTCTCAAACTTTAGAGAGAATTTAATATAGAAACATTAGTTTATTTCAAATAAATATACGTGTGTTGTAAGGAGGAATATTTGTCCTCCAACGGTCAACCTCACCGCATATGATTCACGAGGCTCTGGCAACAATACATCCAACTATACCGTACCCAAATCCCACAGGCTAGTGATGGGGAGCAGCATCTCTAGTACAGGGACCAAATAGACTTCTCGGCGTGGTAAATATGAACAAATCTTCTATTTATGATATGCCAGCTTCTGATGGTGCTTGCATGACAAAGCCTATATCTAACAGTCAACTTATACTTGCTGATAAACAAGGAATATACGTATTTATGTTTCGTACAGTTTAAAACTTACATTTCTCAAGAGAATTAAAACTTTACTTACACACGAAGTATCAGAGATAAAGTTTCAGAAACTAAATTTACGGGCAATTTAGTCTGCACTTAAATATGTTTGAGCATTGTTTATTATATACACAGTTTTAATTTTAATATAACTCGATCATTTGGTAATTAAAAAGAAAATTTAGCGTTTTTTTTTCTGACATACCTATACTTACTTTACTGCTTATGTATTTATTATTAAAGTGCTCTTGTAAAAATCCAATGGTTATTATCACAATGGAAAATGTATAGCAGACTTTATCCCGGATTTAATTGGTTTTACTTTATTTATTTAGATCCTATATTTGCTACACACTATGAGATGCCGTGAAGTGCTTTCCCTAGAGTTATTATTACCTATTATTAAAATATCAGCTTTGGACACATGAATAAATCCCAAAAAAAAATATTTTATCAGCTTCTGAAGAAGAAAGCACTTACGTACGATTATAATAAACTTCATAGTTACCTTCTTTTTCTTCTGTGATGTAATGGAATGCCTAGATCCAGCAGTGGGTTAGTGCAGACCGATATCAATTCTGAATAAATTTTGTGATATTTTCCATTATTAATATAATTATTCACATATCCTAAAAACGACATAGAAACAAAAATCCACACATAAAAAGCATATTGAAAACAGGTAAATAATACGGACTAAAACGCAAATTACTAAAATACTCAAAGGGCTTCATGTTTCACCGCACAAAAACAAAATCATAATGATGTAAATTGATTCAAGCGGAGTTACGAGCAACATAATTTACTTTAATATACATATAACTATGGAGCTTTTTCTTCCAATATTAAAATATGTAAACCCATGTTCACATTTACTTGAGTTACATATTTGAGTCGCAACATACAACATTTATACTTATACGAGTAAACATTTATACTCATTAGGTTTCTATAACCCATGACTTGATAGCATCTCCCATTGGCACCACCACAATCTTCACGCACGGTTGGCGATAGTAATGCTAGACGCCTCGCATCTACTATACTCTGGCTAATTTTACTACAAACCCACCATACAGCAATAAATAAGAAAATTGATGGAACAAGTATTTCAGTCCCACGAACAAGTATTTGTATAGAATCGCACAAGTATAGCAACAATTCCGAACATAAAAATAGTATTGTAACGCATAAAAAGGTTGGCAATGAGGCAATTTATTTCTTTAGACAGCAACTAGTTAAAATTTTACGGAAAATATTTCACAAATGAATTGTATTCAAAACAGTGTGTAGAAAACCACGCGCGGGCATCAAGCGGACCACAGATAGAAAGAGTACCTTTCGTTATACAAGTAGCGGCTGATTACGATCCTATCCTCCCATAGGAATGCACAGGAGTACCATATGCCTACATTAAGTTTGTCCAAGAGTAAAGGAAGAGCCGAATCGGGTAAGATTAAATTTTGTTCACACACACATTCAGTGTTTGTGAAAGTTAATTAAAAATTACGTTGTAAAGAATTCAACTAACAGAATGTTGACCTGTCGTCAACAAACAAAGAGTTGGCTTTAAAATACTGCCGAGCAGAACGTAGTGTCGAAAACGCGCTTGTTAATGTGATTGCTAATTTGTCATGCCTGCAATATTTCGACGTTGAATGCTTAATGAACCTGTTTAAGTTTTGTAAGGCAACCGTATTTGTGAATGAAGTATAATCGTTTAAACACATATAAGCCCCTCACTTAAGGTTTGCCATTATCACGAAGGTTTCGATAAGACAGATAACAAAACCTGGCACGCTATGATTTGCTCGTTGTAATACCATGCGAGGAGGAGTTAGTGAGCGTAGTGGTGGTAGAGATGCTGGTATACATTACTAGTCTGTGGGAATTGAGTTCCGCAGAGAAGTATGAATTTTTCACAGCGGCCATCTCTAATCCTTGTTCAGCACTTAATATCGGACATAACCGGTCACTAAACCGGTAACCGAGAACGTATATATTTTTTTTAAAAATATAAATGAAAAAAGAAATAAAAAAAAATCAAATACAATGTTTTGGATCAGGGAAATCTTGAACAAATGAAATTTTTCATCTGTTGAAACTAATTATCCAAACCGAGTAGGGGCTTTGATTAAGCGAAATCCGGAAACCGTCTCGAAAATCGATACAACTCCGTAATTAAGAATCTGTAATCATTACTGGACATCAAAAACATAGTTTTAATAATTAAGTAATTGAAGATTCAAACTTTGGTTTTTCTTTTAATTGAAAACATTGAACAATGGCCATAAAATTGTTGGTTTCTTTGTGGATATAATATGTATATAACACACTTAGGCCTTCCTGTTTCTCTATAAAGGAGCTTCTATTAATAATATTATACTATGTAAATGGTTCAATGGCCCTTTTTTATACGAAAGGAAGAAAAGAGACGAATGAGCATGCGACCCCCCTGATGGTAATTGATTACCAACGTTTCCGGCCTTCAAGGATTTTTGGGGAGTGGTTGGAAGGAAAATTAATAGAAGAAGTAGATATGGGATGGGTAGAGGGGCCTCCGGTTATCTCACTCACCGAACGAATCGCAGAAGCACAAGTTGCCGTATTCTGCACACGACGTCAGTATTCTGCGAGGCCGTGGTCGATGCGGCGTATTCGAGCAGCAACCAGAAAACCAATCCTTCAACTACTGTCAAAATGAAGCACGAAGTTTAAACGTAGCAATGTATAGTAAGATAGCATAATAACACCGAAAATTTACAACATGTGTAACAATAACCCTTTTAGGTATTTGAGAACCACTTTACCCAGCTGTAGCAACTAACAGGCTGCTACTTTACTTTCCTTTTATAATAATAACGTGTAACATAACAATAAATATTAGTATACTTAACGTAACTTACGCTTGCGTGTTTAAAACAGATAAAGACTTAACGAACATCTAATTAAATATATCTTAAGAACAACATGTAATTTGTCTTAATGATGTTTACACACTTATTGCTATTGATTTTTCTTATTTTCTACAGCTCTTACGTCACAGTGTTTACAATCACAATGTATCAATTTTCAACGCCAGGGTAAGGATTTTAAGATAATTTCAATACTATCGACCAATTCCTGTATAACTGGTTTCTCAGAAACGGCTCTAACGATTTCGATGAAATTTTGTTATACCTGAAATAATGTTTCACTTTCCAACCAGCAGGAAAGCAGCCTCAAGCTGGGTTTGCTTTTAAGTTTTTACTGCTTGTATAAAGTTTTAAAGATTTATTATTGTATTTATCACTCTAAATTATATAAGTAATCAAATACAATAAGTCAATTGCAGTATAACATCCATCCGTTCATTTAAGTTTATATAAAGACATTAAAAACTTATTCCAATTTAACGGAGTCTGTGCTAGAACTGTTCGAAAGTCAGTAATTAACAATCTGAAATAGCCTCTGCAGGTCATCAGAAACTATTTTATTCAGCAACTTTAATTGGGAACTAAATCTGCACCAAGGCGTAATACCTGGCGTTAATTAATAAGATTTCAGGGCGCACTACTTGTTAAATCGTCGTGATTGCAATACAAGTTTTTTTCGTAAAATGTAAACTTAACTTAGCAATTTAATTTTCTGAATTACAATTGTAAGAACTTAATAATGAACTTAATTCATTTACTACTAGAATACCAATACAAATGTTTTATTTCTTAATGTATTTGTTGTGTATGAGAAAACTTACGAAAAAAAAAAGTTAAGTCCGATAGCGACTTAACTTTTTTTTTATGAGATAGGCGGCAAACGAGCAAGCGGTTCACTTGATTGTACGTGATTACCGTCGCCCACGTACATCTGCAATACCAGAGGTGCTGCAGGTGCGCTGCCGGACTGACTGACGGACGGATATTTGGGAGATGGAAGGGAGTATGAGGAGGGGGAGTGGGTCTCCTGATACCTCACTCACCGAACGAAACACAGAGGCATCAGATGCTTCTAATTCATACCGGTATTCTACGAGGTAGTGGTGGTCAACCCGGTCGAGCCGGTCCATTCGAGCAACAGCAAAAGCCGCCCCTTTGCTCTACCACGTACTAAACAAAATGAAGAAGAATGAATAGAATTCTGCTGACTTCTAGTCCGATCACTGACTGATGTGATTCACAAACAAATATTTCAAAAGTAGTATTTAATTTATTCTTTCATTTATCCCTTATTCCAACTATTATAACTTTTACAAACATGCACATAAATAGCACAGTGCAGTACAGGCGATGTTATAGTGCTGTGAGTGGACGCGCAAATAGAGAGGCACTTGGGTATCTTTACTTTCCCATATCCGATGTACGCCTATGCTGATGCAGTGTCGAAGACACGGAACGTAACGCAAGAGAACCGGGTCCCAATAATAATCGTACGAGTTTTACACATATGTTGGTTTCCGCTAGGTATTGAACCCATGGCCCCATGGTAAGGTTAGGTTAGGTTAGGTTAGGTTAGGTTAGGTTAGGTTAGGTTAGGTCAGGTTAGGTTAGGTTAGGTTAGGTTAGGTTAGGTTAGGTTAGGTTAGGTTAGGTTAGGTTAGGTTAGGTTAGGTTAGGTTAGGTTAGGTTAGGTTGGGTTGGGTTAGGTTAGGTTGGGTTAGGTTTGGTTAGGTTAGGTTTGGTTAGGTTAGGTTAGGTTAGGTTAGGTTAGGTTAGGTTAGGTTAGGTTAGGTTAGGTTAGGTTAGGTTTGGTTAGGTCAGGTTAGGTTAGGTTAGGTTAGGTTAGGTTAGGTTAGGTTAGGTTCCCGTGTGGAGTCCTCCTATCGGGCGCGTCCCCAGGTGGCGGATAGGGAAAAGCTATCCACGGGGTTCTGTGGGTAGTACCGGGAAACCGGCGCGGACCAAAACTGGCTGGGTTCAGGGCGTACCTTCAGTTCCTTTAGGACTGAAAAACGGCCGTGGGCATGATGCCCTGCGAGGCGGGCCTACAAGGCGGGCTTCGGTTGCTCCCAGTATCCCTCTTCCTTCAGAGGGGACAGGGGATGTGACTGGTGTGGTGGTTGGCTAAATGTTTTAGCTACGGCTGGCGCCGGACGAACCGTAATCCCAATTGGGACCGGTGGCTCCAGGGGGGGGACAAAGGGGATGCGAGGAAGAAAACCTCTATAAAAAATAACTCCAATCCCAAGGTCTTGCGTGCCGATAGGATGAATGGCTGGGGGGGAGCCCAGTCGCTAGCGCTGGGGGGGGAAGGGATTAATCAGGGACCCCACCCTGTTAAAAAGGAACAAAAAAATGAAAGCAGGACCAAAAGTACACACTACCCAGGGTGGCGAATCCACCCCCGGGCCAAGCCCGGGCTGCCCCATCGTATCTGGGGGAGGCAAGGAACTGCATCCAAAAGAAACTGCCACGATAAACGTGGGTTCCCGAACATCTGGGGACAAAAATGAAAACAGAGGTGCCATATCTGGTGAACCATCTGTCCCGGTTCGTGACAGGGGTGGGCGTTTTACACGCCCGAATACGCCCGTTAGTCTGGCAGGTGAAAGCGACGGAGGGATGTCTGATGTGTCCTTCGCGTCGCTCACATCTGCCACTTCGTCAAAAGTGGGGAGGAAGAGGAGGGCAAGACCTCCGTGTGACGAGGTCAGAGCCTCTAAATTCACGGCGGTCTCTGCCACAGCCTCGGAAGAGGATGTGGCGACTGAGGAGGAGATGTTTGGGACCTCAACAACGCCCACAGACACCAGGGCGAAGAGAAGTCTTCCCGGTCCTGAGGAGCTGGCGCGTGATTTGCGAAGCCAGCCCAATGCTGCTCTGGGCGAGCATATTGATGCACAGCTCCAGGCAATAGAGTCGGTAGCGGACCGCTCCAAGAACCTCAAGGGTAACTTTGTCCGCGGTATAAGGTTGGCCGTGCGACACATAAAAGCCGCGACGGAGGAGCTTGCGCGGAGGTCCGCTGCCGACGATAGTGTCGCAAGGCTAGAGCGGGAAAATGCAGAATTACGTTCCCAGGTCTCTAGCCTTAACAACAAAATGGAGAAGCTTACTGAGGAAATTAACCACCTCAGTAAGCAGACACAAAAACGGGCTGAACCGGCTGAACAGTTCCTCCCGTTTGTTCGGCCGGCTCCAGTTGAACCGAGCCTCAGGGACGATCAAGAGGGCCTGATGGAGCGCATAGGCGCTCTAATAGAGAGTAAACTGGTGGCATTCGAGGCCAAATTATTTCCTGATAAGGTGTTTCGCCCACCTTTGGCCGCGAAATAGACGCCAGGTGCGAGCAAGGCGCTGCCACCGCCACCACAGGCTAAACCTAAAAGAATAAGGGCGAGGAGGAATAAGCCGTCCCATCCACCGGTGGCGGATCTGCCTCCTGTGACTGCACCGCTGCTGCAGGCACCAGCGCGTCCGGATACTGGTTCATGGGCAGACGTGATTAAGAGGCCAAAGCCACACAAGGCTCAACAACGGCCCACAATGGTTGCGGTTGGCGGCGATAAAGGCCGAGCACGGAAACAGAAGAGGAAGGCCGTCCGTGCACCATCATCTGCCGCTGTGACGATAACACTTCCGGAGGGCTCGCCGGTTACGTACGCCAAAGTGATGGAGGATGCCAAATGTAAAATTCGGCTGGCAGACTTCTCAATTGAGACAGTCCGCCAAAAGCGTGCCGTGACTGGGGGCATCTTGTTAGAGATCGGCGGACCTGATTGCGGCCCAAGAGCGGACAAATTGGCTGCTAAAATGCGCGAGGTTCTCTCAGACCTGAACGTACGGGTCAACCGCCCGGTAAAAACGGCCGAAGTTCGGCTGAGGGACCTCGACGATGCAGTCAGCGCCTCGGAACTCTCAGCAGCGGTTGCCGAAGCAGGGGGTTGCTCGGTGGATGACGTAAAAGTCGGAGATGTCCGCCGAACGATGAACAGCATGGGAACGTGTTAGGTGCGATGCCCTATCACCGCTGTTCGCAAGATAGCGGCGGCCAAATGCGTGAAAGTCGGGTGGGGGTCTGCACGGGTAAATTTACTGGAGCCTAGGCCCCTGCACTGTTACAGGTGCCTCGAGAAGGGTCACGTTGGAAGCAGGTGCCCTAACGAGGTTAACCGCAGCGCCCGTTGCTACGCCTGTGGTGAGCCTGGTCACAGGGCGAATCAGTGCACCGAGTCGAAACTGAAATGCCCACTCTGTTCAGACTTGGGTCGTCCTTCCGACCACAGGTTAGGAAAGCGGTGCGCCTATCCTCCGAAAAAAGGGGCCCGCGGGAGAAACGCCCTTACTACTTCGGCTCCCACCAACACGACGGCTGCAGTCGCAGGTCCGAGTCAGTTGGACTCGGAAATGGAGGTCATCGAGGCATAATATTCCCGCCCCTAAAAGTCCTCCAGGGTAACCTGAACCACTGTCGCAGTGCTCAGCATTTGCTGATGCAGACCATTGCGGAGTGGCGGGTTGCCTTAGCAGTAGTAGCGGAGCCCTACGTTGTCCCTGACCACCCCCGCTGGTTCGGCGATGACTTGGGCTCCGTAGCCATCTACTGGGGGGGCGGAGAGGGTGTCCCACCCTGCATCCTATTGGGGAGGGGCCAGGGCTTCGTTGCAGTGCAATGGGGCATCCTGGTCATTGTTGGCTGCTATGTCTCTCCCAACAGGTCGTTCGCCGACTACGAGTTGTACCTAGACGGGGTGGCGGACTATGTTCGTAGGAGCCTACCTCGTCCGTTTATTGTCCTGAGGGACTTCAATGCCCATGCAAGGGCGTGGGGGAATCCCAGAGATAGTTTAAGGGGAGAGGCGATCGGTCAAAGGCTGTTGGAGTTTATCAATCTCGTCGTCAAAAAAATATATCGGTACATAAGTATTTTTTTATGAGTATATAGATCGAGTGCGTGTGGTAGATAGACAGACGTTCAGTATGAACGCTGAGTCGGAAAGAAACGACTAGACTCGACAATGGCCGAATGGCACGACGCGACGTCCCATCCGAACGCTTTTACTCCCGTCCAAACGCGCCAATAAAGTGTAATGAGTTGATATTTAGAGAAGAAGTTACTTATTTCACTTACTCCTTACATAGAGATTACTCAAGAATTAATCCTAGTTAATGTTCTTGAATACAGTGTCTCAGTAAATACTAAAAGTTTAAGTTCAAGTAACTTTATTTAAAACATACGAATAAAGATAAGCAGTAGAGGTCCATTAGTACACCTGCTTAAAAACATCCCGTAGACGTAAGCTCAACATCCGATGAAGCTGCAAACGTCAAAAACTGCTAACAGCATTAACTTCACCGAATACATATATTAAGACGAGCAGACGCTCCCGTGTACCACTTCCAGTTTTTGATGATATTTCGTACAGCTATATTTTATGAGACATGGAAATAATTTTCAGAATTTGATATGGTCTTGGGCTATTTTCGCACAGAACGAGGTATTTATGTCCATAACTTTATGTATAAATTCGCCACAAATACCATGCAAGCCGTTCATAAATATTCTTAAACAGTCTATTTAAGTTATTTTTATGAAAAAGGTGGCCACCGATCAAGCGGCTCACCTGATGGTAAGTGATTATCGTCACTCACGTACATATGCAATACCAGAGGACTGTTGGTACCGGCCTTTAAGCATATTTGGAAGTTGGGAGGAAGGATGAGGATGGGGTATGGAGAGGGGAAGTGGGTGGGTAGGGTAACCTTGCTCAACGAACTAATTACAGAAGCACAAGATGCCTGCCCACTTCACGCCGGTATTCTGCGTGGTCATGATACTACCCCGGTCGAGGGGGTCATTCGAGCAGCAGCAAAAACCACTGCTTAGCAACCATGTACAAGTCCGCTGCTGCTGAGAGACCTCTCAAAGAAAACATTCACAAAAGGCGGCACGCATTTATCGAAAGGTTTGCTGACAATCACCAAGCTGAGCTGAGGGTTGGTGTGCGAAGCCCGGTACGCTCGCACTAGTGATGCAACCCCCCTGTCTGTGTAGTTCGAGATCGATGAATTTTATTTAAAAATAATTGAAGATGATCGTGTATTCCTGCTACAACTAAACTAATCCGCTGAAATTAATACATGCTCATCAATTTACCTAACTTAGCATTGAGGTTAATTTTTAATTTTTAAGTCGGTTACTGAATCCTTTGCTTTTAAGTCAGGACCGCCAGTGAAACCACCTTCAACACTGAAGAAAAGTGACGGTACTTATACACCCAGCAGCACAGAAACGGCTCAAGCCTTACTAAATAAATTTTATCCAGATGACAATTTCAACGATACCCGATATCATATGGAAACAAGGAGCTTTTCTTCAATCTCTCCAAACACTCCAGATGAACCCCCATTTACCAATGAAGAAATTATTTATAGTTTAAATAGTATGAGTCCAAAAAAGCTCCTGGCACTGACGGCCTCACGTCCGATATTTGCTCATTCTTCGCGAAATGTTTTCCAAACCTGATTACATCCGTCATGAATAGATGCCTCACTCTCGGTTATTTTCCTGAAATATGGAAACAGGCTTTCATCAAAATCATTCCTAAGCCCCGCAAAGACGACTACACTGATATTTCCTCTTTTCGACCTATTGGCCTAATCAACGTGTTTGGCAAATTACTCGAGAAGCTTATCACACGCAGATTAACATACTTCATGCACCAAAACAATTTATTCAATTGCGCACAGTTCGGCTTCAAGGAACAAACATCCACTGTTAATGCATTCACTAATTTAATAAGTAAAACTAAAGAGTCCATAGCCAACCAAGATCAAGTACTTGCTGTCTCGCTGGATATACAGGCAGCGTTCGACTGCGCTTGGTGACCAGCCATACACCGTAAACTTTATAAAATTCAATGCCCCGTAATATTTATAACATTTTACTCAATTATTTCCAACGCCGTTCAGCAATCATTAATTTTAGCGACAGTTCGGCTAGCAAAACTTTAACGAGAGGGTGTGTACAGGGTTCTGTCTGTGGACCGTTTCTCTGGAATTTAATTGTCGACGAGTTGCTGGAAATGGACATGCCTTCGGGATGTGCAGTTCAAGCTTTCGCTGACGACATTCTTCTTTTAGCACACGCCAAAATGGTCAGTGATCTACAATACAACGCCAATCGTGCATTAGACATCATCGCAAACTGGGGCAAAGACATGAAGCTAACTTTCGGAATTCCTAAAACGCAAGCAATCACCTTTATCAGCAAGGCCGCCAGATGCAATTTATTTATGTCGGGATGTAGAATAAAATTCTCTAACGAAATTAAACTCCTCGGAATAATAATAGATAAAAAACTAAAATTCATGAAGCATGTCGATTACATCATTAACAAAACCCGCAAGTTGTATAGTAAATTAATAATCTTTGTAAAACCCACATGGGGTATCCACGCCGAAAATATTAATATAATTTATAGTCATGTCATAGAACCCATTGTTTGTTATGCTGCTTCCATCTGGTGCTCAGCGGTCGAATACCGATGCGTTGCGGAGAAGCTGCTGTCTATGCAACGTGGCTTCGCCCTCACTATCATCCGAGGTTTTCGGACAGTGAGCACAGTAGCCAGTATAACTCTCGCCCAACTAAGTCCTCTTCCAGCAAAAATTCAGGAAATGGCTGATAATGAACGAACTAGAATATCCCACAAATCGCAATTTCTCCCCAGTGATATCACTCCAGACTCACCTGCAAAACCTGGAGAGCTTCTTCATCCATCCCTAAGGAAACCAATCGAATACTACAAAGAGCTGTCACCCGGATATATACTGATGGTAGCAAATTTGACACAAAGGTAGGCGCAGCCGTGGTAATTTACAACCCGGCGGGAAATACAATAACCCAAAAATATAAATTGCACGACACATGTTCAGTGTTCCAAGCTGAACTGTTAGCCATCTCTATATCATGCCAGTGGGTGGAGGAGAATAGAGCTACTCCGGTCTACCTATTCTCAGACAGCAAATCAGGCCTACAAGAAATAGCTAACCCTTACAGTCACAATTCCTTCGTGGTATCCATTCATAACATCCTACATCAATGCCGAATCATAAACTTAAATATTAAATTTTCTGGGTCTAAGGTCACTCAGGTAACACTGGTAATGAACAAGCAGATGCAGCAGCAAAAAGTGCAGCTGCATCACACCGTCCATGGGATTACTCCCAATTCCCCCTGAGCTATGTCCGATATCTTAATCGAGAACGAACAGAGAACAGCATAGAATTTTACTCTCAAAATAATAGTTGCATTTATACAAAACCCTATGTCCTACATTCGAAAATCTCACCGTCACTCTAAACGCACTAAAACCCAATTTCTTCATAACACAATTTCTCTCGAACCATGGATACCACAAAGAATACTTGTTCAGATTTAAAATTACGAATGATGCATTGTGTGCCCATGCGACAACACAACCGTCCAAACTATTATACACCTAGTAAGAGCATGTCCCATATTTAGTAAAACCAGATTGGATCACGAAATAGTATGTACAGGTCTTAGGATAGAACCATATGCGATATCACAAATTATAACAAAGGAAAGTAGCGTAGAATCATTTAAAACACATTTAACATATATAGTAAACAACTTAAAAAAGGTAAATAATGAGAGTAGCCGTTAAACTGTCACTGCCCGTTCTCTTAGTTACTATCTAGTTTTAAGTCCTTATAATTTTATATAAATAACTAAATTTTTGTTTTATTGTTTGTTTATCAGTCGATTGTGTAACAATTTTATTTTCATACTCTAATTATTGTATTCTTTATGTTAGTTTTCAATTACTTTTAATTTTAATTAGGCTAAGGTTGTAAATAGTAAAAACTATTTTATTCAATAATTATAAATACTTTAAGTTAATGTCCATAAAGCGAAACAATTTATATTAAATGTAATAAATATTATTATATGTTAACCATACTAGTCATACATTAACAACGGCGCCGTAAGGGAATTTATACCGATAGCAATCTCTTATGGTAAGAAAGAATGGAGAGGGAAAAAAAAAAACACTTAACCTAACCTAACCTAACCTAACCTAACCTAACCTAACCTAACCTTTCCTATCCTAACCTAACCTAACCTAACCTAACCTAACCTACCCTATCCTAACTCTAACCTAACCTAACCCAACCTAACCTAACCTAACCCAACCCAACCCAACCTAACCTAACCTAACCTAACTCTAACCTAACCTAACCTAACCTAACCTAACCTAACCTAACCTAACCTAACCTAACCCAACCTAACCCAACTCTAACCTAACCTAACCTAACCCAACCCAACCTAACCCAACCTAACCTAACCTAACCTAACCTAACCTAACCCAACCCAACCCAACCCAACCTAACCCAACCTAACCTAACCCAACCTAACCTAACCTAACCTAACCTAACCTAACCCAACTCCAACCTAACCTAACCTAACCCAACCTAACCTAACCTAACTCTAACCTAACCTAACCTAACCCAACCTAACCCAACCCAACCTAACCTAACTCTAACCTAACCTAACCTAACCTAACTCTAACCTAACCTAACCCAACTCCAACCTAACCTAACCTAACTAACCTAACCTAACCTAACCTAACCTAACCTAACCTAACCTAACCTAACTCTAACCTAACCTAACCTAACTCTAACCTAACCTAACCCAACTCTAACCTAACCTAACCTAACCTAACCCAACCTAACCCAACCCAACCCAACCCAACCTAACCCAACCCAACCTAACCCAACCCAACCTAACCTAACCTAACTCTAACCTAACCTAACTAACCTAACCTAACTAACCTAACCTAACCCAACCTAACCTAACTAACCTAACCTAACTCTAACCTAACCTAACCCAACCCAACCTAACCTAACCTAACCTAACCTAACCCAACCCAACCTAACCTAACCTAACTCTAACCTAACCTAACCCAACCCAACCCAACCCAACCCAACCTAACCTAACTCTAACCTAACCTAACCTAACCTAACCTAACCTAACTAACCTAACCTAACCCAACCCAACCTAACCCAACCTAACCTAACCTAACCTAACCTAACCTAACTCTAACCTAACCTAACCTAACCCAACCCAACCTAACCTAACCTAACCTAACCTAACTCTAACCTAACCTAACTCTAACCTAACCTAACCTAACCCAACCCAACCTAACCTAACTCTAACCTAACCTAACTAACCTAACCTAACCTAACTCTAACCTAACCTAACCTAACCTAACCCAACCTAACCTAACTCTAACCTAACCTAACTCTAACCTAACCTAACTCTAACCTAACCTAACCTAACCCAACCCAACCCAACCTAACCTAACCTAACCCAACCCAACCTAACCCAACCCAACCTAACCTAACCTAACCCAACCTAACCCAACCTAACCTAACCCAACCTAACCTAACTAACCTAACCTAACCCAACCCAACCTAACCTAACCTAACCTAACTAACCTAACCTAACTAACCTAACCTAACCCAACCTAACCTAACTAACCTAACCTAACTCTAACCTAACCTAACTAACCTAACCTAACCTAACCTAACCTAACTCTAACCTAACCTAACCTAACCTAACCTAACCTAACTCTAACCTAACCTAACTCTAACCTAACCTAACCCAACCTAACCCAACCTAACCTAACTCTAACCTAACCTAACCTAACCTAACTCTAACCTAACCTAACCCAACCTAACCTAACTCTAACCTAACCTAACTCTAACCTAACCTAACTCTAACCTAACCTAACCCAACCTAACCCAACCTAACCTAACTCTAACCTAACCTAACCTAACCCAACCCAACCTAACCCAACCTAACCTAACTCTAACCTAACCTAACCTAACCTAACCTAACTCTAACCTAACCTAACCTAACCTAACTCTAACCTAACCTAACCTAACTCTAACCTAACCTAACTCTAACCTAACCTAACTAACCTAACCTAACCCAACCTAACCCAACCTAACCTAACTCTAACCTAACCTAACTCTAACCTAACCTAACCCAACCCAACCTAACCTAACCTAACCTAACTAACCTAACCTAACTCTAACCTAACCTAACCTAACCTAACCTAACCTAACCTAACCCAACCCAACCTAACCTAACTCTAACCTAACCTAACTCTAACCTAACCTAACCTAACTCTAACCTAACCTAACCCAACCTAACCTAACCCAACCCAACCTAACCCAACCTAACCTAACCCAACCTAACCTAACTAACCTAACCTAACTCTAACCTAACCTAACCCAACCCAACCTAACCCAATTGCGCTTGGCTAATATAGCCCTGTGGCAGTATTACCCTGCCCCCAGCACCCCCGTGGTGCTATGCACAGTGACTCGAGACCACTTCGAGTCACCGTCCACCCTGAGATCGTTTTACTGGACAACGCTTGTCCACGACCCCAGGGGCCCCGTTTCTGGTAGGGGAACACCATCAATATTTGGAGGGCCATGACGAGACGCACGCTCGCCTCTGTGGCCCCGTCTCCGAGCGGGATCTGTCCTCTCGCGTTCCCGCTCAGCAGCCTCCTTCTGGACCATCACGGTCTCACAGAATGCGGCTACGGCCCTCCACTCCGTATCCCCGCTCAGCATCGCCGACACGACTGCTGGCAGGCAGAGGTTTCGCCCAATATGGTTCACCAGGATCCTCCGCTCCGCCTCCCACGCTGGGCACACCATCAGTGTGTGCGATGCGGAGTCCTGGTCCCTTCCACCGCAGTGAAAGCAGCTCGCCGTCGCCTCACGTCCGATCTTACAAAGATAATCACCGAAACACCCGTGTCCGGTAACTATCTGTGTAAGCCCGTAGGTGAGTCTTCCTCCCCGTCGCTGCATCCAGGCTTCGAAGACCGGCAGGAAGGCTTCGACTACACGCTTGCGCGCATATTGCTCATCGCTGAGCCTAGCGCGCCATGTCGCAATGCGTTCTGAAGTTCCTGCCGTTTAATCGACTCGAACACCTCTTCTGGTTCGCTGCCACCGCTCTGGCGGAGGATGTGGATCCGGTTGTAAACCTGTGCATCCATGTCCGCCAGTAAGTCTAGAGGTGGAAAACGAGCCAGGACAGTTGCCGCCTCGAAGGATATGGTTCTATATCCTCGTACGATCCGTATGGCCATCCGCCGCTGGACACTGTAGATTTTAGATCTACAGCGTCGGATGGCAAGCCTTTTTGCCCATACGGGCGCCCCATATAAGGCTACGGATCGTACCACCCCTGCATAGAGGCGGCGAACTTCCTCCCTTGGTCCCCCAAGATAAGGCAGTAGTCTGTGCAAGGCATCCGCTACCCTCTCGATCCGGGGGACTAGGCGTTCGAAGTGTTCTTCGAAGCCCCAGCGACTATCCAGATGGAGACCCAGGTACTTCATGTACCGCCCCACTCTGGCTTCAGACTCCCCTACACGGACGCACGAGTCGGGTGGTTCCCTGCTCCGTGGCATTTTGTGGAGCCATAGCGCCTCGGTCTTATACGGCGCTATTTCCAATCCCAACTCGCGGATCTTAGCGACGACGATTTCCGCCCCAAGCTCGGCGAGCTCCTTGGCCCTCTCGAAGGTGTCCCCGCTGGCTACCACCAGTGTGTCGTCTGCATAAGACGACATTTACCATAGGGGGGAGATCGACACGCAGGACTGCGTCTTACGCGATGTTCCACAGTAACGGGCCCAGCACCGACCCCTGTGGAACTCCGCACTGGATTTCCCTCCGGATCTTCTTGCCGTCTTTGCTCAGCGATGAGCGATATGCGCGCAAGCGTGTCGTCGAAGCCTTCCTGCCGGTCTTCGAAGCCTGGATGCAGCGACGGGGAGGAAGACTCACCTACGGGCTTACACAGATAGTTACCGGACACGGGTGTTTCGGTGATTATCTTTGTAAGATCGGACGTGAGGCGACGGCGAGCTGCTTTCACTGCGGTGGAAGGGACCAGGACTCCGCATCGCACACACTGATGGTGTGCCCAGCGTGGG
Source organism: Bhutanitis thaidina (assembly GCA_029286595.1). Classification (NCBI taxonomy): domain Eukaryota; kingdom Metazoa; phylum Arthropoda; class Insecta; order Lepidoptera; family Papilionidae; genus Bhutanitis; species Bhutanitis thaidina. Next base: position 3,250,266 of record JAGSMS010000003.1, read on the forward strand.
AGGCGGAGCGGAGGATCCTGGTGAACCATACTGGGCGAAACCTCTCCCTGCCTGCAGTCGTGTCGGCGATGCTGAGCGGGGATACGGAGTGGAGGGCCGTAGCCGCATTCTGTGAGACCGTGATGGTCCAGAAGGAGGCTGCTGAGCGGGAACGCGAGAGGACAGATCCCGCTCGGAGACGGGGCCACAGAGGCGAGCGTGCGTCTCGTCATGGCCCTCCAAATATTGATGGTGTTCCCCTACCAGAAACGGGGCCCCTGGGGTCGTGGACAAGCGTTGTCCAGTAAAACGATCTCAGGGTGGACGGTGACTCGAAGTGGTCTCGAGTCACTGTGCATAGCACCACGGGGGTGCTGGGGGCAGGGTAATACTGCCACAGGGCTATATTAGCCAAGCGCAAGAGGGGCCACGGTTGTGTTCCGAACGGAAATCCCGTGACCCCTCGCCGGTGCTGATGGCGACCACCGTAGGGTTTTAGTCGGTGGGAGTCCGACATAACCCGGCTACCTCGCAGGGAGCTGGGTATCCATAAGGGATTTCCCCACGAAAAAAAGGTTAGGTTAGGTTAGGTTAGGTTAGGTTAGGTTAGGTTAGGTTAGGTTAGGTTAGGTTAGGTTAGGTTAGGTTAGGTTAGGTTAGGTTAGGTTAGGTTGGGATTGGGTTAGGTTAGGTTAGGTTAGGTTAGGTTAGGTTGGGTTAGGTTAGGTTGGGTTGGGTTAGGTTGGGTTAGGTTGGGTTAGGTTGGGATTGGGTTAGGTTAGGTTAGAGTTAGGTTAGGTTAGAGTTAGGTTAGGTTGGGATTGGGTTAGGTTAGGTTAGGTTAGGTTAGGTTGGGTTAGGTTGGGATTGGGTTAGGTTAGGTTAGGTTAGGTTAGGTTAGGTTAGGTTGGGTTAGGTTAGGTTGGGTTAGGTTAGGTTGGGTTAGGTTAGGTTGGGTTAGGTTAGGTTAGGTTAGGTTGGGATTGGGTTAGGTTAGGTTGGGTTAGGTTAGGTTAGGTTAGGTTAGGTTGGGTTAGGTTAGGTTGGGTTAGGTTAGGTTGAGTTAGGTTAGGTTTTTTTTTTTTTAAAGTAATAGCTTTCTATCTCCAACATAATCGGAGCTTTGGCTGTTATGTTTATTATTTCTTACTATTCTATTTATTTATTTCTTAAATATAATATATTAAGTTGTTTTTGCAGGAGTTGTATGTACATTGTTTTAATCTTCTATTCCTAAAGTAATGTTAACATCTTATTTTTAACAGTTTGTTCTTACACTCTACATTTTTATTTATCTATTTTCGTACACTATACTAGTCTATAATATATTTCATTATATTATGATAGCATTATTACTTGCTACGCTGTTTTGTTCCTCTTTACGACATTTTGAGCGATTTCGATGCAGTAGTTTAAGAACACGTCTCTTTTTTGACTGTTTATGATGTTCGGTACGTTTTCCCTTACTATATTTTCATTTATTTTGTTTCTTAGTTCTAGTCTTTGTATTGCAGGTATTGGGCAGTCAAAAAGGATGTGTGGGACTGATTCCTGCGTTCCTGGCTCGCATGCGCACGATGAGCTCTCTTTGCACTTAAAGCGATTCAAGTACTCCGAGAACCCACCGTGCCCTGTCATAATTTGCGTAACCATGTAGTCGACTTTTATTTTGCGGATCATCCGGTACGCCGTCACAGCATCCGGGAAGAATATTTTTGTGACCAACGCGGTTTCTCCAATTTGATATCTACGATTCCATTCGTCAAGCGTTGCAAGTCGAATGCTTCGCTTGGCGAATGAGACCGGGTACAAATCATAATCAGGTCTCCCCCCTGGAGCCCAAGGCGGCGCTTTTGGCAAGCTGGTCAGCTCTTTCGTTGCCCTCCATCCCTGCATGGGCCTTGATCCAGAATAAGGTAACAACTTTACCCTGGAGAGATGTTGTTGTTAGATTATCTCTGCTCTCTACTGCAAGAGGATGGAGGCAACTATGATTTATGACCGTTTGTAGAGCTGCCATTGAGTCGCTGTAGACTCCAAAGGAAGACGCTGAGTGTCCGAGAATTACCTGTGTGGCCTTGCATATGGCCAGAAGCTCAGCCTGGTAGACGGTGCAGTACCCTGGGAGAGCAAGCTTGATGGCTTTTGTTTCGGTCTCGCTGTTCCACACAGACACGGCAGCGCCGACTTTGCCCTCAATCTTGCTCCCGTCAGTAAATATACGAACGTCATAGTCACTGTTTTGAATGAGCTGCTCTCGATCTACCAGGCTCACGAGCTTCAGGCTGATACGCTCGGCGGGATGTGGCGCCGCAATGGCCGGGGCCATCCGCTCGATCTCCCTGTCCCCCAGACCCAGCTGAGGCACTCCCCTCTTGGCCCCGTACAGTGAGGCCGCCTCACGTACTCTGAGATCAAGGGGAAGTATCCCAGCCAGCAGCAGCGCCGAGTTCAGGGAGACCGTCCGATAGCCCTTACAAATTCTCTGTGCTATCCCACGCTGGACCACTTGAAGCTGTTTAATCGTCATCAGCTTCTCCGCCGCCGGTGCCCACACGCTAGCAGCGTACAGGATGATCGGCTCTATCGTAGCCGTATAAATTATCCTTATTACTTCAGGGTGGAGACCCCAGCTCACTCTCGCCGCTCTAGAGAGTTGTTTATATATTCCGATGGCCTTCCTGCAGACATTCGCCACGTGAGTGTTGAAAGCCAGCCTGTCATCCACGGTGACACCAAGAAGTTTTATTTCCCTGGACATGCCAATGTCGATCCCTCCCATCCTTAGACATGGGGCGTCGTGTTTAAGTTTTCTGGTAATAACCATCGCGTTTGTTTTTTCCGGCGCAAATTTAAGCTTATTTTTGACACCCCACGTCCGAACATGTTCGAGAGCGGCATTGGCGCGTCCTTGCACCTCTAGTGCGGTGTCACCATCGAAGACAAGCACGACGTCGTCCGCGAAAGTCTGACCATACACACCCCATTTTCTAGTCTTTTTAAGAGGGGGTCCAGGAGGAGATTCCACAAGATTGGTCCTCCAATGGAGCCCTGGACGCACCCCTTGGTGGTGATCTTAGTGCACTCCTCTCCTGCATACCTAACCACTACCTCTCTGTTCCTCAGGTAGCTATCAAATACCTTCCTGAGGTTCAGTGGGCACTTTTCCTCAGCCAGTCGGACTCGTATAGCTGGCCACCAGGCGCTATCGAAGGCTCCCTCTATGTCCAAAGAAACCAGAACAATTATTTTCTTTTCATCTAATTTCCTGTAAATTTGTTGCATTAGGTTATAGAGGGAGTCCTCGGTGCTTCTCTGGGGCATAAATCCATACTGGCGGGTACTCATTTTAGGCAGCAGATGGAATTTGAGGCGTGACACTAACATTTTTTCATATATTTTGCCTAGTATAGGCAGTAGACCAATTGGTCTATATGATTTAGGGGCGGCGTAGTCAGTCTTTCCCGGCTTTCTCAACATCACGACCGTAGCTTTCTTCCAAGGCTCCGGAAAGTGATGGTATTCCAGACACTTGTTCAAAAATATCAAGAATACAACACTGTGGTTCCTGGTGACGTGTTGGCAAATGTCTGCAGTAAAGCCATCCGCTCCCGGGGCCTTTTTCGGGTTAAAGGATTCGCTGGCCTGTTGTAGCTCCGCCATGGTGAATGGTGGGTCGCAGGGCTCAACTTGCTTGCCATCATTCACTTTTTCGGCTTCGGCTCTGGTTTGACGGTGGTCGCTGTTTTCACCGTCAGTGAGATCTTCCGGATAGAAGGTCTCCGCTAGAAACTCGACGGAGCCCCTCCCATCCAGAGCCTCCCCTTCCTTCTCCAGCGGCTGATCCTCCTCCCTATTTGTGGTCCTTCCGATCACCCTATATATCCCCTCCCACACACCCTCCCTGTCCTGCTTACAGCAAAACTCCTTCCAACTTTCCGTCTGAGCCTTTGCCGCTTCTAATTCATACTTTTCTTTTTGTTCCAGGTACTCCTCGACGACCTTTGCCCTCCGGATGGGGGCAGCGTTCCTGATTCTGCGTTTTTTAGTGGCGACGTTTCTCTTTAGCTCTGCGAGTTTCTCGGACCACCACGGCAGGGTAAGTGTTTCGTTTGATTTTTTAGTTGGCATCGACTCTACGCAAGCGTCCGTAATTGACTTTGTAAGGCCTAGTGTGGTGTTATTAAGCTGTTCAGCACTCCGTACATTGGTGAGTTCCGCGGTGGTAAATTTATTTTCTATTAATTTTGATTTAGTTTCTCACGAAAACTCATCCAATTGGCTTTCTTCGTGTTGAACAGCCTAGTGGTCCTTTTATTTTATGCCCTTGGATTTTTGCAGCCGAATACTAAATACTATGCCGTTGTGGTCCGCGCTCGTTAGGCCCTCATCAACTCTCCAGTCTTCCACTACTCCGATTAATTCTGCTGAACAAGCTGTTACGTCCACAAAACTTTGGTATCGCTTACCCCTCGGATGGTATCAAAGGTCGGAGTTTCCCTCTATTTTGTATGTGCAGCCCCAGCTCATTGAGGGCCCCCAGCATCTCTTCACCTCGGTGGTCACTTAATGGACTCCCCACCATGAGCTTTTAGCGTTGGCGTCACCTCAACAATCCACTTTTGGACCCGATTTCTTTTCGATCCGCGCTAGATGTTCTAAGTCAGGAGTGATGGGCTGACCGCCCTCGGAGTTCTCGAAGTAAAAGGAGACAAGCGTGATCTCCCAAGCACTGGTGCGGAGTCCCACCACCACGATATTATTTGTGGTGAGCTTCGGGTATTGGACCACGTTTAGGTCAGGGTTAAAGACAGCTATCGCTGCTTTAACTGTTCCGTCTCCTGGACCAGTGCTTTGGAAGACTCTTACGCCCCTGTAACTCTTCATCACTTTGAAAGCTCCGACATACGGCTCCTGAATTAGGGCTGCTGATATACCGCGATTTTTCGCTTCGATCAGCAGCTCATTGGTCGCCAGCTTCATGCGTTGGAGGTTCGCTTGTGCTATTTTGTAGCGAGTATGTCCATTTTGGGTGCCCTCAGCAATAGGCTATCGTTGAGCGGGCCAGTTCGTCCCATTTCCGACGTATTGGGCAGTCGTGGCTGAATGCGTTGTGTGCCGCATGGTCCATTTTTGCCCTGACGCAGTTTTGCAAATCGGAGGTACGTCCGCCAGATAGTCAGTACATTCCGACTTCAGGTGAGGGCCGCCACAGTGGCTGCAGAGGTCCGCCGGCTCTTTGCAGAACCGCTTTCCATGCCCATAGCCCAGGCAACGTGTGCACTGGACCAGTGGTGTTTGGTCTTCGGCCTTAACCCGCTGGAGATCGATGTGGACCTTCGCAGCTTCCGTCACCCTCTGCCAGACAGTTGGGGAAACACCGATGACTACGTGGCTGGTGTGGGGGTTCCTGGTTTTCTTTCTATATTTTATAGATATTCTGCTTTCTTCCTCACCGAGGCCGCGAAAAACAGCCCGGTTCTGATTTCTCAGGGCTTTATAGATGTCGTCGTCAGTATTGACCTGCAAGACGTCCCTGAGGATCAGAAGCGGGTCCCTGTTCCCCACCTCCTCGATGGTGAGGTTAGCAGCTTCCTTTTCAAGCCTATCCCTTACTTTGCTTCTCTCCTCCTTAGTCCCAAAACCCATAATCACTTTCCTATCCTTTGCCTTCCTGACCCTCTCAACCTTTACCCAGCCCTCCTTGGCATCCACAGCATGTCGGACCCTCTCCAGTACCTCCTCTCCCGAGTCTGTTTCTACCCTCGAGGAGACCACCATGGAGTGCAGCGTCCTACGCCCGTGCGACGACCTCCCCCCCTGAGTCGCCGTCACACCAGCGTAGGTAGCCGCTCGCTCCAGTGACTGCATTTCCATCGTCCCCTTCAACTGTCCCATCATCCTATTCGTTTCCAGCAGCAGTTTTGTATGCTCTTCCATGCGTTCCACCCATTTTTGGTCCGCACTGACCGTAGGGGGAGCGTCAGCAGCTGTGTTTTTGGGCTCTGCTGCTCTTTGAGTTTCTTTTGCCCCGGCAGGCCCCAGTGCAAGCTCGGATTCCTTCACTAGCTGGTAAAGGCGCTCCAGAGCCCCTACCACGACGTTTTTGATTTCACTCTTCATGTTCCGGGACGCGCTAAGTTGCATCTTGGCTCTGCTAAGGCAGGCCTTCGCTTCTGCTGTCCTGGTACCGAAGCCTTTCTTCGGCGGACTTTTTGTCCCAGAGGATGGTCTTCCCGTCGCGGGCTTGACTCCGGCACCCTGTGTCTGTGTTACCTGCTGTCCCGGGCTTGCAGTGTCGGCCTGCGTCGTCAAAGTAGGAGTCGGGTCGCTATTTGCGCCGGCCTCCCACTCGTGGATACTACGCCGAACATTCTTCAAAGCGGTGGGATTGTCCGTCAGGGGTGCGGACCTCTGCGCACCTGCCGACTTTACGGGAGTCCTGTATCCAGCCCCAAACATTGTGGAGACAGTTGTACAGCGGAGTCAGTAATAATCAATTACAACTAGTATTAACAAATGAACTTAATAATAACTTAATAAGTAGGTTGGATAGGTTGGTTATTACAGTTTCTATTTAAAGATAGATAACTGCTAATGCAGTCAAATTTTTAAAATAACATTCTAATCCTATCTTAGTCTAGTGTGCAATAGCACATTTATCAATAATATTAAAATAGTCAAATAATAATTTAAATTTAAATTTGTATAAGTTCCTATGATATAGTCTTATGAATTTGTGCAATAGCACGTGTCACAGTCACTTTCTGTTCACTATTTTGAAGTATTAGCTCCACCAGGCTCCGCCGGTGGTCTTCGTGTTGCTCGGTGAGGGGGCCGACGTGCAGCCGGAGCTCGATATTCTGAGCCCTGTCTGCACACTGATGGTGGTCCTCAATGCAGTCCTCCGGCGTGTTTGATTTTTGTGCGGATGCCGGACCGGAAGATTCTGTTGGGGCCAAGTTATAGACGGCTTTGTGCCCTTTTGATTGAGCCCAAACTCGGCTTTCCAGCTCCAACGGGTGCCTTATTGAGCCGCGGGGGGGTGAGGTACCCGAAAAAGGGGAAGGGGAGGGGTCCAAGGGTCAGGGGTCAAGGGTCAGGGGTCAAGGGTCAGGGGGGGGGTCGCGTGTTCGTGGGGTCGGGGGTCGTAGGAGGGTCGAGGTGGGGGGATGTTTCGTATGGAGTCGAATGGGGCAAGGGTGCAGGGAAGTACTTAGGATGTACTAGGATGAGGTTAAGGGAAGGTATAAAAAAAAAAAAAAAAAAAAAAAAAAAAAAAAAAAAAAAAAGGGGGTGATAAGTATAAAAGGAAGGGGGGGTAACAAAAGAGAATACGGGGGGGTTGGTAGGGTCGTGGAGTCCCGATTTAGGTGAGACCAAACTCGGGTAGGATAGGTATAGGGGTTGAGGAATCCTCTCGGGTTTTACCTTTAACGAGTGATGGCTGGTCTGCGGGCGAATTCCTCGGCGGCTTCGGAGTCTCCGATGAGGGCTGCGCTGACTACACTGTAAGTCGCGCCTCGTGTTTCGAAACACGTGGTTAGCTGTTGAGGTTATTTTCCGCTTGAAACCACGTGTTTTTACGGATACTCATTCGTAAATAGCCCCAAAACCACTAGTCCGATTTTCGCACTCTTGGCGTCATTTAAACGGTCTTCACAGCGACTCTTCGTTGTAATAATCTTGTGATGACTGTATAGACCTGCGCTGTGTTTCACGCCGCCAAAGTTTCAGGGGTTCTACTCCGAAACCCGTGGAGTTAGACACTTGCCCACGCGTAACCTGGTAGGTTGTCACTGCACAATTTTCACTATTTAAGTTCCGCGTGCGTATCTAGACGCGTCTAATTTTAATGAATTTTTAAAGCGGACTAGATGTTGTGCGTGCAAAAGAGTGGTTAGGTTCCCGGTTAGGTTAGGTTAGGTTAGGTTAGGTTAGGTTAGGTTAGGTTAGGTTAGAGTTAGGTTAGGTTAGGTTAGGTTGGGTTAGGTTGGGTTAGGTTAGGTTAGGTTGGGTTGGGATTGGGTTAGGTTAGGTTAGAGTTAGGTTGGGTTAGGTTGGGTTGGGTTGGGTTAGGTTGGGTTAGGTTAGGTTAGGTTGGGTTAGGTTAGGTTGGGTTGGGTTAGGTTGGGATTGGGTTGGGTTAGGTTAGGTTGGGTTGGAGTTGGGTTGGGTTAGGTTAGGTTAGGTTGGGTTGGGTTAGGTTGGGTTGGGTTAGGTTGGGTTAGGTTAGGTTGGGTTAGGTTGGGTTAGGTTGGGTTGGGTTAGGTTAGGTTAGGTTAGGTTGAGTTAGGTTAGGTTGAGTTGGGTTAGGTTGGGTTGGGTTGGGTTAGGTTGGGTTAGGTTGGGATTGGGTTAGGTTAGGTTGGGTTGGGTTAGGTTAGGTTGGGTTAGGTTAGGATTAGGTTAGGTTAGGTTGGAGTTGGGTTGGGTTAGGTTGGGTTAGGTTGGGTTGGAGTTGGGTTAGGTTAGGTTGAGTTAGGTTAGGTTAGGTTAAGTTAGGTTAGGTTAGTTAGGTTAGGTTAAGTTAGGTTAGGTTAGAGTTAGGTTAGGTTAAGGTTAGGTTAGGTTAGGTTGGAGTTAGGTTAGGTTAGGTTAAGTTAGGTTAGGTTAGAGTTAGGTTAGGTTAAGTTAGGTTAGGTTGAGTTAGGTTAGGTTAAGTTAGGTTAGGTTAGTTAGGTTAGGTTAGGTTAGGTTAAGTTAGGTTAGGTTAGGTTAGTTAGGTTAGGTTAGAGTTAGGTTAGGTTAAGTTAGGTTAGGTTAAGTTAGGTTAGGTTGAGTTAGGTTAGGTTAAGGTTAGGTTAGGTTAGAGTTAGGTTAGGTTAAGTTAGGTTAGGTTAGGTTGAGTTAGGTTAGGTTAAGTTAGGTTAGGTTAAGTTAGGTTAGGTTAAGTTAGGTTAGGTTAGTTAGGTTAGGTTAAGTTAGGTTAGGTTAGTTAGGTTAGGTTAGAGTTAGGTTAGGTTAGAGTTGGGTTAGGTTGAGTTAGGTTAGGTTAAGGTTAGGTTAGGTTAGGTTAGTTAGGTTAGGTTAAGTTAGGTTAGGTTAGTTAGGTTAGGTTAAGTTAGGTTAGGTTAAGGTTAGGTTAGGATTGGGTTAGGTTAGGTTAGTTAGGTTAGGTTAGAGTTGGGTTAGGTTAGGTTAAGGTTAGGTTAGGTTAGGTTAGAGTTGGGTTAGGTTAGGATTGGGTTAGGTTGAGTTGGGTTAGGTTAGGTTAGAGTTAGGTTGGGTTAGGTTGGAGTTGGGTTGGGTTAGGTTAGGTTAGGTTGGAGTTAGGTTGGGTTGGGTTGGAGTTGGGTTAGGTTAGAGTTGGGTTAGGTTAGGTTAAGTTAGGTTAGGTTAGAGTTAGGTTAGGTTAGTTAGGTTAGGTTGGGATTGGGTTAGGTTAGAGTTAGGTTGGGTTAGGTTGGAGTTAGGTTGGGTTAGGTTAGGTTGGGTTAGGTTAGAGTTAGGTTAGGTTAGAGTTAGGTTAGGTTAAGGTTAGGTTAGGTTAGGTTAGGTTAGGTTAGGTTAAGTTAGGTTAGGTTGGAGTTAGGTTAGGTTAGGTTGAGTTAGGTTAGGTTAAGTTAGGTTAGGTTAGTTAGGTTAGGTTAGTTAGGTTAGGTTAAGTTAGGTTAGGTTGGAGTTAGGTTAGGTTGGAGTTGGGTTAGGTTAGGATTGGGTTAGGTTGGGTTGGGTTGGAGTTGGGTTAGGTTAGGTTAGGTTGGGATTGGGTTAGGTTGAGTTAGGTTAGGTTAGTTAGGTTAGGTTGAGTTAGGTTAGGTTAAGTTAGGTTAGGTTAGTTAGGTTAGGTTAGGATTGGGTTAGGTTGAGTTGGGTTAGGTTAGGATTGGGTTAGGTTGAGTTAGGTTAGGTTAAGGTTAGGTTAGGATTGGGTTAGGTTGAGTTGGGTTAGGTTAGGTTAGTTAGGTTAGGTTGGGTTAGGTTGGAGTTAGGTTGGGTTAGGTTAGGTTAGGTTGGAGTTAGGTTGGGTTAGGTTAGGTTAGGATTGGGTTAGGTTAGGTTAGAGTTGGGTTAGGTTAGAGTTGGGTTAGGTTGGAGTTAGGTTAGGTTGGAGTTGGGTTGGGTTGGAGTTGGGTTAGGTTAGGTTAGGTTAAGTTAGGTTAGGTTGGGATTGGGTTAGGTTGGGTTGGGTTAGGTTAGGTTAAGGTTAGGTTAGGTTAGGTTAGTTAGGTTAGGTTAAGTTAGGTTAGGTTGAGTTAGGTTAGGTTAGTTAGGTTAGGTTAGAGTTAGGTTAGGTTAGGTTGGGATTGGGTTGGGTTAGGTTGAGTTGGGTTAGGTTAGAGTTAGGTTAGGTTAAGGTTAGGTTAGGTTGGAGTTGAAATTATAAGGACTTAAAACTAGATAGTAACTAAGAGAACGGGCAGTGACAGTTTAACGGCTACTCTCATTATTTACCTTTTTTAAGTTGTTTACTATATATGTTAAATGTGTTTTAAATGATTCTACGCTACTTTCCTTTGTTATAATTTGTGATATCGCATATGGTTCTATCCTAAGACCTGTACATACTATTTCGTGATCCAATCTGGTTTTACTAAATATGGGACATGCTCTTACTAGGTGTATAATAGTTTGGACGGTTGTGTTGTCGCATGGGCACACAATGCATCATTCGTAATTTTAAATCTGAACAAGTATTCTTTGTGGTATCCATGGTTCGAGAGAAATTGTGTTATGAAGAAATTGGGTTTTAGTGCGTTTAGAGTGACGGTGAGATTTTCGAATGTAGGACATAGGGTTTTTGTATAAATGCAACTATTATTTTGAGAGTAAAATTCTATGCTGTTCTCTGTTCGTTCTCGATTAAGATATCGGACATAGCTCAGGGGGAATTGGGAGTAATCCCATGGACGGTGTGATGCAGCTGCACTTTTTGCTGCTGCATCTGCTTGTTCATTACCAGTGTTACCTGAGTGACCTTAGACCCAGAAAATTTAATATTTAAGTTTATGATTCGGCATTGATGTAGGATGTTATGAATGGATACCACAAAGGAATTGTGACTGTAAGGGTTAGCTATTTCTTGTAGGCCTGATTTGCTGTCTGAGAATAGGTAGACCGGAGTAGCTCTATTCTCCTCCACCCACTGGCATGATATAGAGATGGCTAACAGTTCAGCTTGGAACACTGAACATGTGTCGTGCAATTTATATTTTTGGGTTATTGTATTTCCCGCCGGGTTGTAAATTACCACGGCTGCGCCTACCTTTGTTTCAAATTTGCTACCATCAGTATATATCCGGGTGACAGCTCTTCGTAGTATTCGATTGGTTTCCTTAGGGATGGATGAAGAAGCTCTCCAGGTTTTGCAGGTGAGTCTGGAGTGATATCACTGGGGAGAAATTGCGATTTGTGGGATATTCTAGTTCGTTCATTATCAGCCATTTCCTGAATTTTTGCTGGAAGAGGACTTAGTTGGGCGAGAGTTATACTGGCTACTGTGCTCACTGTCCGAAAACCTCGGATGATAGTGAGGGCGAAGCCACGTTGCATAGACAGCAGCTTCTCCGCAACGCATCGGTATTCGACCGCTGAGCACCAGATGGAAGCAGCATAACAAACAATGGGTTCTATGACATGACTATAAATTATATTAATATTTTCGGCGTGGATACCCCATGTGGGTTTTACAAAGATTATTAATTTACTATACAACTTGCGGGTTTTGTTAATGATGTAATCGAAATGCTTCATGAATTTTAGTTTTTTATCTATTATTATTCCGAGGAGTTTAATTTCGTTTTATTCTACATCCCGACATAAATAAATTGCATCTGGCGGCCTTGCTGGTAAAGGTGATTGCTTGCGTTTTAGGAATTCCGAAAGTTAGCTTCATGTCTTTGCCCCAGTTTGCGATGATGTCTAATGCACGATTGGCGTTGTATTGTAGATCACTGACCGTTTTGGCGTGTGCTAAAAGAAGAATGTCGTCAGCGAAAGCTTGAACTGCACATCCCGAAGGCATGTCCATTTCCAGCAACTCGTCGACAATTAAATTCCAGAGAAACGGTCCACAGACAGAACCCTGTACACACCCTCTCGTTAAAGTTTTGCTAGCCGAACTGTCGCTAAAATTAATGATTGCTGAACGGCGTTGGAAATAATTGAGTAAAATGTTATAAATATTACGGGGCATTGAATTTTATAAAGTTTACGGTGTATGGCTGGCCACCAAGCGCAGTCGAACGCTGCCTGTATATCCAGCGAGACAGCAAGTACTTGATCTTGGTTGGCTATGGACTCTTTAGTTTTACTTATTAAATTAGTGAATGCATTAACAGTGGATGTTTGTTCCTTGAAGCCGAACTGTGCGCAATTGAATAAATTGTTTTGGTGCATGAAGTATGTTAATCTGCGTGTGATAAGCTTCTCGAGTAATTTGCCAAACACGTTGATTAGGCCAATAGGTCGAAAAGAGGAAATATCAGTGTAGTCGTCTTTGCGGGGCTTAGGAATGATTTTGATGAAAGCCTGTTTCCATATTTCAGGAAAATAACCGAGAGTGAGGCATCTATTCATGACGGATGTAATCAGGTTTGGAAAACATTTCGCGAAGAATGAGCAAATATCGGACGTGAGGCCGTCAGTGCCAGGAGCTTTTTTTGGACTCATACTATTTAAACTATAAATAATTTCTTCATTGGTAAATGGGGGTTCATCTGGAGTGTTTGGAGAGATTGAAGAAAAGCTCCTTGTTTCCATATGATATCGGGTATCGTTGAAATTGTCATCTGGATAAAATTTATTTAGTAAGGCTTGAGCCGTTTCTGTGCTGCTGGATGTATAAGTACCGTCACTTTTCTTCAGTGTTGAAGGTGGTTTCACTGGCGGTCCTGACTTAATTATCCTATTAGTTACGGACCAGACGTCCTCCTTTGCCTGTTTCTCGCAAAATTCTTTAAAATTTCGCGTAGAAGTTTCCCGGAATCTTTTGGAATATTTTGTTTTGAGGCGCTCTTTTTCTTGTAACGCGTCTTCGAGCGGCTTTTTCTGCCTACGAAGCTTTTGTATTTTATGATGATTACGTATAACTTCCTTCTTTAAATCTTCCAGCTCATCTGTCCACCAAAGGCATCGGTATTTTCGTCCTGAAGATCGCGGAATTACTTCGTCACACACCGTTTGAATCGCTGTTGTGACTGACTTGACAAACTCTTCCACTTCGGATGGTTGCATCTGATCGACAACAACATCGAGAGGTAGGTGTTCAGCAATTTTGGTTTTAAACGTAGTCGTTAGTTCGTCCCATTTTACATTATGTGTTATATCTGAAGGTAGTGGATTTCTTATGGAAGCTTCTTCTTATGCCATCGGTTTCAATAGAGAACACCACCGCCCGATGCTGAGAAGAGGGGCAAATAGCAGGATCAACTCTCCAATCCGACACACGATCATAGATGGAGCTAGAAGCTAATGTGATATCAATAAAAGAAAACCGCGTGCATCCATGTGTAGTCGTTTCAAATGTTGGAGTGAGACCTTTATTACAAAGAAACATGTCATTACCGTATGCTAGCTTTACTATAGTATTACCGCGAGAGTTAGCTCGATCACTGCCCCATAAAGGATGCCAACCGTTTAAGTCGCCACCCACAATCTGGTGGGAGTTTTTAGTCATTTTTAAAAAGTTTTCTACTTTACTGAGAGTGTTGTCTATGTCATTATCGGGCTCGACATAAACTGATGCTATAGACAACTTCCGACCTCCAATGCTTAACTGTACTGCGCTTATGTTTGATGTGGAAAATTGGGATAAGCCCAATATAGATCCGGAGGATGCTTTTGAGAAAATACAGGCTTTAACCCTATTGCCATTGGTGAATTGATAAATATTAATACCAGGAATGGTTTCCAGAGCCGACGTAAGGCTCCGACACGAGGGCAATCTGATGTTGCCCGGCCATAAAAGAGAGACAAAATTCGTGGAGACTGTTTTTTGATCTGTCTAAGTTGCACTGTAAAATAGTTAATTTATTGTGTTGATCCATAATCGATTCTATTGGTAATTTTCTCTAACATGGCTCGCAATCTGGGACAGGAAGTGGAAGTGGCTTTATGTGTAACGTCGAGATTAGTGTTGAATTTGTGGTTGTGCGCGGTGCAGTTGATGCACCTGGCGCTATCTGGTTTAATTTTATTTGGACAATCCTCGAATTTGTGTGACGTATCAGCGCAAAAGGCACATGGGTTGGTTTCAGATGGGCATTTATTCTTTGTGTGGCCGAATTGAAAACATTTGTAGCATTGCAAAAACGCTACATGGATACGCTGGTGATCTATGCAAATTTTCTCCGAATCTATCATTTTACGCCACACATGGGGTTGAGCACGAAATACGGCATTGTATAATTTAGGGTTTCTGTTATTACGCTTAAAACACAGCCCGATGTCATCCTGGTTCATAATAACTTTAGCTACTTCAGCATTCTGTGTCTTAATAATTTCAATCAACTCTTCTGCGGGGGTGTCAACCGAGATTCCCTTGAGAATGACCATGGGTTTCAGTTTGCGGGCGGGCTCCTCTGTAACTTCTTGAGAGTTTGTCAAGCGCTTGAGGGTCTCGTCTCTTTGTTGTTCGTTATCGAACTCTACTCTTAGTTTATTGTTTGACACAGCTTGCACGCGCGACGGTGCGAAGTTCGAGTTACGGAAACTGATACTTTTGCGCCATACGCCTATAGCTTCCTGTTTATTCTTAACTACGGTATTTGGAGTTACTACAATAGCAGGTTTGGTCACGGGTGCAGTATGCCTTGCCGTGGTTTGTGGGTTAGTGATCGTAGTGACCATCTGTGCATACGACGGACGCGGGATTTCGGATACCGATTTTTTAATACTAGCCATCTCTTCGCGCACGCAGGCTATTATGTCATTTTTAAGATCTTCGGATGAGTACGAGGTCGACGAGGTGATATTGGTGAGCATTGTGTTAGCTCTGCGAATTTCCTCCGCTGCGGACGTTATAAGGCGCTTGTTCGCCACCGTGACGCTCCTCCCATCGTTAACTGCACTGACGATGCAGGCCAGCAACTTGTTAACGGTCTCAGTGTAAAGCGAGATACTCGTTATATCTTCAGCTGCCGCCGGAAGTGCCGGATGATCTACTACTGGTGGAGTCATTTTCGGATGATAATATTACAAAATAATTTTTTTTTTTAATGAATTAATAGTAATTTAATACCCGTTTTTAGCCTAAACAAAAGAGTAAGGGTGGGCGGGAGGTCGATTTTTCGCTAATTTCTCTGTTTTCTGTTACATATCGCGCCTGGGACTTATGTTTTGGTGCAGGGCAGACAAGTTAGAACAAATTGGAACGAGAAAACAGCAAATTTGGAAAAAGTTGGAATAATTTTAAAATTACGTAAGTATAAATCAAGAAAAAATTAGTTTACACAAGAAAACATTAATAAAAAGCCTAAAAAGTAATACAGAATGATTATACTTAATTAATACTATGATTTAAAACTAAAAAGAATATTGTATGTCGCTTATAGAGTTGGTTAGGTTAAGTTAGGTTAGGTTAGGTTAGGTTAGGTTAGGTTTGGTTAGGATAGGGTAGGTTAGGTCAGGTTAGGATAGGTTAGGTTAGGTTAGGTTAGGTTAGGTTAGGTTAGGTTAGGTTAGGTTAGGTTAGGTTAGGTTAGGTTAGGTTAGGTTAGGTTAGGTTAGGTTAGGTTAGATTAGGTTAGGTTAGGTTAGGTTAGGTTAGGTTGGGTTGGGTTAGGTTGGGTTAGGTTGGGTTAGGTTAGGTTAGGTTGGGTTAGGTTAGGTTAGGTTAGGTTAGTTAGGTTAGGTTAGATTAGGTTAGGTTAGGTTGGGTTAGGTTGGGTTAGGTTAGGTTAGGTTAGGTTAGATTAGGTTAGGTTAGGTTAGGTTAGATTAGGTTAGGTTAGGTTAGGTTAGTTAGGTTAGGTTAGGTTAGGTTAGAGTTAGGTTAGGTTGGGTTAGGTTAGGTTAAGTTAGGTTAGGTTAGATTAGGTTAGGTTAGATTAGGTTAGGTTAGATTAGGTTAGGTTAGATTAGGTTAGGTTAAGTTAGGTTAGGTTAAGTTAGGTTAGGTTAGAGTTAGGTTAGGTTGGGTTAGGTTAGGTTAAGTTAGGTTAGGTTAAGTTAGGTTAGGTTGAGTTGGGTTAGGTTGGAGTTGGGTTGGGTTAGGTTAGGTTAGATTAGGTTAGGTTAAGTTAGGTTAGGTTGGGTTAGGTTGGGATTGGGTTAGGTTAGGTTAAGTTAGGTTAGGTTAAGTTAGGTTAGGTTAGATTAGGTTAGGTTAGGTTGGGTTAGGTTAGGTTGGGTTGGGTTAGGTTGGGTTAGGTTGGGTTAGGTTAGGTTAGGTTGGGTTAGGTTAGGTTAGGTTAGGTTAGGTTAGGTTAGGTTAGGTTAGGTTAGATTAGGTTAGGTTAGGTTAGGTTAGGTTAGGTTAGTTTAGGTTAGGTTAGGTTAGGATAGGGTAGGTTTGGTTAGGTTAGGTTAGGTTAGGTTAGTTAGGGCCCGGTGGCACAGTAGTATGGTAGGCTATCCAAAAAAAATATTACAAAGACATCAATATGATTAAATGGTCGAAAACAGGCTCAACTATAAACTCGAAAAGCGAGTTAATGGCCGTGTAACTAAACATTTAAAAACGGTGAATTCGCAAATCTCCCAGTGAGCCGACTGCTATGAAATAAAGACTAAACTTTATTGTGCTTTGCTATTTTTAACGTGAAGCATGGCCAAGCAGACAAACATAAAAAAATTCCAAAAATTTACTGCATCAAAACCTTTATTATCTCTGCAAAATCGTTTTATGTACAGACATAAAAAATACAATTTGAATATTATATAACAAAATTGATAGATATTGAAGTATTTTGGTTTGAATGTTTGTCTTTAAATAACGAATAAATATCTAAATTGACTTTTATGAAATTTTGTAAGGAGATACTTTGAATCCTAAAAAGGACATACACTAATTGTTATACCAATAAAACTGCGGTAGGATTTATCACGTGAGCAAAAGAAGTAAACCATAAGTACGTCGTTTTATTAAAATACTCGTTAAGCTAAATACGAAACTTTATAATGATTTCTAATATTTACGTGAACACAACTTATGCGAAACTTTTAAATAGTTTCATTTCAAACAAAAATTTATGATAAAATTTACAATAAAGAAAAGATATAAACAATTTATTAAAATTTAATTTTCAGTTTAATACAGCTCTTAATGTACTTAATTCTCATGAAACGCGTATTTTTATTATAAATATATAAATATAAATATTGTAATTATTAATGAAGTTTATTTTAAGAGTTTTCCATCAATTTGATTTAGACTAAATATTTTAAAAAATTAAACCACTTTTCGAGATTTTCCATGAAATTTTAATTACATATATTAAATTCGTTTGATGTTATCAAGTCGTAAAACATTTAACGTCAAAATGTGCTAAAGAAAGTTAAAAGGCTTGCACTGAAGAGATTTCAGAAGGGGTTGCATCAAAGACTTACGACTTCAAAGCTCTTGAGTAGTAGGTGTAAGAAGTTAAAATACAATACCACAGCGTGAAATTGTATATATGGATATACAATAATTTTGCAGAAGCTACAAGCTAGAAATGGCAGTAAAATAATTATTCCGAATCTATTAGTTACATGACAACGATGTCATTAAAGAACATGAGTTGTACATGTAATGTACAGCTTATGTTCCTTAATATACAACAACTTATGTATACAGTGTAAGCACAGTACATAATGCACAGCTTATGTTCTTTAATGTAATGTAAAATCGTAATTTGATGTAACACAGCGTTCAATTAGACTAGTTAAAGTCAACATTTTTTTACGTAGATTATGAATCTTATAAATTTAAATAATGAACAATAATTTAGTTCAACCAAAGGCTTCTGTTGAACTTTAATTATCTTCCCCCTATAAGTTTCTACAGAGCATAGTCCAAAGCTGCCTCCTTTCGTCGATTTCCCGAACTCTTAAACAAGTAGTCGAGTCATTTATTAGAGCGACGCTCTTCTATTCTGAGTAAAACACCGTTTACTAGTTACATGGAAATTAAAAACGACTGTTCGCTTATTCTCTCTCAAAAGACTTCTTTTTTTTTGAATTGGGTTGAAACACGAACTATCGGTCCACACACAGTACGATGGTAAATGGTTAAATGAAGCCCATGGGCGCTTACAAACAACTTCAATCGAAGGACTAAAATGGAATGCCTCAGAGCCTGCAATTAATACTGATATTTAACAGTGGTTACACTGCTGATTGGCAGCAGAAATAGGTAAGAGCGTGGTATCTACGTGTCGTGTACTTCCTTAGCAGATATGGAACATACCTCCTAAAAACTTCACGCCTATCATCTCACAGGGTAGTCATAGATAAAATATTTACATTTAAGACAATTCCAACAATTTTCGCATATCTTTTAACTTATCGTCAAGCGACGGCTTTTGCTGCTACATCCTTGAAAATTCCACGGAAATAGATTTTTTAAGCCGCTTCGACATGAAAAAAATATATAATTAATTTAAATGATTTTGTTTAAAAGGTTATTGGTGAGATAAGAAACATGTATTTAATTTCTTCTTTATCTTTTTCATCTCCTAAAAAGAATGATTAAATTTTATCGTTTTAAATTTCGAATAGATCTTCAAGTGATTTTAATGTTTGATTATTTACTCCATTATCGTACGAACGTTAACGTAGCAGTTAACGTTAATGACTAAAACATGAAGATATTAGTGGTCTACATTAAACGCCTGACTCCACCGATAAAGTTAGACCAGCTTTCTAAGGTAATTTACGTACGTAATTTACTAATTTAAGTAATATCCTATACACTATGCTAACAGCATAGTTACGTATATATAAATTGTATGTCATTAGCAAAAGAACACAATTAAGGAAAACTAGTTGTAGTATCACAAAGCCGTGGTAGTTCAAGGGTCAAGTCAAGGATTTTTTTACGAATTACCATGGTGATACTGCACTAAAAATCTTAATTCCCAATTTTAGGTGCTGAATTATTGAAAACCGGTCAGCCCAGCAGTTTAACTTTAGTTATATAGTACCCGAAATAGAACTCGATAATACAGAAGTGCATCTTTTGTCTTGTACAATTTGATTGAAAAGTATTTAAAAGGTCTTACGCGCATGTTGATATTTCGTAATATTTCCTAAATGTGTACTTTAACCTCGCTTTTCCTCGCATAGATCAAAAGCGGACCTCCTCGTACCGAAATGGAGAAACGATTATTATATATTACTTTGTAAATTATATAATATTTTGCATGGTTGGATCTTTTTCGTTTTGCCTTTTATCTCGATACCTTTAGATAATTTTATTGTTTCATGTTCTTTTATATCTCATAGCAAACATTAAAATTTTCTCTATTGTTAACCCTACCTGTATGCTGTTTATTAACGCAAATGATTTCTAACTAAAGCAAAGGATTCAGTAACCGACTTAAAAATTAAAAATTAACCTCAATGCTAAGTTAGGTAAATTGATGAGCATGTATTAATTTCAGCGGATTAGTTTAGTTGTAGCAGGAATACACGATCATCTTCAATTATTTTTAAATAAAATTCATCGATCTCGAACTACACAGACAGGGGGGTTGCATCACTAGTGCGAGCATACCGGGCTTCGCACACCAACCCTCAGCTCAGCTTGGTGATTGTTAGCAAACCTTTCGATAAATACGTGCCGCCTTTTGTGAATGTTTTCTTGGAGAGGTCTCTCATCAGCAGCGGACTTGTACATGGTTGCTAAGCAGTGGTTTTTGCTGCTGCTCGAATGACCCCCTCGACCGGGGTAGTATCATGACCACGCAGAATACCGGCGTGAAGTGGGCAGGCATCTTGTGCTTCTGTAATTAGTTCGTTGAGCAAGGTTACCCTACCCACCCACTTCCCCTCTCCATACCCCATCCTCATCCTTCCTCCCAACTTCCAAATATGCTTAAAGGCCGGTACCAACAGTCCCTCTGGTATTGCATATGTACGTGAGTGACGATAATCACTTACCATCAGGTGAGCCGCTTGATCGGTGGCCACCTTTTTCATAAAAATAACTTAAATAGACTGTTTAAGAATATTTATAAACGGCTTGCATGGTATTTGTGGCGAATTTATACATAAAGTTATGGACATAAATACCTCGTTCTGTGCGAAAATAGCCCAAGACCATATCAAATTCTGAAAATTATTTCCATGTCTCATAAAATATAGCTGTACGAAATATCATCAAAAACTGGAAGTGGTACACGGGAGCGTCTGCTCGTCTTAATATATGTATTCGGTGAAGTTAATGCTGTTAGCAGTTTTTGACGTTTGCAGCTTCATCGGATGTTGAGCTTACGTCTACGGGATGTTTTTAAGCAGGTGTACTAATGGACCTCTACTGCTTATCTTTATTCGTATGTTTTAAATAAAGTTACTTGAACTTAAACTTTTAGTATTTACTGAGACACTGTATTCAAGAACATTAACTAGGATTAATTCTTGAGTAATCTCTATGTAAGGAGTAAGTGAAATAAGTAACTTCTTCTCTAAATATCAACTCATTACACTTTATTGGCGCGTTTGGACGGGAGTAAAAGCGTTCGGATGGGACGTCGCGTCGTGCCATTCGGCCATTGTCGAGTCTAGTCGTTTCTTTCCGACTCAGCGTTCATACTGAACGTCTGTCTATCTACCACACGCACTCGATCTATATACTCATAAAAAAATACTTATATACCGATATATTTTTTTGACGACGAGATTGATAAACTCCAACACCCTTTGACCGATCACCATGAAAATTGATACAAATGTGTGTTTTTGTGTGCAGGTTTTTATGCAATCCACTTTGTTGTAACTGCACACAAACTTCTGTACTGTTCGACCATACTAATCGCGCTCCCTACCGGAAAGAGCCGAACAACGTCACCCGGGCCAGAAAGTTATTTATAAAATGAAACGATAAAAATATTAAGTTCAGTACATAGACAATTCTGGTAATTGTTGATCAAAATTCCTTGTGAATTTGGCTTATACAATCGGAAATTAAATTAACTTTGGACATTATTTCCTTTCTTTTATTTTTAAATAATCGGGGATAATGCATTACATGGCGAAATTTTATTTAATGTTTTTATTACCTCGATACTTAAAAAAATACACTACAATTTTTGAAATAACCAAGGATTTATTTTCGGATTAATTAAAAGTAATTTATTAATATATACAAATTAAGAACTACGAGCCTCCGAATTCTCGAGTAATAGCTGATAATTTATAATTTTAAAGACAATTGTACATGTTTCGTCTGAAACAGTCCATGCGTTGTGTCCAATCAAAAGTTTGTAAAACAAATCTGCTATTTTTAAAACACATAAATTCACACTAACGGGATCAGTGGTTTCACGGACTGAAGAGAAAACTTGAGTTTTATATTTTCTGCGACTAAAAAAAATTGTCTTTTAAAGTAATCCCGTAATCTTTCTGCTAGGTAGTGGTAATCCTAAAGTTTTAATTTTAATGTTTTGTTACATGATTCGGGTTAAATATATCAATAACATACTTATTGTTTGAGGACAGCGTGGCTTAGTCGACAGCATACCTGACTACCCAGCCATGGATTCTTCGAATCCCAATATTTGACCAAAAAACACAACTCGTCGTGTTTTGCTCGTCCCATGTCTCTAATCCTGCATCGGAGCCTTCTTCCAACTTCGACGCATATGCATCGAATATGAGAAGATAAAGTCGAGTGAGTGCCTCTAAGTTTGCGCGTTCATTTACGGCACTATAATATCCTCCTGCGCAGTTGACACCTATCATATGAAGTCGCCGCCGTGATTGAAGTCGGTCAAGATGACTTCGTGATACTTATTGTAAAGATAGTAAATGAAATTTCTAACACATTTATTATTTTATAACGTGTGATCTAAATATCACGATTTCGGCCATACTGTATCATCCCGTGGGTATCGTCGAGTAGGAGTGGTCGTCACAGAACGCAGAAAAACCTTGCCCCACCCCCTTGTATATATATATCTTAACCCCCGCCCTCACAAAAATGCTACATTAAAACCACTTACGTTGGTAACGTACACTAGCATCTTAATAAGGTTCACAGTTATTGATTAGTTCCTCGGTTAGTGTAACGGTTAAGCGATAAGTATTTTACCGGTTTTTTTAAGTAGATAAAAAATAGGTAC
The DNA here is from genome assembly GCA_029286595.1 of Bhutanitis thaidina. Classification (NCBI taxonomy): domain Eukaryota; kingdom Metazoa; phylum Arthropoda; class Insecta; order Lepidoptera; family Papilionidae; genus Bhutanitis; species Bhutanitis thaidina. The sequence goes on from JAGSMS010000003.1 coordinate 3,272,453, forward strand.
ATGGTACTACGATCACAGATTCAATTATCCCAGCGGTAGAGTCCTATATCTAGCAGTGGAATATGTATAGGCTAAAGATGAAGAAACAAAAAAAATTGTTTAAACAATTTATACTTGCGTTTTTTGTCAATTGGTGAAACTTCATCATATTGACAATTATTAAATAATTATATATAGTTCAATGATTCTAATAATTGTAAATTGTACTATAAATAATTATTTTTAATTTTATTATGTAAATAATTTATTTAATATTATTTATTTTATGGTATTATTTGTATCTATACGTATTTATTTATACAACCCAACCAGATGAGAATATATAGAAATACCCTAAATAAAAAAAAATATAAGCACATAATAAAAACTTTTTTGGAAACATAAAAAGCGGAGTGGTTAATTTTTTACTTGTTATACAAATTGTACGTTTAATGAGTGACGTATAATAAGCAGTGAAAAGGAAATAAGAATATTTTGATTACCGGTTTACGTAAGAATTTCAATCAAAGACGTCACATGTCAAAATCGTAAATTCTTTTTCAATTCAAGTCCATGTAAAGAAACATGAAATGTTTTGATTGAACATGAATGTAACAACTTAAGTAAAACCTCTCTGTCCTAAACGTTATAATACTAACTATATCTGAATAATACTAAGTTTCAACTATTACTTTTATACAATTTTTTTACCATTAATCGTCTTCCCAGCCCCATAAGATCACGGATGTGGCACATAGTCAGACAGGCCTGGGCGCTTTTCTTTAATTCCGACAGCAGCACTGATAGTAATAAATAGTCAAGTAGTAAACCAAATAAGCAGCTTGCTAATTGCCTCTTCCGGGCAAAGGTCTCTTTCCAAATGTTTTTTAGATTTTTTTTTACATTGTTGCTGAAAAGGGTCCGCTCCGCTGCTCCAGTACGGGTCGACTCCACATGTCCACGATATACAACTCTTTCTTGCTCCACAGACATGCAGGTTGCCTCGCGATCTTTATTCTTACCGCTGATGGGATACAGCGCAAAATCAAAATCATCCTTAGCATGCTCATTACGCCAAATCCTTCTATTTTAAGAAGCTCATTATTAGCTTACTGCTTACTTTCTGTTCTAAGAAACAGGTGGCGCCGTATGGGAAACTGTAGCTTAATTTATGCCTTAAAAATAGACTTAGGAAAACGCTATAAAAATCTGTAAAATGAGAAAAAAATTTCTTCTTTTTTAATTAATCAATCTGCCGCTGCTAATCGGACCCACCCTTAGTGAGGATACCAATACGAAAGTGAATTGCTGTAAATCACTGCAATATATATTTCGTCGGTCTAAATATTTTATAAAAGAAAACTAATGACGCTGTTATATGATGTATGCCTTGATGTCATATACAAACGAAACGAGAATTAAACATTATTTATAACAAACGAAGACGGTAAATAAAGACGTAAGAAACTCTGAAGACGGAAGCATCACTATATTAATTATTTTTCGTTTAATATATAGCTATTTTATAATATATAGCTATTGATAAACGTGAGTTCAGTAATGGAACGGAAGCTATTAGGAGCGAGTGTTATTTTCAGAAATGATGGAGAAATTTATTTTTAAAATATTACCCACGTGTATTACACCTTATACCAAGCTTACATCGTACGCTTACGCTCGCTTTTGCTAAATGAGGTTCGATCGGTAAACAGGAAGTTACATATACGAGTATGTGAATGTTACAGGATTCTGTTTATTTATTTTAACTTGCTAATTGTTGAATAATATTCCGTAAGACACTTTGTATTGACAAAAAATAATGCTTCAGTAGGTACCTTACCTGATATGAAAATTATTTGAAAATATCTGTTTGAAATTGTCTTTTTTCTTTTGTATCTTCTTGTCTTTTTACTTACTTTTTTTGTTCATTTTCTATCCCTAAATAGTTAAACAATAGTCTATTAGCCCTTACTTTAACAGCCTATAAATATTCCACTGCAGGTCATATCTCTATCTCATAGAGATGATTTTACATAATCGTCACGCTTGGCATTGCGAATTGGGGATACCGTACCAGACACCGCGCACCATGGACGCTGCTATCCGACATTTATTTATTTATTTACCTAAACTTTATTTAAATATCTTTATCAAAGTATTACAAAGGGGGGACTTAATGCCTCTTGGCATTCTTTGTCAGTCAACCCGAGGCGTGGAGAGATAATGTAAAGGTGCAAAACATTAAAGTTCTAAAAAAAACTAAAATACATGAATCACTTAACTAAACTAGAAACTAAAGATATTGTATGTCCTAAACATATGAATTTATATAATATATACTACTGAATTTACAATTAGATACATACTACTCGTCGGTCTACTTATTTTTGATATCTTGTATTTTCGAGATGGTCATTACACTAAGGTTTTTCCTTTTGTTTACCCTTACGACACCCACGGGAAGAAAGGAAAAAAAATATATTTATTATTCATGTATACCTAAGTATATAAGAATATATTTTATTTATTTTTGGGGAGATGATAACCACGAGTCCATAGTATCAAACTAAAACCTACATGTGTTCCGTCGGCAGTGTTTGATAAGCTTCGTGTTAATGGCGTAAAAGCCGACTTTAGAGAATGTCAAAAAAACTCAAAACTCATGATGACGGAAACGCTCGAGCGCAAATTCGCGGTCCCCGGCAGTCGTGGTCTATAGCTCAGCCGCCGACCGACCTTCGGTCTTTAAGGTTTGGGAGGAGGGCACATAAGATTGACACTCCTGTCCACACGCGATTCCATCACAGCCTAAACAACAGCTTGCATACGTCAAAACGAGAGCAACTGCAACTGTCTACACAAAATTGATAGAAATTATTCTTATTGTGTTGATTCGAAATTTTAGTGTTACAATTGTGTTATTATTAGCATTGGTAAAATAAACAAAATATAAATAACTCTAATTCATCAAAATAAAATGGGAATATAATAAAATATTCCGTGCTGATCGAGGGAACAAAAGCTATCGCCCGTCTCAAAATCAATTTCGTTCGAGCGCAGATTTAGTTTGCCTCAAGGGAAAAACCACTTTGTACATAATATATTCCTTTTATATTTGCAAAGTAAACGTTAAGACTGAAATCACCTTGAATATTCTTCATCTTCATCGACCTAGACAAGTCCAACGCTGACATAGATCTTTCCATGAAAGTGCCAACGAAACCCAGCATATCTTGTGTGGAATATTTGCGCGAATATACAAATATTACCTTCAAAATTGAATAAATCAAAAGAGGAGAGTAGGTAAAAAGGTTGGGTGAAAATGTCAACTTTGATTTGATGATTTAAACGGAAACAGTGAATCTCAACAAGTACGTTGGTTACTAAGCCATATTATAGTATATTATTTAATATTGTTATATGGAAAGAACTAAACCGTTTTTTGTAAGCAAATCCTTCACGTCTTTTATGTCATTAAATTGATTTTTTTGTAAATTTGTAATTAGCAAAATTATAATTTCGTTGGCCCCACATTAGGCAACTTGACTTGAAATCAGGAGCTTATAAATAGTCAACTACTTGATATACGCCTCTGCCTATACCAATTATAACCAAGTAATAATGGCCCATTATTACTACGTAGAACTGATACAGGTTGAGGAAAAAATGAGAGAGCCTTAACTTTTCATCGAGAACTAGCTATAGACGACGATTCTGATGATTATAATACCTTCATCTTATTTTTTATTATGATTGAAGTAATAATACACGAGCTAATAGTTCAATACTGAAGCCCATGAACTCCTGCAAATAACTTCAAACGATAGAGGTTGTAGATGACCGAGACGATTTAGGTAGAACGTTTCACAGCCTGTAATTATACAGGATCTGTATAGCCTTTAAAGCGGAACATAACATGGCACTGCTGATTGGTGGCAGATATAGGTAAGAGGGTGGCACTGACCCAGACGGCTAGCCAGAGACTGAGTCAACCACCTTGTAATCAATTCACTTCTGTCTGTAGACATCATGTCTTTCGCATTATCAGTAATTGTATAACTTAGATCACCTATCAGGATAATATCAGTATAAAGCATACATTAGATTTTTATTCCCAATATGTCGAAAGTCATAAGATTTTTCTCGCATTTTGGTTAGTTGACGTTGATAACGACACCGACTGGCTGTTGAAATAGCAATGAATATTCTATTATGTTAAAATAGTTTTTTTTACTGGTATATATATATATGTAACACCATTTCATTTTAAACTATGGCACCGGATGGATGCTATATGCGAATTTTCATAATAACTTGTTGTATCCGGTAATTGGTAAACTGCCGGCAGAATCATTACATTACACAAGTGACGAATGTTACTGCAGATGTTGAAATTAACAAAGCATACAATAAATAGCACTCTCGTTAAAATTATTCTTGGGTTTACATAACATAACATAACATACTGCTTTTATTTATTTTGTCATCCATTAAATTAGAAGATTATTTATTTAATTTTGGGTATTTATCTATATATATATTTAAGTACATATTTATGTATAAGTAGGTGTATGTAGATTTATATAGAACGTTTCGCATATATGTATGTTTTTTTTTGTATTGTACGCGCGCAATCTACCATTCACTAGCTATTCTCCTGTCGCAGGTCTGCTGGAAGAAATTTCTTAAGAAATAAGCAGTACCTTTGTACAGACCATTTCTGCCTATCATATTTCTTTTTATTCGGTTTTACTTGTGTGTACATAAATTATTAAATAAATAAATAGAAGGCCTCGATGGACGAGTGGTTGAACCATTGTGTACCATTTGTTGAATTATTGTGTGTATCTATTTAGATATATCAGTGTATGTTAGAGTATATATATATATATATATATATATATATATATATATATATATGTATGTTTGTGTATACATCAATATATATATATATTTATTTTATTTTATTTTCACTTCTTTGTAACTTGCGTACACCCTTAACCCTTGCTCACTGGTTTTTTTTTTGGTCATTTCCTCTGCAAAATGGTTGCCTGGTAGAGATCGCTTCTAAGCGATAAGGCCGCCAATTGTACCTTTGTGTATTGTATATTTCTTTTTATTTATTTATTTTTTTTCTCTATTTTTGCTATTGGTGTACAATAAAGTGTATTTCATACAATTATTTGAAATGGAGAAATAAATATGAACTAGAAAATGCAAAGACGTTTTATAAATGCCCTAAAAAATGTTTTATGAGTCATGCATCTATAATAATTATTCCGAAAACGTACTAAGAAATATACTAGAAAAATATCTTTTATTTTGTGTGAAATGATATATATAAATATACATCTGTTAAAGAAAATTACAACGAAGAGGATACCTATGAAGTTCATTCGGCTGTTTTTTCTCCGTCATAGAAACTCTAATTACGGAATGGTATATTGAAAAAAAAAAGGCAATTGCGAATATAAATTTGATGTGTTACGTCTAATAAATCATTTTAATTCATTCTTCCACTCGTCATATATGTACGAACGACAAGCATATTATCTAATGTCAGTCTCAAATCACGAACTTCTTTAATTCCTTCCAGTGGAGTGTCAGATAAACAAATAGCAAATCAAATCGTTTATTCATTAAAAAAAACATACATTTCACTTGTCAAACGTTTTTAATTAACATTAGCCTGTCGTTTACTATTTTAATAAGAAACAGCTTATAATGATGCTCTCGTTTGTTCCGTTTCTTTATTAATATAAAATAAAGTCAGTCTAAATGAAATAAATTTTCAAGGTTAATCATTATCAAGTAACAAGAAACTAACCGTAATTATTGAAACAAAATATTACAAACTTCACGAAATAAATTCGTTTATAAGATAAATAAGATAAAATAAGATATTGATATTAATAAATAAAAGCGTTAAAACCCGAATTAGCAACAGACAAATGACGGGATAAGCAGCTCTAAAAATACCAGACCGAAATTGAAGACTGGTGACGGGCAGCAACGTCAATGGTGCGATGAGTCTGGTACTGCGGTCGTCAATCCGATTGCTGAGTTAAGCGATTAAGACAAATCCTGTAAGAAAAAATGGGAGAAGTCTGTGCCCGGCAATAGACAATTTAATGTACAGCCTGTAAATGCCCACTAGCGGGCAAAGGCCTCCTTCTAAAATGTCTGAGAGGATTTCAAAGCCAGGAAGGGTCCACTACGCTGATCTAGTTAGCGGACTTTACATATCCTCGAAATAATATTTTTTATTATTGTTCTGACATGCAGGTTTCCTCAAGACTGTCTTAAAATTGCTATAGCGAGCGATCCTAGGCTGAAACCTAGGCTATCACGGCTCTCACTAGGATCTTTCCAGGCTGAAATGTGTTTAATAACGTACTAAAACTATTTTAAAAACTATAGCAGCAATTATGGACAATATCAGTATACTATGTTCATCTGAGACTGAATGAGCTCCATATTAAAGATATATTTCTACAGCTAAATTATATTATATAGTAATGATAGTACAAAGCTAACGTACTTGTACAAAGAATTCCCGATGGAATAATTTTTCAATTACCAAATTACGCACGCTTATGGCTAATAAATATCGTAGTGAAGTCAATTTAAAATAATGAATCATTTTATACTGTTTATCTCATTTGTGGGTTTAGCTCATTTAAATTGTGTTTAATAACGTCATGAGTGGATCAATATCTATAATTAAAATAATAACATCTTCAGAACCGTATGCCTATACTCCAGTATTTCGTACCGTTTGTATTCCTCAAATGTACCAACGGCACTCTCCAGAGGTAGTACACAGTAATATTTCAGGGTAATTTAATACGATCGTACAAGAATTTAAATTTTTTATTAAAATAATTAAAGAAATTATTTATTTTATAATTTACTTCATCTGTCTGATATTGATTATAAATTTCATACTTTAGTTAGGTAAGTAGGTTTCAAGTGATATTCTTAAATTAATAACGAATGAAACAGATACAAGCTTAGAAATTGGTATTAGATATAAAATTTTGGATATGGGTAAAAAAAAAGTTGTAAGGTAGCAGCCTGTAAGTGCCCACTGCTAGGCAAAGGCCTCCTTCTCAAATTCGAGTATCAGAAAGGGTTAGGAGCGGGGAAGGGCCCGCCACGCTACTCCAGTGCGGGCTGGCGGGCTTCACATATCCCTGAAATAATATTTTTTATTGTTTATAGTTTCCTCACGGTGGTTTCCTTCACTGTGGTAAATACAGCACCTAAAATAGCTACAAACAATTTCAGTGGTGCCGGCACCAGGGATTGGAGCCAGAAATACTATGACGCCCTCTATGAAACTAAAGTGAGCGCCCTGACCACTAGGCTACCACGGCTCGGCACGACCACGGCAATTTTGGATAAATTTGCATGAAATGCATAAGAACGTTTATGAATGTTACGAAATGGTTATCCCTCCATCTTTCCGTAGCCATTGGGATTTTGAAGATTTTTTCCTTAGTAGCCTAGTCTTATGGTGTGTGTACCACGGGAGCAAAAGCGGTCATTTATAATTACCAGTAGTTGAAGCAAAAGTTTTACACTAAGCTATGTCTATAGATATAATCTCTGCTACTATAATGTATTTATGCGCTAAGAATAATACATCGACCGATGTAAGAATATCTTCTATATTACTAGCTTACTACCAGTATGTAAAAGTCGACTTTTTTACTTTGGCCTGTCCATGAAAGCGACTCCAAAAGCTAGCATGCTTTGCATGGAAGTTTTGCCAATTCGCACCTGGGTCAAAAGTCAGCTGGGGTGGAAAGGTCAATGCGCGGTGCCGGTACTACCAGCGATGTTACTCCCAATCACTAGTCAGTGGCATTTAGGGTCCGTATACTCAAATGGATTTTCCTACATTGGCGACACAGTTCGTCGATTTTGGAGACATTTGGAGAAACTATTAGTATGTAAGTAGTAAGCGGTGAGCTTGCACCACAGTGCTTTTAACCAATTATGAAACCCTAGTACCACTATTATATCAACATATTAATTGTTTCATGTTATCGCTATATTGTCTAAGTAGAAATTTTTACTTCTACTTATGGTCACCATTCCACGATTACGCAAAAAAAATGTTTCCACGCCTACAGTCTAGCTGATGGTATGTGGCTACACTAGCCCAGATATCTGCGAACAACTTCAAACGATGAAGGTTACAGATGCTTTGTCACCCCTGAGGTCTAAGGTGGAATGCCTCACAGCCCGTAATTACCTATTTATACTTTTCAAATTAGAACAGAACAGTTGTTACACTACCACATACTTAGGGAATGTGCCAAGAACACATTCCCTAAGTACGAGCACGTACATGCAAGGCGTTTATATTAGATTATTATTTGCTATAAAATGTATCAAGTTGGACCTTATGGCTATGAACAGAACAACCATCAATCATTTTTATGAAGTAACCATAAAAACTGTATACAGGCAAGTCGAGTGTAAGTAACGACCTATATGAAACCATTTTACCAGAGCATCCATTATCGTTTATGCTGTACGCGTGTGTTGCTTGCATAAGATATACTGCGCTTTTGAATAAGGTTGTAAACCTTAAGAATTGAAAACTATTATCATATGATAAAGTGTACATACGATAAAGTAAGAGTAATGTACATATGTACATTACTTACGTTGCAACCTGTGTTGTAATTTTAGTGGGAGTTGGAATTCTATTGTTGGATATTGGGGTATTCATGGAAATCGCCAACAGAAGTAGGCATATGTGTATAAAAAGATGTCCATCCGACTTGGAGAGCGCGCAGTGCGCGTTTTCAGGGCAAACGAGCTGGCAACTAATGGAAAGTGATGACTAATTTATATTAGTCGTCACTTTCCATTACAAGACAAGAAAGCGTTACCGACCATCAAGGACATTTGGAAAGGGAGAGAGGGAAAGGGGGAGGGCAGCTCGGGTTATCTCATTCTTCGAACTAAACGCAGAAGAAACAATGCGTCTACTTCACCCCGGTATCCTGCGAGGCTGTGGTACTCCGGTCGAGCCGGGCTATTCTTACAGCAGCAAAAGCGGTCGCTTGGCTCTACTACGTACAAAGTACTCTCGATGTTGCTCCCGTCACTAATCTGTTTGTTATAGTGTGGGTCTAGTGATTTGGGTTCGGCGTACACGAATGGATTTTCCGCCATTATTCGGTCGCCAGAACTTCGTTCGTTAGTCAACACGGTACACCACATCTGTACAATGCTTCTGTTTTATTGCCAAATCAGCGACTTTTAGACATTCGGTCGTACCCATATTAGTACTAAATTTGATATCACTGTACGAATAAAAGAATTGTACCATGATTTTCTTAACATTGGTTTCGTAAAAGGCGACTAAGATCTCTAATATCTAGATGGTGGCAAATATGCTTAACTTCTTTGTGTGCAGTATTAGATCATTGGGCTGGTAGCCTTTCACCAATTGTTACAATGGTATAGGTACCTATATAACGTTTCGTCGACTTAACACGGCTGCGCCTTACTGCGCGATATTCAATCCTAAGTGGGTAATAAAAAGTAAGTTCTTATAAGCATCATTTCCCCAGCTAGGTATCTGGTCTATAGCCTAGCTACCCACATTAAAGCCTTACCATCAGGTAAGGCGATTTTTTCACGTATCATTACGCGAAAGCGTTTTAGGAAGTGCATTATTGTCGCCTTCTCAAGGTCACGCGGCTTACTTAACTTCAGAAGCCTCTACGAGTTTTATTTTGAATCTGTTAAGATTATCTGAACTCAGGTTCGATAACGCATCTGTGACCATTGAGGTTGTTTGCAGGTGTTCAGGGTCAGCAGAAGCCACTTACCATCAGATGAACTTTAAGCACATTTTTCACACGAATCCAAACAAAAATATTCAGATAAAATAAAAAAAAAATATAGTTAACGTCAAATGGGAATCGAACCGTGTATTACAAGTAAGCAATCCCGATTATGCCCTAAAATAGTTTAAGAATAATTTGGAATAGAAAGTCTTAAGAATATCTAGTCCGTCCAGATTCTTTACAATCATTAAATGAATATTTACATGTATTAGGCTATAATAATTTATTAAAAAATATATATTAACATGTGTGTTTGAAGCGTGCCACCCTGGATTTTCCTAACTATATTGTGCCTTTTTTCTTTATCTTTTAATTTTAATGGGTATTGAGCCATATTTTTACAACATCAGAAAATACTAGTTCAAAGAGCCAGTTTTACAAAGGTAAAAAGAAATATAATTCTAATTAAGTATATAACGTTTAAATACTTAATGCAGAATTAAAAGTATATATAGCTAGAGTTTTTAAAGTATAAGATTCTCTTTAAGAAAAAAATATTAAAGATGTTTTTAAATACTTCATATTCATCTGAAAAATGGACCCTTGTGTGACTGAAATGACACCGTCACTGCCCCGACTAATGAGAAAGGCCAGCGCTATTGTAAATTTGTTCGTCATTGACGATAAATTAATCATTAATATTAACTTAAGTAAAATCCTAAGTGTGGGTTGAAAATTGTTCCGGGAAAGAAGCACTTTAGTATTCTATTAATTTCAGAGTTATTTATTACATAATACTCGTGGTAGCCTTGTAGTTAGTGTGCTCTTTTTAATTTCATAGTACTCGAGTGACTTGGATTTGATCCCCGGTGCCGGCACCAATAAAATTGTTAACAGCTATTTTAAGTGCTATATTTACCACGTGCTCGGTGGTGAATTAGAACATTATGTGTCTGTGAAATAATTATATTTCTTTATAGTTTTATATATAGTTTTTATTTATTGTTTCCGGTTTTCCTAAAGGCACGACTCTGCATAGCCAAACGGTCTTCCGCGAACAACTTTTCGCCTCTTTAAGAGATAGAACGTGATCGTGAATGTGTCGTGCCTCGTCCTCCCGGAGATAACTATGAGATTAAATCGCCTTTTAAGATACTGACCAGAATAAAGAGGGAGGCAGATCCCGGTTCCCGATATAGCCGATAGCCACAATCGCCTTAGTTAGGACATCTGCATCTGAATCAGGTTCCTAAGGACGTCCGTTAAATTCATCGCCAAAAACTAAAACAAAAAAAAATTGAAAACTTATATACGATTAGTATCGAAACAATTTTTCAAATTTATGGCTCTATGTCCATTTGTCTTTTTATTTTTTACATGCTAATATTGGTCTAACTAATTTTAGAGGACAGTCACATGGAGTCTCTTCTCCCCTCCTGAGTCTAATAACCATCATGAGTGCCAGGAATGAATGCACTCACAAGCACCGGCCTTCCCATCTCAGTGATGTTTTGTGTTATCCAAACGTATTTCATTTTCATTTTCTAAAACCGCACCTTACTCTTAACATAAATCAAATGTCTGTAAATTTTATTCTGTAATAAATTGTCTTTGTTCCAACATGGAGCGTCGTTGACTTTGATGTTCTTACTTCCCATAATTATGTAAAATATATTCTCTGTTTTACCTTTACGAACGCCAAATAAGATTACTGCCTTTAGAAATTAGACTCTGTAATATTTTGCTACTGTTTGTAAAAGATTTTTTTTTAAATTCATTTTTAATTCCAATTTTAGAGCACATTTTCATTTACAACATTTATGGTTTAAAATAAATATTTTTAAGATAGTAAATGGGTACTGCAGCCCATGGACATCTTTATAATTAACATATTAATTGTTTCATGTTATCGCTATTTTGTCTAGTAATTTTTAGTACTACTTACGGCCACCATTCCAGAATAAAAAAAATAGTTTCCCCTCCTACAGTGCAGCTGATGGAGCAGCTCTGATATCTGCGAACAACTTCAATTGATGAAGGTTACAGGTGTTGTCACCCATAAGGACTAAGGTGGAATGCATTATTGTTTTTTAAATTTCGTGTTTATTTTTCTTTGGTACATATTTTTTTTTGTTTTGTTATTTTTATAATTATTATGTGTCATCATATCATGTACTATGTTGTAAATGTAGGAAAAAGTGTCTTTAGGTCTTTATGAATGCCCCACAGCCTATAATTATACATGCTTGCACATTGTTGCACGGGTGTTTTTATGGCAGAAATGAGTAAATGTGGTCTACCCAGACAATTCAAAGGCAGAGAAGAAACGTAATACTTTAGGTACGTTAAGGAATTAGTTTTAATTGAGAGAGTAGATACGGAACATTTTATAATATTTAATAGTTATAATATTAAAAAAATATATAATAAATTTGATAAAAAAAAATTATAATGTTATTTAAATTATGTGACACAGCTATGGTGGCCTTGGGATTAAGGCACTCGCTTTAATTTAATAACTTGCAAGTAACATCGAAACGATCCTCGGTTCCGGAACCACAGACATTGTTAATACGATTTTAAGTACTGAATTTACCGCGTGCTCGATGGTGAAGATAAATATCGCGAGAAACGCCAATCCTCACAGGAACAGGGTGGCAGATCCTTACCGTCTCCGAAACCCTATCAAATATTTAAAGGAGGTCTTTTCCTTGAAGTGGGACATTTACAGGCCGCTAATTTATTTTAGATAATAAATTATTATCAATAATTATATTAGTAATTATTTTAACTATCAGGGTGATGAATTGAGTAAATAAATGTACGATAACTACTTTATGGGTCAGTTAACATTGGTACTATGTGTGTAATATAATTCGTATGACAACGACATGTAATATTATTAAAAAAAACGTTTGAAGTACAGTAGCGTTGTATCTTCTTTTAACAATAATAATTAAAATATGTCATGTTATATTAGTATATATTTAAACAAACATTTTTTATCATTAGCTGCACTCTACATCAGCATTCATCGTAGGCTGATACCACAGCGTGAGGTTGTGGAAGAACCACTCGTCTCCCTACGGCTGCGCTGCCCGCGTACCTGTGAGTCAGTCGTCCTACTACCGGCTACACCTACCCACCATCCGAATATGTGAGCAGGCAGCTCGCCATAACCCTGACGAAAGGCCGGCAGCGCATCTGTAGCACCTCTGGTGTTGTGGATGTTCGTGGGCGTCGGTGATCACTTACCATCAGGTGAGCCGCATGCTCGTTTGCCCCCTTCTTCTATAAAAAAACAAAGACTAAACGATTGTTGTTATCTTATAATAATATATTTGTAAATACTATTCTGTGACACTAATTATTTCACTAGTCACTACAACAGTGTTTTAATACTAAAAACATCCCAACTCTATAATTTATTAAAGTTATTCGCATTCGTATTCAAAAATCAATATCCGTTCACTTTCTTAACCAAGACCCATCCTTTGTTTTCTAAATCGGCCGTCGAGAACCGAGACAGATGGTGCTTGCCTTCCTGACCCCCATGCCCCTCTAGAGTTTTAGTCAATACATGCCCGACATAACCTGTCCTTCAACCCGCGAGCGTTAGGTGTAAACCCACGTACAAAAAAATGAGAGACTGAAAGAAAAGGTGAAGAGGATGGTGGAGGAAGCAGAACTACGCTTCCGGGATTTGATTAGGTCTGTGACTCCGCCCCTAAGCACATTTTGGGCCACAGAGGGAAGGGATAATAGCAAATGATTATATCGAAACTCCTCTTCCGCTGCGTCCCCGCCACAGCCGCTTCAGCTAAGGGTTCAACAGCTGACGGCTCTGTGGCGTAGAGGCTAAGAGTTTAGCTGCGGCGCTGTGGGTCGCGGGTTCGATTCCCGCACGGGACTAGTATTTTATGGACTACAAATAATTGTTCCGGGTCTGGGTGTTTGTCTATGCGCAATTTATGTATGTAAGCTGCCTCTGCGACTCAGGAGAAATTCCTACAGAGGAAGGTTAATGTTTTTTAAATCTTAAGAAAATGTAAAAGCATTCACAATATAAAGGAAATTAATGTTTTTTTTTTATTTTTCGATGTAAGCAATTATCTTTCATCAGCTGGTCGTTTGACATTCGCTTATCTAATGTCAAAATGTAGTTTTATCGATTGGCATCCTTGAAATTTAATTTTACTCTAACATTTTTCATATAACTTAACATAACTTGCAACATGTCTACGTTCGTACACAGTACAATACTTAATAAAGCGTAAAATATGAACTGACCTGTTGTTGCTAATAACTAAGTAAATACATTTAAAAGTCATATTACAGTCGAATAGTGACATAAAAAACTGCATGGGATCTTGATCTGAATCTCAGCGGAAGCTTACAATTGTTTACTATACACAACTTGTAGTGTTTTGTTTTTAGTCCTCGCATATCTGTCACTCATTTTCGACTTATTTAAATAAATTAAGTCGTGTGTATGGTTTTTTTCTTTGGGCTCGGAGATCTCTTTGAAATTAAATGCACACGAACTAAGCGGAACAATTAGTTGCATGCTGTACAAATACGTAACCCGCAGCCAAACGCAGAGTCACTGCTCCAACGGATTAATCAAACACTACATAATGTGTAGTGTTTAAGTCTTACCTCCTTTAATTATTTAGGAAAATGGAAGCGTTTCAGTGCTTCTGTATTTATATTATACTATTTACGGCTCAAAAACTATTCTTGCGCTGATTTGGATTATTAACTGAAGGAATTCCCCGTTTCCGAATAGGTCGGTAGCCCGAAGAGCGCAAATATCGTCTTAATATCATGGAGCACCACACCTGGCTCATATAAAGGAATTTAAATTGACAGCATGATTAACTTGATTTGAAATTGAAATAGTGTCTTATATTTTCTTCATGTAGGTAGAGACAATTTATGAAAACCTAGTTGATTAAATACTGAATGTCTTACATTTACATTTTGATTTATTTATCATTTAATTACTATTTTAGTGTAACATATAATAGACCGAAGCCAAGTGTCCCGGGCGCTCGGAGGAATTTCATAGCCCACGAGCGAAGTGGGCTCGATCCCTGGTGAAATATAGTAAAGAACGCTTTTTGCCCACATGTGGAAATTTGGATGGCTACTGCTATAGAATCTATCCAGTGAATTCAGAAAAGAAGTGGAATTGTTTTTTGATGCATAAAAATATTTTTTTCAAATGGCGCGTGGGTAACAGATGTGTCAATCAAAAAGCGTGAATTTCTAAAAAGGATAAACCTTTCCATCTGTTATGAATGTGACTTTTTATCCACGGACATGGTATATGGTCGGAAAATTAAAAGACAACGCTAAAAATATTACTTACAATTTCAATTTTAGCTCAAATATTATCAAATAAGTGTATGGTAAATAAAATTGACATAAAATAGTAGTTGTATCGGAAGTAAGGGTGCTCAAATTGAACATTTGTAATTGATAAATTGTCAATTAAAAAGGGCGCGTAGACGTGATAATAAACTTTGAAACTTAGGAAAGATTAATTAATTTAAATTAAAGAATAGTTCCTGTATTGATTTCAATCATTTACGAGAATAATAAATTTAACGGCTCGGTGGCGTAGTGGCTTTAGCTACGCCGCTGTGGGTCTCGGGTACGATCCCCGCTCGGGACTAGTATTTGTATGGACTGCAAATAATTGTTCCTGGTCTGGGTGTTGGTCCATGTGCAATGTATGTATGTAAAACTGCCTCCGCAACACAGGAAAAATTCCTACAGTGGAAGGTTAAAGTTTTTAAAGAAAAAAAAATACAATACCATACACATTTTAAATCAAACAATTATTTACGGATTTTATCTATATATTTATATTTTCTGAATTCCGTCGTTACGGTGGCTATACAGCAATGGTTCCACTTTACATGTGGTCCCTCCGTGACCACGGGTGCTATCTAAATTAAACGCGATAAAATCCGTAAATATTACTTTTATTTCACATGAATAGGTCCTGGTTTTTCCGGAAAGTAACGAACGCAGTCGAGATTGGACAGAGCTATTTTGTTAAGCTATTCAGATATAATTATGTTTAATATCTTTGTTTAGGTAAAAACTGCGATGACGACTTGTCAACTTTGATGCTTTGTACAAAATATTTGTTATACTCCGCTCAAAATATCCATTAACATAATCATATATTTTTTTTATTTTGCGCCTTTGCCATCACCGACAGATATTCCAGACGTTGGTCTATTTTCTATATTATTATTAAATTTCCAAATCGATTTTGATCATTCTCGTGAACTTAAATAATGTATTAGTTTTATATGGTACTTATATCTTAAAAATGCTTATTGTCTTACACAAATTTTACATTTTGTGTAAATTCACAAATTATTATAATGCTTCCAATTGTTATTCATTCCAAAATATGTGAGCACAACGAAGACTATTAAGTAAAAATTATATGAGAAACGTAGGTCCAATTTTATGAAATAGTAATTGGAATCAAATAACATGAGTTAATTAATAAAAGTGTAATATGAAGTAAACACAGATTAATCACGATCATATTTCAAATATTTTGGTCAATAATTTACAAACTGTCAGAGTTTCACACATCCGGGATACGAAATAGAGCAAAACTTTGGCATTGCACTCCTAAATTAAAGCATAAATCATATGAAAACTAATTCGGCTGCATACCCATTTCAGTCAGCTTTGTAACATTAACATTATGTCAACATTAATTGATACTTATCTATTTTCGAAAATACGCCATGACGTAATGTCTTAACTAACGGATATAACAGAACACTCAAAGTTAAAGTGCCATGGCAGTCTAGTAAAAACCTAACGGACAGGGTGCTCAATTTTGTTTCATACAGCCCAAGTAATCTGGGTTCGATCCCCGGTACCAGCACCACTAAAATTATTACCGCGAGGTGTCTGGTACTAAGTACGCCAATCCGTTTGCCGAGAGGGCTGATTACGGCAAATCCTCTTTATGAGCCTTGGTCCAGCAGTGGACTATTTACAGACGGGTACTTTAATGCAAACTTATACCATTTCATATGTTAGACATTAGTTACTGACTTGTTAACACTTGTGGTAAGGAAATTTAATGATGTTTTAGTTAGTCCGTAAAATTCACAATTTCTATTTGCTTCGCTAGACCCGACTATCCTTTGCAACAACATGAACGAGGAAACTAAACTATGCTCCAAGAAATATAAACCAGTAACATTAAAGCGCTTGCCGTTTCTCACCGCACCTCATAATATATTTCCGTAGAAATCTAATACATACAGACACGCCTAAAACAAATATCTAAATATTCTTAGGTCATTCGTAAACTCGGTCGTAAGAAAGACATTATTAATTTTAAATAAGTTAATTATTCTTAGACACTATAGAATAAACTTTTATATATAACATTGAATTACTGTTAGAGTGCACGAAATATGACAACATTACGTTCAATTTGATAACATGTAAGAAAACAGTTTTAAAGCTATGAAGGTTTATGACAGCAAAAACTATTTTTCTTTTAAAATAAATAGTAAGTTATTGTAGCTTAACCTTTATAGCAAAAGCGCTCACGAAATAAAATGTACATTTAAAGTACTGCGAAAACTTGAATCAGTTTAATTTTATTTGGTATATTATGATACTCGTGTTCCATTTTTAACATCTTTGCGTTTGTAATTTTTGATCTTTGATAAATGCATCTACGCTAAAATTTTTACATTTTATCATATATATATCTCTGTAAACAATACACAGTTTTAAGTTTCGAGTCTCCGCAATAATTTCAATATTAAATTTAAGGACATACTAGTTACTGAGATACGTTTATTTGAAAAGCGTTGTGTGTACTAAACGAGCTTGTACCAGATCACCTTGCATAGGCAGAATCTTTGCAAAGAAAAGCGATGAGTTTTTAATCCGCTGAATTGAAACCAGTAAGCGAAAGGGGGAAAAATGTGTGATAATCACATATGTTGTACTAATTTATTTCAAATTCTGCTATGTTACAGACGTTAAAAGTATTTTATTATTGGTTATAACTTAAAACACGGACTCTTAACTTCATTATTATATATAAAATATTTATTTATTTATTTAATCTTTATGCACAGTAATTGGTACATATGGCGGACTTAATGCCTAGAGGCATTCTCTCCCAGTCAACCATTAGGCTAAGCAGAGATATATACGTAATAGAGGCGATACAGCTAGGAGAAAAAAACAAGTAAAGGGATATAAATGTCAAAATATATACTTACTCAGATAGGGAGATACATATATACATACATACATAGTTAGATACATAAATAAAATATATACAAATATACCATATACATATAGAATAATGAGTTTTAAAACAGAAGACAAACAACTAAAGCGGCACAATGACAAACAGCAGCACTAGTACAGACTTGCAACATTTCTGTAATGTTTGCGGATGTTATTTTTAAATGCAAACTTATTTAATGACATTTACGTATTCAGTTGTCCAAACAATGCACGTGATAAAAGACAAGTGTCACAAAAATACTTGAAAAATACTAAAATGGAAATAATATTTAAAAATAATAACGTTAGACCAATGCGTGCGCAGGTGATTAATTATAGATTTATTACTTGTAATCTAAGAAATATTCTTTCTTCTTCTTCTTTATCTGCCTATGTAAGTAGACTACTAGGCCCTATAATAAAAGCGCCAACAAAAGCTGGCATACCGAAAGATTTGACTGCATCCCAATACGTAAGATTTAAATTCAGTGTAGTTTCCGCTACCAGTCGATCGTTAGAACCTCATACAAAACTCGCGGTCCGTGATTAATTCATTTAAACCAGGGTGAGCGCTCGAGTCAGTACAACCCCTGACTCTTAAAAGTGGCAGGACGAGATAGATGACTTCATAAAACCAGCCCTTAGTCGCTTAAGAGGCCAGTACATTATGTCAGGACCCGAAAGAAAAACGCCTTAGGGAAAAGGCTGAGGTACTGTTCATCATCTAGGAAATAATGATCAGATTTTCACTATGCGTTCTGTCTGTAGGAGGAGGTAACTAATGCGGCCAAGATCTTGCTGCCCATATCAATGGGCATATTATATCGCATGTCGTTCTGAATCGCGCCGAAAGTCACTTCTCATTTCGACAAGGACATTCGACCATAGACACGATTATTCGTGTCCAGTTTCCAGGAGCAGACGTTGTCTGGCGTTAGCGAAAAGTCGCGGTGTTGTCGTTGCCTTAATTTCCCTACAAGTACGTTTTGTAAATAGACAATGTCGACAAATCAGAAGTACTGAAGTACAGGGTTCCATAGGGATTGATTTAGGCCCGCTACTTTGGTACGTCGTTTAATAATAATAGGGGTTAAAGAAGGAGGCGGTCGTTTTAATGAAGTAGCTAGATTGAATTAATTAATTCAATCTAGCTACTTCTAGATTGAATGCAATATGGCATTCTCTTGTTTGACTTTAAAGTCAACAAATATTTTTACATTCAGTACTTGAGTTGAACATGCAAACTGCAAAAGTTAGAGTAATTTTCGAATACGAGTTCTGACGTTGTCTAATACAAATAAGGCAATATTAAATTCTAGGCCTTTAGTTGCAGAGACAGTTCGCAATATTATACGCTGCGTTTGGAGAGGATACGACTAAGGAACGCACTGTGCGTTTTAGGATGTAATTACCAGGAAGACCAGACACTAAGGTAATTATTGATAAATTAAAAGTGGAAGAGGAAGCCGAACCTTACCAAACAAACAAGAAATTAATTTTATGGAATGACGTTAGTTTACTCACAATATTTACTCATTTGCGCCAAGATGATGCAGACGGGTGCCTCGTGAATTAACCGATGTACATCACGCATGCTTGCCTTGAACTAGCTGACTAACGATTGCGGTTTAAAAATTTAACGGTTACTATATGCCTAAGATAGTTATTTTATTTGTCATTTATTTGAGTACAATATATTGGTCTAGAATACTCTAAAATGTTTCTCAAACAACGCTTGCAATACCAACGCGACGATGTGGGCGATCCACGATAAAAGAGAAGGAAAACTATTTTCCAATTAACTGCGCTGGTACAACAACGACGACAATTCCCTAAGATATTTTAGCTGTTTTTTTGCTGTTACATATATTAGGTTCTCCATTTATTTTTAATGAACATTTATCATTATACATTTTTCAAAATAATATTAAAATTAGGAATGAACGTATAAAAGTAATTCCACTTCCATTTCAATTGAAAAACATGCACAGTTATGAAGTGGGAGATAAAATATAACCTCTAGAAAAGAGCAATAACCGTGATTTAATAAAGTTGATCCGTCAGAGTCTGTGGGCGGAGAAACGTGACAGCTCACACAGAGATTTTCACTTAAATGTTTTATTACAAATTTCGTCTCATTTTTCATACCAACGAATTTGAAATCAACCTGAAATAGGATTTATGTTTGACTTTTCATTTTATTACCTTTAATAAAATTTTCCTCTACATATTATTATTGAACCTAACCGAACGTTTTGTTTTCAAATAAAATCATGGTAATACCATGTTAGCGTTTTTGTAAATAGATAAAAAAATAGATACTGTGACCTGTTTGTGGGAGGGTATAAATCTATTTCTTGGATTGTTCATTTGAGTTGACCAAATGAAACAACCAAACGAAAAAAATGTACCTATAGTTTAACGGTTAAGGCAGGGCAGAAACATGCAATGTGATTAAGGGCAGGTATGTTCTTTTTGTACATTAATGTAGTATATTTGCTTTTTAATGTTGTAGTTTTTGTTGATGATAATGATGTTGATTTTTAAAAAAAAATAAAGCTCAGATACTGAAAAGGTATTTATCATATCCCGTATTTGACAACTCACGTCAAGCTCGTGTAATTAATGTACAACAATACGATGTGTGTAAGTAACAGATGTGTAAAAAGCTTCCAGACTCGAAAATCAAGTTTGTGTCTTGCACTCATAATGGATTTCAGTAATCTTATAGTACCGTATAAGTCGCGAGATTACGAAAATGTAGAACATATTAATAGCAGCATATAGACTTCCAAACAATGATAGTGCGGTGGTGTATATTGGATCAAATATTTGCTATCAATGTGGTGTAACTCTGACCTTCTACTCACTTGACGGGTGAACTGACCGCAAAGCGTTCAGATAACAAAAAGATACACTAATTAAATGATCACAATACGTGATGTGTTATAGTGGTTCTGTAACATTACACCATATCTTCAACACCCTCTTACCAATTTGTGCTGCTAAATAGCAACACCAATACTGTTATGTTCGAGTATAGAGAATGCTAGCTGCGTATTTGCGTCCTTCTGCATTCCACCTGCAAGAGGGAAAAGCTCAAATCTCATCGTCTCTGGGAGCATATCCAGGTGTATTTAAATATGTGTGTATGTGTATGTATTTTATACGTGGTAAAGCCAAGCGGCTGCTCTTTCTGGAGCTCGAATGGGCTGCCACGACCGGGGTAGGACCACGACCTCGCAGAATACCGGCGAGAAGTAGAGACTTTTTTTTTTTTTAGTTTAACGTGGATGGAAAATGCAGTTACGCATACCCTGTTGCTGGCCGGTAGGCCAGCAGCAGGGTTATGTCGGACTCGGATCTCGGAAGGAGAAACATACCGACTAAAAACCCTCCACAGTGCTGTTGGCCCGGAGGCCTTTACAGCTTCATCTGAATTGACTCGCGAGCAGATAGGCTCGCGAGTTTAGCGGGATAACGATTTACTTTAATGACGCGCGGATTTATACGCGGAAGGATAGGAGAAAAATAGTGGTGCGGTGTCCGGTGAACCCTGACAAACCAACGCGACAGACCCCGATCGTGAGACGCTCCGGCAAAGTGTATATGGCTGCTACTAACCCTAGGGGTGAGCACACACGTAAGCGGAGCGAAGTCGCTAACGGGACCGCCGCGCAGCATGCGCGGGACACGGACGGCACTCACTAGTAATGACTCGCGATTGAACGCGGGAAAAATGGTGAAGTCCATTACTGACACACGACAAAGTGTTTGGCTGCTCAACCTGGGGGCGAGCATACGTATGCTGGAGGTTAATAGTGGCGTGAAGACCTATGACCCTGACAAACCAACGCGACAGACCCCGACTGTGAGACACTCAGGCAAAGTGTATATAGCTGCTTCTAACCCTAGGGGCGAGCACACGTAAGCTGAGCGAAGTCGCAGACGGGACTGCCGCGCAGCGTGCGCGGGCGACGGGCGGCACTCACTTTAATAACACGCGGACTAAGACGCGGAAAGACAATAGGGCCGAGTAGGCACCCGCAGGTGCTGGGCCACTAGCGACTCATTGCGAACTAATGACTCATCCCGCTGCGAAAACACTCCGGCACAGTGTTTATGGCTGCTCGAACCGGAGGCGAGCACACGTGTGCACGGAGCGACGGCGCAAGCGGGACTGTTTTTTTGAGAAGTAGAGACATCTTGTGCTTTTGCTTTTTGTTCGGTGAGTGAGGTAACCGTGACGCCACTCCCCTCTCCACCATCCCTTTTCTTATCCTGTCTCCCATCACCCAAATATCGGCATTAAAGGCCATCAATGCTACTACAGATCCTTTGAAGTTTGCCCCCTTTTCCTTATAAAAAAAATATGTGTATGTTTAAACAATTAATATAATTAACCACACGTAAATCCTACTAACACGTATATAATCTAACTCGAACCTAGTAGCTAGCCACTCAACCCTGAAACTCTGGAAAGCTTCCAACCATATGTTGTTGAATTTATTGAGCTTCTAACGTTTCTTGCAATTCTACGTGAGGTATTTACATAATTTACCAGTAGCAAGGAGATGAAATCGCTGTAAATTGATTCTTAACTAGGGCAATATAGTCAAGTTAAACTACAAATTCTCTATAGATTAGTAATATTAATCTAAAGTGTAAATTTATCAAAGGAAGCTTACACACTTGATATCATCTATTAGATCAATTTCACGTATTAAAATTTAAGCTAAGGTTGCTTGTTTTTATATTATACCATTATCGACTATACTTCAATCGATTTTCGTTCAAAATTCTAAAAGCAGTCATGCTAGTCACTTGTTCTCTGGACGATGTGAAGTGACGGGATGCGAGCCTCGTAACGTAAGGTTAGTTCACGTATAGCCATGATATTTTCAAGGATTTTCCCGTAGACGCCTCTTACTTAAACCACAAAAAATAAGTGATTCTTCATCACTACTACGCGGTAGATACAACAAAATATTATTGAATATTTTATTCTATTTATTTTTTAATAAAATATTTTACATAAATTCAAGTAAACGTTTCTGCACCATATGACTTTTAAGAGTACTCCTAAAACGTATATATTAAGATGCTCCTAACTTCATTCTGGCACTAAGTTGAGGGTCTCCTGCTCGCGAGTCTCTACCGCTGAAGCTGTAAAGGCCGCTAGGCCAACAGCATATCTACCGTGGGGGTTTTAGTCGGTCCGGCATCTTCAATGCTGATCCCGACATAACCAGTCACCTGAAACGGTGACAGGTAGGTGTGAGCACCTTTTCCCCGTGTTAAATTAAAAAAAAATCATACTGGCACTGGAATATACAGATATGACAAGATAACGGTTGGAGAAATTCTTGAGACATCTCGATCTTGGTGAAAAGTTATCTGAAATATGTTTAAATACTGTATAATGATTTCTATCAAGTATTCTCGTAAAAAAAAACAGTTAAAGGAAAAAATTAGCAAGTACAATTTTCTTCTTTTCTCCGTTCTATTAATATAATCTCGTTACTCAAGTCGGAGAAAGCATTTACTGTCGCTAACGCGGATTTAAAGATAAAAAAGGCATTAATCCCGTAACTAGGAAAAATTATACAGCCGACTTGAATAACTCATTCCAATCGTAACATTTGAATCTATTTGGATAAAAAAACGAAATGGGTGTACCTTTCTTGCCTACTTTTCTTTATTATCCCGTTTATGTCCACAGCTCATATGTTAAGCATGGAAAATGACTCATCATCAGGCGGTTCGGTGAGCTATTGTGTGGTACTTGACCATATGAGAAAAAGATGGTATATTTCCTCTTACACAACTTTAATTACTTACGTACACATACAGTTCATTATCTTATAAATAATGAAGAAATTTCAATGATGTTAATTAACATCGTCAAACAAATGTTCAACTAGGCTCACAGGCTCTAAATGTTTCAGTGGTTTTTTTTAAATTTTTAATATGAAAAACTTCTTCCTAAAAAAATGTCCTCTAACTTAACTCATTATTAATTATGTAATTGTGTACCCGTACTCCATTCGGCTCCAAACGAGCTTAAAATTCATATTTCCCAGAACAGCACGACTTTATTATTAGATTTTTTTTCCACTATGCAGAAGAGGCCAAAACAGCTTCAAATAAGCACTTTTAAAAAAATTGGTTTGTGTAATGAATGAATGAAAATGTAAAATAATTGTTTGTGTTATTTTACATAATCAATTTAATATATTTTTAATTTAATATATTATATAATGAGTTATGTATGTTTGTATGCATTTCTCTGTTTGCGTATATTTATATACAGAACAAAATTTCCTACTCTAACTTTTTTATTTGTGCATCCATCGTTATCACAAAACAAGACCTACGAGTACTTAAATTTATAAACGTTATTTCAAAGAACTTCGTCACCTAAGTTACTTTGAATAGCTTAATTACAGAAATAAAATACCTTACGACGTACCGTTAAGACTACTTTTGACCCGAACATCCTATAAAATTTTAGTATAACGCATGAGTCTTGAGAAGTAAAGGTGAAATTTAAGGGGCTGTAAATGTTATTTTGGATGTAAAAGCTTACTTACACCAATAAAAAGATGTAAGGAACCAAACGGCGTCGTCAGGGCGCTCGCATTACTCACATAGAACGCAAGTGACTTGGGTTCGATCCTCAGTGCTGCTGAATATAGTTAATAGCGATTTCAAATGCTGAGCTTACCAAGTGCTCAGCGGTGAAAATATAGTAAGGAAAACTGCAGGTCTGAGAATTGATAAAAACAATATTACTTCGAGAATCCGCCAACCCGGATTATTCCCGGCTCTAAAACTCTCTCAAATACTTAAGAGGAGGCCTTTGCCCAGCGGCGGGCATTTACTGCTGACTACAAACTTTATTACTTACTTTTGAAGAACCAAATTTATTACGTAATTGATTGTAATGGTAAGTTTAAAATACATATCAAAACTAGAATACTACTATTCATACACTGCTTACCCAAACATTGCACATGCATGCATTTTTTTCATGAGCTGCAGGTGCAATGCTGGCCTTTAAACATATTTGAGGAGGGGAAGAGGGAGTTTGGAATAGGAGGGAGGGACACCGATTACCTCACTACTGGTACTAGAGTGGAACTACCCAGGTCGAGTTTCTGATTAGTTTCGTTAGGTTGGACACAAAGATGGTGACAGGCTCACCACCAAAACACGTTGTAACAAATAAGTTACGGTTTAAAGTGGGCTGAAAGGTAGAAAATATCTAGACCAAAAGATAATCTATCACCAAATCCATGTTCGATAATCAGTGTGGAACAGTTTGCTGGTGGTGGCATTTGAAAAATAGGCGGTATTAATCAGTGAGCAGCAGATTGAATAGTTTACTTGCTGTTACCGTGGTAGCCTAGTAGTCAAAACGCTCGCTTTAGTTTCATAGAGCGCGAGTAACCTGGGTTCGATCCCTGGTGTCGGCACCACTAAAATTGTTAATAGCAATTTTAAGTACTATATTTAAAACGTGCTTGGTGGTGGAGGAAAACATCGTGAGAAAACCCTGATATCTGAGAAATAATAAAAAATATTTCGTGGATATATGAAACCCACCAATCCGCACTGGAGCATCGTGGCGGTCCGTTCCCGGCTCCGAAACCCTCTCACTTACAGACATCTACTTTACTAAATATTTTTTTTTGATTTATTTATCATTTTCCTTTTTATTGACTCTTTGCTCTGAGGTGGATATTCAAATAAGTTGCTCTTATTTATTGCTTGGAACGCTATCAAGTGCGGTACTCAATAATTCACGTCGGAAGATAATTGGCTGTCATGAATACTCCGACGGTCAGGTGAACATCGTCTTCATATAACAGCGTTTAATGTTTAACATCACATTTT
The DNA here is from genome assembly GCA_029286595.1 of Bhutanitis thaidina. Taxonomy (NCBI): domain Eukaryota; kingdom Metazoa; phylum Arthropoda; class Insecta; order Lepidoptera; family Papilionidae; genus Bhutanitis; species Bhutanitis thaidina. The sequence continues at coordinate 3,298,447 of JAGSMS010000003.1, forward strand.
ATAATATAACATCTACATTTGATATCTCTATTTGATAAAATTATTACAGATTTATAATGTTAATTATTAACTATTTTATATAAAAATTATTAATGTAAGTAAAATAATAAATTATGTTTATATTGTATCACGAAAATCTTTATTATAAATGGCAGCTTTTCATTGTAATTGATAATGTAAGCCGTATTCTGATTACCGGTGCTATCATATTAATTTGCAATATCATTCAAAAATACGGTTCCAATTGTTTTATAAGTAGATTTTCGATGCAATCAATTTAGCGATTAAAGAAACTATTAGAAATATCACAAGTTGTTTGGCTATCAATGATTTATATATTAGAATTTAGGAAGTGGAAGAATCTAAAAGAAACTTAGCCTGCGATCTGATATGATCTGATCTGATAAAATAAATTAGCATCTGCTTGTGGCTGCATCGTGTGACGGTTCGTCGACTTCCATTTAATATGGTTAAGGAAGGCAAAGGCTGCCACATGCAGCATACTTGAGAACTGTTGCTGCTTGTAAAAAAAAATATGAAAGAGGATACCTACGGTGTTTTTTTAGCTTGTTTCTTCTCCGTCAGAGTAGCATAATTAAGAAACGGTGATAGATTGTAAAAATATATATAATATCGTTTGATATTTGACAAACGAAATGATTTTTCTTATGTCTAAGAATATAGAATTTTCATTACATTAATTTAATGACACTAGTCAGGTAATAATAATAACTGTATTTGGTATAATGTTTACAGGTTCTATTATCACATATTTAATATTTTCTATCCATATGAATAATTGCTACGTTTATTATTTTTATTTAGGTGTACAGGGAAAATGTTAGCTTGCTTTTTTCAAAATTTAACCTAGTTTGCACGTGCATCCAGCTGAGGGCGAAGCTCCGGCGAGCGATTTATGGCAAAATTCCATCTAAATATGCCGAACCTAAATTCCATAAATTTTTATAGGGTGCAGAGTCTCTAATGCGAGGGTGTGGGCACTGCGCTCACCCACCCGCCAGCCCAGCGTGGTGATTATGGGCAAACCTTCCATGCTTAGCATTCCAGCTTTTGTACATGCATGTTCCGCTGTGGTCAAGTACATGCCGACGAAGTGAAGTTTGGTTGTCTTTTTCATTGGGTTGGAGTGTGACAAACGAGCTTACAGTCCACCTGATGGTAAGTGGTTCCTGTAGCCCATGGACACCTTAATTGAAGAAGGTTACAGATGCGTTGTCACCCCCGAAGGACTGAGATGTAACGCTTCGTGGCCTGTTAACGTACTAGTTCTCCACCATACCTTTCAAACCGGAACACAAATGTGGTTGAACTGCTGTTTGTTATCGACTCAGACGACAAGGCATGAAGGAGTCTCGATTAGTAAAATAATGTGTACCTATTTATTTAAATAACAACTGTAAAGATTGATTTTATATTAACTAGGTAGTATTATATGTAGTTATGAATTAAGACAATTGTATAATTCGATAACTCCTCGTCTATTATTAAATAGACTGATAATGTAATGTGTCTCTAACACAGTAGTATTAAGAGTAATAAAATCTACTTAAGATTGCAACCCGTATTAAAATGTATCCAAATAAATATTTATAAAAATATAATACTTAGTCGGCAAGCAATTACAGAAGAATCTGCACTGATGTTTTCGAAACACGCAATATAGATCCGCTAATCGTTTGTTCATATCTCGGTAAACTCGTGCTTTTTACCGCAGTGCAGTTTCCTTCAAAAGTTTAAGTAAATATTTATTAATGTAATATTTACGCCTTTCTCTCGTTCTACTACTCCTTTGTTAAGTTTCATACATAATTTTGTGTTGTTGAAGTTATTACAAGAGAAATTAAAACTTCAATGAAAAGGTATCGTGTGAATAAGAAAATATTTTTTTGCTTTAAATATAATTTAATATTGTATAATGTATTCGTTTCAAAAACAAAGTATTACGTATGGGAAATTTCTGGCGTACGGTAAAATATGTCGACATCAATTGTCGGAACGTGCTATGCGGCTATTAGCTGTGACTTGATTGCGATCGTTTGTTTAACAAAATTTTAAGCCAGTGGCTTGCGCCAATTACATGCACAGTGTGATGAAATATTCAAACCTGTCGAATTTATTCTTTAGTTCTTTTAATAATCGTTCGTAGCTACAACGTACGTAAAACATGTTGCGAGAGAATAAATGCGAATGAAGATGTATTGTAATATAAAAGTGAGAATATATTATGTATGTTTGTAAAAGTTTCATGATTATATTGTGTAATATACTCAAAAAATAGTAATACAATTGGAACACTTTTTCCGTTTTTTTTTTGACAGTCAAAATTACGTTAAGTTACGTTAAGTGCAATATGTTTTTACTTAAGAGGGGAAACGATATTACGTCACTATTTCCTCTGATAAGAAATAATAAAACAGTGAAGCCTAGTCGGCTGGATTCGCTTCCATAGGTTATCATGAGATTTCTCAAGAAATTCTCTTAGTCAGCATTGCGGTAGCTTTTGCTGCTGCTCGAATGGACCGACTCGATCGACGACAACCACGACCTCGCAGATTACCGGCGTGAAGCAGAGGCATTTTGCGCTTCTGCGTTTCGTTCGGTGAGTGAGGGAACCAGAGGCCCACTCCCCCCTTCTCCATCCTTCTCCTCATGCCTCCCATTCTCCAAATATCCTTTAAGGGTGGAAACGGCAAACAAGAGCTCCTCTGGTGTTGCAGATGTACGTTGGCGACGGTAATTACTTACCATCAGGTGAACCGCTTGCTCGATTGCCGCCTTTCCTATAAAAAAAAAGTTAGTCTGTACGTCACTCGTATTAATGCAACATTATAAAATAAATCAAAAATGCTTACCAAATTTGTAGCCACTTAAAAGTAATTTATATCGCAGTAGTAGATATTTTGTTTTATTTTTCGACTTTGCAAAATGAAAAAAAATTATGATATTTAATTTTTTTTCATTTTTACGAAATTATGGCTAAGTTTCGCATGTCTAATCTTTTTTAGAGTGGCTAACACTCAATAGTAAATCTCCCTTTAATATATCACTCGTGGATCTATCAGTTTATTAAAGAACTTTTTTTAAATATTTTCAATAAATGTCTATTAGTAAGCTCAGCCTTTCACATCTGGTATTTATCAAGGCGGTGGGCCTTTACTTCAGACAATTACTGCTATTATAATTAAACTGGAGTATTATTATTTGAAATCTAATACAAGGTATTATTCTCAATATCTTAGAAAGTCTCTGCAGTAAAGCTCTAAATGTAATAATGGATCAAACGTACCTGTACTTATAATTCGTTAAACAGATAATCGTGGTATTTTTATGTTCGTATGCGTTGAAATAAACGAATATTTTTACTAACTTTTCCAATATAAACAAAGTTATAAAACCTTAAAGATATATTTGAATTGACAGTTATTTTTGTAATTTTTAAGAGTTTTTCTCCAATATTGTGTAAAAATTACGAATCTTTGCTTGTGAAATCTTATTTTGTAATCGTCAAATATGTATCTCAAAGAATAAATTCATATGAAACAATTTCTGACTAAATTACCATAGGATATTGAGTCATCAAAATAATCAGGTATCTCATTGAGCGGTTGGTTAACCTCAGTTAACGGTTAGTTTAACTTTGGCATTTTACAACATTAACGAATATAACAGAAAATTGTCTAGAGTTTTTTTTTGGAAAATACAATATCGTTACATCATTTACAGTGTTTATAGTTACGCAGTTTAGAATTAGCGCTGCTCAGACTTAAACAATGGAGTCGGAGAAAACTAAGATTTATTTACAGTTTAAGAATATCTTTTAACTTAAAACTATTATAAAAAAATTATAAATTTATAGCACCCGTGGTCACTGGGGATTGAGGTGTTTGATATCCTGATGTCACAGTTAACTCGGCTACTGTCGGCTTTATAATTATTATTTTTTAATCCGATCTACGCAGAAGGAGCTCAAGTTGTCTTGAGGTTCCAGTTCCTGCTGTGGCTAGCATTGTCTTTGACATCCAAGGAGGAGAATAGTTTCCTGAGTTTTTAGAGGTCTAGTACTTCAATCTAATTATAGATCTCTTTAGCCCCATCGTGACCCTCATTAACGAGCTCTTCCACTCTCTGCTGGCTATGGCTACGATAATAATATCGGCGTAATCAATCTGAAAGCTGCCCAGGGACCTCAATCGATAAATCAACACCAGCTCATACTCAACATAACAATCTCGATCATGCAGCTGGCCATTAGGGTCAACGCTAGTGTTATAACCAACGACATTCCGTCTTAGAATATGGCGGCGAATCGATGTTTCCGTAACTTCCATAATCTATATGACCTTTTTATACATATGGAGACACCTAACGCAAATATAATCTCGCGGAAGCAATTACGGGTTATTTGGCGTTGGGCTTTGCACCGTCTAAGCCCCCACGGTGTTCCACCATCGGCGCATTTAGGCAGGGATACAGGTGCGCTTTCGCACATCCGCGGCCACACCGACACAAGTCGCTATAGGCGATTCCTCCTCAGAGAAGGACTACTCCTATCCCTCTCCTTTCAGGCTAAACAGGCTGGACTACAGATGCATCGATTTACATGGCCACCAATCGCATGTCAGCAACGGCTCAATCAAGGCCGCCATGAGTGTAGAAAGGGCACGGAGGGTAGAAAGATCGGCGCATCGTAATACCGACACTCCTCTCCCTCCGGGTACCACGGCCGTGTCGGCGGTGCGAACCGTCCGAGTTTTGGAGAATAGGGAGTATATCGTAATACTCAAACTCACTCGACTCCACCTCGTCAGCGAGGAGCAAGGATAACGGTGCAAAGCAACGACGCCAATCCTCCCTCCATAGTTTACCAATCCGAAGTGGGGTCTCTGAATGAGTGGGTCATTGCCACGTCAACATACTGATGAGTGCAATCATTTAGTTCCACTGCACATACATTTACACTGTAATGGAGGTTATATTTAATGTATATTAAGCTGCAACGTTGATGATAATTTGAAATACCTTGTTCTATTATTTATGTTACATTAGTAAAATCAATGTACGCTGTTACATTATTGATTTCAATTAACTTTGATACGTTTCGGTATTAATGTTTTAACGTAATTTAGCGTTTTGCGCGGTAATTTGTCACAGAACCTCTAATAATGTAGTCGCTAAAGCGTGGCTTTAGCTCAAACGAAATACGGCACATTCAATGGTTACAAAATCAATGTAACACAAAATGCGTACTAATTAAGAACCCATTTTTTAGTACTTACACATTTTGTGCTACATGCAAATTGTTCTCTTTGTTATCATTATTGCAAAAATGATTTACTGTTTTACAAGTAATTTGTTTTCTACTTTACATATGTTTTTAACCAAATTGCCTCTTAATATATTGAGTAGAGCCCTGGTAGCCTTGTGGTCAGGGCGCTCACTTTATTTTCATAAAGCGCGAGTGACCTGGGTTCAATCCCCGGTGAACCCACTAATACTTAAGTACTTATTTAAGTACTGTGTTTACCACGTGCTCAGCGGGTAAAGAGGAAAAGAAGAAAGGCAAAGGAATAATGAAAAATATTATTTTGAGGAAATATCTACAGCTTGGCGGGCCCTACCCGGCTACAAAACTCAGATATTTAAGAAGGAGGTCTTAGATATTTGCCCATCAATGGCCACTTACAGGCTGCTACAGTTTGGCAATCCCATTACCAGATATACCTAATACGCCACTTCTAGGTTTGTATAAGTTTGATCTGGCATATTGGAGTATGATAATGCGCCTTTTGTTGTACGCCATGTGATTATCAAGGCTTTTCCTTATTCGCTTCTTACAAGTGCCAATATCATACGTATTTCCATAAGATGCCCATAGTTATATTATACATTATTTTTCTGAATAAATGGACACTTAAATGGACACTGAAGTCATAAAAGATAAAAGATTTTAAGGCCAAGGAAAATTTCAAAACATTTTTCTTTACCTTCATGTAAACGGTGTAATTCTTATGTGATTAAATTGAAGGAAGAATCGGATGTAATATCAGATATTTCATCTACCATACAGACAAATACCTACAAAACCTCTAATTTGCGCGTGCCTCGAACATTGAATTTGTCAAAGATTTGAACCGACCTCAACACTTACGTATGCTTACCACTATACCAAATCACGTAGTAAAACAATAAATTACTTGTATGAAAAAATACAAAACGTATGTTGTACAATATCCGGAAATTCAATGACAAATTATTCTCACTTCGTAAGGGTTGTGGCCCTTAACGTCCATGCCGTCGGAAGTAATTTATTTCTGTATGAATAATGTTTGTACGTAGAGAAAACCGCTGTCGAATATCAGCTGATGTTTGTGGAAACTCGAAACACAAACCTAAAAGTAAAAAAGCACCATTTTGATGTAAAACTTCTTTAGGTGCGACTTAAGTCAGAACTGTTTTTGGACGGAAGTAAAGGTCTGAGCCGATCCATAAATCAGAAAATGAATTTTATGGGCGTAAAACTACTTGTAATACAGTCTCATTTAAAATAAGTCATTTGTCTTTTCATTTGAAATGATAGATTTTGCCAAGATTAAAATTACTTTGAAAAAACGGAACGATATCCGCTATGACCCAAAAATATTTCTGATTAACTCCGTGTGTCCGACATTCTTCGATTAAAATAATACTTTTTTGTTTGTCGCATCCTTAAAATGTGTTCTTAAAATGATGAAAACCATGGCTTCGATAAAAGAAGTAACGTCTTGTTTGTAAAAATAATGCGGTATGATTTTATCGAGGAATGAAGTCCGTTCCTGGTTTTCCGGAGGCCCACTCCCCTCCCCATCCCCTTCATCCCATCTCTCAAATACCCTTAAAACCCGGCAACGTGCCTACAGCACCTCTGGTGTGGTTGCAGATGTACATGGTCGACGTTAATCACTTACAATCAGGTGAATCTTTTGCTCGTTTGCCGTCTGTCCAATAATAATAAAAAATAATTACCTACTGAAATCAAACAAAAGGACAAACTTATAAACTAATTCTAATTAAATTTACGGTAACAGTTTAGTAAAAGTCATTAATGATTATTCTACTGGTGTCGGCCATACAGAAGCTTTGCTACTATGACATTACGACAATTATTGCTCCTATGAGCATATGATGATGTTTTGTAAGAATTACGTAAAAATGCTAAAAAAAAAACAAGACATAGCAATCATCAGTTTCTTAACTAGACTTTGTTTACTTTTTACAAGTTTTTCCTTTTAACCTGTGTTTGCCTTTAACGTAAGCTACAGCTACACCAGTGCACAAGGAAGAGGACAAGCTCGATACCTGTAATTATAAGCCCATTTCTGTCTGTTGTTTTGTTATTGCCATTTTCAATATAATTTTTTTTTTAATTTAATTTTTAATTTGGCTTTACGATTGGAACATCAACTGACACCTCACACCTCGACAATTATCGACGAGCATGATTAAGGAAACGCCAAATTCACAATGCATACATCTATGCCTATGACAATTATTCAAATGACACTGACATTGTTACTACTGGAATATCTTTCGAGAGTATTCGCGTTGGCTGGTTAGGTCTCTCAAAATGGAAGGATAAGCCATAATCTCCAATCTTAGCAGGCGATAGGCCACCGCAGACGTATCATACCTTCAACGCTGCACATTCTGCTGTCCGTATGTCTACTTTATTTTCGGTACGGTATTTTCGAGATGATTAATTAGCGATCTGTCGATCGACTCGAGACTTGCGTGTCTTGTTTATTGGTCGGTTTTTACGATATACGCGGCAGTAAAAAGAGTGTCAGATTTACTTTCGCTACCACAGGACGAAGAAAACGAAATGACAACTGAGCGGTTTCTATAAACAATCTGTCTTAATTTTGTAAAACTAAGATCCAAATTAACTTCGGAAACATCTTATTAGAAACATTTATCTAATGATTCATTTATCATCGAAGAAGTTCAAAACGATAAGGCTAATGTTGTATGATAAATGGCTGTTCAGTAATTTATCATTTATTTGCGCATAATATTCACTTCGTTTTAATTGAACTTTGATTTAGCAAGTTTATAGTGTCAATTACTTCATATTAAAAGTGCTATACTCGTATGGTGAGCAGTAGCATTGCATTGTAATATACACGTAAGAATCTTTGACTCAAATTTTTATCACTACAATATCCTAACTGTTAACTGCTATTAAAATGCAAATGTATTGAATATATCCCAAAGTTCCCGTCCACAGTTAATACGGAACAGGCTGTATATTATTTTATAAACTAAAAAAAAAGGATAACTGATGTAAATAAATTAAACAAATGCGAAACTTCCGAAATTAATTAAAATTAATTACTTTTTAAATATTTTCATTACTTTCAGAGTTACTCCCCAATGTGCCCTTAAAAACACTGTTTTATGTGCAATCTGGCATCAATAAACTTTAGTTATTATACTTAATAGAATCAGGCGATACTTTGCAAAAAATCATTATATTAAAGATGATAAAAAAAATATTTTGCACTATTCTACGCGCAAGAACAATAAAATGGCTTATTATCTTGTTCGAATATAAAATGATCACGATCCTTTCTTCTTACAAAGGCGTGCTCTACTTCTTTCTAAGCATGACCCTTCACCACAATACTCACCCACACAGTTTCGGCTTGCAATAAGGCATTATCAAGCGATTCGACATGGCGACGTACAAGCGCCAACTGAAGAATGGGCTGTGGGTACTGTATCTATGGTCTTATCGCCATGGTATGGAGGGTATGGCACTCTCACCCGGCATGGAGGCACAATATCGGGGGACTATTAACTTGTGTGCAATTTAAGATGAACAATCTTAAATTGCACACAAGCTTGGCCAATCCGCGAGTGGAGCATTCATCCAAGCCGCCATTTATGCCTTCGTATAATAAAGCTGAATTCCCCACAGAATTAGAGCTATGCTGTTGACCTGGTGGACTTGACAGCATCGGCGGAAGAGACTCTTGAGAAGCGTTTTCCATTAAAAACAAAAAAGAGAGAAGAACCTCTACATTGTACTAATATGCCTTTTATTCTTGGTTGATAAAACTAAAACTTGGACAATCGAAGAAGTTTCTTAAAACGAATTAATATCTCAAAGTTACTAAGTATAATTCCTACCTATTTTTAAAACCCTGGTTGCTAAACATTATCACATTAGCTACGACGTCACATTGTAAGTGTTATAGTTGTATTTAATTTAATCAAGTATTAAGAAGAAAGGTTGAGTAGAACGATCCCAATAAGACGGAGCAATGACCAAAATAGTGCTACAGGAAGTGTAATTTTATATTTCTTGGTACCTTTTCCTTCCTTGTTTTCTATCTATCCCGTTATTTTCTTATCATTCTGTTTTTCCTTTTTTTTTTTTTACCCTGGATGGAAAATGCTGTTACGAATACCCTGTTGCTGGCCGGAGGCTTTCACAGCCTCATCTGAATTGACTCGCGAGCAGATTGGCCCGCGAGTTTGGCGGGATGACGATTTACTTTAATGGCGCGCGGATTTATACGCGGAAGGATAAAACAAAAATAGTGGTGCGGAGACCGGTGAGCCCTGACAAACCGACGCGACGGACCCCGATCGTGAGACGCTCCGGCAAAGTGTATATGGCTCCTTCTAACCCTTGGAGTGAGCACACGTATGCGGAGCGAAGTCGCTAACGGGACCGCCGCGTAGCGTGCGCGGGACACGGACGGCACTCACTAGTAATGGCTCGCGATTGAACGCGGGAGAAGTGGTAGAGTTGAAAGTAGGGACCCGCTGATGCGGGGCCCACTAGCGATATACTGACACACGACATTTTGTACTGCGAAACTCCGACAAAGTGTTATGGCTGCTCAAACCTGGGGGCGAGCACACGTATGCGGGAGGCTAATAGTGGCGTGAAGACCTATGACCTTGACAAACCGACACGACAGAACCCGATTGTGAGACACTCAGGCAAAGTGTATATGGCTGCTTCTAACCCTAGGGGCGAGCACACGTAAGCTGAGCGAAGTCGCAAACGGGACTGCTGCGCAGCGTGCGCGGGACACGGCCGACACTACTCAATAGCTCGTGAATATGCGCGGGAAGATGGAGGCGCGGCGACCAACGGCCTTGACTAACCGACACGACAGAACCCGCTTGTGAGACGCTTAGCACAGTGACCCTAATATGCGGAGCGAAGTCGCTAACAGGACCGCCGCGTAGCGTGCGCGGGACACGGACGGCACTCACTAGTAATGGCTCGCGATTGAACGCGGGAGAAGTGGTAGAGTCGAAAGTAGGGACCCGCTGATGCGGGGCCCACTAGCGATATACTGACACACGACATTTTGTACTGCGAAACTCCGACAAAGTGTTATGGCTGCTCAAACCGAGGGCGAGCACACGTATGCGCGGGGCGAAGTCGCAAACAGTACCGCCGTGCAGTATGCGCGGGCGACGGGCGGCACTCACTTTAATAACACGCGGACAAAGACGCGGAAAGACAATAGGGCCGAGTAGGCACCCGCAGGTGCGTGGCCACTAACGACCCATTGCGAAATAATGACTCATCCCGCTGCGAAATACTCCGGCACAGTGTCATGGCTGCTCAAACCGAGGGCGAGCACACGTATGCGCGGGGCGAAGTCGCAAACAGTACCGCCGTGCAGTATGCGCGGGCGACGGGCGGCACTCACTTTAATAACACGCGGACAAAGACGCGGAAAGACAATAGGGCCGAGTAGGCACCCGCAGGTGCGTGGCCACTAACGACCCATTGCGAAATAATGACTCATCCCGCTGCGAAATACTCCGGCACAGTGTCATGGCTGCTCAAACCGAGGGCGAGCACACGTAAGCTGAGCGAAGTCGCAAACAGTACCGCCGTGCAGTATGCGCGGGCGACGGGCGGCACTCACTTTAATAACACGCGGACAAAGACGCGGAAAGACAATAGGGCCGAGTAGGCACCCGCAGGTGCGTGGCCACTAACGACCCATTGCGAAATAATGACTCATCCCGCTGCGAAATACTCCGGCACAGTGTCATGGCTGCTCAAACCGAGGGCGAGCACACGTATGCGCGGGGCGAAGTCGCAAACAGTACCGCCGTGCAGTATGCGCGGGCGACGGGCGGCACTCACTTTAATAACACGCGGACAAAGACGCGGAAAGACAATAGGGCCGAGTAGGCACCCGCAGGTGCGTGGCCACTAACGACCCATTGCGAAATAATGACTCATCCCGCTGCGAAATACTCCGGCACAGTGTTTATGGCTGCTCGAACCGGATGCGAGCACACGTGTGCACGGAGCGACGGCGCAAGCGGGACGATTTTTTTTTCTTTTTGGCTGTTTTTCCTTTTATTCCGTTAGCCCTTTTATATTTCCTTAGTTATTCGGGCAACAGACTGGCTCTACACTTCTATCTGCTGCCGCCCTTCTTATTATCTGTTGCCTAGGCTAACAGATTGGTGAATATAGTGACAGTGAACGTGCTAAACATCGCGGCACTGTAGGTAGCCTGCGTCACGTGACAGCATGCCGGTGAAAATAGGAAGGTCGCCGTCGTAGTTTATGGCAATCGATGTATGCGTCTTATCTTTGCACTTGTACGAGCCTGTAGTTACAGGTAATGATGATGATAATTAATATACTGTTAAATTCTTACTAAATGCAATAGTAGTGCAGTAGAAGAATATTCTTTTTTCTTTTATGACATAAGAAATCATCTAAGTTTATGTATGCATTGTGTAATATATATATAGTTATATAAATATGTATGAATAGAATGTAACGTGTTTTATATAATGAACGACTATAATTACATGTATGTCTAAGTACCGTCATATATATAAGTATTGTATCGTAGTATAATATTCGAGTATATGTATTTGTACATAATATTTTTGTGCACCCTTTTACATTTTCTCTGTTCAATCTATATGTAGAATCTAATGGTAGACTGGTAGAGAATGCCTCTTGGCATTAAGTCCGCATTTTTGTTCTGTAATGTGCAAATAAAGTTTAAATAAATAAATACTACAGATTAAATATATAAAATTCCGACAACGGGCCGGTCACATAGCTCGTAGAACTGGCAACAGGTAAGGAAGAAAGGTTCTCAAGTAGCAATCTCTTAGAGGCAAACGGAGGGTAGAACGACCCCCAGAAGTTGGTGTTACGACCTGCATAATGTTGCGTGAAGTTAATGGATAACGTCGTTCGTGATTCTGTGTGGCAGTTTTTGAGGGAGGCATAGCATAGCCATCTCATTCCCAGTGCTGACCCTATGGTCAGCACTGGGAATGAGATGATGATGGTGATGACCAAAATTCCTACTCCCAAGTTATCACTTACATGAGTGTAATGGGTCAATTAGTTTAATACAAAAATTAAAATTTTACTTCATGTTATCTGTTTAACTTGTTGTATACCCGTATTTTCTGTTACTAACAAGTTACAAAGAAAATTATAATAATTTTTCTGCACATTACATATAACAGCAATTTATCCAACGATGTAATCATTCCAAAAAGCGGGCAGAGTTAGCTCATTACACATTTTTATTGCTCTGGTAATAAAATTGGTTGCTGTAATGGTCCGTTTCATAGCATGGGAGGAAATTTGCAATTATTGCTCGACATTAAACCTTCTTCTTTGAATGGAGTAATTTAATGAGTGGCATTTGGCTAAACGATTCGATGTAAATGAACGTGGTATTATGAACGTTTTTCTATTTGCAAAAGGACAAATTTATGTAAGTACTCTTCATTGACAGTCACGGATGAACGCAAAGGTCACGGAGTCCATTTGGAATAACCAAACGTAACCGAACAGTCTTTCGCAACACGCTGTCAGACGAGTACGGTGAATATTCCCGATAAAGTGTGTTTATTAGTGTTGCGTTGCAACTTACCAGGAAAGGGAGAGTCTTTTCTCGAAAGGCCGGCGCTGTTGGTGCCGCTGACGATGCATAAACTTGCTTCTGAAGTGCAGCGAAGTTGGAACAATAGGTGGTTTTAGTCGGCAAAAAAAATCGTCCGCAAAGTCTGACACAGTATCAGAATTCTTGGCGTCGACATATCGAGCGACGTTCAGTTCCGTGGTTACTTGGAGGGAAAGGCCAAATTGAGCTTCAAAAAGCTTGGTGTGGGGTGCAGAGCGACATAGTATTTCGTTCCGGTTCACCGATTGGAACTTTATAAGGCGCAAGTTTGGCCCCACATGGAATACTATTCTCATCTCTGGGCAGGGGCAACCAAGCTCTCTCTGATCGCTTTGATCCTTTGGCCTTGCGAAGAAATGTTGCTTTTCTTTGGAATTTTTAGAAAATTAACCACGGGGAATGTTCTGAGGAACTGTTCGGATTGATCCCAGCCGCAGAGTTTTGCAATCGTACATCGCGACAGAATTCCAAGTTCTATCAATACCACCTATATGGTTGGCATTCCACCACAGTGTGTTTTACTCGAAGTTTTCTGCCACGCACTTCGACTTTGTGGAATCAGCTGTCGCCAGCGGTATTTCCGAACAGTTACGACTTAGGGACCTTCAATAAAAGAGCCAATTCCTTCCTTAAAGGGCGGCAACGTATCTGTAGCTTTTTTGGTGTTGTGGATGTTCGTAAGCGTCGGCGATCACTTACCATCAGCACCGCACTTACAATCTGGATACAAAACATGAATTATAGCATTGAGCCAAGGATATATCTGAGGCCATCTCTTCATTACCCAGGTCGTTATGAAAAATACAGTACGGGGATAGGTCATGGTTGATAATCGGAAAGTCTCCGAAGAAACAAGTTACTCTGATTGTTGCGACCATTTCTTCACCGGACAACGGCTGATTGAGAAGTGCCCTTTGCGAGACGACAAGTTGTGCAAACAAGATTAGAGAGGATACCATGACAGTCGGTAGAATAAAAACAGAGATATTTGTGGTGAATGATGTCAATCATAATAGCGCAGAACCCACACGAATTACAAGAAGTTACACAGCTGTTCGAAAACAAAAAAAAGTGAGTTTGTCACAACCAAACGTTGTGTTTCAGTACCATTGGTTCATGGATAACATTGGTCATCGGAAGCAAATGTTAAAATCTATAGAATAGTAATTAGGAGGAAGGAGTTGTAAATAATTTTCTGACTAATTGACGTTGCTGTCAATAATTCAACATTTCTCCAACGATATAGAAACGTTAGAAATTCGGTGTAGTATTTCCCGATCTTCACTTCAAAAGTACGGCGGCATTGATAAGCAGCGTTCGGTATCTAGCCAAAGGGTTTACACAAACCTGCTTCAGTACGATAACATAGAGCGGAGCACTGGATCGTTAGAGCACCAATTAGACTGTGCCCACTGCAAAAGACGAAAAGTCATTTTTGACAAAATTATGAAGCGAATTTATACATTTTGTTGCATTTCATTTTACGCGCACACGCCACTCGTGAACAAAACCGGTTTGATCCACTGGCTTGGCATAGGAGATATAGTGTCGAAAATGTCCGCGCAAACACAGAGGCACTCCCTCTTTTTTACCTATCGACACCCGATATAACGCTGATGCCATATATCTTTAGTGTTGCGTCAATTGTGTTTTGGGCAAATATTAACTTCGACTGGAATTGGAATCCAGAATCTATGATCTCAACATTAAGATACGCTAACCACTAAGCCACGCGGTCGTCGTAAGTGTCATGCTTATTACATAGATCTAAAATAGAAAAGGTTCCCCCCACTTTCTTTATCCTTGCCTTTCCTTAAATATCTTTAAAAACCGGCCACGCGTCGCCAGCTTTCTGGTGTCCCACATGTATTTGTAGAATGTCTAGTATTAATAATGATAATCAGACAAACGAAAAAATAAATTTATTAATGAACTCTCACAACCGTATACCTAACACACTTTACACCAAAGCTTATTTGGGAAAACGTGACAGGTAGGGAGCCGGAAAAAGTCACTGGTTGCGTTCTCCACATAGCTGATCGAACTCAAGTCTCCTGATTCGGAGACAGATGACCTAACCACGTGGCTATCGTAGCCAGGCAAATGATTCCTTAATGTGACTTAATGTATACGTTTTGTGCGCCTCTTAGAAGCTTTATATCTGTGAGATATATATTCATGTTCTACAGTGCTACAGATCCCTGTAGGATGTATCAACACAAACATATGTGAAAAGTATGAAAATTAGAATCCTAAAATAGTTCTGTGCATACATACTCGCGGTTTAAGGGAATATTTTGTATGCTTTGTACATAAGCAGGGAAAAAACCCTATTTGAAGAGCACATATGGATATTAGATCAATACAAGTACGCTTGAGCACTCAGCTAGATTAAAGGATTTCATGTTACTTTGGCTTACAAACGGAATGCTTGAATTATTTTGCAATATGTCTTTGGGTTACAAAATTTGAATGAATACATTTCTTCGTAACTTTATTATTTTATAAATATGTTCACTACATTATATTAAAACAGAACTATGTTTGTGAGAATTTAGTGTACGTTCAGTGTGGTTGGCATTTAAATAAGGGAGTAGGTAAACTTTCCATAAAAGGTGGTCAATTCCACTTGCATCTATATTCTTCTTTTTCTTCGTCAGCCTATTTAAGTCCACTTGCTGATCATAGGTCAACAAAAGACGATATGGTTTTTTTGAAGATTTGCCTATACTCATAATGCTGGGCCTCCACAAGTGATGCCTATCGCCGTCCCAGTGAAGAATTTGGGGTCAGCAAATTTGGATGGATTTATTTCATTCGACTTCCAGAGCCTCGTTTTTGGCTAGCCGGGTCCAGAATGTTGGCATTTGATGCATATCGTAAATGTACTGACATTTACTCACTTGAGTAAACTTGTATAATTAACTTGTAAAGTGAAACTACATTTTATTTTGACCAGAAATATTTAGGTTATTTGTTTTGTATTTCTATCGTACTAAGCTACTCTATGGCTTCATGGTTTGCTTCACAAGGAATAATTATTTTACGAAGTGTATTTGTCTATGCGCCATAAAAAAGAAAAGACCACTTAACCATTTAATACAACGTTTATGTCCAGTTTATACTTTGTCTATCTTTATTTGACACTACAGACACATTTTTATATAAACGAAACAAACTTTTCTTTTTATTTCATGTAGTTATAAGTAAGTTATCACTCACAACCGTATAACATCAACATTAATAATTAATGATAAGTAATTACAAACACTTATAATTATCATTTTATTCATTTATTATTTTTTTAAGTAAATTTCATTACCATAGTGGTAATAATCAATATTTTAGTACACATTATTAAGTAACAAAAATGCTTTAAATTTTAATAAACGTTATATTAGCGAATTTTGTGCAATAAATAATACTGTTCATTTCTTTTATTCGCTTTTATAGTAAAGATAAACAAACAAGTCTGTAATATTTTTACGAAAACAAAGCATATAAATAATTATATGTTTTAACCCATTATTTGGAAATAATAATAACAGGATTTCGGTCAAACCTTTTTTTTATTATGGTTATAAGCTGATTTACGCTTAGCAATGCAATAGCAACCCTGACTGATTCAACATTCAAGATACATAGTTAGTAGTTCACGCTTTTTGGAACTTAAGAAATTTATACTTCTCTAAGTTTATTTTAGATAGAAGGGCAGTACAGATTTGATTTTCAAATGCTCTGTATCATGACTTTTAACGATTTTTACGGTTTTAATTTTCTCTAAAAGAGCCTAAAACTGATTCTAGAACCTGGCTACTTATCTTAATTGAAGAAGGTGTTATTTACTTGCTAAGTACTTTGAAACTTAAATGAATAGTAATTTACAAGTCAAGCAGTTCGTAAGACTATAATGCCGAATTCATTTTAAAATCACGTTCAGAACTTTTAAATCAAAAAGAATAATTATTTAATTTTATTGGTAAACGACAACTTTCCAATACAATTTAATTTACATTCCTGGTGTATCTTGTATGTACATAAATACATTACTTTAATTTCTGGTTCATGATGAGGCGTAACTTTAATCTAGCTTTTAACTTAATTAAGAGTTCAGGCTACAAATCCCTAGAGAAATTAGGAGAATAAATTACATGCTATAGGCGTATTCTCGTACAACGTGTCAGAAAAAGTTTGGTTTGATTGATATATAAGGTTTTAAACAGTTTGATCATATAAAACACTTCGCTGTGAGATGGTCGTGTAGGAAAATTGCTCCCCCTCTCCTTTCATTCCGTGAGTGTGGTATTAGTTGACCAAAGGCGATAGAAAGATGACGGGATAACCATCTCGAAAAGTATATGTCCGAAAATACGCACACAGATGACGAGCAGCTTCGGAGCGCCTGGTACTGTGATCGCCAATTCGCACATCATCCCTATAGGATGTACAAGAGAAGACTGTAATTTTTTTTCGAATGGGGTAAAAAATTAACTGACCGTACATCTGGGGGTAAGTGGCTACTGCAGCCCGTGGACACCTGGAAATAACCTCAATCGCAGAAGATTACAGATGCGTCTTCTACCCTGAGGACTGAGATGGAATACCTAGTAGTCCATAATTATACTGGCTGTCCTATAACTTCCAAATCGGGACCTTGATGAAGCATATTGCGGATCAATATGTTTGTTTATTTGGTAGAATAACTTACAAATTTGTAAACGTAAGACACAACCGTAAATACATTATATTTGACAACAAAGTTAAAAAAATATATTTTATTATATGTAATGCTTCTCAATAGCCATTTACAAAAATTTTAGTCATCTACTTAATAAACTATATTTGTAATTTATACATAAAGACATTATGAATACGACAGAACAATATTTCATTTTCGTTACATCAAATGAAAAATCTATCCAATCAGATAATTCGTATACATAATTTTTTTCTAAAGAAGTAAGGTCTGTAAAGTTATTCCTTTAAAACACGCTACAGTCGTTAAACTATATATCCAGCAACCTATCCGTGGTATATCAGCACGGTGCTGGAGGTCTAGGTTTTATTGCTTTGAAACTTTTTAGTGACCTAGCTGTGAAAGTTTGTTCATTATATTGATATATATCTAATATTGAGTTAATTTTTTCAGGCATATTCAAATCACCACTAAGCTATGGTTTTTCCGTAGTTTTACAGTCGTAGTGTCAACATAATGACAAAAAAATCATGCATAATACATAGCTAACAAATAATATACATACTCTTTAAAGGCATTTTTTTTTCATTACACTGCTTGTCACGTGTCTTAAATATACAATTGAATACAAATAACAGTTTTATAGATAAAACTTAAAACTTCTTCTTCCATATGTGTTTGTGTTTACTCATGTTCGCTGTATTTCTTTCATTTACTAAGATAATAAAGGCCCCGGTGTTTTCAATTATGTTGTACTCGTATAAACAGCGTGCAAAGTTATTGTTCAAGCAAATTGAATATTAGGATAATGCTCTCACAACAAAGAGGTAATAATAAAACTTCCAGCTATGTAATAAGGTTTCAGTAAGTTCACGAGTGATATAATTATTCTATAGGTGTCTTAATAAATAATAATTACACATTGAACATTTTTTTATTAAAATAATCTTGATTTCAAAAATAAATTCGAACTGACTGCTTGCCAATAGGACAGAAACAAACTTTTAGTGCTTTAGTTGCTTTATACCTTCATTTGTTTTGAAACCTTATGTATTTAAGGTTCTCGAAAGAGATCGTGAATGATGCCTAATGTTAATCATGGCTTAGATTAAAACATAGAAATAGAAGTAAAAGTACCAGCCTGTTAGTGCCCACAGCTGGGAAAATGCCTCTTTCTCAAATATTTGAGAAGGTTTTGGAGCCAGGAAGGCCGAGCCACGCTGCTCCAGCACGGTGGGCGAACTTGAGACATCCTCGAAATAATGTTTTTTATTATTTATTAGACATGCAGGTTTCCTGACGATCTTTTCCTTCACCGCCGAACACGTGGTAAATACAGCTCTTAAAATCGCTGTTAACAATGTTAGTGGTACCGGGATCGGGGCTCCAACCCAGGTCATCGCGCTCTGTAAAACTAAAGTGAGCGCTCTTTATATAATATAAATATTATCATTATTCATTCAGTACACAACAGGTATTGAGGATACCTGTTGTGTACTGAATGAACAAACTAGAATTATGAGTATATTTCACGGTGAATTAATTGCGTGGGAATTTTAACACGTGATCTCAAAACGTTAGTGACCTATACATCATCATCATCATCACCATCATCATCATCATATAGACACCTCATTTTAATTTAGGTTCGAAACTCGTCGAAAATTTAGGTTCGCTAATCTTTTGGATTTGTGACGTTATTCTTCTTTGACGAATTAAAAAAAAATATCTAACATTGCAGCCTAAGGACACCTGCCAAAAACTTCAATCGAAGAATAGGGTACTGATAGAAATCGACACCCTTCAGGACTACGATGCAGTGCCTCACCGCCTGCAATTATACAGACGAGTGCCTTTAGAGAAGATAAAAGAAGAGAAATAATACAGAGACTGTAGAGATAACAAACACACTTCAAATCGGAACACAATAGTGGTCGCACAGCTGACTAGCGACAGAAATAGGAAGAGGTTCAGAAATATATATTTTACTTATTTAAACAGGAGATATATATTTATTTACATATATTTCGGAAAATGTAAACCAAAAATCGTTGTGTAAGATTATTAAAAAAAGGTCGGATAAGGCATATGTGTTCTGTAACATTCATCGAGATTGAGGAAGAGCCAATCAGACCCTTGGGTATAACGGCCATGAATATTTCAATGTACTTACACAGTAAAATGTAATTTTGATATATGATTTATATTAATGTTACAAGATAAGGAAAATTTCGTCTTGCTTTCAGGACATATTTTATTATATTTTAATATATTTCTTTCTGACCACTGTTACCAATATGAACATGACTAATACAATAAATGTACCTTTCGAGTGCTTTACAGCAGCTGTGGTACCCCCCTGAACAGTTTCTTTATAAATATGATCTGTTAAAATATGTCCTGAAAACTTGAACGCAATCAGAATCTATATACATATAACAAAACTTTAAATGGAGGGATGAGTTTATACATTGAATATTTTTGGGGATGTTTGGGATAGAGTAAAAGCGAATTCAACTCACGACCATATACTCTAATGGAGTAGTCAGAATTGTAGGTAATTAAACCCGTGTGAAACCGACATATTATACGGTATTAATATTGTAATATGTTTACAAAGAAGCTTATTCATTTACTATCTGTGCCCGAGTCTTCATTCATTTTTTTTTTTTTTCTTTTAGTCGCTACAAATCTGGCTTCATCTGTCCTTGCTAGCTTTGGGGCGTATTGTATATAGGTCAGGTATTTCCCCGTGGAATAAAAATGCCCACAAACAATTTCACAGAAATTCCATCTGACATCGTGTCCCTATAAAATCGTACCGTGTTATTTCTTAACATGGTTTCGTTTATCCACAACATGGTTGCCCATAAATTAAACCTCACTTTTGATGTGAAATACGACACGTCATGACTTCTGATGAGGGATAACTTCATATGGAATTATTGAGAAATATTTTTATGGAATAAGGAAGAGGGGCCCAGACCTAAAATTTCCTATGGTGCACCCCTAAATACCTAATAGAATACAATTATGAAAAATATTATTATTCAAATTATTCTGTTCTGCTTAAGCGTGTAGACGAACTGAATGAACCTTATCTTGGTGCTTTCTTTACTGCTCACTCCAGCTTAATACTTAATTCTCTACCAAATGACTCTATTTTAATTATATTATTCCTATAGGTAGATTCCTGAGAAGGTATGGAGAATATGTTCATTAATAATACTTAGTAAAATAATACTAAGAACGCGTGATATTTTCGAATACAAATATCACAGATGGTTTATAAAATATATTTTATTATGTATATATATATAAAAATTAACATAAAACTTTTTTTAATAAAATTACGAAATCTATAGAGTAGACTAGTAAAAATTAAGATATTCATGTGGATAATAACTGCATAAAAAGCATATACCTAAACGTAAAGTACATAGTTTTGAAAGAACTACATTTTTATTTATTTATTCTCTATTTAACTCTAGACAATATACGATCATAATGCTACATAATTAAGAAGGCGGACATAGTGCTGATGATACAGATAGATATCTGTATATAATACGTAGAAATTTTGCATTGAAGCCGCCATTAGTGTGAAGCGTTCTTCTTTTTATTTTTATTTATATAATAAACCAATTCTCCAAACAACAAACCGCATCGGCGTATACTTTTAAACAAAGTTGAATAGAGGTCAACTCTGAAACGTGGCGTAGCAATCTATATCTCGAGGGGTCTGACCGTACTAAAAGACAAAAATAACGGCCTCAGAACGATCATCCGATTCCGGGGCTATACCCGGGAAAAGAGCGGAAAAAGCCTAGGTCACATAGATAGTCCAAATGCCGTATGTTGCTGAAGCTAAATCCAATCACTACTTGGATAATTTTCACTTTCCATTTAATTGCCATATAACCAAATAGGTTAAGATTAAACCGACAGCTAATAAAGTTTATAAATTGCAGAGAGCTCCAATTTATAAAACCAAAAAAGTAAAAGTTAAGTAGAATATAATGGAATAGAAAAATATTTATTCAGCACAAGTACATACATATGAAATAAAGAAAACAATATTTTTCGCCTGGGCCGAAAAACTCTTACACAGCGCCGATTTTCAACTAATTAACCTTAAAACCTTGACACTGACATAACAGACGCCGCATAGTACATTACGCAGATTATAAAAGTGCTAACCATAAGTTAACAATAATAATAATATATAGAATAGATACTAATTACACTGAACACAACCTTACTTCCTAACACTTTTTAATATGAAAAAACTCGCAATGCACAACACTACTTACGGGTATCCTAAGTAATATAAATGACGAGATCGTTTCAAATGGGAGAGGCCTATGTCCTGCAGTGGACTATTTACAGACTGTTAACACCCTTAAGGCAAGCCACCTGTTCACCCTTACGTATTTCTGCCGCTAACCAGCAATTCAACCACTGTTTGAAAGATATCGAAATTAAGAATAATTCAGGCTGTGAGGCTTTCCATCTATCAGTTTTCAAGGGTGACAATGAATTGTATATAGCCACAGAGCAGTTATCAATGATATCACCCAACATATACTAAACAATATATATATATATATATCAGGCATCTAATACGGCGCTGTTGGAACAGCAATTAAAACTGTATAAAATTAATACGAAAAAGTAACAATGTTCAATAAATATTACGAAATAAAATATAGGAAAAATTTCCAGTAGATTTGCTACATCATTCATTCAGCACCAGTGCTAAATTTTTAACACAGATCCGTCTGCATGCTGCATTTTAGTACGTAGAAAGATTGAGTGCGGTTCGTTTTAAAAATGTATCTTCTGAAATCGGACATTATTCGCCCTACTCTACCTACTACCTACTCTGTAGCCACAGATGTATGAACCTGATATTTCCAATGATAATTTTATGGTATTATACAATAGAAGAAATCCATTTAAGAGATGTACGATCTGTAGTAATTGTCATTAAAGTGAAATTACATTCTTATTTCTCATATGTAAACTTTTGCTATACAATATTCTATTATATACTAGTCTATCTTAGTAAAGTAGCAGCCTGTAAGTGCCCACTGCTGGGCAAGGGCCTTTATCTGAAATACGAGTATCAGAGAGGGTTTTAGGAGCTGGGTTGTTCCCGACACGCTATTCCATTGCGGGTTGGCATGCTTCAAATAATATTGAAGTAATATTTTTTATTATTTCTCAAATATGCAGGTTTCCTCACGATGTTTTACTTTTCCGCTGAGCATGTGCTAAATACAGCACTTAAAATTGCTTTAAACAATTTTAGTGGTGCTTGACCGGGGCACCGGGGATCGAACCCAGGTCACTCGCGCTCTATGAAACTAAAGTGAGCGCTCTGACCGCTAGGCTACCATGGCTCTAGTCTATCTTAGCCAGGTTATAATATAATACATAGCCAGTCTCCACCGGGCACCCGTATGTAACTCATAGAAACAACTAATTGTTTAAACATTGTACAATTAAAAAAGTTTTTTCACATATTTTTCACTAACTAGATAGGTTCAGAAATATACAAATCAAATTCCAAATTTTTATCTCATTTTGTATTTGAAATTTTACGTTGGCGACAAATCAACATCAAACTTGACGACAACCCTCCAGTGTTACATATGACCCGAGGTTCATTCTGCATGCATTCGATATGTAGTGTTACAGTGGCGTAGGTTTCGTATCAGCTGGATACAAAAAGTAGACAATCGAAATTTTACGGGGTATATGCAAGCTGTCAAAAAGCAAACAGTTGAATATCTAATTTAGATTTCTTTTCGAAATGTCAAAAAAGATGAAAAAAAACAGTAGAAGAAGAAGGTTCTCAAATGATGACATTGCCACAAAAGTATTTTATATATTGGATCGGATTTTATATATATATATTGGAAGTATATGTTGTGTCTTAAGGATCTTTTTCCTTAGAACCCAATGACGTTAGGAGGAGGTTTTTTTAACAATAAATTTTGACCAAATTTAT
Organism: Bhutanitis thaidina; assembly: GCA_029286595.1. NCBI lineage: Eukaryota > Metazoa > Arthropoda > Insecta > Lepidoptera > Papilionidae > Bhutanitis > Bhutanitis thaidina. Next base: position 3,322,145 of record JAGSMS010000003.1, read on the forward strand.
TGTTAAAAAAACCCGATTTTTTTTATACCCGACTTTGATAAAAATAGGAATGAATATACTTGGAACCCCGGGGAAGAACCATAAGTTATTTTCATAACAGTAATCGTTTCTATTGTTTCTACACATAAAGAATTCTTCAAGGAGGCCACGTGTAAAATTTTCACGTCAACGAAGTTTCACCCACGACATCGTCCGCTAGTAATTTAATAAATGAACTAAAATTTAGCGTGTAAAAGAAAACTTTGGATGCTACAATGTCTATATTCTTCACACGCATGAGAGGCGTGAGGAAGAATAAAGAATGTAAGTACTTTGAAGATGTTATAAACGACTAATTATTATTCAAAAAGGTGTATAACCTTTATTACAAAAGGCCAGAATTTTTTTTTATTATAGGATAGGATATTATATTATATGGATATTAGATTTATAGATCCCAGGATCCTAGATGATAAAACCGTGTAAATATAAGTTCTTCTGGTTACTAGATGAGAATTAAAGCTTTTAGGACCGGTATACACTTTTGACGTTCAAAGAAAATATTTGACTTTGAAATAAGTCTAATCTGCATAAAATTTTGCCGTTAAATTTTACTGTATTTAAAGTTATTAATGTTATTTTAGTATACTTAAATGTCACTAACTGTAAATATGCGATGTCATAATGTAATGAAAATGGCAATCTTACTTGTTCTGTTCACCGATAGGCTAATTAGACGCAGGAGGTTTACTTTTATTACATATTACGTGTACCATCGAATCCGTCCACGTTAATATCGTAAGGTAACGATGTGCAGCTGGGAGAATGTGTGCGACCTCAAACCCAAAAAGAAAAGCGGGAAACATCAAAAGCAACCCCTTACGCTGCTGTGATAATCTAAGATATATATATTGTGTAGGATATACATATTGTGTAGAAGGTTTCTTTCTTTCTTTTTCTTGTTTTTTTTCTTTTCTTTTTAAAATAAAAACGTTACCTCTCATTGTAGGAATTTCTGCTGTGCCGCGAAGGTAGTTTACATACATAAATTACACATAGACTAACACCCGGAACTGGCACAAATATTTGTAGTCCATACAAATAAACGTCCCGTGTGGGAATCGAACCCGATGCGCCGCGTTATTATGAAGCATCTCTATATACAACTCTGATGACGCCTAGGGACATCTGTCTCCATTTAATAGTTTGACAGAAAGCATTAGGACATTTCATAATAAATTCTATTGCAAATTGTGATGTGAAACTCTAGGAACCGTTCGGATTCTGGGTTCTATATACAGAATGTTGCTATCGGCCTCCCTCCAAGCGAGACCCACAGTGCACAGATTCCTTCAGCCCAATTTCTAGGAATCTGAACCGTACCGAAGACAATTTATTGACATTTTTTTGGCGTATGTGATCGCTATATTGTGAAACAGACCCAAGCCGCTGCTCATATCGCCCTTCGGTCTCAAGTGATCTGCTAGTGCAGTGTGACACTTACGATCAGCAGTCAACAGCAATTGAGTTTTCGTAAACGTCTTACCATCCCACATGTCAGTCACCTCGTCCCCCCCCCCCCATCCTCAAACATCCCTAAAAGCCCGCAACGTACCGGCAGCTCTTCTGCTTATTTTCCCTTTTAGCACAAAAAAAGTACTCCATGGCACTACTTTGAAAACAATATATATTAAACCTTACATCAATCTCTTTTTAGATTAATAAAGTCTGTAAGCAAGTTACTATGCGTGACGTTAGTGATATAATTCGTTGCTTTTGAAAGAGAGATTAAGTTAAATCGAGATTAAGACATGGTTAAAAATTTCTGTGGATATATTGGCCTGCTTTGAGCTTAATACGCAAAACCAAAGTGATGAATGTTTTGTAAGGCGTACATATAAAACATTTATATTCGTATCTAAATCGTAATCCAGTGGAAATAAATAAAGTCCCTCTTTCAACTAAACTAACCGTGTGAATTATTCATTGCGAACCTTCTTATTTTACGAACTCATGAAAATCACGAAGACTGCTGAATACCACGCATGGAACATCACTATTTGTACAAAATTTGTACAAATAGTGATGTTCCATAGAAAAAATTATTACAAATGGGTATTGTAGCCTACGACGACCGTGTGACACAACGATGGTATCTATCTGACGAGCTTAGTAGGTATGAATCCCAGCTAAAGTCAAATTTTGAATAAATAAAATATACATATTTTCACAACAAATTAGTAGTACCCCACAGTCCACACTCTATCTCTCGTTTTTCTCTTGGCTAATTCTATTTTAAACTCTTTTCAGTCTAGTTTCCTACCCAACAATAGCACTGCCACAGCCAGCTCTAAGTTACTAAAGACATTCACTGAGTTATGGAACACAATAGACTAACTGTGCAGGTTTTCATTGACTGTAGCACCGTTTAAAAAAAAAATATATATTTATATTTAAGGTCAATGAATACGTAAATATTACGCATTAGCATATTTTGCCCATATGTTACTAATGATATATTTAAAAAAAAGGTTACACGTACTATAGGAATTTCACCTGTGCTACATACAAAAAATGCACACGATTACGGAAAAAATATTATAGTCAATATAAACAATTGCTCAATGATCTCAATAACGTCTCCCAACAGGCTGGTCTTAAGAAGAACATGGACAAGACGAAGTTCATGTCAAAAAACCGGTTAATACCGGTTGTTGTTGGGAACAATAGGCTCGAAGTTGTAGACGAGTACCTGGGACAAATTGTCCGATTAGGTAAGTCCTACTTCGACTCAGAGGTCAATCGACGAATCCAACTCGGCTGGGCTATACCGCATCTTCTCGTCGAGTATACCGCAAAGCCTCAAGACCAAAGTATACAACCAGTGCGTGTTGCCAGTGATGACATGCGGATTCGAGACTTGGTCCTTCACTGCAGCCCGTATGAGGAAGCTAAAGTTGCTCAGCGCGCTATGCTCGGTGTTTCTCTGCGTGATAGAGTCTGCATCGATGATATCCGCTGCAGAAGGTAACCGACATAAGGATCAGCAAGGTGCAGTGGCATTGGGCCGGCCACATAGCTCGCAGAACTGACAACCGTTGGGGAAAAAAGGTTCTCGAGTGGCAGCCACGTACAGGCAAACGCAGTGTAGGACGACCCCCCACAAGACGGAGTGACGACCTACGCAGTATTGCGGGAAGTCGATAGATGCAGGTGGCTCAGGACCGAGCTTTGTGGCAATCTTTGGGGGAGGCCTATGTTCAGCAGTGGACTTCTGGTAGGCTAAAATGATGATGATGATGATGATGAAACAATTGTCCCGTTCGGAAATCAAACCCGCGACCCGTAGCGCGACGGTCAATCGAGTTGTTTTAGCAAGCCGACAAATACCCAAGCTTTACCGCAAATGTTTTTGTTGATCTGGTACTTTCTTGAGATATTTTTTACATCTTGTATGATAACTTCATATAAGAACTCAGGATTGTAATGGTAATTATATAATGCAAATTGAGTGCATAAAAACCTTTTCGTTTTTCTAATCCCAAATTTCATCTCAACGTTATGAAGAGTTGTTTTCATCCTTTAATGCATTGGCATCGTCACGTCGTAAAAACCAGACATGTCTCACTCATTGCCTTAGTAAATAACACTCAAACGCTGTCTTTACATTTCGCCCGTTTTATGCGACGATTTCACTTGTTTTTTGACCCAGTAGGTATATAAAATTACTAGTACTACAAGAATTTTACCCAATCATATATGTATATTGTGGTCATTCAATATTCATTCAATCCATCCGTCTTTCCTAAGCATCCTGTTATAATTCGTAGTTCACTGCAGGTCATAGCCTCTCCCATAAGGAGGATATGCCACAATCACCACCGTCGAGTGTAAATGGTAGAGTCGGGAGAGGACGATCTCGGCGAACATTTCACGATCAAATCGGAGACGTTCTGAAAAAAGGCCAAGTCAAGAGTACTCTAAATCAACGAGCATGCATGCGAAGATTAATGAAAGTGGAAGAAGCGAAATACGTATGTCAGGACCGTAGCAAGTGGAAGAAGATTGTCTCTGCCTACCACGTTGAGAACAAGGCGTGAATATATACAGACATACATACCACGGTCGGCAAGCGGATTGGGGAACGGAGCATCAGACGCACTAGATGCTGCAGGCGGTTATCGGTCTGTTTAACTTTGATAATAATTCGAGATGGTTATCCCGCCTTCTGTCGGTAGGCTTTGTGATCTTACAGGCTTTTCCCATAGTCGCCCCTTACGTGACCCACGGGTAGAAGCGTGATGGCAGATTCTCACGGTGATATCACACATTCGTTCAACCATTACTTATTATATCTTTTCGGTTTCTTACGCCGGTACCATACATTCAATCATTATAACTTTTATATCTTTTCTGCGATATTTCTCCAATCCAGTAGGTTATTTATCATTATCATTTATATTATCATAATTCAAGCAAGAAAGAAACATGCTTATTAATGGTCTAAGTAGGTACAACACAAAATGCAAAAACAAAAAACTGTGTGTTCGTGTAGAATTGAAAACATATACGATTTTCTAATTGTAAAATTTATATTTAAAAATTATAAAATTAAAAATAATATAAAAAAATTATATGTATTCATATTTGTTTATATGTATTTATTCCGTCTGTATGTATCTAATTGTAAGTGTATTTTATATATTTATTCACTTATTTTAGTTTTTTTTTTTAACAAATTTAATGTTTGGCACCCTTACTATTTCTCTCCACGCCGCGGGTTGACTGGCAGAGAATGCCAAGAGGCATTAAGTCCGCCCTTTTTAATACTTTTGTTTAAAGGTATTTAAATAAAGTTTAAATAAATAGAATATATCACAAATATATAATAATTAAATTGATGTTATATAATGAACATAACATTATGTTTTTGATTTACGTCACCGACCGGGCGTGACGGATTTGTTTTGTTTACTGCCTAGAAACTATGTGCAAGGTGCGCCTAAAGAAATTTTCACATCAAAAAACATGACAATATATGTGCTGCAGTATAAGTCCGGGAAAAGGACTGGACTCAGTGATGGCCGAGATATATTACTATATATTCTCGGCACTGGTTTTCAGTTCGGATCGCACTTCGAAGCAACGCGAGAGGCTGCTCGTGTATTCGAATAATTCAGGGTAAATGTTTCACCATCGAAACCACCGAAGGATCGCACTCAGTATTGTCTAAAATACACAATCACCTATTTTAATTATCTGCGAACGATATCCTAGATTCTCCGGTACAAATAATAAAATAAAACTTTAACGAATGGTATTTGTGTACATTTATAACACATTACGTAACTAAAGCGCACTCAACTTTGACAACGCCTAAGGGTCTCGCCAAACATCGTTTGGCTTGCTTGGTTCCCTGTAAGCATTTCAAGGATCTATCTTAAAAATTTCGGACGCTTCACTGAAGTCTGGGTGGCACGAGACACCAACGATAAAATCACCGCCTTAAACACACGAATCTGCATTCGGCATTATTTTCAATATTTATTATTTTATTTATTTATTTGATCTTTATGCACTAATTCGTACACATGGCGGACTTAATGCCTAGAGGCATTATGTCCTCGTAACCCAATGAAGTTTTGAATTATAGTTCGGCAATCTCTTACTGTATAATTTCTATGAAACTGTGTGCCATGTTAACATTATAAATTCGAAAGTAACTCTGTCTGTTTGCTGTCACATTTTCACGAATAATTTCACATATGGAGCCCAGAATACGTAATTGATTCTCAGAATGATTGATACGAATATGTCGTCACTAAGTAATTGAATCGCAGAACGTATACGGAATATGTCCACTGCTTTAAAAAAAATATTTACATTATATATATTGTATATGTTTTTTAAGTATTTACATTATATTGGAGTGAAAAATAAGCAAACGTCTCAGCTGATGCTAAGTGATTACCGTCGCCCACGTACTTCTGCAACACCAGAGGAGCTGCTGTTGCGTTACCGGCCTTTGAGGATATTCGTATTCGGGGGATGGGAGGGAGGATCGGGAGGCAGAATATGGGAGAGAGGAGGAGACCACCCGTTACCTCATTCACCGAACAAAACGCAGAAGCATAAGATGCCTCTACTTCACGGCTGTATTCTGCGTGGTCGTGGTGCTACCCCGGTCGAGCAGGACCATTCGCGCAGCAACTAAGCTCTACAACGTTGTCTCATACTTGTGACTGAGACTGAGGTGCTGTAAATTTCCACTGTCAACGAACGGATTTGATGAAATTTTCTTCAAATTTAATACAAAGTTATCGTTCACTTCTAAATACGTATTCACAAGAAACATCATAATTTGTAAAACTTTTAATTGTTACAACTCTTTCTAATTATAAGGCATACTTACGTAATAAAATGAGTGTTTAACGTGTTTAATTTTATTATCTAATAGCTTTTGCTCGCGTTTTCATTTGCGTAAAATCTATGAGTATGGTATAGTTTTATTAACAAATATATTTTCCTTAAATAATAATATTCCGATTAATCCCTGTATTTTTCTTGTTCAAAGGTATCGAAATATGGTTTATTTGAATATCTCGTTCTTGACTATTGGAGTTGGTTATTTGATGATGATGTCCTCTTCGCCGACCACGACCACGGCGACAACTTCCGAATGCTATCATCGCAAGTTGTCAATTACGCAGGAGACATTATGGTGCCGAAAATGTACGCACAAACAGAGGAATTAATTCATTCGTTGTTACGCAAATGTGAATAAAATAAACATGGAGGAAGGTTCAAATGCAGTGTCAGAGACACGGGACACACAACACAACACGGCAAGATGCGAAAAACAATAATTAGCGTTTTCGTGAAAATATTGGAATAGGATTCGAACCCAGAAACCACGGCTCGGTAGTCAGGTACGCTAACCACTGAACCATACGGCCGTCCATTGATTCATAATAAGCTTTCGAACAGTACTAACCTTTTTCCGATGGGTTTTGTAGTTTATACATAAAAATCCCGTACTGAATCCGGGTATTTTTCGAATAATTAAAACCGAACCATTCAGACAAAAAAAAACGATGTTTGGAATAATGTGGCAGCGTGGCAGGCCGGCAAACTCGCTCAGATATTTGAGTAGGAGGCCTTTGCCCAACTGTAAGGACTTACAGGCAGCTATTTTTAAATTTAATGTCCATACATAGCTTTTCCATAGCTTTTTTATCAATCTAAATTAAAAATATGTATTGTAATAGAAAAAAATTATTGCGTATCATTTATCTACCCTACGGTATGTTTTCTTTATATGACATCGAAAGGACCCAAAAGTGAAATGAGTTAGCAGATATAGCTTAATTCTAAGATTAAGTCAATGTTTGACGATGAGCTTGCATAATATAGACTAACTACTGTTTTAATCTTATAAAGTCCAGCGAAGCACATATTTATGTCTGCAAAGATTGATATCCATTTACTATGCGTTGATAAAACGACAAAGCAAATTATTATTCATGAATATTTTTAGTCTCAAACCTAAAAAAAAAATCGGTGATAAATTATGCTTATATTTGTTTTACCATGGTATTCTAATAAGTTCGTTTAATTTGCGTGAAAAAATAAATTAAGAATTAACTTCATCAGCACGATCCTTTATGATGAGGGAAAAATAACGGTCTCTTTAATTTGGAACAGAAGGCTTAAAATAACGAGGTACAAAAAAATTTTTCACCTTTATCAACATAATTTCGTGTTAGCAGATACTTATTACAGATTGTTATATAATATATATTTGTTTATTCTTGGCTTAAATATGTACTGTTGTAAATGTTTATTTTTTTATGAGTACGAACAAATTATTGATATTTGAATACATATAAACATGGAAATCATATAATAAACTTTATTAAAGCTTTTTGTTTGGCACAAAACAATGTAAAACGGAAAAAGTAGTCTTAAAAATAAAAAAAAAACAAATGACTGCTGAAAAAATGTACTCAAAATGAACGAAAGGAAATAGATCTTCATTAAGGTTATTTTGTTACGTTATGGGGGGCAAACGAGCAGGTGGCTCACCGATTACCGTCGCCCACGTACAGTTGCAACTCCAGAGGAGCAGCAGGTGCATTGCCGGCTTTTAAGGATCTTTGGGAGTTGGAAGGGAGGATGAGGATGAATGATGGGGAGGGGAAATGGTCTCCGGTTACCTCACTCACCGAACGAATCGCAGAAGCACGAGATGCCTCTACTTCACGCCGGTATTCCGTGAGGTCGTGGTACTATCCCGGTCGAGCCGGCCCCATCAAGTAGCAGCACAAGTGTTCAACAGTGGGAAGAATATGCGAAGTTTACTGGTTTATATTTTTCATTCCTAAATTAAAGGTAAACAGATAAGTATTCTTAACACTATTACGTACTTTATCTTATTACATTTTCTTAATTGACATTTAAACAACCTTATTTAGGAAACAGAGAACTTACAAGACTTTGTGAAAACCTTAAATTAAGTAATCTTTTTTCCTTGTATATTACTGTACATTTTTACAGAAATAAATAATTTTTCTAATTTAAAAAAAAAAAAATTAAAAAGCTTCCTTGTGTTCTTTGGTATATACACGTTTGAATGTGGTAATGTCTATTCAGTCATACCTTTCTAGTTCGTTCGTATATCCAGAGGCAATCTGGCTCTTTCTCAAAGAGACTGCTCTGGTTTAAGTATTAAGAGAATCTCTTTGTAAATGGTAAACACTAAAAACATAAGTGATAGCGATAAAAGGAAGATAATGGGCTGAATTTCTTTACACTCTTACTTACGGCATGTTTTATTAACAGTGTAGGTTTCTCTTAACGAAAAAAACGATTGATATACCATACCTAGTTAGTTTTCTAAGATTATAAAAAATATTTCTGTGCTAACAATAAATATTAAAAATTATATATACAAAAGAGTATAACGACTTTTTAGTAGTAATTTCTCTTGATATACAGTTATATTAGACCCTAAGACCGGTTACATTGTGTCTATTTTCGATAGTACATACATGATTACATAAATTTATTCCACATAGTCATGATTGGTTTTAGGGTCTATACTGGATAGAGCCAAGCGGCGGCTTTTGCTGCTGCCGTGGTACCAACCCTGCTCGACCGGTATTCTGTACCAACCCGGTACAGAATACCGTGTTGCAGATATACATGAGCGACGGTTATCACTCACCATCAGGTGAGCCTAGTAAGTGAGAGTAAACTATGAAACAATATAGTACATACTAATTATATCGAGCAACGTGTCTCCGACATTGATCTGGCTCTTGCTCCGGGCTAATCGCATAAACATTACATCGGATATAGATAAGGTGTATATATCAAAACGACGTAAAGCCTGCATTGTCAGATAAGCAGAATCACTGTTTTTTCTCATAGTAAGTGATAATTCTGCGCCGCTTAAAAAAAAACTGATGCTGCTAATCAGAACATTTATACAATGCTTGCTTTATAAAAAGCGCTATTTATTTAGGATCACCAACGATAACTACACTAAAGTTTTATTTTTATAACGTGTACATATACATTTTGTAAGATTTTCTAAATTCTGAATTTGAGGGAAATACATATACTCTATATTTATATTTAACTAAGCTGTTATTAACTCTGAGAGGACTTAAACATTTAATTTTTAAAATAAAATTTAATTATTTTATTGTGTAGTTTATTTACGTATATCGTATTAAACTATATTAATATATAGCTATTTATATTCATTCATGAGATTATACAGTGCAGTTATTCTCGCGACATGAACCATTTAAAAAGATACCCATTCTTGGCATCGATATTCCAAAGTGCTTTGAACTAATGCATCATAAATAATTACTTTTGCGTTGCTGAAAATAAGCCCTAAGAAATTTGAAGCTTTAAATAACATTAAATATGTTATGACACTGAAAATTCAATTTAACCTCAATAATACCAGCCTTTATCTCTTATGCTACACTTTACTGATTTTATTTAGTTCGTAATACCATGACGATAGTATAGATATTATGCGTAAAGGATTTAATTTTCAATTCCTCTGATTGATACTCTGAATGATTTTTAAATAATACGCAAACAATTTTTTATTGATCGAACATGTAGGAACATAATGAAAACCAGATAGTCGAGTGCATAAGCGATTTTTTGTCACAGTGACAATTAGTGCTGTCCGTTCACAAAAAACTTTTTGATTTATTTTTATATTATAATATTATAATTAACAACCAGTCATCAGTTAAAACCTGATTAAAAACAAGGATAATTGTCAAATTAACAAAATAAACAAATGAGAATGAAATGAGTGTTCTTTATTCTTTGATTGAAGAAATTCAAATTTTGGTTCTCAGTTCCTTCGTCTCCTCGAAGCACACTGAAGAGTAATTGACAGCCCATTACGTAACGAAAGAAATGAAAAAAAAACTATGTAATTGAAATATTAGAATTATATTCACAGTTCACACGTGGTAGAGCCAAGCGGCGGCTCTAGCTGCTCCTCGAGCGGGCCGGCTCGACTGGGTTGGTACCACGGCCTTGAATACCGGCGTGAAGTAAAGGCATCTTGTGCCTTTGCGTTTCATTTTCGCCCGCCTTGTCTCGTAACTACTACGCGGTTTTTGCTGCTGCTCATCTGGACCGGTTCGACCGAGGTAGTATCACAAACACGCAGAATACCGGTGTGAAGTAGAGGCATCTTGTGCTTCTGCGTTTCGTTCGGTGAGTGGTGATAACCGCAGGCCTCTCCCTCTTCCCATCCCCATCCTCATCCTTCCACTCATCTTCCAAATACCCTTAAAGGCCGGTAACGCACTTGTAGCACGTCTGGTGTTGCAGACGTACGCGGGCGACGGTAATCACTTACCATCAGGTGAACCGCTTGCTAGGTTGGCGCCTTTTCCATAAAAAAAATCATGCTTTGAAGTAAAATTAAAGTAAAGCAGCCGCCTGTGCATGTCCCACAGCAGATTATCAGATCAGATAAGCAGGTTTCCTCACAAAGTTTACCTTCACCGTAGAAAACTTGTTAAAGTCAGCACATGAAATTGCAATTGAGCCAGCTCTCAGCCCAGTTCTTGCTGCATCTTGGTTTCCACAACAATTAAACTTTTTATAATTCTTATTTCTCGTAGAGGTAAACTTATTAATTTAACTCTGACAAAAATAAATAACGTTCAGGCAAACGCAGTGTAGGACGACCCCCCAAAATATTGAGTGACGACCTGCGCAGTGTTGCAGGTGGCTCAGAACCGAGCTTCGTGGCAATCTTTGGGGGAGGCCTATGTTCAGCAGTGGACTTGTGATAGGCTGAAATGACGATGATGATGATGATGAAAATAAATAATTTTACGTTGAGTTTGCGTTGAAGTGAATAATATTCCAAATATATAATTCATAAAATAATATAAGACTATAAAAGTTTTATTAAATAAGTATTCAGGAACATATTTTTTCTCCTAAAAAGTAAAGTCAAATATCATTTATAATATGATTTCGGCAATGAACTGAACTTGAAGTGTACTCATTTATTTTTAGATTAATTTATTAGCGTATATTTTCTGAATGAGTAGGTGAGTACTAACATATTTTATTTTTAAAATTATCTCGCGGTAAAAATAAAGTACTGACTACTAGAGCCAATAGCCGCGAATAACCTCTTATCGTAACTTAAGCGAGGAGGTCAAAGCTTTCAATTAGCTTTTTAATATTTATATGATATGAACAACTTTCATGTGGCTTTCGGAGTTAAAGTTCCAACCCTATCTGATGACTGAACCCTATCATGGATGTTGTAGAAGACGACAAATGGTTAAAAAGAGTAATATATGTAATTACTACCGTGTGGTGACAGCATAGGAGAATCTACCATTCTTGGGTGTCGTAAAAGTCGACAGAGGAAATTTTTATTACCCTCTGTCGACTGGATATAGTAATGTGCTACGCATGCACGCTGGGGATGACGTATAGATCCTGGAGCTGGAAAAAGTAACACTGGAGTATGGTAGAGTTGTGTGAAGTACGAAGACAGTGGCAGGACTCGATATTCCTCGGATCTGGTAATTTGTTTTGTCACTGGGCCATCATTAGCCATGTGATCAAAATAAGGAGTATATCGAGTATAGTTGCGTACTTTATAATCAGAATAACCAAAGGACCACAAGACCATACACGTATACGCACCGACGTTGACACCCTGATGATGAAGTGTAGGCCAAGTATGAGGTTATTTTAAGAGTTTAGTGATGTCTCAGAACTGAGGTCACTAGGATAAACACAGGTAGTGATCACCGAACGGTTAAAGGCACACTGAACCTTAATATTAATTTGGGGCTATCTCCTCAAATGTAGTCCTCGCTCCGCCCACCTCCTGCCCTCATCCCGAACCCCGAAAGCTTATTGCGAAATTTCCAAATAGCTTTCAGCGCCTAGATGATACAGTGAACGATACAAGTAGATGCAAGAAATAGCAGGCCTGAAGCACAATGAAGACCACACTCTAAAACCCATGGAATCCTGGCGAGAAATGAGACTGTATTTTTCAACATATGTATCAGCATATCGGCCACTGAACGTACGCAAATTCAATAAAACCCATAATGAACCCTTAAGACGAAACAAAGGGTTCCAATGCGTTTGCCAAAGAAGATCCACACACTTATGTGAGTAACGACTCAAAAGCCAGGCTTATTCGATACTGTTCCTATGATATCCTCTATGTCAGTTTTAGGGAGTTTAGAATGGCTTTCAAACAGAATGAAAACAGCAAGGCGCCTGGTGACTACGGAATTACCGCTGAACTTTTAAAATCGGGTAGAAAGCCGGTACTTGCTTCAGAAGCTGTTTAATACATTCATGGCGGTGTTACGCCGAAAGTTTATAGTGGAAGCGTAGTTGTTCTGTTCCTCGAGAAAAGCACAAACTACCTACTGAAGAACCTGCCAGTTACCTGAAATTATTATGCCAGTTATCTAAGATATCACGATGTTTCCCTTCACCACCGATCACGAAGTAAATTCAGTATTTAAAATTGCTATTTCCAGTTTTAAGGACGGTTTTGAACCCTGGTCACATGCGTACTATGAATTAATTTCAGCGAGCACCCTAATAACTAGGCTACCAAGTTTCTATGAGTTTAATATTTTTTTTAATTATTCAAAAGGAGGGCAAACTAGCAATAGGCTCACCTGATGGTAAGTGATTACCGTCGCCTGCCATCTGCAACACCAGTGGAGGTGCAGATTCGTTGTCGGCTTTCAGGGACCTTTGGGAATGGGAGGGTTAATGTGGAATGATTGATGGATGATGAGTGGAGTTGGGGGAGGGGATTAAAGCCTCCGGTTACATCACTCACCGAACGAAACGCAGGAGCACAAGATGCATCTACTTCACGCTGATATTCTGCGAGGTCGTGGTACTACCCCGGTTGAGCAGGCCCATTCGAGTAGCGGCGAAAGCCGCCGCTTGGCTCTACCACGTACATTTTGAAATGACTATTTAGCAATCGTTTGATTTTTCATGCATTTCCCTAGGTCAACTATCATAACACCCTCGTGATGAGATATACGCCGATCGTACAACAATAAATACGTTTTACAATGATACGTTAATATAAGAAATTTTATATCAATACAACGTTTACACAATTTAAGCTTAGCCGAGCATTATGAATATGCAATGCCGTTCTCATTAGTTACTAATTTAATAAACTAACCGCGAAAGTGGTGATGTTGTTGCGGTATACATTAACCGCGTTGATATTTTCAATAAAAACAGATTTTAATTTGCAACATTACCCAAAATGTTATATGGTTTAGCGTATATTATATGGTTTATGAAATCACGTCCCGATAGCTTGGACTATTGCATTGGACAATGTGTGTGTGTGTGTGTGGGTGTGTTTCCAAAATAGAATATATTATTATTATTCAATTTTTCTTTCGGTCCGGTTTGTTTTAACTCTTAATCTAGACCTCTAAGACCAGTTCATGACTATGCTCGCGTATCATTACAGGTAAAAAATGTGATAATCGAGGCCCCTGCTTTGGGACAGCAGAGTACGGAGGGCTCAATATGTAAAATTGTATCTATTCAACCCATATAAATAATATTTAGCTATGGTTTTATTTCGGGCTATTAGCTTTTAGTATAAAGTATAATGAAAAGAATTGTATTGAAATTGGTCCAGCCGTCTTTACATTATGCGCGCGCAAACAGGCTGATAGACAGACAATAGTTATAAAATTTGTTGAATTGGCTTCTACTCTATCCCAAACATCCTCCCAACACAAAGGTAATTTTAACAGTTTGCTCCCGGAGATTGCCATGAGATCTACAACGCTTTTACCATAGTCATGTCTACCGATACCCACAGGAAGAAAGAGGGTGTCAGATCAATTCACAAAGGAAGACTGGGGACACTTGATCCCCCACTTCGATTTGATAACCAGGTGTCTACATTTTTAAAAAGATACAACTAATTTTCTAACTACTCTATGTTTAATTACACCATTTATCTTTTGTGTAACGATTGCTTGGATTGTACCACATGAACAATTGATTTAAAACTGCTATAAAGTATTTGTACCAAAAGTTCCATAACTAAGGGAGACATGATCCATCCAGTAGGCTGGCTTGATCTTGGGTGGGTAAAATCTTCTATAATAAGAGACACGGTTTATTTTAATAAACTGAGGGAGAATCATATATCGCATAGTAAGGGACACAAGGCTATAATGAAACTCAATGGTTATTTATTAAATCAGATCCTGTTGAAAATATCATGTACTCTGTTCATACTACTGTGCAATATCGTACAATAAATTACTTTAACAGAAGTAAAAAAAAATATTGAAAAACTTACTCAAAAATGTATAATACAGAAACTATATATTCGTAAATCTAAATATGTTGCTGTAATAAAATATTTTATGACGTCACAGTGTATGAATCTACCCCGGCATGAAACATTTACACCGCTACTTCTTTGTCGCAATCCCTTGATGCTATAAAATTTCTTTTGCCTTCTTATTCACAATTCCTTTCAGGAAATACAGATATGTTTACAGTAGCACACAGTCGAAAGTTTTGGGTAATCAATTCACGTATACGAAGGAAGCAGTAAAATTGTGGTCTAAAAATAAAAGCAAAGTGACAAAAATTTATAACAATATTTATAAGTTGCATGTATAAATCAAAACAAAAACTTCCAATAGATGGCAACAGCGTATTACATACTTACGAAATCCAAAGAATGTTTGTTCAAAACTGTTGCTTCTCTTAATCTTCATCATAAACTTCTCCGTGACTCCATCTCAATCTCAGATGTCATTGGCCCCCATAAAGAGACTTATTATTGTTGATTATGAATTATTATACACATTTATATTTCAAAATAGCACAGTCAACTAAGTAGTTTGTAACATCTACCAGTGTTCTTAAAAAATTGACTCAAACACTCACTTTATACGTGGTAGAGCAAATCAGGCTTTTGTTGCTGCTGGAATGTACCGAATTGACCGGGTTTGTACCAAGACCTCGCTGAATACTGGCGTGAAGTAGAGACATCTTGTTCTTCTGCTTTCCGTTCGATGATTGTGGTAACTTGAGGCCCACTCATCCTTCCCATCCTCCTTATCCTCCCTCCCATCTCCCAAATATCCTTAAAGGCCGGCAACGCACCTGCAGTGCCTCTGGTGTTGCAGATGTACGTGGGCGACGATACTCACTTAACATCTGATGAGCCGCTTGCTCATTTGTTCCCCTTTTCCATAAGAAAAAAGAACTATATCCGTTCCGCCATAATGAAATCGGAATGTATATTTGGGTAAAATAAATAGAATTATTTTCATATTAACTTACTTTTATATATATATATATTATAATGACATCGGAGTGTAATGGGGGCTGGCACTGAAAAATATTTTTATCTCGGAATTGATTCCGTAACATAATGCTGAGGGGCCAACGTTGTTTGCGGCAAGTGCAGCGTACATTCTCTACAATTTTTTCTATTATTGTAGATGTAGGTGTTGTTTGTTATTTACACTTCTATATGTATTTTATTTAAAAATTTTTTTATTTATTACTGTTCTGTGCGTCCTCATTTCTTAGCACATAAATATACTTTTGTTTGTTCCTCTTTCTATATAACTTTTTAGTAATTTTCCCATGTTTTTACTTTTTTCCTTTGTAATTTATTATTAACAGTTTGTACCGACACACAAAAACTAAGAGTATGTCGTAAATATTTATTTACATATTTACAAATCGTTATAAATATTTACGACACACTATCTAACAAGACGATATTCATGACGTATAAATAATATACCGTCAGCATTATATTTTTAATCTACTTTACTATCCGTGAACTTGTGGTTTACTGTATATTTGTGCATTGTGCGTGAATGTAATGTATAATGGGCTTAAATATCAATGATACCAATTGCCTTTTATTAAGCTGAAATGTTTATTTGCACGACTAGTTTGCAAATATTTGACTCTCCGTCTGTTTTTTTATACCAAATCTAAAATATAAAATATCTAAATAAAAAATATAGCATCTAAATCTTAGAAACGGCATATCCAATTTTAACGTAATGAACATCAGAATTTTTTTTTATTTGTTAATTCACAATACTTTATTAGCTTATCCATATAATATATGAATTAGCTTAAATTTATAAAATAAGTAATAACCTTAAATATAAAATAATTAAACATAATATTTGCTTACATCATATAGATATATTTTTAACAGCCTGTAAATGCCAAACATAGGCCTCTCTCGTAAGGATGCTTTGCCATAGTCACGCTTGATCAAGCGTACACTGATTAATTTACATCAGGCATTTTTGGCATCATGGCTACTTCACCATCTTTCGGTAGACACGAGGTTTGTCTGCATTTCCCATACACGGATTCTACGACACATAGCGGTTTCAATGGCAGATTCTCGTACGTTGTTACCTTATTGGTAAATATACGATTAACGGCCACACTATTGATTATTGATGTGTTGCTAAAAGATTTCTAGAAGTTCTTTAATTAATCCAATTGACATTTTTTCAGATAACTTTTTTTAACGTCAAAAAAAATTAAAAATGCGACATATGTGCTTATTGAAGGTTCACCCACACTCACCCCGCTGAACATAGAAGTCTATGAGCGGGGTGGTGAGTATGAAGAACAATTAACATTTATAAAATTAGCTGATCTGTGAAACATAATTTCAGTTAATTTTATAATCTTTTATGCTTCTCTTTGCATTTTTACAAATCGTTATAAATATTTACGACACACTATCTAACAAGACGATATTCATGACGTATAAATAATATACCATCAGCATTATATTTTTAATCTACTTTACTATCCGTGAACTTGTGGTTTACTGTATATTTGTGCATTGTGCGTAAATGTAATGTATAATGTGGCTTAAATATCAATGATACCAATTGCCTTTTATTAAGCTGAAATGTTTATTTGCACGACTAGTTTGCAAATATTTGACTCTCCGTCTGTTTTTATACCAAATCTAAAATATCTAAATAAAAATATAGCATCTAAATCTTAGAAACGGCATATCCAATTTTAACGTAATGAACATCAAAATTTTTTTATTTGTTAATGCACAATACTTTATTAGCTTATCCATATAATTTATGAATTAGCTTAAATTTATAAAATAAGTAATAACCTTAAATATAAAATATCTAAATAAAAATATAGCATCTAAATCTTAGAAACGGCATATCCAATTTTAACGTAATGAACATCAAAATTTTTTTATTTATTACTGTTCTGTGCGTCCTCATTTCTTAGCACATAAATGTACTTTTGTTTGTTCCTCTTTCTATATAACTTTTAGTAATTTTCCCATGTTTTACTTTTTCCTTTGTAATTTATTATTAACAGTTTGTACCGTCACACAAAAACTAAGATTATGTCGTAAATATTTATTTACATTTTTACAAATCGTTATAAATATTTACGACACACTATCTAACAAGACGATATTCATGACGTATAAATAATATACCATCAGCATTATATTTTTAATCTACTTTACTATCCGTGAACTTGTGGTTTACTGTATATTTGTGCATTGTGCGTAAATGTAATGTATAATGTGGCTTAAATATCAATGATACCAATTGCCTTTTATTAAGCTGAAATGTTTATTTGCACGACTAGTTTGCAAATATTTGACTCTCCGTCTGTTTTTTTATACCAAATCTAAAATCTAAAATATCTAAATAAAAAATATAGCATCTAAATCTTAGAAACGGCATATCCAATTTTAACGTAATGAACATCAAAATTTTTTTTTATTTGTTAATGCACAATACTTTATTAGCTTATCCATATAATTTATGAATTAGCTTAAATTTATAAAATAAGTAATAACCTTAAATATAAAATATCTAAATAAAAATATAGCATCTAAATCTTAGAAACGGCATATCCAATTTTAACGTAATGAACATCAAAATTTTTTTATTTGTTAATGCACAATACTTTATTAGCTTATCCATATAATATATAACATATTATAACTATGATACATTTTAACAGGTTCTGTACATTTCATTATAATTATGTTTATCTTATACACAAAATCACTTCCAGCAGAAGACCGTATTGTCCTGTGATGAAGATAAAGATAATAACGATTTCTTAAAACACATAATGTACATATTGTGGTTGCCAAATAATATAATGAATGGAAATTACATTCGCTTGCCAAAACTATGAAACCGACTAGCGATGGAGGACAAAAACTATTAAAGCTCACAATGGTTACAGGAAGTTTCTGCGAATGCTTTCAATCTGGCGGACTGCCTAAATATGAGTAATTAGAACTTATTTCTGTTTTAATGACGTTTATGTTATTACTCCGTTGTACTACTTTTTTTCTAATTCATTTTACTAAATGTTTTATTGTATTTACGCGAACACTACACATTACTACGCTTAGATAGAATGAAATACTAAAAAAAGCTTAATAAAGAAGTAATGCAAGTCAGACCCAATTTACAGACCCAAGCTGACCAGCCTTCACAAGCATAACGCATGAGCCAGCCATCGTAAGAAACAATTGGCCAAGTATAAATGTAAAAGCTGAAAAAATTGTATATATATAGAAACCCACTGCAACGCAAAGGTTCTTCTCAATATTTGATTAGGTTTTGGAGCCGGAATGTAGATTCTCTACGGAATGTAGAGTTGGCGGACTTCACATGTCCCCGAATTCCTTGAATTTTTTCTCCGTAATGCTGGTCTCAGGCTTAACCGCTGAGCACAACACTTACAATAGCTTTTAACTAGCACCTATAATCGAACTGATGTCACTGGCTTACTATGAAACACACATATTTTTTTTTTATTAATTAGTAATTTTATATTTCTTTTCATTTTTCAAAATTGGAAACAAGTAAAATGTTAGTAAATGAATTATTTCGATAAGATCGAACCAATTCATGAAAACGTTGTTCCTAGCCAGCGTTAACATAATGATGCTGACTTTACTATCTCTGCGTTAAGATTCCACGCGCTAGAATGTTGTTACGATCAGACGGCCGCCTAGCAAACACATAAATCCCGAACGTGCTGACAAACCTTGGCGGAGTTTTTGTAGGCTTGCGAAAATCTGAAATATGTCAAAATAGACCCTTTTCGCGGTACACAGCTGTTTATTTGTTTTCTATATTTATTTTAATACGTGAAAAAGGTAATAAAATATTTTAAATGTATCGAAGTACATTACGTAATTTAGAAAATGGGCACTTAAAAAGGAAATAGGAATGGTGATTACTTCGCTTTCCAGTTTTGTTTGGTATGCAATAATATAAAACATATCTTCATATTTCTGTTCTGGAAATATTTAATAATATTAAATGTAATTTTCCAAGAACAATAAATATTATACTGACTTATTGAAAACATATTGTTTGCTATTTAATAAATAAATTTGGAGGGTTTCACTTTATAGTGAAATCGCACTCTGGTCAGAGTGCAGAGCAAGTAACATGCGTGCAGAGTTTGTTTGTGTGTGTGCGTGTGCATGTGTGGTGTGTGTGCGCGTGTGTGGTGTGTGTGAAGTGAGTACGTGTATATGTGTTAGTGCTTTCCAAATTACGTATTCCAAAAGTTTCTCCGTTTCATCATACGTTAATGTTTTTAGCCATTGTGTTAACCCAGCTTTGCAGTCACGATGAGATTAAGAATGTGTAATGAAATGAGCAAAAGTGTGCTACTTACCTAGACGACTTCTAGACATAGAAGAAGTCTACCACTAGTTAAATATATAGGTAGTATAGTTAGATATCTAATATTATTAAAATTATCTTTTAGTAAGGTAATAATTGGGGGATTTAGTTCCGTTTGGGCGCGCCCTAAATTGTTTTATTAACAACCGCTGTAGCTATTGCATAGTTATACCATTTTTTTTAAATGTACGATTTTTCAATATACATGATGTTATGATCATGATTACTGCACAAGTATAATTAATGATCATTTCTAATTCATTTATTAAAAAACGAAGCATTATTTTGATACCCATTCCATGATTTACTAATAACCATCCAAATACCACACGAATCCATCGGGTATTCCATTACTTTCAGTTGTTCAGGCAGTATTGTTTGATATTCGAATACTTTTTTCATTATTTATCACAATTTTTTAACATACTTTAATTCAATCCTAGTTTTCATTACGAACCCATAAAATTCTAAATTAAGATAAAATATTCGGAAAAACTATTATGGTCTGTTTCGTACGGAGAAAAAAAACACAGAATTAAATATAATTCCTAGTCCGAAGAGCAGAGCGCCAACTTCTTCGCCACGACTATTGGGTGATACAAGCACTACAGTCGACACTAGATACTATACACCAATTTTCCTTTGTTTATATCTTATTATAATATCTATATAGACAACGTCTAATTATAATAATAAAAAGTACCAAAAAAATAAACTAGCAGCCTGTAAATAGCCCACTATTGGGAAAATACTCCTTAAACATGTGATGATTGACGTCGTGAAGAAATCACCACGCTATTCCAGTACGTACATTTCTCAGCCTTGCAGATTTTATTACCACGTTTCTCTTCACAGCCGTGCATATGGTATTTAAAATTGCTATTAACACTTTATTGGTGCCAGCACCATGGATCAAACCCAAACCACTCGACTACTAAATGACAAGAGCTGTGATTACTAGAGTACCACGGATTTTAATATGATTAATAATAATAATGAAATATTACCGGTGATTCATTTAGACAACTAAGCGCATACTCGGAATATCGTAATTATCCCTTCCTTCCTCTTACCAGCTTTTGTCAGAATATTAGTTATACCGGAAATGGAAGTCCGCTCGTCCGCATCCCTATAAATGACGAGACCAAATGATATTTTCACACCCATTCAATCACTAATATTGGAAGCGATAAAAAATGCTAACGTCTCAATCAACCGTAACGTTATATTCCTCGGTGAGGAAGACTTTTTTTATGTTAAGTATAGTGTTTCTTCTAATTTTTTACCTTAACACCCAGTTCCTGCGGGACACAGGCCTCTCCCACAAGGAGGATTTGCAATAATCGCCACTCTAGGCTAGCGGATTGGTGATCCCAGTACCTGATATTTCGAACTTTAGACGTTCGATGTTATCCGGTTGATTTTTGAAAGCCCCAAAATTAATGTTTCTCTGTAGAAATATGTTATTTTAGGTAAACGAAATCCTTAATCTGATCTTTATTTGCTGATCTATGTGGTATAGAATATAGCATTAGTTGCAAACCTTTGTGGTTTACGGATCTATTACTGTATTTCAATATTAGGAAGATGAATAAATAAATATTATGATGTGATGGTACATATCTAATCAACAATAATTAAAGAATAATATTCGAA
The DNA here is from genome assembly GCA_029286595.1 of Bhutanitis thaidina. Lineage (NCBI taxonomy): Eukaryota > Metazoa > Arthropoda > Insecta > Lepidoptera > Papilionidae > Bhutanitis > Bhutanitis thaidina. The sequence goes on from JAGSMS010000003.1 coordinate 3,344,089, forward strand.
AAAGAGGAATTTAAAGAGGTATTTAAGAAGCAAGTATGTTATAAATATTGAAGATCTACACTGCCTTAAAAAAAAATTTCGAGTATTTATTTCTTAACACGTATCTAAATTCTGATAAAATAAAAGAGATCCTGTGTTTAATGTTCCATTTAAATTAGGACCTCTGAGAAGCACGTCCGTAACTTTCTATCCCCAATTCCATTAGCAGGTATGCCCTATAATCTTGAAGCAACATTTAATTTCTAGTGAAAATTAAAGTCAAGTACGTTTCAATCTAACAAAAAACAATACATACATATAACTTGTATCAATTATAAAAAACAAGTTTGTTTGCTCTGTTATTTATTAATTTGACTTACAAAAATAAGATTATCGACCTTTTTTTATTTTTTTTTTCTTTATGAAAAAATAGGCCTGCGTTTGACCTCAATCTTGCCCGATGAAAAGCGAAGATGAGGCCTAGGATGGTACACGCTTGCCTAGATTTGCCTAGATCTATGGAGCTCTAAGGCGGTAAAGATTTTAAAAAACATATTTACGCGTCTGGTTGTGGTACAAGAAGCGTTTTTATTTTTTTCTTTTAAAGTTGAAAACTTTACGCGTAAAACAATTCGGTGAGAACACGTACTCTAAAATAAAATACACTTAGCAAAAAAAAGGAAAAGTAGCAGTCTATAGATGTCCCAAAGCGGGGCAAATGCCTCCTCTCAGTACTCGAGAGAGTTTTTAAGCAGGAAGGGCTTTTTTAACACGCTTTTATTAGTTTCACTTGTATGTTTGCTTGCTTGCTTGCTTGTTTGTTTGTTTATAACCGACTTCTATGAACCCAATATTGACCCATTTTAAAAGGTCAGATTTCATTTAAACGTTGTAGGCATTGTGGACGATAATCCTAATTAGGATTATTTTGATTGACGACGAATAATTATTTTAAGATTAACTCATTATCCTGATTAGGATCGCCAGGATTAATAATTTCATCACAGATCTTTTATGTGAGAGTGAGAGAGATGGAGCATGCTCGCGGTCTGCGCATGCGTTATGTTTCGGACCTACTCTCCGATTCGTGCACTGACAAATTTAACTAAAAAAGGAAAAATAAATATAGTTTAAAAAAATATAAAAACTAGTTTTAATAATAAATCAAACTAAAAAGTGAAAATAATTGTTAATTGAAGAATAAAGTTATAAAGAAAAATATTGATATTATTATGGAAAAAGCGTGGGATGCCATATCTTTAGTACTATTTTTGGACTAATTGTACGGATCGAATATTTTTGAGAACTGACTTATCTTTTTCCACAATAATATAAATATTTTTCGCTCATTTTTTTATTATTATTTTAAGAATTATTTTTAAAATTTTAGTTCGATTAATAATCAAAGCGTGTTTTTTTAATTTTTTTAAACGATATTTTTATAACTCTTATATGCAGGTTTCCTATTACAATTTAAGTGGCATACACGCGTTTGGTCGTGTTGTTAGAAGCGCATGAAGTTTTCTCGTTAGACGTTGCAGTGGCAGTGTAACAATTCAGTAAATAGACGAGAATAAACGTTAGTTATACTTGACCGCGTTGATGAGAAATATACATTTTGTTTTAATTTTGAGATTTCAATTTGTATTTTAAGACTTTTATAACTCTGTTGATACAGATAAATATTATGTTTTGTTATTACATGACGGCCAATCCACCTCCTTTCTCTTAGGAATTGGGACACATTTTTCCAATGAGAGATATTAAAATAGGTGTGTTTGTGATTTTCATTTGTGAAATTCATCAAAAATAAATCAGTATGCACTCTATTAGTAGCATAAACATTATAATAAGTTAGCCTTGCTATAAATTGTTTTTGGCTTGGTTAGTTCTAGTTGGTCCAGAGTAAAAAAATGTGTTGTTTCATGTCTTAACTAAAAGTCTTTAAGCTGTACGTAAGTTCAGTGAGTGGGTCGTTCCGAGCTCTTTAGTCTATGTATTAGGATGATGTGATTATAGCGGTCGATATCAGTATAGATCACGTCAAACGGACCAGCATCTTAATCTGGCCTCATACCATGATCGTATATAACAAGCGAAGACGGCTCGATCGTTGGTGATGGTTTACATCCTGTTCATTGAAATCTTTAAGAGATTTTTTTTTGAGATTTTGTTGCATGTATTAATCGAAGAACATAGTAAGTTTGAATAGCGAAAATTATTCTACTATCATACAAATTTGTATTAAACATTTCGTTAAATATTTTTAAACACACCGCAGCTAATTACGTTGAATTCGTGGAATGCGCTTAATAATAAGAGCTGAATTAAATAAATAATGATCGTGGACGAGCGATTGAAACACCAACACAACATTTTATTTTAATAAAATATTTTACATCGAATGGCTTTAAATTTTTTCGTTTAATTTATTACATTACTTACACATATCACATGTCTTATACAACTAAGTAGTGTTCCATGTCGAGTCTTTGTATTTATCTTAGTCTTTAGCGTATCGTACTGCTACAGTCTGAGCAAATATATGATCAACACAAATAATTTGTTCCCAAGTCTAGTTATATAGTGTTGCTTCTTATATCATTGACACTACATCTCACCCCTCCACCGATCTTATCGCGTAAGCGTTTCTTTGGGCACGCCAAGGTTCTATGTTTACGCTTGCGGCTCTGTATTGCAACGAAACTGACTAGAAATCATCAGAGATCGGATAGAATTGATTGCAGCTCTCCGTCATTTTCGATAATTATATATGTGCTTTTTATTCATCTGCTTATACAATTTCGTTGCTGAATCTAGGTATCTCTTTCTGTATATATCTATCTCTCTCTCTCTCTCTCTCTGTCTCTCTACCCAAGAAAGCGCAAGCAATCGCCAGAATTGAACTAGTGATGCAGCTCTTCATCACTACACAGTGTAGTTATCAGAGGCTGCTAGTGTAGTGGATTCGGCGTTTTTGGATATCTTTTATATGGTATAGCTCGAAGAAAAAACTGGTGTTTCCTTCTTTACATCGCGTATTATATAAATAAAATATGGAAACTTTTAAAATACGTTTGAATTGTCTGAAGTAAAAACCTTTTTGCATAAATCAACACAGGATTGACGTAAAGCCCCAAGCAGGTCGTTTAGCTTAGATAGAATCGCACCTGTCCTTCTAATTAATATAACCCTAAACTTTGATAATTAATGTAAATATATATAATATATTTGATTTGAAAATCAATGTTACTTTTCTGTAATTAAAATAAATCTTGTTAATTATTTATCAAAAATCCATAAAATGATGCTTAAAACAAGGCAAAAAACATTTAAAAAAATAAACTATGATTATTTTGTAATATACCTTAAAGAGGAACGTTATTCTGTCAATGCAGACTGCATTGACAGTCAGTATCAAATGTCAATTCTAATACTCGTATATTCGATTCCATCCTACGATTCGTTCGTATTCACCTTTAAAGGTACCTTTATACCTTCTTTCTCTAAATGTATTTATCTTACTTTCCATTTATTTTTTTATTAGGCAAATGTTGTTCTATAACTATTAGTGATTTTCCTTAATATCGCTACCCCTAACAATTAGTCAAAAATTAAATGCAATGTCATCATTCTCCTTAATATTTGAATTTAACAATATTCTTCTTTGACATGTACAGACATTTCCTTATGGGACGATTTTCTAAAATCGCCACGTCTATAATTGGCATGGCGCTTTTTCGGGTATGGTACATATTTCCCCCGACCTTTATTATGGTTGAGGAGAGCAATGGCACCCACATACGTGAAAGCTTTTCCATCGATGCTAGTTTTCGAAGTCACATGTTTTAATTTTTTGGACTACGATATTCTTGTTGCAAGCCTTTAGTTGCCTAATACCTAACCGCCCCTTGCATTTAGTTTTATGGCATTATATTAGGCATTACACTAATTGAAAAAAAAAAAATGCAGTTTAAAAATGAATATACCTAACTTAATCATCATCAGTTCAGCCTATCACAAGTCCACTGCTGAACATAGGCCTCCCCCAAAGATTGCCACAAAGCTCGGTCCTGAACAACCTGCATCCATCGACTTCCCGTAACACTGCACAATATCTAATTTTTATCAATCTTATTTTAATTTCCTTCGGATCCTCGTCATCGGGTGAAATAAATAGAACTCGTTAAAACAGTCTTAATAAGTCCAAATTCGATAGGTTTACGACTACCCAGTACCTGTTACCCCATTTTAAGCTCCATCATCTGATGAGCTAGATGGTACCGTCTTGACGTCGATTCTTAAAAGTGTGCAAAAAGGACAGACAGACAGGAAGGACACAAACTAGCCCAATATTTGTATTTAACGAGCAAGCGGTACTTGATGGTAAGTGATTACCGTCGCCCTCGTACATCTGCAACACAAGAAGTGCTGCAGGCGCGTTGCCTTTAAGGGTATCTGGAAAAAGGAAGGGAGCACGGGGAAGGGGATGGAGAGTGGGAGTAGGCCTCCGGTGACCTAACTCACCGAACGAGATGCCCATGCTTCGCGCCGGTATTCAGTGAGTCCGTGGTACCAACTCGGGCGAGCCGTTCCTTTCGAGAACCAGCAAAAGGCGCCGCTTGGCTCTACCAGGTATAGAAATATTATATATATATAGTCGTATTATATATGTCACTTCGTGTTATTGAAGGCCGAATGGGACATGGCCTGTTGATTTTCCTCACTACTCATGACTATGTGTGTTTTCAAATAAATTAAAAACTAGTTTCTAATAAATAAATATAGTAGTTGTGGCATTTTGATCGTAGAATTCAATATCGCAGCGTCTTTTATTTTCGAGATGTAATATATATTATTAAACTTCATAAACTAAGTTTGAAGTAAATATTCTTATATCACGTGTATTTTAGAATATATTACGAGCGATGCTGAAGATTCCTATAATATTACTAAGAAATTTACAGCATTATGTCATCATATATACCTATAATATTACAAAACAAGGTTAGCTGAGTGGAGCGCTTGCCTCATACATATTTCATGGTACGCGAGCAACAACACAAGTTCGAACCTCGGTGCCAGCAACACTGAAATGATGTAGTTTTATTAATACACCAGCTTTTGCTCGCGATTTCATTCCTGTATAATCTACTAATATGAGTAAAGAATAGTTTTATTTACGATGTTGTTTCTTAATAAATAGACACGTTAACTATTCAAAGGCTTCCGAACAACATAACATTTCAAACGAATGTACTGAATATAACATTTAAATGGTTGTTTCATCCTTTTCTGGTCGATTCCGGTATTTTCCGTGTTTTGCGAGCTTTCGCATAGTGAGAACCGTTATCAAATTTGTCCAGATTTTTTTTACGTAAGAATCCCGTACTGATAAACTATGTTAACGCCTTTCTTAAGTTGAGTATAAAGTGAAAACTGAGTTAAAATCGGTCCAGTAGTTTTTGCGTGATTTCTGAATTTACAGATAAAAATTACTTTTAAATATCTTTTAAGTACAGACACAGCCTTAATGATTTTATAATGGTATAGACAGAAATAGGTAAATTAAATTTGGCGAGGGCAGGCCAGTGCCAGCGCCGTCTGCACGCGTAATCATTTAGTATGTGTGATTTTCGACCGTCGGTCGTTCGCGAATTCGCCCGCTGATTGACAAACAACATACGTGACTAAGTGCAGGTGAAATTAGTATTTGGAGAAATAAGATATAAATCGTGGTAGCCTAGTGATCTTAGCGCTCGCTTGTGTTTCATAAAGCGTGCCGGCACCACTTAAATTGCTGATAGTTAATTTTAAGTGCTGAATTTACCACGTACTCGACGATGAAGGAAAACATCGTGAGGAAACGCGCATGACTGAGAAATGATAAAAAAAATATTTCGGTGACGTCAAGACCGCCATCAGTACTGGAGCAGAGTGTCGGATCCTTGCCGGCACCAAAATCCTTTCAGATATTTGAGAAGGAGGCCTTTGCCCAGCCATGGTACATGCTGCTACTTTATGAAATAAACATCAAAAATATACTTTAAAATCGAAATGTTTTAAAATTGTTATGACGCCATAAAGAGAAAATACGATTCGAGATCAAAGTCGATGAAGACCACCGAATCTAATCGAGTCTACGGTTGACCGATTTAACTTGCTCGTATCTATCAAAACATATCACTACCCTATTATGCTTGAGTTGCTGCATGTATTATGATGATATTCTGCTTTGATCGACTATGTCATCGTCCAAGCAATTTCAATAGGTTTTTTTTTTTTATTTCTTGTAAGATAATCTTTCGCTTAGGTTTATTTTGATAATGTTGGTAAATAGAAAAAAATATGTTAAATTTCATGAAAGAAACAAAATATAGTGTGTATTGCTTTTAATATTTGGAGGAGTGTTTTGTTTAGCAGTGGGCTTATGGTCAGCCGTTAATAGCGGCGTGAAGTAGAGGCATATTGTGCTTCTGCGTTACGTTCGGTGAGTAAGATAACCGGAGGCCCACCTCCTTCTCCCCCGGCCTTTCCTTCTTCCCTATCCCTAAAGATGGAGGCAATACACTTGCAGCTCCTCTGGTGTTGCTGATGTACATGGGCGTCGGTAATCACTTCCCATCAGGTGAGCCGCTTGCTCGTTTGGCCCCTTTGCCCATAAAAAAAAAAACTATCCGGCCTCACTCCACTCGTGATTTTTTGTAAGATAAGCCATGGCACACGTTTTGATGTCTGTCAAAAGAACAATATATGTTTTTAAATTTTTAAACGTGGTAGAGCCAAGTGGCGGCTTTTGTTGCAGCTCGAATGGGCTGGCTCAACCGGGGTAGCACCACGACCACGCAGAATACATGTGTGAAGTAGAGACATCTTGTGCTTCTGCGTTTCGTTCGGTGAGTAAGGTAACTGAAGGCCCTCTCCCCTCTCCATCCGCCTCCTAATCCTCTCTCCCATCTCCCAAACACCCTTAAAGGCCGGCAACGCACCTACCGCACCTCTGGTGTTGCAGATGTACGTGGACGACGGAAATCACTTACCATTAGGTGAACCGCTTGCTCGTTTGCCACCTTTCCCACAAACAAGCATCATCAGATATGGCTTGGTATAGGTGTAAAGGGGTCTAAACCTTCTTTTTCTCCATATACCAACTTCACCTGCACGTGGTTGCATCTAGCTGTTAATGATATTGATGGACAGTTGTAGTACATCTTCTCCATCAGCCTATTTAAGTCCACAGCTGAACAACCTGCTGCTTTAGCGACTGTGACCTCGGTGAAATATCCATCCGAATTTGCCGAACCCAGATCCCACAGACCGAGAGCACTGCGCACGTTTGCCGGCATTCCCTAAAAAAATATCGTTTTACATTTATTTTTAGGTATTGACTGTTGCTGAATAGCTGAAGATGGGAAGATAATATGGTACTACCATCGCCAAAGCGTAACTTGGTTAACCTCATAGTAAAGTAACATCCTGTAAGGCCTCCTTCTCAAATACTAGTATCAGAGAGGGTTTAGGAGCCGGGAAGGGCCCGCCACGCTGCTCCAGTACGGAGTGGCGAGCTTCACATATCCTCGAAATAATATTTTTATTATTTCTCAGACATGCAGGTTTCCTCACGATGTTTTCCTTCACCGTTGAGCACGTGTTAAATACAGCACTTAATATTGTTAATAACAATTTTAGTGGTGCCGACGCCGGGGATCGTACCCTGGTCACTCGCGCTCTATGACACTAAAGTAAGCGCCCTGACCACTAGGCTACCACGGCTCTAACCTCATAGTAAATCACTTAAACTGATACTGACGGTTTTTGAGCTCTTAGTATAAATATTATGAAAAAGCATGAGTATTGGAGGCGGTATAATAGCGGAGTTATAGTCTTATAGTCGACGAAGCAAAAATACAGTATAACGTATGAATTACTGGTAAAATAGGGCAAGAGTAATAAAGTAAGTAGGCGTTATTATTATAAAAATATTTATAATAATAACAACTACTCATATAATTTTATCAATAATCATAAAATTATAGTTAAAGGTGACATGTGATATGGAAGCAAAGTATTGGGGGATTCACTAATCTCCCACTACCAGACACACGACTCCTCGTAGTTTTTGAGAGTTGCTTCTAGACGGGGCAAGTCCGCCTCGCTTCTCGTTTTATAGCTTGCTCTTGGACGAGCAATGGATTTGACGGTTTTCATTATTACTTAGACATGCACGTTTCCTAAAGATGTATTCCTTCGCCGTCCAGCAATACGTTGCGTTACGGTAAATTAATTACTGAGTTTAATTAACACTTTCATTCCTTCGCATACCGGAGTTCGAACCAAAGTCACTTGCGTATTTTGTATAAAGATTTTCTGCTAATGACGTCATTTACATTATGATGGACTGAATTAGTAAATAGTTACATGTTACATTAGCGAGTAGATTAACTTGCTAAAGTAACATTTTTTATCGGCTAACTCGCTCGTTAATGTAGTTAACCAATGTCTTATCACTTGATATTTGTAAGTGTCCAACGATAAACCTCTTTAAATAATTTGTGTTTCATGTATGCAATAAAGGACAATGTAAAAAAGAACAAAGTCGTGAACTATGTTTTCATTGATTATAATCTCAAAAATTTTGTAACATAAAAAAAAATATTTCTCACGATACGGCACGAACATAAGTTAATTAAAACTAGACTTAATATAACAGTTTATATAATAAGACTTAATAAGACGAATATTAAATATTTATCAAACAAAATGACGTAGCAAAAGATTGACATTATGTTTAACATAGTTAATGAATAATGTTAGCTTAATGCTTAATCCACGTTAACACCAAAGTAGAAATTTGTTAGATATCCACACAAATTACGCCAGTGTTTTGCTTTAACTCATTTCAGTCCATTTCTATGCGCTTCTTAAGTCGCTGTGGCCATACCAACAGGCACACCGATAATACAGCAATGTTCACTGTTTACTTAAATACCGTTAAATTAGCTGAGGGTCCAGCTTTTGAAATGACTCCAATATTATATTAAAAAAAAGGTGAAAAGGTTTAATAGACTAAAGCGAGTTATAATATTCTCTTAATTTTATGAAAGATCGAACGATCTCTGATGTTATAATAAGTGTATTATATTCATAACTTTTTGATGTTCCTAGTTTTAGAACAAAAAATAAGAAAGTTATTTGTTTTTTTGACTTCTATAATAAGAAAAAAATGAAGTCAAAGTAGTACTACTGATAAGTAACATATTTTAGTATTTATAATGTTGCACAGAAAAGAAAAACAAAAAAACCCCTACAAAATATGCATTAAGTCAAAAGTCATTGTTTATTTTAACCTATCCAAGCTCATATTTCGTGTCAAACTCCATGAAAATAATTACGTAAGTCGTACCCTAAAACTTTCCTCGCAACACTTACTAAGCAATTTCTTGTTAAGTAAAATTGGGAGTTCGATGAGATAACTTAGGTAACTAACTTCTTAATTCTCATAACTTTTGAAGTACTTCTGAAAAGCTTTTCATTACAATCTTTATTTCTTAGTAATTGATGAATAATAAATCTAAATTCTGGTAATATATTTCTTTAATTACGGATTATTAGAACGTAGAGTATATATATTATTAATAGAGTTTACAGCCTGAACCACTAGGCGGCTAACAATAGTGATTAAGGGTCTCACTCTTTTATATAAAACGAGTTTCCTGGATTCGATCAATATTTAAAAGGAGCGGATTGGTGATCGCAGTACCAGACACCTCGCATCTTAGACACTCCTACCCATCATCGGTCTGCTTATCTTTGCTCTCGTATATTTCGTGATGGTTATCCCGCCATCTGTCGGTAGCCAATGCAATTGTCAAGGATTTTCCCACAGTCGCCTCGTACTACGGGATGAAAGGGGGTGATAGATTCTTACGTCGATACCGCCATTTACTAAAAAACAATGTTATTTCGAGAACATGTGAGACTCGGCTCATGTTTGTTTGATTTTGTTTCATATTCCACAGTGCTCGTCACCAACCTGTCACCGAAGGCAGTGACCGGTTATGTCGGGATCAGCATTAAGTTTGTAATCGACCGAATACTCTTACGGTATAGAGATACGCAGTAGGCCGCTGTTTTACAGCGACCTTTACAGCTTCGGCGGAAGAAACTGGCGAAGATTCTCAAGCAGAAGGTTCATAAGTAAAAAGTAATAGAGAGCATCGACGCTGCTGTGTGGACGCAATGCGCAGCGTCGCGACGCTGGATACTCCTGTGCTGTGCTCCGACCCCTGTTAACGAAATGAACTTCCGATAACTAGAAGAGGCTCATAGCAACCAAAGGATCCTTTAAGAGCCTTTTAGGATACTGCAGGCTGCTACTTTACCTTTTTATAAGCCTTGCCGATATCTGGCTCCCAAGCCGGGCTGCTCTTTTTTAATTTCACATTCGATAGATCCGTTTCCCGGTATCACTACGCAATAATGAAATATAATTCTACTTAATAATAATATTGCATACTTAAGTTTCATTTACTTCTGTTTTACTAATTAGTTGTTTGAATAATTATTTTGATTAATAATTATAGATATGACTGAAATATCATATGGTAATTATTGAATGTATGTTTTACACATAGCTAACGTCAGATTTTTTAAAGAATAATGTTACTAGATTTACTTTGTAAGAAGTTTAAATTTAAAATGGTGGTCAAGTTCGATAACATAGTCGATCACAGAAATAAATACAAATATTTTAAATGTCCTGACTATATTCGATCTATCCATGATCGTTGAAAGAGCTTGACCTTTTTTTGTATAGAGTTACAATCGTTAGTGAACACAATCGGTGCAAAATTGTGTATTGAAATCACTGGAAATTTAGCATTCATTCATAACATAATGCTGACATCATAAAACACACATAAAATGGGCGTTTTTTAACGTTAATGCATGTACATAGTACACACATAAAGTTCGCTCCTTAACGTAAATTTAAATAAGGTTTTTTTTTATTATTAAATAAATATTAAAAGTTAATATCATTGTATTCTAAAACCCTATTAAGCAAGGATCGTTTTTTTATTGGAACTCTGTGTACACCTATACGCTTCGTTGCTTTGTTGTTTAACACTCTCCCATCGCTCCACAGCCGAGGTGGATTCGCGGGGCAAAAGGAGTTTTGGTATAATGATGTTCCGTTATCTCTACCCGACTGCGGCGAAACGTGGTCGAAGCCATAGATCAAATCTGCTGCTACTAACAAGCCTTCGCTATCCTGATTTTTATGAACTGGTGACGGACTCGGCGAGAGGGTCCAGTGCCATTGTGAGATTTAAGACTGAGTAGGTAGGCGCGTCTAGCCAGGAGGAAGAGCGAGAGGATATGTTCTCTCCCTAGGTTTTTAGTCGGTGTAAGTCAGACGTCAGCCCCTCTCCCCGAAACAGCAAGTAATTTTATTAGTAGTTCCACAAAATATGATTTTTTTATTGTCCATAACCGTAATGTAAACATTAAACTGTTTCACAGCTACAGCCGATTTCATAAGTTGTAATAATAAAAAAAATTATCGTATACTGCAGGTGCTCTTTTACACTTACCTCTAAAATCCTCATTCTCTTTATTAAGCTTAGTACGAGTAGTTCGAGCTTCCCTGCAACAACATGTATTTACGTGGCTACGTATTATAATCCATGCACGTTTAATCAGGCTTATCTGACTAGTAACTTACTAAGTAGATTAAGCAAGTCCTAGCTTATTGTTTTCAGTAATCGTTGTCTTAATACTTCAATTAACATTATTCTATGTTATACAGGGTATAATATCCTTTACAATATTATAGAAATAAAGGTTAGTTTGTTCGAATATCTGTTATGTAATGACCCATCAAGCTGAACCGATATTGAAGAAATTTGGTACGGAGATGCCTTTAAGCCTGGGGAACGATATACATTAGAAAACCACGGGAAAAGTCTCAACGTAGGTGTCAATTAATATAACAATAAAGCAAAATGAATATTTTACCTATTTAAGGTATCTTAATCGAAATTTTTGAATTGTCCATTTTCTTCATTAGTCTTTCTACAGCCGGACATAATTTGACATAATTGGTGCGGTTTTTCTGTGGATTAGGAATAAAATAATTACCAGAAAATTAACCATTCCATTCGCTTACCCAAACCTGTCATATCCTCTTCTATCAGCAGTGTAGTGATCATTTTTAATTACCCTCTTCTGGGAAAATCAATTGGAATACCCTTTATTGTACCAGGGAAGGATCCGCCACGCTGATACAGTGCCCTTGGTTGGTCCTTGAAATTATATTTTTAGTATTTCTTAGTTAGTTTTCACCATCAAGAATTTCGTAAATTATAAATTCTAATTCTTGATTTGTTTTAACAATATAAACTCTATTGCTAGGAAACGTCCAAAATTAAAACGCATATGAGATTTTAATAGTTGGTGTCAACGAGGTCATGATGTTGTGTTAACGTTGCTTTACGCGTAACGTTATGTAGAAATCGCCCGTACCGATAATGGTGAGTCGATAATCTAAACAGCTCTAGCAGTAATGTTCCACAATGATTACTTGTGTTTCCATGAATTCTAGAGATATAAATAAGGTTTTTATTTACGCTTTTCATCGTGTTTAATTTAACTTCTTTATGTTCCCGACATTTCAAATGCTTTTTAGCATCTATAATCACGGAGGAACTAACATGTTTCACGTTCTGATGTCAAAGTTAACACGGGTTATTCTCACTGTTTTGGTTCGATTTAAATTTGAAATTACAGACAGTATACTTTTAAAGCCACGATAGTTATAATGGGATTTGCCTCCGAGCCAGGAGACTAGAGATCTATGCCCTAGGTGCAGGGCACGTGTTGTTGTACCAATGAGTTGTTCAAAGTTTGTGTACGATTTACATCTTTTTTTTATGCGTAATAGAACTAGTTGGCGGCTTTTGCTGCTACTCGAAGGGGCTGTCTCGACCGGGTTACCATGGCCTCGCATAATACCGGCGTGAACTAGAGGCATTTGGTGCTTCTGCGTTTCGTTCGGTGAGAGAGGTAACCGGAGGCCTACTCTCCCTCTCCATCCCCCTCCTCATCATCGATCCCATCTGCCAAATACCCTTAAAGGCCGTATCGCTCCTGCAGCACCTCCGTTGTAACAGATTTACGTTCGTAAGTTAACTATATGTTATATAATTTAAAAGAACTCTCTCCATATCCTTTTCAGTATCTCCTACAAATTTAAAATATTATCTGAAGGACACGGCTATAGAACTTACCAAACAATGGTGGTTAGTAAAAGAGGTGTTTAAATAAATGACAAAAAATTAAAGGAGAGAAAATGTTTTAATCGAATTTTTTTTTTTATGCGTAATAGAACTAGTTGGCGGCTTTTGCTGCTACTCGAAGGGGCCGTCTCGACCGGGTTACCATTGCCTCGCTACCGGCGTGAACTAGAGGCATTTGGTGCTTCTGCGTTTCGTTCGGTGAGAGAGGTAACCGGAGGCCTAATCTCCCTCTCCATCCCCCTCCTCAGCATCGATCCCATCTCCCAAATACCCTTAAAGGCCGTATCGCTCCTGCAGCACCTCCGTTGTAACAGATTTACGTACGTAAGTTAACTATATGTTATATAATTTAAAAGACATCTCTCCATATCCTTTTCAGGAACTCCTACAAATTAAAATATTATCTGACGGACACGGCTATAGAACTTACCAAACAATGGTGGTTAGTAAAAGAGGTGTTTAAATAAATGACAAAAAAATTAAAGGAGAGAAAATGTTTTAATCGAATTTTCTTTTTACGTCGCGTTTTCTTTCCTGGCCGAAAATGGCCCAATGTAAAAAGGTAAGTTCGATTTGTTAATTTTATACGGGCTAATGTATTAACGAAGGTTAAATTAAATAATAGATTAGTTTAACTTATGTAAATATCTTTTAGTGTTTTAAAGAGACTTCTTTAAAAAGAAAATTAACTAAAATATTAACAAGTATAAATGGTAATTAATTAAATTTATTGAAAAAACTAAAATTTTATATATAAAATAAAATATTTCTATTCTTATTCAACATCACTCTTTCAGTTAAACAAACGAAAGGCCTAACCTTTCAAAGATTTTCATTCAATACGATTCGAAGAACGCCGTACCTGGGTGGTTCGCACAGACCAGAGACATCCAGCACAACTCGACCTTCCGAAACAAGCTCTTTTCCTCTAACATACGGTCCGTAGAGCTTATCAAACTAAGATAAGGATACATGATCAGCATACATCTACTTCAAAAACGTCCTTGAGCCCGCAAGCGCAAAATCCGATAAACCTGTAAAAGCCAAAACGGGTAACAGCACTAGCTTATTCGAAAACACACTATTGCATTTATGAACTTACCGCCACAATGCATAGCCGCTCAATGACGCGGGTGTTCATCCAACACTGCGTCCAATCTTCCAATGCCTGCTAGATGTTTAGAAAATATAACATCACCCTGTTTTATACATTTCTGATTTTGACTGGTTTCGTACTTCTGTTATATACTCAAAATTTTTATTAGATAGTTAAATAGTTATATACAGTTTGTATATTTGGATATTAATTCATCGATTAATATCCAAACATACAAACTTTTAGAGAAAATATTAGAAAAGGAATGGCAAAGTGAGTAAATGATAAGAGGTTTAAAGAATCTTAATTGAATAAAAAACTTTACTTGATTTTGCTCTGAAGCAAAATGGGCATTTCTTTAATAAATATTAACCTCGCCACTGCTGCTCTGTTTGCACTGCTGTCTGATAAACGAAGCTCTGGCTGCCTAACCTAAACGCTTTTTCTGACTTTCCCTATCTAAGTGCGCTTGTCGTGGAATGTACAAAATGACAAATATGCTTAAAATATTTTACCATATCTCAAACAGCGCCGATGAATTTTTTCAAGAATTTGTTCGTTTAGATTTAAAAATCGATCTATGAGGAATTACACAATTGTGAAGCTGTATTTTATATCTCTTAATCTATTGTTAATAAGTATTGTAATTTGTGAAGGCATTTAGTTATCAAGATAATTATGAGGATGAGTATGATTAGGTATCACTAATTAACACCTAGTTTACAATTTATGTCAAATCAGTAAGACTTAATAGTCTTATTAAGAGTTTCACACACATTATCAGTTAACAGTTTTCATAATAGGTATACATATTAAGTAGATGTTAGTAGCAAAGAGAACAATTTAGAGCTGTAGTTTATGATATTACAATGTGAAATTTACATAATAGCGATTGAATGAGTCAAAATCTAACGAAATATTTCATAGTTTATTTCAAGGTCAATAACTTAAATTTATCAATTTTTTATTGTCTTTATTTAAATATGTTTTATCATTCTTTGTTGTTAATTCTATTTCCTAGTTCGTCTTTTAGACCCAATGCTTACTTCGGTATCGACGAAAATGTATGTATTATTTGCCTATGTGCTTGTCAGATCACGTATCCAGGTGACATAAAATTCAATTGCCAATTATGTCAAATCGGCCGTCCATATGAGATTACACATTTCTAATTTCTATCTATGTGGTAAGGACTTGGTTCCATATCAGTAAATTAATCAAAACCTCGTTATTGAGCTTTTGATGAATACTGTCGTGGAATATAAAACCAGGATAAAAGTAAAACAATTGTTTGTGAAATACAATAATAAATAACAGGTACAAGTAATGGTTTTTTGTATTTACAATAAAAGCTGAGGGTAGCCCGAGGTAACTATGACATCTGGACATCTAACACGACAGTCCCTCGTGAACACGGCTGCTGTTAGCCAATCGAAACGTCGAGAATATAAAAACATAATTAAACGGGATAAAATCCCTAAATAATAGTTTAATTTCAAACATGTACAAAGTAAAGGTTACAGTGAATCTTTTGTTCTTTTTTCAAAACGCCGTAATATATTATTGTGCGCATTTGGTTAATGATAAACCAGGATTTGGTAATTCTGTATCGCTGATACAATTAAATATTTTCGCCAAATCTTTGTTTACCTACGGAAGGTTTTATATCATATTATTGACAATCTGATATGGATGCCTTGTATAATGTTTGGCAAGTTTGATAGAGATAAAAAGCAAAAAAACATTGTTAAGAGCCACACTGGGCTTTGAACTGTTTGTGTACACTCGAAGGGTTGATAAATAAAACCACAACTGTATACTGGTCTAAGCTGGTATATTTGAACATATTAACTCAACATTCTTATTACCTTTATAAAAGGCAAACCATATCGCGTACTAAATATGTCCAGCGCCATCTAGTTTGTTGTAGAAATTTACATAAAATTATAAAAGCAGTTTGAAGTATACATTACTAATATGCGTCTTTAACATACCGCCCACCAAGGACATTACTGACGGAATGTCCTTCTGGAGTTGTACAAACCTTAATGTTAGCATATGCCCTTAGCGATCAACACAGGATCTGGTCTTAACAAAAACAACTACTTCCTATAAATCTATAATTAAATTATAATTACACCAAATTACTGGTAGAGATAAATATAATTTTAAAATTAATACTAAAATGTAAACAAACTTCAGGCTTCAAAACTTAAATATTTCTATTGGTAACATCAAATTAAATAAAATTTCCTCGTGAAACAAAATGAATAATTCAATGCTCTGCCACTGGTAAAATACACAACTTTGATGTTGGTCTTTTAAGAATAGATGACTTGGTGCGCAATGTGACCACACGGGTGATATTATCGTTTCCAGGGTGTTTTTCTACTACGCGACCTAGCATCCAACGACTTGGCGGCAAATCGTCTTCCTTAATTAGGACAATGTCTCCCACCTTCGGTTCTGGAACGCGGGAGGACCATTTGTATCTGTTCATAAGATTCGACAAATATTCTTGGGACCAGCGTCTCCAAAACGATTGCAACATCCGTTGAACAAATTGCCACCTTGTCAAGCAATTTACATTTGAACTCTCGTAGTTGTAGGCGGAAACATTTACTAACGGTTCTCCGATAAGAAAATGTCCCGGTGTTAAAGGTAATGGTTCACCAGGATCAGTAACATTAAGAACACTCATTGGGCGCGAGTTCAAACAAGCTTCCACTTGATTAAGAAGCGTGGTCATTTCCTCGTACGTGAGCGTAGCTTCGCCAATGACTCGCTTTAGGTGAAACTTCGTGGATTTCACCCCGGCTTCCCAAAGTCCTCCAAAATTGGGACTGTGAGGGGGAATAAAATGCCACTCGGTACCGTTTGCTTCCAAGTGTTCAGCTAGGGAAGACTGAATGGATGTCAGTTGTTGCAGCTCTCGCGAAGCACCTACGAACGTCGTACTGTTGTCACTCCACAATTTTGCACAGTGACCACGCCTAGATACAAAACGTCTAAAAGCGGCTAAAACGCCTGAGTGCTCATGTCAGAGACAACCTCCAAGTGTAGAGCTCGTGTGGACATACATACGAATAAACATATGTAGCCCTTGTAGGAACTGTGTCCACGACCTTTCGTTGTCCTAATATTAATAGGTCCAGCATAGTCAACTCCGCTATGTAAAACGGTCTAGCCGGAGTACAACGAACAGCTGGTAGAGAACCCATCAACTGAGACTTAGTACTGGCTCTTTGTCTGGCACATGATAAGCATTGGCGAACATGGTGTTTGACTTGATTCCTGACTCGAATAATCCAATACGCTGTCCTCAAGTAATTTGACATCGACTGTAAACCTCCATGTAGAGTTTGTAGATGTGCATCGGCTATAATGAGACGAGTTAGGTAACTGGAGCTAGGTAGAACTATAGGGTGCTTTGTCAGATCATCTAACTGTGCCTTCTCGATTCTACCTCGGACTCTTATTATACCTTTGTCGTCAAGATAGGGACTGAGTGACTTTAATTTGCTTGATTTTGATTGCAAATAACCTTTGTCCTGTAATTGTAAATATTCTGTAGTAAATTGCTCTCTTTGTGTTTTCCTTATACAACACTCTAATGCTTCCCTCAGTTCTATACTTTGTAAATATTTCTTACGTTCCTGTTTTCTAGCGTCCTTTCTTAAAAATCGTCTACAATATGCGATAACTCTCACTAGTCTTTGTAAAGATGAAAAACGTTCGAATATTGAACATTCTGGAATTACTCTTACAGAATGCACTTTAACTGATTCCTCTAAATCTGTACTCAATACCTTTGGTTTTGGATAATCTATTGTTTTTTCCAGGAGAAATGATGGTCCCGAAAACCACGAAGTGTTATTGATGAATAAACTAGGTAACATTCCCTTGAGGCGCAGTCTGCTGGGTTATACTTCGTTGAAATGTGAAACCATTGAGACGTCTTCATAGTCGTCAATATTTCAGCGGTTCGATTACCCACAAACGTCTTCCATCTACTTGGATGGCTGCTTAACCAAGCCAATACCACAGTAGAATCTGTCCAACCTCTTATGTTGTCCTGGGATATATTCAAGACCTCTGCTGTTTCAGTCAGAAGTTTCGACAACAGTACTGCTCCGCACAACTCTAAACGAGGGACACTAATTTGTTTAACGGGAGCTACTCTGGTTTTTGCAACCAGCAACGAGACACAAACTTCACCATTTGCATCAATCATCCTCATGTAAACTACGGCTGAGTATGCTGTTTTGGAAGCGTCACTAAAACCATGCAGCTCCTGCTTATCATGTAATCTTGTACCAAGCCATCGAGGATTCGAATCTTGGTAAGTAGTATAAGTTCTGCACGGTAAGTACTCCACTCCTTTACTAATTCTTTTGATATTTGAACATCCCAACCCACACCTGCAAGCCATAATTTTGGATGAAGACCTTAGCCAAGACCACACTAGGTGCTAACCAACCTAAAGGGTCGAACAATCGAGCTATATCTGATATTATTGACCTTTTAGTTACAGGTGCAGTCATAGGCGGCGGCAGATTCACCGAATACTGGAAGGTGTCTTCGGTTCGATTCAGGTAAGTCCTAGAATTTTTATAGTACTATCTAGTTTGATTTCTGTTTCTTCCTCTTCGTCTAATTTTTGCTTGATTGTATGCTTTGTTTTTCCCATTTGTTCTGAAAATTCTTTCCTTTCAGTTAACCCTATCCTCTCAATATTTCCTTATTATTACTATTCCATTTATGTAATGTAAATCCACCTTTTGCCAATAGTTCTTTCATTTGTTTGTACGTTTCTGTTCCTTCCTCCACACTATCACATCCCGTCATTAAGTCGTCCATATAGAAACAACTTAAGACCTTATCCGCAGCAAGAGGAAAATTCTCACCTTCATCATATGCGACTTGATGTAGTGTTCTGACCGCTTGATATGGTGCAGAAGCTGTTCCAAACGTTACTGTTGTGAGCTCGTAATCCTTGATTTCTTTATCAGGTCTGTCGCGCCAAAGAATTCGTTGAAACATTGTATCTTCATCAGCAATTTTAATTTGACGATACATTTTAATTATATCAGCCGTCAGTCCTATAGAATATACTCTCCATCTTAACACCGTATGCCTAAGATCAGCCTGCAAGGTTGGTCCGATCATCAGCGTCTCATTCAATGACACTCCTTTGCTGTTCTTCTCAGACGCATTGAACACAACACGCACCTTTGTTGTAGATTTATCGCTCCTTATAACGGCGTGATGTGGTAGATAGACGGCTTCTTCCTTCATACTATCATTTTCCATAACCTAACATATGTCCTAACTGTAGATATTCGTTTATTACTTCAGTATATTTTTCCTTTAACTCTTTTTTCTTTTGTAACCTTCTTTCCAATGCTTTAAATCTTATTTCAGCTATAGTACGTGAGTTTCCTGCCTTACAAGGAGGATCTATTTCTCGAAATGGTAACTTGACTATGTACTTACCACTGCTATCTCTTTTAGTAGTCGTACTATAGAACTCTTCACATCTTTTCTCTTCTGGTGTTAGTAACTTCCTTGAACTAGTTTGCTCTTCTATTTCCCAAAATTTCTTTAAAATATCATCATCGTTCATCTGTACATACATTGTTGTTATATTATTTGACCTCTCCCACTTCTAGGATCAACAGCTCCCGAAAGGATCCAACCAAAGCAAGTGTTCTGTGCAATCAAAGTCCCAGAAGGACTCCTTACTATTCCTTCCTGAATTATGATACTGTAAGCGTCGGCGCCCAATAGAACATCTATCTTATTGTGTAAGTTGAATTCTGGATCAGCTAGACATTTTCCGTGAATACCTATCCAATCGAAGTAATCTGTACTTATGCTCCGCTCCGGTAAGTATGAAGTTATGTTACCTAGCACGTAGGCATTAACTTTCAATTTAAACTCAGGATTGAACCGTGACTGAACTGTCAGGTGTACCATGTATTTCACAATGGTTGAACTATTATTTCCTAGCCCCGATACGAGTCCTTGAATTGGAATTTTCTTTAGACTGAGAAATTGAACTGTGGCCTCCGTAATAAAACAGGCCTGTGAACCTTGGTCAAGCAAGGCTCTGACGGACTGATATTGTCCTGTATTCGACTCAGCTTTTATTAGTGCCGTAGCTAATAAAACCTGCCTAGGTTTAGATACCTTCCCTGTAGATAAGCATGAAAATATCGGATTAGTACTCATTGAAGCACCAGTACTATCCCCAGCAGGCTTTGCTGAAATGTCTTGTCCCCTATTTCCAGACTCTCCTGTAGGATGCAGCAGGGAATGGTGGCGCTTTTGACAAAGTCTACAACTGGAAATCTTCTTGCAGTTATATACTAAATGATTACTACCCAAACAATTAAAACACAGTTTGTTTTTTGCCACAAACTCACGTCGGTCTTCGCAAGATTGTTTCGCAAATATCTTGCAGAAGCAGAGTTTGTGCGCTTCTGGGCAGTATTCGCATCTTATATTTGATGAACTCGTAGTCAACATTGCTCGTGGTTTAAAAACAGGTGAACTATTATTACGATTATTGATGTGATGAACTATAACCTTTTTGGGCTCTACACACTCTAACGCTCGGAATCGGTTTTCGATAAATACCTTGAATTGTGTAAAGGTTGGCAAATCGTTGATTGAATCGTTATTACAGACGCTCAACTCCCATTGTTTTCGAGTTTCGTTATCTAATTTGAACGTCGCGATATGAATAATAATAACGTCCCATGTACTCACATCGATATTTAAATTTTTAAGCGCATGTAAGCAATCGCAAGTCGTATCAATAAGTTCTTTTAATGCCGCAGCTGATTCTACATGGATACGTTTTTGACCGAACAACTTCTGAAAAATACAATTACTAAGATACTTTTTGTTGCTGTATCGTTTTTCTAACAGTGTCCAGCATTGACTATAGTTAGCGTCAGTTATAGGTGTGTGCCTTATTAATAGTTCGGCTTCACCAGTAAGATGGCTTTTCAGATAATGCAACTTTTGCACATTATCTAATGCCTCATTTTGTGAACTAAGGATGTAAAGAGATCATGGAAGGTCGTCCATTCGGAATATTTTCCAGAGAACGTAGGAATGGATATCTTAGGCAATTTGACAAGAGAACTGGATGGTTTCGATTGACCACTAAATGTGTCACTACTATGTTCCACTAACTCTTTTACTACACTAAACTTATTGAGTGTTGATTTCATTAAACTTTTATATGCAATATACGTATCTTCTGTACTATCATAAATATCAACTACATTTTGATCGATATCTTCTAAAGCGAAACGCTCATAAAGCTTACAATTGGTATCTGAAAATAATGCCCAATCCTTTTCTAATAACTCCTGTTTAGTTTCTATGTATTCTCTGGTTAATCTATCTTTAGGACTCTTTTGAAATTAATTAATCCCTTGTTTATTACATTTTGTAGGTTTTTTAAAACATTAATTAATCCCTCCATATTTTGCAGTCCAATAGACAAAGTATAAAAAATAGAAAATTAACAAAAACCTTCAAAATCAAAATTGATCTTAACCTCTCTAAAACTTCATAAAAACATTAGTTTGTATCTAAGAATTACAAGTACAAAGTAATGATCGCAAATTTTCTAAGTCATAGGAAATTCTATAAAATTTTACAAGTGTTTATACATATAAAATCTGGTGGAAATCGGGCGTAGGTTCCCCGTTCCGTCGTTTTATTTGAAATTATTCTAAGTCCCTAATTTATAATAAGCACAATAATTGACTAAAATTTTCTAAGTTAAAATCTAGATGTTGACAATGTTATTTTTCTTGATATTGATACACATAATAGCATAAATGTACTCACGTCTCCACTTCACTCACACATAAGATACAAGTGGCGCTCTCTGTAGGAGCTTTGTTGAACTGGCACCGTTGTTGCTGCAGGCACGTCCGTCCGTCCCGTCCGTCTGTAGCCGTCACGGTCGCGGGGCCCGTGTACTCTTACTGCAGCGATCCACTGCGAGTACCAGGTGAGCGGTCCAAATGTTGACACCGCTGATCTCCAATGTCCTTAATCCGGCTCGAAGGACCAATGTTAAGAGCCACACTGGGCTTTGAACTGTTTGTGTACACTCGAAGGGTTGATAAATAAAACCACAACTGTATACTGGTCTAAGCTGGTATATTTGAACATATTAACTCAACATTCTTATTACCTTTATAAAAGGCAAACCATATCGCGTACTAAATATGTCCAGCGCCATCTAGTTTGTTGTAGAAATTTACATAAAATTATAAAAGCAGTTTGAAGTATACATTACTAATATGCGTCTTTAACAAACATGAATACTAGCGTCAAGCCTTCATGGCTCGGTTACAAACATTCATCCTAAAAATGTTTTCTTTAGCTTTGAAAACATGTTTTTTCAGGTAAAACCGTAGGTCGTGATAAACCTGTTCTGGATATACTTTGGCCCACCCTGTGTTACGTCAAGTTACCGGATTAGAGGATTACCGTATCGTCAACTGTCTCCACCACCAACTGATGGATATTTGCTATGGTAATTACGCAATATTAAGTAAAATTATAGGTTATTCTATCTTGGTATTCTTACTATTACTGTCCACTTATACTGCAACTCTTAAAACTGTGGAATATGCATTATCAACTTATAAACCGCCATCAAACTGCACTGAATCTATATCAAAACAAATGAAACACTTTTCCAAAAATTGGTTATTTAATCTTATCAAAATTGTACTTTAATGTGTTTTGGAAACGACAGGGAATTGTGAACAAAATGAATTCCACGAATGAACCGCAATGTTATTCCCCCAAGTAAAGGTAAATATAATTTTACCCTCATAAATTTTTATGTTCATGGTGTTTCAGGAGTATAATGGTGCCGTTGAACATAATTTATGAAAGTAAATGTAGTGCCTATAACATTGCGATGATGTTTAAATACATAAAATATCTCGTAGTTATTACAATCTTAGACATAAGTACTCTGTCTTACGTTACATAGTTTAGTTTAGTTTAAATAGTCTTTATGCACGCAGTACACTGCGGCGCACACCCTGCGGATAAACAGACGAGGCCATGGCGGCCAACTATTTGCGGATAATCCCATAGACTAGGGCGTAAATAGAGATCTTTATTGCGATAGTATTTTATTTCTAATCGGTTTGACCGTACTTGCCACAGATGGCCGGTTAATTGCCAAGCGATACCATTACCCAACAATCAAGATGCTGCTGCTCGTCGACGTTTTATTAATTACTCGCGTATTTATGAATAGGTTATCTTAATATCTATGTCGTGAAAATTATCGTTCACTTCCGAAAAAAACAATTATTTTGTTTCTTGCTGAAAGTGACTATTGTTAGTTTTTTTTGTCTGTAACTTTTTATTGTCATTTGTCAACTTTAACCTAAGGATGCAGATGCGATGTTACTGGACTGGCGACTAAGTGACGATTTCACTGTTCGCTTTGGAAACCAAGTTTAGCTTAACTATATTCGAATGCATAATTTGATCTCGGTTTTCATCAAACTGATTTCACCAGAGCAATTTTGATCGTGTTAACGAAAATTGTCGCATGAAATGTCATCAAAGAAAATCAATGTTCACAGACAAAATCTCGATGCGTTTCGTATTTGCAACATCTTGGCAAACATCAAACAACGACTTACTGCGACTTTAAACAAAATGTTTAGTGTAAAATAAAAGCAGTTGACAAGACTGTCAATACAATACGAAGTACAACATGTTTTGGGACTTATATATATTTCTAGGAAATTTGATGTTATCTTCAATCTGATTCAATACAAACGCAACTGCTAGTTTTGTGCGACGAAATCATGTAACTAAATCTTTATCATCGAAGTGTTCTTTTGTTTCGCCTTTTCTCTCTTTTTCTTCATCTTTTTTTCATCTTTTCTCCTCAATGTTATTTTTAGGTAACAAACTAACAGATAATGATATATTTTAGATAACGTTTTTGATAATTTTTGATACTACACTTAATCATATCATTTTATACACGTATTATGTGCTCTAGACCTAGGTTAAATTTGCCGCCAAAGTCGTGTGGGTTCCCGCTACTCGCGCAGCCAATAGCAACGCAGAAAGTAGTGGACGACTTCTACTACAACTACCGTTTTCGGCGGCCACAAACTTTTCGGGTGTTAAATATTATACGAAAATGATTAAATATCCGTGATACGTATTCACTTTTCGGTGTATAAACTAACATTAAGTGTATTGTAGGAACTCTGAAGCTCGAACTCCTTATATATGTGTTTTGTGACATCGATACTATCGAAGGAAAAATTCGGAACACATTTATACTAACCAAATAACAAAATGTTATTAGAGAAGTACTGCGCAAGTAATCAATGACATTTGACAGCATTGATAATTCTCCTAACTTGTTTAAAGGAGGTAAACGTAGAAAATTTAACCGCGTTTTGCTTTAACTGCGTTCAGTTGATGTTAATGAAATGCAAACTGTGGTCTTAAAAAAAATATCATCATCATCATCATTTCAGCCTATCAGAAGTCCACTGTTGAACATAGGCCTCCCCCAAAGATTGCCACGAAGCTCGGTCCTGAGCCACCTGCATCCATCGACTTCCCGCAAAAAATATGATTAGTAAAAAATATTGTTAAACAAATTTGCAGGTTTTGAACAGCTGTTAGGTTATAATAATGTTATATAATTTATCACTTCGGTTACATGCCGGTAATTTTGAGATAAATGAGTATAACTGCGAGTGTAGAAAACAATAAATCATAGTCCAAAGTTGTACCTTTCATCTGTAAGTCTACATTGTAATCGTTGTCTTAATTGCATTATTGCGTGCAAAGTCAAAGCAAAGTATTCATGAAAATTAATTACTGTGTTTCTAATAAGGAATCATAACGTTGTTGACTAAATAATAAGAAATGGCTGAATTGATCTCTCAAAATGTAAGCCACGTGCTCTGCAGTGATCCAAATGGACTAAAAAACTAATAGTAGAATGAAAGTCAGCCAACTATAATAATCATCTATGTCCGATATTGGCTAAATCTACGACACAGAAAAACACCAAAATAAAGAGGTAATTCAGTGGTTAGGACTCTCGCTTTCATTTCATATTACGCGAGTAACTTAGCTTTGAATACTGATACTGTCAAGTAAAGTAGCAGCTTGTAAGTGCCCACTGCTGGGGCGATATTAATTTAGACCTATAAGGTGAAAGTTACTAGCTTAAACTAACTTCAGTAATTTTTAAATAAAAGATTATACAAAATTTGTTCCGATTAGCAATTTAACAAATATTTCATGTTTAAAGTTATTAAAGCAAATATAACCTTAGTTACCGATTTTACTTTGAAAGCCACAGTGCAAACGAGAATTGAAGTGCTATTTCCAATTTAAAAAGAAAATATATCTGTATTTTCGAGCATAAATTGCGCCACGTTCGGCAAAATTGAAAAGTCTACTCAACAAGATTTTCTGCTTAGGTTCCCAGCACAATTTCAAATTATTCACGCTATCAAGTTAACTTTTAAATTAAAAATACTTCAAGTAAAGTTTTAATACATAAATACGTTGTTAATTATCGCTTCTGATTCGTGCCGAAAACTGTGTAAGAGGTAAAAATAGAAGAGACAAGTTGCGTTAAGATCTGCAGCGTCCATTTTAGTTCAACTACCACGCTACGAGTGCGTATGCTTACCGAACTGTGAAACGGGACGTTAAGGAGGCCCGTGTATAGCAGAGCAGTAGAGTGTTGTCTGAAATAATTATTTACTTACATACCTTTACTTGTTTATTTCAATACGCTCTAAATGTCTGCAGCAGTTACTGGAGTCTGTGGACAATTAACACTTTTATAGCCGTATCTAATAAAAAAACCTATCTGGTTCTTTACCACTTCAGCATGCTGATCCTTTCGGCTGTATCGGTAGCATCAGTCTACGAATATCTTCAGTTTACGAATATTCAAACTATTTGTATGCAGAACATCTTCAGCTATATGTGCATTACATACTTAAAGAACTGAGCAATACTATTAATAAATTAAATGACAATCCAGACGCCATCAGAAATCGGCCACATAGATATATGGAGTCTTAGTCGATTCATCTAAATGTAAAGTGTTGGTTACGGGTAGTTCTAGAATGCTTGCTGGGGTAGATTATGTAAATTTTTCCCACCTTGTGTTCCGTTCATGATCTTAAAAATTTCTTTCAAAACCAAGATCATGCTGGTTAATTCACTTATCCTACCAATGAATAATGATCAATTATACAGACGAGTGTTACCCAATTTCATTGCAACATCTTATCACTAAATTGGAGCGCATTCATAATAATTGCATAAGATTTATTTTCGATTTGCATAAATAGAATCGCATTTCATTTTATCGTTTGAAGACGAATTTGCTTTCTATTCGCCAAATGCGTAACTCCTGAATCCTATCAGTGCTTTATTCTATTTTTAACGATCCAAGCTCTCGGCCTTATCTTAATGATAACTTTAATTTTCTTTAATCGAGTCATAACCGAATATCTCGATTTTTAAACATTCTCAAAATTTGTATTACGCGACATTTTACTGTTTTCTTTTACCTACAATTTCTGCTACACTACTGTCAAACGCCTTCTTTGGTGATATCAAGAAAGTACCTAACTCTGCTTCACTTTTTTTCAAGATGTATTCCTCTATATATTTTGATCAATGTTGTATTTGTTTAATGTGCATTACTAACACATTATGTATGTCAATGAGTATGTTAGTTTTGCTTCTATATATATATATGATTTCATAAATTTAATTTTACATAAATTCACATTTTATTTACATTTCTTTTATTATTCGAGTTTATACATCCAAAAGTTTGCTCCAGTGGTCATGTTTATTGTTATTATACCATGTTCACATAAATTTGTATGTAAATAGCATAAAAAATATTATTATTTATACTTCGCCCTGCTTTTGTCGGCGACATGGTAATGCCTAAATAGAACAGAATAACATTCCATAACCTTTTGTTGACTAAAGTATTCGAGGACTAATAATCCTTACTTTGTGAAATATTCAGAAACCAATTATATTGTAAATAACGTCACATAAAGTTTGAAAAAATCATATTGTCGTATAATTCATTACTTAAACGCGTCTTGTATGTGCCGTAATTCCAAAAATGACAGACATATACTACGATAGCCGTAATACGGCGTATTATTGCTTCTGCTTGAATGGGCTGGCTCGACCGAGGTAGTACCAAGACCTATTAGAATACCAGTGTGGTTCGTCGTCCATCGGTAAGTGAGGTAAGCTAAGCGGAGGCCCACTCTCTCCTCCCCATCATCCCTCATAATGATCATCATTTCAGCCTATCACAAGTCTACTGCTAAACATAGGCTTCCCGCCAAGATTGCCACAAAGCTCGGTCCTAAGCCACCTGCAACTATCGATTTCCCGCAACAGCGGGCGCAGATTGTCACTCTGTCATCCCTCCCGTCCCCCAAATATCCTTAGAGGACGGTAACTCATCTGCAGCTCCTCTGGTGTTGCATACGTATGTGGGCGACGGTAATCACTTACCTTTTTGAGGGATAATGCTGTTCGCGTCCGTGGGCTATAGCTCTAGATACCCACACGTGTCCCTTGGGTAGCGCCAAATGAACGGCACCATCTGGTGGTAGGTTTCGGCCGCGGCTTGTCACCACCCTCTTGGCAAAGCCTTGCCGCCAAGTGATTTTTATCGCGTTTCGGCATGATGCCATGAGTAGCCATCTTGGAAGGGGAGTCTAGGCAGTTGCATGGTGGAGCGAACCGGTTCCGGTACTGCGTGGTGTCTGTACTGGGTGACTGTTCGAGGAGGGTAGCGGGATCCTAAGCACGGTCTTCCGCTGGCCGACCGCAGGTAGTAGGGGGCCCAACTAGTAGGTTAGCCACCTATGAAAGGCTGCCCCGCCAACTCGCGAAAAATCCCAGGATGCGTCATCGTGCTGGTTGGCGACCAGATGCAAGGGCCCGGTGAACATCTTTAGGGCGTCCCCGCGCGCTCCAGACCAGTCTCCCATCAGTGCAGCACTATGATTGTACCGCTTGGTATTCGTTTTAGCTATGCCTCGCCTAACTGTCCCCTTTCTGTCTGTCTGTTCACCAAAAATAACAATGGAAAAAGTTAAAAATAAGAAACTGGTTAAACAGCGGTTGCACTCCCTTGCACTAAAAGTGCACCTCTCTAACATCCGAGGTCTGCACTCCAATCTCGTTCCAGTCCATCACCACCTTGAGACTGAAAAACCACACCTGCTGTTCCTCACGGAGACGCAAATCAGATGTCCAGCTGATGCAGCATACTTGCACTACCCAGGTTACACCCTGGAACACAACTTCAAATCTCGCGCTGGCACCTGCGTGTATGCTCGCGATGACATCTGCTGTCGACGTCTCCGTAACCTTGAGGATTCCAGTTTTTCCGTATTGTGGGTTCTGGTGAACACTGGCTTGGAGCAGATACTCTATGCCAGTGTTTATCGATCGCATACCGACAACATGGAGACGACCAGGCTCTTTCAGTATCTAACTGACTCTGCGGAAAAAGCTCAGCTCAGGTACCCGTCAGCGCAGCTAGTTGTTCTGGGGGACTTCAACGCCCACCACCAGGAGTGGCTGTACCCATACCTAAACACTGACCATGCCGGGAGATTAGCATACGCATTTGCTCTACCGCTAGGTCTCTCCCAAGTGGTGGCTGGCGCTACTCGGATACCTGATATTGATGGCCACACGGCCAATTGCTTGGATCTTCTGATGACAACTGATCCAGACCGATATCAAGTTGCAGTCTCCTCCCCGTTAGGTAGCTCCGACCACTGTCTGGTGAAATCTGTGTCTGTCTACTCGCCACCTGAACCCGAACACATGGGGACTAGGCGTGTATGGCGATACAAGTCAGCTGATTGGGATGAGATGCGGCATTTCTTTGCATCCTACCCATGGCAGCACTTATGCTTCTCTTCAGACGACCCGGCGTGCTGCGCGGATGCTGTTTCTGGAGTGATATATCAGGCTATGGAATATTTTGTTCCATATTCTGATATCTCACTCCATGTGAAACCCGCCCTTGGTTCAACTCTGAGTGTGATAGTGCCGAAGCACTTAAGCACTTAGCTTACCAAGTGGGCGGATGCTCGAGCCCGCAAAGCACCGAATGTCCCGAAACTGAAAAGAGCCTACAATAGTGCTGCTAAGTCCTGCAAACGTGCTCTCCGCAAGGCCCGCTTCGACCATATTGGCCGTATTGGAGCCAAACTAGCGTCTTACCCATCCGGGAGTAAAGCTTTCTGGTCTCTTGCCAAATCGGTCGAAGCCAATTTCTGCCGGTCTTCTTTCCCGCCATTGCAGAAGTCTGATGGCACATTAGCTCACACCGCCAAAGAGAAAGCAGACATGTTTGCCTCTCTATTTGCGAAGAATTCACAACTAGATGCAGCTGATAACTGCCCACCTTTGCTACCTCGTTGTGACTCTGCAATGCCTGAGGTACACATTCGGCAAAAAGAGGTACTCAAAATACTCAGAACTCTAGATGTGAATAAGGCTAGTGGGCCTGACGGCATTCCTGCCATTGTCTTGCGGTCATGTGCGCCTGAGTTGTCTCCTGTTCTGACTCGCCTCTATCGCTTGTCCCTGAGGACTGGTCAAGTTCCGAAGTCCTGGAAGATTGCCAATGTCCAACCTGTACCTAAGAAAGGAAGTCGTGCCGACCCTGCCAACTACCGACCTATCGCAATCACCTCCATACTCTGTAAGGTTATGGAGCGCGTTTTAAACAACCGCCTCCTTGCATACCTGGAGGACAACGACCTCCTCAGTGACCCTCAATTCGGGTTTCGTCGAGGCCGATCTACTGGGGATCTTCTTGTGTATGCTATTCACCTCTGGGCAAGCCATTGAGAGACACGGTGAAGCTCTTGCCGTGTCTCTTGATATATCAGGCTATGGAATATTTTGTTCCATATTCTGATATCTCACTCCATGTGAAACCCGCCCTTGGTTCAACTCTGAGTGTGATAGTGCCGAAGCACTTAAGCACTTAGCTTACCAAGTGGGCGGATGCTCGAGCCCGCAAAGCACCGAATGTCCCGAAACTGAAAAGAGCCTACAATAGTGCTGCTAAGTCCTGCAAACGTGCTCTCCGCAAGGCCCGCTTCGACCATATTGGCCGTATTGGAGCCAAACTAGCGTCTTACCCATCCGGGAGTAAAGCTTTCTGGTCTCTTGCCAAATCGGTCGAAGCCAATTTCTGCCGGTCTTCTTTCCCGCCATTGCAGAAGTCTGATGGCACATTAGCTCACACCGCCAAAGAGAAAGCAGACATGTTTGCCTCTCTATTTGCGAAGAATTCACAACTAGATGCAGCTGATAACTGCCCACCTTTGCTACCTCGTTGTGACTCTGCAATGCCTGAGGTACACATTCGGCAAAAAGAGGTACTCAAAATACTCAGAACTCTAGATGTGAATAAGGCTAGTGGGCCTGACGGCATTCCTGCCATTGTCTTGCGGTCATGTGCGCCTGAGTTGTCTCCTGTTCTGACTCGCCTCTATCGCTTGTCCCTGAGGACTGGTCAAGTTCCGAAGTCCTGGAAGATTGCCAATGTCCAACCTGTACCTAAGAAAGGAAGTCGTGCCGACCCTGCCAACTACCGACCTATCGCAATCACCTCCATACTCTGTAAGGTTATGGAGCGCGTTTTAAACAACCGCCTCCTTGCATACCTGGAGGACAACGACCTCCTCAGTGACCCTCAATTCGGGTTTCGTCGAGGCCGATCTACTGGGGATCTTCTTGTGTATGCTATTCACCTCTGGAGCGAAGCCATTGAGAGACACGGTGAAGCTCTTGCCGTGTCTCTTGATATCTCTAAGGCTTTCGACAGGGTCTGGCACGCAAGTCTCATTGGCAAGCTTCCGGCATATGGTATTGCTCCCGAGCTTTGCATCTGGATCGAGGATTTCCTGAGGAACAGATCGATTCAGGTTGTCGTTAATGGCGCCTCGTCCGATCTCCATGATATTAATGCCGGTGTGCCTCAGGGTCTGTGCTCTCCGCGACTCTTTTTGCTGCACATCAACGACCTGCTGGTAACACCCGATATCTTTGGGTATGCAGATGACAGCACAGTCTCGGGGAGATACTTGTCCGATGCGAAGTCTCGGGAAAAAGTCCAGTCTTTCAGAGAATCGATGATTGAGGGGGTGAACTCGACTTTGGAGGCTGTTTCCCAATGGGGTGATGCCAATTTGGTCGAGTTTAACCCCTCTAAAACACAGGCTTGTCTTTTTTCGGCGACACGGAGTCCATTCCAACTGACTCCGACTTTCCGGAATGTCTCCATTCCGGTAAATGACCGTCTTGCGCTCTTAGGTCTAGATCTGTCTTCTAATCTAAATTTCGGTCGTTACATCGAGTCCATAGCAAACACTGCTGCCAAAAAACTTAGTATCCTCTCGGGGGTGAGACGGTACTTCACATCGGAGCAGCTCTTAAATCTATACAAAGCCCAAGTCCGCTCTTGCATGGAATACTGTTCCCACCTCTGGGATGGTTCGGCTAAACATCAGCTTGATGCTTTGGACTCGTTGGAGCGCCGAGCGAAGAGGATCATAGGCAGTGACTCACTAGTAGAGGCAAAACTTCAAAGCCTCGAACACCGTAGACGAGTGGCCTGCCTCTCGGTTTTTATCGAATTCATTTCGGAGAGTGTGCGGAGGTTTTACATAACCTAATACCCTCTTCCCCTTTCCATCACCGAACGACTAGACGCGGCGAGAAGTTCCACCCTTATGTTGTAGACATTCCTCCATTACGCACGAGGCGGTTTGCCTCTTCTTTCTTTGTGCGGACGGCTAAGGAGTGGAACTCTCTGCCGAGGTCGGTTTTTCCGGAGGTCTATAACCTGGATATCTTTAAGGCCAAAGTGAACAGACATCTAGGCAAGCGTGTACCATCCTAGGCCTCATCTTCGCTTTCCATCGGGCAAGATTGAGGTCAAACGCAGGCCTATTTTTTCATAAAAAAAAAAAAAAAAAAAACTTACCATTAGGTGAGCCGCTTGCACGTTTGCCCATTCTTCCATAAAAAAAGTTATAAACAAGATATTTTTTTTTAAACTCTGTTTTGAGTTTTGGTAATGTGTAAATAATCATGAACAAAGAAAAAAGAAGTTATTCCGGAATAACAGACAGACACTTAAATTTGTATATGTGTCCAGATTTTAAGCTTTACCATTTTTTTTCTTATTTCTTTATTGACCGTGCTGTAATTAAATTGTTAATTCACTGTACTATACGACAGGTTCATGAGATATCTGTGAACAGGACAAAGGACTCTTCTTAATTAGAAGGGTTTGCCGTAATCCTGCCAATCCTTTCTCTGATCTGTAAATTTTATTTAGATTTAGATGGCTCTTCGAGTGTACGTGAGCACGTTTATAATTGAGTCAAAATTTATAACTGATATAATACATAAATTACACTGAAAAAGCATCCTATTTATAAAAGTGTTTTTATTTTTGGTAATTACATAGATGACTACAGTGAAATCGAAACTTAATTCTATGTCTTGATAAAAGAATAAACGATTATTCTCACTACAAATTGCCTTTAAGATTTCTATTTAAAATGTATATTTATTACAGGACAGAAAGCTCTAGTAATAATATTAACCATACATTGTTATTCTTGTGAATACACGCAGAAGCCAAGTAAATACGAGTATGTCGCGTCGATCGACAACTGCATTATATATATGCAAGGTGCGAGTCGAAAGCAATCTTTTGAGTAAACATTAACACCTGAGGCTGCCAGAACCGCTACACGTTATTGCATTTATAAAAATCTTATTTAGGTAACCACTGTTAATTGTTATCTTGTACCCAACCCCATGTGAAACCTTAACTTAACAAAACAATACAATTACAATTATTTCTCAATTACATATATGTACATAGTGAAGAAATAACCCTAAAAATTTCATGTAAAACTTCGAAATATAAACAGATTTTATCAGCTCGTACATGACTTTAGCGTGTTTACATATATTCATAATATTATCTAGTATATCTCTACTTTGCAATCTAAAGTGATTATTAATTTATCGTTTATAAATCTTATTTTACTACCACATAACATAAAAAAATCATGAAGTATTCAGTTATAAGTTACATATTAATCATATCGGATAATATTGGTTATAATTGGTTGATTAAGGCCAGGCAGTTTCGGTTAACTAACTCAAATGTTTTGTAAACAAAAAATATTTGGGAGATGGGAGGGAGGATGGGGAGAAGTAGTGGGCCTCCGGTTACCTCAATCATCGAATGGAATGTAGAAGTGCAAGATGCCTATAATTCACGTCGATATTCTGCTAGGTCACGGTACTACGCCGGTCTGTTTTAAAGGATTTTTCCTTAGTCTTCTCTGTCTACACCAACGGGAAGAAAGATAGCGATATATTCTTAGTGTTAGTACGGAAGAGTAATGTAGAAAATACATATTATATTATGATTGTAAAATAAATTAATACTTCATATGTTTGCAGTATTTCATATGCGGGGTACTGTGCATTGCATGCATAATATCACGTTACGAAGACCGTTTCACCATCGAACCGCAAAGTTTATTTCACAAACAATGAGAAACGCACGCGACTGGTCTAAAACAACTCACTCAGCTAATGTAACTGCATGCATAAACATCGTATTCAATCGCTCAGTATTATTCTTTATTAACAATATCATTTCGTCTCTAACTGTACCGCTAGGGATAAAATTCATCATTGGCCTGATTGGAAAGTCGCAACGTACGCCTGACAATTACCTTGACCAACGCGCGTGTAATTTATTTCAACATCCCCGAAACAGCTTCATCGTACACAATTTTGAGAATATATCGGAAAATTTGATGTAGACAGCAGTAAAATAATGGTTTTTATTTGTTAAGTATCTTTGTAAGGGATCTATGTAATTATATAAATTAAAAATGTAACATTGAATGTTAATAAAATCGTATAGTCTACTAATAAATAAAATGCATATATCAATTATAACATATTTTTATGAATTGTATATATATTCAAGTTAAAATTTTCTGTTAATAAAATGTAGTCTAATCTACTAATAAATAAATTCCATATGTCAATTATTACATATTTTTATGAATTTTGTACACATTCAAATAAAAATATTCTATACTGCGGTATTTTATCATACCCGAAACAGCTTCATCGAACACAATTTTCAGTATATACCGGAAACTTTGAAGCAGACAGCAGTAAAATAAGGGTTTTATTTGTTAAGTCTCTTTGTGAGGAATCTATATCGTTACATAAAATACCGCAGTGGAGAAAATTTTAATTTGAATA
This sequence comes from Bhutanitis thaidina, assembly GCA_029286595.1. NCBI lineage: Eukaryota > Metazoa > Arthropoda > Insecta > Lepidoptera > Papilionidae > Bhutanitis > Bhutanitis thaidina. The sequence continues at coordinate 3,378,907 of JAGSMS010000003.1, forward strand.
ATATAAAATTGATCAAAAATATGTAACAATTGATATATGCATTTTATTTATTAGTAGACTAGACTATTTTATTAACATTGAGATGTACTTTTTTATTTTAAATATCCTTTTAAGTCTGTCTACTATTGCCACACTGGGCGGATTATATAATTGTCAGAATTTTATTAAATCATATTTTAAAATAATAAAAGCTATTATTAATTCACGAGTGTCAGAATTTGTAATAATTATTACCTAACTCATGCTATGGCTTTGGGCTTTTATTAAAGTAATTAATTGCTAGCCAGCTTGCAGAAACGAATAATTATTTTGACGTGAAAAAATTAAACACAAGAATCAAGGATTCGTGTTACACGTTCGGATTTAATTAGTAATAGTTCGATTATTCCTGTAATATTTAATGGTATTGATTTAAATAGTGAGGAAGAGCCGTGGTAGCCTAGTGGTCAGGGCGCTCACTTTAGTGTCATAGAGCGCGAGTGACCTGGGTTCGATCCCCGGTGCCGGCACGACTAAAATTAATGATACAAATGATGAATATAATGTTATTAACAATTTTAAGTGCTGTATTTACCACGTGCTCAACGGTGAAGGAAAACATCGTGAGGAAACCTGCATGTCTGAGAAATAATAAAAATATTATTTCGAGGATATGTGAAGCTCGCCAACCCGCATTGGAGCAGCGTGGCGAGCCCTACCCGGCTCCTAAACCCTCTCTGATACGAGTATTTGAGGAGGCCTTTGCCCAGCAGTGGGCACTTAAAGGCTGTTACTTTACTTTTTACTTTTAGTGCAAGAAAGTCTATAAATGTATAAATAACAAATACCTTAAATAACACAAATATCCAAACTCACACTGGTTAAATCTTAAATTTATGTTTAAATTAAACGTACGTCAAAAGGTGACACGAATTTAAGACATACGTTCAATATGCCTCATCATAAACTTTCAGATAATATGTGAGACATTTAGATTACTATAGCCATAAAATAATTCTGGGAAGGTTTGCTTATTCTCACCGCAGAAATCAAGCGCGGTGTTGAGCGCGTTATCTCTGGTCTGTGAACTCCCCGATATATATATTATACATTCCGTCGCCAGAGCCTTCTTTTTTTTCTCACTACGAGTATTAAACTATAAATAATATATTTAGAATATGAATTAATTTTCTTTATTTCATACCTAGATATACGATTAACAAGCAAATACGAAACAAATATTCAATGTATGCTTGGTATAAATGTCGCTAGATTTTGATGAAGCCAGTATTTTAAAACCAATATTCATTTTGTTCTAAATCAGCATCTGCCCTGCTGATTGCGAGTAATGTGAATTGTATCATAACTCTAAACAAATTTAGGTGTTCCTTTAAAATCATAGATCTGTGCAGGATCATGATAAAATCTAGTCTCCATTTTGTTATAATTCGACTTTTGATCAAAATCCTGGTTTCAATATATACATTACTAATGAGATCCAGATTATTTTAGTCGATAAATAAGATCTGAATGATCTTTGACTGTACAAAATAATATAAATAACTATGCTATTTCGATGAACTTAAAAAATATTAAAGTCTTGTAAATTATAACCTTGCTAACCCACGCGATCGTATCCGCGGAGAAAAGTTTTATGTAATTTAGTCAATTATTTAGTTAACCAAAATAAATTTTTCATAAATTTTTCTTATTTTTAATGATGAGATCCACTATAATCTCATTAATTTTCTCCGATACTATTTTTAAATCTAAAGCAAATCTATTGTCTCATTTTATTACCATAACATATATAAAACTTTAGTCAAGTAGTTATTCATTTGATTGATTTCAATAAAGATTCTTTCTGATATTTTTAATCAGTATTAGCATTTATGTAGTCTACCGGAGGGCATTGACCTTTTCTAAGTTAAACGATAGTGGATTGACATTACCACATCGGATTCCTTGTAACTTAGCTTACTGTTACAGGCCTTGGTATTTTAGATTTATCATATTTAAGACGGCCATTCTGCCAAGAGATATTACTTAGTGAATACTTAACAACAGATGAGTTGGTTTTCAACATAACTTGATTATAATATTTTTATTAAAAATGTAAATAAAAATTTCTAATTTGCATGCAATGAGAAGTCAAAGGTCGATGTGGGCTCCTAGAAAAAGTGACGGTGAAGTAGTAAAGTGTCGTGAAAAAACCTGCATGCCACCATAAAAAAATATTAGGTATATCTTCAGTCCACGGAACCGGACAGTTTTCTGCTTAAATTTGAACCGTATGGATTTCTGTGCCCAGAAACATTTGTTTTTATTCTAATACTTTACTTTTTTCAATCTTGGAAGATAGGTTCACGCATATACTTCAATCGGTTGTCAATGGGACTTTGCTTGACAACCGACTAAACATATTCGAAAGTAAATTACTTTCAACCATTGGCACAAACGTTGAAATTGCAACAACTGCAGTACTATATTTTTATATTTTTATTTGTATTATTTATAATAGCATTCTGGAAAATATAATACTGCAATAAATAATCTTTCTTGATCTTATTTACGTCAGTATTATATACATTATCTGTGCTTTCCTACAAAACAAGCTGTTGATTTACTGAATATATTATATAGTACAAATCCGCAGAAACAATGTGTTTATTTAGTTTAGTATATATATTACTAACTTAGTTGTACTCCTTAACTATTAACTGATTGTACGGATATCACCTAATTATTAAAACAATTTGCAACACGACATCAATAAAGTCTACCACAAGCCCACGTGTAAGGCATTATATGATAACGTGTTGTTACAACACAGATGTTATATTGTCAGGAAACGTAAAGGATTGAAAGACGATTTTTATAAAAGAACCTAATATAAAATAGCGGGGTAGAGCCAAGCGGTGGCTTTAGCTGGTGATCGTATGGGCCGGCTCAACCGCATTGATACCACTGCCTCGCAGAATACCGGCGTAAAGTAGAGGCATCTTGTGCTTCTGCGTTTCGTTCGGTGAGTGAGGTAACCGGAGGCCCACATCCCTTACCTATTCCCCTCCTCTTCCCTCCCATCTCCCAAATATCCTTAAAGACCGGCAACGCACCTGCAGCATCTATGCTGTTGCAGATGTATGTGGGCGACGGTAATCACTTACCATCAGGTGAACCGCTTCCTCGTTTGCCGTCTTTTCCATAAAAAAACAAAATAAAAAGAAATATTTAGTATAAAATACGTCTATACGTATTATTTCATTTCGCATTAGTTGGTATCGTCTTTCATGCGCTTCGAGCACTGTTCGCGTGGAGTGTGATTTATAGGCGTTCAATTATAGCAGGGTCCGATAAGTGGAGCATTAATTTTAAAGTGCAGAACATATTAAAACTGAAATATTTGTATCCAGATAAAATGTGCAATTTAGTTCTGTATAAATGTGCTCACACCTAATACCGAGTTCACGCAAGTTTCCGTGATTGTCCTTCTTTATTAACCTATTTAAATCACCTGGTAAACGTAGGTCTCTTCTAGAAAGGGTCATTAAGTAAGTCAGTAAGTCAGTAAGCAGAATAGTTAGTACTCACTACTCTTCTCCATGACTAGTCTGTGGGATTTGAAACTTTCAAAGGCTTTTCGATTATCATTGGATCGTTAGATATCAAGGTGGTAATTCGTTGGAATTATATCCCGTAACTAGATAACGGTAAAATTTTCGGTTTTAACGCAAACGGATGTAAATGCGATTTTAGACTTTGAAATCGATTTCAAAATCCGTTTCGAATATCGGAATCGATTTCACAATCGACCTACGATAGTGGCGTCTTGCCATAAGTTTCATATGATAGTGCATAGTTTTGGTTTTATTAGGGAACGACAAACGCCGACGCAGTTTGAGTTGGTTCGAGTTGAATTATGATTGGGTTCGTATTGGTTGTCGTTTGATACTGTTTGCGTTCATCGTATCGAGTTTTCGCGAGGCCGATTTAGTTTTAGTCGTGATATATAGGTTTTGTGAATTTCAGTTTTTCTAGTTAGAATTATCCATACGAAACGATTTATGAGTGAAATCGGATTTTAGATACGTTTTAAAGTGACGGATGCGTCTCGCAAAACAGAAACGAAATCATTCAGGTAGCTTTAAAGAAGATATAGATTAAATAGGCTAATTTATATAATTTTTAGGTTTAAATAATATTTTTCGTATGTACATGGTCTTGTATGTCGAATCAGGAGACTTTGTCGTATTATCGTGTATTAAATGTGTCTAAGATATATTAATAAAAATTTTGCTTTATGGTATTATTGACTTCTTAATCTTCTTTATCAACCTGTCAAGTCCACAAGTGGACATAATCTTTTCCATGAAAGCGTTAATGAAAAGGACATGCGATTTACGGCAGACGAAAGTGTGAAGGAAAAGGGTAGCCAGGCACCAGCCGGATGTTTGTGACCCGGGGAGGACGTCTCTTTCTCAGGATGTTATATGAATCTTGTATATCAATAATGTGCAATTGCGGTAATTCCAGTGAAGTTTCTTGAACGCATTCCAAATTTGATTTCAGAAAAAAAATTACTTTCTTAAAATTGTAACATTATTTATGGGCAGAATATGGCCAGTTGAACCGAAAATAAGTATAAAGCAATTGTTAAGTAGGCGCTGCTTTATTCTTAGTAACAATTTTTTTCTTATTAGAATTTTGAATTAGTTTCTTGCTTTATGTTATTCTTTTAAGGTAGTGCTTATTTTAACTCTTTAAATCAGATCAGGCTTAAATTATGATCCACTTGATTTAAAAAACGTAATCATCAAAGTTAGCGTTGAAATATCAAATTACATTTAACAGTATTGCATAAATACAATAAATACGACGCTGTAAGGTGAAATATAACTTTCCGACCATGATGGATGCTCCATCTGCTACTTTTAATATTACACTCGAATAATGCCGCAACGTCACGGAAAGATTTCCATCAAACGTATAATATCTAAATGGGTAAGTAATAACAAAATACGTATATTTAATGGTATTCTACTAAATATACGACTAATCCATACACTACCAGTATTAATATAACAATTTTGCGCTGTTTGCTGCTGCTCGAATGGGCTGGCTCGACTGAGCCTTTACCACGAACACGCAGTACTGAAGTAGAGGCATCTTATGCCTTTGTATTTTGTTTGGTGAGTGAAGTAAGGCTCACTCAGAATCCTCCTCCCCATATTTTCTCCTATATCTCCATTATCCTTAAAGGCCGGTAACGCATCTGCAGCTCCTCTGGTGTTGCAGATATACGTGAATGACGGTAATCACCATATTTTTTTTAAAATGTAAATGCGAAAGCATCTCTATTTGTTAAATACACAGCTAAACTGCTTAACTGATTTTGGTGAAATTTAGAATCGAGATACGTTCAAACCTGAGAAAGACTTCGGGTAATTTCCCACACAGACGTAGTCACGCGCGGAACGTTGTTAATCATTCAAGAATAAAAATACTTATAAGAGGTCGGCGGAACCTAATATATGATAGCGTCCACTTAATAAAGACCATAAGAATAAATAAGTATCAATCGCATGTATAAGTTAAAATTCTGTCCGGCAAATAAAGATTAAACCTTAAACTGTCATAATAATAGCTATAACTTCTAATGCTGCAACATGTCATGACATTGTTAATAGTCACATATTTGGTTACTTTTTGATGTTTTTTTTTCGATTAATTGATGTGGTTATGAATAGAGGATTCATTTTCAATAGATGATATCTAACATAATTGTAATATTTGGTTAAAAAAAAAATGTTCGGTAACTGAACCAAATCTTATATCAATATACACGACACGTACAGGCACGGGAAGTCGATGGATGCAGGTGGCTTAGGACCGTACTTTGTTACAAACTTTGGGGGAGGTTTATTTTCAGCAGTGGAATTGTGAAAGCCAGAAATTATGATGATGGTTATATTACTATGCGACGCTTAAGATAACTTCAACAATCATTAACAATTCTAAGCATAATAATGTCCAACATTTGTTACTGGATCACATTCACGTTTTATTAAAAATACTGGCTTCTGTCCTCGATTTCTTGCACGTAAAATCTACGAGTATGGCGGAGTTATATTTAAAGTGGTTTTCCTAATAAATATTTACGTTTATTCAAATGTTTTCGAACAGTAAAGGTAACATTAAAAAAATCTGTGGGGTTTTGGGTATCTTCTGATCAATCCCGGTACTGATTAAAGTCGTAGAAAGCACAGCCCACATCTACAACATTAGTTATTGCTATGCAGCGGCAATTGCGCTGATGCGACCATGTATTCCGGATGCCTGATAATAGTATGGCAAAACGCGTAATCGAGCCTTCTTTATGATAGTCACAGGCTGTTAGTAAGGATTGTCAAAGCAGGGATGACTCGTAAAACGATCAAACTTCGATTGAGGACAAATCGACACCCGACTAATTTTCGTGATTTTTATGAACTATAATTACTGCGACGGTGTTCTTATAATTGGTTAGTCCAGTTACTCGAGAGCAATGAAATAATCACAAGAATTCTAAATCTCTTACTGTAGCCGAAATCGACAATGATCGGATAGTTATAGAAAAAATAATGACCATCAACAAAATGTTGATTGTTCAGTGACCTTAAATTTCAATTCTAAACCATAAAGTTGGTGGAGCTTGTATTGTAACTTTAATTGATTAGAAGTTTAATACAACAATAGTAAGGATGCGCAAACAATACGAAATTGTTTTGACTAAAGGGATGCTTCAGTCAACGATACTTAATTAAAATATTGTTTTGCGTGTTACATTTATTTAGCATTTTGTTATTTATTTCTAATTCAATGTCCATAGACAAGAATATTTATTTATAATTAATAATTCTTGTTACTGAAACTTGATAGATTTACTAAGTAAAATAAATACACCTGCTATGGCTATCTCACCAACCCATGGGTTGACTGACTGGCAGAGAATACCAATAGGCATCAAGCCCGCCCTTTGTCAGCTCAAATTATAAGGGATGTAAGCAATAAAGTTTTTAAATAAATAAAATAAAATTGATTTTTATACTTTTAAGTCTAGTGACGAAAATAAATATAAATCAAACCGCTCAAGTACGAGTTGGCCTCGCACACCGAGGGGTCCGTACACCCACACAATAGGTATTTCTGTGTTATGTACTTACCGAAAAATAGTTACACTATAATCACACTAAGTTTGACGCTAGCATATACATACATATTATTTTTTAAGATAGAGTTGAAAAAAAAAACAATTAATAATACATTCTTCTTTGGAATGGGAACTCAACCCAACGACAGCCGTTACATATACATAACATACGGCCGTTTAAATGTAGGAGAAAATATAAATAGATGCTGGAGATGTATAGTTGCAGAATATTAACCTCTGTTTTTTACACCCATTTGATTTCATCATAATCATCATCATCATTTCAGCCTATCACAAGTCCATTGCTGAACATAGGCCTCTCCCAGAGATTGCCTCGAGGCTCGGTCCTGAGCCACCTGAATCCATCAACTTCCCGGAACACTGCGCAGGTCGTCACTCCATCTTGTGGGAGATCGTCCTACACTGCGTTTGCCTGTACGTGGCTGCCACTCGAGAACCTTTTTTCCCCAGCGGTTGTCAGTTCTGCGAGCTATGTGGCCGGCCCAATGCCACTTCACCTTGCTGATCCTTACGGCTATGTCGGTTACCTTAGTTCTGCTGCGGATATCATCGTTGCAGACTCTATCAAGCAGAGAAACACCGAGCGTTCCTCCACAAGGTTTCAAGGACCATCATATACATTTCAGAATATACAGTACAGTGGTTTAGTCATAAAAATGTAACAGATAGAGACAAAACTCTTTCGCGTTTATAATATTTGGCTTTGAGAGCACGGTTTTAGCACAGTAGTAATATACGGAATTCCAATTGGGCATAACGAGATATTCCAGCTCTTAATTCCTACTTAGGGATGGCAGCAGTAGATATACATCTCGGATTGGCCTGACGTAGGTGACTTTAACCCACTTTTATCACTAACTTTCAAGTAAGTAAAGTAGCAACCTGTAAATGCCCACAGCTGGGCATAGAGAAGGGGCTCTCAAATATCTGAATGGGTTTTGGAGCCAAAAATGGTCCGCTTTACTGCTTCAGTCCGGGATGGCAAACTTCACATCTCCACGAACTAATGTTTTTTTTATTTCCCCGACATGCAGGTTTCCACGCGATGTATTCCTTCATCGACGAGCACGTGTCAGTTTTAACTATTATAGTTACCGGTGCCGGCACCGTGGATCGAACCCAGGTTACTCTGGCTCTGTGAAACGAAAGCGTGCGCCCTGTCCACTTGGCTACCATGGCACTTTCTTGTTACGTTTTTTCGGATTCTTGTAGCCGTACAAGAATTTTATTTGCTACAGATAATAATGTAAATTGAGATTGATCTCGTCTTATATATCATGCGACCCGAATCTCGTCCATCAATCATCCTTTACCTTATACAGTTAATATCGTCTGTCACGAAAAAATAGATGAGAATCTTAACCGTTGGAAACAAAGGGAAGAAATAGTTGTATTTTCTGGTAAAAAGATTTATTGAAAAACAATTTTGATAATTAAGAACATTTTAACAACTACTTCTGTTTTTGTATTATTATAGCAAATTTAACATGTGGCAATATTCTTTTAAATGTCGTCTCTGTATATAGAAGACTAAGGAGTGACTTGCCTCGAACCTCTGTAAATACAATTATCACTAAACATAGTGACAGAAGGACGACTTAAACAATCATCTTTCCGTCTCCTTCGGCTTGAAACAAGTTTCAGAAACAGAATGATATTTTTAATAATGTTTACCATATATCAATTTAGGGAGCTTGGCGTAAACCGCCCTTAGTATAATGCTGGCTTAAATTGAAATGAATAAAACACGTTATGATATACAATATATTTTATTTTTTGTACGTGGTAGAGCCAAGTGGCGGCTTTTGCTGCTGCTTGAATGGGCCGGCTGGACCGCGGTGCGGTACCACGCCCACGCAGAATACCGGCGTGAAATAGAGGCATCTGGTGCTTCTGCGTTTCGTTCGTTGATTGAGATAACCAGAGGCGCTCTCCCCTCGCCCCTATTCCGACGACAGTATTCACTTACCATCAGGTGAGACATTTGTGTGTTAGCCCCCTTTAACACAAAAAATTTTGAAAACTAAATACTAAAAATGTTATTAAACATTTTAGTATTTAGTTCTTTATTAAGATAAAAGGATAATAACAAACTAAAAATAAATAAAAAAATATTTGTGAATACTGGCTACAACTACATAGCTTGCCCTCAATAATCTTTACAATCTACCTGTGCTACAGGCAACAATAAAAGAAGAAGAATAGTTACAGAAAATTGTAGAAGAAGAAAAATAAACCGGTGAGCTAACTGTATCGTATAATTTATTTTATTTAAAGAGTTTTTTTTATCGTGAAGGAAAATGCTTTACGCATTACCGGTTTCTGACCGGGAGGCCATCAAACGGGTTATGTTGGACTCGGATCTCAGAAGGAGAACCATACCGATTAAAAAGGATCCACGGAATATGTCATTTATATAGCACTATATCATATTTTTGAGTTTCCTCCTTCTTTTGATGCTCACAAAGATCTTTTTTTTAATTGAGTCTGAAACTGGTGTTGCATGTTCCATAATGGCGATGGAATGTAGTTCCAACATTTAGACAGAATGTGCTCACAGTATCTTGAAATCGTGCAGTGGTATGCTTGGTTCTAGATTTAATTTTGTTTATTACTAGATCCCAAGCCGGTGCTAGTGCAACCCAATAATCTTCTCTATTGAAATTAGGATGGTTTTGATTTCAATAGCCTCGAAAATCATCTTTGCCAGGAATCGGTGTTCTTTCGTGAGGAGGAATACATAAAATCTGAAGGTAGCCATAGTTAACTATGACATCTGGACGTCTAACACCTTAGTATCCCCGTGACCACGGCTGCTGTAAAGCACTCGAAACGTCTGGAACATTAAAACAAAATTAAACGCGACAGAATCCATAAATAATAGTTTCATTTTAAAAGTGTGAATAATCCTACTGTGCTTTATTTAGGGCTACATGAGGACTTAGCACATTATGGATTTACTTTTATAAGAAATCATATAATAAAATAGAAAGAATGTTGTGTGAATCTTAAATTTATCTGACGTAATATATAAGCTGTGCGTCTTTTACTTTTAATAGAAAGGGTTCAAGAAATAACAAATAATGTTGGCTACATAACGATGTATTCAAATATAAATATGACGGGTTTTTCTTAAATCAATGCACATATAATATTTGGTTGAAATTATGTAAAATTTAACAATTTAAAATTGGACCATAATTGTAAATTAAATTAAATGTAACTTTATTGTACATACGTCATAAATAAACGTAAAAAGAAAATTAAAAAATAACTTTAAGCGATCTCTTCCAAGCAATCTTTTGAAAATATTTAATTTACAAACAAACTAAATACCAATAAAAAATTTATAAATGAACCTTATAAAGTAAGTAGCAAAGTAACCTAGGAACAGTGACAACGTAGCGCGTAGCTTCCTTTGAGTGCGTGGTATTCCGGGGGGGCGAGGGGGCGGGTGGCTCACGCAAAATGTTATCACGGTTTTTTGACAATCCACTAATAACTATATACTGTGGGCACTTAAGCATTTAAATAAAACTTATAGATGTTCTAGTCCCGTAAGTAAAATCAATAATTATTGTTATTGGATACTAACGCCAAACTACGAGTATTAAAAAAGAAAGAGTACTTCTCGCGATACGTTTTAATACCCGCAATCATAACTAAAAAATTATTATTTTTTTAAGTTAATTTTTTTTATTTTTTTTATTCTTTGTTTTATACCTGCCAAATACCTTTCACCATAACAAGGGTTGACTGGTAGAGAATGCCACTTGGCAATAAAGAATAAATAAATAAAATCAGTAGGAAGCTCAATGGGGTTATAAAGTTATTAGGTATAACGTGTGTTGCAAAAATGTAGTGTGTGTCAATATGAACGGCAACACACTAATTAAAATCAGTAGGACATTAGGTCAGTACTCGGTAGGGAACAAGGGAATCCCCGAGCGAGCTGCGCGTGCGACTGGATGCGTTATCTCTATCGTGCGTTTTCTGTCTCTTTTGTATCGACACGCGCGCCAAGTTATTATTAGAAATATGGAAAGGACGCATACGTTATTTTCTTTCTTGCTTTATTTTTGTTAATATTATTATCTGTGACCCAGTCAGTAGACCTCCGAGTGATTTGCGAATTAAAAGTACAGATTAGTCTGTAATAATTAATTGGCAAAGTATTGATAGTTCTATAAATATTAACGAATTGTGTAAGACCGAAAGAAAAAAATGCGGTGCAGAATAAGCATTTTCATTTAATGGCATACATAGAACAAATAGTTGTATATATCATGATCATCATTTCAGCCTATCATAAGTCTACTGTTGAACATAGGCCTTCCCCAAAGATTTTTTTTTCCCACAAATCTCGGTCCTGAGCCACATGCAAGATGAAGTGACGACTCAGTGGCGCAAGTCGTCACTCCATCTTGTGGGGGTCGTCTCACACCCCGGGTGTTGTATACATGAGCACTCACATTTGACACTCATAGAGAAGAAGAAGACGATTCGACATAGCCAAACAGCCTTTCGTAAAATCACTTTTCGTCTCACCGAGGACAGAATAAGTAATCATGTGTGTTTGTTTATATAATTTATCCATTACCCTGGAATGTATTGTTCTAATGTTATATCTATTATCTTATTTTTACAGTATTAAACTGTACTCGCTGATGACAAGGCACTACTAAAATATTAGCGAGCTACCAGAATATAAAATAAATATAAAATTATTTTGTACAAAAATGTTATAGACTGGCTAGAGAGAATGAAAAAAGAAAACGCACATTAAGGAAACGCAATTTAAATCAAGCCTTTAAAAAGCTTGTATAAATGCACCTCATTACTATCTACGAACCAGCTAAGTGCGCAATCTTAACACAAAATTCCATTTGCATGCTGCTCCGAATGTCTTTGTGCTTTGGTTCGCGTAGCAAATTGAATAAAACGCTCACCAACTACGCGTCCGGTGAACCTTGGTTAGATACGAGAAGTTCTATTTGCATAGACAATTTATTTCCATCTATTGAATTGGCGAAAAACGAAATTCGTTGCAGCAGTCAGTCATTATATACAATTGTAATGTCAAATCCGTTAGTTAATACGTGGCAGAGCCAAGCGGCGGCTACTGCTGCTGCTCGAATGGGCCGGCTCAACTGGGTTGGTACCGCACCTCGCTGAATACCAGCGTGAAGTAGAAGCATCTTGTGTTTTTGCGTTACCGGACAACGCACTTGCAGTACCTCTGGTGTTGCAGATGTACGTGAGCGACGGTGATCGTTTGCCGTCTTACCCATAAAAAGAAAGTTAAGTGGTTAGCGTATCTATCTGCTGGCGGGTTTACTGGAATTTCAGGTCGTCTAACACCTCAATTTCTCCGTGACCACGGGTAAAGCACGTGAAAAGTCTAGAAGTCGAAAAAGTAAAATAAATTGATCACCATTCCGCTGGCTGATAATATGGCAAATCCTCCTTATAGGAGAGGCCTATGTCCTGCAGTGGACTATTAATATGCTGGTTAGGGTTCATTTAATCACTCACCACATATGTCGATAAATATGCACCACATATACGTCACGTCATAGAGAATATACCACAGAATCATAAACAAAAAAAACTCCTGCTCCATCGTGAATATCTGAAGGCAAAAGCTATCTGAGATTTTCCTCTCCATATTTAATTTGTTTATGTATGTATTATATGCTTATGTATGATATATTTGTGTATGTATTTAATATTACTATTTAATTTACATTTGTTATTTATTTTAAACCTGCCAACATGTTTTTCTTTCTCACTCAGGGTTGACTGGTAGAGAATGCCAAAAGGCATTAACTCTCTTATTTTTAGGGTCACAATAACGAATAAATAATAATAACATTAAATTAATTATATGCCACGGTATTTCAGTTTTTTTTTACGCCACTCGGGGCAGGTCTTTCATCCCTCTCATATTTTGTGGCCAAAGTTTTTATTCAAGTATTTAGGCGTATTTATGAAAGGACTCAAAAGACCCAAAGGGTCGAATATTTTAAATAAATTTGACATTCTTGAGCCTTTAGTAAATACGTAATGCTCCGAAAATGTCTTAATGGGAAAATGTATTTTATTAACTTCACTTAAATTCCAGCCCAGCCTTAGAATGATCACCCTCTTTGTTAACGGAATAACTATATTAGAAACACAACGAGCATAGCTTCACTATAAAAGACTCAGAAAGTAGGTGAAATGTTATTTGAGTTTTAAATTGACATAAAATTTTTAGACTGGCAACACAATTTTGTTTTCATACAAAGTAAACGTTTACTCTATAGTAAACCATGAGATATTTTAATCTCTTTTATTTTAGTTTATTTTTTTTCGAAATAACCGTTACCTATCAAGCGGAAACTTTTCTATTTATGTTCTCAGAAAAAGGACAATCGACATAGCCGTTGGGATCAGTAGGCTGAAGTGGTAATAGGCCAGTCACAAAAGCTCTAGCAGCTCTCAGAACTGCCAACCGTTTGAGAAAAAAGATCTTGAGTGGCAACCATTGTATTAGTTGTGAATGTACGAAATTAATGTATTTTCCTTTCCTTCTAATGATTATAGTAATCATTAAATCTAATGATTACTATAATGATAATTATATTTATATTGATTGATAGAAACCTCTAATGATAACAATTTTGCACGTACAGTAGAGCATCACATGATATTTGACGCAAGTCACTCAAACGTAATAAGTCAACTCAAAGCAAAATTGATTAAAGAGTGCAGACTAGATTAAAGTTCAATCCTTTGTTACTTAGTATTTGACAACGAGGTAGCACCAAAAAGAAGCTACAGTTACTAATTAGCTGCATTTTTTCTGCTTCCTTCAAAGCCACGCCATCGTTATTAACTCATTTTTTTTTATTACTCAAGTGACTCGACATTAACATTTTTATTCGATGAACATTTCTTTAGTAACCTATAGAACTATTTCGATTATGATGACGATAGCCTCCTGGTGGATTTCGACCACGGGGGACAACTTATGAATACTATCGGCAGTTGTCAATCATGGAAAAACTATAGTGCCGTAAGTGGACGCCCAAACACACATGCAGTCACTTGTCTTTAACCTTCCCATAACCGATGTAACGCTTATACGAAAAGATCGGAAGAAGGTTTGGTTGCAGTGTCAGAGACACGGGACAATACAACGAGACCTGAAAACCAATAATTTGTACTTTGCACAAATATTAGCTTCACCTGGGCTCGAACCCAGAACCCATAACTCAGCTGTCAGATACGCTATCCTTAGCGCCACGCATTCGTCAATTAAAACACAATACGTCACATATTATTATGGAGTCAGTATTATGGAGACAGAAAAGTGTATTTTATAATTCTATTGTTCATAAACATACATCAGGTAGGATGAGTGTCTCACTCATCCTACTTGATTACGTTTGTTACAGTGGTTTTTCATAAAACCACTGTAAGTTTCGGTTATTAAATATTGTTTTTATGGGAAAGGCGGCAAACAAGCAAGCGGTTCACCTGATGGTAAGTGATTACTGTCGCCTACGTACATCTGCAACATCAGAGATGCTGCAGGTGCGGTGCCAGCCTTTAAGGGTATTTGGGAGATGGGAGGGAGGATGAGGAGGAGGATGGGGAGGGGCAGTGGGCCTCCGGTTACCCCACTCACCGATGGAAACGCAAAAGCACAAAATGCCTCTACTTCACGCCGGTATTCTGCGAGGCCGTGGTACCAATCTGTTCGAGACGGCCCATTTGAGCAGCAGAAAAAGCCGCCGCTTAGTTCTACCATGGTTAAAAAGAATCCCCGAGTGATTACAAGGGTTAAAAGGAGTCCGTGAGCGGTGAAATTTCTAAAGGAATTATATCTGCGTGTCATCGAAGCCGCCGGTGATAAGAGGGCTGATTTTTTTCTCGTTTAACCATTCAACGGGGAAATACAGCCAGTGTTCTTGACGAGGAAAGGGGTTACACGATAGTTGAACTTTTTAGATTGTTATTATAAATATAGTCACATTGATTTATTAACAGCGAAATTAATTTTATTTTCTATTAAATTAAATCAAAAGATCTTGATGTGATTTTAGAAAAACATACAAATTTTTTAGGATTACTTTTAGTTTCAAAAACAAACTAGATAATATAACCTATAGCTTTTTTCTTTCCATTATAGGATTTGTAGCCTTTTGAACTATATTTCGTTTGATGAACTAAATTATAAAGGAGTACAAAGGCAAGAAAATAATAAAGATTAATGAAAATATTGAGTGGATCACTCTCGTTTCAGTGCTTAATCTAAATATTATCTATAGTACTTTTTGTTTAGAACCAATTAGCATCTGTATTAATAAAAAGTGTTTTTAGGTACTCATAAATATTACATATTATCTTCTAAAGAAGACTAGACTGAATGATAAATAATTTATATAAATATAGTTAAATTATAATGAGGTGGTTAGTCAGTCGGTCTAGTCTTTTATAAAGATTATAGTCTTTATAACCTACTCTTAACCCGATCTAATTTGGCACAACGTGATAGATGAGCCTGACGCCGTCTTAGTATCCAGGTTAACGATACAAATCATATACGTATTGATAATAATTTTTACTGCAATTATTAAATTTATATAAATTTTGTTATTGGATATCTAATCGTTATATAAATAAATTAAACATGTTGGGACACTATTGCAAGAGTTAATAATAATAATTATCAACATGATGAAGTTTCACCAAGTGCAAGTACAGATTATAAATCATACATAAGTTTTGAAAAACTCATAGGGTATGACCTTACTACATAAGGAATCGAACTGGAGGCTTCTGCTTCGGAAGAACATCCCCTAATCACTGGACTATCATGGCCAAGTGGTTAATAGACCAATTTGGAAATAATGTGTTTGCGCAAATTTATAATTTCAAAGATGGTACAGGAATTTCGAAGAGACTTCTGGTTCGAAGTTGGACTTGTATAGTCGCACAATTTGTCCCATATATACGTACCCGTGGACAACTTCTAGCGCAGAGTTCCCAACAACAACCGGTATTGGTGTGACGAGACGACAGACATGATCTACCTTTTGTCCATATTTATTTTAAGACCTACCTGTCGGGGGATACTATGAAAATTGATTGTTGTCGTTTCTGCTATTTTAGAAAAAGTTTCTGCTACAGTTGTTGTTGTTGTGGTTCATCATCGCTCCCGTTATATGCCAAATGGCCTTCGAATTTTGTTTTAATTGCATTGTAGCACTCAATCGAAATTAAATTAACTACATTAAATGGTATATAAAAAGAATACACACGTAAAGATACTTCAATTCGCCGTTTTCAAGATATATAGCCTGCTTCCAGTTAAGTATGTAGCGAGACCGTATTGAGAAGTTCACTTTTAGTTTAGGTATCACATTGACTTGAATAACGTTTGTTCGTTCCTGCTATTAAAGAAACTTAACGTTCTGAATATACCTGATTGTTAAAAAGTTTTCTTACGTTCTACTTTCTTATATATTTCGCTTATGGTTGGTGTTGGGTAACTAATGTGAAACCGGCATCGAAGAGGTCTTCGCCCAACATTGGCTCTAATAAAAGTCTGATGCTGTCTTGGTTTGTGCACGAGTGGCAAGAATGTGTATTGCCGTAGAGTTTATGTTACTGCAAGACTTACGTTTCCCCATGAGTTCAGATGTGCTTTAGATTAGATATTTCTCCGGGGTGGTTGTTTAAAAGTATATGAAAAAAAAGTAAACATGATGATGTCACTTGATTTTTTTTTTGTTTTTATGGGAATTATATTTTACGAAAGAATTTGAAAACTTAAGGCTAGTAGTAAGTATTTTAATATATGCTGTATATGCAGATGATATGAGTAAATACAGAATAGCGGCGTGAAGAAGAGGTATTTTATACTTCTGCTTTTCGTTCGGTGAGTGAGATAACCGGAGGCCCGCCCCTCTCCCCATTCTCCTATCTCCCTAATACCCTTAAAGTCCGGCAACGCTCCTGCAGCACCTCCGGTGTTGCATATGTACATGGGCGTCGGTTATCACTGGCCATCAGGTGAACCGCTTGCTTTGTGTACGTACGTAAGACTTTATACTTCTTTAGCGTAACTAAACAAATAAAAAGAATACACACGTAAAGATACTTCAATTCGCCGTTTTCAAGATATATAGCCTGCTTCCAGTTAAGTATGTAGCGAGACCGTATTGAGAAGTTCACTTTTAGTTTAGGTATCACATTGACTTGAATAACGTTTGTTCGTTCCTGCTATTAAAGAAACTTAACGTTCTGAATATACCTGATTGTTAAAAAGTTTTCTT
Organism: Bhutanitis thaidina; assembly: GCA_029286595.1. Lineage (NCBI taxonomy): Eukaryota > Metazoa > Arthropoda > Insecta > Lepidoptera > Papilionidae > Bhutanitis > Bhutanitis thaidina. Next base: position 3,396,424 of record JAGSMS010000003.1, read on the forward strand.
ACGTTCTACTTTCTTATATATTTCGCTTATGGTTGGTGTTGGGTAACTAATGTGAAACCGGCATCGAAGAGGTCTTCGCCCAACATTGGCTCTAATAAAAGTCTGATGCTGTCTTGGTTTGTGCACGAGTGGCAAGAATGTGTATTGCCGTAGAGTTTATGTTACTGCAAGACTTACGTTTCCCCATGAGTTCAGATGTGCTTTAGATTAGATATTTCTCCGGGGTGGTTGTTTAAAAGTATATGAAAAAAAAGTAAACATGATGATGTCACTTGATTTTTTTTTTGTTTTTATGGGAATTATATTTTACGAAAGAATTTGAAAACTTAAGGCTAGTAGTAAGTATTTTAATATATGCTGTATATGCAGATGATATGAGTAAATACAGAATAGCGGCGTGAAGAAGAGGTATTTTATACTTCTGCTTTTCGTTCGGTGAGTGAGATAACCGGAGGCCCGCCCCTCTCCCCATTCTCCTATCTCCCTAATACCCTTAAAGTCCGGCAACGCTCCTGCAGCACCTCCGGTGTTGCATATGTACATGGGCGTCGGTTATCACTGGCCATCAGGTGAACCGCTTGCTCGTTTGCCGCCTTACCCATAAAAAAAAAACTCCATCGTCTCTACCGCAAGTGGCACAAATACATAATCTTCCTTTTAAAGCTTTGTACATGACAGAGCTATGCGGTAGCTTTTGCTACAGCTCTAATGGGCTAGCTCGACCGGGGTAGTACCACGATTTCGCAGTATACCGGCGTGAAGTAGAATCACCTTATGCTTCTGCGTGTCGTTTAGTCGGTGAGGTAAACGTAGGTCCTCCCCCCTCTCTCCTATCCCCTTCCACGTCCTATCTCTTATCCCACAAATATCTTTAAAGACCGGCAACGCGCTTGCAGCTCCTCTGGTGTTGCAGATGTACGTCGGCGACGGTAATCGCTTACCATCAAGTGAGCCGCTTACTTTGTGTACGTACGTAAGACTTTATACTTCTTTAGCGTAACTAAACAAATAAAAAGAATACATACTGTCAGTTAACCTCAAATTTTTAACCCACTTAAAAAAGATTATTACATAAAAAAAACACTTTCATCACGAATACTCACAATAAGTTATCATTCAACACCATAAATAATTTAAAATCACACACAAATACACATACATATTTATGTAGGAATATATTTTTTTATCTCTACTGATGTAAAACACGTGTGTTCTGTTATTTTTAGATGTCAGTGTTCGCGCGCATCGTAATAATTTAAGAAACCAACTTCATCCTGTTAATTTTAGATGTCGGTGTACGCGTGCATCGTATGTATTCACTCCCTTAATTTTTCCCAAACGGGCCCAAAAGAAGTATAACTTCATAAATCTTTGAGAAAATCATTAGAACTCTAATGGCATTCGACAGACGGCAAATAAAAAATTACAAAAAGTTACACAGACCAGTGACCGACAGTCAAATTTAAAGTACGAGGTGAGTACCATCAGTGCACATCCAATCCCTCTCGATTATATAAAATTCTCGCATTTGGAAAGGCTTATCTCCAACACTGTATATTTTAAAGGTTGTTAAGAATATGTACATGACGACGACGATGGCGATGATACTTTACGAAACAAAACTAAAAAAGTAGCTACACTGCTGTTTGGAGACAGAGATGGGAAAGAGTATGGTACGTACTCCGACGACTCCTAAGCTGAGAAGGAGTCCAATCAAATTAGAGTAGTGGGAAATCATTATTGTACAGTTGAGAAGTTAATGTTGCACAAAACTTGTTTAATCTAAGTTGTTTGTTGTTGTTGTAGGGACAGTAATAGAGTAAGGCAATTCGAGTGTGTACTCTTTTCTAAAGCGGAAATTCCTATTGATCGGACTTTTTAATTTTCCCCAGGAAGAGAAAAATGTATGCTACAAAACACACCGATGGTTTGATTTTAAATTGGAAATTCTTTCTAGACTTGTTTACTTAAATGTTTCTATTATAGTTAACTACAGGAGTATATAAAATCTATGTGTAAAAATCTCTTAGTTGTGATTAAATGTTAATTTATAAATGTGTGCGCTATGCCCTGATGAGGTTCTGCGGATCCCTTTCTCGAAGAAGCAAAAAGATGGTTTACCTACGCTGAGTATTGTCAAATGTGAGTAATATCTGCCTGGCATTAGTGATTGCTTATACATAACTTGTATTTAAGCATTTGTATTGTTCTAGTTGCCTTGGTAAACCTGAAAAACAAATAATTTATTAAATTTTAAGTACAACTTAAAAATTAAACCCCATAATATAGTTGTTAATTAATTTGAAACTGTGATTATCTTCGTTTAAATGAAAAATTCATTCGATTTTACGAGAATTATTCTCATTTATGATAAAATTGTGTTTTATTAAATATGATTTTCTAGGAATATAAACAGAACGTAATTTAAAAGATAATTTTTATATGATTTTGAATAAAATAAAGTGAAATTGTGTAGTTGTGTTTGTATAAATGGATATGTCAATGGAAAGTCAAGAGCTGTTTTAAAAAAAAAAGTCACCTGTGTTACAAACGTGAATCGACCATCTGTGAATATGGTGGCATATCTAAATATAGCAAACCCGAACCCTACATACTATTGCAAAGGACCAGTACATCTAGTGGTAGGGTACCGGCACTGCCCCCTGAACGGGTTCTCCCCTTGTAGTGGTGGATGAGCATAGTAGCTATTCCTTGGTATCCCTCTGAACAAAGATGAACCAACATGGCCAGCTGGTCTTAGCGGGGGAGGCATAGCGGGGTCGACCTCGAGTTGGAATCGTGGATGAAGACGTTTGTTACTCATTAGCGGGAGAGGAAGTGTTCTTAAAATTTCCTAAATGCAAGCCCGTAATATCCTGTACTTGCTCCAGCAAGGGTATATATTGGTTATTTCCCCTCGCACAAAAAAGGGGTTCCGGCACTGCACTCACCAACCCGCTAGCCCAGCGTTGTGTGAGTTGTCGCTTTCATGGAAAGATTTATGTATACTGATAAACAAGGACGTCTTGTAACAATATAACAGCGTTGTGTCAATACTTTAAGATGATATTTGATTGGAGTATCTAAATCTGGTTGAACCGACCCGGTGCAGCCAGAATCTATCTGCAGTACGACACCACTACCTAGTATAAAACCAATTCTGGTGGAACCGATCCAGTGCAGCCAGAATATATCTGCAGGATGACACCACAACCTAGTAAAAAAATAGAACCGCTTGAACTTATGTAGCTAGAGCTAAAAGAAACTTGCTTAGTTTTATTGATATGGAACATATTTTTATTCACATTACCTTATATCGCAACTGCCTATTAGCAAAGTATAAATTTGCGATGATTGTACTTCTGAGATGTACATGATGATATTTTAATTTACAAAAATGTTAAAAAGAAAAATGATATTAGTACTAAAATAAATAAACAAGTTCTTTGGTGAGTTGGTGAGTTGGTTACTATACAAGATTCTTTATATAATTACAACGTTAAGTAAAGGTATCAGAGTTTCGAAGTATAAATAAACATCAAAATTTATGAACAACAACAAAGTGGATCTACTAGTACGTTTTGTAATCGCGGCGTGTACGCGAGTTCTGCACGCAAAATATAATTTTCGTATAATTTAACGGTAATCGTTCTTACAATTAACTTTTCATGTTTGTTTTCGCATGTACATCTCAGAAGTACAATATATATTATGATGCCTGATATTTTGTACTTCAAGTTGTTTGATAAATCTGTTCATCTGCTGTACATATGCTATCAGTCTGTTGTAAAGCATCGAAACATCGCAAATTTGTTCAGATCAGATTTACAGTCTGTGACTAGATGTTTATTTATTCTTAGCATATCTTGCAGTACCTTCGTAATTATACAATTGGAAAACGGTGGTATATATAAGAACCCCCGTAATTACAAAGACCAAAAAATTTAATAAAAATGATGCACAAATTATTATATTTTTATTACATTTTCGTTTTAATATCACAACGCAAACCCTGACCACAACGTTTGAAATTGCTCATATCTAGATTATTATTATTTTTTTTATTTTATGGGAAAGGCAACAAACGAGCAAGCGGGTCACCTGATGGTAAGTGATTACCGTCGCCCATGTACATCTGCAACACCAGAGGTTCTGCAGGTGCGTTGCCGGCCTTTAGGGGTATTTGGGAGATGGGAGGAAGGATGATGAAGGAGAAGGGGAGAGGGAGTAGGTTACCTCACTCACCAAACGAAACGCAGAAGCACAACATGCTTCTACTTAACGCCGGTATTCTGCGAGGCCGTGGTACCAACCCGGTTGAGCTGGCCCATTTGAGCAGCAGCAAAAGCCGCCGCTTGGCTCTACCACGTTGAAAAAATTGTACCTAGTTCTGAGAATATTAAAAAAATTGAGAAGATCGTTAAGAGTTTTGTGCACCTCCGATATAGGGTTACTTATTATAATATACAAAAGTATGTCACAAAGAAACGTAAAGGACGTTTCTTCAAGGCCGACGTTAAAACAAGAAAAAAACACCATACCAACATAATACGCTACTTGGCTACCTATTTTAAATATCGATGTATTTGGCAAATAAAGGGACACACATCATTGCGACGAAGGGCGGAGGTACACAACTACTTAAGAGCCTTAATAACCCGAATAACTCACCTGGAAACTTGTGAAGTGAAATAATAATTGATTAATATTTTGGGTGAAATGGTATTACTCCTGATATCTAACTTTAGTAGTATATCACGTGTAAGCAGTAATATTAAAAGAACTGATTTTTATGAATCTGTACGTGCGTGTGTACGCAATTATGTATGTGCTTTTAGTTTAATTCATTCAAGAGAATTGCGAAGAGATGTTGCTTCTCTTTGCATATTTTACAAAATTTTCCACGGGGAATGTTCTGAGGAACTGTTCGGATTGATCCCAGCTGCTGAGTTTCACCATCGTACATCGCGACAGAATTCGAAGTTCCATCGATACGACCTAGATGGTTGGCATTCCACCACAGTGCGTTTTAATCGAAGTTATCTGCCACGCACTTCGACTTTGTGGAATCAGCTGTCGCCAGCAGTATTTCCGAACAGTTACGACTTAAGGACCTTCAAGAAAAGAGCTTATTCCTTCCTTAAAGGCCGGCAGCGCATCTGTGGCTCCTCTGGTGTTGTGAATGTTCGTGGGCGTCGGTGATCACTTACCATCAGGTGAGCCGCACGCTCGTTTGCCCCCTTCTTCTATAAAAAAAAGTAGAGATTTTGACAATTTAAAATAAATGAATTCACAGTAGCTACATCCAGATCTTTCTCCGATCTTCATAACTTTTTATTAAGAAGTGAAGCGAAATGAATGAGCATTAAGAATATTTGTAGTTCTAACGTACTATAAGGGTACGTCACTTGTATTTATATTTATGTCATTGTATAGGTATACAAAGGTATACAGTGCCTATTATCTCCTACGTCGAGGTTTATTAGACATTGAACAATTACCCGTAGACTATAAAAATACTTATCCCTTGCGGAAACTGTGTGCACAGCGTTTTAGAGCTTCATCAGCGCAGGCGCTCACGCCCATACAAAATACATAAGTTACATTTTACTTTACGATAATAACAATTGTGCTCCTAACCAGGAGTGGTCAACTTTTGAATAATATAGGGACTTTTTTTTTATTGCCATGATACAATGCCAAAAAGAAATATTTTTCAAATATTGATTTTACAATATATTAGTAACCAGGGGACTGCCAAGTTCAGACTAAGAGTTATTTTCACTCATCATTGTTCTTATAGTAGGCTTTTATAAACAAGGCTTTTATGAAGTTTATGGTAGAATTTTGGAGAACTATGAATTTTCAGATTTTTATGTCAGACTCAGAACTCTTACCACTAAGCCATGCAGTCATCAAGTTCTCAAATCAAAAAAGTGCCATATATACCTTCGAAAATACGTCATTGTTTGATATAAAAGCGTGTGAGACATTACAATCAGTTTTATACTAATAAACATTATTAAATGTAGATATTTTAGAACAAATGTCATATTATTATCATATAAAGTATTACTATACTTTGGTTTTGGTAAGTCTCTAGAAAGTCACTCTAACTAAACATACTGAGTGACATTTTGTTTTATATCCATTTGGATTTATCTCTTTTTTAAAGTTAATGCACCTAAACAATATTTCTCCTCGCTTCGGATTAACTGGTAGAGAATTACAAAAGGTAGAGTAAGTAACCAAAAGGTGAGGTAAGTCCTCCCTTGTGAACATTACCTTTTTAAAATATGCAATTAAGTATAATTAAATTTAGTGCTATAGCTTTTGCGATCAAAATAATGTAACCATAATTACACGCTACGTGCAATCGTAATTGTAGATAATCTGACGCAGATCCAATCAAATCAAGAAAAAGAGCTTATTGAGAATAAGGTGTATTTTTATATTATTGCGTGATATCATATACCATTTCGAATGAACAAATAGCAGGACAATTTGTTCATTCAAAAAGTTGCCCATATTCTTTTTAATTTTACTTGTAACTGTACTTTGTTTATCACTTCTGCACAATTCGGTAAAATAGTTGCAGGTAAACACCCACAGCTGGGCATAGGCCTCCTTTTCGAATATTTGAGGGAGTTTCGAAAACGGGTAGGGTTCGCCACTATGCTCCAGTGTCCTATGAAGTTAACCTACCCGAGGCGTCCTCAAAATAATATATTTTTCAAATTATTTCAAAGATTTGCAGATTTCCTTCACCTTTTATTTTCCTTCACCGCCAAGCACGTGGTAAACTTAGAACAGTGGTGCCGGTACCGTGGATCCCGGGTTACTCGCGCTCTATGAGTCAGGATTATATTAATTCAATAATTGAATAAATAATCTTATAGCCCAATTCTTTACTGATTTTCATACTAGTAAGTCAAAATCTTATAAATAAAAGGTTATTTATAATATAATGTTTATTACACCGTCGTTCAAAAAGTAAACAATACAACAAGTAAAAGATTTCACGATGTTGTTGAATATCGTAACTATTGTATAGTATTGCCATAAACCTTTTCTAAGCACAACAATAGTTTTGCACTAGAGTTTGCAACAAAAGACCACTCAACGTAGTCAATACATGCCACAAACACATTTCGGACGAGATTTTTCATATTTTACAAAGGCTTTCAGTTCATATAAAGACTTGGATACAAGCTTTTTTTTTTCAAATTTACGTACCGAATGCGCTGAAGATTTAACAATAACATTTAGCTAAAGAAGAGCAAATGTTTTTGTCTCTACTATCATTTTATATTCATCACCAGCATCATTACAGCCTGACAGTAGACATTTGATGCAGATAGGCCTTGGATTGGGGCGATAAGCGGGCTAATAGTCTACCAGATGTAAGTACTACTGCACTTGGTAGATGGTTATATATGCGTGGTCACGTCTGTGGTATAAGATAGAATGCCTCATGAACTGTAATTACACTGACTCTTAATACCTTGCTAACCGGAAGACTACAGTGGTTGTCCTGCCGATTCGTAGTGAAAATAGGTGAGAATTTGGCACCAACACCAACTGAGAAAGAACCTACCGTCTCCGAAAATCTTTTAAAACTGATGTTGTCACTCGAGAATCTTTCTTCCCCACCGGTTGTTAGTCCTGCGAGGTAAATGACCGGCCCAGTGGCGCTTAAGATTGCTAATCCTTAAGGCTTTGTCTGTTGCCCTAGTCCTGCAGCGATTATTGGTGTTACAAATTCTATCACGCAGAAATACTACTTTAATATCCCTTTCCATAGCCCGTTGAAAACCTATGAGCTCCCTCATATGGCCTGCAGTGAAAACCATGTCATTTTGATTTACATAAAGAAGTTAGAAAACCATAAATTACAAAACTACTAACTACATTACTAATAAATTTTTGTACGTATATTAGATAAATAAAATCTTAAGAAATACATAACATCATAAACATAATTACATAGATACATACATACTTTCAAATATATAACATACATATACTAACAAACTTACATACATACTTTTGCCAGTAGCTATCATAAAAGAAAGAGCATCATGTCACATTTAAGGTTTTCTATAAATGCTCACGAACCAGTCTTTTACTGAGCATTTACTGGACTCTCGTCTTATGTCATCGGCCAAGGAATTCCATACCAGTGTAGTCTATACAGTGAAGGAGTTACCAATGAACCCGGTTAAATGTGTGGGAATAGAAATCTTATTATTAGAAGAAGATTTAAGAACCCTATCATTGGATAAAGAGAGATACTGAAATTTATTTCAGAGATACGATGGCGAAAATGTATCATTTAAAATCGAGAAAAGAACAAGCAAAATTCCTCTGTCGGATAATCAGCCAGTTAAACTGAGATCTATAAAAAGACACGTTGTCGTACTTTAGCAGCCCGCAAATGAATCTGATACAATTATTAAGGAGGGGCTCCTGCTTGTTAACAATATCTTGCATAATCAGTACATTCTATTGGGCCTCCGGTTAACTCGCTCACCGAATAAATTGCAAAAGCACAACATGTCGCTACTTTACGCCGGTGTTATGCAAGGCCGAAGAACCCGCCCATTTGAGCAGAAGCAAAAGCCGCCACTTGGATATACCATAAACAAAAAGGATGGGCGGGGGGAAGGGCTGCGGAAGGTCTACGGAGGTGTGTCCAATCGACATACGTAATCTATGATTGTCAGGTGTGATTATTTACATATAACAAAAGTTTAAATTATATTAATTTAGACCGCAAAGAGAGGCAAATACTGTTTTAATAATAACATATTTGTCTTACCTTATGCTGCAGTGTAGCTGTCATTTCATCTCGTCCCTTGGGTTCCGGAAAAGTCTTATTCTTCATCAGCCTTTTAACAATCCACTGCTGGTCAGAAGCCTTTCCAATGCGTGGATTTCCAACAACAATCTTGACGATTGACAAGCGGATTGGCAATCCTAGCACTAGACGAAACGCACCTTTGTCACTGTTGTATTTTTGGATATGGCATTATTTGAGATGATTAATAAATAGATCGCAGACTATGAGATTTTTTTGGTTTTCTTTTAAGCAAATCCAATGACACCAAAGAGAGAGAGAGGGAGAATGTGAGTAGCAGGTTTTGCAACTCTGCCAACACACGGCACGTAACAGACGACAGTTGTTGATGTTTCAAGCATTACCAGTCGGAAATGCAATAAAAAATATCGAATCTTAGACGCTCTAGCTTTTCAAAGCAACGCATGTGAAAGGCACCAGCGTCTAAGATGTGAGAGAAGTCAGGTGTTACGAGTGTTAATCCGCCGGTCGTGCGTGGTGATTACGGAACATTATTCCAATTTGGATGGATTTTTGGCGAATTCGTTCAATTTGAGAGTATTTACCTAAATCACCACTGTGGTAATTACATAAAAAAAAATTGTTAAAAACACGTAGCTTACTCTACGAAATCCCTTTAAAATGCAAAATAGATAGGAGCAAGCTTAAACGGCTAACTTTACTACTGAATATCATTGAAGGCAGTTTGTTCTTTCCGTTGAGTAAGTCTTTCACTTCGTCCAATTTGCATACTGATGTCAGTCTACCAACTTGCGAATTAATGTTGGCCATCGAAGTCAAACTTAATTCATGACAATTTTAAATTCAATATTATAACGTGTATTGAGAAAAGCATTTTAAATATTTTATAAACACCAATAGCTTAATGGGTTAGGGCGAGGATTGCAAATAAGGCGTCGTAAATTTCCCGCCTTTCGATTATTGTCGTGAACCACAACAGATATAAGTTGCATTGATAAGTCAGAGCAGTAATAGGATTATTAATAGAACAGGTACATCCAAACTATGAGAGTAGATAATTTTTAAATATTAATGTATCAAAGATAAGGACACGTTTAAACTTTCTCGAATTCAGCGTTATAAATAATTGCAAAAATTTATTTATTTATGTACTATTGAACCACTTGTATAACTAAGAGTTGGAATGAGCGAATCTAATATGTATTCTATGCCGGTTGAAATCAGGGTTCGTGGTCGTAAAAATACACAACGAGTGTAAACTTCTGAACAAAATTTGATTTTTTGAGACTTTTTGGAAACACTCTGGAATTAAATTATGCAACCTAATCTCATTCCTAGGGTATTTTAAAAGTCGACTAACGTAAATATATGCTTCTTATAGACGTCAAAATAAATGTCTTGAATATACCGGAACTAAATTATTCAGAACAGTGATGGATAGTAGCGTCTAGGGTACGCCTTCTTAGCGTGATGATTATGGGGATAGATACTCTCATCAGACATTATAGACATAAACAAGAATTTATTTGACATTTTAAATTCACAATACTACAACCACAAAAAATAAAATAAGTTATGTGAGTGTATTGTGATGCCGACCTAGTCACCGACCCAACGTTTGCTATCTCAGAAGCTACAATAGCTTTGGTTTTCAATGACAACCATAAATATTGAAATTCGTACGGCCAGTGCACTTAGAATTGGCCTGCGATGATAATAAAAATTGTTTTCTGTTTTTTTTTTTGCATACGCAGTGTATTGCTATTTTGCATACATATACTCGTTGATGTTTAAAATCTTAACGATTCTTATACGGTGATGAATAATAATGTTGATGAAATGAACTAAAAACTCAATATTTACGGATAAAATTTTGGTAATTAAAACTTTCTCCCTTGTAACCCTTTTAAACTTTCAAACTATACGAATCGACTCCGGGCAGTATTTTCGAGAAACCGTCATTAGTTCAAAGTTAAACCGAGTTAAACATGGTAATGGAAGTAGTAGGTCATAGCCGATTCGACTATTTTAGTATTTCCTTTCCATTAAATACATTATTTACTAAATAGATTTTAATTCTAAACTAATTGCAATAAACGTATGGTTCTATGAAATTAATACAAGCGCCCTGACCTCTGAACTATCACGGCAAGGTTCCTCTAATAAATAAAGTTATAAATTTAAGTAACAGCCTGTAAGTGCCCACAGCTGGGCAAAGGCCTCCTTCTCAAATACTAGTATCAGAGAGGGTTTAGCAGCCGGGAAGGGCCCACCACGCTGCTCCAGTGCGGGTTGGCGAGCTGCACATATCCTCGAAATAATATTTTTATTATTTATCAGACATGCAGGTTTTCTCACGATGTTTTCCTTCACCGTCGAGCACGTGGTAAATACAGCACTTAAAATTGCTATTAACAATTTTAGTTGTGCCGGCACCGGGTATCGAACCCAGGTCACTCATGCTCTGTAACACTAAAGTGAGCGCCCTGACCACTAGGCTACCACGGCTCTTTTTTTAAGTTATACTTTGATCAAAATTAATAATAAAAGGTGTCGATTCCCCCGGTGTCATCGATACTAGGACTTGGGCCTCAGTTCCTTCGTAACCATAATTGCTGCGTAGCAATTCATCGTTATATGTTTGCTGAGTAGTGGCGGCATAAGAATCTACCACCCCCATTCCACCTGAGGGTGTCGCAAGAGGCGAAGAAGTGACAAGTCTTGAAAACCGCATTGGTTACCCACATATGGCGTGACAACCATTTCGAAAAATCTTGACTATCTATCCCTTCATATTGATATCTCCTTAGTTACTCATTACCTTCTAAATTTGCTAAATAGTTTGGCTTTGTATTTATTGTATTTTGTTTTATATTTTAATCATTGTTTACATATTTCTAATATAGTATGACAATCTGTTATTCTTTTAAAATATTAGTGTCGTCTGCTATTTCATCATCATCATCATCATCATTTCAGCCTATCAGAAGTCCACTGCTGAACATAGGCCTCCCCCAAAGATTGCCACGAAGCTCGGTCCTGAGCCACCTGCATCCATCGACTTCCCGCAACACTGCGCAGGTCGTCACTCCATGTTGTGGGGGGTCTTCCTACACTACGTTTGCCTGTACGTGGCTGCCACTCGAGAACTATTACTGCTATTTAATAAATATTTATTACAATCCATTATTAAATTAAAAACACATACATAATAAATTAAAAAGGCCATTTGAAAATTTTAAATATTTATATAAATTTGAAATTCAATGAAGAATACGACACTCGACTCAAGCGAGCCTCGTCCCCGAGTTTACTCCTGGAGATTGCCATGCGATTTTGACTGTCCGCCCCATATGACACGAACGGGAACAAAGGGGAAAGGCAGATTCTTATGCCGCTATCACTTTACTTTTTCTTTTTTCCTGCCTGCCCCGGAAAAAAGGTGATCTTTTTCGAGTATATGTAAGTCATAAAGAAATACGATCTTTATGCAAAAATGTCATGTTTGGAACACCGTAGCCTAAACTATTTAATGGATTTGAACATACAAGGTGAGGTTAGATTTGTCTTTATTGTGGAAGTGACATGGGGTATAATATTTAAGTATGACCTCTGCAAAAACACCTGCTATAGGTGTTGAATTATTTGAAATACCTACTGTGGCATCGTTAATAATAATTTGGAAACTATCGGCTTATCTTTAATAGAAATTACACGTTATGGTCTCATATAGCTACCAGTAGGTTGAACACATAAAACGAAAAGTTGTGACGTTAAGCCGATTACCGCTTGTAATTCCTGCTCGGTGTGACACGTTGGTACATACCGAAGCTTTTAATTAGCTTTTATCGTGACATACTAAAGCTAAATACATTGCTTATATTAAACACCGCGGAACAGAATGCAACAAATTACGTAAGTGTAAATTTCTTATTCATTTACGTGATTTATGGCTCTTTACAAATTTGTAGTGAACAACGAACTTGTCGTTCACCTGATGGAATGAGGTTACTGCAACCCATGGACACATGCAAACAATTTGAATCGAAGACGGTAAGAAATGCGTTGTCACCCTTAATGCCTAAGACAGAATGTCTCATAGCCTGTAGTTAGTAGTGGTACTGGCTCTCTATAACTTTGAAACCGAAACACTACACTGATCGCATTGCGCCCAGACGACGCTTAGAGATAAAAGGTGTACTACGACCTCGCAGAATACTGGCGTGCAGTAGAAGAATCTTGTGCTTCTGCCTTTCGTTTGGTGATTATAGTAACCGGAGACACACTCCCCATCCTCCGCTATCCCTCTCCCATCCCCCAAATATCCTTAAAGATAAACAACGCACCTGCAGCTCCTCTGGTGTTGCAGATGTACGGTAAAAGACTTATCGTCAAGAGAGCGGTTTGTTCGTTTCCATCCTTTCCAAAATAAAGACCAGGTTTCTGTCCGTAATATTTCTTATTTCTAATCTCCTTTCTTCCATAACAACCTGTGAATGGGCAACTGCCGAAATCAGGCCTTTCTAATAGGGTAGATTTTCTGTAATTGCTACGCTTGGCAGGAGAATTGGCGCAGTACCAGATACCCCGCATCTAAGTTACCATGTCAGATGTTGCTGATCCGCTTCATAAAAAATCTCCTATACTGCAAGCAGAATGTTCAATGATAGTTTCAGCACAGAATAACTTTATAAGGCTGTGTACTCATTAGGATATTTCGATTTTACTCACTATCGTGTGTTATTTTGTCCGTAGGAAAGCTACATACTAATATTATAAAATTCGGAACGTTCATGATTTTAATATAAGCTCTTAAATAAATCTCTTACAACTTATCCTCGTATACCCGATACGTCGAAGATCTCACATTTCAGGCCTTTCAATCCATTTTTCACCACCTCTGATTCAGGATAACGTGCCAGAAGTAGAGCCTGTCGATGCCACCGATACAAAACGTACACAAGTTTTGAAAAACTCATTGTATGATCTCTTCAAATAGGGAATCGAACAAAGCTAATGACGCATAATAAAGTAAATGATTGTCTGAGTAAATTATAATTTAATATTTATATTATTCGTACGGCTTCTGTACTATATTATTAGTCTAGTAAATAAACAATGTACATACGTTACGTGTAAAGGAGATAAACCGACTAAGCCCAGATAAAATCACCTATCCAACCGCTTACATAATATTTGCTCGACTCCCTTTTGCAGCATATGATGGATCGTACTGTAGCATGCTCTTACTTGATAGACGATCGGCTTAGTCAATGTTAGCAATATAAATTGATCGGGCTGTTTCTAGTTTAGAACGATCTGTTAAACTAGTAACATTGAATTTCTGCTGACTAAAACTAAAATATAAATAAAGTTTACTCATTACTGAGAAAAAATTCTGTTCTAATTATTAATTGACTTTTTTTTATAATCATTTTCTCTATTTTAATTATTTTCGTAGATACACGATGTCCTAATAAAGGTAAGATTAGAGAAAAAAGTAAAAGGACTCGCCACGTTACTCCAGTGCGTGTTGGCGGGGTTCACGTAGCCTCGAAACTTTTTTTTTTATTATTGCTCTGACATGCAGGTTTCCTTACGATGTTTTGCTTCACCGAAGACTAAGCGGTAAACATTGCACTTAAAATGACTATTAATAATTTTAGTGGTTACGGCACTGGGGATCGAACCCAGCTCTATTAAACTAAAGCGATCGCCTTGACCACTAGGCTACCACAGCTCTAAAAGATTAACTCCTGCGAAAATATTACATTAATTTAAGTGTTTATCGTCAATAAAAATAATAAGCAAAACGAATAGGTCAAATGCGTTTGTCTGTAACGTTCATCAAAATACGTGTGTAACTTTACTTTTTCATACGTGGTAGAGCCAAGCAGTGGCTTTTGCAGCTGATCTAATGGGCCGACTCGACCGAGTTGGTACTACGGACTCGCAGAATACCGGCAAGAAGTAGAAGCATCTTGTCCTTTTGTGTTTCGATCGGTGAGAGAGGCCTACTCCCCTCCCCTAACCCCTCCTCATCCTTCCACCCGTCTCCCAAATACCCTGAAAGGCCGGCAACGCACTTGCGCTGCAAGTTCTGGTGTTGCAGATTTACGTGGGCGACGGTAAACACTTACCATCCGGTGAACCACTTGATCGTTTGCCGCATTTTGCATAAAAAAAACTGTCCGTTTCGATTTGATTTACAAGCAGCATGTTAAGTTATAACCTTAAAGCCTAAAGAGTTTTTATTCCATACTTTTACCATAATGCGTGGCCAAAATTTTTTCTCGAAGTAAGTCGCGAACATATCTTCCATTTAATAAAAGAAGTAAATGCGAATATGTGCTTTATTATACATGGATTGAATTTATAACTCAATTAACCAAGTTCTATGTAGTAAGTAATAAACGTACGACGTATTTATGTACCGATATTGCGTGGGAAATATAATGTTTTATGCAGGGCGATTTCTTTGCGGGATTCCATACGGCGACATACACAGACATATTTCTTGTAAGGATTCCAACATTGAAAGCGAATAGTTGTAGCCTTTATTTACGCTTTCGTAATAATTATATACATAAAAATGCATTTTTTAAGTGAAATGAAATGAAAATTCTTTAGTCTTCGACGTAAGAAAGATAATTTCGTTCGTCAAATGTTTTTTAACAATCTACTACCAACACCTGACGGAGAAGAAACTGGCGAAAGAAACTCCGTAAGCTTTCACTTTTCTTACATCGCATATACCGCTCTCTCGGCAAGGTCGGGCTATGTAGGACTTGCATCGACTAAAACCCGAAGTATTTCCGTATAAGCAGGACCACAGAAACCCTTTTGCACCCAATAAAAACTTTTCAACGTTCAACGCGTAGAACATATATTTCGGCTTAACTTAAGCTCAAGTTCTCATTACATAAGATTTGCTTTGAATTTGTTCAGGTTTGAGTTTATCTTAAATAATGTGCAAAATAACGGACAAAACTCACTGCGTGGTGATGTATAAACTCAGTAACACTGCAAATAGAATCATTAATATGCACACAAAGAAACCTACACTGGAAAAAATACACACATGCATTCAGAAACTTGACGGAAAAGGCACGAGTGTGAAAAAATGAAAGACAGAAAGAACTAGTTTGGAAGTAGTTTGTAGCTTCTGGAAGATGCAGTGATTGGTTGGATTTAATTGTTATTGTCTCACGTGTGACAAGAATGGTTCACGTTCATTCCGACTACCGTAAACTTTAACAGGTAAACGTTATATCAGTTTGTACACTACAAAAGAATACAATAGAAATGGTCATCTGGTTAATTAGCTCGCCAAACGAAACGCAAGAGCACAAGGTGCCTGTCATTCACGTTGCTATTCTACGAGGCCGGGGTACTAACACACAGTGTCAGCCCATTCATCATCCAATGCATCCGAGCGGCAGCTTTTGGTGCTGTATAAAAACTGTAACTTAAAATACACTTAACACGAAAGCCGAGGATTTATTATTTAGTAGAAAATCGTCAAACATACTCGCGTAACAATGAAATTTAGAGATTTCAGATAGAAATATATAAAAAAGGGTGATCCCAATTTGAGGTCGACTCGGTTATGTGTATTCAGTGACGTGGTACTGAATTGAGGTAGCGATAATCAGTCCCTTGTGCGGGACCCGTCGTCAATATTTTATGTTACTTTTGTTCAGAGACATGATTGTGATATGAAATACGATTGAATTTTAAAATACTCATGGAAGATAAACTCACAAAAAAATTAATGTTTTTAGTGTTCAGAGCACTGTGTTCACAATGGCTTACAAGAAAATGAAAAGTATTCAAGAGAACATTACAATCAATGTTTAATTGAGTTTAAGTAAAGTGAAATTAAATCTAATTCTTTATTCGACACTAGAAATTAAAATATAGTTTATCAATTGTATTTTTTTACAATTTACCACCGTTTCGTACTGAAGTTACTCTGTCGGAGAATAAACAGGCGGAAGAAACTCCGTAGGCATTCTCTTATTTTTCACCACACTTCAATCGAAATTATAGAAGAAGAAAAGGAGGAAGA
The DNA here is from genome assembly GCA_029286595.1 of Bhutanitis thaidina. Lineage (NCBI taxonomy): Eukaryota > Metazoa > Arthropoda > Insecta > Lepidoptera > Papilionidae > Bhutanitis > Bhutanitis thaidina. The sequence continues at coordinate 3,413,316 of JAGSMS010000003.1, forward strand.
AAGTACTTTATTCATTGCCACAACTGAAGTAACACGTAATGAAAGCTTAATTAACATAACAAAAAATAACAATAATGATATAAAAAATAATAATATTTTATTGAGGTGCAGCGAGGTGCAAAACGGCGTCCGACTCAGCATAATGCTGTAGCAATGCTAAATATTAAACCACAACTACAGCGCTGGTATTCTGTCGGAACCCTTTTTTTACGAGTTGCTGCATCTGTGCAACAGAAGACTGATGCAACAAGGAAATAGTCACACATATCCTCTACTCCGACTTATTTACTTACGAATACTATAACAGAGTAAAGTAAAGTAGCCTGTAAGTAAGTTTGAGAGAGTTTTGAAGCAGTGAAAGGTCCACCACGCTGCTCCTGTTCAGGTTAACAGACTTCACGTGTCCTCGAAATATTTTTTTATTCCTCAGACGTACAGGTTTCGTCATGATATTTTTCTTCACTGCCGAGCACGTGGTAAATACGGCACGTAAAATAACTATCAATAATTTCGGTGGTCGAACATAGGTCACCCGCCTAATATGAAATTATAGCGAACATCCGGAATACTAGGCTGATTAACAATTTTTTAGTAAATATTTTTTTTTTTATTGGAAAAGGTCGGAAAATATCATCAATATGGAAGACCGAAGAGGGTCGGCCTGTTTCAAATATCACATTTTAATTTCTATCAATAAAACTTGTTTCAAGTTCGAACATCAATAGGAATTACACATTTTACGTGTTTTTAAAAAAACAAGTTTCATTAGTCAACTAACCCCGATAGCGTGATTGATTGAGAAACGATATGGGTTGCCCCATAGTTGACATAATTTTGTTTGAATGTACATGTTTAAATGTACATGTTGAGTATAATAAAATTTATAGTAGGTATCATTAATAAATGAAACACATCTTTCCTTTATTGTTGTTTTTTATATTCAATTCAACAACACACAATTATTTATGAAATCTTTGGGTTCGTTGTTGTTGCAATGGCTTGTTTTGAGTGTCAGGTGTATGTAGTCGACGGATTTAGTCAGCAAACGAATTCGACATAATGCTTTAATTTCGGGTACGTTCAGCAGAATTATTAAACACTTCAGATGTCAACGTTTTGCATAGAATGATTGACAACCACATTTTCGTGATTGTGCTATATTACTTCTAGACATCGGAATTTCGTTCCCATTCGCAGCAATCACACTGCTCTTCATCGGGTCTAGATGGTGGTATTTTACTTATCTGTTATTATTCATACAGAGACTTCCAGTCGGACAGTCACTTAAGAACCCATAAAAATATAATCGGGAAATTTAGGGGATAAATTCCAGAAAATTGGAAACCAGACTAAAGCAACAGCAACTGCAGCTAAGATAGTTCAGCTAGTTATATTATACACCAACACGTACAGCCCCAGTTTGTGGCGGCAATGGGTTGAATTTTAAAAAACCATTACTCCATTATCTTTGAAAAGTTTTAAAACTTCAATCGACAAGTGAGAGTCATGATTGTCAAGTAGGTGTTAGATCGATTTATATTTAAAGCGTTTAAAAGTGTTGAGTAAAAACAATAAATTGCTCTTTTTCTATCCACCCGTTTCACCTACATTACTATTTTTTTTAATAAGTTCGCATTTAAAAAAAAGTAACCGGTTGCAAAACTTTTGTACATTTATCCCAGTTTTTACACATACAATAAATAGCCCAAAAACCGGATCGCAATATAATCTATAGTAAGCGTTTGTCACATGAGTCAAACATTATATATTGGCCTGTCTGGTGCGTTCAGCCATTTTGTTAAACGTAGGTGGTGCATACAAGTCTTAAAAACAACAAATCTAAAACGTGACATTAATCTATATTCTGTCCATCGTACTTCATGTTGATGAAAATACCAATTGGTTATAAATATAACGAAGTCATAAAAAACAAAGAAAATATCTATTTAAATATTTACTTAGTTTCTTGAATTGTCGTTAATATTCCACCACTCTGCATCACGTCTCTGACTCGCCGAGATATGTGACCGAGTATCTCTTCACCTTGAACTTGAACTTGACTTATATTTTTGAAGTTATCCTGTAAGTCGTCATGTCCCTATCATGAACAATCCCCGGGTTCCGGGTAAGTATTGCATGAACTTATAGGTGTAATTTACCGGCAAAAATAATTGTGCAGATACATAAAATATTTATTTAGATCTAAAATAAGGACAGAATAGCAGATGGCGGCGTAGATAATAATTTGATCAGAAATTTATATAATTATTTAAATAACAATAACTTTGCTACGTTAAGTAAGTAGCCGGTCAATGTAACCAGATCTATGGGAGTATCCCGGATATCTCACATCTAAGTTTTAGACACGGAAATGATGCACGACCCTACACCAAAGTGAATGTCTTCAAAATACGCATTATGTACATATTTATATTATTTCTTTGATATGAAGGTAGTTTCATATGAAAAAGTATGTATATATTCACGCCTTGTTCCCAACGGGGTAGGCAGAGACAATTTTCTTCCACTTGCTACGGCCCTGACATACGTCTTTAGCTTCTTCCACTTTCATCAATCTTCGCATGGATGCTCGTTGGTTTAGAGTACTCTTGACCTGGCCTTTTTTAGAACGTCTCCGATTTGATCGTGAAATGTTCGCCTAGGTCTTCCTCTCCCGACTCTACCATTTACACTCGCCTCATATATTTGTTTCGTCAACCTACTTTCATTCATCCTCTCTACATGTACAAACCAGCTCAGCATCCCTTTCTCAACTCGTGTCACTATATCGTCTTTCACGCCACAACGCTCTCTGATAACATTATTTCGAACCCTGTCAGTTATCTTCACATCAATCATACTTCTTAACGCTTTCATTTCTACTGCATTTATCCTGCTTTAATGCCTCTTCTGCCATACCCATATATATGAATATGTACTTAATAATTAAATTAATACTATTAGTTCAAAAATTGTCGTAAGAATAAAGCGCTATAATAACATTATATATAATGATCATTAGGAAAAGCATACAATAAAACATCAACATCAAACTCAATAGTCTCTTACAGAATTTGCCTTGATTTTCAACATATGTCGTTTTTCCTTTTTGAACAAATATCATAAGAAAACATTGAGAATTATACATATCATTAGAGATAAGTGCTTAAAGCCGTTCACAGATCCAATGCGGCACTTATTCAGATTGGAGGCATTCAGAGAAATTTTCTTTAACAATGCTTAGCTTTATGCTCGGGACAATCGGGAATAGTTTTATTCTAAATAAAAAACTAATAATAAATTCTCATTTATTAAAGATTATTTGGATATTCGTTGTTTGTTGTTTAGGTCTTTTGATTCGGAGGTAGGCAATCTAACCTTAATGTTTCGAATAATACTTATATGAAACGAAACTATTGTTAACGGATTTCATTGCGTTTAATTAAATGTTTGCTTTGGAAATAGGAGCACAAAATTGAGCAGCTCACCTGATGGTAAGTGATTACCGTCGCCCACGTATATCTGTAACACCAGAGGAGCTGAGAGTGTGTTGCCGGCTTTTAAAGATATTTGAGGGATAGGAGATATGATAGTGAAGAAGGTTTAAGTAGGGTAGTAGGGAAGTGGGCCTCCGGTTACCTCATTCACCGAACAAAACGCAGACGCACAAGATGCTTTTACTTAACGTAGGTATTCTGCGTAGTTCGGGGTACTACCCCGGTCGAGCCGGCCCATTCGAACAGCAGCAAAATCCGTCGTATGTTTCTACCACATACAGAAATAATAACTTTTATATTCTCGTCATTTCAATGTGTAGCATACGTGTAAATACAATAAATAATCACTTTCATTGTTATTTCTTAAAAGCTCTCGAAATACGACATAATAATTCAAAAATAAATAAAACATTAAATTATTTATCATAAACTTTAGTTGACTGATGAGGCTACAGTCAAATTAGTCTACTTTGATACTTCCCCAGTATCATGTCTATGGTATGTTACTGTCGGGATCCGCATCCGAGTTGGAGACAATATTCATTTTCCAAAAGCAATCCGTGCAATTTATAACTGTGGGAGACTCGCACGACCTTTTCAAGGAGACTTCCACTGTTAATATCTTGACACTTCTGTCCTCGTTTATTTTTGAAAACATAATGTACGTACGGAAAAATATGATTTAGAATTTTTGTGTAAATACATAAAATTTCACAAGAAGTCTAATAGGAATATAGTGCAACAAACAAAATTTATTAAGGAAGCTCGTTATTGTAGTTTAAGAAAACGCCTTCTTCCAAACAAATCAAAATTTATGGATAAAAATTTGTGGAAATAGCTCTTACTCTGCACTTGCAAGCTCTGGCTACTGATATGATGTCATTATTAAAATTTAATAAATGAACATTAAGCATAATTATTAAAATACACATTTGATGTTATAATAATTAATTGTGAAGTGTAAATAAAATTGTAAGTTAGCAATGAAATAAAAGACCCCAGTTTCTTGCCGGTTATCCTTCTGTCCGGGTGTAGTTTTTGCTGTTCATATGAGCTACAAGCCGGCCTTAATTAAATAAAAAAAAATATCGTCTATGACTATTTCATTCATTGAATCATTTTATCTTATTGGTAAATTTTATCTCATCGTCTGTTTGTTATATTCGTAATCGTAAAAAGTATTCCCTATATAATAACAGACGTAGTTTTATAAGCGAAAAAAAGAACTAAAATATGTATAATAAGAAGAAATTTATATCACGGTCATTGCTTCATTATAGCCAGAATAGAAAACGCGATACACTCAGCTCAAATTATTCCCACCACCATATTGCACTTATGGGAAAAAAAGTAAGCCAATGGTAAGAGGATATTCCAATTAACAATTCTGCCATACTTAAAGGTCACATAGTCTAAACGAATAAAAGACTATAAAAAAAACTTTCTTTTGATCGAGTATGTGAGCATGATAATGCATGTAACTTTCATGTATCAGTAAATTTTATTTTTTTAGCGGCTGATATTAATTCTCATAAACGATTTTCATTTCGGATATCACTAGCGTAATCTGTTACTTCAGTAATAATTAACAAAACACCCAAAAGAGATGGTTTTAACTAATAACCGATCCGATATGTCTACACAAATGTAATCGTAAATATAGTTAATAAATTCTTTTTGACCACGAATGCATGCTTATTGTTTGTGGCACAAGGCCTTCTGCCATATAATTTATTTTTACTATTGGGAACTGATAACTTACAATACGACATCTGGTTCTTTGCTTAGCAATTTAACTGACTTAAAAAGAATCGCGCTCTAAAGGTTTTAATTTTTTTTTATTTACTTACTATTTGAATATTTTAGAAAGCGTTAGTTTTACATATGACGATCGCGTGGCTTAGTGGTCATCGTTACCTGACACATGGGTTCTGGGTTCGAATTCAAGCCGAAGTTAATATTTGTGCCTAAACATATTAATTATCGAGGTCTGGTCTGGTTGGGCTGCGTTCCGTACCTCTGACGCCGCATCCGAATTTACTGAGAGAAGAGTTAGATTGATTACCCTGCCACCGTTAGTATTATTGTGTATAACTGAATATGTAGTTAAAAAGGCTGAGAAAATTTAGTTCGGTGAGTGAGGTAATCGGAGGTCCACTTCGCGTCTCTATCCCACTCCTCATCCTCTCTCCGATCTCCCAAATACCCTTAAAGGCCAGCAACGTGCCAGCAGCACCTCTGGTGTTGCAGATGTACGTGGGCGACGGTAATGAATAACACATTTTAAGCTATAATACAAATATCTTGTTATAAGCAGTGGTCAGAACGGGATAGGAAACTTATATCAATTACTATATGACTGTGATATGTACACAAAAATTATTAAATTATTAATTATTACGTTCCAGAATAGAGTCCAAAGCTTCCTTAAAGGCCGGCAGCGCAGCGTTCGTGGGCGTCAGTGATCACTTACCATCAGGTGAGCCGCATGCAAGTTAGCATTCTATAAAAAAAAACAAACACAAAATACTGACACGATGTCTCTGCACATTTTATATAATGTACTTCCAATAGAGTCAAGACTAATTCAATGGTCGGGTGCTCGTTTAATTCCAAGGGTATTCAAGTAACCTGGCCCAGATTCCCTACGCCGACATCACTGACCCTTTAATTCCAAATTTAAGTCCTTCGTGCTCTCATCATCATCATCATCATTTCAGCCTATTGGAAGTCCACTGCGGAAGATAGGCCTCCCCCAAAGATTGCCACGAAGCGCGGTCCTGAGCCACCTGCATCCATCGACTTCCCGCAACACTGCGCAGGTCGTCACTCCATCTTGTGGGGGGTCGTCCTACACTGCGTTTGCCTGTACGTGGCTGCAACTCGAGAACCTTTTTTCCCCAGCGGTTTTCAGTTCTGCGAGCTATGTGGCCGGCCGTTGCCACTTCAGCTTGCTGATCTTTACGGCTATGTCGGTTACCTTAGTTCTGCTGCGGATATCAACGTTGCAGACTCTACCACGCAGAGAAACACCGAGCATAGCCCTTTCCATAGCGCGCTGAGCAACTTTGAGCTTCCTCATACGGCCTGCAGTGAAGGACCAAGTCTCGGACCCGTATGTCATCACTGGCAACACGCACTGGTTCTATACTTTGGTCTTGAGGCTTTGCGGTATACTCGACGAGAAGATATAACGTAGTTTACCGAACGCAGCCCAGCCGAGTTGGATTCGTCGATTGACCTCTGAGTCGAAGTTGGACTTACCTAATCGGACAATTTGTCCCTTCGTGCTCTGCGGTAAATTAAATCACCGCAATGCTTGTATTTCAGAAAAGAAAAAAAATATTTCGAATACTAGTCAAATTCGCCAATATGCACTAAAGTAGCGTAGCAAGTATCTGTCCAGCATTGAAACCTTATAAAAATTGAATTAAGCATTTGCCTAGCATTGGTAAATTGGTTTTCTATGTTACGATCAAAGTATTGATTTGATATCTACGTGCAACTTGCCTGTAAATAGTTTTAGTTGGCAAAAAGCTACATATGCATAACAATTTTTTTATTAAATTCAAACAGAACCAGCAACAAAAGTTTCAAATTTTTTTTGCTCATAAAAAGATATTAAATTACGAGTATATTTCATAATACATACGGACAACTATACATATACGACTATGACGTAAGTGTTCGATAATATTGTACGTAATTTTATTTTGGAGTACTTAGACTTTTCCTCGTAGGCGATTATCTCAGTATTTTATCGGGGTTATAATCGCGTCGTTTGCCTAAACCGTTGCTTTAACGGGAAATCTTAGAATTTGCATACGGACCCGCTTACCATTAAGGACCCATTACTGCGTTCATTTATCGTATGCAAAGAATTAGAATAGGTAGGAAATACCTGAGTATCTGGCAAAATAGAAAAGACGGTTTAAGAAAACAAAATTAATGTTAAAGTTTTTTATTATTAGTAATGTGGGCGGGCTATTGCCACTTTAGCTTGTGATCCTTGCAGCTATGATGGTTACTCATGTCCTGCTGACTATATTGCGCAGAGAAACACCGAGCATAGCCCTATCCATGGACTGCTGTACAACTTACTTACCTATTACCATAGTTCTTTTAATAAGACCTCGAGAGGACCTATTTACCTCGGTTTTTCGAGCGTTAATCAAATATCCGATCAACTGACAGTCTATTTAAGTTAACATAAATGTTAAATGAAATCCGGATTTCTGATGTCATTGTTAACCTGGTTAGCGTTAGTAAAATACGTAAATTAAGCAAATGTAACAAATTGTTCCTATATTGGTTTTATATTGAACAACCATCAATCGCTTTTATGAATTAACCTTAAAACTATACTCCCACGCCGAGTGTAAGTAACGACTTATACGAAACTATTTTCGCCACTACTGTTTAGGTTGTAATATCTCTTGATTTTCAAATATATTGCACAGCATTTTCAATCGACTTCAAAAGGAGGTTATCAATTCGAATGTATGTTTTTTTTTGTTTCTATGTTTCGCAATATCTTCGCTGGATTGTAAATCAATTATGATGATTCTTTTTTTTACTGAATAGGGTTTATCTCCTGTTTTTAAAAATATTCCAGCCCTAAGGGTGGGAAAATAGGGGTTGAAGACGGTTGTTTGTTTAAATTCACTGTTTGTATAAATGTTCGACACATTTCCTATAATCTAAAAATTGTTGTTATAATATAAGAAGCAATTTATTACACGTATTACAATATTAGATAAATTACCACTTGCTCGGTGGTAAAAGCACCATCGTAAAAAACCTTCACGTCTGACATATAAGATATAATAAAACATATCATTTGGTGAAAAGGTGAAGTTCTACAACGCGCAATAGAGAATCGTAGCGGACACTTACCGGCTCTGAGACTCTTTCTATAATTTCCCTTTTGACAAATTCATTTGACGACTGTGTGGCTTGGTGGTTAGCGTATCTGAATTCCTGCTCTGCCTGCTCTGAATTCCTCCTCTGAAGCCATAGGCTCTGGGTTCACATCCCAGCAGAAAACAATATTAGTAGAAAAACGCAAAATTACTGATGTGTTGTGTTGTATCTCTAGCAATTCTCAACTTCTGATCTTATCGCAAAATCATTTACACCGAAAATAAGAAGGTAAAGACAGCGGGAGTATAACATTTCCTGCGCAGATGACAACTGCCGATAGTGTTCGGAAGTTGTCAGAGTGGTCGGCAAAGACCACTATTTCCACCAATATTGAGCAAAATTTTTGATTTGCATTTTTATTTATTAAAGCAAACAACAATGCCTGTTTAAAGTTAATAATAACAACATAGCGTACTTTAATATCCGTAACGGCAGTTGAGTAAAGAAAGTTTTCCCATTAATACACATACATAAGGTACGTTACCGCGCTGAGTGTTTTATGTCTATGAAGAAACTGACTCCCCAGTGTTTATAAATATGATTTACTGTTTTTTAACTGAATAGCAACAACAGTTTTAAAGCGCAGAATAACGTTATGACGTTAATTAACTATAAAACTTGAAGAACGCTCTAAACTACAGCTATATATTAAATTGTAAAACGTTATTTTGGCTAATGTTTTAAACATTTTTTAAAATTGGATATTATATGTTGATGTCCTAATCATATCAAAGTTAGTAACATAAGATGAAGGTAGGATCCTAGCTCATTGTATGAATTAACAGCACGTATTGACTTTATAAAATGTATTCAGAATTTAAGTTTTCTGAACGTCTTATGCATATATATTATGCTTAGCTTCTGAGTCGTGAAGTTCGTAATAGTAAACGCAAGCGTGTGCGACGCCATTCCAGTGCACGCGTGTTCTTTAAGTGACGTTGTGGGTTAGATCTTACTAGTTATTCAGTCTAGTCTAGTAGGTTAAGTAAAATAATAGTTCAGAGTCATAGAAAATAAGCTTATTCAAACCTTCATCCGCGGTAATGTAGGCTCACCCTCAGTTTATATTGTGGGACACTCATAGTTCTCAGTTGATGGAGCACGATACCGTTCCTGGGTAAGTGGTGGGTCGCGGCCAGTGTGACTAGTGGCCCGTGGATGAGCAAGGAGGTGACTTGGCCAGGTGTTCTTGCAGGATCGTGTTGCTACTGCTGTGCTATCAAACCTAAGATGTTATGCCGGCCATACGCATAGACGCGTCGAAGGGGCTTCCAGAAGGTAGAAGGAATATAACAAACCTGTAGCTCATACATATCAGCTGTTCCAAAGAGATCTGCTGGAGCTAAGCTAATTATTCGGCAGAAAGAGGAATGACCGGGCATTTTGACCTCTTTTATACTGATGACCACAGATTAGCGTAGTTTGAGCCCGCATGCGATAGATTACAAATTAGGAACATATTGCACTTACGGGTGTACCCTTCAAAATATTTAACAGATTTCAGTAAGAAGTATCATAAGGTATTAATATTTTATTTATAGTTTAGATTAGTAATAAATTAAATTTAGCGTAGAACGCTACAACAACAACATCAGTTGGTTCTGTAGTTTGAGATTTGTCGAATCAGTATCCATATTTGCACTACTTCGAGATACTAGAAATGGAAGCAAGCATTATTAAAAGAATGGGTTTTAAATTAATCTTAGTTAATGTCAAATCCAGAATAGTAAGTATTTAAAATGATTTTCTAAAAATAGTTTGTTGACCTCTATGTCTAACTGTATTTACACACCAGCAGATACAAAATAACTTCGACCGTTTTTAAGGAGTTCAAATTCAAGACAATGCTTTTGTTTCTTCAACGAAATCTCTTTATCTCTTTATGATCTCCTTTATAAAAGTGTAACTAAAACACAGCTGTAGCAGTTTTAAAAAGATTACCTCATTATATCTTTTAATTTCTTCAAATATTTCTATTATATTAGTTTCTTTTAAATGAAGTAACTTTATTTTGAAATTATACACAGTTATAACTTATCTAGTGAACAATAAGTTGCACAAAGATCAATAATTGCTAGTGTAGTAAAGCTGATCCGTCATTGTCTGCTGGTAGTAAAATGCATCAGTTGAACGGATAAAGTTCCCAATTCACGAGTTTTAGAGTGCATGGACAAAAAGCTCGAACTTATCCGGACTATAAAACAAAGGAAAGTAAAGTAGCTCGGGAACACATCCCGACCCTCCACAAGATTGAGTGACGACCTGCACAATGTTGCGAGAAATTGATGGATGCAGGTGGCTCAGGACCGTCCTTTGTTGCAATCTTTGAGGGAGGGCTATGTTTAGCAGTAGACTTGTGGCAGGCTGTAATCATGATGATGATTTTACTTTTAAAAAATACTGAAACATCTTTTAATAAATAACTTTTGTGCGATATGCATATATACAATAGGCATATGCCTAAGAAAAACAATTGTTATATAATAAAAAAGATGAAGAATAAAATAAATTTATATAATAGTAATAATTTTATAGTCGTGATGAAATTTTAAATTTTTGTTAGTATTCACAAAAATGTTAATTATAACATACTAGGTATATCGTAGTAACAAGCCACTTCTAGTCGAGCAGACTAGTATTTTAATATATCTGTGCGATGTTCATTTATGACCAAGATTGTGATAGTGTGGGTAGTAGTTATAAAAATGTTACACAGTATTATTTGACTACCCTCCTAAATATACTCTCAAGTGATGATTTTGTATAAGTATAAATAATATTCTCATGTTAATAAATGTAAATAGACGATTCGTCTTGTCATTGTTATAGTATCTAAACAGAACTGCTCTTAATATTATGGTAATATTTTTTTTCTCTTATACAGTAAACGAGGGAAGAGTAAACAAACAAGAGTTTATGCTCTTGATGTTTTCGAAAGTTTGAGCTCGGGTTGTTTTATGTTTAAAACCATCGGCAGGTTTTCCTTACAAATATAATTAGTAGCTCCAACTAGGTCAGACTGTGTTTGAAAACAAATATTCAGAAGGATCAACCCATAGTTAAGATGTTATATTGATATATTAATAATAGTTACTTCTTTTTGAGGTAGCCTGGCGGTCAGGGCGCTCACTTTAGTTTCATAGAGCGCAAGTGACCTGGGTTCGATCCCGGTGCCGGCACCACTAAAATTGTTAAAATCAATTTTAAGTCCTGCATTTACCACGTGCTCAGCAGTGAAGGAAAACATCGTGAGGAAACCTGCATGTCTGAGAAATAATAAAAATATTGTTTTGAGGATATGTGAAGCCCGCCAACCCGCCCTGGAGCAGTGTGGCGGGCCCTTTCCGGCTCCTGAACCCTCTCTGATACTCGTATTTGACACCACAACTCTCTCAAATATTGAGAGGAGGCCTTTGCCCAGCTGTGGGCACTTACAGGCTGCTACATTACTTTTTTTTTACTTCTTCTTTCGCTTGTTTCTTCTCCGTCAGAGGAATCTCATTACGAAACGGTTGTCATTATAAAAATAAATTACAATTACCAAAAAAGACACATTTTATTTTTTTACATCAAATAAAGAACTTTCATTCGTTCAACCAATGAATATACAACAATGAAAACTTTAAAAATGCTTTAATAAAATCATAAGCATCGTTTTAAGAATGCATCAGTTCTTTAATTTTTAAATTTATTCGTCCATTAAAATGTAAATTATGTAGCAAACTTGTATATATATAATTCACATTTCAAGTGGGTTTATTTCCACTCCTGGCTCTAAGTCCTCTCAAAAGTAAGAGAACCTTTGCCCAGTTAAAGGATATTTAAAAACTGCTTTTAATTTTAATAAAGACTTAGTCTTCTTTTTCAACATCAGCCTTTATAGTTTGTTATAATCCTCTCCCAATAGGAGATTGTACCATAATTAAGTGAAGTTAGCCGTCACTCTAAGAGCAGTGAACCGTAACTTCGAAGAGCGCGAGTGACATGGATACAATCCACCATTGATGTCTGCACCACTAAAATTTTTAATAACAATTTTAAGCGATTAATATGCCACATGCTCGGCGGTGAAGAAAAAACATCGTGAGGACACCTCCATGTCTGAGAAATAATTGAAAAATATTATTTCGAGAATATGTTAAGACCGCCAACCCGCACTGGAGCAGCGTAGCGGGTCCTTCCTGGGTCCAAAACCTTCTCAGATATTTGAGGAGGCTTTTGTCCAGACATTAAGAATCATAATGATTATTATCTAGTAAAAATGTGGGTCGGTATAACTATGTGCGCGAGATTAGATGTATCTTTTATGTTATTTATTTCATATATAATATTGAGAGGGCTCGCCACATGTCATGTCACAGATGCTTTAATAATAAATAATTTTACTTGCTTTATGCATTTATGCTGATTTAGCAACGTGCGAAATAAGAATATAAAAAAAAAATTGTTTTCAATATTGTTAGAACTTCCATATTGTGCATATATGTATTGTACTTGTGTGTACATAAATGATTAAATAAATAAAGTAAATAAACAAGTATTTTATGTAATCGGTAGATTATTAGTCGCAGATATTAAGCGTATTTTAGCCATCATTTAAGTTTATACTATATTGACATTGTCGAGTTTTGAAGTGCCAATGGAGTAATGGTATGAGGTGTGAACTGGAAAAAATTAAATTGCTGTTTTGTCTATTATCCTTGTCTATAGCCTAGTTCGAGAATTTAACAAAATTTTAGTAACGATATTAGTATTACTAGTTATTACTAACAATAAGAAAACAGCGTAAATACCGATCGATTTACACTAGAGAATTTATAGATTAAATTTATAGATGTGTGGTGTACTTACACACATACACATATATATACTACTTACACACATACATATATATCATTTTCACACATTATTTAAGTACATTCATCTCACAATTATTTAATACACCGATTGTCCTTTAGACGGCGCGCTCTCGGGCAAAAGTTTTTTTTGCAAGATAACGGTTCGGCACTCAACAACGGCTGCGCCTGCGCCATTCGATCTCCAGACACGATATATGCTAACACCCGTCGCTTGTTGCAACTCCGCCGCGCTTACGCTTTGTTAAATCGCTTAAACCTATACCATTGTGCTATTTCTACCACTATAAACTATCTCTCTGCTTGTGTAAAGCTGTGTTATCTTTCCCTCTCCTTTTGGTTTTGTTCCGTGTGCTATATTGTGTTTGTGTGAATAGTAAACTTTATATTTCGTGTATTTGGACTTATTAACCAACAACCTCCCATACACGCACCCGACTACAGATGATTATGACATATGATGATTGCATATTCACTTTAAATTGTCAACAAAAAAAACGTAGAATGATACCAAATATATTACTAAGCTATGATCGATAGTGATTTATCCCGTAACATGAATGTGCAACGCCTTTGTTCCCACTGGTGTAGGTCCTAAGGGCATCTGTTACACTCCACTTAACATAGGTAAAGTGACAAAGCCAATCGCTGCTTCCAAAATAATCCAAATTGTATGCAAAACATCGTAAAATGAATGTAGAAGGAATTCAACAACTCTTCGCATGTTGCATGTATGTAAAATAGAATTTCTATTGTATGTACAAGTTACGACTTATGGTCGAATACCATAGATTGTCTTACTGAAAAGAGCTTTGTTTGTTAATTTGGTTTTTATTTTTACTTTATGTCGTTTACTACACTAGTCGTCGAACAAAAAGTAGTAAAAGTTATCAGTAACCACAGAAAAACAGTATTCAGTCTTTAGCCACGTTCGCCTAGTGGTTAAGAGATCTGCCTTCGAATCAGGAGACGTGAGTTCGATCCCATGTTTAGAGGTCGCATACCAATGAGTTTTTCAAAACTAATGTGCAATTTGTATCGTTGGTTTGGGCATTTAGAGGGCGACAGGCTCACCGCCTGTCACGTTATCCCGATCAAGCTCTGATGGAAATGTCTTGCCCTTTTACCACCCCAGTGTTGGGTACGGTCGTGAGAGTTTATTATTATTTTTATTATTCAGACTTTACAATGAATTCGCCTGCGATCAACAAACGTGACCGTATACATAAAATAATAATATAGGGGATATCAAAATATATTTCGACGTAAAGACATACATACGAGCAGGGACAGCGTGTCTAGCCTTTCCCAGCCTTTTTTTTTAAATGCAATGCTATTTATTACGTAACATTACTAATATTCCTGTTAACCATCCAACTAAGCATCACAGCTTGTATCTGGAGTGGTTTACGATAATATTCGAATAGCGGGCTCGAACCTATTGCAGTCATGTTTCGTAGTCCGCACCCAAACCCATTTGGCTTTGAGTGGCTTCAAAATCTTTTCAAATATTTACACGATACTATCGCAAGCAGTATTGCGTTCACGTTCAAATTTTACTTCTTATAAAATAAGCACTCGTGACTGCTCGGGGTAGACAGAGATTATATTACGGATGAACATTTGGGACTTTGTTGTCAAACAGGCTTTCACAATGTACTTTTCGTTTCTTCAAGAGATAGAAAATCACGGGGGGCGAGCTGAAGCCTCTTGCATACCCTCATCCACTTTAAATTAACATGTTATAACTCATGACGTATTGCAAGATCGTATATTATATTATTATGACTAGTTAAGTAATAAGAAGACTATTAGGTTTTTATAATAAAAATAGAATCTACTACCATCATTCTTCCCATTAGTTTTATAGGAGGCGATCGCGAGAAATACCTTGAACATTTTGTTGCAGTCACAAAAAAAATTATAAAAAAAAAATCGTAAAGTCCGGAGAGATAAAAAGTGTGTTCCGAATGGAAATAGGAGTTACTTATATGTGTATTTCGATCCACTGCCCTCCCTTTGTTCTGAAAGTTTAATTAAGGAGTACCTCTAATGCCGCCGAAGGAAAGCCCTGGGAGAATAATAGTGACGGTACGCGGTGGCAGAGCCATGGGACAGATCCATCAGTGAGGGCTGGGAAGGCTGGTATACACTTTTCTGATGTGGTCCCTATGGTCTTCTAGTGGCAACGTCGGTCTTTCCGTTGCCCGCCCGGCGCGGTCCATGATCACCTACGCCTTAACGTCAGGAAGAGATGGAGCAAGTTTCTTCGTTCTTCGTGCACCAGAGACGTTATTCGGTTGGGTTTATTCAGACGGATAGTACAGCATCAATCAGGCGCCAGAGTCTAGTACGTTAAACAACGGAGTGCACTACATGCTGGTGGATTGACAATTGGAGCAAAAATTTTGCTATATTCCCCTTTACTGTACTTACTCGATGTCATCATTATCATCTTCATTCCAGCCTATTACAAGTCCACTGCTGAACATAGGCCTCCCTCAAAGATTGCCACGAAGCTCGGTCCTGAACCACCTGCATCGTATGTCTTACTTGGTGTAAGAGGGAATATTACTACTAATTTAATTTAACTATTATTTACGCCTCATGAGCGGGTAAAGAATAAGAGGAATTAACCTACGTCGTAACAGAAAATCGAATTTTTACTTTTAAATCACACATATTAAATTTAATTCTAATTTCTATAAATAAAGAATATATAGAGGTAAATTTATTTTATTAATAACTATAAATTACTGAAGTCATGGTAGCTTTTTCGTATCGACACGCAACATGCAAAAGCACTCGAAACTAAAAACTTTTTAAAACTGTTTTAGCGCACTAGTCGGTAAAATATATAATAAATTAATAATAATAATAAAATGCGACCACTAGCATAAACAAAGCAAATACAAAATTTAATTGTACACATTTTTTAAGCACTTACTTTCTCAATAAACTTTATCATCATCATTAGCATAATTTCTGCCTGTCACAAGTCCACTGCTAAATCACAGGTTCTCCCACTTAGAGCGCCAGAAAAGTCTTCCCGCCAAGCTGTACTCGTCTCTTGACTAAACTATTGGTCGATGTTGGTCTTGTATACTCGTGGTTCGATAATATCTTCCAGCTACGAATATCTAGACAATTTCTAGGATAATGTCAACAACAACGGGTATTTATGACACTAAACTCACTCGAATATTGTATGACGTCGGTATCAAATTTTAATTACAAAATGCAGCGAATTAAAGTATATAGAGATGCTGTTACGCCTTTAAAAGTATTTTTAATATAATAGATTCCACGCATCACAATAAATACTGACAATCAAGTCTAAAATAAAAAAAAAAAAAACAAATTTGATAATGAAATAAAAGCAGACAGTTTAAATCTGTATTGCAATATCTGTGGACGGTGGAGTGTGCCTTCGGCTACCTCCAATACCTCTAATTTACAGGGCAGGCCTTAGTACTACTCCGGTGGAGACGGCCCATTCGTGAAACAGCAAAAGCCCCCGTTCTAGACTACCACCTTCTAATATTGAAAGAATATCATAACGAATAACAATTTATTCTGGATAAAAGCCTCTGGAATGCTGCAGGCTGGTGTTATTCCACGTGTCGTCGCTATGACACCAGGTTAAACGTGATTTGTTGTGGTCACTATCATATCATAAGTGAGGTGGCTAAGTACGTGGTAGAGCCAAGTGGTAGCTTTTGCTAATGCTGGAAAGGACCGGCTCGACCGGGGTAGTACCACGACTGGGCAGAATACCGGCGTGAAGTAGAGGCCTCTTGTACTTCTGCGTTTCGTAGTGAGGTAGCCGCATATGCACGATAACGCTGTCACAAACTCACAGGGGTCAGCGCAATGGCCGCCTGGGATATGCTGCAAAGAAGAGCTCTTAGAAAATGTTCTGAAAATCTGGTTACAGCAGACCAAGTTTAAGTTATTTTAGCATCGCAGTAGGACCTGGGACAGCATGCCTCAACAGTATATTGATCAGCTTATTCTGAGCATACATAACCGATGCAGGTACGTGAGGAATGTCGTGGGTGCTTTTCCTGTTATTAATCTCATCTTAATTAATAGCCATTATCCCAAAAACTTAAAAAAAAATCCTTAAAAATCCAATATCTCATTTAACATTTTTACTTTAAATTTAAACTTACATAATCTACAATTTTAACAATTGTGTTTTATTTTTCTTTATGAAATATGAAATCGTATTTAACGTCAATGTTTTACAAAAATAATGAAATGTTTTTTGATATTCATTCATTTGCTATTAAAATATCCCTAAACTATGTTGAGTTATAATATTATGAGATACCCAAAGTGGTAAACGTATTTTCAAATATCCCTAACATATAGTGTCATAAATATGATTTAAAAATGTTATTCAGTTAAAATATTAACACCTAAGGCTCCCCGTGACCACGGCTGCTGTAAAGCACTCGAAACGTCGGGAAAGTAAAAACAAAAATTCAACGCGATAAAATCCGTAAATAATAGTTTAATTTAAAATGTGTAGTGCCCGCATAATATAAGAAATCACTATTAAATATTATTTTGATATTGTCAATATACACTAGTATTATTTAAGTTAAGAAGATAACAACGAAACGTAAGTTATTTCCTCTTATTCACTGATACGCGAGAGGAAACGGAAATAAAACTCTTTATCAGGGGCTACAAGAATGAGGCTAACTCACGGAAGCGTCCGCATTCGTTTCTAACAAACCTTTTTACAAATATAAATAAAAGAACAGACGTTTTTATATAATTATATTCAGATATTTTTTCAAATATTGAAAGAGAGTTCTATAACAATTTCTTATTATAGACACTTTTAAACAAAGGGCAATGACCTACGTTTGGTAACAAAAAAATAGGGTTCCGTAAGAATTGTACAGTGGTTGTAAACTTTATTTCAATAACCTTTTCACGTGATTATTATGCGTAGGTCTGCCCATGCGAAGCCAGCGCACTTCGCTAGGCACATATAGAAAATACAATTCTGTATCC
The DNA here is from genome assembly GCA_029286595.1 of Bhutanitis thaidina. Lineage (NCBI taxonomy): Eukaryota > Metazoa > Arthropoda > Insecta > Lepidoptera > Papilionidae > Bhutanitis > Bhutanitis thaidina. Next base: position 3,431,623 of record JAGSMS010000003.1, read on the forward strand.
GCCACCAATCCAATAATTTCTTTGTATAAAACAACTGCTAAATAATGTATGAACTATCTCTCATGGGTAATCAACTAGTGAGACCTGATACTAATACGCGATAGATATTTTCATTTAAAGATCTAGAGTGCATGCAGTGTTATTTTAATATTTCATCACACAAGAGTAGGCACTGCAGTAAGATAAATATAATACTCTAATTATATGTTATAACTATATATTATTCGACGTACATAATTTATTTTTTCTGTTGTTATTATTGTCAATTCCCTGTTCTTTTTTAACTGACTATATTTCTTACCGGCCTGTAAATCTGATAACCTTCTCGCTCGGTAAACGATGGTGATGATATTGATAGCTGATGAGAAGTGATTACCATCACCCACGTACGTCTGCAATAACAGATGGGCTGTAGATAGATTTTGGTGATGGGAGAGAAGATGGGGAAGGGAGTTTTAGAGGCGGAAGTGGGTGTTTGATTACCTCACTAACCGAAAAAAACGCAGAAGGACAAAATGACTCTACTTCAAGCCGATATTCTGCGAGGCCGTTCAACAGTAAACCGCCGCTTGGATCTACCACGTGAGATTCACTCTTGTCATAAGAGATCCATTTCTCATCGCCTGGCATATTTTTTTTAAATGGGTCGGTCCATTGGCACACAACAGGATTCATGAGTTTTCTACAACTTAGCGTTGAAGCGTTTTTTAATGAACCAGTTTTTTTTAAACCAGGTTAAAATAGTTATGTAATCAATACTTAATTCTTCAGCAAAACCGTGACTACTGTTACAGCGATCTTGCTTCATTTTTTCTAATAGGGCATCCATTTTGTCTGTAACATGGGGATCAATACGTGCTTCATCTAATTATATATAAATATATATATATTTTCATATATATATTTTCATATATATATATATATATAGCACCAAAATTTACTTTCTTTTGAAAGGTAATATTATAAATGATTCGAATTTCCTCGTTAAATTCACAATTTTTCTCAAACTGAAATACTATGAAAAAATGGGGAAATTTTTTTTGGTGATTTTATTTTTTCCTCTTTTAAATGTCATCTAATGACGTTAAAACCAGCCAGGTAAAAACAGTATAACCAAAGAGATTTTTTTTTTGATTACAACTTTTTTTACGCACGAAATAAAAAAAATATTTTCCCTTCCTATTATAATTTATTTGTATGGCGCATAAAATAAATAGCGTGGCGTACATAATATTTAGAGAATCAATTTACGTTTGGACATAAAATTGTATTCCAGAAATGAAGTTCAATCAAACTGAAAGTAATTAATGGGCATTTTGTCAGAGAATCCGCTTTTAAAGTCGAAAAAATATCCGTCCCCCGGGGCAACGAGATGATGGACAGAAAAAAGCAATTATCATTTAGCTTTCAGGGAGACATTCTAACATTTATACTGGCATCCAATTATGTTTTTAATATTATATAAGTGTCCATAGCACATTTTGAAATTATTTGTAATGAAATGAGGATGTATATATATACAAAAGTTCACTATAATTAAGATGGAGTAACCAGCTAAAACAATAGGGGTTCCATTACTTGATAATAAACTGTTTCTAGTTTCAAAAGAACAAAAGGACATTGTATTTGCAACTCAATAGCATCAGCACTCTGAAGGTACTCTACTCGGTACTATTAGCTACCATTCGTGTAGTATTTATAGTACATAGTTGAAAAATAATTACAGGCTGTAAGTGATGTAGTAATATACATATTACATTTTTATCACACAATTATTATACAACGTTTGCAATACAATCAATTACGTGCACGTAACAAATATAAAGACGATACGTTCATAATATGTGAGCCATACGGTAAACCTTGTACTGTATGACAGCTTATATATGTATTCGATGAAGTTATTGCTGTTAGCCGTTTTGGCTTTTACAGCTTCATAGGTTTGCGCCTGCGTCCTTGAGGCCGCGGGCGTTTATGCTTTAAGTAGATGTACAGGAGTACATCTACTGCTTACCTCTTTATGGTAAGCAATCTAAGGACCGTCCGAAGGAGGTTCGGGCCTCGTCTCGGACGGTCGTGGTGTTTCGGTAGTAATGGGCGGTAAAGACGGCCCTGAATCCCGGGTGCACGGTGTGTACGCGGGTGTTTGATTTGCACGATACGCTCTTACGCGTCGGCGGGGGATTGTGTATGTGACTCTACTCCTAACTGTATGTACAGTGTGTTCAGGTTGAGTAGTGTTAACCGAAACTAGTTCAGTTTGTCGATCTGGCGGTGCTGTTACGTCTTCCGGGTCGTCTAATACGTTACGCGGGTGACGGTGACGCACCGTTGCGTTTAACATCGGGGAATATTTGTTGGCGTTTACCACCAGCGGGTTAGGGTGTACGGCGGCCGATTCGAAGTAGCGCCGTGACGTTTCTCTGAAGACTGCTTTGATCGTCGGTATTTTACAGTCCTTGTGTAAGTCATCGTTACGCTGGTACCAGCTTGCACCGGTGGCGCTACGCAGAAACTTATTTTGGACGGTCTGTAGCGAGGCGATGTGTGTTTTCGCCGCGTGAGCGAAGGCTACCGAGGCATAGGCCATGATAGGTCTTATGCAAGCCTCGTATAGGAGTATTTTGTGTCTAAGTGACATCTTGCTTGAGGAGCAGATCATTGAATGTAGGTGGCCTGCGACGAAAGCGGCCCTGTTCCTGACTGTCCTAATATGGGGGGGCGAATGTCATCGCCGCGTCTAAGGTTACCCCTAAGTATTTCGCCTTCCTTTCCCAAGGGATCGGTCGGTCAAATAGGGTGATAGTGCCTAATTTAGTAATTCGTAATTATGATTGGCCGTGCTCGTTCCCCTTGTGAAGAGAACTCCTACGCTTTTTTCGGGATTAACCTTAATTCTCCATTTCCGGAACCATTCGCCAAGACGATTGGCAGCGGCTTGGAGTCGTAAGGTGATGCGACCTTTGTGGCGGTCGGAGAAGTATAGGGCCGTGTCGTCCGCGAATAGTGCGAGGTTGACCTGGGGCTCCTTTGGAATGTCACTCGTGTACAGTGAGAAGAGGATTGGGGAGAGGCAGGAGCCTTGAGGGACTCCGGCTTTCAGAGGGCGGATTGAGGATCGCGTGCCCTCTACTCGATAGCGAAAGGTGCGGCTGGACAAGTAGGCTCGTAGGATGTGCACGAGCCTGTCTGGGATATTGAAGTTATACAGTTTATAGATTAAACCGTTGTGCCAGACTTTGTCGAATGCCTTTGCGACATCGAAGTGTAGTGCTCCCGTCCTATTGGGCTTGGGGGAGCGGTTTAGGTTTTTTAATATGTGCTCCGTTAAGCGGTGTACTTGTTGGACGCACGAGTGTTCGGAACGGAAGCCGAATTGCTCGTCTGGAATTATGTTGTTCTCAAACACAAATTGTCTGAGTCTTTTCAGGATTATTCTTTCATAAATTTTCCCCATAGAGTTGAGGAGACTTATAGGGCGATAGCTGGAGGCGAGGTTACGGGGCTTGCCTGGTTTTGGAATGCCTATGACGTCTGCCTCTTTCCAGGCATCCGGGAAGGAGCAGCTGGCGAGGAGTACGTTGAAGATGTTTGCCAGTAGGCATAGTGGGGCTGGGAGAGTTTTAAATACCCTGTTGCTTATACCATCCATTCCGGGTGCTGACCGGTTTTTCAGGTTGCTTACTATCTCAGAGACTTCTTTGGGTGTCACTGGCTCTAGTGGATCGTCCACTGGTGGTAACGCGTCCCTACGTGTTACTTCCTCGTCCACCTGCCGCAGGTGGTCCGGATCTGTTGGTTCACGCGAGGGGGTGCATTGGCTCTCTAGACTGTCCGCGAGGCATTCGGCCTTTTCGCTGTCGTCGAAGGCTAGCGTGTCTAAATCGGGGCGTAATATCGGGGGCATTGTTGCCACGTTCTCTACTTTGAGAGATCGGGCCAGCTGCCAGTAGGCAGTATGCGATGGCTCGATGTCTCCAAGGAGAGAATCCCACCTAGTGTTCCTAAATTCAGTGATGCGCTCTTTTACTTGCCTCTGTAGGCGTCGCATGGTTTCGCGGTTTTGTTCCGTTCTATAACGGTCATGTGCTCTAATAGCTGCGTTTTTTCTCCTAATTAGGCGTCTAAGACCTGCCTGGAGCTCCATGTGTCGAGAATTCGACTCAGGGACCGTCCTTTTGGATTCTTCGACGGCTGACTTGAGATGGTCTTGAGATGGTGGATGGATGTTCGAGGGTACGCCAGTCCACGATGGTTTTGGTCTGAGGGACCTCACCATGCGGCTGGCCCAGCTTGAGTAAGACCGGTCTGTGGTCTGAGTCGAGTTCGTGAAGCGTATCTATCGAGTTAATAGCTAGGCTTACGTCTTTAAGAATCGCGAATTCGAGTACGTCCGCCGCGTGAGTGTGGTACGTCGGATATCTCGTATGCGAGTCGGGTGCGATTACGTCTAACAAGTAGCGGTCCCGTATGTCGGCGAGCACGTTGCCGTTTGTATTATTGACGCGCGAGTTCCAGCTGATGTGTTTGCTGTTTAGGTCGCCGCCTATGATGACGGAGGGGCCTAGCTCTGTTAGCTTCCTAAAGTCTGACGAATGGTTTTGTTTAGCGGCAGATAGGCTGATACTAGAACAAGCGGCCTGTGGCCGGTTAGCGCTATTCTACACGCGGAAACTTCGATTGTTATTAGGTCGGGAGGGTCGAGCGGTATGCAATGCAAGGACCTTTTGAAGTAAATCAGGGTGCCGCCTTTGGGGGACGTTAACCTGTCATTACGGATGATATTGTAATTTGCTATTTTGGGATCGCGATTGCTAGGCTTCAAGAAGGTTTCTTGCACTAGCATAATGTCGACGTTGTGATCGCGAAGATTCGTCTTTCTGCGTTTTGAGGCCGTTTGCGTTGAATGCAGCGACAGTCAGAGAGCGCGGTTTTAATCTTCCTACTGCGTTAGCCATTGGAATAATTAATGTGTGTTAAATTTGGGCATGACGCGGGTTTAGGCGCATTGAAACGACCAGATCGCGTCGATAGTGGGCATGTGTTCAATGGTGGCCATGAGTTTGCCCTGGGGTGTCGTTGCCTCGCGTAATTTGCGGGCCAGGATTGACAGATCAGCAACGTTGATGTTGTTGATGAAGCCGCATACTAACGAAAAGTCGGCGGCGAAGTTTGAGGCGCCTTGAGGCGCGGGAGTGGAGGCCGCAGGTCGTGAAGCGACCGCGCTCTTTTGAGTATAACCTAGGGGTTAGGCCCAGGCATTGGCTTTCTGCGTGAGTTCAGCAGTGGGATTGGCAGGCGCTGGCTTGGCAGGCGCTGGTTTGGCAGGTGCTGGTTTGGCAGATGCCGTTTTGGCAGGCGCTGGCTTGGCAGGCGCTGGCTTGGCAGGCGCAGGAGGTTGGGACCGTGGAGCCCCGGGGCCCTTCCTACGACCGTTCTTTTGGGTGCCGCCACGCTGTCTCTTTCGCGGCGCTCTGTTGCAGCCGCGATAATTCGCGGGATGCCCCTGTTCGCCGCACAAGACGCAGCTTGGCGGTTCGGTTGCGTCGCGCGTGCGCTCGCACTCCGGAGTGCCGTGGTCACCGATAAAACAATTTCTGGCCGAATGGCCGTATAGTTGGCAGCGGTGGCACTGATTTATGATGCCTTTGTTCCGCGGTGCCTCGATGGATAGGTTGGTAAGCTTACAAATCGCTTGGATGTTAAAGATAGCCTTGCCTTCCGGGGACAGGTCGAGAATGGCTAGGACCAAGTCGTACGGCGACTTTTTCTGTGGGTGGTACATTCGGTGTACCTCCTGCACAGGGATACGCGGATTCCTTGAGCTGTGGTCAGCCATACTGGCAGGTCGTTCCAGTGACCTTTGTCCTGGAGTATGATCGGCGGCGGGGGTTTGGGCGCGCGGGCGTTGGGTTTTGACGCGAGTCGGTTTGCTTGAGCGGACTTTGCCGGTTTGGTTTTGGATTCCCGCTTCGCTATTGGCTGGCGGGTTTGCGACGCAGCCTTTTTGGCTGGCGTGCCTTTCGGCGATAACGACGAGTCCGAGTTAGGCTCGTCCTCGTTTTTAGCGGCGCGTTTTTTCGCCTTTCTTCTGACGACGACCGTGAAGCCGTCGTCCGGAGAGGCGTCCTCAACTTCCATGTCGGACCCGGAGTCCGACAGGTACGCGGCGTGCCCGTTGGCGGCGGGCGACGCGGGAAGGCTAACTTCCGTGGCTACGGGCGACTCAGGGGAGGCGTCCGGAGAGAGGGGGCTGTCCGTGTCGAACGCCGCGCGCGAGGCGACCTCGGTGTTCGATCCCAGCCGGAAAGCTTCGTATTTTACCCAGATATCTGGGAATGCGAATTTAACGAACTTCGCTAGTTCGGAATCGGAGTTTGCGCAATGGGCGGCCATCTTGTCGGCGTCGGCCATTTTGGTCGTGTCGGCCATTGAATGGCGTGTGTGAGATTCTAAACCTCCCTACCTAAGGCAGGGAGGTGTGTGCCTACTGGTTCTATACCCCGCGCTTTTAGGTGCGCAGGGATGAGTACCTAGCTGTTGCCTAGCGCAACAAGCGACACAGAAATTTTGAAACAGCCGCCTCTGAGGCGAGAATTGTGTACGAACTACTTACAGGGCCGGAGCTCAGTAGCACTACACTTTCACAGCGGTTTCCCGCGAACACTGGACACTATTTCTACTGTCACTTGAATTGGCTTCTCGTGAGCACATGGGTGCTGTTTGAGAGAACGTCCACTTCGCACGGGCGCGCGTCGCAGACTGAGTGTATGACAGCTTTCGTTGACTTTGGCTTTTATGGGTAAACTTATGTTAGGCATATGAACAAGAAGTTGTAGAAAAAGGGTAAATTCACACTGAAAAACAAGCGGGGCGCAGCGGCGCGAGCAGCGGTTGCGGCACGCAGTGCTCTATATTTATGTCTTCAAAAAATGTTTCTTATAAATCCATTTGTCTGAATGGTACGAGAGCAGAAGAAGGAGTAGAACTTTGCAGACCTATGACGAGCAGCAGAATCCAAATTGCGAGCAGGCTGGTGTAATTGCCAATTCTCCAGCCAAGCACGGGAATTACGGCGGATTCTCTGTTCGGAAAAATTTTCAGAATTGGACCTCTAAAGAAAAAGATAAATATTAGAATTAAAAAAAAGAGCATCAAATAAAATTAACGTTTTTGGAAAAAAAAAAAATCTGGCTAGTTTAAAAACTGTGTGTTGAAAACTTAGTAAATTTTTGAGAAGTATTTATTGAAATATTATTGAATATTGAAAATCGCAGATCAGCGCTTTTGAGGAATTATCGATCGTAGATAACATCTTAATAAAGAAGGAAGGGAAGAATAGGGTTGAAACAATATTAAGAAAGCATTTTCAAAGCTAATGGAAATTTTTAATAATCTTTTTTTTTGTTCTTGTCACGACGTACCTTAAATTTATATAGTTATCTCATAATAAATATGTAACGGTAATATTCATACAGTAATAAGTAACATTTCGTAAAGCCCATGGAATCACAGAATGCATGATTGTACTTAGTATTATATAAAGTGTGGACTGGATATATGTTTGCACTAATCGCCTTCAGCTGTGATTCGAACCCCGGACCCATGTTGCAGCAGCCAGGTCTTGTAACCACTAAGCCACGCGGACGTCAAATAGCGTTTGATTATAACAATTATACAATATTTGATTACTCTAAAGACCGTGAATATTTACATATAATATTTAAAGTTTACTAACGTAATAATGACTGTATTTGACACTTGAAATCAGGAATTTGATTAAATTTTAACACTTTGAATAACATAAAGAAGCTATTTCAGATTGTTAATAGCAAACTTGTAACTTGTGAGGTACAAGCTACGGACTCCGTCTATCAAAGTACTTTCTCTTCCCTCAGAAAATTATTTCAATAGACCGAGTTTTAATAGCCCTTTCTGAAACAACTTCGAATTATATTTTATATTATCAAATGCTCAATTATTTTTCATGTACTCTTAATGAAATAATATTCGAATAATATTATAAAGTAAATATTACGAATAAATTGTAGTTCAGGTTCAATGCCCTCTAACTCTTTGGTACCTACGAATGACAGAGAAATTATACGTATATTTTAATTTTAATATAAATATATTGACTTCTATATTACTGATAATTATACTTTTTCTGTAATCATATATATTTCTCTACAATACAGGAGAAATCCAAGATAAGATTTATTTAAACGTCTTCGAACAATACTATTTTACACAAGTCTGCCAGGAATAAAATCAAATTACTCATTGCGCATTAATCCAGTAAAGCATTTTTTCAACGTGGTAGAGCCAAGCGGCGGCTTTACCTGCTACTCGAATGGGCCGGCTCGACGGGTTGATACCATGACCTCGCAGAATAGCGGCGTGAAGTAGAGGCTTCTTGTGCCTCTGCGTTCTGGTGAGTGAGGTAAACGGAGGCCCCCTCCTCCTCCTCATCCTCCCTCCTATCTCCCAAATTCCCTTAAAGGCCGGCATGTACGTGGGATGGTACGCTAATTACTTAGTATCAATTGAACCTCTTGCCCGTTAATAAAATAAAGTTAATAAATATACGATAATAATAAATATATAAATAAGTTAATAAATATACGTAATTACATTAATTTTTAAAGATTTTAAATTTTAACTTTTGTTAGTAAATAATAACTTTTCTGCATTTATGTATTATTATTGTATTGATGATTATTATTAAATATTTAGTGTAATATTGGTAAGTATATGTGTTTATATGTTTGTATGTGTGCATATTTAAATATATTTAGACATTGCATTTAAACATTTAGCAATATTGTATAATATGTGTAGGTCTTTGCCCCGCTGTAGGCACTTACAGGCAGCTACTTTGTTTTACTTTTTGTTTTTGTTTTTTTTCATTGCTAATCATATTAGTTAAGATATTATGTATTAATTAAGTACACAACTACCTACTTGTATAATAATAATAGTTTTCTCTTTCCTCAAGGGTTTGCTGGAAGAGAACTCTGCTTAGGGTTAAGCTCGCCTTTGTACATTTATATTGTTTATTATTAAAATTGTAAATTTATCATAATGTGTACAATGAAGAATAAAAAAAAAACTTCATCCAAGCAATCTTTCCACTCTTCTGTATATAATTTCGAATGCTTGGGAACTATGTCAAACTACGAATGAGCTTGAGAAAGTTTCTCAAAAATCTCGTATCAATAGTTAAACTCGGATAAAAAGTTAAAAGTTGTTTTCTACATTAACAAGTTCCAAACGAACTATTTGCCTAAGTTTTCGAATATTAAGTTTAAAAATTTTGTCGGTATGTATTGGTTAGTAAAAAATCACGCAAATAGATAAGCCGTTAATCGGACGGTTAACTTAGAATACCATCATTCATTTCATCATTTCAGCCACTTCATAAGCCCACTACTGAATGAAAGCCTCCCCCAAAGATTGCCACAAAACTTGGTCCTGAGTTACCTGCATCCATCGACTTCCTGCAATATTGTACAGGTCGTCAGTCAGTCGTCACTTTGAGGGAGGTCGTCCCACACTGCATGTGCCTGTGGCAACGTGGTTACCAGTCGAGAACCTGTGTTCCCCACGGTGGTCAGTTCTGCAAGCTTTGTGGTCGGCCCGTTGCCACTACAGTCTGCTGATCCTGACGGCTATGTCGGTTACCCTAATTCTGCTGCGGATATCGTCGTTGTCGACTCCATCGCGCAGAGCAACACCGAGCATAGCTCTTTCCTTAGTCCGCTGAGCAACTTTCAGCTTCCTCATACGGTCTTTGAATAATGTAAGTGTGCCACAAAATTAAGGATATTACATTAAGAATTATGTTATCTTTTAAATGTTATGGGTATGGTATATGGTGTCGACGTAAGAAGATCTATCATCCCATTTGACGGTAGGCAGAGCTACCGGTTGCCTCGTGGTCAATACAACATTTTCCGCATTAAACAAGGAACGATGAAACGTGGAAGGGATGTTATCGGATAGGTCGTTAAAAATTCCATAGACAATAATGGTTACTGACAATTATTATTGTCTCTTGTACTAGTTTTACAACACATTTTATACATTCACATTACTAACCGAACGGTTTTCTTTTTCTTTTTCTTGCTTTTGTTTCGATCTTCGCTACTGGGTTAAGGTAAGCCGAAACTGTTGTGAAACGAGTACAAGAGGCAATAGTAATTGTCACTATGATGATGTTTCACCAAGTGCAATGGCAAATATAAATGAATAACTGTTACAATAATACAATTTCGAAAACCAATACGTATTGTACCTCTATGTATAACCCATGACTTTGCTAATATTTTGAATACAGAAAAGAATAACAATATCGAGTAAATAATGTCGCACGCTTTTCTTATGTTTTGTCAGTTTGATAAGTCCACTGTAGAACATATGCCTTTACATAATGGCGCCGATATGCGTCGAATCACATTTTGCTAATTTTCTTATACCACACTAAGCATGCACTATTTTACTTTTTATTTATTCAAGTTTCTCGCTTGCTGTGTTCGCTTATATTTTTAAATTTCCTTTAATCAGTACGTATTAAATTAATGGACGAGGTAGATTACTATCAATTAATTTACATGTTCCATAAAATATCTCGCTGGAAGTGAATTACTGCATCATTTACATTTAAATGAAACGGAACCGGCTGAAACTGCTCAATTTGACTTCAATCTGTGACTGCAATCTGTATAAGTTGATGCTACTTCGTGAATTATTCGATACTTGTTACTGTCACCTAACAAATGTGAAGACAACAAAAACTTTATAACGATTTTGTTATGAATAAATTATGTTCCATTATATTTCATATAAGAGAAGCTTAGGTACCGTACCTATCGCTCAAAGAACACCTCTTTTATTGTTCTGAGCTATTGTTACACCGAGTCTCTCGTAATTACATGACATCATTGACATGGTTGCGAATATCGGAGAATACTACGCTGTAATAAATAATTATTTTATTTATGCAACGTAACTCCTACGAAATTATTAACTATTTTAAAGAATGCGGCTGTTTATTTCCCTTAGCTTCGAACACATAGGTAGACTTCATTAAAAAAAAATGCTCGTAAATTTACATGCGATTTTAACTAATACCGACCTTGTCATTTTTTTTTTAATTACAAGATTAACGTAACAGATTAAAATCTCTTAACTATAGCTCTCCTAGATTTTCAGCAATGTTTAATTTAGGAATTCAATTAATAATTTCGAACATTTATCTTAATTAAATTTCTGCTGCCTAGACGACGGTACTTTGAAAGCTAAATAAAGTCCTTGTTGAACCTGTCGATCCCAAAATTTTGATAATATTTTAATCGAACTGGATTGTTTTCGATTCATTCTGTAGTCTGCCTCAAAACCAAATCAAATAAGAAAGAGAAATTTCTTGTAATAGAGCCTTGGCTCATTGAATGTTCTTTTGCGAGGATTTGTCTATCAAATTTGATTTAATGGTTGGGGCGATCAAGGATCTGATCACAGACTGCAGACTTCTATGTCTAACAGCTCAGTCCCCCTATATAAAATAAAATTAAACTCCGTTACGGGTCTATGGTATGTGGATATACCAACAACCCGTACCCAATGTACCAAACATATTTGGATGGTCTTTCCGCGATCAGGCGTTCGCCAGAACTTCGTTCGTTAATCAGCAGGGCGCAGCGAATGCAGGTGATGTCGACATTAGGGGAAAATGTATAATCAGATGACGATAATTTTTTTACTTAGATTGCCAGCTCTCGTTTGCAAACCCTGCATTAGTGAAACTACGTTTTTTTGAGTGTTTAATAGATTAATTAAACACAGAATATGCTTTAATTGTCTTAGAAACTATTCGATACTTTTAATTTTATCTTGTTTTATTTCGGTAAGTATAAAATCTCAAAAAAAATATTCAAAAGGGGACAATTTACGCAATTTCCTCGGCCTGTTTCTTCTCCGTTAGAGACACCTCTTTACGAAACGGTGGTAGATTGTATAAAAAACCACAATTGAGGATACGAAGACGTCACATTAACAATTATTATTAATTCAATCACTATGCAGTTAGTAAAATTATCATTTCCTATTATCTATTAAAACAACACGAACGTGGATACTAAATTAAGCCCTAAGAAATATAAACTAGAGTGAACATTAAAACGCTATCAGCTTCGGGACGGTAAAGACAAGTGAGTGTCTTTGGGATTGCGCAAATACGGCTCGTAATAAAGCGTACATGACCTTTTGTGAAATAACACTGTGATATTGAAGTTGTAGAAATCAACTAGGAATCTACTTAATACTTATAATATATTATTTGCATGTGTATGTGAAAAGATAATTTAACCAATAAATATAAAACAAGAACCTATAAAAGTTCGTCATACATTCACAAGCCCAACCCGTCGACGCCCGCAATTTTGTCCACATCTGTATCTTCCTTCCAATGGAATGAAGTAAATTTATTCATTGCATTGACATAAGTAACATAAATTTAATATGTAAATTACTTCTTTTTACATACAATATAATAATTTCGTAAAAAAAAATAAAAAGCCTGCAGACCCAAGGCACTAGTTTGACATGTCTACGTACATTGGTTAAGAAGCGATAGTACCAGTTGTGAAAGTTTGAGGTAACCGGAGGTCCTGCACGTCCGTTACCGGCCTTTAAGGATATTTGGGGAAAAGGAAACAGGATGATCTGTTGAAGGGGAGTGGGCCTCCGGCTACCTCACTCACCAAATGAAACGGAAAAGCACAAGATGCCTCTTCTTCACTTCGGTATTCGGGTATTTTCTGTCTCAGAGCTGACTGGGTAGGTTCCACATTCCTACCTATTTAATAATAAAAATATAATAATACAGACTGTAAGATATTTCATCTTGGTCTCTAAGTTCACAGGGTTGACAACCCATCTGTAACCTGCTTTAATTTAAGTTATTTGCTGGTGCCCATGGGCTGTAGTTATAAGTGCCTACTACTGCCCATTGGCACCTATAAAAATCTAAAATTCTGTTAACCTGTATCTCAATCCAATCCAATAAAAAAGTAAAAGGATACACAAACCCTATCAAATAAAATTAAAAATTTAAGTAACAATTGATCTTTACAATTATATAATATTTAACGTAAAAAGGTAAAGTACCAGGTATCATCCATTTATCGTATAACAATAAACACTTTTTTTATTATTAATTCACTTATTTTTTTTGACATTTTGTTAATTTTAGGGAATATACGAATACTTGATGGTTAAACTTTCATTTTTATATTCAGTGACAAGTTCTGTGTAACATCGTCGAAAATCTATTTTCTTACTACCAGCATCCGGCATATATCCAATTATTAAAGACCATCATGTTTGACTAAATACTGACTTTAAATGCAGTTTAATAGTTCAATGAATTACAAAAAAATAGATCAATTTATTGTAAGGACCCGGGATTGTGTTAGCGTAGATATTTGTCAGTTGAGTTAATAATCGAAAATAAAAGTTCCCAAACCATTCACAGTGGTCAATTAACTTATACCGTGTTAGAAACAAGAGAAAATCTCTCTTCAAATTATAACCAAAGAAATTTAACCCTTTATCGTTCTGTACCTATTTAATACCTTGTGGAAATTTACATATCATATATACGAGTATGTTGATGGCAATGATGATGTACTGATTACGATTACGACGATAACTTCCGGACGTTACGAAAGTTGCCAACTATGCTGATACTACACAGACGCATATGTACGGACAAACACAGATGCACTCACTCGCATTTGCCTTCCCGTAACCGAAGTAAATGATGCGATCTGATAAGAGGGGTTTGATGCAGTTTCATAGCAATAAACTTCGATTGAGATTCTAAACCCGGACCCATGGCTCGAAAGCCAGGTATGCTTACTACTAAGCCGCATAATTAACAATCTTAGAATGTGCATCTCTGAGTACCTATAAATAGACTATAATATTAACATCTAATGATTACGTAAATTATTCTTTACTTTTTAATTGTATAGAATATTCCTCGAATACTCTTTATAGCTCAGTCTTTTCTTCTCATCTATATCTTTCTTTTGGATATACGCCTCTCCTGTTACGATAATTTGCTATAATCGCCGTTCTTAGCCAAGAATGAAACGGGAAAGGCCATGTGGTTCGGCGATCACATAACCAGCTGCAGCGCACCTCCGACGCTGCAGCCAGTCATAGTTCAGTGTGTTTTCGGTCTGATTTGCTTGTTGAAGAGGACTCCATTACATTTTAAATCCGATTTATTCCCTTAGTAGACACGGTTCCCGCGGTAAGAAGGGGGCTTATAGGGATAAAGAGAACTAGGTTGTGTGCTGCCGCCGGGTAGGGATCCTGTGGTATATCAAATGAAATCCCAAGCCAAGCATACCAATGCACAATCTCAAGACTTAAGTTACTTTCTCTAAGCTCTTTCTGCGCATATTGGTCTTAATAACGTAATACCTGTCGTTAGTCGGCTTAACGTCAAAAACGTGCCAATGAGTGCTGTTAAGCACCCAAAACGTGATATAAAAAAAATTATGAAACGCTACGAACTTCTTAAATATTTGTTTCATTTCCATGAAACAAATATTTAAGAATATTACAAAATTACAAATATTCGCGTAACAAAAATTACTAAAATTTAACTTACTGTCTGCCTGTAACTAAGTTTTTGTAGCTATGCTTAACTTGTTTTATTTTAAGTAAATAAAGAAAATGTCGTCGTGGTCTTTACACATGTTACAACATTACGACTAAAAACATCACAGTTTAAAAAGGAAAGATTTGTCCTATAGTTTTTTTCCGGTGGATTTACTTGTTATAAAAACGTTTCGCGCAAACGAGGCGGGCCGTCTGCGAGTATACAAGGAAAACATTTTTAAAACGATCTTCGTACTATTCCAAAAGAATAATAAATAAAAAGGCAACCGTTACGCTGTTTATCTCTTCTCGAGCCGGTTTTTTTTAAGTTTATATTAAATTAATACTTTATAAACTTACGTATTATTTTAAGATTATCTTTAATTTACACTATAGAGTTAAGACGAGCCACTAACTTAAATTTCTTTCCGAAGTAATAATTTCTTACCCCTTATTTTTTTTAAACTTTATTGTCGTGTCACAAGAAGGTGAAGGTAAAGTTAAGATCAGTGTTATCAAAATATATTTATGGTATATTTTAGGTGGGTATTCCGCTATTTGTCGAATGCCCCATGATACATTTTTTACGGGCATCTACTTTAGCCTCTTATTACGAGCCCTTAAAATGTGGGCCAAAGACAAGCAGTGGCTTTTGCCGCTGCTCGAATGGGCCGGCTGGCCCGGGTTACGGCCCGGTTTAGCACTACGGCCTCGCAGAATACCGGAGGCCCACACCCTCTCCCAATCGTTATCCTCCATCTCATTTCAGAGCCGCTTGATCGTTTTCCGCCTTTCTTTTTCTTTGCGTATTTAGTTTTCTTCGACTTAAGTTCATTACATACGTATACCCGAATGGGGTGGTCAGAAGTTAAGGTAATTAAACCAGTGATAATTCATATATTACATGGTGTATATATTGTAATATATTACAAAATCAAATCAAAGCATCTACGTAAGGGTCTTCGCCATTTTTTTAAATGTATCACCGTTTCCTAATCTCACGGACGGAGAAGAAACGGGCTCACGACG
Organism: Bhutanitis thaidina; assembly: GCA_029286595.1. Classification (NCBI taxonomy): domain Eukaryota; kingdom Metazoa; phylum Arthropoda; class Insecta; order Lepidoptera; family Papilionidae; genus Bhutanitis; species Bhutanitis thaidina. The sequence continues at coordinate 3,447,325 of JAGSMS010000003.1, forward strand.
ACAACACGCGGAGGGATTATATAATTATTGCTGAACACCATATCGTATAGGCAAAATCGACAGGTTTTGATTTAATATAATTACGATGGATCAGGGGGTCATTGCGTGTTCAAATTCCTTTCCTATATCGCCTATGAATCATGTAATGAAAAGCAATCCTCAGTCGAATAGCAACGATACGGTCATCTGCAGCTCCCCAGCGATGTCACCCGGAATTTCCAAATAATTCATGAGTGCACGCGGTTTAATAACAATCCACAGTTAATTGTGTTTACGAACGGTTTTTATGACCGCAGAACGGTTTTTAAACCGCCGCCGCCGCGCTCATATATACATTCATAACCCACTACGATTGTGTAATGTGGTCGAAAGGTGACGCCACATGACGATCTACGGCTTGCGAGGTAAATACGAAGATATACAGGCTCGGAGTACCAGCTGTGTGATGTCCAGTTATTTGACATACTATTATACGAACATCCGCTTTGCGTCCGTTGCCCCGGTCACACGTTCCCCAGTCAAAATTAAGTTTAAACTATCATAGAAACAGAGGCAGATTATAAACTAGAAATAATAATAATAATAATTTATTTTCAGTTTGCTCCCTCAAGTTTATAAAGGGTAATCCAAGATTAACTATAATAATAAAGTCTGAAGCGGTGACAAAAATCTCGATGTGGAAGTTATACTAAGCAGATAGTATTTTGTATGTGGTAGAGCCAAGCCTTTTGATGCTGTTTAAATGGGCTCAACCGGGTTAGTATCACGGCCTCGCAAAAATATCTGAGTGAAATTGCCTTGTACATCTGCGTTTCGGTGAGTTCTGTAACCCTCCATTTGTTTGTCCTCCCACAAATAGAATAAAATCATTATAATTTTGTATGAATTATTGTTGTTATATAATGTTGGAATATTTTATGAATCTCCATATACCGCTTGTAGAATCTTGGATTTACAGGAGAAGGGCTTTCTCTTTAAAGTTTTCATGAACATATCGGTGGCAATAGATACATCCCATCGCCACACCGTCTACTTACTTGTAGAATACTACCTTTCGCTACAAGACAGATAGCCAGATGTCAGGCAATATCTAAGTTCTGCATATTCTGCTGCCTTTTAATTATCTGCTAGCTTCCTATTTGCAATAGTGCCGTCAATAGGTAGGCATGTGAAAAGTGACTGTACATCAAAACTGTAAAGTAAAGTAGCAGCCTGTAAGTGCCCACTGGTGGGCAAAGAATTCCTTCTCAAATACGAGTATCAGAGAGGGTTTAGAAGCCGGGAAGGTCCCGCCACGCGTTCCCGTGCGGGTTTGCGGGCTTCACATATCCTCGAAATAATATTTTTATTATTTATCAGACATGCAGGTTTCCTCGCGATGTTTTCCTTCACCGCTGAGCACGTGCTAAATACAGCACTGAAAATTGCTATTAATAATTTTAGTTATGCCGGCACCGGGGTTCTATCCCAGGTCACTCGCGCTCTATGAAATTAAAGTGAACGCCCTAACCACTAGGCTACCACGGCTCATCAAAACTGATCATAGTTTCATTGTCAGTAAGACGTAGATGTTATATCTCACTGACAAAATGGTATGGAATCTTGTATGTGTGTGTGAGCAGTGTACTTCGAGCAGAGAAAGATATTTTGCTACATGTAGTGCCAATCTATATGTTGGAGAATCGATTTGGTTTACTATATAGGAAGTAGTGGGGCCATTGTTTTGTCCATTTACGGCAACCCATAAAACTTCGGCGGTTTTGTACATGATGGACTAAGCTATTTACGACTAGATAAAACTTTTCAAAATGTTTTTTAATTAGATTACCAGTTGTTTTAACCGTACTGGGTGACGGGTCTGTCTGTGATCGTTTTATATCTATTTTCATCTGATGAAAGTTCTAATATTTTTAAAATGTAATCTGACGTTTCCTTTATTATCGTAATATTTGTTTTATACGAACGAAGAGTAGTTAATTTTTGTCTGTTGCGTTGTTCAACGCTTTACATTAAGCTATTGAGAGGTTTCTTTTCGGCACTGAACTTCGACGTAACATAGTCAGGCTTCCACATCCATCTTGATTTATAATGTTTTTGAACAGATCGATAATTTCTACGTACGGGAGACTTCGACGTGTTATTGCAAAGTTCACATATATTAGTACTTTTAATGTCGGTTCTTCCAGCGAATGTTTTGATAGATTATAGACAGCGCGTAATCTCTGGTTTATACGTTCCGTTCCGTTTATACCGTTGAGACTTATAATTGACATTTAATTTGATCCAATATTCAAGTGGACGAAGTCGCGCGTGCAAAGCTAGTCATATTAAGAATGTGAAAGTATATTTGTTTTCAAACGCGCATAAACAGCTGAACCGATTTTGATGAACCTTGCATACCGGAAAAGGTTATTAGTTATTTTTTCTTTTATTCCCTGGGAAGGCCGTGGGAGAATTCTTCACTTGGTCGAAGCCGGGGGCGCAAGTTAGTTTATAAGTATAATAAAGGTAATACTGCATCAAAATTAATTTTAATTGTAGCGATGTCTAAGTATATTTGGAAGACAGCGCGGGCAAAATAAAATTGCAGATTTTAACGAACTTTTAACTACTTGTACCTAGTAAGAAAGTTTTTAAGTCAGTTTGGAGCTACAAAGAAAAACTTTTCTTTAAACACTTCACAATAAGTAGTATCAACACACTTCTAAGACTTTGCCTTACTATCATTTACCAGTACAGAGTAGTTTATTATTGATAAAGTAATTTATAATAAATAGGCCATTCAATTCATGGGTATTGCATATAATATTTGTTTGATGATCTCATATCTTAGTGGTTAGCGTATATATTGCTGAGCTATGAGTCCTGTGTCGAGTTCAGTTATGTTGTATTCGTCCCGTGCCTCTGTGTGCATGCGTATATTCACGTCATTATAATATCATCTGCGCAATTATCAAACTGCCGATAGTACTGGAAAGTTGTCAACCATATGTATGGTGAAGCGGATAAGGCTCCAGGAAACATTGTTTGTTTGTATTTGTATTCATTACAGTGATTGCAAAATTGAAATAATTCTGTGGTGTTTGGGTTTTTTAACAGTTTTGTAAAAATAAAGGAATTGTATCATTTTTTTTAGAATAATGACGTTTTATTCAATTAATCCATATAAAATTCTGTTCATGTTCAGATCTTATGACAGAAACTCACCCTCTTATATAAGTAATATTATTTTGAATTTTGGAATCAATATGGTGGTGTATACAATTCGTTCTATATAGTATGTTGTATGGATGCGGTTCGCGTACATACAATAACAAATAATAATAAGTAATCTTAGTACACGCCGGTCAGAACTGCGATAGATTGGTCTAGAGCACAAAGTGGATGATTTTTTAACGAAACATGTGTGGTGTCTGATGCTTTAAGTCCAATCTGGTAATAATATGAAGTTAAAATAAAACAATTAGTAATATTAACAACGTTGATAGTTGGACGAATGTTATGTACATTCGTTCAACTATCAACGTTGATCTATATATCTCAACTATCAATTTGAATATAAACGCCACTCCCGGAGATGGCCTAAGCGACAGCACGCTCTGTATGAATTTATCCGTTTATTCATTATTGTAGGAGGTACAATTATTTTTTGAAATCTGAGTATCGCCGAAAAGTTCGTCTTACACTAGGTTCGTCTTAACCGTCGATGAAAGTATGAAGATCAAAACGCCTTTAATTATAATGTACATGCGTTAGCGTGTTTTATTTTATTTTATGGGAAAGGCGGAAAACGAGCAAACGGTTCACCTGAGGGTCACTTACCGTCGCCCACGTACATCTGCAAAACCAGAGGTGCTACAGGTGCGTTGCTGGATTTTTAGGGTATTTGGGAGATAGGATAGGGGATGAGGAGGGAATGGCCACCGGTTACCTCAATCACCGAACGAAACGTAGAAGCACAATATTACTTCAAGCCGGTATTCTGCGAGGTCCGCGGTTCCAACTCGGCCGAGCCAGCCCATTCGAGCAGCAGCAAAAGCCGCCGCTTGGCTCTAACATGTATAATTTTTTTTTCTTGTAATAGTTTACTGAATTACGGCTTAATACGGGAAAAGCCGCAAATTATTGAGTTCCGAATAAAATATTCTTAATTTACTGTATAATATAGTTTACTGTTATGTATAACAATCTTATGATACTCACTACAATATGACGTCACTCGTGTTGCTGTTTTCGCGAGGGACATCACGCGGTGGTAAAAAAATATTTTTATGTAATAAGAAAGTTAGCTCAATCCCCCGATAGAGGCTGGCTCTGTTAAGTTACGAACGACCAGCGGGTTTGCATGCAAAAGTTGCGGATTCCGGCTCGAAGGTCAAAAAAGTATCTGTGGCAGTAGAAAGCCCCAAGTCCACTTACCAGTATGCTTCACCTGGATCTCAAAGTGCGAAAGGTGGTTCAGCTCCAACAGCCGCGATGCGATGAAAGGTCTTCATTTCACTAACACTTTATACACGCGAGGGTGCACAAACATCAATGCATCCAGCGGAAATGGTTAGATGTCCGCCGCGCATCGGCAATAGCCCAGCAACCACATGCGACAGCGTTACGTTAAGTACAAACAATTACGCCACCGTGACTAATCATTCGACATAACACAGACAGCATCGTTTTGTGTAATAACTATTTTTATAGTAGCTTCAAATTCAGGATACGAAATGTACGAAATCGTACATATGTAATATATATATATTCTATCACCAGCTTCTAGGAAATTCCGCTATTCAATATTATTACTAATAGTTTTTACATTTAAACCCATATTATTTTGTGTCTTGTAATTTAATGCAAATCTTGTAATGGCGTGGCATAGTTAGTGTACCTGATTGTCTATCATATATAATACTTGTTGTATTTGTGCAAAAATACAAACTATTGGTTTTCCGCTCTGTTTCAGCTTTGTTCGTGGCTTGTTTTTTGGACACTTCACTTACCCTTCCTCCGATCTTGTCGTATAAGCGCTAGATTGAAACATCAAAATGAGTAAAGTTCCTCCGCGGTTGAACGTATACTTACGACATTATAAAATATCCCGTCGATACGTTTGACAACTGTCGATTGTGTTCGGAAGGATTCAACGCGGTCGAAATCAGCAAGGAGGGCATTATCATTTTAATCACCAACTAAATTTTAGAATACTTAATTATATCTGTTAACTTTCATAATTTGTCTACCGGTTATTATCAACAAGACTTAGCTAAAAAATGGCGCGAACAAATTTTTAGCATCATTGATAGATCAATTGTTCATGAAATAACTCACTGGAGACATAACTACACCAATCTTTATTTTCAAAATAACTAAACCGTCAAACATATATTAATATTTAACAGAAATTAGAATACAACGAAACTCGATATCCTAAACAAGCCCGACTTAACACGGTAATATTAATAGAGGATTAGATGAAAACATTAGTATATTTATGCCTTCATGTTTTGAACTTACCTATATCTGAAAGTATCTGAACACAGAACAATACTTTTTACAGATACATTGAATACAATTACGTATTCGAAAGTGAAAGAAATCTTTTTTTTTATAGTGAAACTGTAACAAGGCTGTGTCTCCATCCGTCATCCAAGATATTCCAATGTAGAAAGAACACTTTCAGTACATATTTATTTCTCAATGTTTTTATTATTTGCACAGCCAAGGAAACTTGAGCTTTGTAGTTAAAGAAACAAGATATTTGAATATATCTCAGGTTTATGTGATTCAATTATAAATGAGTGTATACTTTTACTTTTATACGAGTATGGTGCTAGATAAATAAACGACTACTTTGAAGTATATAGCAATCAGTGCGATATTTGAATTATTTTTCGGCTAATATGGGGAAAAATTAAGTAGATTTTATATAATACTGTGGACTGCCCGCGGCTTCACCTGCTTGATATTAATATAAGTCCCAATGGAATTCCTGATCGACATAAAATTTCTCCTATGTTATTCCATGATATATTACCACCTCTGTGCTGAATTTGATAAGAACGGAATTCACATCTGAAGGCATGGGTGACAAACATAAAAACTTTTAAAATCCATTAATCCAATGCATGATATTAAGAATCGATATTATTAAAACTATCTAAGAAACGTGAATGTTAATCGGTTATTTAAAACAATATTTAAATCTGAGATGTAACGCTAACGAAGGATAACGCTGTACAAAAAAGATGACCTCATGTTACATTAACATGAGTTATGCTAAAGTATAGGGATGTAGATCGTTAGGTTTAACGCATAATATCATCCATTGATCGAGATGACAGCGGTCCCCTAAATAATTTGTCAAATGTGTAATAATCTTTCTCGCCTTTTCACAACGTCATAGTTCACAAACAAAAATATTTTCTTTTACAGCGTTTAAGACTCACACGTCTTTTCATACATACTTTCGAGTCCAAAATCTTCGAAATGAATAAACCGTTTTTAATAAAATTTTACACGCATTAGCTCAAAACGAGTCCATATATTGAGTTCGTTGGAATTATAACCTATTCATACTAGCATACAATTCCAGGGATTTTAAACCTATTAATTTGTTGTTTTGAATTTACCACAGAGTTAGAGACAATTTGGATATGGATATGGTATGTGTCATTATGTAGTTCACTTTAATGTATTATATATTTTATACTACATACCCGTATGTTCCATGATACGGAAAAAAGTGGGAAGGAGTAACAAATTTAACAAATAATTTATATACAAAGTTGTTTCTATTTGAAACTCTCGGTTTTTACGTCAATGAAAATAATTGGAGACTATAGAACACTACGTTGATTGTCTGTGCAAAGTTTCATCAAAATAAAATAATTGGTTACAATGGAAAAAATCAATAAAAAAATATAATAATATTATATTGCTCTCAATTTCGTGCTATATGCAATCAATAGACTGCTCAAGACTCTCATGCTTCACCTGCGTTAGGTGAGGCATTATAACCGCACTGTATGCCTTTGGGTCTATGCCAGTTGGAATAGAAATCAATATGCAGTCATGGTGAAGCTATTGGATAATTGCCTTTGCCAAAGATAGCAAATAATAAACATTCAAGTGGATAATTTGCACAATATGGAATTATATAATTTTTATGTGAACATTTTTTTTAGAAGTACAAAAAGCGCTGTCTCACTGCTGGACAAAGCCGTCCCTCCCGTTTTCAGCCAATCCATTGCCTTGCCACCTTCTTTAACGTCCCTGTCAATACATGTCAATACTCATAATGGTACGGTTATAGCCCACTCGTCTGCATACATCCGCCGACGTGTTTTCTGAAACAAGTGAAGTCTGCTCCACCCGTCTCTTTGTTGTTTCTTAGGCGGCATTTAGAATATGACGTGAATGCAATGTGAGTAAGCGACAAATATAATTAAAAGCACTGGTAGTTTTACGAAGAGTAGTCGACGAATATGTGCAATTGTATGCGTTGCTTTTAGTATGTGAGCGTCATTAAGAAATGTTAATAAGAAATATACGTTGTTTATACATTTTAAAGCAGCGTTTACACACCCATTTTTAGTTATATACTGGAAATGTAGAAAATGCGTAGGCCGATGCGTGTTATAAGGGTGAATGAAATTATTTAAAATAAATATTATGTAATCTATTTATTACCTTTTTAATTCCGGCGTTTCGGACTTTACGGCATCCATGGTCGCGGGTAGACTAAGGTGTTTGACGTCCTGATGTCATAGTTAACCTGATTCATTAATGATTGGTCTGATCTAAGCAGAATGAGCTCATCGTATCTTGAGATCACGCTGTGGTATGCTTGATCTTGGATTAAGTTCTATTTATTACATGATCCCAAGCAAGCGGTAGCCACCCAGTCCTCTTCTCTGTTGAAATTATGATTTTTCTAATTTTCGTGGGCCTCCAGTTTTCACATCAAACAAACAAAAGGCAGATACATTTTGGCTTCTACTTTCCGGTCCGGTCGGGCCACCGCTTGGCTCTACCCCGTACTAAAATAAGGATACCATTGCACAGCAGTGGAACACTCGAACTCTGCTACGTCACTTCTGCTATACTTACACAGGTCTATTATTCTCACAACACAAAGAAAACGAGCTAGCACTACTAGGAATTTGAATGATATTTCGAAAAGAAAAATATTGAAAAAATTAAATGTAAAATAATAAATCGTAAAATGTTTAGTAGAACGTAGAAAATACTTTCATGTACAGATAATATTCCAAGTCATATTTAGATCAACTCGTAAAGAACATAAGTTAGTTCTACGGAGACCGTTACGTACACTCGGCATGCGTTTGCACGGTTGTAATGTCGGGTTCATAAAAATAATGGATCATAAGGCGGGTTTTAGATCGATTCAATCTGTTCCCATTGTGTTATTACCGAATTATTTAAACAAATATAAAATACAACTACTTTCTACAAAAACACTATACAACAATGTGCCAATATTTGAACAACACAAAAGAATAAAAATAATAGTTACAGTGATTAAGCGTTGTATTTATTATAAATTCTTAAACGTCAAGTCAAAAAGATGCACCGATCCAATTAATATTTATTTATTCATATTTCATATACATATTATGACAGTTAACTAATAGTAGCAAATACGTACCACCCACCCATACACACATACACACACCCATCCATACACGCACATACCCCCTACATACCCAAACACAGAAACCAGAGATTGCAAGTTGAGCACAATGTTTCTGTAAAATTTTGATATATTTGTGTAATCCGTAGTTGGCCTTATTTAATGTTCGAAGTCATGTTTTAATTATTTTGTAAATCGCTGTTGGATTGCCTAATAAAATAAATGAATAATATTACTTATACGGTTCGACAATTTGTGAGTGCAGCGAAATAAAATGTTCAAGTTATTATAATGAAGTAATCCTATTTAATACCTACAACAAATATTTAACGAAAGTGAAATTGAAGGCGTGACTAAATTGAAGTTATGCTCTCAATCAATACGGGAAAAGTTTTTGAGTAAATTTTTCAATTTTATGCGATTCATACTAGGAAAAATCATGATATTTTTTTTAAATTGGAAACAGCACTCACAGTTTTGCTTACCAAAGAAAGTGAATAAGGCCCAAAGGACCTACAAAAGCACTTGCTCGAGAACTTGAAATAAATATTACGATTATTATTTATTTTTATGCCGCTAGAGAGATAAACGAGTTTATAGTCCAGCTGGTGGTGAGCGACTACTGGCCCATGGACATCTGAGAAGATAGTACCTCCATAGACGGCTCCTCGGTAGACAAGGAGCCTACCGCCGAGTAAATCTAAACAAGTTTTATTAACTGTCTTGGCTCGGTTGGAGCAGTTACTACACCGTAGAATTGAGTCCAGGATTTTGAAATATTGAAAACATTAGGCTTTTTAACGTGTGGCAACACCGGAATGTAAATTTAGCACCAATACGATTAAATAGAAATACATTCTGCTCACTACTGCATGGATATGTGTAAATATCTTAATTTAAGGAGCAACATAAATCTTTAGAAAATTCATGTTCCTCTATTAACAGTTTTACAGTAAACTTTCCTTGAAAGTGTAATGAAATTTACTTATTTTTTTTTGTGATTGATAAAGTTGGAGAACTTTGGAGCACTAGAATCCTGTTTTATCAGGAGATTGACAAGATCATGCCTAAAATGTCAACTCCTGAGTCACGTTTACATACTTTAATAAGACCCTTGAACCCGTGAATGCCATTGTAGGTCCTTTTGAGTCGTTAAGCGAATATCGATTCTGAAATTTCTCGCCGACCGCAGCAATTCTGTTTCGTACAAAATTCTGTACACTCTTTTAGCCGAATTTCAGCGGTCCCTTAATTTATTTAAATAAGCGTATATTTTATGAAGCTGGTGGAATTTATTATAGGTAAGCAAATGCTTGGTAAAATTTTGCATTACATCTCTAAAACACCCTTCACGCCTTTACACTATTTGTTTTTTTTTACATATGGTTCTAATTAGCCAGATCAAATTTCATAATGTGGGACCTAGGGAGGGTAGGCGATATCTAGTGAAGATACGACTGTCGTTGTGAATGAAATATCAAGTGTTGATTTACAAGCATGCGGAAATAAACTTTACGAATCGTTGTTAAAATATACTGTTCAGCACAAATTTAGTCCGCCATTTCGCACCGGATCAGCGTTCCGGAATCTTTTTGATTCCAAAACCCTATTTTATTTTATTTGAGAAGAGACCTGCGGTTGGTTTTTGTTGTTTGTTATAAGTTATATTAATCCTAAACTTATCTTTCTTATTAATATCTCACAAAATCGTGATGTATATCTTAGTTCGTACCATCATGCCTTTTAAAATATTTGTCAATATATACAATAATTTAGTTATATTTATTTATTTAAAAACTATCCATTCATAGTTTTGGAATAAAATAATCCTTCATAAGACTATTTCTTTTATACCAAAAAGTAGAAAGTTTCCTTCAGTCTGTCCACAAGTGTTGTTTTGTGAACCATCTCCAAAAACCGTTTTATTTCCTTTTCCATAGGTTCATTGAGTACTCACGGACTAGAATTACGTTTTAGATAAATATTCATTTATTTATTTCATAGTATTTTATGTATGCTTACATATTTACATATATCACCTAACCAGACGAGTATATATCTAAATGACCCCAAATTAATAATTTACTGGCAATGTCGAATTAGTATATCCGTCAATCTGTGAATTCTGTCCACAAATGAAGTAATTTTACATACCAGAAACGGTTACAACTGTCATTTACGATTATAATTGTCTCCGAATCTTCTTCATCAGTCTATTTTAGTTCGCTGCCGAACATCTCCAATAAAGCGAATGTACAAGCCGTGAAAAACTTTTTGGAAATTTCGCTTATACTCATCACGCTGATTGCGTAATCGAGGTTTTTTTTTATGGAAAAGACGGCAAACGAGAAAGCGGTTCACTTGATGATAAGTGCTTACCGTCGCCCACATACATCTGCAGCACCATAGATGCTGCAGGTGCGTTGCCGGTCTTTAAGGATATTTGGGAGATGGAAGGGAAGAGGAGAGGAATAGGGAGGGGAAGTGGACCTCCGGTTACCTCACTCACCGAACGAAACGCAGAAGCACAATATGCATCTACTTCACGCCGGTATTCTGCGAGGCCATGGTATCAATCCGGGCGAGCCGGCCCATTCGAGCGGCAGCTAACTCTACCACGCTTAGAAGGTTGGTGGTCACAGTGCCAGTGCATTAGTCACGCTGCTATTCTGTATGCGAGTGGGTCGCCAGAGCCTGCTTTATTTGCTAACAGCATTCATCAAACTATTCGGTTTATTTCAAAGGGCAATATACAAAGTGTTTTATCAAAATTTACTTTATTGTTTTTCCATATTTTTTACATACCCTCGTATACACTAACAAAACCAACGTAACCACTTAGCAAGTGTTCAAGTATAATATTGTATTACTTGTACTGTACGAAATGTCTACAAGTCCCCCTTACATCCCTTACATTATTTGTCTTGCCAACAAGCTTTACCTAAGAAAGGTGAAGGGTGAAAGTTCAGCGTTATAAATATTCAGTTTAAGTAGAATATCGTATAACGTTAAGGGTTGACTGGTAGAGAATGCCACTTGGCATTAAGTCCGCCCATTGTAACCTCAGACTTAAGGCTAACAATAAAAGAATAAATAAATAAATATTGAAACCGTTATAAGAAATATTGAGCTTTAACTTTGCAGAAAAATCAAGCACGTTTTACTTGTATAGTAATGAAATTAATGTTTTTCTTGAATACACGTTATTATTTTTAAATCAGAGTGCCGCAATTAGAATGTTGGATAGGTTAGTACTTAGCGCATAATTAAAAGAAAAATGTCTCGCCGTAAGGAACATCTAATGCTTGTTAATATTTTTCTTCTTATAAGATAGAAAATGGAAATATTTTCGATGAAAGAAAATGTACAGAAGCAAATGAATGTTTCATATTTGTTCTGTTGAACCTCGGTAGAATTGATATCAAACAATCAGAGCTGATATTTTGCATTATACCTTCAGTTTGCTCATTTTGTGTTTATGTGAATACTAAAACTATACGAGTAAATATTTAAAAGCTGTAGGTTTCATGTTCATGTTTCAAGTGTTAACATTTTTATTACAGCGTTGAAAAAGCAACAACTTTATTATCACCTCCTGCTTTCGGGGATTATTTTACGATTGGTTATATCATATATCCGAATATAAACGTGACAAATGTAAAATCCCCGGAACTAGGTACTGGACCGCGCTGGCCAAAGCTCTCCTCTTAAATATATTTTGAGAGGGCTTAGAGACGGGAAGGGTCCGAGCTGCAGTACGTACAGTTGGTCACAAGTCTTAGATATAATATTTCTTTAATTCCTCAGACATTCACGATGTTTAACAGCCGAGCACGAACCATCATTAAACAACCATTTCTAAATGATGGTTCATCATCATTTGGAAATTAAAATCGCTATTAACAATTTTGGTGGTGCTGGCAAAGGGGATCAAACCCAAATACGAAAACTTCCAAAAACTCATTGATACGTGCCCTCCACGTAGGTGATGGAACTTGAGTCTCTCTAATCTGTCCGTGGGTATGTTTATATCTTACTTATAAATAGGTAAATGGCATGTAATAGGAACCTTTATATCTGTCTGAATGTCGTATTATTGTTTGTATAGGTATATATCCTATTACTAAATCAAGTTAAATCCTACTTTCGGGAGAGGATGACGTGTCGGTTGTAAGAAAAAAAAAATTATATCATGTTAGATCTTCTTCCGTGTGCTATATTGTGTTTACATGAACACTAAAATTTATAAATTGTGTATATGGACTTATTATCCAATAATATCCCATGCATACCGCGTCCAACGACAACTGTATCAAAATAAAAAAAACAAATTAAAAGTTAAAAAACATAGCTTTTAATTTTAGCAATAACTTCCGTTCCATAAATCAAAATTTGTACAGAAAATATCAACAAAGTTATGCAATTACGCTCGAAGAAAAGTTTATGGAAAAAGTTTTTTTTTTATTTGCTTTCTTAAGAAAGTATGGTTTCTAAATTATATTTTGGTGAATACACTTTTCCGTGTTATGTTGATTAAGCCTAGTTATAATTTAGAAAATTATGTGCGTTTTGTTATACTACTTTGGTTAATTTCGTTTTAAAACGTTTATAACCTAATGATATGATAATGATGAATGGTAGCCTAACGTATCATGGTAGTATACTGGATAAGACGTTCACTTTAGTACCATAGAGTAGGAGCGACCTAGGTTCGACCCCAGTGACGGCACCACTAAAATTGCTAGTAGCAATTTTAAGTGCCTGAACTTACCACGTGCTCTTCGGGGAAGGTAAACATCATTAGGAAAATAATAGAAACTTCGAGGATCTGTTAAGTCCAGCAACTAGTCCAACAACTGGAGCAGCGTGGCGGACCCTTCCCTACTAACATGAGGAGGATTTTGTATAATCACGATGCTCGCAAGTTGATTGGTGATCGTCGTAGCAGACACCTCGCACCTTTGACGCTCCTGCCAGTCACCGATCTGCTTCATTATAGTCTGGTCATTTTTCGAGACGGTTATCCCGCCATCTATCGGTAGACATTGCTATTTTCATGGCTTTTCCCTCAGTCGCCTCTAACGACACCCACGGGAAGAAAGGTGCTGGCAGATTATTAAGCCGCTACCACACGGCACGTTCCTTTATTTTATAACATAAAAAGGTTTATGCTTTATTTAAAACATTCTGCCATGCGTTAATTCATTCGTTGGACTTTGCCACAGTATGTAACGCCACGTCACTTAGTCACATGAATAAAACAATTACGTTCTGCTAAACGGGAAATAATTACATGGCCTTCAGACGACTGATATCAAGTTATGCGTTTCTGTTGGCGAATATGTATGTACGTTATTTATGTATATGTTTGTGAGTTGGAGATTTCTTTTTTATAATTTATTACTTTAATTAGGATGCTGGGCATAATTTTTTTTATTCCCTCTGGACTCTGGATTACTAATGTAAGAAGAACAGATTAGACACCTACATGTACTCAGATTAGAGATATCTGGTTCGAGTGCGACCTGAGCTGCGAGACCAAGTATCTAACATCTTGTCCCGCATGGTGTGATGAGAAACGTGACACTTTACATAAAATTGAAATATGTAAGCTACTACATGGCAAAGAATGTATCTTCTTCCCCTAGGTGTCATAAGAGACGATAAGTAAAATGCTATGAAATTCTCATCGTATATGCAGGACTAAATTTGGTTACGGGCTTTAGTTTGATAGTAGTTCAAAGTTACTGTTTAAAGAGTATTACGTATAGATATATTTCTACTATTTTTTTTATAATGATAAGTACAGTTATTGCCTCCATTCGATTCCTTAATCATCTTAAAAATTTCTTGTCTTTCGTAAGAAGGCTCATGCTTATTCTTTATAGGTGTATAACCTAGATCTATCTCATATTCTTCTGAACAAGATGCAGCACCTTCTCAAAATTGTATATAGTTTATCTTCAGCCTATGCAAGCTCGACCATGTCTCCGTTCATCGTTCTGAGCATGAATTGCTTTCTTTTCCTCAAAGATGCAGCTTCCGTATCATTCTATGATTCTACTTGTACTACGTTACATTTTAAATGATAAGATGGAGATTGTATGACCTAGGAATACCATTAAATATCTTTATTTTACTCTTGACCGGGCACCCCGATATTTAGTCTCAAGATTCGTATTCACAAGCACAGCACCGGATGGTTTGGTTTCTCTTTCACGGTCCAATCTAAACTAAATTACAACGCCCTTCTTGATGATATTTAGATAGCACCCAATAAAAACTCCTTTTGAAGAATGATTTGAGCGTGTTTTTGAAGCAATATTTCACATTTACCATTCGACTACGCCATTTGTTGTATATTAAGTTTAATATATCCTTGTATTTGCGCACTTAATACTAAGAGATGGATTAAATATATTTTTAGATTTAAATATAATTACGTAACCAGTCCGCCATAAATAATGTAACAATTTTTAAAGTTATTTTTTTATGTAATCTGAATTCCAATATGGTTTGCATTTTACCTTTTATTATTTTTCGTATTGTTGACAGGTACTCCAAAAATCTATCAGTTTATTTGTAAAGAGTTCAAGTATTTATTACACATAACATAGTTAAAATAACATTTTAAGCATTTTAAAAATCTACATGAAAATTTCTAACCACAATATAGATTAAAAATTCATGAAATAAAGAAAAAAGTTAAAATACTGAATGACGTGGTTTACATAACTTTTTTAGACTTTACTTTTAAATTGTATTAGCTCGGAAAGGCGAAAGGAGATAAAGTTAAAAGGAAAGCCATTAGGGAAATGTCAACATCGATAAAGTAATTTTAATTTCTTCTTGTAATAAATTACCTAAATTAAAAAAATATTTTACAAAATACATTTCATTATTTCACAGATTATTAACGATAAAAGAAAGTAAAACCCGTAATACGCGTGAGATTTAAGAATTTTTTCTTCAGGACTTTTCTTAGGACTTCATGAACCTTGCGAACTAGATGCATCGTGCTGAATATCACACGTGGCTCCGGCGACCGGTTATCTCGCACCTTAGACGTTGTTGTCAGTTATCGGTCTACTTAATCTTGGTCTGGTAAAAAGGGTAGTTATAATACCACCAGGGTTTGTTACGTGATGTGAACATGGCGGTATCATAACTACCTGCATTTAGTAAAAGCGTATTATGTACCGGTGTCTGTGTTAGTTAAAAGAGTAATATTTTGTAACAAACAGCCGGTTCATTTATTAAAGCACACTCAACTACTTAACAACGATGCCAAGTTCCTTATAAACCACAAAGACGTGTAACAGCGAGTAACGAGCGGTAACTACGAAAATGGAAGCATAAAAGCTTTTAGCTTCGTATGTTCCTTATCGTTTCGTTTGTTATTTTAACTTTCTTTTCACCAAAACAATAACAATATATTATACCATAAATAAATAAGGTATCTTAGTGTTTTCATTTAGGATAATAAAATGCTTAAACAAATAAAACAGATAATGAATAATATAAAAGACAACATAAAGCTTTGATTACATTGTTCTATCATTATGTTCATATCCGTTAACACTTGACCTTTAATGAAAATTATTGTTATTTTCCCCTTTACATTTTAGATAAACTAACTAACTAAACGATGTGTAAATTAAGACAACATAAACCATATTGTCAATGAAATACTTTTTATAATATATATTTGTTACCAAAACGTAACATTAAGGTAATAATAAAATACCTATTCATTTTGTTAAATAGCAGATTACTCATCTCGAATAAATGCCACATACACTGTCATCACTATAATATATTCAGGACCGTTGACAACTGCGTCTAGTGTTCGAAAGTTGTCATTGCCATACAAAGTGTCAGGTTTATTACACAAGATTGTACAATTCTTTTGCATATTTCTGCCGCACAGCAGGTCAACTTGCAATGCCATGTGCAAGCTGTTCCGTTTGGAAGTGTATGGAGAGCCAGTATAATTACGGACTGTGAGTATTCTTAGTCCTTAGATGTGAGGCCTTGTAGGGTCTGTCTGACGTTTTTGCTCGTGTTCCTGCTAGGTAGACTGTTAGCCCATTCATTACTCTACTATTGAAAATAGCCGTTAATTTTTATGTTTTATATTAAAATAACAAATTAAAACACCACATATTGCTATATCAATCTGGAATTCTGTGTGATGGTGGTCCTACTGCAGCAGCAGCGTGGCTCTAACATTACGCAATATATATTTATTTAACTACAAGTGATATATAACAAAATGAAACATATAAGAAGTTAAAAATATATTTTCCGTGATTATGAAGCGAAAGATATGTTTTTTATGCAAACAACTTCTAAAGATCTGGCGCTCGATTCGGTAATGGATGCCGCCGAGTCCGCAAGCTTGAGGCCATAGGGATAAGGTAGGTAAGCACTCGATAGTACCACACAGAGAATGGCATAACGCAATATCAAAACTCCTCTTCCACTGCGACACGCACTCAGCTGCGAAAGGCAGTGACAGGGCTGCAAATGAACAGCGCCAATCCAAGCCAGACCGACGTGCATTCGAAGTGGACTCCTCAAGCCACACTTGAAAGGTATAGTACCAAGAGGAAGTACAATTGTTATTTAAGTATTTTAAGCCAGTAGATAAAGTATTTGGCTCTGTAGTAAGCTTCTGTCGAAGAAACAGCAGCGCAGTAATACCAAACTGTCCAGATAGGTGCATCGGGAAAACGGAATCACAAAATTTTGTAGGTGCCTACGATCTTGGTAGGTACCACTTTCATTCCCCTTCGATACGGTAAAAGCCTGAGTTGGAAAACTCGCCCGCATATCTAGCGAGGAGGGAGAAGGAGAGAATGCTATGCCAGCCAATACCAGCCTGCGGCGCCTTATATTGGTTTGGTCAAGGATGTGTGCGATAGTATTCCCGTGGCCCTTATCCCGTATTAAAAGAAGTACCACCCTCATTCAAGTTTCTACCGTCAAACAGCAACGTAACAACTGTTGTGTTCCGGTTTTAGAGATATATACAGCCAGCATTGTTACAGGCTCTGAGACATTCCATCTTAGTCCTCGGGGGTGATCTCCTGCAATTATTTATGCAGTAGCCATTTAACATCAGGTAAACTATTAGCTCGTTTAGCCCCCATCCAAGGAAAAAAAAATTTTTCTTACCATCAGGTGAACCCCATGCTCTTTTGCCCCCTTCTTCTATAAAAAAAGATACAAAATTTTAAATATATCGACGAAAGTTTTGCATCAGTAGTCTCACAATTGTTATTTGTGATTTTTAATTTAGTATTTATTCTCTATACCGTAGTTTTACTCTCTATACTTCATTGCAAGTGAAGTGATTTTTTTTTACCTATTTACTTAATGTAGTAGTTGAAAGTGAGGTGCGTACATTTGCAACTATAACAAATAACACGAAAAGCCTATATTGCAAACAAAAGCAGCAAAGTGAAAATTAGAGCGCTGCCTTTTTCGCTTTCACACATAAAGTAGTGAGGAAATGGAAATGCAGCTTTGATGAAGCATAAAGCATAACTATTTAAGCAGCGCTAGTGATTAACAATAGGTGTACATAATGCGTTTTGAATGGCTTCGGGTGTCTTTGTTCTGTAAATCTTGAAAGAACATGGCGTATTTGACGTATTGAAGTGAACAGAAAACATTTTAAGATAAGAAAAAGAGCACTGTTCTGAGATCCGAACAAAAAAATTTAATGCTGTGTATTGATTTTTTTTTATGTTCCCGAATGATTTGTTGGACGTCCTGATGTTACTCTGACTACCTCCAGCTTTTAATTATTTTTGCCACAATCTACGCAGGATATGCTGACAGTATCTTGTCGTCGTCCAGAGGACGCATGATACGTATTACTCAACTTGTCAATAAGTGCATTACCCATATTCCCACAAGAGCATCATGTGAATCGCTTTCTCGTTGACCCCCTTTCCCAAATAAAAAAAAATCACATAAAATCAGGTAATTCGTTAACGCGTTTGCCTCCTTTTATATAAAAAAAAACCACCTCCCTGACCACTTTTTCTCAGCCACACATACATATTGTAATTAGTGTATACTGCGCGCTGGTAACGATCTCGCAGAGACCTTTCATCTCATCTAACTCGACACAGAAGCCGTAGTTAGATGGTTCCCGAAAAAAATCAACTTTATGTTAATCAAATCATCTTAGATTTTCCCGAAATATCTTCTCCCCTTTTTTGTCTATAGTTATGATAGTTTTCATAACAACTCGGTTAACTACCAGTATAACAGTAAAATATGTCACCTAGCTTGGAATCAAAGTAAACTTCTTACGGTGGCCATACAGATGAACTAAAAACACTATTAGACGATTTTAAAATTTAAGTCTCTACTGGTTCCCTTAAATCTATATAAGTCTATGTAAGCGACCGGTGAATTCTAAGTATATACTCGTAATTACTTATGCTCCTGACTGATATGGACTCACATATAGAAGTAACACGCAATATTATAATAGATAGATGTAATACAGGTAAGGTTCTTAAAGTTAATATAATAATAAAAGAACAAGAAGTGTTGTAACAGTGACTATAGAAATCTTTTTAAAAATTGCAACATTCTCCCAGTTAGCCTAAAACAGTTAACCTAATTCTTATAAACAGCCACGGCAGTCACGAGCACTCTCTAGTTGCACATAAAAAAGTGAGAATGCGAAAACTCCTTGGAATATATTTTGTTTTTACACGATATAAATCTTTTGAGGTTTGTTGAAGTGTATTGGTGAAAATTAAAAAAATTAAACTACGTATCTGTGTTTAAAAAAATTTACAGCTAAACAAATCAATACAGATTTATGGGATACGTTAGCGGTGAATTTTCCGTCGTATTCCACAGTTCTATGTTGATGCTCCGAATTTAAACGGAAGATCATACAACAAAGATGTGATCGAAGAAATGATTGAAAAATTCGATCAAATTGGTTAAGCTGATCATCAAGTCATAGTACGTTTTATTGCTGAAGAAACCAAGATTTTGACATGAAGACTGCTCAATCATGTGTGAACTTTACGTGAACTCATGGGAATAAAAAAAGTATCCAAGCGTTGGGATATGCGTACCCAAAATGTTTACCGTTGAGCAGAAACACCAACCTGATCGTTTTTTGACTCGATTTGTAACGTCGCTTTACTATTACGGTCACAAAACAAAATTACAGTCTGTGATTTGGAAAAGAACATCTCCTCCAAATCCTAAGAAGTTTATGGCAAGTCCATGGACTCTCTTTTCTGGGATATTCGAGGGGTATTAATAATTGAATATCTGTTGCTTTGGACACATTTTACGAAAAAGAAAAAAAATTATGAAGAGGAAATTGTGAACAAAAATTTTAAAAAGATGAAGCAGTAGTCAATGCAGTACATGACTTTTTAAGGTTGAGGAGTTCTTTAGCTACAGGATTTTAGGCATAGACAAAAGACATTCCAAGTAACAATACATTTAAATGTGACGATGTGGAAATATAAAATAACATTTAATAAAAGTAACCTGTAACATACTGTCTCCAGAGTAAGTAATTATTATGGCAACAGAACATAAAAAAAATAGCCTACCAGCAGATATAAAATACGAATTCAATAAAATAAAATGTGTCTGTTAATAATATATTTTAACGGTACAGTACATGTATCATTAACATTGAGTAAGCACTTTTTTGCAACTATATATCATGATTTTGAGGGACTTGACAATTTTTTTATTGTTGGACAGTGTTAATAAATAAATAAGAAAGAAAAAAAAGACACATATATGTGTGCTCCAAGACGTTCGAAACACACAACATAAAAAGGTGTAGGCCGTGATATTACTGGAACATAAGTAAACAGAGTTTTAAAACGCCATGGGAAATTGTATATTGGCATTCATATAAGCGCCTATATAGAGGCATCGTAAAATGATTATGTAATATTATGTTGTACCGAGGACCTAAGTTTCATTTTTTTTAAGCTTAAACATTTGATGAAATTTAGTTTAATTTAGTTTTCCTTCTAATTTTTTTCATTTATTTTCCATATTACATAAAGTTTCGCCTTTCATTTAGAATTTTAAACTCATTATTCCGAGAACTAAAAGACCTTAAGAATACCGTGGTGGGTCTGCTGGAGTTTGCAATACACTTATTTAAGGATTCATTGTTTTGTTATAGCTCTTCAGTTGCCTATAAGAATATTCTTCTAATTATTAAACAATTAAGCTCTCTGGACCGTTTACTCAACCATGTACGTTTACTCAACTCATTACCCACTTTTCATCAGAATTATTGCCTATGATTGTTTTAATGCTTTAACAACCTGTGAGGCTATTCGTTTTTTTTATTTTATATTTCATTGTTTGTAATATTTAAAATCTGTTTTAAAAAAAGGATTTCTTTCAACGCTTTTTTCTAAGTCTCTCATTATCAAATAGCTTCAAATAAAATGACTATGAAATCGAAATCTGATTTTTTAATGTCAAACAAAAAAAAATTTATTTCTTTTTTTTGGAACTATATGACTAATGGTTAGTCTGACATCGTTTTTGTATTCAGGTAAACGTAGAATCAGTAAATTAAAAAATCGTAGCTTCCAAAAACTCGCCGATACAAGCAATCGTTTCAAAATTGTGATTTGTATTTTTACATAGAAAAATAAATAATTTTTCTTTCGTTCCATAAGATATAGTATTATATTTATTTATTACATATATATTTGTTCGATACTACCAACTTGCCCCAATTTCATACGATCAACCTTTTTTACGTAACCACATGTTCATTTAAAATAAAAGGAGCCTATTGCTATCTGGGATAACTCAGCTTATTAACAGTTAAAACAAATTGAATTTGTTCACGTAGTTTTCGGTGCTACTTATAACAAACTAAAGTCTCATTCTCATTTTATAATCACAATCACATGCGTTATATGTGTATATTTCATCATCATCATCATTTCAGCCTATCAGAAGTCCACTGCTGAACATAGGCCTCACCCAAAGATTGCCACGAAGCTCGATCCTGAGCCACCAGCATCCATCGACTTCCCGCAACACTGCGCAGGTCATCACTCCATCTTGTGGGGGGTCGTCCTACACTGCGTTTGCCTGTACGTGGGTGCCACTCGAGAATTTTTTACTAATTGTTAAAGATAAAAGGTATATTGTATACCTACATAAAGTTTTCACAGGTATATAATTATCGTAACTAATTTAAAGCTTCATAAAAATCAAGAATTTGCATAATATATGGTGAAACTAAAGTAGTTTTTTTTTATGTCATGTTATGCTAAATACCGTTTGACCCTATAAAATGGAGGTAAATAAATCCATTTTTAAATTGGTTAGATTTCTACATGAGGAGTCGGCGTAAGAAAATTTACAACCTTTCTTTTCGTTGAGGCGACAAACGAACTTACCGTCTAACTGATGGTAAGTGACTACCGGAGATCATGGTCACGAATGAAGTCGTTTTCAGATATGTCGTCACGCCTGAGGACTAAGATCGAATGCATCAAAGCCTGTAAGTGTCACCAGTGAACATTTCAAATCGTAACTCAATAGTGATTGCACTGTCGATTTACGACATAAAGCAAGAGGTTATCTACCTATATACCATAAAGTATCTACCTAGACGACTCTAAGAGCGAAAAAAAGTCGTACCATCTAGTAAAAAAGGTTGAATTCCACCACCTCTTCCCACCATAGCCTGCTATCTGGTAAAGGATAAGCTGAAAAAAATCTAATGTAATTAACCTCCTCTTAAGCAGCGTGTTGGACCCTTTCTTCTCGAGATAACCTAAAAATATTGAGAGGAGGACTTTGCCAAACGGTAGGAAATTGCTACCTCGTTAAAAGTAAGCCTGTAAGTGCCCACAGCTGGGCAAATTCTCAAATACCTTTTAGTATCAGAGAGGGTTTAGGAGCCGGGAAGGGCCCGCCACGCTGCTCCAATGCGGGTTGGCGAGCTTCACATATCCTCGAAATAATATTTTTATTATTTCTCAAACATGCAGGTTTCCTCACGATGTTTTCCTTCACTGTTGAGCACGTGGTAAATACAGCACTTACAATTGTTAATAATAATTTTAGTGGTGCCGGCACCGGGGATCGAACCCAGGTCACTCGCGCTCTATGATACTAAAGAGAGCGCCCTGACCACTAGGCTACCACGGCTCGCTACCTTACTTTAAACACTAAATCTATTTATCAGTTAAACCTTCATATATAAATACGACACAAATTGCTTGAATTTATTATCACTTGTTTTTATTGCGGTATGGAGACGAATGTGGAATGCACAATTTAAATACGTCTTCCAATATTTTCCCAGCGCTCATCGCAACACGATCTGTTTTCCATCGAAATGAAATGGTTTATTTTCACCTCGTGAACAATTTTAAATGTTTTTAAAGTTTCGCTTCGTAGGATATCGTTTCACGATTCCGATCGATAATTCCAATTATATTCGTAAATATTGCAATATTAAAAAATTAAACAATACCTACTCACGCTCGTCATCTGTATAAGGGTAGACAAAAATTACCGGTATCCATTTAGAATAATTCAGTGTTACTAATTAAGTTAACGCAAATCGCTTTTAACCTATGTTCGAACATCGTTGGGATTGAAGAAGTATAGAAAATAAAATTTCTCTATTTGTTTAAAATGTTTAAGAAGATATTTTATCATTATGCGTCAATTACTATTTATAAAGTTATTCACAATGTGAAAACAATTACATCGGACGCAGTCACAAGCTTATAAAGACTAGTTTTTTTGACCTTTCACGTCTCATAACTTTGAAACAATAGAGATTCTATTGTTATGATTCATATTAGAACGTATGGCACTAGAAGTATATCAAATACAGATTTGGATTATATAAACCCCTCTGATCGACCCATCGATGTAAAATAATATTATCTTAAGCAAAAAGATTTTTTTACAAATACTCAAACAAACTTAAAATTTAAAAAAAATATCAAGTATGTTAAAAATTCAGGAGAATCTTAAAAAAAATTGTAAGAATTCATAATGCGGATGAATTTAGATTACTTAGAATGAAAAACTGTAGCTTTAAAAACAATTATTTCCTTAAATCTTAAACATCAGAAATTGTTTAAGATTTAAGGAAATAGATCGAGAAATTATGTATGCTGCATAAGAACCGCAGTTACCAATACCGCCATGTTGGTATCTCCTGCGCCAATACCGTCATGTTGGTATTGGTAACATAAGTAATGTGATTGTTATATAGTCACATATGTAGCATTAAACAAGCCAATAAGTGACGATCTTTCGACGCCGCAGGGGCCAAAGCATGTAAATATGTAGCTGTGTCTGTATGTCATAAACAAAAAACACTTACAGTATCCGTGTAATATGTATAAAACTAAAGAGGCAATTAAACACCATTGTTCTCCAAATGCTATCCACGCTTGAACGTATTACAGCTTTGTTGACTGATTAAAGAGACTAACGATTTCGTGTGGCTGTCGGGATTAGAGAATTGTACTTTCTTATAGACTTTGTAAAACTTCTTTGCATATCGCGTGTCACGATTTGGTACTGTATATTCAGCTAAGATCAGGTGCTATAGTTGTGCATGAATAATGACTATACGTTCATAGTAGAGTCTTATTACCTGGGGACCTAGGGTTGAATATTAGGTGCTAAATTTACCACATGGTGAAGGAAAATATTTACTTTTCGAGGTAAACTGTCTACCGGCACTGGCGCAGATTTGCCTACTCTGTGATATAAAAGTAAAGAAAATTAAGTAATTATAGTAAGTAATATACGTAAGAAAGTGTGTTAAACAATTGTTCACCTGGTCTTTTCTCGCGAATGTAAAAAAAGACGACTAACGTGTAAAGTAGGTGAGCGTGTGCCGAAATAAATTACAAAGGCAGACGACCGCGGGCCTAGTGTTTGCCTGCTAGGTCTGTAAATATATATATATTCTTTTCGCGTCTAGTTCTATTCTTGATTTCCAGACGATCATACTATAGTTTCATGCAGCTTGCTAATTATTCAGGCCATATTGGCAACCGTAGTTTCGCAGCAGATATAATCGTTGCGGAATCTATCTCGCAAAGAAACACCAAACATAGCCTTTTCTAAAACCCGCTGAGCAAATTTAAGTGTTGTTATGCGGTTTACTTAAGTTATCACTGGCATGTTATTAAAAACTTGGATCTCAATTATAAAGTTTACTTGACGAGAAGATGTGAGTTTCGAACGCTGCCCAGCCAAGTTGAATTCATCGAATGACATTTTAGTCACGCTTCAATAATTTGTCCTATATTTACTCTTCATGTGGTAGAGGTAGTAGATGAACAAACTACACTGTCTTATTTTTAAGACTTACAGGGCATATCAGACTATCAGTAAATTAATGCATAATCGATATTGTTTAAAAAAAAATATTGACTGATCGGTTTTGATATTTTCCTTAGTTGTAAATGCAATGCTTGTATATTTTAATGACGTAATTATAGAAATTTTTGTTAAATATACTGCACAAAATATTTCATACTCAAAGGAACACTACTATCCTTGGATTACTTACAATATTATATTTATGATGAGGTGTCGAGATAAAGCTCGTTTGCGTGCTTGTGCCACACTATGGAGGCAAGGTATATTGATTTTTATGAAAATCTTAAGAATGTTATAAATACGGCTCTAATTAGTGAGAAAAAGACAAATATACACATAACAACTTAAAAACTTCTATGGAAATACGTAAAACAGCATTGCTCTTTCAGTTATCTAGGATCGCACTGATTTAATTAATGATTGTTTTAACAGAACAGTGTCTCAATTTTCGGACCTGTAAGTTTTATAAATCTGAACCAAATTATTTCAGTTGAGAGGGGTAAGTCATATAGTGGTATCTAGAATCATAAATTCGTTACATTCCAATGTTGTTGTGAAGAATCATATCTCGCAGGAGATATCATATAGATTGTTTCCCATTAATGCCACCTGACACCTTCATCGTTATTACAAAAATTATAAATACTCTGGAGAATAGTGTTTTTCCAAAGCAATGGCAAAAAATACTCTCGTTAGACCAATGTCCAAGAAAAGTACTCCCACAGAGTTAAAAGATTTACAAAAAATAAGCTTCTTACCATATATTACTGAAGTTTTGAAAAAACTTATATATACTCAGCTGACCGATTTTTGGGAGAGTATTCATTTGATGCCTGACTTACAATCAGGATTCAGAAAACATAGAATACTACCACCGCTTTTGGGACACATCTTGACAGCGCAAGATGCTGGTGAAAGTGTTGTCTTAGTATTTTTGGATTATTCACGTACCTTCGATACTATAAACATACCATTCTTATTATTATCATAAAGATATAAATGTAATTATAAAGTATTTAGTGAAAAAATGTGTGGTATGTAGTAAAAATATTATTATCATCAAAAACTGGTATTACGGTTTTAGTGCAAGAAAAATACAGTGTTTTAATAGCTGCCTCAGTGACTAAAACAGTATGTTGAACTACAAAATGAAAATGGTATTTATATGGTGTCTAGCAATAATAAAATAAAAAGTGGTATTCCGCAGGGCTCGATTTTGGGTCCATAGCTTTTTATTTTAGTGCCTAACAAAAACATTAAAAATTGTCAATATCATATTTACATTGATCATAAAAATGATCTTCATATATTCATAAAGAGGGAGCATATTGAAGGGTTACACGAATATAGAAATGTAGGCGGTTTGTTGTTCTGTTCGATGAAAAACTTAGGTTTGAATGTCACACAGTAGAGTGCTGTCCGCAACTACTTCTATCAACTGAAATTATTGTACCGAATCAGATACTTTAATATTTATACTAATGGACAGTTGTTACATGTAACTTTTTTACGTTAGTACTATTTTATATAATCAGAGGCATGTATTAGTAGTAGTTTTTTCTTTTTCGTTAACTAATTTACTATGTATTTTTAAACATATTTTTTTAAATATTGTATATATGTTTGTGTAAACTTGTTAATTTTTTTGTACGCACTGGACTGCAAATAATGTTTCTTTCTTTCTAAATACAAGGCTGTGTGCTGTGATGAAATCACTAAAATCATGATTATCAGCATATTAGGACTACCTTATCCCTACAATACCCTATATTATTAATTTCCGTATAGACTCTGGTTAGTATCCATTACTATGGAATAAGGCTTTTGTGAAATTCTCTAAAATGTCAAACCCTCATCATAATTTCCTTTCTTTCCCAAGTTCTGGAAGCGTGTTATATAAACAAATATCTTTGTTTATTCTAAAACATAACCTACTGAGTGTTTACCAGTCTGGGTTTTGCACATTTTATAGAACCACAACTGCTTCACTTAAAAATACAGGTGATATTGAACAAGGTATGGAAACCCATAAAGTTGCAGTGATGGTACTTCTCTATTCTAAATTAGCGTTCTCAGATTTGGAATGGTTAAATTTTCTTCTTATCTTCGCGAGCGACAACAGTTAGTCCAAGTGGGCTATGAAACCTCACAGTTCACCGCACCTTCACAGTTAAATCTTGTGACTGGTGTTCCGCAGAGTGGAACTTTCTGCAAAAAAAAATATTTATATCTAAGGTTTGCCTTGCATTCATTATAACAATTTTTAAGTCCCGTTTTTAAACACTGCTAAAAATCTCGGTCTTTATCTGGACCAGTACAATATTTACCCAGTTAGTAAAACCGGTATCGTAATCAGCTGCCAAGTCTCTACTACAATAAATAACTAATTCTATACAAAACTAAGCTCATGCTTGTACAGACTCTTGTTATACCCATTAGTGATTATTGTTACTGCTGTATGATACCCGGATCTGATCTTGATCTTCTTAACAAAGTACAGCGCCTACTCAACAACTGCATTAGATTTATTTTTGGACATCTTAAGTAATCTTAATTAATATATATTCATATCACATTCACTTTAATGACCCATGATTCAACAAAGGCGTTCTACTGAATTTATTTTTCTCTCTACTCCATCGAAAATAAAATAGCTTTTCCATCTTACCTACAGAAAAATAATATCTGTTCATATCCTTACCTCACATCAGGGTTCTCCGTTCTTCATCATATCTCAAGGTAAGTGTTGCGCCTTAGGTTATATTTCTCTGGAGCTCCTTGTCCGAAGATGTAAGAAAATCTCTAAACAAGAGCGCATTTAAAAGATCAGTTCGTGAATATAACTTTAACTTACATCCTAGTTAATGTTGTGTGTTGGCATTATATAAGTATAAACTTTAATACAGTTCTGTTATATTATTAGTATGTGTCTATTTGTCTGAAAAATTTGTACTAGTGTCGTATACATACATGTACAGACTTAAACACAAACACACTCGTTTATATATATATTTAAATCAGTGTAGGTGTGTATATTTAGACATGATATACTTTATACACCTGTCTCTGTATTTATCTGTGCACCTTTGTGTAACTTGCGGACTATGACAGTTAATCCGTGGAGCATTACGGATTTAAATATGTAAGGTAAAGTAATTTTATACAACAATTAAAACAATAGTTATATAAAAAAGAATAGTAAATTATTTCTTAATTTACTCAAGTATTTTATTAAAGCGAAAATGACTTCATGCAACTAATGAAGATATGTATTATAATCGATTTTTGGCATTCGAGGTGGACCAATAGTTATTAACTTGTTAAGCAAAAATTTCATGTAAGTAATAGGCATATAAATAAATACAACTTCGGCCGTTAAGCGGATTACTATATGTAATTCCCAGTTGACGTGACGTAAGGGTCGAGGCCGAAGCCTTTGGTTAGATTTTATCGTGTCAAGCCAGACTGTTAATTTAGCTACAAGTTACAAACAACATGTAACAAGGCATTTACATTTTGTATTAAATAAAATAAAATTATTAAGTTATTGTATTCATACTAATTTTTAACTTATAATATTATATATATAGTTATATCAGAGACTCCGTCCGCGTTAACCTTCATTAGTTAAGAATTGATTTTGAGTAGTATTAAAAATATTACTGTAAACATTATGTATGTAGTACTGATGTTTGGTTGATGACAATTCTAATGAGCAAGTTCATTATTTTTAGCGTCTATGTTATGTACAGACTCGAATTTGTTAGAGTTCGTAATATAAGTGAATTTTATTGTTTCATTGTTATATATTATTTTTTATTGTGTAATTTATTCTTTATATATACTAATGTGAATTTTTTTTTTTAAATTTCTTATATATGGTGTGCAAATCCTTAAAATAGTTTTTGTGTGATTGGTCTCTATTGTCCTTTAGCAGATTCATGATTATTTCAAAAATCTGTAATATGTACAGAGACGAATCTGATAGTTTTATTTTGTCATAATAGCAACCAAAATAGAAAGACACCTGTGCACAGTGGATTCCCCTACGTATTAGTGACGTAATTATTCTATAAAAAGTAACTTATATCCATCTCTGTCCCTCTAATCATCTGGAACTCTATCTTCTATCGATCAATTGCTTTGTTGGGACGTGAAAGAAGAACAATCAAATATACTTTCGCATTCATAATATTAGATAGGATTAGGATGATTGAACAAGAACGTGGCTTGGTAGTAGGACACTCCGGAGCAAATAAAATAAAAATAATATTTTCTGCTCTGATAAAATTATGTTGCGTCTCTTAACTCTGTCACTGCACCTGACCATTCCTTCCATTCCTTGTTTGCCCCCTTCTTATATAAAAAAAACTTTCTTTAGTTTTCAGATGTTGTCGCCGTAATTGAATTCAGCCAGGAAGACATTACTTAACACATAATATTTTTTTTTAATCACGGGCCTGGTCAGCCGAATGATTCATTTTGCTTTTATTTTAGTAGGCGTTATTGTGAAAATTAAACAAATTTGGTAACGGTCCGATTGCCTAGTTGGCAGTGATCCCTGTCCTCGAATTTAAGGGTTTCGGATTTGTATCTCGCTGGGGACAAACATTTGTATGATGAATATAAACTTTTGTACTTGAATATTATATAATTATTTATCTATGGAGGTTTATACGTGGTAGAGCCAAGCGGCGGTTTTTACCATAGTTTGAATGGGCCGGCTCGATCGAGGTAGTAACGTGGACTCACGGATTACAGATGTGAAGTAGAGGCATCTTGTGCTTCTGCATTTCTTTCGGTTAGTGTGATAAACGGAGGCCTACTTTTCCCATGTCCCACCTCTTCTTCCTTCCCCATATACAAAAAGCGACCGGCAACGCACCTTCAGCTCCTCTGGCGTTGCAGATGTAAGTGGGCGACGGTAATGACTTACTAACAGGTGAACCATTTGCTCGTTTGCCCCTATCCCATAAAAAAATACATTTATCTTATCTTCATCTAGTTATCGAGACACAGGGAATCCTAGTTAGGAGACTGGATGATGTATGACGATGTTTTTTTTTTTTACCTTTTATTTTTTTTGATTACACGTGTATTGACGTTTATAACAAAAATGTAATATGTAAAAAATTAGATCAACTATGTGTAGTTATAGTAAACCTGTTCTCGCAGATTTGTCGTCATCCCTACGTTCTATGATACGTAGTAGAATGCATTACCATTAAACGGGTTTCCGGTTCAATCACTCAACTTGACTGGTTCCTTCGAATGGTCGAGGCGAAATATTTGTGGCGTAGCCACAATACAACTGCAGCGTGGCTCTTTCCTTAAAGAAGCCAATCGCAATACAGGCGTCAATCAAATGTTTCTATTCAAAATATCTGACAGTCTCAACTTAACAAATGTGTTATGTTAAAATATTAAAAGGATTTTTTAAACGTTTACTAGTGAAAGAAAAATTAAGCTTTTTTTCTCTGTGCAATGTCTCCAGAGACTTTACTTTGTACATTGTAGATTGTATTCATAATACCTATACAAACTTTAAGGTGAAAGTTAACCACTGAATTTTTTTTCTTTTATCTGATGTAAAAGCACTTACCTTCACGGTTGAACAGATTAATTGTCGTAGTATTTTCATTGCAACGTTAGAAGTAAGTCCAGCAGGCATCTATTATTTAACATTAACTAGCTTTGAAGTTAGATATCCATAATTGTGCGATTAGTTTCGACTTCTAAGAAATGAATTTTTTTTTTATTTGACGTAAGAAATTCACTTTATGATAAATGAACAAAAAGGCGAAAGAAACTCCGTAGGTATTTTCTTTTTTAACAAATTGTATACATACCGAACAATATAACATACAGTAAAATGCAACGTACAAAACAAAGAATAAAAGTTGACCAGACCCGAGTGGACCAGCCCCCACAAGCAACGCCTGGAGCAACGTATGACACATGCGGCAGCCATCGCTCTCCACAGCCACATTAAAGTTGAGTTTGACGTGAAAGGTAACTTAAACGTGATCGCGGTACGTTGTTACAACTTTACTGAACATACTTGTAATTTCTATAAGAATATTTACAAATTTTGTTCAAAATAAAAAATAAGTGAAAAAAATTCTGGTACATGATTAATAGCAGCGTCACATTTGTTTGTGTCAAACTGGAAGAGTCCACGCCTCTTTGTCATTAAAATAATCGTTCAAACTATAGTAAGCCTTGGAGCATGATAGTTCACCTAATCGTTACTGTAAAAGGAATGACAAAATATAATTTTTTATAGCAGACTTTATTTATTCTACTACTCGACAATGGACAAATTCTCTACCTAATAAGTGAAATATTAAGTTTTCGCCACACTTTACAGACGTGCACTTAGACGCTGCTCCACAAATAGCATGTTTGTGATGGTCATTTCGAAATTGAATTTTAGGAAACACACGGAAAGTGATGGAGAGGCATTTTATATATTTTTTTTTAGTTCTGCGTGAAAATTTAATTGGATATCATTAATTGAGTACACGTTATATATAAACAACGTTACGTATTTTGAGCAGAGTATATTCGACAGTCATTATAAAGCAGCAGCGACACGAAATAGGCGGAATTGCTTTATCGTTAATGTCGGTATTCAGTCAACTGTGAATTTTCTTGTATCGATAGAATTAAATTAAATTACAGTGGAAAATTAAATTACAACGAATACTGAAGTTAAATTTATAATTAATAATGAAATCAACAAATTTATTATTTGACTAA
Source organism: Bhutanitis thaidina (assembly GCA_029286595.1). Classification (NCBI taxonomy): domain Eukaryota; kingdom Metazoa; phylum Arthropoda; class Insecta; order Lepidoptera; family Papilionidae; genus Bhutanitis; species Bhutanitis thaidina. The sequence goes on from JAGSMS010000003.1 coordinate 3,479,141, forward strand.
AACCTATAATGAAATAAAATAATGATAAATAAATAAAAGGATTCAAGATAAGTTGCATTTTTAGATTGTAATTATTGTACATACAAATTTTATGTAATAAACTGTAATTAACATTGTATATTGTCTTAGACTCTTGGGATGTAATAAAAAATAAAGACTTAGTTAATTTATATTTTAACTAGTTTCCGGCTCCTGGAGGCTCTTCCGCGTGAAAATTTCACCAATTCATTTACGAATGAATGCGTCATTGGGACACTACGTCATGGCCCTTTTGATATATATGGAATTCCCTTCCATAAATCGAATTTTTACCATAACAATGCTAATTGTATTGTTACGACATGTTTGTAATGCCTTAGCCCTAGTACATGATTTTTCTTTTTTTTCTTTCCTTTATATCGTTTTTTATTTGCGAATAGTGTACTATTTAAAGACAATATTTATGAGTTTAGTTAGGGGTTTGAAGATATGAATTTGGAACAAGTGTAAAGTTTTAGAAAGCTGTGGAATAAAGTTGTTAGTTTATAGTAGTATGTAAATATTTTATTTTTTAAAGAAACCTTTTTAAATCTAACAAATAGATAATAAGTTCAAGTAAATAATATAATTCCGAGGTAACATATAAAATTAAGTTTGAATCCGAAGAAGCACTTTATCATTTTGAAGAATGCAAGAGTAAGGACAAAGTTTCAAAGTGTAGAAAGATTTTAGAATGTGAAACTCGAGCGGTGTAAAATCAGCTTATTCAGCAAATTTTCTCTTCTCTCCGCTCATATTAATTTCATTTTTGGATCATTTTTCCGTATTTTGCGTATAGTGAAAAATGCGAGCAGCAGATGTTCGTTTGACAATGGTGACTGGAATCTAATGGACAATACCGTAATATCCGCCTACCCTTAAAGATGACAAGCGTGAGTGTTTATAATTATACTGAAAAAAAAAATTCTCAGTTCTTGTTGGTAGTGGTCGCAAAATTTTGTATAGTTACTATCGTTATTGCTAGAGGATATTTAGAATAAATATTATGAGTAATTATTTATTACTCAATAAACGATGATTACTGTAAAAAATGTTTTGAACACGTTCTCTGCTGTATTTAACCCTAGAGAGTTTAACGTTTATAATTTGTTCACTATTGTGCACTAGTTTTCCGCTTCTTCTTTCGGATCTATAAATTTATTTACCGAAATCTTATGATCTGGAAGCGATGTCTGAATTTATCTCAAGCAATACATATACCCGGTAACAATATATTTCAAAGATATGAGGACTCCGCTTAAATATAGATTATTGTTATTAAACAAGATTGTTCAAGCAAAATTTAACAAACAAGTGCTCAAAGAAATGAAGTGTAATGAATTCAGTGAATTTAAATCGAATATTTTTTAATAATTTCTTGTATTTACGCGAATACTACACATTTGAAATTAATCTATTATTTACGGTTTTTATTGCGTTAAATTCGATTTTTTTTAATATTGATCTCAAACATTTTATGTTTCAAAAGTAGATAAATAGCTTTTTATCTATAAATTACTGAATGGTATTTGGGTTTTTATTTATAAAATGACCTTTGATTATTTCCCCTCGCTTCTCGTTGCTTTAATTCATCACTTTAATATGATGTTAATAAAGGTCGATTCATTTTAATATGATTAGAAAAACATTTAAGAAATGTATGCCTGCTTTCACTGCTTCTTCCTTGGAGAAGCCTGTGTTCTATGGATGTATTAAATACGCCGATGAGTGATTCCAAAGTCTGCTTAAGTTAATTGAATAGTAAATTCATGCAGTATAATTTTGTTTATATTGTATAACATATAAGCTGACTTAATCGTAACAAATGTAGCTTGGAAAGTAAAAACATTTACAAAACGACGCAAATTTGTCTGAAATTTATTTCGTTAAAATATTTCTAAAAAGCAACATTGGATGTCCGCTTTACCTGTTAAATACATCACTGTCCAATTTGAGTAATTGTACTACAGACCTTACAATAACTTAACTCTACACGGGTACAATTTATTTTTACAATAGCGTATTTAACCAAACCTATTTTAAAGAACATAGTCAAATTCGCACTAAAAAATTTAGTTATTATGTTCACAATGTTTATCTCAAAGGTTCAGTTTTACAAAAACATTATTTAATTTTATAATGGTTAGTTGAGAATAAGCCAACGTCAATGCACATCTCATCTTCCAGCGCTGGTTCTGCTCCGTGCTATCAAACAAACGAGGTTCTAGTGATGTGACCTGTATTTGAAAAACTGCACACCTGTCTGACCTAGTATGTCACGTGTGTTTTCTTCTTTCATCAGCTTGTCTAAGACTGATCTCTGGACATAGGTCTCATCGTCAAGGTTACTAAAAACAGCTGGCATGAATGACATTGAAAATTTTTTAAAATTAAAAATTCACATTCTTATTTCTACAGAACATTATCAACGAAATATTGAAAAAAATATATATATAATTAAGATGCTACCGATAACTGAATATCAAATGTGTGCTCTTTCAGAGAATTTAAGTCAAAGGTTTTACGTCCCAAATGTAGATAAACTGAGATTGTGCTTTTGATCTTGTACATTAAAAGATTTTATATGGTAAATCAAAAATTGGTATTTTTTGATAAAAAGATGTAACGTCGTCTCATCATTTTCTATCGCTTCCGGTTGCTTTGAATTATCGTTTTAAAAGTATATATTTTTTTTATACATTATTTATTTGGTCACTTTTAGATACATGTATAGCGAAGCAAATTGTGTAGTCGGTAGATCCAAGTGACGGCTTATGCTGCTACTCTAATGGGCCGTCTCGACCGATGGTACCACTACCTCGTAAAATACCGGCGTGAAGTAGTGGCATTGTGTGCTTCCGTGTTTCCACTGTGCTCCCCCTTTCTCTGTACTCATTCTTACTCGCACCCCCCCGAATATCTTAAAAGCAACTCCTCTGGTATTGTAGAAGAACGAAGGCGACGACGATAACTTGTTCGTTTGCCGCATAAAAAGAAAACTAAAATTAAATGTATCATTGAGAAACTTTACATTACTATATTACTTTCTTTATCAGATCTACTATCGAAAACGAAGATACCGCTTGTATTCGCTTTTATTGAAAAATGGCTGTGATTATTAACACAAGACGTTAATTAAAAGAACTTTTTTCATAAAAGTTAGATTATGATCTAAATGTATGTTACAAAATAACCACACATAGAGGGCATATTTTTTTTTCATTTCAGAGCAAAATCAAATAAATATCAGTCAATATTATAAAAAACTAATTCGTTTACATAGCAAAGTGTAGGAACCAAATTACGTAGTCTTTAGTGCATTGATTATGAGACTGATATATAAACTATGTTCGTTTTACAAATATTAAAATAAAATAAAATATATAAATAAAATAAATTTAAAGAAATAAATGATCTAAACTTCCCTTCTCAATGAGTTTATGAGTAAGTTTCAGTAAACAAACACTATGAAAATGTATATAATAATATAACGGAATACATGGATTTGTAATAACCATCGGGAATGAGTTGACCGTTTTGAAGCTGTCTCTAAAAAGTTAATTGTTATATTATATTATTACATGCCAATATATGAACAATTTTTTTTTTTAATTTCATTATATATTTCATTTAAAAAAAATTTAAAAAATAGTACTTATTTATGATGCTATCCAACGTCATACTTTCCCACACTTTGAGATGGAACATTGGAAATGAACAATCCAAAATAGAAAGAAAATAGGCATAGATTCTGCCGCACTTTGCAGAATTCAAAAAATGCAGCCATGTTCAGTTGAATTGCTATACCTCAAGATTAGCTTTGTATTAAAGCCTCGATATCATTTTCAATTTTACACACTTTATTTACATTAATGCGAAAGAACTCCGTCGAAATAAATTGTTTTTATTAGGTCGTCCTGTGTCGGGTGTACGTATTTTTATTATTAGCCTAAGATTTAACTAGAATACGACCCTTTCGAAAATAACTACTTTAATCGTTCTAGTTTGTTTATCATAAAATTAATTAATAATTAACCGTTCATGCTGGTATTTTTCTAAACTATTTGAAATTATTATTTCGCCATCTATTGGAGCTCACAATAGTTTAATGGCATTTTCTTTGGTCGACTTTTACGACACCCATAGGACAGGATTCCTCTACGCCGCCGGCTCATATCTCGAATAATATATATAGATTTGTAACATATTGAAAAATGTTTGGTGTTGAAAAAACTTTTAGTTGTGCAATTTCATCCAAAATACTAGGATAATTTTCATATAGCTTTGAATAAATTAGTCTTGCAAAATTATGCTTCGTCATAACATTAACGCTTGAATATTCATTGCACAAACATTAAGTAATATATGCTATGTGCGTTACTTCGTTGCCGCAAAGTCCTAATTTGTCACCAGCCATATCAGATATCAAAGTAGAAATTGCAAAAAAAAAAATATTTTTAGGGGGAACATAGTTATTATTTTATTAAAACAAGATCATCTTAAGTACAGGACTATACCTCTTTATAAATTGATAAAATTGTGTTTTAAAATATCCCTGTTACTCCTTAACGAAATTTTTTCAGCCACCACACCACAGTCCACTGCTGAACATAGACCTCTCCCAAGAATTGCGTCAAAGCATAATCCTGAGCCACCTGCATCCATGGACGTCCTGCAATATTGTACAGGTCGTCTGTCTATCTTGTGCGTCCCACACTGCGTTACGTGAACATCGTTGCCACTCGAGAACCTTTCTTCCCCATCAGTTGTCAGTTCAGCGAGCTATGTGGCCATTATCACTTCAGCTTGCTTATCCCAACGGCTTTGTCAGTTACGGGGGTAACGTCGTTGCAGACTCTATCGCTCATAGTAACACCAAGTCCACCATAGTCTTTTGCATAGCCCGTTGAGGAACTTTGAGCCTTATACAGCCTGCAGTGAAAGAACAAGTCTCCGTTCCGTAAGTAATCATTGGCAACACGCACTGGTTGTATGCTTTACCCTTGAGGTTTTGAGGTACACTCGACGAGAGGATATGATGTTATTTCCCGAACGCAACCGAGTTGAATTTGTGGGACGAAGTTGAATCCTACAATTTGTATCAGGTATACGTACTCGTCGACAACTCCTAGTGAGCCTAGCGAGCCTATTCCCAACTACCACTGATATTGGTGCCACAAAGACGTTAGACAGGTCGTCTTGTCCATGTTAATTTTCGGACAATTTCGTCGGCAAATTGAAGGTGAGTGACATATTCGCCAATGATATTTATACCGTATCCTTTCCAGTTCAGTAGCTTGAAAATATCTTCCACTGCAACGGTGAAGAGTTTCGGGGATATATCATCATCTCGTCTTACATCTTTCTGCAAATGGATTGGAATCGAAGGCATTCTCATTGTCTACATACGCCAGATATTATAGTAAATTTTACTCCGGAATCTTCTGTACAATCTGCCGAATAATATGTATGAGGTCTATGGTACTATAACCTTTTCAGAAGCTGGTTTATTCGGGAGCCTGGAAGTCGTTAAATCTGTTTACTAGATGACTTGTGATGACTTTCATAAACAGCACGTAGACGCGACTTTGAAGCACTATCGGTCTACAGTTGTTCAGTTCACAGTTATCCCCTTTCTTGAAGAATAGATTAACCACGCTTTTACTCCAGGCTTTCGGCGTATCAGCGACATGAACGACGGAATTAAACGGTTTCTTAAGGACTACAAGTACCTGTTTTTCACACTTTACGAAGGCATCCTCGGAAACATACGTTGTAAACATAGATGTATCATAATGAAAGTCTTAAAATATTAATTAGAAAATGTATCACAAAATTGTTGAATTAACGGTTCAATGGTAATAAAATTACAGGCTTGGCTCTACATGGAATCTCACAACCGTTTACGGTATAAATGTTACGATGCGAGTTATGGCTCATATTTTTTTATATTTTAATGTTTTTGTAGGGATTGTATTTTACAAAAGTATTAGGTGAGATTTTCGCCAATTCTTAGGGGATCTTGAAGAAGAGATTGGATGAAAAAAATTCTGAACGGGTTCCGACACACGTCCACATTTAAAAAAAGCCACTGAATAACTCACACATGATTTCATTTTCGTTGATTTTGAAGGAAATTAAGATTTACTAAGCGTAGTAACCTTACATTTAATGTTTGTTATTCCTTAGTTACAAATATTTTGATTTATGACTGAACAAAGTTTGAGTTTCAATATTTTATTCATTATCATTCCACACATACATTAATAATTTTTTATTTATACATATACATAATAAGTTTAATATTTAAAAATAAATAGCACTATAGTCATAATTTGTTACCATGTTATTTATTGTATGCGTATTTGTACGAAATGACGCATTTAAAAAAAGTCACAGATTTGAATTTCATGACACTTGCAATTTTTTTATGTCACGGCGTTAACTTGATTCCCTTAACCAAAATTCACTCAAATATAATGAGGTGATTTTAGCCATCACTGGTATATATTTATAGGTTGCTACTAATAGTATTACGTGATTTTTCAATTATATAATTTTAGTTAATTTTTATTACATTTTAGCTTTAATAACTGTATTTTACTACATTGTATTTCACTGTTGTGTATGTTTTGCCTGATATCAAGCCGCGAGTGACGTAAAAGGAGACAGATGAAATGAATAATTCAGAGAATAAGGGTGGAGACTACAGCAACGATCGTTATGTTTATACGGGACCTTTATATTAAGCGATCAACTTATGATTATCAGCAATAACGAAACCATACCAGCCCGAAAAACCAAAGAAAGGAGACCTGAAGTGAATATTTCAGAGATGCTGATTGACAAGATGGCCTGTACGTGGCCTCCATTGGCTGTAGTAGGACTGCTGGGCTAAGAGCTCCTTCTAAAATATCTGAGAGGGTTTTGGACCCGGTAGCGGCCCGCTACGCTGCTCCAGTGAGCGTTGGCGTGCTTCACATATCCTCTATTTTTTTTTTTATTTCTTAGACATGCAAGTTTCCACACGATGTTTTCCTTCACCACCGAGCACGTGATAAATATAGCATTTAAAATTGCTATTAAAATTTCAGTGGTGCCAGCACCGGAGATCAAATCCAGGTCACACACGTTCCTGCGTTGCTATAGTGCCCTGACCATTAGGCTACCACAGCTCGGCACGGCATTTGATTGCATACCCAAATTAAAATGCCTCGGCAGAATTGTAACGGATTGGTCTAACACTCTGGCGAAGTCCCGATCTAAATGATTTACTTATTTAAAAACTTTTTGCAAAGGGCGGATTAATGCGTGGTAGAGCCAAACGTCTGCTTTAGCTGCTTTTCGAATGGGCCGGCTCTACCGGATTGGTACCACGGCTTCGCAGAATACCGGCGTGAAGTAGACTAGACGTCGGCTTCTGCGTTTCGTTTGGTGAGTGATGTAACCGAAGGCCCACACTATTCCCCTCCTCTTCCCTCCCATCTCCCAAATATCCTTTAAAGACCGGCAACGCACCTGCAGCATCTGTGGTGATGCAGATGTATGTGGGCGACGGTAATCACTTACCATCAGGTGAACCGCTTGCTCGTTTGCCGTCTCTTCCATAAAAAAAAATACCTTTCGGAATTCTCTGCCTGTCAACCCGAGGCGTGGAGAAATATTGTCAAGGTGTATAAATTTAAATAAAAATCTGAGTAATAAAACAAAAAGGCATAAATATCTTAGCAATAAAATCTAAAGACATTCAATGACTTTAATAAACATATAAATGTATATAACACATACTACTACATTTATACTAAATACTTACATACATACTTTGAGAATAAATAAGTATACACAAACATGAGTACCATAAACCATACTCAATATTATTATAGCTGCAACGACCGACGGTGTCAATTTCATATCCAGTTTTTTGAACGGGAATTTATTAGAAAATTTCCTTATGTCTTCAAGCGAGAAGCCGGAACAGTAAAGGACTGGCCAACAAAATAGGTGAAGAGTTACGGAATGCTAATCTTATATTTAGATGAATTTCATAGATCATATCCCTAAACAGTCCCTCCATTGGAAAATAAAACGTGGTTGTCCCTGGCAAGCTCGGCATTTCACCGTGTTGGCAAAGTATTGGGAAGATGGGAATTGAGGAGAAGTGGGAGGCTAAAAATTCAACACAATGGAGGGTCGCTGTGAATGTCTACTGTCCCATCTAAAGGACAATTGAGAAATTATATAATTATGAATTATTATTATAGATAAAAATGAAAAAAAAAATTACGAAAGCGAGAGATAAAATTAAGATGTAATTCTTTGTAGTCGACAATTCATTTTACAATACAAATATTGAAAATATGAATGTAAATACCGTTTTAATTATGTACAATTAAAACGGTTATATATAAAAACGGTAGTACAAACAGGTATAAAGCTACAACGCAAAAGCATCTGCTCTGATAACCTCAATAGAACGGAAATCAAACATTTTCTTTCATCGAAAACCTTTCTTTTTTCCATCGCTAAGAAAAATCTCAACAAGCATTAGGTAGTCCTTTAAGCCAGTAATTTTTCTTTTAATTATACGCTAAATATTTACCTTTTCAACTTTCTAATTGCGGCACTCGGATATTTTGTATATTGAGGAAAAACGTATTAATTTTCATTAGGTATACAAAAGTAAAACGTGCTTCTTTTTCTGAAAAGGCAAGGTTTAATGGTTCTTATTATGGTTACAATATCACGTTTTTCAATATTTAATACAGCTTCAATATTAATAGTACTAAATATAATTTTATACTTAGCTTTGGCTTTTGATAGGCATACCTTGACCATCTTTTTAAACTTTACGTCTCTCGAAATATTTCATAGGAACTTTATATTTTTTCTAAGTAGCGCTAGGGAATGTGAAAAATCACGATCTTTGATCTTCTGTTCTTATTGGGCAAGCTTTTCTGCAGTTTCGATTCCTCCTTCTTCCTTCGGCCGGTCCACGGGAATACTTTCAGATGGTCTGCAATTATTTGTAATGTCCAGAAAAACGAAGCACTTGGATGCACTGGCCTTCCTGATCACCAACGGCGGATCTAGTCCTGGGCTACATCGTATGTTGAATGTTACGACCAACTTAAATTATTTCCAAACCTTCTTTGACATTATTTTACACGAATTTTAAAGTCAACGCAGACGAAGTCACGGCTAACTGCTAATAAATTACAAATATTTTTTTCTGTAAATGGCTTAATTTGACTAGGTGCGAAATAGTTACTAAACTAAAACCTTTATATAAATAGAAATCCTAACCAAACAAAACGAAAGCCATGAATACTCAATGGACACATGAAAAAAGAAATGAAACGGCGTTGGGGGATTAAGCAGTTCACAAAACAAAAAACAAACGTCGCACAGTCTAAATAAAACCTTTACTTTTAGTTTAGTAGAAACAATCTTATTGTACTTTTTCGTTAAACTGTAAATGGATAGGTTTCAACAAATAGTGACAAAGAAAATATTGTACGAAAATACTGAACCTAGGCCACTTTCGTATTATTAAATTAAAGCGAGTACTTGGCCACTAAGCTACCGTGTCTGTTACTGAGTCACATATAAAACAGATAATATATTATTCCATGCTTTCTCAAGTATTTTTGAAGGTGTTTGTTTTGTAACCAATTCTTTAAAAAAATTTGCCAATTTAAAAAGAAAACTCAGATCGACCTTTGCCCAGCTGTGGGCATTTACACGCTGTTACTTTGCTTTAAGGCTCTTTCACGCTGCAAAAATGTTCATATGTATATTTTTTTTAAGTACTTTATTATTTAATGTTAAAAGAGTATATTAATAAAGATATACTTATATGTAACGACTTACTAAAGAAGGTTGATATAAACTATTTATCTGAATAATAATTTCACAAATTTACTTATATATTTTTGTACATTTTAAGAGAACCCTTTTTCAATTCTTTCAAAATTTGGCGTGTACGTCCGTGTTGTTTTAATGGTTAAACAGTTAATAATATCCCAGACAAAATTAGTATGCGGGTAGATAATCAAAGCACAAAGTTAAAATTCAGTACTTTAATATTGAAAGTCGTATAAAACGGTTTTAAACTAGTCGCGGAACGAGATATTTTTCGAAATGGACTCTTTCAAGTTGGCACTGCATACTTTTACGTATGCTTTGATCAAATATTTTTAAATATTAATATTTAGATAACTTTCATAAACTTTCGGCAGATATCAACTGCGCATGATATGTTTTAGTGTCACGAGTGAACACGAAAAACCAGAGGCACTGACTCGTTTTGACCTTTCGGTATCCAATGAAACGCGTAATTGGTAATTTCGAAAGAAGAGTGGATTTGTGTGCAGTGTGCTTGTACATCGATAAATACCGTAACCACTAATCCTTCGTCAATAATGTTAATAATGAATATCTTAACATAACATACATAAACTAATTATTTATTATCGTAAGGCACGGGGAAGTGATAACGCATCACTTACCGGCGTAAAAGATCAAGTCTGCACAATCAGTCGGCACCTTGCCAAGAGTTGTTAGCACCAAAACTATGTAAAAGTGAGGGTGCAGATATGGGATCTGCGAATGGCCACAACATATAAAACGGTCCCAGTGCCGAGTGTCTGGAACTTGCGCTGGATGAGGCAGAAAACGGACCGCTCAGGGACTCAGGTAGTCTCAAACCGATCTTAACATTCTGAAACAGGAAAAGTCCGCACAGTCACAACATCCCAAAGGATGCATCATTCGAGATGAGGCCGTACTTGCTGTGGAAGCTAGCGAAGTTTTTTTTAACGGTTTCGCGGTGGACAATCGCGTAGTGTACAGTCTCCGTAATAATTTTCAGGCGAGATTAAACCTTGACCAACGAGCAATGACAGACCGACCGGGAGACTGTATGGAAGGAGAACGTGTTCCACGGCAAGTTCTACATAGCTCTACATGAGCCTTTCGTGGATACGGTAACCTCCTTCAAACTGGCTGCGTTTCGGTGACTTCTTTGGGAAAGCCGAGGGTTTTGTGTCTGTCAGTGCGAGTTTGTCTGGTTTAACGACTATTGGAGATACACCCTAAGGGAGTACTCCGTCCACATTTATCGGTAGCTTAGCGCTTTCTAATTCTAGAGGACAAGTGGTGGCACAAGCATAAGTGTTGGCAAGCCTCGTCACCACTCGTTAACGAGGCTTGCCATCCGATACGTTTTATATTTATAGGAGGAAAGTAGGTTACAGAAGCTCATTTGGCTCCATTGATTTTAGCCAAATGGATATGCCTTATTGCATCAAAGTAGTAATTAAGATATAAACAAACTGTGGGTTTCTCCTTGATGCTCCTCGATTCTCAATTTGTACACCAGGATACGAGATATTTGCAAAAACGTTAAGAAACGTCTACGTAAGATGTAATTTTCTTTGTTAGCAAACGATCTATCAATGTAGCTTTGACCGCCCCTTGCTTTGATTAATATACATATACTTAATGTGTTTCATTAAGCAAATAATATTTGAAATATTATATCAAATATCTTAAAATTTACTATTTACGTTTATTTTAAAAATACTTTTTGTATAGTCACAAAAAAAGAACTTAATTTGAAATACAAAACAAAAACGGGTGATAGTAATAATAAATTTGCCCTTACAACCAGCGGACGGCAATGTTATCTCGATTAGCGTCCGATAAAGAGATGGAGGGTCGTATTTCCGCCTTTTACCGTTCGTAGGAATCTTTGCAGGAAATTACTTCAGTTTCTTTATTAAAGTTGTGTTCCTACTGCAAAATGTAAATCGATTAAGAGTCAGCAGATTATTTTATATACGTTTACTTATAGAAAGCAATAACGTGAAAAACTAAAATTACCTAACTGGTGAGTGTAATGAAGACGAAGAGATTCCATTACTGTACCGTTATATGTATACTATAAATGTGACAGTTTGTTTGTTTGGATGTTGATCATTCAATCCCGCCGAAACTAATAAACAGATTTTGATCAATTTTGGTGTGGATATATTTTAAACCATGGGGAAGGAGAAAGGTTACTATTGTGAAAGGAAGCCGCGTGAATTTGTCTATAGTTGGTAAACAATAGGTTTTGACTTAAGTTTTGAGATTATTATAAAAGTTTCATTTCACTTTTCGAATTAATTACAATCTAAGTTACATACATGTACAGAAAACTTGAATAAATAAAAACAAATTTTTATTATTTAATATATAGTACTACGAAATATCACAGAGAAAGATAAAATTGTTTTTCCTTGCTTACCAGCGTTTGAATTGTCCATTGCTGGACATAAGTCTCTGCCAATGTGAGAATATGATGTAATCGCTACGATTGACCGGCGAATTGGCGATTGCATTACCAGGCACCACTCCCCTCAGAGGCTACTGTTATTCACAGTCCTGTAGACTTGGAATGGTTGTTCCGTCATCTGTCGGAGGTTCTGAAGTTTTGTCAACTTTAACGACATACACTGGATAATGTACGGCAACAGAATCACAGGAGCTTTTAGTTTTCTGCCACGCACTTCGACTTTGTGGAATCAGCTGTCGCCAGCAGTTAACAGTTACGACTTAGGGACCTTCAAGAAAAGAGCTTATTCCTTCCTTAAAGGCCGGCAGCGCATCTGTAGCTCCTCTGGTGTTGTGGATGTTCGTGGGCGTCGGTGATCACTTACCATCGGGTGAGTCGCACGCTCGTTTGCTCCCTTCTTCTATAAAAAAATAAAAAAAAGGAGCAGCGACTGCATTTAACTGCTAGCTACACAGCTATACATGGTAGAGTCAAACTGTGGCTTTTGCTGCTGCTCGAATGGGCCGGCACAACCGGGGTAGTACCACAGAATATTGGCGTGAAGTAGAGGCATTTTTGGGTGCTTTTTGTTCAGTGAGGGAAGTAACTCGCCCCTTCCCCTCCACAAGTATACTTAAAGACCGATAACGCACTTTATTCTCCTCTGGTGTTGCAGAAGTGCGAGGGCGTCGGTAATCACTTACCATTTGCCCGCTATTGCATAAAATAACAATCAAAAGGCTTATTTGCGAATTTTTTTCTGAAGAATAAAAATTCTAAATCAAATGATTTAGAAATATATCATTTTCTGAAAATCCTAGCAACCCTTATACGGTTGGTACTGTAGTAAATACTACAAAGTCACCGATAAGTCGAAAATCGCTTTGTAATCTCTGCTTAATGGGACAGAAAGAACCAAATGAAAATAGCTTTTGTCGAGTCTAGCGCGAGAATTTTCTGGGTATGGTTCATAAACACAACATAATAAATAACATAAAAATGTACTCGTATCCTTGATATACAGATAATATTACATACGAAAATTTAAAATTTTTGCGTCCCAGAAACAAGCTCTAATGCTTAGTTGGAGTGGTTAACTGGTAGTAATGTTAATAGCTTTATTAGCATTTTCATTGGCATCTAATTAAAAATATGTTTATTTTCTATATCTAATAATAATTCCTTTATATTTTATACACATATTATGTGTATGTAAATTAATACATGAATGATTATGAGTTGATTGATTGATTGTTGAAAAATATAGAAACGTTATGTTTTAAAAAAAAAATTAAAAAAAGAGGGTACCCACGGATTTTCTTTCGCCTGTTTCTTCTGCGTCAGAGGAACTCAACTCATACACATTTCGAAACGGCGGTAGATTTAAATGACGTATAACGAGTAAAGTTTATGTTTCTTATGATGAACCAATTTTTTGATTTGATTTGAAATAAGTTTTATTACAATGGGAAGTCAAATTTACAGTCCGTCTGGTGGAATGTGTCTACTGTAGTCCATGGACACCTGCAAACAACTTCAAGCAAAGGAGTTTACAGCTGTATCGTCAACCTTGAGGACTAGGACTAAATGAAGTATCTTACAGATTGTATTTTTATTCTGTCGCTGTTTAACTGAGAACCCCAGTTCTCAGTTACCATCACCAGATGGTTACATTGCGGATGGACGGCAAGAGTCTAGGTAATTCTGGATAAGGGTGGGTAGTGCCCACTCAAGCGGTCCCTGGGTAGAAAAGGAGCCTCCCACCCAGAACATATTATGAATAAAAACGTTTAAAAAAGATGAGACCATGTTGAAAGTGATAATAAGGTCCGAAATGGTAATAAGAAATACCTAAAAGGTTTTTGTCAATCTTGCCACGAAGATGATGTAAGAATGATTTTGAAATACTGTCGCTGGTAGTGTTCATTTTTTTATTTTATATCTTGTGTTTTGTACTTATCCTAAGCACATCGATTGCGCGTGGCATATTCGTCAATAGTGTCGTTTGATGAAGTGATTTTCAATGTATTTCACAAAGATAATGGCTTAATTTTAGCTGCTTTGAAATGAGATCCTCTATCCGTCTTGAGGAATCAAATTCGCACTCTATCGGATCTGGTTTTATTACTGGAATTTGATATTAACAGAACTATTGTGGAAACTATGATATCGTAATTCAATTATATGGTAGCGGTAGGGCGTTAGCTTCAATTTTATAAATTGCGAGAGACCTGGATACAAATTCCGATGATGCAGCCACTAAAATTGTTAATTCCCGCGTCCTGAAGATATTAAAAAAAAACATATTTCAAGGACATGTGAAGTACACCAACTGGCACTGGAGTATTGTCGTCTGTATCCGTGCTTGTGAAAATATTAAACAAAGGAAAATACATAACGTAACAGTATCAGTTACTTTCTCTAACTCAGATTCTTTGCGAAACTTAATATAGTCTTGAATATAGAATACTAGCTACGCGTAATTGAGTAAAAGCGGAAGTACCTTTTTCCGTTTTGTAAATACACATTTTCATTTCGCCATCGCCCTTTATCTTTGACCATTATACAACAAACTTAATCAGTACAATAAATTTGAAATTCTGAAATTACACCATTATCAAATACATATTTCGACCAATAATTTAAACACAAATTCAATTTTAAGAATAGCTTGAGTATATTTAATACTCGCAACACTGAGGTGATAAATATAAGGCAAGTAGCACTTGTATGCTTGAAACTTCAAATATTTGCTTTATCGCAATGCAGTATGTTTTTAAAAGATACTTTTTTTAATGTTTCAGGCCTAATATAAAAATTACTTTTTATGATAAATATTGGCATTGATTTTCTTTTTTCAAAAACAAGTCACCGCGTAAAATAAACAAACGGTACAGATCAAATGTGCATGCTAGTCGGGGTGGGGTTTGCGATCCTGCTCCTTGCAACTATAGGTCGTTACTCATCACCAGACGGGAGACTACGTATTTGTACGTGGAAGAGCCAAGCGGTTGCTTTTGCTTGTCTTCGGAGGGATGGTAGGGAGATAGGCAAAATAAGGAAGGGGGGAGAGGGCTAACGATTACACACTCACAGAACGAAACGCAGAAGAAGAAGACGTGCGTCTTCTTCATGCCGGTATTCTGCGGGATCGTGGTCGAGCCAGCCCATTCGAGCAGTAGCCAAAGCCGCCGTTTGTACCTACTTGAAGCTCCACCACATACAGAACTTCGACTCCTTATGTCTTTTTGAAGTGATATTAGGTTTGAGATTTTTCAAAATCTACGCTCATGAATTCGCAGTGTCCAATAAAACCACAAGTAAATATTATATCTCTCAATACTATATCTCCGAATATTTTATTATATAGATAAACTAGTATTTTCCCGCAGCTTCGCTCGCAGGGTACCAGATATTGGCATTATCAAGATATCTGTGAAATTTCGTTAATTTCCGTTCGGTTCTGTAAGCGTGATTGAATACACGATAAAACATACGCTTATTTTTTAATTAAAATGATAAAAATCCTTTTATGAATATTCTGGAATAATATACAACAAAAAATCGATCGAATTTCAGATGGAGAAATGAATGGGGAGCTAAGAAATAAGTAGAAGACGAAGAGAGAAGAAAATTAAGAAAAAAAAGAAAAAAAAAGAGAAAAAGTACAGGAAGAGTCAGAGGTTTAGTTACCGACAGGAAGACCCGATGAAGATCACGTGCGAGGGACAACGCATCGGCGATGTAACTCTGAACCCTGTGTAAGTGGTCAAATAAGTAGAAACTTAACATACCGGCTTTTTATTTCAATCCTGCAACTCATAGCTTGTAAAAATATAAACTTGACGTTAGTTACATTAAGTATGATAAAATATCTAAAACCTTTAAAGAAAGTTGCATCAAAATCGTAACTGGCTTAACCTGAAGACAAAAGGAGGCTTATTCCTATACTTTGATTATCTATTTTACGCTTAAGGGACGAATTATCAAAATTCCTTCTTAAAGCGTATTTACGTTTTATGAGTATATGGAATTCGTGCTTAGAATTTCTAGCTTCTAGACCCACCGGTTTTGGCTGTGAAATGAAGAAGTTCGTCCGTCAGTTGCAATCAGCTTCTGATTATATATATATATAATTATTTATATATATATTTATATATATATATAATTATTTATATATATATAAATATGTTTATATATATATGTGTGTGTAAGTGTATAAATATATAATTAAGGTTAAGATTAAATAATCTGTGTAATATTATAAAAATGGTTGAATAGAACGAGAAGAAATTAGGGGATAAAAACACTTTTCATTGTTAGGAAAAAGTGAATTAAATGTAAAACAAAGTTGTAGTAGAATTTATTCCCTTGAATAAACAATTCTTCAAGTCGTTAGGCTGTAACAAAGTTCTGCAAAGTTTGACAAAGAAGCGGAAAGTCAGCTGGTCTTCGTTCGGAAAAACTTTACATTTTTCATTAGTAGATTTATAATTTAAGCTATAAAAATTAAGAGAATGAGTGAAGATATTAACGTGTATGTATTTTTACAGCTTTTTTTTTAACTTCTGTGCCGTGTATTGACGAACGCGTGCCTTAGAGGTTAGCGTACCTGACCGACACGACCGACCGACCTGACAAAAATAATGTAATAGTTAATAATAACATCGTTATTAGTATATGTATGGGCTTATTAATTGTTATTATATTGTAAGACAACATAATACAATGATTTTTAGTTGGTTAAAAATTTAAATAAGCAGCTCTTTTCAAACAAGTAGAAAACAATATTAAGGCATTATCTGATGGACTTTTACACATTGATATAATGATAAAATTAAGATTTTCATGTAACATAAAATAATTTGATTAAGTCCCTCATTTTGAAATCGGGTATAATTTAATTGTTCTAAATTTCACACATAAGCAAAATCTAAACTGGGTTAAATTCTATTTATATTCAGAGCTTACGTTTATGTACTATCTGATATGAAATTAAACTTACAAGTCAAGTCTATGTAATAACCTACACATTGATTATGACACATTCTCCTAATTTGGACGAGACTCTTTATCTTTGGTTGTTTTAGAAGTTTATGAAGATAATGATGCTATATTTAATATTCTATGGTTATGAAACGATCGATGTACCAGACACCTGGAATCTTAGTCGTTCTTGCTTATCTGGATAGTTACGGCTGGATATATTAGAAATGGTTCATCCACCATTGTTTGGTTTCTGGCAATTCTTTTGGTCAACTTTTACGACACCAACAAGGTGAGATGGGGTAGTAGGTTGTCTGCCGCTGCCACCACATGGTGACAACTCTATATTTTTAAATTAACACATATCTGAAAGAACCGAACCGTAAAGTTTTGAATTAAAATAAAGAAATTACAAATCATAGTAAAATCAGAACTGTTGAAGTTACATAAATTGGGGTTTAAGCCTTAAGACTTTGATCTGGTCACATTCCGTTGAACAATTTTGGATTTATGATGGGCAAAACTAATTCTCCATATTGCAGTCAGTGTAACATCATAGAAGACGTACTTCACATTACCATGGAGTGCATACGGAACGAGACTCAGAGACGTACTGCCTTATCGCGGGACTATAATGTTGGTATTTGTAACAGTATTCTGGCATTCCCTGAATCCGAGAGTGCTAGAATATTGTTTCAAATTGTTAAATTGGGGCTAAATGACACGTAGATTAAGTTAATTTAATTATGTATCCATAAGACGTAAAATGTATGTATGGCTGATCCGAATAGGGCATGCAACAATGACGGTGACATGTTCGGTACATACGAACAAACCCTCCATTAAATAAAGATTAAAAAAAAAATTGGGGTTTAAGATTCAAGAAATACAAAGAAAGACCAAATATCCTATTTATTACTAATAAATTCTCCAAATACACCGTACCCAAATCCCACAAACTCGTGATTGGGAACAATATTTTAATTGCAAGGGTATCGGTCCAGCGCTCGCCGCCTTCCCAGCGTCATGGATATAGGCAAAACAAGCTTGTGTGGCATGCCAGCTTTTGTTGGTCCTTTCATGAAAATTCATATTTCTAGCGGTAGACTTATGCGGACTGGAAAATAGTTGAGTTTTAGAGTTTTAATTATAACTCCTGTGTCTTTACTCGTGAAATATCAAGAAGTGTAGTTTTAAACGAGACCAGATATAATAATGTAGTTAGACAGGTCCATATTTTTGTAAACATTTTTCAACAATGTAAAACAATTCGAACAGAATTCGGGCTCTCAAAAAACTACGTTATGAATGGTAGAAGATAAAATGCAAAGTGTTAATAGCTGATGCTTATCTTTGTACTCGGCAAGCGTTTGCTTAAAACCTTTTTTGTTTGGAGGTACATAAAGTACCCATAGTCTTATAAAAGAAACTGTACAATTTTTAGTTAGGTAGTATAAAATTCAATGAAAAGTGTTATTTGTTGAGCATTTATAGCGAAGGTGACTTTGAAACCTTAAACAATGACTTTCGTGCAGTGGATTGGGAATATTCCCAAGTTTTCTCTACGGTCAATCGATGATTCAGTTAAGTTTTTTTAATAAGGTCATAATTAATTTCCAAAATAAGTTATGTGAGGTACATAACCTAGTTAGCGTGTTAGCAGTATAGTATCAGACCTTCTCATCATCATAGTCTTCGGGCCGTCATCGATCTAAATATATTTAAGTAAAAAGCCTTATGGATATATTTAAAACGTTGCCCTTAGTCGAGGAG
Source organism: Bhutanitis thaidina (assembly GCA_029286595.1). Taxonomy (NCBI): domain Eukaryota; kingdom Metazoa; phylum Arthropoda; class Insecta; order Lepidoptera; family Papilionidae; genus Bhutanitis; species Bhutanitis thaidina. The sequence continues at coordinate 3,498,234 of JAGSMS010000003.1, forward strand.
TCGGACGGTGTGATAGATCATCTAATACCACCACCACAAAACACTTTTTACATCTAAACCCAGAAATTTACTACACTTTCTTTTTAAAAAAATTAAATAGAAATATAAATAAATGTAACATAGTCATTAAATTTTTATTTCGTACTAGTATCGGCACGAATGTCTCGCAACTCTAACATACAGTCTACCTTATACAGTTTGAGTACCCTCTTTAGCCATATATGAGGCTCCGAGTCGAATGCCTTTCTGTACGAATGTCTATCCAGGCGGCAGAGAAGTTCCGACGGTTGCGTCGTACCACCACCTCGCTAATGACCGCGTGAATGAGGGATGATTAAATCAAATGAGTAACTTCAGTAGTGGAGAGACTCGGGAGCGCCTTCTGATCGAGAGCTTCCTGGAATTGCCGGGCGAGTACAGCATGACACACCATGAAAGGGGTTCATCAGTTCCACCTATACTGACGCAGTCCGTCGAGTCCCGGACTTTCTCTAGTATGTGGCTCTTGGGACCGCCTTAGCTACGTCGTTAGGTGCAATGACGACGGGATCCGTGGGTGTGATACCCGATCACTGACCCTTCACAGATTCAGATCATATGCCCCCGCTGTGATTTACCAAAGTCTGCGCCAGAAGGCGACTGTTTCGGCCTGACTTGGTCTTTGGCCCATTTCACGTGTTCCAGAATGCTCCAGTGATTTGAAGGGCTTCTTCTGGTCACTCTGAAGGTAGATTCTGGTTGAACCTCGTTGACCTTTAGGTATATCGCCGAATCCGCTTCCAAGGCGCGATCTTTTGCTTCAGGTCGTCTATGCACTCCATCAGCTTTTTGCTATATCCGTCTGGGACCAACTAACATATATCCCTGCAATGTTAATCCTGATGGTGCACTCAGTCCTCGGGCTGAACCTTATCAGCCTTCCAATGAATGCTCTTGCCATACGGCCAGCCCTTCGTCTGCACGCTGTGATATCGGCACTTTGATAAGTAACGCGTCCAGCAGTGGGAAGTTTGGGGCTAACAATATGGCAGACATCTAGCGCCAAAAATAATTGAGTTCATATCGCAAAGGTCCCGGCTTCTAAATAGGTTGCCAGTATTAGGTTTTGAGCCCCCTCAACAGCCCGATTGCGCTTGCTAATGATTATGCGGTGGAGTCGTGGTAGGTTTTTGAGGGGTATTTAGTGCGTTTCCATATTTGCATGCTTCTGTCTGTCTTCTTCTCCAATCGGCACCCACTAGTGGTGAGCGTCCTAGAGGTCCCTGCCGATACCAAGTCAGCAAGGTGGCGATGATCGATGTGAGGTGATGCTAGGTAATATTTTAACGATGTAACCATGGCGTTCAGGTACGCCTTCCACAGAGTCGTAATATAATATAATAATATAGAAAATAAAATATTACTTTCCGTCTATGATTGATGTTCCATCTGTTACTTTAATATTAGACTCAACGCCGTTAACATAGCCGCAACGTCACGGACAGAATTTTTCCTCAAACATATTTCAATGTGACGACATTATTCAAGTAATAACTAAACCACACGTTAGGTATTTAACATATTTATAAATGATTTATTTCATTTCAATAAGTCCGCTTACCAATCAGCTTGCCCAATATAGTGAGTATTGGAAAATATTGAATGGCCAGCAGTGGACTTATAAGATGATATATCGTCTGATAAATAATACGACAGTAACGTGCTAGGAAATCAATTTATATTTGTGTACTTCTCGCGCCTACTATCTTACCCTTGTAGCAGTACTACTATTTGTGCCCTTGTAGTCTGAGGGCCGGGATTTAGGTGGAGAGCTATTCTAATACTGTGAAAATTTTATTTTTCATTGTGATGGTGTGGAATGGTTGAGCTGTATACAATATTCGAAAGGAGGCTTGTTCAGATTGCATGTAGGGAAATCTTCAGGTCTTTGTCTTTGTCCAAAGTGGTAGAGACTCGAAGGATCTAATGACTTATTTAAAAAAATGGCTGAGCCGACGTGGCCTTCGCAGTGAAATGAATGAAATTAATAATACTAACTTAATATAATTAATGTAATCGTATTTTTTTTAATTACATCCGTTTCGTAATGCACTTTCTCTGACGGAGAAGAAACAGGTGAAATAAACTACGTAGGCATCCTCTTTTTAAACATGTAAACGTACATTACAACAAATACAGTACGACATCCTTACGAGCTTAAATATCACACTCACAAAACCACGAGCAGTTTCCTTGGTAGCAGCCAAATGCTGGAACAATACCTCCATCAATATAAGCTATATTTTTTAAAACCTTTTTGAATGTTACTTGCTTGAAAAGCTAAAATTAGGTGTTCCAAAGTATTTCACGCAGGTAGTGGTTACGACGACGAAAGTCTCATTAATATCACACTTAAACAATAATTATCTGTTAATAATAGGACGACCCCCCACAAGATGGAGTGACGACCTGCGCAGTGTTGCGGGAAGTCGATGGATGCAGGTGGCTCAGTACCGAGCTTCGTGCCAATCTTTGGGGGAGGCCTATGTTCAGCAGTGGACTTCTGATAGGCTGAAATGATGATGATGATGATGATGAATACACTCACTATTTATTATTCCATACTGCTCACATTTCTCAGGTTTTTAAATCTAAATGTATTTGAATGTATGTATAACGTTCTTTCTATGTACTATTTACTACTACTACTTACTATTTACTATTTACATGTCAACATTTTAGCCATACATTAGTATTTAATTTATTTCCTATTACGTAATTACATTTTATTCAAATAATTTACTTTAGGTAATTTCTGAAAATCAGTGTTATGCTCATTAGCAAATTATAAACTGAGCTATGGACCTTTCAGTGCCACTGCAGAACACATTATTTTTGTGTGAAAATGAATTTTGTTTATTTTTGTCTTAGTATACTTTTCTATTTATTTTTGCTATGTAGCCCATGCTTTGTTTGCCTATAATGTGTATTTCAAATGTAAATTTTAAGTGTGCTGCAGTGAACAAATAAATTTCATTCATTTATCTATCTGCAACAGTGATATGTGTGTGTATGGATCGAAGGGGTGGATACCAAGTGTAATGAATGGGGGGACCGTTAAATACCATCGTCGTTGAGACTGCTCACTAGTGTGTGTGAACGTTTCAAGCCCAGAACAATGGCGACGAAATTAACATCGTAGGGAAATCACTCTTGTCCTACTGGGCATATTTTATTCTTTTTAAATATTATTTTTGTCTTTTGTCAAAATATAGTCAAAGTTATTTTTTTAAGCAATTTAGGTTTTATTATAGCTCTTATGAACGTCAAAATCTACAGAATCTACATCATACTAAGAAATTCGATTTTTTTTAAGTGACTTTAAAAAAACTATAATTTTAGTTAAAAAATTTGTTTTAGTGTGCATTTTGTACAGTAAACTGTCTGAATGAAAATAAAAATGTATGTTGTTATAGCGTGTAAGGGGAATTATATCTTGTATTTCTCTGAAGGTCACTCACAGCTGCCTGCTGATATACGAACAGGGCTCCTGTGACCAACTGATGCCAGAAAATCCATTCGAATGTACCGAGCTCAAACTGGGTACAGGCACTGAGCTCACCAACACGTGAACATCCAGAGTGGTGAATATGGTCTAATCATCAATCCATGGCATGTCGGCTTTAGTAAGCGCTTTCATCTAAAAGCGTGTGTGCAGCGAAGTGTAATCAAAGTGAAGTTCTACAGACTAATAGAAATATAATATACTGTATACCCCACAGTTGGGCAAACGGCTCCTTCTCAAATGTCTGAGAGGGTGTAGGAGCCGGGAATGGCCCGCCATGCTGCTCCAATGTGGGTTGGCGGGCATTACTGTTTATTGCTAAGTAAACTTTTTTTTTTTTTAAGAAACTTTACGTTAACATTAATATTTCAATAGCGATCTCAAAAACAGTTTATTTTTTTTCCGTCAGTTTTATATTTGAACGCTTTTGTTGCAATACTTGCAAAAGTAATATCTCTTTCCCTAAAGCAGATGAACGTTCTTTTAGAGGTTCGCAAAGGAAACGACAGAAGAAGTGCTATTTCCAATTTTAAAATAAAAGCTCTATATTTCTGAGCATAAATTTCTTTGTGAGTAGTAATATTGAAGAGTCCACTTAGCGGAAGCTGTTTTTAAATAAAAAAAAAAGCGCGATCACAAACCGTTCAAGGTTTCAGCTTTTAAATGATTGGTGGTTTGTGAATGAAACGTACAGTTTATTGCTCTTCTTTTTGCTTGTTTCAGATGAAATAAAATTAAAAGTTATTTATCCATAACTAAATAAATTTTTAATTTAGTTTGTCTTACTTGATTTTTGTTTCGTGTATCTGTTACTGACTGTTAATGAGGTCCCATATACCATCAAAAGACTACATTTTCGCTCTAATGAGAATATAATGAGAGTTCCATACCTAAAAATGGGAACCTTCTTGTCCACGAAATTGATATCAAATTTATATTCCGCACTGTTTATGTGGCAGAGCAACGATGAGCAGGTAACTATATTTCAACGCGCTTTGTCCGCGTGGGGTTTAAGACCAAGTAGGATGCGTATCCGTGTTTAGGGAAAATGGCCAACACATACCCGGCATGGTTGGGCATTTTGCTGAATTACTACTAGTAATAATAATGGAATTATTTTCCTTGTTTTACTACCAGTAAGAAAACTGAAAACATAATGTTTTCTTGTAATATTTATGAATTTTTTTCCTAGTTATTTCTTATAAACATTTGAGTTTAAATCGTAATAAGCGAAAAGTTCCGGACAATGTACGCGTTTGAACAGTATTACGTTTCTTTATTCGAATCTACAAGCGCATTGAGAAAATTAATACATATGAAAAATATCAAAAAAATTTCAAATATTCGTTATTTGATAATATTATATCCTGTACTATGACTTTATAACTTTCAACTTCTTCTCAGCCTTTAATTATTGAAGATGTTTAAGTAGAATTCTAGTTAGAATTCTAAGTAGTATAATAATGTATTTTTAAAGTAAGAATTCAAAGAACACGATTTGCATAATATGAATATTCCACTATACTTTATTCTTCAGCCAAACAGAGTTCGATTTAAACAAAAATGAAAGCATCTAGTATCGTTGCGAATTATTTCAAATTTTCCACAAGATTATTGAATAAACCATGAACCACGTAACAGCAATCATGGCTGCTCAGAGACTGTTTAAAAATGAGACTTTAGAAATTCAAGTTTAATTCTGGTGGCAGCACCAAATAATTGTTAATTGTAACTTGAATTGCTCTACCAAGCTTGCTTGACACTTTATATTAATATAAATATAATTATAAATTGAACATTCAGCAAAGGATTAGTTTACACAACTGTAGTAACTACTCCCTCGCTGGTGTTTAATTGCTTCAAATGAACATTCGATTCGAAACTATTTAAAACTGTTACAGAAATATTAGTTGCATATTAACGCAATTTACTTATTCTTTCTTTTTCTTTGAGCCGTGGTAGCCTAGTGGTCAAGGTGCTCACTTTAGTTTCATACAGCGCGAGGGACCGGGGTTCGATCCCCGGTTTCGGGACCACTAAAATTATTAATAGCAATTTTCTTATAGTGTTAATAACAGAGCTATTAACACAATACTAAGATAAGTTAGTGTAACAGAGGAACGATCCTTACGAGTTTAAGCAAAACAATTAACCGAGAACATTTTCGGATCGACTTAGCACTTTGATTATACTAAAACCGCAGCTCTCACTTCGGCGCAATATTGTAAGTTTTTGCGCATAACTGAATAATCAAAATATTATTAATATCCTACAGAATATAATATACATGACCACTATTGCCAAGTGGTTAGGGGTGAAGGTAAACATCGTAAGGAAACCGTATCTGAGAAATAATAAAAATATTATTTCGAGGATTTGTGAAGCTCTTCAACCCGCACAGGCGTAGCGTGGCGGACCAACCCTGCAAACTCTGAGACGGGACTTACCAATTGTCACTGGTGCCAACCTTGCTCTAAGACGGGGCTTACCAACTGTCACCAGAGATAGAAAATAAAAATAGAGGCAAAAAGTGAGTTCCGGTAATCCGTTCGGCTATGCTGACTGCAGTGCAGATGTGATTGCGTACCCTCTTATACTATAATAAATACACACACACGCATATATATATGTATATGTATGTTCGCCACGAGTTTTTAACGTGTTTAAGCATAGCTAGGATTATCTAAGAACATAATCACATCAAAACTAAAAGTAGTTATAATTTAAAGCAAAAAGCTGTAACGTTCTTTAATGTGCACTCAAGTATTTACCATAGTCATTTAATCCATTACCGCTTTCGTGTTCTAAGCACGTTGTTGGCTGTAAAGTAAGAAACTTTAACATTGTATAAGTTTTCAAGCCAACAATTGTTTTATATTCTATTAGTTTAGGAATTCGCGTACTGACTTAATGAATTCTGAGATACTGTTTTACTGAAATTTGCTTGCTTATAAATCAGAATTTATACAAGATTTTTTATAGGACATGACCGAAATAAAATATTCTTCCTATTATTACTATTTTTAAACGTAGTAGAGCCAAGCGGCGGCTTTTGCTGCTGTTCGAATGAGCCGGCTCGACCGGGTTGATACTACGGCCTCGCAGAATACCGGCGTAAAGTAGAGGCATCTTGTGCTTCTGCAGTTCGTTCGGTGAGTGAGGTAACCGGAGGCCTACGCCCCTCCTCATTCCCCTCCTCATTCCTCTCCTCATCCTCCCTCCCAAATACCCTTAAAGGCCATCAACGCACCTGCAGCACCTCTGGTGTTGCAGATGAACGTGGGCGACGGTAATCACTTACCATCAGGTGAACCGCTTGCTCGTTTCCCATAAAAAAAAAAAATTGTAGGTCACGCCCTGCTTTCTTCCCAGCCGGCCCGGGGGATACCTCACATTACGTACCTTCAGCCTATCTCTTAGTGAGACTATCTAGTCATCCACTAAGAGATAGGTTAGCCCACACCACGCAGGGCGTTAGGCGAGAGGGTAGGTTGAACTTAGTGCCAGTAACCACGCACTTCTGATGCTGCTCCCCTTCACTAGTTTGTGGGATTAAAGTTCGGAAACTTGCTCGGAGGCAGATCCCCTAACCACTTGGCGATAGTGGCCATGTATATTATATTCTGTAGGATATTAATAATATTTTGATTATTCAGTTATGCGCAAAAACTTACAATATTGCGCCGAAGTGAGAGCTGCGGTTTTAGTGTAATCAAAGTGCCAAGTCGATCCGAAAATGTCCTCGGTTAATTGTTTTGCTTAAACTCGTAAGGATCGTTCCTCTGTTACTAACTAATTTTACCGTACTACGTGTTACTTACACCTTTCCATAGTGACCGTTATTTACTAAACATTATGTCTCAACATAAGTTAATGGTCACGTAATACCAATTATGATTTTTTAACGTGGTAGAGCCAAGCGGCGGCTTTTGCTGCTGCAGGAATGGGCCGGCTCGTCCGGATAAGTCCGTGCGGTGAGTGAGGTAACCGGAGGCCCTCTCCCCCCTCCCCCCTCCCCAAATATGGTAGCGGTATATATTTTTGAGCTACCCCAGGAGGGTACCAGTACCTACGGTTCTGGAGAATCCCTCACTGAGCATCCACGTTCAGGCTTTCCTACGCTACCTAATCGTGGATGCTCAGTCTGCCCCGCGTATTCTGGAGGGGGCAATATTCCGCTCTCTTTCTTTCCTACTCGAGGCAAACGCAGCAAGGAAACTATGGCATCCCCTACCGCGCTCGCCGTGGATTTCTGCAATATCAGGGGACTCCACTCGAACCTTAGCGCCGTTCATTACCATCTTGAAACGGCGAAGCCAGCTTTGCTTTTTCTTACAGAGACTCAGATATCGTCTCCGGCTGATACCTCTTATCTCCATTACCCGGGGTACAAACTAGAACACTCCTTTGTGCCCCGTGCCGGAGTTTGCGTATACGTCAGAGATGATATCTGTTCTCGACGCCTCGGTAGTCTTGAAGGTTTGGACCTATCTACCGTTTGGCTGCGCATCGACAGCGACGACCATCCGCGCGTCTATGCGTGCCTTTACAGGTCCCATAGCGGTAATACCGTAACTGACCGACTCATCGACCACATCCAAATGGCTACATATTCCGTGCTACAACAGATCCCATCCGCAGAGATCGTGATTCTCGGCGATTTTAATGCCCACCACACCGATTGGCTCGGTTCTCGCATAACCGATCATGCGGGGAGATCTGTTCACGACTTTGCATTAGCATATGGCCTGACACAACTGGTAACCTCGCCGACACGGATCCCAGACGTGGAAGGTCATACACCTTCCCTGTTGGACCTTTTGCTGACCTCACACCCGGACGGATATTTGGTCTCAGTCGATGCTCCTCTTGGCTCGTCGGACCACTGTCTGATCCGGAGTGTAGTGCCTATCGTGCGCCGATCCCGTACGCGATCTGCGGGCTTCCGCCGTGTGTGGCACTATAGGTCGGCAGATTGGGATGGAATGCGGTCTTTCTTTGCTTCCTACCCATGGGGGCAGGTTTGCTTCTCGCTGGATGATCCCAACGTCGTTGCAGATTCTGTCACCGATGTGGTACTTCAGGAATGGAACTTTTATTCCGTTCTCTGCAGTGCCTGTCGGAGGTAAATCCCAGCCTTGGTTTGGTCGCACCTGCAAAATAGCGTCACGCCGAAAGCGGAAGTGCTACCAGGCCTGGGCCGATGCATCAGCGTCTCGGGATGCAAAACCAGTGCTCTTAAAACGAGTACAACTCTGCCTCCAGGTCCTTCAAAGAGTTATCGCTGCGGCAAAGTTATAGCACATTGGCAGAATTGGCGCGAGACTAGTTCGCCTCCATCGGGATCCCGCGCATTCTGGTCTCTCGCCAAGGCTGTCCAGGGGAACTTCTGTCAGCCATCTCTCCCATCTCTACACAAGGAGGATGATTCGCTGGCCCACACTGCAAAGAAAGCCGATCTCTTGGGCTCTCTTTTTGCATCAACTCGACTCTTGATGACCGGGGAAACTCTCCACCTACCATCCCGTGGTGTAAGTGCTCCATGCCGGAAATTCAGTTTCTGCAGAGCTCAGTGCGAAAGGCACTCCGCTCCCTGGACATTCATAAGTCGAGTGGGCCGGACGGAATCCCTCCAATTGTGCTGAAGATGTGTGCCCCTGAGTTGGCACCGGTTCTCACGCGTCTTTTCCGGCACTCCTACTCTTCAGGCGTCGTCCCGGAATCTTGGAAGACAGCATTTGTGCATCCAATACCCAAAAAAGGCGACCGCTCTGATCCGTCCAACTACAGGCCTATTGCCATCACCCCCTTGTTATCTAAAATAATGGAGTCACTCATCAACACCCAGCTCCTGAGGTACCTGGAGGAACACCAGCTCATCAGTGACCGACAGTACGGTTTCCGTCACGGACGATCAGCTGGTGATCTTCTAGTTTACCTGACTCACCGATGGGCAGAAGCAGTTGAGTCTAAGGGGGAGGCTTTGGCGGTTAGTCTGGACGTAGCGAAAGCATTTGATAGGGTTTGGCATAAAGCGCTTCTTTCAAAGCTTTCATCTTACGGGGTTCCTGAGAGATTGTGCAACTGGGTCACCAGCTTCCTCACAGATCGGAGCATCGAGGTTGTTGTCGACGGTGCATGCTCGGACCCCAAACCCGTGAATGCTGGTGTTCCACAAGGCTGTGTGCTATCTCCCACTCTGTTCCTTCTGCATATCAACGACATGCTACAAATCAGTAGCATTCATTGCTATGCAGACGACAGCACGGGTGATGCCCTATATACAGGCCGTGCGAATATTTCTCGGGAACACGTCGACGAGTGCCGGAACAAACTTGTGTCTGAAGTCGAGACCTTGTTATTCAAAGTCTCGGATTGGGGTCGACGTAATTTGGTCCTATTCAACCCCAAAAGACACAGGTTTGCGCGTTCACCGCTAAAAGAATCCTTTGTCGTTTCTCCTCTTTTGAGAACATTCCCTTATTGCCTCAGCCAGTATCAGAATCCTTGGCGTTTACATATCGAGCGACGTTCAGTTCCGTGGTCACTTGGAGGGAAAGACCAAATTGGCCTCCAAAAAGCTTGGTGTGCTCTGTAGAGCGGGACAGTATTTCATGCCGGTCCACCGTTTGCAACTTTATAAGGCGCAAGTTCGGCCCCACATGGAATACTGTTCTCATCTCTGGGCAGGGGCACCCCAGTACCAACTCCTTCCATTTGACCGTATCCAACGTCGAGCGGCTCGAATTGTCGGCGACCAAGCTCTCTCTGATCGGCTTGATCCTTTGGCCTTGCGAAGAGATGTTGCTTCTCTTTGCATTTTTTACAAAATTTTACCACGGGGAATGTTCTGAGGAATTGTTCGGATTGATCCCAGCTGCTGAGTTTCACCATCGTACATCGCGACAGAATTCGAAGTTCCATCGATACCATCTAGATGGTTGGCATTCCACCACAGTGCGTTTTAATCGAAGTTTTCTGCCACGCACTTCGATTTTGTGGAATCAGCTGTCGCCAGCAGTATTTCCGAACAGTTACGACTTAGGGACCTTCAAGAAAAGAGCTTATTCCTTCCTTAAAGGCCGGCAGCGCATCTGTAGCTCCTCTGGTGTTGTGGATGTTCGTGGGCGTCGGTGATCACTTACCATCAGGTGAGCCGCACGCTCGTTTGCCCCCTTCTTCTTTAAAAAAAAAAAAATGTATTGTAAACGTGAATAAGACACTGCTATTTTTTTTAATAAAATACCTTACGTTATTTATATATTGTATACCTCATATAAACTATAAGTATGTTTAAAGTTAAAAGTAGCGGCCTGTCAGTGCTCACTGCTGGGCAAAGGCCTCCTTCTCAAATATCTGAGAGGGAGTAGGAGCCGGGAATGGCCCGCCATGCTGCTCCATTGCGGGTTCGCGGGCTTCACATATCCTCGAAATAATATATTTTTTTCATTATTTCTCAGATATGCAGGTTTCCTCAAGATGTTTTACTTCACCGCCAAGCACGTGTTAAAAACAGCACTTAAAATTTCTATTTACAATTTTAGTGATGCGGGCACCGGCGCTCGAACCCAGGTCACTTGTGCTCTATGATACTAAAGTGAGCGCCCCGACCACTTGGCTACCACGGCTCTTATGTATGTATGTACAGTTAGGTCATAACAACTCATTTAAAGACCCTTGCTTGAGTGGCGTGGTGTTACTGATCGTCCATTCTCTTTAATACAGTTTAAGGAGAGTGATTCCTGCCACATGCGTCATATTTGTGAACAGGCGCTGCTTCTTCGGGCTGGTCAGTATAGGTACGTAAATAATGCACTGTTTTTTTTAAACTTTTTTTTATTTATTATTTAATGCTATCTTCGAATTTGCTGTTGCCCTTATCTTTGGCAACATAGGAACATCACTAAGAAACGGTGGTACCTCGTTTAAAAAATTGCAATTTACTAATTGATTAACAAATTTTAATTTCATATGTCAAATAAGAAATTAGCGTTCGTTCGTATCATTGAAACGTAGTTCTATTTATGGTTTAAATGAAAAAAATTAAAAGAGCTACAAAATCATTAAAAGGTTTATCTGCAACTAATCAGCATCCTATGCTGTTTATTTTACATATCATACTTTACGTCGGCACATGAAATGAAATTAATGAAAGCATTGTATTAAATTACATTTGCTGAAGGTTCTATAAAACGTAACGTTTCAACTATTAATGAAGTTAAGCGTAAAATTCAGCGAAGTTGCTGGTTTTGTTGCTTTGCAGTTGGCAGTTAGGTAGTGTCAAAAGGAACTTCAGATAATTAGCTTTCCTTTCTTCTGCAACGCTTTCGTTGAATGATGCAAAATTAATGTCAATCATCACAGAAATAATGTTCAATTTTACAATAACCTAGACATTTTTTTAACCAGTAAATATGTCTGCTTTTAAAGGAAGGAAAAACTACTTAATAGAAACAGGAGTTACTTTGGATAAATAAAATTTTGCGGAAAATAAAGCAAAATAAGTTTGGTGTTTATTCTTATCTATCTCAATGTTAACTTTACGCAACAGCTCTAATTAAATATTCATGGTGTGGTGGCGATCTGATAATCATACAAACGATTAAATAAATATAATAAATGACAGTTGGGGGCCTACGGAAAAGTTGTGTAATCCCCTTACTTGTGTAAATTTGTCTCTTTCTCCAAATCCCATCCTCACCTGCACGTAATGCATCCTGTTAGCAAACAAACGAGGCCCTGGCGACCGGATGATGACGGAGTTTCTTCAGAATTTATTGAACCCAAATCCCACAAACTAGTGATGTGGAGCAGCATCAAAAGTGCGATGGTATCGGCACTTCTCTCACCAACCCGCTGCGTGGTAAGTAACAGTAAACCATCCAAGAAATGTAATACTGGTTTTTGCTGGCGCTGTCTTGCAGAGGCCTAAGTTCAGCAGCGAACTTGATGATTTAATAGAAGTTACCAATAATCCTGAAAGGTTTCTTTTTGAAGTTTTGTATAGATTATATTTATCAGATATTAACTAATAAACATTGTTGTGTGAATGTTACTCACCAAGGAGCAATATTTACACAACGATTATACGAATTACGAATTATATTTACTTAGCGAAAATCGTCAAACAAGGTTTTTAACAGCGATCTTTTCACATTAAATATACTTTATTGAACACCCGCGAACCGTATTACTATTCACGATCGAGACGAGAATAAGAAAGTTTTCAAACTTCCTTAAGATCTCGGTTCGCGAACAAAAGTTTACTGTGCCGCAAAATCAGCTCTTTATATGTAACGTTTGAACAACTTGAAATGTTTGAATAACTTATGTCTAGATCAGAGAATAGATGAATGAATTGAGGCTTTGAAATAATATGGATTATAAATTTAGTGAAGCAACTGAAAACTTACATAAAGTTTTAAACGTTAACGATAATTTCGGCCAATTTATCCGTCCAGGTTTCCAGTTCGTTTATTGTTCTTTATTTATATATATTTTTTTGGTTATGAACAAGATCCGCCTCTTTTGAAATGAAACTATTATTTACGGATGTTATCGCTTTTATTTTGTTTTTATATTCCTGACGTTTCGATTTTTTTACAGCATCCGTGGTCACGGGTTGACTGTGAGTTAGACATCCAGATGTCATAGGTAACATAGATAGAAAACAAAATTAATCGCGATAAAATCTATTTAGACATATAAAGTTTAATTTCAAATGTGTAGTGTCCGCGTAAATACAAGAAGATCCGTCTCGCCAAATAAATACATGCAAAGTAGAAAGAGCAATTCTATACATCGAGACTAACATTAGCAGTTTCTTTGTCTAACGGATTACAATCATACTTTAAATTAAATACCCTTTTAGCGTTTTCCCCTACTAATAATATTTAGAGTCAAGCAGTGCCTTTTGCTTATGGGCTTGCTCGATAGGGTAGTACTATAACCTCGCAGATTACCAGCGTGAAGTAGAAGCATCTTGTGCTTCTACGTTTAGTTCGGTGAGTGAGGTATCCGGAGGCCCAGCTCCTCTCCCTATCCCCCAACCTCATCCTCCCTCGCAACTTTTTAATATACCTGCAAGACCGGCAACATACCTGCAGCCCCTTTAGTGAGCTGCTTGCTCGTTTGTACGGTACAATAAAAAAACATTTCAGCACTAACAAAATAATATAGTAGGCATTTATCTAATGAGAAAACTACAGATATCAATAAACGTCAAAGCATATTGACACTATCAATCAGACGCCAAGTTACTTCGAGTAGAGAGCGATTGGACCCATATGGGCAGATATTAGGTAAGTTCTCAATCAACTTGTAGTGCTATAAATATACTCCATTTTTTTTAATAATAATAGCTATATTAATATTACTAATATATCTGTTAACCACTTCTACTAAGCAATACAGCTCGTATCTGGAGTTGTTCACGACAATAGTCGAATGGTGGGCTCGAACCTGCTATGACGATTTTAAATACACACATCAAAAAAGTCTAGGCAACATGTACTAATTAAAATTTTAGGATGGTTTATCACATTATAACGTTGTATTTTATTTTTAAAATAATATTTTTAGGGTCCTTTGATGTAAAAATAACAGCTTTTTTCTTTATAAGTTCTTTTAATAACAGAAATTAACAATATTATAATATACTGCAGAAACTAAGGTACATAAGCAACTAAACATTTTTTTTAACAAAATGAAATTTCTAAAGAATATTAATTTATTGTGAAAGAATAGAATAATTTAATACAAAGCATGATCTCCTCTGCTATTCAGAACTTGTCGGCAACGATGATTCATTGAATTAATGAAACTGTTTATTTCATCTTGCGGTATTCGCTCCCAATGGAATTGTAGCAAATCCTTCAGCTGCTGGGTTGTTGTCACATCGTCCACGTCCTTCAAAACACGTCTCTGGAGCATGTCCCATGCGTGCTCGATGGGGTTTGGGTCTGGCGATTGTGCAGGATAGGGCAATACCCGTATGTTCTCCGTTGCCAAGTATTGACTGGTTCGCCGAGCTGTACGTGAACGCGCATTGTCATGCATTAACGCAAAATCGGAGCCAAAGGTTTGTGCAAAAGGATGGTCATAAGGTTTGAGAATATCCTCAACGTATTTTTCAGCGTTCATGTTTCCATTTACAAAAACTCAGCTCAGTTCGCCTGTTCTTCATAATACCCGCCCATACCATAACTATTGAGCCGCTGTATGGATGAACTTCCTGAATGCACCTGAGCCTTTCAGTATTTTCGGGCCGACGGTAGACTCGCACCCTTCTTGTATCAGGCCGAAACCCGAATCGCGACTCATCGGAAAACATAATTTTATCCCATTGTTCCTGGGTCCTTGTTCTGCATTCTCTACACCATTCATTTCGACGAGCGCGACACAGTTTGGGGACTTACTGTTGATGTACCGTTTGTATAATATTATTTTGTAGCCTCAAACTGATCTCTCGAACGGTTAACATCGGCTGACGTCTTGCAGTCAGTTGTATGTACCGGTCTTGGAGAGTGGTTGTACTCCTTTTACGGCCTGAATGCTGTTCAGCGGGTTCCCTTGTAGTATTATAGCGCTGCCAAAGACGACAAATAACACTTTTATGAATGCCAAAATCCCGAGATACCTGGGATTTATTACTTCCCGCTTGCAACATCCCTACAGCTCTTTGCATTTGCCGTCAAATGACGTCGCTCCATGACGTAAAGAATATCTAACAATTCAATTTTGTCGCTAACTTTATTTAAATGGTTGGTAAAATAATAAAATCAAGACTAAACGTAGCAATAAAAACGCAATTCAAACAAATTCCCTTTCATTTAATTTTATGAAAAAAACAAAACATAATCGAATTTTTTTTTTACCTTTTTTAAGTTTACATATACCTACGCACTTTGAGTAAGTAAAGACTTAGAAATTAATTAATATAAATGGTAAATCTGTAATATCATGCATGTTGCTTAGACTTTTTTCATGTGTGTATATTACTTTATTCCCACTTCACCTCGATGCTGATTTAAGAAATAATTTTTACTACTAATAATGATTACGTCATCCTGGCCGTAATAGTCGTTCCGTTCCGTCATTCCAAGTGTAAACGTCAAATACTTACTCGGCTTTAACTTCCCGTACTCGATGTATCGCTTATGCGATAAGATCGTCGTTGGCTCAGGCTGGAATCTATCAGAGTACTACCCACTAACCACTAAAAAAACCATAATGAAATCGATTTTGTAATGAAATCGATTTCGTATTATTATGTATAATGTTCGTGTTCACGAATCTTGTAGCCCGTAGAAGCGTGGTAGAGCTAAGCGGCGGCTTCTGCAGCTGCTCGAATGAGCCGGCTCGACCGGGGCAGTATCAAGGCCTCGCAGACTACCGGCGTGAAGTTGAGGAATTTTGTGCTTTCGTTCGGTGAGTGAGGTAACCTATAAAAATTAATATTTTCAATATTATAATGTTATGTTAAATGCACAAACAAATAAATCATGAATATATTTATATTAATCTACGGTTAATTAACTATAATTATCAATGTTTCATAATTTTTTAATTATACTCAATTAAAAATTGTCTTACCGGTGTTTACCAGCAAGTAATTGTACAATTAGCGTAATATTATATTTTATTATATTTATTATTATAATTTACAACAATAAGTTTAGATAATATTTGTGTGTAAACTTGCAACATTTGTACCTTTTTCAACATATAAATGAATAAAATTATGAAAAATGTATATTTTCATAATTAAGGTCTGGGGCGCTATTAACTCCCTGTATATCAAAAACTCGTGACATAAAAGTGATCAAATTAATTTAACTAAAGGTTTTTGTTATTATAACAATATGTTATAATAACAAAACGAGATATCTGGATTTACTAATCTTTATCGTCAAAATCTTGAAGGATGTTACAAGACTTATTTATAGCTTTCATCAATTATTCTTCTTTGTAACTCTAAGATATACTTACCCCTACTAGCCTATAAAGAGTTGACTACAGGACGTAATTCCCTCCCATAATGATGGTTTGGCATAATCATCTCGCTCGACAAGCAGGTTTGCGTTCACTTTTATAGATACCTCGTACCTTAGACTGTGCTGCCCGTGGCCTGGTATTTTGCAAGATGATTATCTCGCCATCTGTCGGTAGCCATTGCAATTTTCAGGCCCTTTAAAACTCTGTTATTAACAATCAAATACTCTCTGTGGTAGAATCCTATATCGTATTGATGGACCTATAGGACTCCATCCTATATGATGATGGACCTACAGGACATGGAATATTTTCGTCAATCGCCATGCATAAGAAGCGAATTACCAATCCCAAAACTGGAGACCTAACATCTCAGATGTAGCTACACATAACAAGAGTCCATATTGCATCTGATAATTAATCAAAGACTATCGATTAAAATAAAAAAAAATTATGGTCTACTGAACATACAACACAAAACACGGATTTGCAAAACTAGACATAGAGACGAAACTCTAGAAAGATCGGCTATAATGCGTAAGCGGGTGACAGCCATGCTAAACTAAGCTAAGTCTATTGGCGGATAAAATCGATTGCCCATTTTTATGACACTAATCTGGGATCCATGCAGCGAATACGTTTACCCCAAGGGATTTGGACCACTGTCGATAAGATCGCATAAGCGTTACATTGGATTTTGAAGCAAAGGTCTCTAATGTATCGCACTGCATCTGTATAGTGTTAGAAATACGGGGCACTAGTCAATACAAACAGAACCGAAAACTAATAATGAGTTTTGCTACAAATGTTAAGCCAATATTAAGTAAGGTGGTGGTATTTCTGGAACTACCAGAACTCGAAAATCATGGAGCTCTAAGCAATCAGGAGCGCTAACTACTAAGTCTCAGTCTATAAATATACCAGAGCACGGAATTATTCTTTTTCGTTCATCGCTAAGTTTTTTAATGTATGTTTTTTTAAGGCTGTAAACGAGCAAGCGGTTCATCTAGTGATAAATGATTAGCGACGCCCATGTACATCTACAACACCAGGGGAGCTCCAGTCGGCATTTAAGGATATTTGTGGCAATAAATCAATAACTATAATTACAGTAAACACGATCTACTTAGCTGGATAAAACATTGTTTGACGATTGAAAGTTGCAGACAGGAGATTGCATGTTTAGTAAAGTAAAGTAACAGCTACTAACTATAACTACTATATAATTGAGAGGAGGCCTTTGACCAGCAAACTATAAATGTCCATTTGCTGGTCAAAGGCCTCCTCTCAATTATGTACCCTGCTCCAGTGTGGGTTAGTGCACTTCATATGTAAGCGAAATAAAAAAAATATTATTTCTCAGACATGCAGGTTTTCTGAAGATGTCTTCCTTCACCGGCAAGCTCATACTAAATCACAAAAATGAAATAAAAAATAACAATTTTAGTTATGCCGGTACCGGGGAATCTCACCCCGGTCGTTGTATTTCTGTACCCAATGGCGCCTGGGTACGTACTATCCACGTCTGGCGTCTAAACTGCAGGGCCAGTATAATTACGGACTCAGAGGGATTCCATTATAGTTGTTTGCCGGTATCCATGGCCTGCAGTAGTCACTTACCATAAGGTGAACTGTTAGCTTGTTTTTCGCCCCATCAAATATCAAAAAAGAGGTCACTGGTGTACTAGAAATATAAACGAGGGCCCTGACCCCTGTGCAACCCCGGCTCTCCACTGCATGCTTATTTAAAAATAATTGACGACTATGTTTTGCAAAGTATGTTTTGCACTAGTTCGAAAAACTATCACTGCAATAGTTATTCGGACAGGGTTTACTAGAAATATTCCAAAGCCTTTTTACGAAATGTCGAAAACTTAGAGAGTTTAGTTCTTTATTAACTTTAATAAACATGAGGATTCACTATGTATTCATGCCAATAGTCATATAAATAAATATTTCTGTACTCCGAAATAAAATATAATTACTGGTTTTTGACAATGTTATAACCTCGAATTCTGTACGCGAAGACGTGTAATACACAAACAGTCTCCTTTGAAGTAAAAACAAAAGATCAGTGAAATATTTCTCGTACTCAGATAAAAAAATGTTGCTTTCAGAGCCGGCGTTAACAAAGAGTCGTAAGATGCCCTTTGATCTGTTACACGCGGCATTATTCGAGTCTTAGATGAGATTTGTGCACAAGTTTTTTTTTTATTTGTAAATGCCTCAAAAGCAAGTTATATTGTTTCATTTCACGACTTTAATATAACTTCTGTTCATTTCAACGGATTCTCAAAAAGGATATCTTTGTGGCCTGCAAATAACTTAAAAAATATTTTTAGACGGAAAGTCTTGAGTTATCTCGTCTGTAATATTGCGTAGGTATACCGGGACTGTACAAAAAAATATTCGCTTTGTCTGGTAGAATTCTAAGAAAACACGTGGCTGGTAAGCGTATCTGCATGTTGTGCCATGAGTCCTTATTTCGAATCTTGACCGGAGACAATATTTTTGCACACCAAAAAATTTTTGCATTAATGTCGATAACGTCTCTTCGAGTAGACAAACTTATTGTCGAGTCTGGAGTTGTTGTGTCGCGTATTATATATCTGTGACCTAGAGGCCCTTCATACATTCTTACCGAATAATCATTGATAAATTTAAATTAGTATAATTGTACCAATTAAAATGGTGGTGAACTATACGGCGGCATTGGCTGCTCCTCGAAAGAGTCGACCGGGAGTTGTTTCACGGCCTCACAGAATATTCTGTGGAATATCTTGTCCTTCTGCGTAGAGTAGGTGAGTAGAGGCAAATTTATCCTACTTAAATAGATGTCGTCAACCAATTATTGGTACAGGTTAAATCAATTAATATTTAATAGTTTAATTGGATCTTAAGGATCGTTGTTATAAATCCGACCACATTTTAATGTGAGATGTGCTAACATATGCTCTACTGACACTATCACGCGACAATTCGTAAAACCCAATTAATATGAGATGCCTCAGTCGTGTACAAACAGATAACACCCCGTTTGATATTTGTTTTATTATTTCAATATGGCTGTTAAGTAAATTAAGAGTTCGGGCTACAAACCCCAGGAGAAATTACGAAAATGAATTACATGTTGTTCGACATTACTTAGTAACCGTTTTATTTTTCAGAAAAGTTTTTCTTAGTTCTATATACCTGAACTATCCGATTATGTAATATATTTTTTAATAAATAAATCATCTTATGCCTGTTTTTGAGTAAGATATTCTTACTTACACCCAATTTTATCGGAAGAGTGTCGCAAAAAATTCGCTGAGGAAAATGCCAGCGAAGCTTATGACCTTCGCCAAATAGTGGGACACTAGTTTTTAACATGCCAGACGCTTATCTGTGTGTATGTGTAAGACGTATATGCAGTGTCTGGTACTTAGGGTGTTAATCTGCCCCTCCATCTATGACAAAAAGCCTCACAGCCAGTTATTGTAAACCCTTCAAACCGGAACACAAAAGTGACCCAGACGACTCCTAGACACAGCAGGAGCTTTCTGCCTAGAAACGTTACAATATAAGGCTTGAAAGCAACATATTAGATTGACTCTAAATCTTTTTAGAATAATAAAAGAGTCTGTTAAGTAAATAGGGATTTAAATATCATAGTATAAATTTAAAATGTAAAATTAAAATGGTAGAGTACCATCTGTGTAGATTCTTACTCGTTGTCAGTAATGTATCTTCTAAAGTTTCGTTCATCTCTGAAAATCAGCGTTATGCTTTCAGCGCAAAATCATGAATAGTGAGAACCTTCATCTAAAGCAAAAAGAACCAAAGCCTTAGAATAAATTAATTATATTTATATTTTTATGGAGAAATTAGGAAGTGAAATATATTTTATTACGCTCTTTGTTTCAGTGTACTATTGTCTCTACTATTGCAATATACACTGCCAAAGTTGAAAAAGAGGTCTAAACACAAGCATCCCAAACTCCGTACTCTAGGAATAGTCACAACAGTTTTTTTATAACAGAAATTTTCGACGATTCTTGAAAATATGTTACAGCAACTGCGCATCGAAAGATCTGTATTATATAGACTAAATACGAATGTGATGTATATATATATATTCCTCTACATATGTTCTAAAAGATGGTGAAATTTGCAATGAAGTTAAGGAGTTATAAGCGAATATACAGATAAACAACGATTGCTTTTTACTGCTTAAAGAAGAAGATAACGCGAACTTATTCAAGTTGTACGAAGCAGGGTGGCGTACCTTTCCTTGTAACATCTCCCTTACAAAATGAGTGGAGGCATGTGCAGAAAGACGTTTATTGGAGATAATAAATACCTTTTATGGGCACCTCAAGTAAAAGTAAAGTAGAAGAATGTCAATGCCCCAATTCTGTGCAAAGGCATGTTATAACTATGGCCAAAAGTACTGTAACACATTAAAATTCACATATATTTTTAAAAGAAACAGTGTAATGACAATTAAACTTTTCTAAACATGTTTATCGAAGTCTAAGCGTTTAATTAAAAACAATTTTGGCAACTACTATTTACTGCGAAATACTTTAAAGATCGGTTCGATATATAAATAAATGAAATGTGTTGTGAAACTGGTACAAGCATAAATACTAATTGACAATATGATGAATTTTCAACATGTGACAACAGTCGCAATTATAAAATGAAAACAATTTTATTCCATTGAATTTGTTATAGTGCTTTAATATCTCTGGCCACGAATCTATGGTTTCACGCACTAGGTCTAAAGAATTCCTGCGAAACTCGATATCTGACTATCGTTTTGAGCAGATCATGTCCTCTAGTATTGACCACAATTGATAGTCTAGTTTCGAAACATTTTATAGAATGGAATTTCTTTATACGATATTGTCCTTACATGGTAAATTATTATACACTTAGTAATGTCGCCTCCGGAGCTCAAACCCCTGTCTAAATAATCAATAAACATTTAATAGGACTATCGTTTCGCTCCTGTGGTCATATATTTTGCCCCAAGAGAACTTTTGATAGAGATAAAAACGATCTAATCTATCTTATATTTTATGTATGAATATTTACCTTTGCCTATTTTCCTTCATACGCGTTCACACTTGTAAACGTGATTGGACTACAAAAATACAACTTTTCAAATTAAAACCTTCACAGCATCAACACCACTTCTATAATCTGAATAAGTTTAATATCAAATTCCTTACTAAATCAAATTCCTTTAAATAAATTTTAAGTAAAATTTCTTTAATATACATACAAATAATTCCATACAGATTTAGAAATAAATAAAGGAAATGTTATTTAGCAAAGTGTTAATAAATTCCAGAATTCTTAAAAAAGCTGCTTTTATTTTGAATACAATATGATCATTGATCAAATAGCACGCTCGAGTTGCCTTAAATATGTAACCGAGCTCAGGAGCGATGAATCAAAGTATATTGACAGATGCTGTAACATATCTCTGTACTGTATTGGAGATAACTTACTTTAAAATTATAGTATATATATTATATTATATATAGTATTGTAATTTTAGGACATAAGGAGGAAAATACCTCTTTTCCAGCACGTGATCTGACAAACAAAACTCTGATGAAATTAATTTGCCGGATGGTATTTATCGGCAAATATATTATATAAAGCAGTGGTCAAATAGGCAAACTAAAAACAGTGTTAAGCTTTCACGTTTGGCATTTGAAATGAAACTATTATTTACTGATTTTATAGCATTTAATTTGGGTTTTTATGTTCACAACGTTGGTATTATAGTTATCATAGTTAACCCGGGCTACCTTCAGTTTTTTAACCTAACACCTCAATCAACCTGTGACCACGGGTTTTGTAAAGTTTTCGAAACGTCGGGAATATAAAAACAAAAATAAAAAGCGTTAAAATCCCCAAAAAAAAAGCTTAATTTCGACTGTATTATTTTGCTAAAATTAAGCACTTGCATCCATTCAAGAATGAGATTAACGTTGACAATTAGGAGTCTACGCATATCCGTTGGTAACGAAAGAGATGAGAAGCGAAAGCTTTTTTTGCTACGTAGCTATTCGATTTCGGTTATTGTTTAATTAAAAGTATCTTAAAGCTTGAATAAACAAACAAAGTAAATGCGAGTGTGTGTCTCGTCTTTTTCATTATAATCCGTCTTTAAAATCTCACTGCTATGCTTCCCCAAAAAACACTGTTAAACCATGCCATCAAAATCGCGGCTTTCAATGCTCTAAAGTAACGTTGCTTCATTATTTTTTAAAACAGAGACCGTTTTCACAGAGTTTCGAAATTGGAGAACATGATACTCGTCATGTTCTCAAATTTAGAAACTCTAAAGAGATATTTCCTTTACACATTCTTTTTAATTTTAGCAACGCAGGCGTGGTTTCTTTTGATTAACAATGTAACATTAACATTTTAAATTTCACAAATTTTATTGTTTATCTCTGTGTTAGGTATTATTCATAACTGTTGTTTAAAATTGTTTGACTTTTTGGCCAAGTAGCTATTTGCATAAAACTAATAATTAATTAAGACAGAATGAGTAAAGTCAGAGCACATTGGCAGAATTTGCGAGGGCTTTGTTCACCCCCCTGCGGGAACTTTAATTATGGTCTCTTGCCATGGGTAATCTACTCACTTAGATATTGCTACATTATTACATAATCTCGTCCAGTTGTTCGTTCACTCACTCACGACACGGTTCATTCGTATTGTCATATAAGTGAGACATGAATGATTGAAGTGGCTCAATGTTGAAATTCGAGAATTCTTTTTATTTTTAGTTTTACGTAGGGAAGTAGTCTTGAAGGTTTGGACCTTTCTACCCTTTGGCTGCGCATCGACAGCGACGACCATCCGCGCGTCTATGCGTGCCTTTACAGGTCCCATAGCGGTAATACCGTAACTGACCGACTCATCGACCACATCCAAATGGCTACAGATTCCGTGCTACAACAGATCCCATCCGCAGAGATCGTGATTCTCGGCGATTTTAATGCCCACCACACCGATTGGCTCGGTTCTCGCATAACCGATCATGCGGGGAGATCTGTTCACGACTTTGCATTAGCATATGGCCTGACACAACTGGTAACCTCGCCGACGCGGATCCCAGACGTGGAAGGTCATACACCTTCCCTGTTGGACCTTTTGCTGACCTCACACCCGGACGGATATTTGGTCTCAGTCGATGCCCTCTTGGCTCGTCGGACCACTGTCTGATCCGGGTGTAGTGCCTATCGCGCGCCGATCCCGAACGCGATCTGCGGGGTTCCGCCGTGTGTGGCACTATGGGTCGGCAGATTGGGATGGAATGCGGTCTTTCTTTGCTTCCTACCCATGGGGGCAGGTTTGCTTCTCGCTGGATGATCCCAACGTCGTTGCAGATTCTGTCACCGATGTGGTACTTCAGGGAATGGAACTTTTATTCCGTTCTCTGCAGTGCCTGTCGGAGGTAAATCCCAGCCTTGGTTTGGTCGCACCTGCAAAATAGCGTCACGCCGAAAGCGGAAGTGCTACCAGGCCTGGGCCGATGCATCGGCGTCTCGGGATGCAAAACCAGTGCTCTTAAAACAGTACAACTCTGCCTCCAGGTCCTTCAAAAGAGTTATCGCTGCGGAAAAGTTAAAGCACATTGGCAGAATTGGCGAGAGACTAGTTCGCCTCCCATCGGGATCCCGCGCATTCTGGTCTCTCGCCAAGGCTGTCCAGGGAATTTCTGTCAGCCATCTCTCCCATCTCTACACAAGGAGGATGATTCGCTGGCCCATACTGCAAAAGCCGATCTCTTGGGCTCTCTTTTGCATCCAACTCGACTCTTGATGACCGGGGAAACTCTCCACCTACCATCCCGTGGTGTAAGTGCTCCATGCCGGAAATTCAGTTTCTGCAGAGCTCTGTGCGAAAGGCACTCCGCTCCTGGACATTCATAAGTCGAGTGGGCCGGACGGAATCCCTCAATTGTGCTGAGGATGTGTGCCCTGAGTTGGCACCGGTTCTCACGCGTCTTTTCCGGCACTCCTACTCTTCAGGCGTCGTCCCGGAATCTTGGAAGACAGCATTTGTGCATCCAATACCGAAAAAGGCGACCGCTCTGATCCGTCCAACTACAGGCCTATTGCCATCACCCCCTTGTTATCTAAAATAATGGAGTCACTCATCAACACCCAGCTCCTGAGGTACCTGGAGGAACACCAGCTGATCAGTGACCGACAGTACGGTTTCCGTCGCGGACGATCAGCTGGTGATCTTCTAGTTTACCTGACTCACCGATGGGCAGAAGCAGTTGAGTCTAAGGGAGGCTTTGGCGGTTAGTCTGGACGTAGCGAAAGCATTTGATAGGGTTTGGCATAAAGCGCTTCTTTCAAAGCTTTCATCTTACGGGGTTCCTGAGAGATTGTGCAACTGGGTCACCAGCTTCCTCACGGATCGGAGCATCAAGGTTGTTGTCGACGGTGCATGCTCGGACCCCAAACCCGTGAATGCTGGTGTTCCACAAGGCTGTGTGCTATCTCCCACTCTGTTCCTTCTGCATATCAACGACATGCTACAAATCAGTAGCATTCATTGCTATGCAGACGACAGCACGGGTGATGCCCTATATACAGGCCGTGCGAATATTTCTCGGGAACACGTCGACGAGTGCCGGAACAAACTTGTGTCTGAAGTCGAGACCTTGTTATTCAAAGTCTCGGATTGGGGTCGACGTAATTTGGTCCTATTCAACCCCAAAAGACACAGGTTTGCGCGTTCACCGCTAAAAGAATCCTTTGTCGTTTCTCCTCTTTTGAGAACATTCCCTTATTGCCTCAGCCAGTATCAGAATCCTTGGCGTTGACATATCGAGCGACGTTCAGTTCCGTGGTCACTTGGAGGAAAGGCCAAATTGGCCTCCAAAAGCTTGGTGTGCTCTGTAGAGGCAGGACAGTATTTCATGCCGGTCCACCGTTTGCAACTTTATAAGGCGCAAGTTCGGCCCCACATGGAATACTGTTCTCATCTCTGGGCAGGGGCACCCCAGTACCAACTCCTTCCATTTGACCGCATTCAACGTCGAGCGGCTCGAATTGTCGGCGACCAAGCTCTCGTCAGCAGTCGCGGCTACCGAAGAGATCAGCGCTTCTCTGCATTTTTACAAAATTTTCCACGGGGAATGTTCTGAGGAACTGTTCGGATTGATCCCAGCTGCTGAGTTTCACCATCGTACATCGCGACTGAATTCGAAGTTCCATCGATACCACCTAGATGGTTGGCATTCCACCACAGTGCGTTTTAATCGAAGTTTTCTGCCACGCACTTCGACTTTGTGGAATCAGCTGTCGCCAGCAGTATTTCCGAATAGTTACGACTTAGGGACCTTCAAGAAAAGAGCTTATTCCTTCCTTAAAGGCCGGCAGCGCATCTGTAGCTCCTCTGGTGTTGTGGATGTTCGTGGGCGTCGGTGATCACTTACCATCAGGTACGCACGCTCGTTTGCCCCCTTCTTCTATAAAAAAAAAAAAAAAAAAAAAACCTAATAATAAACCGTCACCAAAGTTAAAATTCAACAAATTCAGACCACATAACATTTTCTTTTGAGACAAACCTTCTGATTCAAAATTTATTTTAGTATAAAACGATTCTATAATAATTAAAATCATTGCGAGTGTTCATGTAATGTTTCTTTTTTATTTTATATCTTTAACATCATTAAAAATTACTACTGTATATAACGCTGAGCCATGGGTCCTGGGTTCGAATCCCAGCCGTAACCAAATGTTTGTACAAAACACAAATTATTGGTTTTCGGGTCTAGGTATGTCGTGTTCGCCCCATGTCTCTGACACTGCATCTGAACCTTCCTCCGATCTTATAGCATTAGCGTTACATCGGTTATGAGAAGGAAGAGTGAGTGCCTCTGAGTTCATGCTTACGGGTACGGGACTATAATATCTCCTTCGCAGTTGACTAGTGTCGATGCTATTTGGAACTTGTCGTCGTGGAAGAAATTTCGTTAACTATCATGCAACAAAATTTTGTTTAAATATTTAAGGTATATTTTGTGTGAAACGTAAATTAAAACATAAAAGTTCTAAATACTGATTTAACTTCAGTGTCACTCATGAAACCTCCTGCACTTATTTTTCTAAATTATTAGAACAACTAAAAACCCTTTACAAAAATGTATTACATACAGTATAGGTTTCAATTGAATACCTCGTAGTTCCTAACTTTATATTACTTAAATTACTTTCCATCTTTTTCTTACACGGAAATGGAATGTATAATTTGAATGAGTGCGTTTGGAATGTTTGCCGGTTGATCAATGCAGCGAACACTCCATTTGCAGTTCATATTCATATGCAACTACTTTAAGTTACTGAATAGAACTTTATTATTTCTATCGAAGTATATTTCAAATTCATTCTGGTGTGAAGAGGCTGCTTTTAAATATAATTAGATAAATGGAATTCTGGTTGCTGCTGCTGCTGCTTGGCTCTATCACGTTTGTTAACGATGCTGAAATTTTGTGACACACTATGATACAATAAAAAAGCTGATATTGTTCCCTTTTTAAAGCGTCTTAATCTGTCAGAGTAAAGGTCAATATCAAGGAAAGGAAAGGTGTCATTGTATTCGCGGGGAGTAGACTGTATTGGTGCGTGTTCCCCATAATTGTTTTTTTCTGGACAAATCCGTAAAAGGTTTATAATTTTTTTTTTCTTCCACAAGGCCTAACAACATTCAGTTTCACCTTAGATAAAAGGGTCGGACAATCAAATAAATTGTTCACAAGTTTGTAATAAAAAAAAAAAAAGTGAGTTGGTCGATATTGTTTTTATCTTTAAATTTTTTGCCAGAATAAGAGAGACTTTTTATCATTTTTTCTGTTCTATTCCTTGTAAATTATTTTGATACTGTTAATAGGTAACTAAACTATAATTTCACTGTAATGAAAAGTTTTCACGTCGTTCTTTGACGATAGTGACCTCTAAATCTTCTACAGCGCCTATTTTTGGGATATTTAGTTGTTTATAGTATAGTTTGTAACTAACTTATTCACTAACATCTTCTCGTAATCGTTTTTGATCCTTATGCATATTTACTGCTTTAAAGGTTTAAAAGTCGTCGGCAAAGAATTTACTATTTGAATATCGAGTATTTTAATGCTATTAATAAATAAAACAAACACAACTTTTTTTGACGTCAAGCTATTGTTCATTTAACTATTGACTTGACCTTTTAGATAGGATTGTATCCAGTTTAAAGTTGACCACTTATTGATAGAATATCTATAATATCTATGAATGAGAAGCTGGTGATCCCTGTTGATAGCAACAATTTGAAAATGATTAAAGTTATCTCAAATGTAGAACTACATTAGTGAGGATTGGACGATCTTTTACAAACCCGTGTAGGTTAGTAATAAATTGGTGGATCTATTATACGTTAAATGTAAAGTAACGCATATATAGTAAGTGGATTGTTTAAGAAAAATGAGAGAAATACCATTTTTCCTATTGACTGTTGTCATATCTTGATTTCCTTAACGCTCTTCAAGTTAATATACGTATGTGCGATAAACAGTTTGTGCTTTTTGAATTTGTACTATATTTATACTTTTCCATACTCTACCTGACAGTATTTTTAATGTGGTACGTTTAAAGATACTGCCTGGTGGTATTTACTTTTTGTTTACCGTCTGTTTTACCATCTTTAAAAATACATTATTATGCAAGTTGAAAGTAATAAAAATGAAAGTTGACATGAAAGAAAAAGAAGTTTAGTTTTTAATACATTCTCAGAATACATAGTAACAAACGACTATCTATGAAGTCAAATAGAATACGATTTCGAACTTTTGCAATATCTGCTCTAACGGGATTACTCCCATATCGATTAATTCATCAACTTTATGACCCCTAGAAAGTTTTAATACCCTGTGAGAGTAATTCGTGTTTATATCCAGTTTTGGCTAGTACAAAATTAATAATAAGCTTGGTTTTTGTGGAAAAAACATCAATCGAAGAAGTTTACAAATGCGTTTTCATCCCAGACGATTAAAGGGAAATATTTCAAATAAGCTTCCACTACGAATGCGATTTATCCAAAAACGCATAGTGCGTTTGTTAGTCGTATCCTCTCCAAACGCAGCATTGATATTGCTAGCTGTCTCTCCTGCGTTAAAACCACGTTGGAACTCGTGTTCTAAAATAACTCTAGTTTTTGAGGTATCCGCGTTTATATTTCGTTCGTTCGTTGTCGTTCATCTTAAATGTCAGTATTTAAAAACAATCGAAATTCAAACAATACTACTACTACTAATAGTTTTTGTGTAAAAGAGTTTAAATCGCGAAGGTTGGAACACGGAGGTTCCATTTTGAATTCAATGCTACCACACAATTAAAACGGCAGCAATGCACAACACAGATCACATAAAATATATGTATAATGAACATTAATGATAAAGAAAAAAAAACAATGACTGATTGATATTTATTACAGATTACGTTTATTTACTAAAAGAGATGGTCAGAGGTTTGTTCACATAATTTATTTGTTATTAAAAGAAACGAAAACAATCAACTTCAAATACTGACACGGTTCTGCAATTATTTAATTATAACAGATAAAAGTTCCGAGTTAAAAATGGAATTATTTTATTATTTCAGAGCGACCACCAATATACCGCATATTTATATTTTGCCGAAGTTTAACCACAATACACAACAATTAAGTTAATTCTGTACTTTATTTTCAGAGTAAATGAATAAATAATCTTTATTTCAATTATTAATATTAAATATTTAATGTAATATTGGTAAGTATATGTGTTTATATGTTTGTGTGTGTATATTTAAATATATTCAGACTTAGTTTTTTTTCATTGCCAATTATATTAGTTAAGATATTATGAATTAATTAAGTACACAACTACCTACTTGTATAATAATAATAGTTTTCTCTTTCCTCAAGGGTTTGCTGGAAGAGAACTCTGCTTAGGGTTAAGCTCGCCTTTGTACATTTACCTTGTTTATTATAAAAATTGTAAATTTATCATAATGTGTACAATAAAGAATAAAGAAAGTAACTATAGTTAAATGTAGTAGTTGTAATGGGTCAGGCAAAACCCTAAAAATAAAATTTAATCTTCCATATTAATTCGAAATCAACTCTGCCAGTCTCTCTGTCATGTTTTCACTGCTAAATATCTAAACTACCTAGTAACCTGGGGCAAGAGATCTTATTTTTATCCCGGGAAAACCACAGCCTCGTAAACGAAGTTTACGTGTATTGACACATTGTATCATCATCATTTCAGCCTATCAGAAGTCCACTGCTGAACATAGGCCTCACCCAAAGATTGCCATTAGTCAGTATTAGATTTCGAAAACCGTACAATAGCAACCGCAAAATCCGGTTAACTTGTAAAGCTTCAAAATAAATTGAATTCGTAAAATGAGGAGTGGAGATTTTATTCAATTTAAATATCCTATTTCCTTAAGCTTTTGGCTGCGGGCATTGGACACCGCACCCAGAGCTATGCTGGAGGTGGACTGGAAGTGAGAGTACTTAATACAAGGCCCTCCGTATGAGTTTCTGCCTGTCGTTGAGGGATGGCTTAGTAGCCCCCTGGCCTGAGGTGAGCGTTCCGAGAGGGCTTAGCGAACCCTCTTCGGCCGTGAGATGGTGGACGGTTGATGTCGCTGCTTTGTAATGCTCTTCTTGCCTTGAAGAGTAATTTTAGTGCTGCATTACGTCATCCTATCTTATCTTGCGCGACTCCGGCAGGGCCGCGCCTTTGATGCAGCTGAGGACGCACCGTGGGGGCGAAGAGTGTCGGTATTACGATTCGCCGTTCTCCCTGCCCTTCGCGACCAAAATATGGTCGACGAAGTAGCCTTAGATCTGAATTAATACGACGTGCCGGGTGGGCTGATGCTTACGAGCGCTCGCCTTCCTAATCCCTTTGGGCTTACGGGTGGCAGATTCGTGAAGTCCGTTGACCACGTGGGATTGAAGGCCGAGTGGGTTGGCGCATACGTTATTGTATAAAAGAAAGGATGTATCTCTGTCGAGGAGGGGCCGTGGCGTTTTAGTCAATGCAATCTCGATATAACCCATCCTTGCCACCGCGAGCCCATATGCGCGAATATATTTAACCTTTCTCGTTTCATGTCCTAACATAACTCATTACAATAAAATTTCAAATGTTCCAAAGTTATGAGACGTGAAAGGTTGAAATACGTGGGTCAAATCACCTTATAATTTATTATCACATATCACACACCCTTCTGGACGAGTTGGAGCGCCGACTTAACAACTGGATACGTTACATTTTCGGCTTATGTAAGTTTGACAATTTATCTTATCATTATAAATCCCCTGGAAAGTCCATAAATTGAGATTTCTCCTTTAAGTAAGAAGGAGTTAAAAGGTGAAACAAGACACATTACAAAATACATATAGTATAAATAAAATATTTTAATGAGTTTTATATTTAATATTACTGTAATAAACCTATTATCATAATATAAATCTATATTCTCCAATCATCCTGTAGATCTATGCAACGTAATAATTAACTAAACAATAAGTATTCAAATCAGTAGATCTGTAGATCACTGTGGCACTGTACCTCTTTTTTTTGATTGATTTCTTTTTTGCATTATACCCACATAGCTATGTTACAATATTCGTTGAATTGAATAACGCAATGGTACCGCGTTCGTTGTTTAAACGAATATCAGTGAATACTAGTATGTACACAAACCTATGAAGGTTTCCTCATACTATAAGTCAAAATTTCTAAATATACATAGGTTACAAAATAAATAAATAAAAAAAATCGAAAAGGTGTGCATGTTCCGGCGAAGTCCGAAGTTCCAGCGAAGTCGGATAGGCACCACCACTTGCAATAAGATACTAAATTGAATGCCATTGACAGGTGTGAATAAATATATTCTCACTAATATATTGCCATATCAGCATAGTATTGTACAATTTACGTTACGTTCAATTGGTACACGATGATGAGTCTAATATGTTATTTTAATCCATCGAATACTAACAAATTATTCATAATACCATAATACTTAGTTATATAAAAATTATGTGAAAATATCATGAGAAAAGTTATTTTTAATTATCTTTATTCACATCGAAAATAATATTTGACTTTTTAATACTACTAAATACTGTGTGACTATATATACGAAAAGTCTAGTACTTAACTTCAACGTTAAAGTTCATTGATTTGGAGAACGGTAAAAAAATATTAAAGTGGCAAAACTCAAGTATACTTTCTCTACATAAACGTTACGAAATAAAAAATATTTTTACACGAAAATATGGAATCTGTATTTTTAAATAGTGAAAACTGATAGTGAGTGGCCAGTATGAATCAGAGACACTCTACATCCGGATTATTTTAAATAATCAAGACATGGACGATTTACTATCACAGGGAATCTCTTAACTTATCAAATACACCTACATAGTATTATAATGCACATATACAATTAATTGATTAATAGTTACGTAAAAAATATTTATGGAGTACAAGATGGAATACATCTTTTTCTGAACATGCTAATATCACATGTACATGGTTCATCCTGATAGCTAACAAACGATGCTCTGACACCCAACTAACGGTAGAAACCGAACTTTGATGATGCAGACAATTTCTTTTTATGGGACGAATGAGTCAGCGGCTCATCTAACTTACCATAGTTATTACAGATACACCCGAATATCTGCAACACCAGAAGAACTGTAGGTGCGTGGACGGCCTTCAGGGATATATATTGGTGGGGAAAGACGAAGGAAAAGAATGAGGGGACGGGGAGGGAGTTAAAGAGGTCCCTCGGTAACCTCACTCACCGAACGAAAAGCAGAAAAACGAGATGCCTTTACTTCACGAGGGTATTCTACGAGGCCGTGGTAACAGCAACAAAAGCCGCCACTAGAGTATATTGATTGATATAACTCGCCTGTATTGGCAAACTGTGAAATGTGCCGAAGATAAAGAAAAAATATTGATCCAGAAGTTATAAATATAACACTTCGAAATTTGTAAAGAAATATCCAAACTGATATAATGCGCTACTGAACTGAAAAGCTAATTTCAATATTCGCCCCCAATTTACGCTTAATCGGTTTTAGTGTTAATTACGAACTCGTGACAATGTGTGAGCTGACTACGGTTAAAGCCCAAAAACAAAAGCGCTTACTCATTTCAATAAGCTCGCCGGTAATTGTTTCTCTTTCAACTAGTTCAAATAGTCGTGAGGGATAAACCTTCGGAAAGTAGTTAACTCTACGTTTAATTTAGATTTGTAGCGTCCTTTACTATGGACTCTAAATGACTTGAGACTTCGAGTCCACAAAGTGCTTAATCTTTTTTTTTTACATACTGTGTAAGATCACTGTTGGATATAGGCCTTTACATGAGCAAGCGTCAACTTAAGCTGGCATACCACCATTTTCTTGAATGTTAAATTGAATAATTATATTTCATATTAGTAAAAGTAGCAGCCTGTAAATATCCAAAGCTGGGCAAGGGCCTCCCTCTTTAATATCTGAGAGGGATTTGAAGCCGGGAAGGGCCCGCCTCACTGCTTCAGTGCGAGTTGGCGGACATAGTATGTGCTCGAAATATTTTTTTTTTATTATTTCTCAAATACGCCGGTTTCCACCCGATAATTTCTCACTTTAGTTTCAAAGGGCGCTAGTGACCTGGGTTAGATTCCCGGTACCGGTACCACTAAAATTGTTAATAGCAATTTTAAGTGCTGTATTTACCACGTGCTTGGCGGTGAAGGAAAACATCGTGAAGAAGATGTCTGCCAACCCGTACTGGAGTAACATGGCGGGCCCTTCCCGGCTTCAAAACCGTCTCAGATATTCGACAAAGAGCCCTTTGCCCAGCTGTGGGCACTTACAGGCTGCTACTTTTTTACTACTTTACCCCTTATTTGATTATTTTTTACCACGTTTCTACTAGCCATGTCTGTTTGTCTGTTCAGTAAAAATTTTGAAATCGATTTTTAACTACTTCTTGACTTGAAACTTCAAACATTGCTCATAATCATGGAAGAGCAGTGCGTTTACAGCAAACATATCTTGCTTACTGCATTATGAAACAGTATGCGAAGTACATCGCGCAATAGGGTCGGTGCTGACTGAAAATCAGCGTTGCGGTTAACCCAGACACTATGCTGAGTCAGCACCCTTTCATTTGACACGACACGGGTTATAAATTATAAAGTCTTTATCTTAAATTATTTCTTTTTGTTTTTACATTTCTATTGTTTTTTCTGTATAATTGTATTTCTTGTAACTTTTGTGTTGTGTAAACGAATAAATCGTATCGTGTCGTAAATCGTATCGTAATTAACTTTCTTTTCTATCTGTTTGTTTGTTTGTCTGTTTTAGTCAACATTACCCGCGGTTCTATCTCTCTCGTCTGTTTACATGCATTCACGATCTTTATAATAATGTATACGTTTAGACGCCTAGTCCGAAGTCGGGGTCAGTTAACTATCTCACCACGGAAACTATATTGACATAGGAGATCCTTGATAAAGTCATCAAAGATTTGGCTTACACAAAGCTGTAAGTTTTGTGAAAAATATGACAATAAAACGATGATTAATTTACCGTAGAATAAGTTAGGCGAAGAAACAATTTATTTATCGTAGTGGAAGAATTTGTGGCAAGAAGAGCAATATAAATGGAAATATACCGACGGATATTAGCGGCAAAAAGTGCTGTTTTTCCTTCTGTACATATTTTCGCTCGAAAAAATTTCCAGTATTAAAATGAATTTTATGTAATATACTTTAAGAAATTGTGCCCACTTTAGGTTTGGAGACACGAAGGTAAAGTTAAGTTTAATGATTAATAAAGAACAGAGTAGTACTTACGTATTAACTCAATACATTGGTATTATAATAGGGTAAATTAATAGACAAACAAACTTTGTGGCGTAATAAATGTATTATATAGGTTTGTAGAAATAGTTGTTAGCTGATATTTTATACTATTTGAACAGTTAGATAACCCCTGGTGCTCCTATTATTTATGTTGTCAATTGCATATAATTAATGTTTATTGAAAGTAATTCCGAACAGAATGAAAGATAAAAAATTCAAATAGCAAATATACCTAGATTATTAGTCTATTATCAAAGTTACATGCAGACGTAGCAGCTCATTAAAGAAGAACTATTAAATAAGGTTCAGTAAAACGATTACTAGAGAAAATATTGAACCGCAAACTGTATCTCTCACCGAGTTTATAACTCAGCGTTAAAAGCTTAGCCGGCATTACACGGAGTTTAGTTAGGTAGTTTATTAATACATGGGCAGTGAAATGGACTAACGAATTAATCAACCGATGGAGAAGTTACATTTTGTTTTCTTTTTGATATTCAGTTGATTCTTACGACACTCACAGAAAGGAAGACAAAGTTTTAGGCCGAAAATGGAAGGAGATGGAGACGAAGTCAGCTGAAACTCCACGAGGCACATCCCCATTTTTTTAAATTCGAACGCTTTCTTAAACCTCACCGATCCGACCCCATCGAGATCCACCTATGGAGCTCGGCTCGCTTGGTGCGAACCGAGAGATTGAAACTTCTCTATCTCTCTTAATCCCTCAGTTTTCTTCTGTAACATCACTTGTTTGCAAAACATTATTCCGGCGGTCCACGTCATCTCGCTTATACCGCAGTGGACGCATATGTATTTAGGTAACAGAAGTGAATTCCAGAAAGAAGAACACTTTTTATAGTATATTCCTTTGAGTATGATTGTCGACTTTTCTCTCCGAGACAGCAATGATAGGTGGCAGTGTTGCCAGCTTATAAATTAACATTACTGTTTCCCACATTGCCACTGACCGTGATCTTGATCAATGCAGGTAGGTAGATAGTCCTCTCCTGCCGCGACGAGGTCCTGACAAAGCTCAGTCCATTCTAAATACTCCTGCAGCGTATACTGCACCATGTTTTTAACTACAGCGACCTAATTTAGAGAAACAGTAGACGGCGTCTGATGTTAAATGTTTATAGTGCAATATTTATCTTTACTCGTATTAGTGTCACAACTTTGTTAAGTTTGTTAAGAAAACTGTTGTTTTCTTAGAAGAACTAAAGGTAAACTGATGACCGAACATATGATAATGTGAGTGAGTATGTGTGATCAGCTGCATAATATGGAAGCATTTACGTATGTTTGTCATCTTTCTTGGTTATACAATTTATATTACATATGTCAGAGGAATTAACTCAGTCATGTTACATCTCACAATGTAATGTCACAATTGGTTCCAACACAACATCATTGTAAAATTTCATGATGTTTGATACTGGTGGAACAATAACGGCAGCATGAAACTAGAAACAAAAAAAAACGTAAAAATATAGTGCATAGACAATGCTTTATTGTCTATAAAGGTATTTTATTCTCCTTCAGAAAATTGTATATTTATATTATAAGTATTCAAGGATTCAACAAGGGATTGAGCAATCACCGACAACTCCGTAGCCATTCTTCGTAACGATAATAACAAAAATGAACAGCTGCCTCCTATTCATACTTCGAAAACTTTATGTTTGTTCAGACTGGGACGAGGAGAGAATTTCGCCTTAGTTTAGTATGACGTGGGAAAAGAAATATTATTGCAATACCGCCAGCCTCTTATCGTAGAATATTCAATACCAGCGGAAATTTAGTCTTTTCCTATACAATCTACAATCTTCATAAAGAAAAGTAGCATTCTGTAAGTGCCAACTGACCGGACTACCGGAGTAACACGGCCTCGTAGAATACCGAGTGCAGGAGAGGCGTCTTATGCTTCTTTTGATCAGAGAGTGAGGTAACCGGATGCCCACACTCAATCCCCCTTTTTCAAGGTCGACCCATACCAAATATCATTCGGTAATTCAGGTCGTTAACTCACCTGCAGCTCCTCTGGTGAAAGAGATGTAAATAAAAAAAAAGTAAAGTAGCACCCAATAAGTGCCCACTGCTACGCAAAGACCTCTTTACCTATTATCTGAGAGGGTCTTAGAGCCGGGAAGGGAAGCCCGCCACGCTGCTCCAGTGCAGATTTATGAAGATGTTTTACTTCACCGTCAAGCACGTGATATACACAGCACTTAAAATTGCTATTACTAATTTCAGTGTACTCGAACTCTTTTAAACTAAAGTGTGCGCCTTGACCACTGGACCACCACGGCCGGTTTGAATACATTCTTGTGACACTAAAATATATCCTGCGTAAGTAACAACTTCCGATAGACTTCAGAAGTTACGTTTGCTGCAATAAATTCAAAGCTGATGATTAGATTCAATTATAATTACTAAACAAATGAAGCACCTTTTTTCCCAGAGTGGTGAGTATGGGAAAACCATAGAAGAAGTATGCCGGCTTTCGCAGGCGCTTTCTCGGAGAAGTCTATTTTCAACAGTACTAAAATAGGCTGATATAGTAAAAAAATTACCCATATGGATGTAAAAAGAAATGATGTGTTATTAATTATAATTACATCTTATGACCTACAGTTTCATTATTATTTTGTCTGTCTGTAAGTTCACCCACCACGCGAAAAAGACTGATGATGATGAAGAAGAAAAATACTAATTAATGTATTTAGCATTAAGCGTTTTATATAAGTTCTTTGTATTAGTTTTAATTTTACATGTATGTATATTGTTGTATAACTTCAACTGAGTTATTCTTATGTCATAAATCGGGGGAAACTTCACAGTTCTGAAGTAAAGGGAAATGTTATAACTTCTCTGGCACTTTCACTTGATGGATTCCCTCGTGTTACATTGTATGTTTTCATTGCCTTTGTTAGCCTAAGTTAAGTTGTAATATGTGTTAAGAAAGTTAATTTATTGTAAATTAGGTTAAATTTACAATCATGACACCAAACTCTTTGATAAATTATCTGTTTACGGCAAAGTGTTTCCTAATACGTTGTATTAAACTTTCTTATGAATATTATCTACAAACAGAGACTATAATAAAAAAGGAACCACAAGCTTCGACGCTGTAATTATATTTTTTTATTTATACTTATAACAGACCGCGATGCATCAATTCGTAAAAATTTTAAAAAGTTGCTACTCTTCGAAGACCACGTGACAACCGAAAGTTTACCAACGCGAAGCGGCGGTATTAGTTGGTACTCGAATGGGCAGAGGTACTAACCATGGCTTGTTGAATACCATGCATGAAGTAGAGGCATCTTGTGCTTCTGCGTTTCGTTCGGTCCGAACGAAACGCAACCGTAAGAGGCTCGCTCCCGCGTGGTTTTTGATCCTATTAAAACTATTAAAAAATTGTTATCCATTTTCAAACGCTATTTAATGACAGTTGTGTTTTTTCTTTCTTTAGTCTATGACCTCTATTCAGCCAAAGTTATGTCTATCGTGCGAGTGACATGACAGCCGTGTTTAGTGTTTACTATACTTACTCTGTGGTCTTGTGCGCCTTCTGACGTCCTAAAATATTTATATTTACATTTGAGTTATAATATATATAAGTAATAGTAAAATTTAATGATCCAAGATGATTCTTAGACCAGAAGCATCTGTTATTTTTGCTATCTTTACTATATTGTCTACGTCCTGGAAGATCTTAACTATCTCTGCCTCATACTTGTGCCTGTGTCCACGAACACTAACACGTTGTCATCCGTCCCAATAGTGAACAACTAGCTTCTCGCAATCACGGAGGCAACGGATAATCAACACTAGATCCTAGTTAAGAATTAAATAAGATTACTTAAAATAGCGATTGCGCACAGTGCATAAATATATAACCCCAAAACATAAAGCGTGTTACCAGTTAAGGGTAAAAAAAAACACTTTTGAAATAATATTACCATGGAATGGTATTCTTATTACTTTTGTTATATTCAACAGCAATTACTATGTCAGTTAAATATAATAAGATTAAGAATAATCCTATTTTTTTTAACGTTGAGACAAATTTTTCATACTTACAAGATATAGTGACACAGCAGCTTGAATAAATATTTTTTTATGACTCCCAAATATAAGCAACACTCCCGAGAGTAACAACAACCGTCGACAGTATCACGGTACGGAAGCAATAAATATACTGTTGGAGCACTTGTATGTTTTTACCTAGGGATATTACCTTACCGCATTGCGGAGTGTATTCCAAAAGGATAAATGTTATCTCAAATATTAGCTTCTATGGTATTTAAATAGTAATATTAGAAATAGTTAATTTTTTTTAAAAGAGATCTAACTTACATCGATAAAAGTAATCAAATTATATACTCTTTTATTGTTCTTCCCTGACTCCCTTGTTGACAGTCTTGTTAATATAACTTCCAACGTTAGTTTAACTTATTGGTTTATAATTAAAGTTAAGACGATAAATTCTTAGTAAGTGCGAGATATTAATGTGGTTTTTATATTATTATATAATTACGCTATATATACCATAGTACGGTGACGGGAAAAGATCACCGGAGTCAGTGATGTTCATAAAACCAGAAGCCACAAACCATAGAACCAGGTGTGTGTTGTTACAGTAAAGGATTTCAATACTACGTCTAGTTGTCGAAAACATAGTAGAGTCCTGTCTGTCGTATATACAAACTATGGCCCGTGCCAGAGATCACAGGAGTGTTTGGAATTGTTTTGGAGCTAGGAGGTACCAGCCATAGAAGATATCGGTAAAGGAAAGCATTTGAAACTTCGTCATTTAATTTACAACCATTATGGAAAATGTACTGAAGCCACAGACGGGATATTTAGTTAATGAAACTGCAAAATCAATATTATTCAATTAGTTTGCTAGTAAAATCAGCGCTTAAAATTCGAATTAACAATTTTAGTTGTGCCGGCACTGGGGATCGAGCCCAGACCGCTCGTTTACTACAAAATCAAAGCGAGTGCTACAAGCATAAAGCTACTATGGTCCACATGCTCGTCGTCACATAACATCGTGAGGAAACCTGCATGTTTAAGAAATAATAAAAAAAAATATTTCGAGGCCGTGTGAAGCAGTGTGGCGGACCCTTCCTAGCGCCAATCTCTCTTCAAAATATTCTGAAGGAGGCCTTTGCCCAGCTGTGGTTATTTACAGACTATTATTTTTCATCCTTAGTCTGTTAGTATTAAATTTTATCCTGCACGCGTTTCATCCCGCTTACTAATGTACGACGCTTTGATGCTCACCTGGAATATTATATTTACTTACTAAAGTAAAAAATACCCTGGGACTTTCAATTATGTGTTACATTTAAGAGACGTGGTAAGTTATTGTTCAAGCACGTAAATTACAATCTTGTATGTAAACATAACAAAGAAACTAATTTACTAGAAGCGTAATTAGGTTTCGCTAAAATAATACGGTGATGTGTAATTTATGTGTAACTATTATGTGTGGCGTTTCTTTTGTTTGGAAAGCAAAATAGTTTAAATTTTATTACTTGATGCAAGAAAATGTTTTATATTACATAGCATAATGTTTTTATTCTGGGATA
Source organism: Bhutanitis thaidina (assembly GCA_029286595.1). NCBI lineage: Eukaryota > Metazoa > Arthropoda > Insecta > Lepidoptera > Papilionidae > Bhutanitis > Bhutanitis thaidina. The sequence continues at coordinate 3,538,307 of JAGSMS010000003.1, forward strand.
GATTTAAATCTAATCGAATTAGTCGATGCCCATTCAGCTCACCTGTCTGATGGTTGGCTGGCGAATGGTCGTGGGAGAGAGTGTCGGACATGATGGTCTTCAAATCATGTCTAAGGAGTTCTCCTTCTCGTAGTTGTCACCAGCTGCTAGCCTGGTTCAATAGATAAACAGAGAATACTGAAACACTAAGACATTCCTCAATCTTTCGATTATAAGAGCCACGATGGCTCAAAGTTCAAAACACTAGTTTTCATTTTATAGTACACAGGAAATCTGGGTTCGGATCCAGGTGCCTGCATCTTTGAGACGTTTTGCAATTACACGTGATGAATTTACCACCTGCTCGGCGGTATTGTATCGCGTTTAATTTTCTTGTTATATTCCTGACGTTTCGATTGCTATACAGAAGCCGTGGTCACTGAGGTGTTAGACGTTCAGATATCATAGTTAACTCTGGCTACCTTCAGCTTTTGTTTATTAATATTTGGGCCGATCTACGCAGAATGTGCTCACAGTGTCTTGAGGTCGTGCAGTGGTGTGCTTGGTTTTAGATTTAATTTTGTTTGTTACTGGATCCCAAGTAAATAATAGTTTCATTTAAAATATGTAGTGTTCGCGTAAATACAAGAAATCATTATATATAAAATATATTAAAAATAAACCGTTTTCGATAAGATATACGCCTAACTCCTAACTTATTTTTTTTTTAATTTAAGATAGTTGATCTGTTATTCTGAGAAAATTCCGGGATTGTCCGGTAAGGGCTTTTTGACAGAAAATACTTAGGTTGTATTTTTTGAGTAAAAGTTTTACATATAGTATTACGTATAGTACGAAAGCGCATGATGTAATAAAAACTTCGATCTTATAATCCCCAAAAATGGTCAGAACGAGATTATACGGCAATGATATTAATAAAAATTAAATCTCTTTCAAATGAATAAAGTAATGGCTAGAATAAGATCTATACACAAAAACCAAATAACGACTTAAATGTTACATTAACTGTTCGGAAGCCTATGTATAATTAATGTTTCTATTTGATAAAAAACAGCTTAAAAATAAAACTATACGGTACTCATAGATTAAATACGAAGTAACCGTGGGAAAAAGCTGGTATATTTTACTAATATTTCTCAGAAGCTTGAAAAATATGAACAGCGTAATCGTTCCCCTACGACCTAAATTGTATTCAATCGCGCTGTAGCTTTTCTTTGGTCTAAATTTTATTACTTGGTACAAGAAAATGTTTTGTGTTACATAACATAATATTTTGTGCAGGGGAAGATTTAAATCTACTGGAATTGGTCAATACCTATTCATCTCACCTGTCCGATGGTTGGCTAACGGGTGGTCTTGGGAGAGAGTGTAGGTCATGATGTTCCTCAAATCATGTCCAAGGACATATTAGTCTTCTTGAATAGGTAAACAGACAAAACTGAAACTCATTCCACCTTCTTTCCCAACATAAGGTGTCAGTGTCACATGTCGATAGAGGGGTAACTGGAGTTTCAAATTAGGTATCTGAAGAATACACTTGTCTGTATATTCTTATATCTAAGATAGAGGGATTCCTGGAAATTTGCTATTGGCACGACTCAGCGTAACATTCCGCAAACCACTTTTCACCTGTCCGGAAAATAAAATGTTACGCATGGTGAACCTCGTCAAGTTATATTAGACTTTCTTACAGGAAAAGCGGTTGTTCCATTACGAGTTTTTAAGTAATTAATGAGTGGAAGCGAAAATGTATTTACCAATAAATGGTACAATAAAGTCGCGCTATAATCTTACAAGAGTTATATGACTGCTACTCCTGCAAATCAATCCTAAGCAAGAATTATATGTGGCGAAATACCTAACGCATATACAACCCAGCCTCGGCAAGGACGGGTTATAACTTCTCGAAGCGTCTACAAATCGGATGGTGTTCCACCTTCACCGCGTATGGCCGGCGCCACAGGAACGTTCTCGACAATTTCTGCGACAAGTTCCGGCCGATAATTCGCTTAATTCAAATAGGTAAGATGCAGCCATAAATATGTATATTAAATATCGATGATGATATTTATTATTTTGTTATAAATATGCTCATCCTTCGTAGGTAATTTCTGTGTTCTGTCAATTGTGGTAAGATTAATAGAGTGGGAGGAAAACTGAATGTTTAACAAACGACTCGAACAGACCGCTGTCGTCGCTTCCAATGAACAAAAGTTTTTGGCGTCAAACCTCCGTCACTGCAATACAATACCCTGATATATTGAATTCCGTTGGGGGAGATTTCTTTTATAAATTTTAGGTCTGTGTCAACGAAAAATCAACTAACTAACCATTAAAAATTGGAAGATTTTTTTTTTTAACATCTGTTTCAAAAATCGAACAATTTATTTATAGTGTATTAGTAATAAGCTCGGAATCGGGTTTTCGTTTTTTTGTTTCATAGTACATAAGTTACCTGCATGCAAATTCTCGGTACCGATACTACTGAAACGGTTCATATCAATTTTAATAGCTACTGATGAGCTGCAGATAAAAAATATTTTGTGGGTAAAGTTCGCCAACCGCAATGGAGCCGGACCAAACACTTAAAAACCGCAAATATAAGAAAAATAAATGTACTCAGTTTTTTTTTTTCTTTATTAAGAGGCTTAATCACATATGCGATTATGTCGCCCCGTAAATGTAGTCAGTTGGAAAGTAAAGGAGGATATACCATTTGGCTCTTCCAAATACAGTGTCGCGAATGCGAAGCGGATTGTCATTTTATTAGACGAAAAGAGGTAGTTGCAAATATTAACATAAAAATAGCGAGCTAAACTAGGGTAGAAAAATAACTTAAGGAAGATATAAAAGTGTGACGACACGACAGATGGGGGCTTTTTTTGGAGTGATTGTCTCGGACCGAGCGGTGGAGAGGCTGTATCGGTCAGTTATATAATACCAATCTCTGTGTATCAGATTTACCACTGTAATGTAATATATGTTTGTACTACTGTATAACAGTAACCGAGGTTCTCGGACGCACCGTCTGCAGACAATGGTATACAGACCAGGCCGACATTAGACTCGGCATCAGTTACCGAGGCGCTCGGACTGTCTGTACTGTACTGTAACATATTTAATCAGTAAAAATACGTGAAGACTTGGTATCGTGTTAACGTTACATATTAGTAACATGTGTTGCTGTAGGTGACGGTTGTTTGATTAAATATTCGCCATTTGTGTTGGTTTGAAATAATTGGCGACAGCCAGCCATCCTTTCACCTTCACTCTGTGCTAACCGGCAAATAAAAGTCTGGCGACAGAATGCATATTTAAACAAATTAAATGATCTTTTCTGTTTCTCAACCACTGCTAAATTCTGGTTTTGAAGGAAAGAACCTGTATAATATTATAGGCTGTGAGGCATTCTATCTCCTCAGGGGTGTCAATGGATCTGTAACCTCTTCCGATTGAAGATGTGTACAGGTGAAGTTTAGATGTAATCGAATTAAAAACATCCTATTATTATTACTATACCGTGAGAAAACAATTTGTTTTTGTGTAAAACAATGTTTAATCTCATAATAAATGAATTTGTTGCAATATTTACTTTGAAAACATTCCTCTTTGAATAGTCGTAACACTTTTAATGCATAGTAGGAATAGAGCAAAGAAGGCAAAGATTGTATAAACTTTGCAATGAAATATGAAATAATCGCAGTAAGATATTGTTTTAACATATACATAAAATGTTAAAACAATATTTTAAATTATTTAACAGTATGTCCGATACTCAAATCATTATATAACATAAAAATGTTAATGACTTAGGAAATAAAAATGCTGTACAATATTATGAATAATGAAATTGGAAATGTTAAGTCGCATAGCTCTGACTACCGATTGAATTTTTAAAAATAAAATTATTACAACTGATCAGGAGGTTGCAGAAGTATGTCAGAATGTCATTGAATCCTTCTCCTACTGCGTCGTGTAATTTTATTTATATCTCAGACAGTAAAAAATATTTTTTAAAAATAATTAAATATATTTAATAAATTTATGTTCTTAAATCGATGAATAAATGCTTTGGTTTGATACTGAAGACACTTACCATCAGGCGGATTATTAGTTCATTCATCCCAATAAAAAAAATCATTTACTGTATTAGGGCTTTTATAAGCTTCCGAGATCATTATTTTAAATGAAAAATATAAAATTTAAAAAATACTAGAACACTTTTAACAATTAAAAATGTAAGAGGTAAAATATATATTTTGAATAACCTTGTATTAACAGATACTATAAAGTCATCTAAATTTAGTTGGGCTTCGGTAGCGAACCATAATTTGCAAATTGCAGACTGACATCGGAGTATGCAAATTGGGCAAAGTGAAAGACTTACTCAACCTAAAGAACAAACAACTTTCAATGATATTCAGTAGAAAACTTGCCCTTTTAGCTAGCTCTTCTGTATTTTGTACATTAAAATGATTTCTCTTTAATTGAATCTTTAACACAGTACACTTCACAGTAGCTGTGACGTAATTCACTTTTATCTTACTTTTATGAAGTAGCAGCCTCTAAGTGCCCACAACTGGGCAGAGGCTTCCTTTTCAAATATCTGAGAGAGTTTTGGAGCCGGGAAGGGTCTGATCCCACACTGCTCCAGTGCGGGTTGGCGGGCTAGACATGTCCTCGAAATAATATTTTTTATAGTTATCAGACATGCAGGTCAGGGTGTTTTCCATCACCACCATTAATATATTTTGTGAAACTAAAGCGAAGTGCCCTGACAACTAGCCTACCACGGCCTGTCACTTTTATAATCCTACGATAATATAGGTTAATTTAGGCGTTTGTATCTCTAGTCACGCATAAACTGCTGAACCAATTTTATTGAAATTTGTGTGATTGTTATTTGGATGATGAATAAATATGGAGATACCGTGAAGTCTAGAAATGTATATAGGAAAACCGAGAGCAGAAGCTAGTTATAAAAAAAATATCTTTTTAGGTAAAGCCAATATGGTAAGGTTGTAAAAATTTACCACGCTCTTTTCCCCTCAGGTAGTTGTCGCAAGAGACTACTAACAGAAGCACCTTGGCAACCCCCGGGAGCAAACCTCTTTCAAGTTTCTATCACCCCCGGAGGTGTTGTTATCAAAATGGAAGCAATGTGGAAGCAGTTTAACTACACTGTACAGTGATCCCCTATAAAGGGTAAGGCACTCAATATATAAATAAAACGTATAACAAATATTGTTCATCACTAACAACGTGTGCGCACATCAATTATGGAATTTCTCAGTTCCCAGGGGACCGCTGAAAAATGGCGCTTCGTTCGTCGTGGCGGAGTTCGGTGTACATAATTGGCGTCATAATAGTCAGAGATTGGCATTATTATAATTTTTATATTTTTGAATGATTGTTTTGTTAATGTTGTCGTAATTTTCAAATATATGTGTTTTGAAAGTGATTATATATTAATAAATTGTTAAATACCTACATTGTTCACGAATTCATTATCTAATGTTTGTATGGTACCTATATATTTCTAAAATATGAAATATGTTCTACCAAATACATGTTTGTGGCATGGAATGCTGGTTTGCGGCATGTATTGACTTGCTTGAGTGGTCTTTTGTTAAAAAGTCGAGAGCAAAACTATTGTTGTGCCAAGAAAAGGTTTTCGGGTTCTTAGCAATACCATACAATATGGACGTTGTTCAAAAATGTAGTAATAAAATTTAGTTTTATTAAGAAATACTTTCTAAAATGAGGTTAAATAGTAAATATTCGATGAATTTGGTTTCTTATCTTATTCACTAAATGGAATTAAAGAAAACCTATAACTCTAAAATGTAAACAAAAACTAGTTTATACCCCTCTCGTGTTACTAGTCCTGATATGACTCATAACAATAGAGTTTCATATAGTTTCAACGTTAAGAAACGTTGTCATAAGTGAGATACAGATAAGGTAATTAGATTCGTCATTATTATTAGGGTTTCTTGTCTTTCGATGGGTAACCCTAACCCTGTCGCCCAACGCAAGCATTCGAGCCGAAGTTACGCATCACATCAACAATACCTTTTAATTTAATTCTCACTATTCAATGGACAGGATTAAAGCCTGTAAACTTGGTTATTGGCTTTCAATGCAATACGATGGCTTCAAGTTTCTACAGGTATCAAGCTTTACGTGAATCCGTATTACTGGCGTAGGAAACCCTTGCCGTAGAAAAAAAAAAAGAAAAACAAGTACTCAGAAATGTATACCGAAATAGCGTATAATTAATTTTTCACCATTTTATCTATCGGAAAATATATAAAAAGTAACATTTAAAAAAATATGACAAGCTATGTGATGTCACAACTTTAAATTGCGTACTGATTGCGGTGCCTGGCATATATTTGTTTAATACTTTAAAGTGTTTTTGATAGGATCTCACTTCATTTATTTTTATTTATTTAAACTTTATTTGAATACCTTTAAATAAAAGTATAACAAAGGGCGGACTTAATGCCTCTTGGCATTCTCTGCCAGTCAACCCGGGGCATGGAGAAATATTGTAAGGGTGCCAAACATTAAATTTGTTAAAAAAAGAACTAAAATACATGAATAACATTCATTTGTACTCACTCACTCTCAACTCACTCCTTTTTTTTCTAATCTGGGCGGTAAATGTTTCTTAATCGATTATATTCAGCAATTGCGGACTCCTGAGCTTCGATATTACCGAAGTCATTTGATTCGATGCAATCCTCACAGACTTGTCACTCATAACAACGCAGAACCAATATCTATAAGAGCGCTCTTTAAACTAGGCCTTGGCTTTTGTGTTTGGCTACGCTTTATACGCTATACATATTATATTATATTATTTGTGATGAACATCAGTCCTAGTATTGATTTCAAATTTAGTTATGACAAAATTTTTAGCTCGTAAAGATGTTCGTTATTAAATTTAATTCGCTCTTTTTTAATTTTTGTTTTATATTCATAAATATTTTTTACTTCTGGTATTATATCTATCGAGTCGTTCACTAATTAAAACCTCACGTCCACATCACCGAACGAAACGCAGAAGCACAAGATGCCTCTACTTCAAGCCGGTATTCTGCGAGGCCGTGGTACCAACCCGGTCGAGCCGGCCCATTCGAGCAGCAGCAAAAGCCGCCGCTTGGCTCTACCATGATTAAAACATTACATTACTCTCTTCTAGCCCTGCTGTCATAGGAGCATGATCATTACACTTTTTTAAACATTCACGGTAATATTTTTAAGTGATACTTGTGGCAACCTATACTTTCTACTGCTGTAATTTTTATTTCTGGATTAGTAAGAGATTTCAGCATTGCACTGTTTACGCAAGTTTTTTTCAACAGACCGTATCGTAGGAAAGTTTAATATGCTTTAATTTTAATTTTAATTAAGTCTAATAAATTTATTTGAGAATATGGATATTATTCTGTGTATTTATTTAATTCATTATTTTATTTTGTTTATTGTATTTATAATTTACAATACATGAGTTTTTCATTTGATCATTGAAAGATTCCACACACACATATATATATATATATATATATATATATATATGTATATATATATGTATATATATATATATATATATATATATATATATATATATATGTACGTCTAATCTTATAATATTTAACATTTAAACAAAGACAAAGTCAAATTGACCTGTCCCATTTTTAATTTGAGTTTATTATAGATGAATAGTTCAGTCCAATCTTGAGGCATAGGAGCCACTCTGTGTAGACTAGGATCATCCTTATTTTGGAATAAAATTTCAGTTTCTATTGCTCCCTTAAATTTTAATATGTAATTAATTGATTTCATTCCTTTATATCATTTTTAGACCGTACATAACGAACAAACAAGAGAATATCAGTATCTAGGTATCAGACTCAGTCGATTTAAATATTAAATTAAATATTTTAACTGCAAGGCATACGTTTCTAGCAGTTCCGCAATACACTTCATGCACTGCTGAGCAGTATTAGAATACTCATGCTATTCAAACTCTGCGTCTAACTTGAGCTACATAACCTATTGCTGTACTAAATTAACCTTTTTTTTTTATGTAACGAAGTGATTTGATTTACTATGTCACTATTATTGTCTTTATATAAAATGAAGTATTTGTTTTACACGTATACATTTTTATTATTTACATATATTATATCAACTATTACATCGTTCATTTAAAACATAATCGTCATATATATAATTAATATTTTTAATTATAAGTAATAGTATATTTACATTATTTAAGTATATTCAATTCACAGTACAGTCGGATCTTGTCACAGACGCCTCACGGCGTCGGCCTATCAGGTCTTCTCTCGACGCCTTTTGAGCGTCGGAGGAACTGTATCGGGGCTTGGCCCCCTTCAGTGGTATCTGTTCGCCGCACGTAGAAGTACGTGCGGGTCATGGGGGTGCGTGAACGCTTGGCTTCGGTGTCTCTGCGCCAGTCTCCACGCGAGCTGGTGGCCAGGTGGACCCCTTTCGGGGAAAGCCCGTCCATCCTGCCCGCGGGGGGCGGCGCATAGATTATTTAGGGTTGGATGGGGTTTGTGGCTTCTGGGGCACGGCTGGGTAGTCCCGTTATTATGGCGAGTTCCTTTATTACTGCCTGGCCTATGTCGTCTCCGTTTAAGGAGGCCAGGAGTATGTCCTGCAGAACGGTGATCACTGTCGACAACGGGACAGTGGGTTCCGTCCGCGAGACGTGGTGTTGGGCGGAGACGGGCGTCGGCCGGGGTTCCGGGCATGGCGTCGTCTCCTGTTGTTGTCGTTGGGTGGTGGCTGTGAGTATTTTGGGAGGCTCTGGTGTTATTGCCTTCTTTTTCCCTCCTCTGCGTCTCCGTTTGCGCTTTGAGGGGGGTTGGGCGTTTTCCGGTTGGCGAGGTGGTTCTGACGGAGCCTGATGGCTCTCGGCAGATTCCGCCCTCGCCTCTTGTGTCCTGGCAGTCCGGTTCCTGGTTAGAGCCACTGCCCCTGCGCAGCGGTTACGGAGTTCCCGCTGGTAGACAGGGCATTTGGAGTTGTTAGCCGTGTGCTCCTGTCCACAGTTTGCGCAAGTTGGCGGCTCCTCCCGAGGTCTCAGGCAGTCCCTAGCGGCGTGGTTCCCTCCGCAGCGCACACACGCCAGTGGCCGGTGGCAACAGTGCGATGAGTGGCGGAAGAGTTGGCAGCGGTGGCATTGTGCCGGCCCTCTTTTTCCTCTCCAGGCCTCTATTCTGACACCGGGCATACAGAGTATCTCGGTGACAGAATACAGTGTCTGGAGGATGTCCGGGGTCTTCTTCAGTTGCGCGAAGAAGATAACGCCTGGTCGTCCCTTCCGCGCACTGATGCTTTTGATGAATTCCGGAGTGTAACCTAGGATCCGGAGGTCCTCTGCGATTTCGCTTGATTCCGTACCCTCCGGCAGCCCGCGTATTGCCACCTTGACACTTCTGTCTGCCGGTAGGGAGTACGTGAACCAAGCTACTTTCTCCTCCTTTTCCAGCCAGGTTAGGTAGCTGGTGATGGCGTGGTTCTCCTGGGCTGTTTCGGGGTAGAACCTGACTCCCTTCCCAAAAGGGCGGGCGTTAGGTCTACGTCCGATATTGCCGGACAGGACTCTGAAGTGGTGAGTCCAGTTGGGCAGGTGTTCCACGATGATGGGTGGGAAGCGGGGAGCTTTCACCAACCTCTGGGTGTCGGAGGTTCCCGAGACCAGGGTTGGAGGGCGTTGTGAGCGCTCTTTTTGCACGCTCAGGATGCTCGCATAACTGGTGCATTGCGTGGTGTTTCCGGTCTCCCTAGCCATCAATCCATTACCGCTTTGTGCGGTATCTGGAGAGGCAGGGGGAGAGGAGTGGTGGACGGGTGTGGGCGTGCGTTGGGGCGTGGTGCACGGCCTGCGAGACTCTGGCGCTACCGGAGCGGTGCGCGGAGTGCTAGCCGTGGTCCCAGCCGTGGAAGTGGAGGGGGCTTCGAGGGAAGCGAGGGGCGCGGCCACTGTTACTTGGGCAGGCGGGTCGCGAGTTGCGCTGGGGATGGTGGTTTCCTCGAGGCAGATGCGCTTGCAGTCTGCCTCTTCCTCCTCTGGGCTTCTGTGGCGTCTAGCAGGGCAAAGTATCTCCGTGTCTACACGGTCCTTCGCTGCCTGCTGAACCTTTGCCAGTTCTTCGGGTCCGATGTTGTGGCCCGAAGCCACGTGGTCTGTCCGGGACTTCTCCAGCTCCGCGATGATAGTTCTCGGAGTGGATGGGCAGGCGAATGCCCCCAAGCTCTCCATGTACCGTATCGCCGTGAGCTCGTGCTCAACACGAGCCCTTGGCGATAAATCGGCAACGTCTGGAGATGTTGGGGGTGACGGTGTATTGTCCTTTTCGGCGCTGCTGTCCGTGGTGGACACGCTAGTCGCCGAGGTCTCCGTGCTGGTGTTGGCGTTGGAAGATGCCGATGTCGACATCTTTGACGCAGGGCTTTTGCTACCTTTCTTCCTCCTCATGACTGGTGCAGTTCGCCGCGACCTGGGGGTGTTCGCCGCCGCGCTAGAGAACGCGAGCGGTTTCTCGAAGCGTTTATGTCAATAAACGCTTGAGATAACCTGTGGTCCGAGCGGTGTTGCTGTAGCGAACGCGAACTGCAGACTGTCCACGGCGTCGGGAATACTGTACCGGGGCTTTGCCCCCTTGCAGAGGAGTCCATTCGCCGCACGCAGAAATAGGTGCGGGTCCTTGGGTTGCGTCAGTCAATTCACAATGACAAAATAACTATTCGTCTAGTTTTCGTTTATTACACCGATTGTCCCTGTGACGGCGCACCTGCGCCAGTCGGTCGCTAGATATTATATATGCTAACGCCTGTCGCTTTTTGTATCTCCGCCGCGCTTACGCTTTTGGTATATAGCTTATATCTATATAATTTTGATATTTATATCAATAGTGATTTTATAGTAAAATATCTCTCTATGGAATCAATAGTAAATCTGTGTTATCTTTTCCACTCCTTTTGATCTTCTACCGTGTGCTATATTGTGTTTGTATGAACAATAAACTTTATAATTCGTGAATATGGATTTATTATCCAAAAATTTCGCGATTACGGTATACCAACTACATATTGACTGAATAAAATATTTTTCTATTAATGATTTTTGTATGTGATAATATTTATATTATTAATTATGTAATGACCCTGGAATTTCCACTTGTCATTTTTTTTAGATTTGTAGTTCCCACTTGTTTAACTGAAAATGGAACAAAATCCAAGTCGCTACCAAGTCCGTGATGGACCAGACCCCAGGATGGGCATATAGGTGGCTGGACGATAAAATATTCAACAAACACGAAACTATTACAATCAACTTTTCTTATAAATACTGCTCAGACTCTCTTCCACTGGGTCCTGGGTTTAAATTAAATATGAAACCAATATTCTTGAAACACATAAAATATAGGTGTTTCGGGTCTGGTTGTGTTGTATTACGTTCCGTATCTTTGACACTACATTTAACCCTTCCTTTTATCGCATTATCGTTATATTGGATACGGAAAGTTAAGACAAGGAGGTTTGCGCGTACACAAGCGGCTCTGTTATATAACAAACAAACAGCCAATTGTAGCAGGTGTAATTGTGATAACGACGTTCGCTTTAGTTTCATAGGACACGAGTGACCTGAATTCGATCCCCGGTGCCAGTCCCACTAAATTCGTTAATAGTAATTTTAAATGCCGTATTTACCACTTGCTCGGCGGTGAAAGAAACCTTCGCGAGGAAACCTGCACGTCTGAGAAATAATAGTATCACGAGGTCACCTGAAGTCCGCCAACCCGCACAGAAACAGCGTGGCGGAGCCTCCCGGGCTCTAAAACTCTTAAATATTTGAGAAGGAGGCATTTGCCCTCACACGCTGCTAGTTGTATGCTGTACTCGAAATCGATCAGCTGGAAATTATCAGTTTTACAAACTTTAAACTACTACTACGGCTTTTTTCATAATCAACTTCTATTATTTAATCGGTGAACTCGGGTCAAAGAATAAGTTACAATCTTTATCTTAGAAAACCTTAATTTCTTATACGAAATGTTGCAACATTTAAAATATATTGTAAGGATGTTGTAATTTATATTTAAAGAGCGTTTTTATTTAACTTTTCAGCGGGCTTGTATTAGACAGGAACAGGGTTATACGACCCGTAATGAATTGTTGCTTGTACTATTTATTACGCGCGAGCAGGATGTACAACAGAATTCGATAAATAATTTAAAATTTAATTATTTTGCGTATTTCCAAGCAGCTATTTTTATTTATTTTTTTATTTTTATTTTTATTAAGGAAAAGTTGCTGTGCGACATAAATTCCTTTTACCCAAACACTCCTGACCTATATACCAGGACTACACAGATATTGTGCAGTGCGGGAATCAAACCCGCGACCCATAGAGTGTCAGTTTCTTTTTTCCGTCAGTCGTTAAAATGATTCAGTAGTTATGTATTCCTTTATTCGCATGAAGTTTATGAACATTATTATCCTCTGATCAATTCTTACGTGGGAAAAAAAAATTCCGAGTTAAAGTTAGGTTTTAGTTTTATTTATCAAGAGTTATGATATGAAAGACAACTGCTGATATTGGGCAACATTATTTAGCGGTATAGCCCTTAAAACGTAACAGACGTAACGTAAATTGTTTTTTACCTAATGAAAAAAAATATCTCTTTCATAATGTAACTTTGTAAGTAATATTTAATAAATGTAGAGCCAAGATAGATAGGATATAGGAGATAGGATATAGCTTCGAACCAGGAGACCCGAGTTTGGTCCCCGACGTGGAGGGCTCGTAGCACTGAGTTTTTTTTTTATATACGATTTGGATCGTCGGCTCGACCACTTAGTCGGCAAATACCCTGTCATGTTGAACAACATGACAGGCGATTCGATTTATATAAGCACTGGGGCCTTATCATTTGTCAGGAAAAAATTAACAAAAATCTGTTAAAATTTTAATGATTGAAATTAAAATGGTTTCGATTATTTTCTTTTTATAGAAGATCAGACATGGTAAACAAGTATGCGGATCAAGTATATTTATACAACAATAAACGAAACCATACCTAGAATGTGAAATATGTGATTTTATCATGGAATAAAATCAAATGGAATTTATGTGAAATTCTTTTGCCATAGCGGAAGAAGTGGAGAAAAGAAGGTAAAATTATTATAAGTAATTAATATTGAATCTTACACTATTTATAAGATAAAGAAATTAATATATAAATGATGTATTTTCGATAGGATTTTTTGGAACTAGTTTTTGAATTTTTCTCGAGGCAAGAAATATTCACCAGAGAAATCAGAATCTGCAAACAGTGCTCTGTGATATTTGACAAACTACTCCCTTGCCACTTGTTACCGATACGAAATTTAAAAAAAAATGTGTTGGAGGTATTCAGAACATCGACAAATTATCGCCGTGTGCGCGGAGCGAGTACATGATTCCAAATCAATAGTGTTACTAATGAATTTTTGATATTTTTTGGCCCAAAAATTGTCAGAAGTGATTTTCACAGGCCTTCCTTGAGCTACTCATAGTGTAGTTCTGCAGTGACCGAAACCGGTGAAAATCTAACTTCAGCTGCTTTGAAAGCTGCATGGTGAATGCAACGCTTCACAGACAAGCTCTCTTATTTTTTTCAGAATGGCTATAGATTTTTGTGGTGAGGAGTTTTGGTGGTGAAAGACCACCCCCTTCCTGTTTATTAATTCAGGCCGTTTTGTCTGAAGCTATTTAATCATATCGGCTGTTGGTGGTAGAAGTCGGAATCGATAGTTTTGCCCGACAATAGAATCTCATAAAAGACTATACGATTCAAACCTCACCGTTCACACAACATAACCTTGTTAGCTGTTAAGCCGGATTTCACCAGTGTTTGTGGGGCTTGTTCGTAATTTTTCTAAGATCTTATTCGCATATCCTTGTCGCACATGATCCACTTCTCAATGCTTGTGATCTTCAAAAGGGCTCGGTTGCGTTACGTTTCAAAAACAGATCATAAGTTTGTTTTTAATTATTTTTATTGCAACCTTTGTACTTTTTATAACTTCATGTGACATACAAACATGAACCTTTTTGTGTACGCAGATTTCTTTGAACGATTTGAAATAGTTTTCTGATCTATACAGCAATGACGTAACTACTGATCTTGATCTACTTTATTTACAAATAGCACTCTATTTATCTGTAACATGGCTACCGGAATGAGCTGCATATTTATCGTTGAAATTTCCAGACGGAAAACCCTTGCACTACACAGCACAATTTACTTGCGGCTTGAGTTGTATTTTTGTAATAAAATTAGCATCACTGACTTGAAATTGTTTTTTTTTATTATATTTTTTTTTAAATGCAACTTCTTGTGATGTCAAAAGCAGCTAGGTAAAAAACCTGAAACCAAAGAGTTTTAATAACTTGATACTTCATAATACGGAGAGAATTTTTCCTAGACCAATTATTATGTTATAATAGCATTTAATTTTGTGTTGACTTGTTAAATATATTTTTTTGCTAACAAGTATTTGTTAACGAGGGAAAGAAAACCATGCAATAAACCGTGGAGCGTATCTCGCTGTTTGAGCTACGTTAATAAATATTTGTTCACACTTACTGCGGCCCGCGTAATAATTACTAGCAACTGAGTAAAACACATGCTTACCATATTATGTTAAATAAACATGCAATTTTCTCTTATTTTCAATTATTTCAGAATTAAAAAAAGAAAACGAAAATTAAACATCGTCTTACATTTTGACCATTACATGTTCAATGTTTATATCGCACTACTGGATTTTAACTATTCTTGTATAGTATCAGCAAAAACTGGTTAACATTTCGTGTAAGATTTGCTCGTTCTGACCACGAATGGGAGTGGGTAGAGGAGCGCATAGACGATACCTACAAAACAGCGATGCTGTTTGCTCAAACTGCTCCCCATCACCCAGTCTATGGTATTTAGGCAACGTTGACTTTAGCCGACCTGATAGGCATAGGGTGTACAATTTGCACAATCTCCAAATCGGCAATCGACCATAAAATAACTTGATTACCATGTGGTTTAGTAGGCAACGAAATGTCAATATCTTCCATCTTTTACTGTACGTAAGCCTATGCTACGTGGCAAAGTAAGATCTACTAAAATACCTTTTACATCCCAGAACTACTTTTGAGAAAGTCACGTTACATGCTTAAACTTTTTGTAAAATTTTTAGAATTCCGAACTTTTACCGTTTTAAAAGGAGCCATCAGCGTTTTAAATTCTAAGGAACCTTGTCGAATATATATATAATTAGTAATTATATAAAAACTCGGTTTCAATGGATACGTTTTAGTTTATTTTTCACGGGTTCGGTGTCACACACGGCAAACAGTGTTTAACTGTCCAAGTGATATTAGTTCGAGCGACTCGTGACGGGTCGACCATTACTGCTGTAGTTGAGGAGCACATTTTCTACTATCCTCATTCTGTGGTTTTCACTGACGCTCAGTGAAATACGTTGTTAGCAATTAAAACTATAATAAATTTTATTAGACATTGAAACAAAATATTTATATAAATAAAGGTTACAATTTTTAATCAGGCACTTTTGGGGTTTTCAACAATTCTTTTTTATTATAATCTTTAATAAATATTTTTTTTAATAATTTAAGAAAAATGATAACAACTACTTCGTTTTATATATTCGTGCAACATATACAATAAGTTTTATTACATTGATTAGAACCTAAGACATGAAAATTTAAACTAATATAAAGTTTAAATTATGACAAAGAAAGGCTATTAAATATTATTTCTTCTTTAGTTATAGTATAGTATTTATTCCAGTTTTCAATATGAAATGTCATCGGCAGCAAATACAAATAATCTTTCCTATTGCTTTACACAGAGTTAAATCTTTCGTTATAAGAAACTCCAACCTTTTAAGAGTTTGTGCCGCAAGAAAATTGTTCAGAAACTTCTTAGAGTATGATTGAATACTGTATATTTACTATGCATTTACTGCACGGAATTTCGAAGAGCAAAATTAAATACAAAAACAGCTGTGTCATTGATTTCATTCCTTTACTTTTGTGATGATAGACTGACTTCTCCATTCTTTTTTAAAACTTTTTTCTTTTTTATTGAATTTTTATAGCAGCAAATGAGCTTGCGGCTCACCTGACGGTAAGTGAATACCGTTACCCACGTACATCTGCAAGACCAGAGAAGCGTGCGTTGGTGGCCTTTAAGGATATTTAGGGGATCGGAGAAAGGACGATGATGTGGTATGTCATTAATGTTTATGTTAACGGAGGTAAGCTTTCTACATTAAAGAACATGGCGAATAATATTTTTTAACGTGGTAGAGCCATGGGGCGGCTTTGCCCGCAGCCGCTTTGCCGATTGCTCGACCGGATTGGTGCAACAGCCTCGCAGAAAACCGGCGTGAAGTAGACGCATATTATGCTGCTGCGTTTCGTTTGGTGAGTGAGGTAACCGGAGGCCCACTCCCCCTTCCCCTCCCACTCCTCATCCACCCTCCTCATCGTCCCTCCTATCTCCCAAATACCATTAAAGGCCGGCAACGCACCTGCACCTCTGGTGTTGCAGATGTACGTGGACGACGGTAATCACTTAACATCAGGTGACCCGCTTGCCGATTGCCGCCTTTCCCATAAAAATAATAATATAAAATTTGTACTATATAAATTATTGTAAAAGTTACGCAATTTCCGTGCCAATAATTCGGCGCTTACAATAACGATAAGCCCACATATTTTCAACTCAACTTATTAATATGGTAATTAGTGATTATTTTCTTAATACTGTTATTACATCCCGTCACAAGATCACTGTTAAACATAATAAGTTATATAGCACTATGTTCTAGTGAAACTATCCAACTAGTTTCTGTAAAACAATTACCGGAGGACATTGTCGGGCGACTTAGCGCTTTGATTAAACTGATACCGCAACTCACACTCCGAATTGAGCTTGTAATTGGCAGCGTTAGACGATTCGGGAATACTGTACTATATACATATATGTATGTATGTATGTATGTATTCACGCCTTGTTCCCAACGAGGTAGGCAGAGACAATCTTCTTCCACTTGCTACGGTCCTGACATACGTCTTTCGCTTCTCTCACTTTCATCAATCTTCGCGTACATACTCGTTGGTTTAGAGTACTCTTGACCTGGCCTTTTTTCAGAACGTCTCCGATTTGATCGTGAAATTTGCGCCTAGATCTTCCTCTCCCTATATATAAATAAATATAGGGAGAGGATTATATATATATAATGATATATGTCAACACTTAAAATAAAAACACTAAAATATATTTTTAGATAAGAAAGTTGCCAATCTTATTTGTACCCACTATAAATGTTAAAGTATGGATGTATAAATATTTTTTGTACATTTGGGCTAATCGTATGAATCGATTTAAAATGTTGATTAATTCGAAATATTAAAAAAGAATTAAAAAAAATGTTTTCTATTTATGTGGACAATAACACTCTAAAGCGCTACAATTTCATGCAGTAGCACGTAGCACATAATTTTATTCCACAGGATTGCGGGATTTTGCATACTCCGCTGGGGATGACAACGGTTTGCATATATAATTAGTTAGTAGCCATTATTATGATTAGTATATAATATAGATATAGAATGACCCCTGGTAGACTAGCGGTCAGGGCGCTCACTTTAGTTTCATAGAGCGTGAGTAGCCAGGGTTGGATCCATGGAGCCGGCACCTCTAAAATTGTTAATAATAATTTTAAGTGCTATATTTACAACGGGTTCGGTAGTGAAGGAAAACATTGTGTGGAATTTTCCGAGAAATAATAAAAAAATATATAATTTTCGAGCATATACCACATAACCACTTGGCGGACCCTTCTCGGTGCCTAAACCCTCTCAAATACTTTGAGAAGGCTTTTGCCCAGCCGTGGGCACTTACATGCTGCTAATTTACTTTACGTATAGAAATGAAAATAAATAAAAATCCACAATCATACACTTCATCCAGTTCCTAACTAGGAGTCCCCGTCTTGGTAACTGGATGGTGATAAGATAGATATACATAATAATCATATATACACATCAAAGCGGGATTTGAATCCGCCCTCCACAGTTTCGAAGTCAGGGACACTGTCGAGTCGGCTATCGGGCGGGACTAAATGAAATGATTTGTAAACACTAAAATAGATTTAAATCAACTTCGTTAAAACCTCGAGCTTCCACACCGTTGTTGAATTAATTTATTCATTATTGCTGCGTTCCGTGATGCATCAGCCCGTGTAAAATAAACAAGTTGAACTCACCTTTTCACTTTGCCTCGCTATAAAATAACTAGCAAGAATAAAATGGTTATATAGCTTGAAAGTAAGCTAAATAATTAAGACGTTATTTTTTTAAATGATTAAGCTAAGAATAGTATTATTTATAATGATGAAAGCGTTTCAACATCTTCAGTTTCTGTGGAATGTGTAACATACTGAATCAAGTTGTGTGCAATAACTCGCACAGTACTTACTGTGCGAGTTATTTATGTAAACTACCTCCGCCACACAGGAGAAATTCCTACAGTGGAAGGTAAATGTTTTAAAAAAAATGACTCAGAGGTTTCCAAATCCGAAGCTTCAATAACTCCACCCGGTAATTTCTTGGTGAACTCACTCCCTCTTGTTGATAATAAGCTCTCATGACCTTTTTAGGTACCAAATAATGAGTTGGTCTGGTCAATTGTTTTAGTCGTTTCAACTCATTTTGCTGCTTATTTTAAAACAAAATGATACTAGGTGGCGCCTGTTGCCATTTCATTATTCAGGGCAACGATGCAATTGATACACAAGTTTCAAAAAACCATTGGTTTGATCGTCGACATCAGGGATCGAACTCCTGTCTCGTAGGCAGATCCCCTAACCACTTGACTGGTCGAAGCTATCAAAATATTTATTACAATTTTTTTTTTGTTTTCATAGAAGTAAAATTGGATATTTTATAATTTAATACAATTGAACACTTTTTTGTGACAGCACACGATATATTATAAAAAAATGTTGTTTGTTTTCTTGTTTATTTATTCCATATCTCAATAGGAAAAAAATATAAAGTCTCTTATAGGTTAAATAGAGGGGAAGAGGTCGCATAACATCTTAAAATCGACGTAAGCGTGTCAAGAGATATTCCCTTTTCCCGTAGCACGTCCTCGTCTCGTCTCGTTGTGTTAAATGTATCGAGTTCTATGTCTAAGTAGATCTTATGGTTAATGCATAAATATAGACTGGTGACAAAAATTCTTAACAAGAGCATATTCAGCAATTCTTACTTCTTTACTTGTGACCTTTACGTTACGTTAAGTTTACTTACCTTTAGGGTAATAAATTAAATTTAACTATCAATAAATTAATCATTGTAACATTCCCGACTTTTCGAGTGCTTTGCAGCTTTACTTGCTTGTTATGTTAGACTCATAAAATTACTTTTACTCAAAGGAATTTTAATCTTCAAGCTCATTTAATTAATTAATTTAGTTAAGTTATAATAAATAGACTCGTGTGACTCTCGGAATTAAATAATAGCACCATTCGTATCTAAACATGGGTGTCGAAAATGTCCAAAATGTCTGAGATCTGTATTTACTGCCATGGGGTGGCAGTATAAGAGACTCTACCACCCTGTCTCGTGGATAAACTCGAGGATAGACAGCAGTATCATCATATGATTCACGGTATCATACCATCGAAGATAAAATTACAGTTGCTTACCCGCTTGCCTGGTATGGAAATTATGGCAACTTCTCTAATTTTGTTAAAGATGCTCAAGGGTGGAAGCGTTGGTTGGGTCACTGTTTAGTAAGTCATGCAGCCGGGAATACTATTCAAAACGTTAAAGTGTTCTATAATGTTTTTCACTATCCGTTGTTTATTATCTGAGTTTAATTAACAACAATGTTAGTATAAGTTTGTTATAATGTAACAAAGTGGTATCGGGTGTTAGGAATTTACTAGAAATTTGGAACATACTATCAAATTTGTAATAGTGAATATAAGCTTACTATGTTTCATATAGTAAAAATCGATAAAGGTACAAATTATGAAAAAAAAAATTTATGATAAAATATTTAATTCTTGGTTTAAATACTGTCAAAATAACCAGGAAAAATTATAGTTGTCATTATTGCGATGCATCAAATTAAAAAAATATTAAAAAAAAATTTGAAAAGCACTGGAATATATGACGGGACTTAAGAGTGAATGTAGTTGGTTAATCAATTGCTAACCTTTTTAATGTGAAACATTCTATAAAATCACATTTTATATTTTAATAAATCCATAGATATAACCAGTAAAGAAATATCACTTGCTAATAAATATTAAAAGAGGAAAGTCCCCGGGACGTGACGGCTGAGCACCAACAACCTGCTGGTGTGCATATAGACAGAGCTTTATCATTGCATTATTGATATACTTTCTGAGTAAGATATTCATATTTACCAACAGAATCAACGTGGAGAGTTGTGGTACCTCTAGCGAAGAATGCTACTGGCGACTATGCTGATAAAACCAACTATGGGCTAACAAGTAACTCCTTAGTAACAATCTTTGCTAAAATTCTAGATCATTTAAGATTTGATATAAAAGTAGCCGATAGTAAGTGCCCACAGCTGGCCCAAGACCTCCAATCAAATATCTGAGAGGATTTTGGAGCCGGGAATGGCCCACGCTGCTCCTGTGTAGGTTCGCGGGCTTCACATATCCTTGAAATAATATTTTTTTTGTTTACTTCACTGCCGAGCACGTAGTAAATACAGCACTTAAAATTGTGCTAGTGGTGCCGGCACCGGGGATCTAACCCAGGTCGGGTAGATCGAGCCCGTGTTTATGAAACTAAAGCTGATATGCATTTTAGAATACTAATTTAACCAATATCTAGGACCCAGGTAACTAAAGATTTGAACCCGCAACTAGTAGCTTTGAAGGCAGTATTACAGCCAACAACTACAATTTTTTTGCATGTTTTTTTATATAAATAACTGTTGATAAATTTGTTGCTTATATACCGACTTTGGAATCATGATTTCATTAATATAAATCACAAATAAAAGAAACAATAAAAATCGGACAAGTCGTTTAATTTATTGACATATAAAAAAAGTTTGCCCATTCAGCAACTTCATTCATTTCAATAATTTATTTGCATTATTCACATTGAATTTACATTGTGCAATCATAGTAGACATTGACGAGTTATTTATTTTAACTCATGATAATTTTTTTACAAACAAACAGTGCATACGATTGGTAATCTTAGATAAAGGAAATGCAAAATTCCGTAACAATATTATGCAAAATGGAGCATTTTGTAGTTTCTGAAGTTGGGAACGTTTTATGCAATATGCACGCAGTCCACCTTTTCAAACATTAGTTGTGTTAGTAATAGTAATTTGAAAAGAAAGTAATAAATACATATTTATTATTATTCCGTAAGTACTATCAACGAATTGGATAAATAATTATATTTACAATTCAACGATTTTCATAGACAAAATATAAAAAAAATATAAAAAGGCACAAAAAATCGTTTCTAGAATTTAAAAATTAAGTTACGTGTATAATTAAAACTTTATCGTCTCCAATTGATTTTCTTCTTTTTTTACTAAACGCAACGAGTTTTTTTTTTTACAATACTATACAAAATAATAATATTCATACAAGTTATATTTAATTGTGTCATAGTTCTACAAGATATTCTATGAAAGTGTTTAAAACATCAATTCAGATTTTTTTATTACCTACCTAAAATTTTTGTTCAAGTAACGAGATTTTCATTTATTTATATACCTGTACATCACAACGAAAAAAAAGCAAATAATGTTTTTAATTTTAAATAATAATATTTGTATAAAGTAATTTTCATAACATTGTTGAGAATTCTTGTACATAATTTAATATTTACATTTACATCAGTCAGTTTCTTAGATAAAGTTTCTAATAAGTTAACTTATTCTATTTCATACATTATTTATTATTGAATTTGTTGTGAAAGTGAACTCTTTGAGTGGTATATTTTTACATAATAACTTCATTAAGATTGAGAAATTTTATTAGAAAAAGTAATTTTATAAGTCTATACATTTCAATAAAAGACGAGCAGAATGCAATTGCTTAAAAAATTATAGATTTCAAATCACTAAAATCTTCAAGATTTTAAAGTGATAATGTTGCCTAGCAATACTATCTCATAGTAATCGAAATAAATAAAACTAATAGCATTAATTCAAAAAAATATATTTAAAATAATTCTAAATTGGCTTTTTATTTACTATAATATTATTAGGATTTATTTTTTGTCACTAGTTTTTTATTTATATTTTGATATTATTAACACACCTTGCCTGTTCGTTGTCTATTATGTCCTTAAACACACTGAAATAAATTAACAAAGTAACGGATCATTAGAAAAAAGTAAGGTACCTGCCTATAAATATCCCAGTGCTGGGCAATGAACTCCTGGACTGAATACTTGGCAGTTTTTTGGAGCCCGGAAGAATCCGTCAAGCTGATAGTATTTTTGTTATTTTTCAGACATGTATACTTCCTCGTAAGGGTTTTTCTTCTCCGCTGAGCATACGGAAAATTCAGCACATAAAATTGCAATTAACTCAATAATGTTAGTGGTGCTGGTACCGAGATTCGAATCAAGCGAGCGACCTGACCACCACGCAACCACGGCACTTATTATTGGATATATATAATGTATTTGTGTTTTCTTGTATTAAAACGAACAATAAACATTTGAAATGAAACTATTATTTACGGATTTTATCGCGTTTAATATAGATTTTTTAAAGTTTCGGCAACTTTACAGCACCCGTGGTCACGGGGGGACGGAGGTGTTTGAGGTTCTGATGTCATAGCTCCATAAACGGCAGCTTATAAACGCTTTATAAACTTGGTAATAGTTTTATTTTAAAATGTATTCATTTAAAAGTTTACAACGGGATCATTATGTATCAATAATAAAGTAATCTCATTCAATTACAGTGAAAGTTGATAGATCAATACTAACATACAGTATGTATGATCATTCTAAATCCATTATTATAATTATCCCGTAACACCAGCGAACTAAACAACCACGCTTATTAGCTTCGCAAAAGAGTATTTCGCATAAATTTTAATCGTACTTTATTGCGACAGCACCAAAAACAAACAAATATTCGATTTGATAGAATTGGTTAATTAGTCTTAATTCCTTAAATTTCTTTTAAGGGAAGATACTTTTTTGATCTAAGCAAGTTTATTGTTTTTTTTTTATATATAACTAGTGTCTGTGACTGAGTGTGTGTGTGTGTGTTTGTGTGTGACCTTCAATCTCGTCACTAATTGCTCCAATTCAGAACTGTTGATATTATTTGTGTGACATTAAATAAATTATACGCAGCTTTCTTGATGAGCTGCTAATAAAGGTGTTCTTGTTGTAACGACCTCTCGATGTAACCTCGCCGTGCCGTTGATTCCACTGCGATCGATCTAGAAATAAAGAACATTAGCTCAAATTTACGACACACGACACGGCAATGTCCAATATTATTATAGTTTTGTAACATGTACACGCATAGGTTTTTATTGTTAATGAAATTGCACAATGCGACAGTGAGTGTAAGAAAAGTTAAAACAAATGGAAGGCGTTTTATTTTAACATTCATATGTCCTCGCAATAGATTTTCTAATTATTTCTCAGACTTTTTCTCAAACGTCGAGTATGTGGTAGATTCGAAACTTATAATTTTAATTAACAATTCTAGTGATAGGTACCAGCGGAGGGTTTTCAAACCCAGGTCACAGGCGTGCCGTGAAAGTAAAGTAATCCTCACCCTGAACTACCACTGCTCTCGCTGTGAGCTTGCAGACTTAATATCATGCATATTAATATTATTCAAGTACATAATATTAAGTGTCAAATTCAAATACACAGTATTATCTCTTGTAGATTTAATATTATATGAAAAATGTAGGTACAAAAAGAAAACGAATTCAGTGCAATTGTGAAGAATTGGATGCATTATTCATGGAGCATCTGAAGATAAAGTTATATAGAGTATTTTGGAATATAATAAATTTAAACACAGAACCATAGAAAATTAAAAAAACATATTTTTGAAACAGGGTTAGATAGAAATCATAGAAAAAAATTGTTTGCACTAGAAACGCATATTACTTCAAAATCAAAATCTGTAACTTTAAATTATTTATTTATATTTAAATTTACCCTTATAACTTTAATAAATTCCGTATTTATCACAAATTTCTACTTAATTTAACGTACGTTCGACTAACCTGAGTCTCCGTATGTTGAGCCGCTGGTGATAATGGTGTACACGGTGTCTGAGGGCAATTTAAGCTGTGAGAACTGTTCGAATTCTTAGAATCCTGTTTGTTAACCACCGTTGAATAGTGTGGAGGATCTGGAGGACAATCCACTCCTATAAAATTTTCATTTTATTAATGAATGAATGAATGAAATATACTTTATTGTACACACACAGATTTAACATACAAAGATTATTTAGGGAAACACAAAACAAAAAGTACAATAGGCGGCCTTATCGCTAAGAAGCGATTTCTTCCAGGCAACCCAGAAAGAAAAAGGAAATATGATAAGTATCGGGTTCGGGTGTACACACAATATAAAGTAAAGTGAACATATAATACATACACATAATATGCAAATAAAATAAATACAAAAAATATACATAATATGAATATATGAAATACATACACGTACACGTACATACTATTATTAATATTATATTTTTGCGATTTCAAAGGCAGCTACTTCACTGTTCACATGCTTGAAATAAAAATTGATGACGTCATCATCAACGTTATTGCCTATCACACGCCTGCTAAACGTGGTACAGGCCATAACGCCATCATGTGGACAGTCGTCCTGCACTACGTTTGCCTGTAAGCGGTCGTCACTCGAGAGCATTTCTTCCACGACGGTTGTCAGTTATACGAGCTATATGGCAGGTCATATCGCCTTAGGGCTATGTCGGCTTTCCTAGTTCTGCTGCGAATATTTTCTATTGCAGATTGTATCACGCAGAGAAACATACACGTTCCGTCTGGGTAAATTCTCCAATCTATTTTTGAAAGGCGTCTAGACCCGCGAAAGGTTCGCAATTCTGATCCAGTGTGGGTCAGCGAACTACGCCATTCTCTAGGTAATATTCTTTATTTATCTCTGACATGCCGATTTCTTCACGATCATCACGTGGTAAAATCAATACTTGAGTTTGTTTGTTGTACTTGTTTTAAAATCATAGTGAAATAATGCGTAAGCGTGGTACAGTGATGATATGAGTATGTTAATTGGTTCTTAGAAAGACATAGCATAGACCTATCCATGTAAGTAACGTAATAGGGAAGCTAATTATCTCGTGAATTTTTCAAGTACTCATTACCTTTATTCAATGGAATCAAATCCGGATTCCGATCATCAGGAGAATGACGTTTTAGTGGAGGTGTTTTTTGATTTTTCGATGACTGCATGCCGACTGTAACAAAAATGTAACTAAAGGCATTTGAATTGAAGCTTGAATAGTATGATACAAGTTTAGAAATATTGTAAATGATAATAATAATAGTAAAATAAAATTATTAAAGTAATTACGTACTAAAATAACGGGCGGTAAAATATTCTAAAATATAGGTAACCTGCACCAATAAAGCGCATTAATTTAATTATTAGCATCAATTAAAAGTAAAATACGAGGTTTGTAATTTTTGTATCCGTATATATTACAATAAAGCTTACCTTCGTAATTACGTGACCTGTGCCGTAATCTCGTAGCAATAAGCGCTAAGCACAAGATGAGCGCGACCGTGCACGCTGCTCCTAATACTCCGCCCACTGCCCAGTTCACCTCCCACGCTTCTTGTGCTTCTGGGTAAAATAAACATTTTCTTACTTCACGGTGGATTTAGTTCTTTATTATTTAAATTATACAATTACACACATCCATTGTTTAATGGTTATTGTATTATTATTTCGCAATCTAATACACACACATATAACAGTAATTTGTAATATTTTAAAAATTAGAATAAACGAAATCAATCATGAATCTCCGGGAGCGACGACATTTTCCTACCGTCACTATCTATTTCCTGGAGAGGTGAAAAGGCGGAAAACGGGAAACCCACCTGCTTATTATGAACAGGATTGTGTTAAATGAAAATCGGTAGTCTCTGGCTAACCCATCCATAATGACAGTCGTAAATATGTCAGTATTTTATTGAGCTATTAAGCTTAGCTCAACATAAAAAAAAAGATAATTCTGGTCGTATACGCCTCATACAACTTTGGTACCTGTTCTCGGAGATAATCGGGGAGCAGTCTCTACTGTAAAACTGACATGTTCTGATCTTCCGCGTGCGTTTGCTGCGTATACAATTATTTTAAGTTGTCTTTTGGCACCGAGCCTTCTTAGGTTCCACAATGCAGCACCATTGCTAGCGTTAACAACCAATCCTTCATTAGCCCATACTTCTGCTACAAATATACATTGCAGGCCACCCTCGTAACCTAAAACATTTGATATGTTTTGTAAAATAAATTTATCAATTCGTTACAAATCCTTGAATTAATCTGCAAGTAACAATAATAAATATACAGGTTGAAGAATATCTAACAGTTTTTATGTATAATTTAAATCAGCATTATAAAAGGCATTTTTGTTCCATAGTTTTATTGTAAAAAATATCAATTTATTACAAAAATCTAGAGTTATCGAAACTTCTGATAACCCTAGACTTTCATTACTCTATACACCGCCTGCCTACGATCTGATTGTAACAGCAACGCAGCGAGCAATCGGCAAATTTCTTTGATATGCTTCACAGAGTAAAAATTAATTACGTTTAAATTTTTTTTTTTTTTAATGGAACATTTGCTTTTAATTCTATCAATTCAACCTAAATGCGTGCATATTTTTTGAATAACCATGAGTAAATAACAATAGAAATAAAAATTTAATTAGAGAATGTATTTGATAATTCGTTGTTATACTCTTATTTCACTCTACAAATCCTTGTTCGTTCAGGAACCTCTCGATAAAAAATGCCTTAACGCTTTCGGAACATTTATAGGTTTTACAGCATTAGAACGAATGACAACAAATTTCGTTGGAATTGCAGAGTACTGGCAATAACGATGATAATTTAGAATCATAAATAGTTAGAGGCTCTATATTGGGCAGTTGCCAAATGAGACCAGACACTAAATTAGAATGTTTGGTAACAAGGGCAATATTGTACGAACGGAAATGTCAGGGTAATATACGCATGTATTAGTAAAAATTAATCGGTTAGGTATCGGTTAACCGACTTATAATACAAATTTTATTTTTGTATGGCATCCGTGAAGTAGTTATATATGTAATTATCCGTGAAGTAGTTAATAACACGAAAAAACCATCAAACAGATTATAATGGCTATATTAAAAATATTTGATTGTTACACATACCTGCTATACACATTAAATCCAGTGAATCGTGTGTGAGATTATACACTGTACAGTTAGTTGGCGGGTCGGGCCTTGTGGCCGGTAGTAAAGTGTATACGCATGGTGAGATTTGCTGGCCGGCTAAGTTCGTTGCACGGCAGGAGAGAGTTCCGTAATCAATTTCAGATACCGGTACGTACGTTAGAATCGATTTGCCTGCTTCAGCGTCGATTGAGAAACGATCCTGGTTAGAGTAATATCAGAAAATTAGACATCGACATTCATCTAATTGTTTGTATTGATCAAAATAATTTAAACCCAGAAAGAACAATATAAAAATTGGCAATCAGAAATGATAGATTTTCAATGTTCAATTGTGTTCACTTTTAATCAGATTATTAAATTTCTTGAGTAAACGTATAGCTTAAAAAACAGATTTATTTTGTTGACTAATGAATTTGTTTTTATATAGATCCCAAATAAAAAAAAACCGTAGAATATTATTTAACTCGGTATTACTGTAAGTGAATTATTATTCACTACAATTCAAAGACTTGTAGATTATGTTTTACGGCGTATTTTTTCATTATTGTTCTAAAAACAAGTCCGGTACAAGTACCACAAAACATAACAACTTATTAAAATGATATTACAGAATAACTTAACAGTAAATACATTTGCAACTTACGGGGTCGACCTTCACTGAGCCTGCAGAGTTGTTAAGTGTCCACTCAAATGTGTTCGGTGGTGGAAAAGCATCGACTTCACATTCTACGCTCGATGGTTCTTGTAACGCCGCACCGATCATTTTAATATCCCTTATACGACACAATGGTTTGTCTGCAGGCAATGAACTTCTATCGTCATTTATTTATACAGCAAGTTCAGTTTAATTACAAAAAATATTTGTTTTATTACGTGTGGTTTCTAATTTAATAATTAATTTAAATTTAACATGCACAAATGTAATAAGAACTACGTGTATGTGTGAACCAAGTTAAACAGACAGAGAAAATACGTTTAAAATATGTCCATGCCAGCTACATTGTAACTTTACTTGGGGAATAATAAAATTTATTAGTGCTTTATGTACGTGGCAGAGTCAAGCGGTGGCTTTAGATGCTGTTCGAATGAGCTGTGCCGTCTCGACCGAGGCAGTACCACGACCTCGCAGAATACCGGCGTGAAGTAGAGGCATCTTATCCTTCTGCGTTTTGTGAGCTGAGTAAGATAACCGGAGGCCCACTCCTCTTGCACCCAACCCACTTCTCATCGTCCCTCTTATCCCGCAAATATTCTTAAAGGCCGGCAACGCACCTGCAGCTCCTCTGGTGTTGCAGATGTTCGTGGGCGAAGGTAATCATTTACCAACAGGTGAACCGCGTGCTAGTTTGCATTCAAGCCATAAAAAAATATGCACAAATAAATTTTATTACTCTTGCGGTTTTCAAAAGGCATTTAAAAGCCTGTTTTTTTTTAATTTATTTATGTAACTCATATAACATATTTTCATGGCATGAGAAAAATGTACCACTTACAAAAAACTTGAAGGTGCAAAGAGGGTGACTTTCCGTCGCCTTCGACGTTTGACGCAGTGCACGTATATTTGCCAGCTTGGTGTCTGGAAACGTTACGTAACGCGAGGTTCGAATTGCCCGTTAGTATGACGCCGTTGGATGGATTATTTTGTAACAGAACGGCCTAGAAGAAAAAACATACCTTCAGCTTTTCACGAGAAATTTTGTTTTAATTTTAGAAATAACAGTTACGATAAAAAAAATCGTAAGTTATTTATCGTAACCGTTATTTCTAAAATTTTCTGAAATAGTTTATAGTATGAAGTTTCTTAATGAATATATCCAAAACTAATGATAAAAGAGCTGGCTCCATTCTTGCTTAGAACTTAGGGAATTTTAGTTGATTTGCTTTAGTTATTGCCCATAAGTTAATCTCTAGTTTAATTTGAACAAATTTGAAATGGAACTGTTATTTACGGATGTCATCGCGTTAAATTTTTGTTTTTATGCTCCCGACGTTTCAAGAGCTTTACAGCACTCGTGATCACGGGAGGACTGAGGTGTTAGACGTCCTGATGTCAGTTTTTAATTATTTATTTTGGTCCGTTCTACGCAGAACGGCGGAACATGAAAACAAAAATTAAATGCGATGAAATCCGTAAATAATAGTTTCATTTTAAATGTTTAGTGTTCGGGTAAATATAAGAAATCATTATTTAAACTAATGTTAATTATTATTAACATTAGATTAATCGTCTATTATTATAAAACAACCCAATCAGACCATGAAGATTTAATTTTCAAAAGTTTTCTTAATAAGTGATATACGTATATTTACATGCAACGAAGACTAACCTGAACTAAAAAGAGTGCGCTTAATATACTTAAATAATCGATTGCCCGATGGAAGTATTAAACATCTTTACTCACATTGTGTTCCCAGACTACTTTATAAGCGGGCGGGTTCGCATCGACCTCGCATCCAAAGTATACGTCATCGCCTTCTTCAATATCGTTCGGATTCATCTTGGAACCAAGATGCATTCTGGCAATTGGTACGTCTGTCCAACATGAAAAATATCGATTAGGTCTATGCATATGTCTCGGAACAACAAAGTTTTTATATTATAATTTACAATTTTAAAAAGTATTTCGTATGTAACAAATAATTTTGATTAGATAAGAAATAATAAGCTCTCAGTACCGTATACCCAATACTGGGGTGGTAAGAGGTATAGACATTTTAATCCTTTCAACCCACGTACCACCAACGATTTGTATCCAGGTCATCGATACAAATCGTATATAGGTTTCTTAAAAACTCATCAGTACGAGGACTTCAGATAGGAATTTATTCAGAATACCGGTGTGAAGTAGAGGCGTCTAGTGCTTTAGCATTTCGTTCGGTGAGTGAGGTAACCGGAGGCCCACTCCTTCTCCCCGTCCCCCTCCTCTTCCTCCCTCTACCTATGGTGTTGGAGATGTACGTGGGTGACGGCACTTACAATCAGGTGAACCGCTTGCACGTTTGCCACCTTTCCCATAAAAAAAAATAGGTGATCGAACTCAGATTCAGAGGCAGATCCCCTAAGCATTTGGCTATCGTTTGATATCTGTTATTTGATAAAGTGATTTTTTTTACGGTTACACAAGTATATTTTATATATGTATATAACGAACAGCGCCGGCTACGCACGGACAGATCTGTCATATATAATCTAAATGTGAATGTGTTGTAAATTATACAAAACGTTTTATTAAAATGTCCCACATGTTGAAAAAGCGAATTCACAGATATACGGGAATTGCTAATTTGTTTTTTAATTAAAAGTAAAGTAGCCGCCAGTAAGTGTCTACTGCTGGGCAAAGACCTCCTTCTCAAACATCTGAGAGGGTTTTGGAGCTGAGAAAGGTCCGCCACACTGCTCCAATATGGGTTGTTCGGGCTTCAAATATCCTTGAAATAATATTTGTTATTATTTCTCAGACATACAGATTTCCTCACGACGTTTTCCTTCTCTGCCGAGCACGTGATACATACAGCACTTAAAATTGCTATTAACAATTTAAGTGGTACTGGTACCGGGGATCGAATCCAGGTCACCCGCGGTTCATGAAATTAAAGCGAGCGCCTTGACCACTAGGCTAGGTTCTTTCATTATTTAAAGATAATTGAAACGATCGAAGAAAATATCATTATATATTTATTTACAAGATATTTAAATGTTTATATCAAGACAAAAATTAATAAACAAAGTCGCACAATGTAAGCAATTCAAAAGATCAAATTTAGTGAGTTCATTCTTGTTTTGTTTACTACTTTGACAAAGGTCTATTTATTATATGACAAAACAAATTGCCCTTTAGTTGAACTTCAGGAACATTTTTGGTAAATTCTATTAATGATGAAATTACTACTCTTAATTGCTATTCATTATTAAATACAACTAATTACTTATATATTTAGATAAACATCTATTTGTAGTATTCCTGTGTGTGTGTGTGTGAATTCACGTACTTTTTTTTTAAAAAAAAAGGTTAATGAAATCCAAGTGACATAGGATATCTACTCACAGTATATGTTCAGAGTCAATCTACTTTCAATGGTTGACTGATTGAACTTTGTGTGTTCTGCTCGGCAGGCAAGTATTTGATCGTTGTACTCCTTCAATGGTGTCCACAGCAATAATGATTGCGTTTCATTTCCCTCTTCCACACCCATCTGTTTATATTACGAGCGTATTAAAAATATTATAAATAATTAATAAATTTATTGGACATAAATTACTTACTTTATCATGTTTATAATCTATACTTGCGATTATTGTCACTTGGCGAAAGTTAATTATATTGACAATTATTATTATTTCTTGTAATGGTTATACAATAGGGTATTGAAGATACCGTTAGGCGTAACAGGTCCGTTACTTATGAAAAAAAAATCAATGTTTTGAGAAAACCAGCACAAGATATAATAATAATTGTCAATTATCATGTATACTTAACAAATGCAAAAAAACAGCCAAGTGCGAGACTAACCTCGCGCTGTTAGGGTTCCATAAATGTGACCAATAAACTTTTTTTAATCGAGCTATTGAATAAGGCAATAATCTTCACTGTCTTATTTCCAAGGTAGCACTAAATTAAAACCGTGTTTAGTGTTGATATATGAAGAAAGCTTTGTTACTGTTAGCCGAATATTCGATAATATATGGTCTTTGTGAGAAAATTGCAACCAGTCGTGAGAGAAAGAAACCTCAAAAAAGTATCTACTGTATATGACTGTATTTAAACAACAAATATACGGTATGTAATATAGACCTAGGCAAACATTTCACGATCAAACCGGAGACGTTCTGAAAAAAGGCCAGGTCAAGAGTACTCTATACCAAGGAGCCTGCATGGGAAGATTGATGAAATTGGAAGAAGCGAAAGACGTATGTCAGGTTGTCTCTGCCTACCTCGTTGGGAACATGGCGTGAATATATGTATGTATTTAATATACAGAAATTCCAAATACATAACTAGTTTAGAGATAGATCCCGTAACAGAAACTGTCTAAAACTGAGACATTTGACGGACCCACATTTCTTTATTTTTGACGGTATAAAGGAATAAAAACATATATTTGAACTCTACGCAATGAGTTATAGACAATGACATAACTCATTCCGTATGCGAGCGTTACATCCGTAACATAAAGACCGATAGACGGACAGTCAGTCAGTAGAATGGTAATAGAGCTCCGTTTTTTTAGCAAACGTACTGGACATTAAATATTAAACTTAAATAGCATATATCTATCATATGCAAAAACACAATTCACTGAATAACTATTGTATCAGATATCGTTTTTCTCATTACTTAACATAATAATATAAAATATTACCTGATGCTTTGTCACGGAATTCAATTGTTTGCCGCCTAACCACCACGTAATTGTAGCAGGAGGTCTGGCTCCAGTGGATTTGCACCAGAGTTCGGCTTTCCTTCCAACTGACAAAGGCTGTTCCCTCGAAAGTATTTCAACCGATAGCGGTCGTACTGCCAACAAAATTTAGTTGTATAATATTTTATCTGATATGAAACTATTATTTACGGATTTCTTAGCGTTCAATTTTTTTTAATGTTCCCAATTCACACAGTATCAGATTCAGCGTAGATCGGACCAAAATTAATAATTAAGAGCTGAAGGTAGCCCGAGTTGACTATGATATCTGGATGTCTAACAGCTCAATCTCTCCGTGACCACGGCTGATGTAAAGCGCTCGAAACGCTGGGAATATAAAAACAAAATTAAACACTATAAAATCAAATGTATAGTGCTCGCGTAAGCATAAGAAATCATTATATAATATTTTATAGAAAATTTAATAGGAAATTTGGTTACAAAATCGATTTTGCAATAGCTTACGTATATTTTGATCGCAATATCAATTGGCTTATAACATTTTAATCGCCATTATCCGGAATCCTTTGACCTGCCGAGTAACATTATAATGCTGCTATAGGAGTCTTCATAGCTTTTTACTAAAAATGTACTAGGGTTTAATTTTCAAGCTTTCTAAGCGTGCTAACGTACACAAAACAAACGACGGTCGTAAGTTTATTTTATCTATCTTCCGACTATGTTCAACATTCGCACCGTGACCACAATAAAATTATATTACAACCGTATCGTCCGTGACACATTTATTTGAAATGAGGTCACACATAACGCCCTATGACATAAAACCTGCGGTAATTTTTCAACTTCATTACTTCGTTAACTATTATTAACTACAGTAAAAAGAATCAGGCGTTACTTTGCGTAAATGTTAGACAATTCCGCTGTAAAAAAAACAATAAAATGCCATATGTAACCTAGTCCGAAGAAAAGAAGAGCACCGCCTTCTTCGGTAAAACTAATATCCATACAAGTATAACACACGACAATGTTGTTGGTATATATTACCATACCACTAACATTTAATACGCGACACGTGTTTCGCCTTGCAACTAATCATTGTCGAATCTATTCGCAATATGTTTAAAATTATTAAATAATACGACTAATAAAAATTACATTACAAAAATCATCATATATATACTAGATATGTTTAACTCAGTGATAATTTTAATTTACACAAGCGATCATGACCGGGTTCACAGAAATATATATTATTGTTTTAACAGTGTAATTGTTAAACGAATTTGTATTTTTGAATTGAAATTGTAAAACTAATGCAGGTTTCAAGTAATCAAATGAAATCAGATATTTTAATAATCAACATCGAGTACAACTATATCAAACGTGATATTTTTTTAATCTACCACCGTTTTATGATGAGGTTGAGAATAAACAGACGAAAGAAACTCCGTAGGTATTACCCTTTAGGCCATTTTTTTCAAAATGTATTAATAGTACATTTTTTTTTGGCACGGTTCGGAAACAATCCAGTCATTCCAGGGTTATTATTATGTATTCCTTTATATTATAATAACCCTTTTTATGAAGCATTTGTCAATTATTTTAAACCTATTGTTAGTAGGCGCAAGTAAGATGCTAGATCTCTACGTAGTCATCATTATAATTTTGGTCAACATTATCGTAGCGTAAATATAATAATGTACTTACGATAGAGGTCCACTCGGATCGTGGATCGCTGATGCGGGGCCAACATTGTGTTGTCAGCAGTACACGTGTACACACTAGCGAAATGTGATCGTGTCGCATTTGTTATTAGAAGGGTCAACGAACGTGTCGGTCCTATCTGAATTTCACCAACACCTAATGTTGCCAGAACCGTGTCGCCCTGAAGCCATTGCACACGCGGTATTGGATTACCTGTGCAAAATAGTTAAAGAAGTAAATTAAGTATATACATTATCCGTTTTCAATAATTGTGACATCTACTGTAGCTAAACGGGCAGAATAATAGTTTATTTAATGTCACTACATTTTTTTATCATCATGCCATACCAATACAAAGATACTATTGTTATTCCAGAGACTGTATATCACTGAACTCAAAAAAGTGGAATTATTATGAGACGAGTTATGTGCACATTAGAGGAAGAAACTGTCACCTTTCTTCTCTTAGCAACAATTTGTTGGGATTTTCTATTGTAATTTATTGGTAGCAGATTATTAAAGAAAAATAATTTAGTAAATAGATCGTCGAACTTGTTAGAACTTTCATCTATATTCAGTTAATGAAATAGTGTAAGGTAAAGCTTCCAGTAATGTAAAATTACAACACAAAGTTAGATATTCTACAAAATTGCAAGCTGCTTATCTATATTGAGCTCAAGTCTGGAAGTGTACGAAATAATGACAGCATATTTGGATTAATGCTACTCGATATTAATTAGCTGCTACGGATTAATTCGAAAGATACACAAACAGACTTTCGGATGATGCTTCATTGTTTAAGGCAACACTAACTGAATATCGATCCCAGGCGAAGAGTTGCCAGTTCTATTAAGTAAATTCAACAATGTGGACACTCCGCCGTGGTAGCCTATTGGCCAGGGCGCTGTCTTTAGTTTTCAAGTGCTGAATTTACTACGTGCTCGGTGGTGAAGAGAAACATCGAGAAGAAACGTGCAAGTCTGAGAAATAAAAAAAACAATATTTCGAGGACATGTGTCGTCGAACTCTTTCCTTCTTCTATATCTCTCAAAAATATTTGATATGAGGCATTTGCCCAGCAGTGGGCATTTACAGGATACTTTTATGTAGTATTTCTCCATCAAACTTTATGTTTGTTTTGACAATTTTGACTTCACGGGCGTCGTTCTTCCCAAACCAATAAAACATGGAACTCATCGACATAAAACTGAAGAGGCTTTCTCTTAGCTGACGTTATCACTATCTTGAACCTTGCACGCACTAAGTGAAATCTCGGTCTAACACTCGATGGCTCGTTAGCGTAGTGACTAAACGTTGGACTGCATCGAAAAGGGTTTCGGCATCGATTCTCGCACGAGACAAGTATTTGTATGGACTACAAAACAATTGTTCATCCATGATTTCACTCAATTCATAACTACGTTTGAAAAAAATATTACATCACGATCCCGATTTCATCACGGCTTAAATTTAATAAGTAACATAAACAAGATTAAACGTGTGTTAACTTAGTAAACATGTTAAACACTCACCTCCGTTCA
This sequence comes from Bhutanitis thaidina, assembly GCA_029286595.1. Taxonomy (NCBI): domain Eukaryota; kingdom Metazoa; phylum Arthropoda; class Insecta; order Lepidoptera; family Papilionidae; genus Bhutanitis; species Bhutanitis thaidina. The sequence continues at coordinate 3,574,551 of JAGSMS010000003.1, forward strand.
CAGAGCAAATAAGTTTAAAATCGCTTCCCTCGTAGTAAGGCCCTGCTACTCCTGATATTTCCTTGCCGTATTCGTCAAATATAACTGGTTTGCTTGGAAGCTCTGATTGGAGAAGAATAATTAATGCACTAAAATCCAACAGTAACTTTATTTTACTTATTCTTATTATAACTTAATTTATTTAGTCAAGATGACTTTCTTATTAGGCACCCATAAATTAATCAATAATATTCGTAGGTCTCATTTTAAAATATTGGATTTTTGTTATCACCTTTTTTAAATTACCTTGATTTTGACAATTATCGGATTCGACCACTGTTTTACTTTGTCATTAAAACATTACGTATTTGTTGATTGAATACGTAGCAAATACTAGTAAAATTTTGATAAAATTAATTTTGATAAAACAACAGCTCGTAAGGTGTGATAAATAGATGTAAAGAAGTCAATTAATGCTGGTAAATCAGGACCATCCCTAAGGGTGGTTCGACTCTAAATGTTAAATTTGTCTGTGTGATCTGATAATAAAATATCATTTAATTTGTTTAAGTTATTATAAATATCGTTCAACACCCAATTCACCCCTTCCGATAATATAGCGATATAGCGGTATCATTAGTAATGTTCTTTCCCATAACTACTGTGAGACTGCGGTTTGGCAAATACAGATGGTTTTCCGCCATTAGTCGATTGCCAGATCATTTTTACACCATCGTGCACCACGTGCCAGTTTGGCACCCATTGATTCGCGCCACGCGCAAGTTGTCTCCATATTTGTCAGTTACTTTTAAAATAGATCAGTTACTAGATTTATATAGAACGTTTCGCATATATGTATGTTTTATTTATTTGTTTGTATTGTACGCGCGCAATCTACCATTGACTAGCTATTCTCCAGTCGCAGGTCTGCTGGAAGAAATTTCTTAAGAAATGAGCAGTACCTTTGTACAGACCATTTCTTTCTATCATTTTTTTTTCGGTTTTACTTGTGTGCACATAAATTATTAAATAAATAAATATAAATAAAAATAGTTGCCTTCCACTATTAAGTATTTCGGATAATATCTAAGCATAAGGTTTCTATTTGAAATTAAACAATTATTTACGGATTTTATTGCGTTTAATTTTGTTTTTATATTCCCGACGTTTCGATTGCTTTACAGCAGCCGTGGTCACGGGAGGACTGAGGTGTTAGACGTCCAGATGTCATAGTTAACTCGAGCTACCTTCAGCTTTTATTGATTAGTTTTGGTCCGATCTACGCAGAATGTGCTCACAGTATCTTGAGGTCGTGGAGTGGCATGCTTTGTTTTAGATTTAATTTTGTTTATCACTGGTTTCCAAGACGGTGTTAGTATCCAGCCATCATCTCTATTGAAATTAGGTTAATTTCAAAAGTGTTCGCGTAAATACATGAAAACATTATAACGTTTCTATTTAAAGATGTTTTCTCCAATCCGAATCCTGTCGGAGTATTGTATGTTAAATAATAAAAATAAAATAAATAAGCGGTATCGAATATTGACAATAATTAACCTAGATTCCACATGAGCATTTTGTCTCTCTTCAAAATCTATTTACCCTTAATCGGTACAGTACGATACGGTAAACAAAACACGGGGCATCATGCGCCCCAATACCCACAAATTGCGAATGAACAAACTAAGAACGGCTTTCGAGTATGGGTACCGAGAGAAATGAAAATGTTTTCGTTGGCACAAAACAAAAGGTTTGGCGATATGAGAGATTCAATGGAGGATAGACACTATCGCATGCTGCTCGTAACCGTTCTACGTAACGCCGATATCGCTTAGCAAAATGAACAGCTCTTACCCATTTTATTGTATTGTACGTTTCGTCTAAGTGGAAAGATATGGAGATTTTCGTGAAATATTTCTTCGCCTATTTGACGTAGTACATTACGCAATTATTTTTTTTTCAATTTGTTTTTGTTTTTCCAAGTACATTGTTATTAGCGTCATGGGTTTAATCTTTTGGATATAATTTATTAAAGACATTTCGCTCCATGTCATGTGCTTTGTCGTGTGTTGTGTTTCCTTTGAGAAATTGATAATCGTATTTATTTTTAATGTGACATAATTCGCCAAATGTATCTTTTATTAGGTTTTTGTACTAAACTGAATAGCGTGACATATATTACACAATAAACGAGCACGAACGACACGTGCGTACACTTTTGCGTGATTGTTTGTTTTCTGTACATGTGTGTGTCATACAATGTGTCAATAATTACTTTAAATAAGGAAATTTAATTTAATCAAATTGGCAAAATTTGAAATTAGCTGTGTAGCGGGTGAAACAGAAGACGTCATAGAACCCATTCTGTATGTTTTTTTGTTTATAGGAAAGGGGGCAAACGTGCAAGCGGCTCACCTGATGGTAAGTGATTACCAAGATCTACGTACATCTTCAACACCAAAAGAGCAGTGTGAAACCGTGCTGTAGGGATATCTGGCGGTGGGGAAGAACGATGGGGAGAAGGTAGGGGCCCGGGGGAGGAAGGTAAGTGTGTCCCCGGTTACCTCCCTCACCGAACGAAACGTAGATGCACAAGATTTCTATTTCACGTCGGTATTCTTCGAGGCGAGGCACTACCCCGGTCGAGCCGGTCCATTCGAGCACCGGTAAAAGCCACCGCTTGGCTCTACCACGTACAAAATGTCTAGAATATTATATGTATATTACTGACATATTGCGACTCCACGCACATTAAATATTTGTAACATTTAGTCGGTTGCTATCCTACAGTATTTTGCAAATATAAAATTGCCCCTAGACTGAGTCTTATTGTATGATCCATTACAAACATGGATGATTTTCTGAAGAAGTCAGCCGTAGAATTAGTTGGCCCTGCTCAAGAGAGCTGACACTATAAAGTATGGCGAATTTGTTTTTTTTAATAAGATAAAGTTGTATTGGAAGGTTGTGTTTTGTAAAACGCCGTGGTCAGGTCGTTCGCTTAAGTTTCATTAGAGCGTAAGTAACCTGGGTTCGATCCCCGGTGGCGGCACCACTGAAATGGGTAATAGCAATTTGAATACTAAATTAACCACGTGCTAGAAGGAAAGCATGACGAGGAAACCTGTAAGCCTGTGAAATAAAAAAATATTACTTCGAGGTTTTGTGTCCCGCCATTTCTCCCGTCGATCCTTTCCCGTCTACAAAACCCTCTCAGACATTTGAGAATGAGGCGTTTACCCAGCTGTGGGCACTTACAGGCTGCTACTTTACTTTACTTTTAGTACTAGTTGTATTTGTAAATACGAGAAACAGAACATTAAAAACGCAAAGTATACCTACCCTGCGCTCTTCATAACATTTATCGTGTTTACATATCCCGTCGCTGCAGGGAAGGTATTTACCTTGCCACGGTATTCTTTCCTAGAGCTCTACTTTGTGTTGATTTTTGTACCCGTGCAAAAGGGTGGAAGAACACACAGGTTTACATTTAATCCGCTTCGTAGATATTCAGAAATGAGAAACTTTTTGAAAAAGTATAATTTAAAAAAATATAATGAAACTCGGTCTGAGGTAAATAGGACGCACTCGGTAAACTCTGTACGGGTAGGACGATCTATTTAGTGACCGCGCTTCTATTCAAAGCAAACTTAACTTGTGTCGCTAAACACTTTGTTACATTAATATGATTTTTTTTTTTCATTGGGATCATAACGAGAGTGAACGGGGAATAGAGATGACATACGAGGCTCTGACGACCGAATGATGACTGAAAATCCATTCTAATTCGGCTTACCCAAATCCCACAGGCTAATGATGGAGAGCAGCACTACCTAGTGGAATGACGACTGGAAACCCATCCGAATTCACCTAACCCAAATCCCACAGGCTAATGATGTAGAGCAGCATTACCTAGTGCAATGACGGCTGGAAACCCATCCGAATTCGCCTAACCCAAATCCCACAGGCTAATGATGGAGAGCAGCACTACCTAGTGCAATGACGGCTGGAAACCCATCCGAATTGCCTAACCCAAATCCTACAGGCTAATGATGTAGAGCAGCATTACCTGGTGCAATGACGGCTGGAAACCCATCCGAATTGCCTAACCCAAATCCTACAGGCTAATGATGGAGCAGCACTACCTAGTGGAATGACGACTGAAACCCATCCGAATTGCCTAACCCAAATCCTACAGGCTAATGATGTAGAGCAGCATTACCTAGTGCAATGACGGCTGAAACCCATCCGAATTGCCTAACCCAAATCCTACAGGCTAATGATGTAGAGCAGCATTACCTAGTGCAATGACGGCTGAAACCCATCCGAATTGCCTAACCCAAATCCTACAGGCTAATGATGTAGAGCAGCATTACCTAGTGCAATGACGGCTGGAAACCATCCGAATTCGCTCTAACCCAAATCCCACAGGCTAATGATGTAGAGCAGCATTACCTAGTGCAATGACGGCTGAAACCCATCCGAATTGCCTAACCCAAATCCTACAGGCTAATGATGTAGAGCAGCATTACCTAGTGCAATGACGGCTGAAACCCATCCGAATTGCCTAACCCAAATCCTACAGGCTAATGATGTAGAGCAGCATTACCTAGTGCAATGACGGCTGGAAACCCATCCGAATTCGCCTAACCCAAATCCCACAGGCTAATGATGGAGAGCAGCACTACCTAGTGGAATGACGACTGGAAACCCATCCGAATTCGCCTAACCCAAATCCCACAGGCTAATGATGTAGAGCAGCATTACCTAGTGCAATGACGGCTGAAACCCATCCGAATTGCCTAACCCAAATCCTACAGGCTAATGATGTAGAGCAGCATTACCTAGTGCAATGACGGCTGAAACCCATCCGAATTGCCTAACCCAAATCCCACAGGCTAATGATGTAGAGCAGCATTACCTAGTGCAATGACGACTGGAAACCCATCCGAATTCGCCTAACCCAAATCCCACAGGCTAATGATGTAGAGCAGCATTACCTAGTGCAATGACGGCTGGAAACCCATCCGAATTCGCCTAACCCAAATCCCACAGGCTAATGATGTAGAGCAGCATTACCTAGTGCAATGACGGCTGGAAACCCATCCGAATTCGCCTAACCCAAATCCCACAGGCTATCGATGGAGAGCAGCACTACCTAGTGCAATGACGGCTGGAAACCCATCCGAATTCGCCTAACCCAAATCCTACAGGCTAATGATGGAGCAGCACTACCTAGTGCAATGACGGCTGGAACCCATCCGAATTCGCTCTAACCCAAATCCCACAGGCTAATGATGAGCAGCACTACCTAGTGAATGACGACTGAAACCCATCCGAATTGCCTAACCCAAATCCTACAGGCTAATGATGAGCAGCACTACCTAGTGGAATGACGACTGGAAACCCATCCGAATTCGCTCAACCCAAATCCCACAGGCTAATGATGAGCAGCACTACCTAGTGCAATGACGGCTGAAACCCATCCGAATTCGTCAACCCAAATCCCACAGGCTAATGATGAGCAGCACTACCTAGTGAATGACGACTGAAACCCATCCGAATTCGTCAACCCAAATCCCACAGGCTAATGATGTAGAGCAGCATTACCTAGTGCAATGACGGCTGAAACCCATCCGAATTGCCTAACCCAAATCCTACAGGCTAATGATGTAGAGCAGCATTACCTAGTGCAATGACGGCTGAAACCCATCCGAATTCGCCTAACCCAAATCCTACAGGCTAATGATGAGAGCAGCACTACCTAGTGAATGACGACTGAAACCCATCCGAATTCGCCTAACCCAAATCCCACAGGCTAATGATGAGCAGCACTACCTAGTGGAATGACGACTGAAACCCATCCGAATTGCCTAACCCAAATCCTACAGGCTAATGATGGAGCAGCACTACCTAGTGGAATGACGACTGGAAACCCATCCGAATTGCCTAACCCAAATCCCACAGGCTAATGATGGAGCAGCACTACCTAGTGAATGACGACTGAAACCCATCCGAATTCGCTAACCCAAATCCCACAGGCTAATGATGAGCAGCACTACCTAGTGAATGACGACTGAAACCCATCCGAATTGCCTAACCCAAATCCCACAGGCTAATGATGAGCAGCACTACCTAGTGGAATGACGACTGAAACCCATCCGAATTCGCTCAACCCAAATCCCACAGGCTAATGATGTAGAGCAGCATTACCTAGTGCAATGACGGCTGAAACCCATCCGAATTGCCTAACCCAAATCCTACAGGCTAATGATGTAGAGCAGCATTACCTAGTGCAATGACGGCTGAAACCCATCCGAATTGCCTAACCCAAATCCTACAGGCTAATGATGTAGAGCAGCATTACCTAGTGCAATGACGGCTGGAACCCATCCGAATTCGCTAACCCAAATCCCACAGGCTAATGATGTAGAGCAGCATTACCTAGTGCAATGACGGCTGAAACCCATCCGAATTCGCTCAACCCAAATCCCACAGGCTAATGATGGAGAGCAGCACTACCTAGTGGAATGACGACTGGAAACCCATCCGAATTCGCCTAACCCAAATCCCACAGGCTAATGATGTAGAGCAGCATTACCTAGTGCAATGACGGCTGGAAACCCATCCGAATTCGCCTAACCCAAATCCCACAGGCTAATGATGGAGAGCAGCACTACCTAGTGCAATGACGGCTGGAAACCCATCCGAATTCGCCTAACCCAAATCCCACAGGCTAATGATGGAGAGCAGCACTACCTAGTGCAATGACGGCTGGAAACCCATCCGAATTCGCCTAACCCAAATCCCACAGGCTAATGATGGAGAGCAGCACTACCTAGTGCAATGACGGCTGGAAACCCATCCGAATTCGCCTAACCCAAATCCCACAGGCTAATGATGTAGAGCAGCATTACCTAGTGCAATGACGGCTGGAAACCCATCCGAATTCGCCTAACCCAAATCCCACAGGCTAATGATGGAGAGCAGCACTACCTAGTGCAATGACGGCTGAAACCCATCCGAATTGCCTAACCCAAATCCTACAGGCTAATGATGAGCAGCACTACCTAGTGGAATGACGACTGGAAACCCATCCGAATTCGCCTAACCCAAATCCCACAGGCTAATGATGGAGAGCAGCACTACCTAGTGCAATGACGGCTGGAAGCTTATCCGAATGTACCTAATCCAAATCCCAAGGATTAACGACGAAGAGCAGCATCACTGGTGCATGGATAACCGCATTGCAATCATCAAGCTGCTAGCCGATAGTGGAGAATATGAACAAATCATGGAATAAATGCTAGCTGGGCTTTTCTTGGTGCTTTCTTGCCGAGTCATATGTTCAGCATTAGACTTTTATAATAGGCAGACACAGAAAGAAATCCGGTTATGTGCGAGTCGAGCCTTGCTCTATTGGGGTTCCTTGCATACTAACACAACCAATTAAATTTTTTAAAGTAAATTTTTAATAGGTAACGTTTTTTCCTGTCTTAGTTCTTAGGTAGTACTAAATTGAAACCATATTGGATAATGAATATGTATTTCGTTTTCAGGCATGTAACTCATTCGAGACATTGAGATTTGTGACATACGTACGGATTGACGGAGGGACAGACGGACAGATAAACAATCAGCAGTGTGACATTAATATGGCACCTTTTTGAGAATCTTAAAATGACGAACAAAAGAAGGGTAATTACATAAGTATGTAAAAGTGCGTAAATATATATGTAAAGCGTAAATAAAAAGAAAGGATGCAACACAACACGACACAATCGGAACCGAAAACGAACAATTTGAGCTTTACCCAAATATTGGCTTCGGCTGGAATTTCACCTCGGTTACCATGGCTCAGCATGGTATGCTAACCAATGAAGTACGCGGTCGTAAAGTGATTTTAACAAAGTCTTTGAAGACACAAATACGTAAATAAAGTTATAAAATCGTGACTATGTTACCCGAGTTATAAAGGTATTGACATACTAGAAGGTAGCCGTTATGAGCTGTAACGGAACATGAAATGAACTCACCAATGACGTCAAGCGCGATTCTGTAGTTTCGTGTTGGAGACACCTGAAAGTCGACACGACATCTGTACGTTGCTCGATCGCGTGACTGCACACCGCTAAGGCGCAGAGCAGAGTTCGGCATTCCGAGCCACCGAGCACGTTCAGCGAATGCGTCATCAGTCCAGTGTGCTGTGGGTCCTTGTACTCTTGTGTCGTAACTGTTGAAACACTTGTGCGGTTATGAGATCGTTGATATTAGTAATTTTATTAAAAATTTGTTTCTATGTTGCATAGCATCATTAATAGGAGCAGCTTACAAGTATATCTACTAACAATTCTGAGCATTATAAGTAGTTATACTATTAAGATGAAATATTATTGTCTGAAATTTGTTCGATGATAACGTTGGTACGGAAGATTGTATAAAGTTGATTCAGATACCAGATGCAGCTGATGGTGTGAAAACTGAATCCCAGGTGAGCAACACTCCTAGGCCTAAATTAATACGTGTGGAAGAAGATGTGTTTTCCGTTGTTACTAAACCTGCCGAGCATCTCGAGCGCTATCTCTTCAAAGAGAAAAAGGCCGTCAAGATTAGTTATGTTAAACTCGCTTTTAATATGTATGTATTATTAGAATTTTTCAATGTAATCATTTACAAAAATATCAAATATAATCAGTTTTATTTAATACTTTTTTTTATTTATTTTTACAGACGTTGATCTGAAACATATATAGCATTATCGACACACAAAATAAGTTTGTTGGAGACTGGAGTATAAAATAGTATATAACAGAGTACACAATAGAGTGCAATAGGTTTTTTTTTCTTAATTTTTGTAAAGGGGTAAACGAGCCAGCTGCTCACCTGTTTGCAAGTGTTTACCGTCGCCCACGTACATTTGCAACACCACAGGAGTAGAAAGTGCGTTGCTGGCTTTTAAGGATATTTGGGGGTTAGAAGGATGGAAAATATATGAGGCGAGTCCAAAAGGTAGAGCCGGGAAAGGAAGACCTAGGCGAACATGTCACGATCGGAGACGTTCTGAAAAAAGGCCAGATCAAGAGTACTCTAAACCAACGAGCATGCATGCGAAGATTGATGAAAGTGGAAGAAGCGAAAGACGTATGTCAGGACCGTAGCAAGTGGAAGAAGATTGTTTCTGCCTACCCCGTTGGGAATATGACGTGAATATATACATACATATAGGAAGGATGAGGAGGAGGATGTGGGAGGGGGGGAGGGGAGCTCCGGTTACCTCGCTCAACGAATGAAACGCAGAAGCATAACATGCCTATACTTGACGCCGGTATACTGTGAGACCGTGGTACTACCCCGGATTAGCCGGCCCATTCCAGTAACAGTAAAAGCCGCCGCTTGGCTCTACCACGTAAAAAATTGATATTTTATCTGTCACATTGTACCTCAGGTCGACGGAAAAAAAAATTAAACCGTTCTTTGCGGATAGAATTAAGTTCTACATGCAGACAATAATCGCCAGTATTAGTTATTAAGTCCAGCATGTAATTGGCGATATCTGTTTAATAAACCTGTTTTTTTTTTATCTATATATGTCTACTTGACTACTACTTAACATATGATGTAATTACGTATGTAATTGAGATTTATTAGGAACTCCTAAAAAGAAAAAAAAGATGTAGCTATCAACGTTATATAGACAGTAATTAATGTAATTTTTGATCCCGGCTTTTAAGTATTAACATTAACCCAAAAATATAATCTGTAGCAAGCACCTTAGTGCTTAAGCTTTCGTATAAACTACTCTACAGTATGTTACAGGCTGTATTGTTCATCGCGTTAACAGCAAATGCTCGTTGAAATATCCTTTTAAGGAATTAATAACTTCTACTTCACGATAGGTAATTTCAAGCAGGAACTCTTCTCAATACAAGTACTAATATGGTTTCGTTTTACTCCTCGTGTAATATTTAATTTCTTAGAAACAATCTTAAATCCGTAATGAATCGTTATTGCCTGCATAGCTGAGAAATAATAAAAAAATATATATTATTTCGAGGATATGTGAAGCCGTGGCGGGCCATTCCCGGCTCCTACACCCTCTCAGCTATTTAAGAAGGGAGCCCTTGCCCACGTGTGGACACTTACAGGCTGCTACTTTTATTCTACTGCTACTACAGCCTTTTTTGTCTACTGCAGAAAAATAAACCTCACCAATAATGCGCCAACAAAAGCCGGTAAATATTTAAAAAGAAAATTAAACAAAAATGTAATATTTGGACATTCATCACGTGGGGCAAGCGGATTGATGAGCGCAGTGCTGCCACCCTCGCACTAGTGATGCTGCTCCCCATTAATAGTCTGTGGGATTTGAGTTCGGCAAATTCAAATGGATATACGCCATCATTTCGCCAGAGCCTCGTATGTTGGCTTACTTAGAGAAAGAGATATTCCCTCTTACTCTTCGATTTTACCGTCTTAGTATTTACGTACCATAAAATGTTAAGTTTTGTTTCTTGACTTGGTTTTTCTTAATGTTGTTCTTTACTTTATAATTTATACTTGCGATTGTTGTCACTCGTTGACACTACATCGACATTAATATTGTTATGTAACACTTAATTTCACATCATATTAATTGATTTTAGAAACGACCGCTTTCATATTTCATGTGCTTTTTAAGTCACTAAAGTGTCATGTGAACGCAAAAAGGTTTCTTTTTTTGTTTGATAAGCGTCAAGCGATTCTTTTCATTTCAGTTATGCGACCTGAAAACCGTTTCTTTAAGTGCGAACTCACCTGTAAACAGGATTGTCGTCCCTGTACCACACGACAAGAAGAAGACTGTCATTATGTTGAGGCGGTCTCGAATCGCAGGGTAGATCCGCATCGCCGCCGACAACAGACGACACCCGTGTCACTGTTCCAGTTACCGATGTCAATGAAGTACCTAAGAACATAAAATAAACATTCTGACCAAACATTTTGTGGAGTTTAATTTTCAATTAATTTTGTTAAAGACACTGCGAAAATTTGGCAATTTCAAAGCAATGTGCTGACAAATTCATGAACATCAGTTGAAATATGTTTGAATGTAGAGGGCTTTTAACACAGAAATTCTTTACTAAAACATTTTCATGTCAAACATATATTATCTTCGTGTTTTTAATACAGTACATGTTATGACAAAGGTAAAGTGAAGTAGCGTATTATTATCAATGGATTAACAATGTTGTCTAATGTTGTCTCTAAAAAAAAATTTCGCTTGGGGCTAGATCTGGTAAGCAAGGAATGTGATCAAGCAGTTCAAATCGAAATTCGTGGATTTTCATGGCAACCGCTGAGGTGTGACAGCAACACATAGTATTTTGTTTTTCTGCGAAAGTGTTGATTTTTCCGCAATTTCTGCCTTTAGCTTGTCAAGTAATGATGTATAGCAAATTAACAATCACAATCGTAAAAAAAATATTTATAATTTCTCTGAATACGTAAAATTATCCTTTGGTGGCGATGTCGCGTGATTATTATATAGTATCGTACGCACAATGAGCGTCATTGACTAACTAATGACTTCGGAACAACATCCAAGTTATAATTAACATATAAATAAAATAAAACAAAAACAACACCACTTCAACTTCAACATACTAATCAACAATTAACAAAATACAATCAATGTTTCTATTTATATTCTCTGAATGTTTCATTATTTGCATAGATTTAGAAATTAGTTCAGGTATTTGTGTTGTAAAGCACTCTAAATGTTAGTAATGAGGTAGAAGGTTAAAAATAACGGTGATCAATACCATAAAATGAGTTAAATGTCAATGTCTATTTACGCCAATACTATTAATATATTAATTTACACCTCTTACAGTAACTATGTCAGAATGTAAAGTCGAGCTTACGTTCAATGAATAACTATGTATTTATTTTTATTACTGTGACTTATAATTACTCGTGTCTGCCTGTCTCTACCACGTACCAAAATATGGTGAGTATGGGCAAAAATACCATGATTGGCATTCTGGAATTTGTAGGCCCTTTCATGAAAAGGCTTATGTTCAGGAGTGAACTCTTACAAGCTGATAAATAAAAAAAAGTAAAAAGTAGATTTTAAAGATTAATCGACTGCTTTTAAATTACTTAGTTATAAAAAAAATAATTAAGAAGTTAACCGTAGAAAGAATTGATAATGTTCAACATTTTATTTTGCATAAAATTATAACTTTATGCCTTTGATCATAATGTTTTGCGAAAATAAACTTAATTTACAGGAAGATATAAAGTAAAACAGGTATTCGAAAAAGTATAAATTACATATGTTTTTAGTTTTCAGCGCTGAAATCGTTGTTTTAATGAATATAGAAGTTTTACTCACTGACCCGGAAATTCTACTTGTGAATGTATTTCAAGTACTCGCAGTCAGCAAGAAGTGGGTATCATATTATTATATCATTTATTTAACATTTGTAACATACTCGTAAACTTACATGTCAGTTGGCCTCGTAAATAATAAAAAAAAAAATAACCATATTTTCTCAGATCTAGCTGAAAATGGTATCAAATAGCTCATTAGAAGGAAATATGACGACCGACGATAGCAAATTCGATTCGCGACAGTTGTCAACTGCGCAGGCTATGTTATTATAACGGCTTAAGTAACGTAAACACGGAGGTATCCGATGGTATGCTTATGCGATGACATTGAGGGATACGGATTCGAACCCCGGATTTATAGCATAACAATCGGGTTCGCTAACTACTGAGCCACGCGGTCGTCGTATATAATTTTTTTCATTATATTCGAATGAGATATGAGGTAAACATTATACGACAAAAAAGAAAATATACCTTCCGAATTTAGCCAGTAGTGGCATGCATGGCATTCTCAAGTGTCGATTTGGATCTTCACTCATCCGTTATATTTTGGCTTTTTGGGCGAATAAGCTTTCTAAAGCAGCTTTCCTATTCCCCTGTTGTATGTAGTTATATATGATTATTTTGGCTCTGTTCCAAATTTCGAAAGCGACTCGTACGAAGCATTCAGTGTTATAAGGAATTCGAATGTGAGAGTGTAAATGAAGAACGAGGCTGCAATATTAATATTAAAAGTAATTGGTAAAAAAAAAGTTACTTTAGTTAAGAAATATGATAGTTTAAATAAGTAAAACAATGTTCCTAAAGCTTTTAGAAATATTATATATAATAAGTACGTAACATATTAATTATTCATTCGTTTTTTTTTTTAAGTTTATACCATTGAGACCTTCATTTAAAGGCGAAACTAAATAAAATGAAAATAAGTATTGGAAGAAGCAAAGTATTTGTGATTTAAATAAATCAAGAATTGGATTCTACTTATTTCTATTAATCATCAAATACTTGGAGTGTCAAGTGCCATTTTTTTTATGGGAGACGCGGCAAACAAGGAAGCGATTCACCTGATGGTAAGTGATTACATCGCGCTCCTGCAACACCAGAGGTGCTGCAGGAGCGTTGCCGGCCTTTAAGGGTATTTGGAAGATGGGAGAAAAGACGAGGACGGGGAATGGTGGAGGGTGTAGGCTTCCGGTTACCTCACTCACCGAACGAAACATAGACGCACAAGATGCCTCTACTTCACTCCGGTCGTGGTACTACCTTGGACGAGCCGGCCCATTCAAGCAGCAGCTAAAGCTACCGCTTGTCTATACCGCGTACCCTGTATACGGTAGTTGTGCTTACCAATATAGATGCTTCACTGAAACTCCATACAGGTTAAGACAAATATATTTATTTAATTAGCGTATAAAATAGCCGATGCTATTTAGTATTTTTTTCTGTACTGAACATCGGTAAGGATATGCCATATTATGCATTATATGAAATGGTCAGTTGTCGCAAGGGTGCAGCGACTTCCCTATGTAATCGCGTGTTTTATTCCCCACGGAACTTATAACGTATGGGCTACGTTTTTGGATTTGAATTGAAAGCTTATGTGAAAAAAGAAGACACGTTCTTAAATTGTACAATTTTTGCTAACAATTCGAATGCGTGGGCTACTGCAAAGAATATCGCTTCACATGTCATAACATATGAATTGCCATTGTCGTAACACGCCAAGAATTATTGATCACTGAACTGAATGTACTAGATTAATACATTGACAATATAATTATTTTTAAACGATGTTACTAGTCCTAAATTATTAATATTAAAAGTGATTGGTAAAAAAAAAGTTACTTTAGTTAAGAAATATGATAGTTTAAATAAGTAAAACAATGTTCCTAAAGCTTTTAGAAATATTATATATAATAAGTACGTAACATATTAATTATTCATTAGTTTTTTTTTTTTAAGTTTATACCATTGAGACCTTCATTTAAAGGCGAAACTAAATAAAATGAAAATAAGTATTGGAAGAAGCAAAGTATTTGTGATTTAAATAAATCAAGAATTGGATTCTACTTATTTCTATTAATCATCAAATACTTGGAGTGTCAAGTGCCATTTTTTTTATGGGAGACGCGGCAAACAAGGAAGCGATTCACCTGATGGTAAGTGATTACATCGCGCTCCTGCAGCACCTCTGGCGTTGCCGGCCTTTAAGGGTATTTGGAAGATGGGAGAAAAGACGAGGACGGGGAATGGTGGAGGGTGTAGGCTTCCGGTTACCTCACTCACCGAACGAAACATAGACGCACAAGATGCCTCTACTTCACTCCGGTCGTGGTACTACCTTGGACGAGCCGGCCCATTCAAGCAGCAGCTAAAGCTACCGCTTGTCTATACCGCGTACCCTGTATACGGTAGTTGTGCTTACCAATATAGATGCTTCACTGAAACTCCATACAGGTTAAGACAAATATATTTATTTAATTAGCGTATAAAATAGCCGATGCTATTTAGTATTTTTTTCTGTACTGAACATCGGTAAGGATATGCCATATAATGCATTATATGAAATGGTCAGTTGTCGCAAGGGTGCAGCGACTTCCCTATGTAATCGCGTGTTTTATTCCCCACGGAACTTATAACGTATGGGCTACGTTTTTGGATTTGAATTGAAAGTATTATGAATTTTTTTTTGAGCTTATGTGAAAAAAGAAGACACGTTCTTAAATTGTACAATTTTTGCTAACAATTCGAATGCGTGGGCTACTGCAAAGAATATCGCTTCACGTGTCATAACATATGAATTGCCATTGTCGTAACACGCCAAGAATTATTGATCACTGAACTGAATGTACTAGATTAATACATTGACAATATAATTATTTTTAAACGATGTTACTAGTCCTAAATAGGTACAGGTAACTGATATGTAAAAAAAAACACAAAATCATCTTCAGTATGAATTGTGAGACATAAGCCCCTTGACGAATACTGTCAGAAACACAACATGCAATATCATAAATATACTCAACGTCACAACAAACTGAATATAAAGCACCTTTTCACCAACACCGTTAAGCTCAGTATAACATTATTTTTCGTTAAGGTTGAAAAATGTCTTTATGCCACCTTCCATTAAGTAGAGCGTTTATCAGATGCCTTCTTATGACAAAGAAAACCTTGGTAGGCTTACGTAACTTTTTTGTGATTTAACACAAACCTTTTTTTTGTACATAAACATAAATTTTGTTGTTTATTTCAAATTTTATATAAATGGTACTGTTATGGCATTTTAAATAAAGCTAAACTTTTTAAAATTTTAAAATCTCGTTAGTTACAGTTAAATGTTTATTTATACTGCTACTGTAAACTGATTTTACATATACGAATAACGAATTAAAATATTAATTTCCTTTCCTTAACAGCCTGATAGTCCACTGCTGGATTTGTCATGATCGCTACGCTCAGCAAGCGGATTGCCGATCGCAGTACCAGACAACGCACACCTTGGAGGCTTCTACCCGTCATCGGTCTACTTGATTTTGGTCTGGTTATATTTTAAGCGTGGTAGAGCCAAGCGGCGGCTTTAGCTGCTATTCGAATGGGCCGGCTCGACCGGATTGATACCAACCCACCTACCACCAACGATTTGTATCCAGGTCATCGATACAAATCGTATATAGGTTTCTTAAAAAGTCATTGGTACGAGCACTTCAGATAGGAATTTATTCAGAATACCGGTGTGAAGTAGAGGCATCTTGTGCTTCTGCGTTTCGTTCGGTGAGTGAGGTATCCGGAGGCCCACATCCCCTCCCAATTCCTCTCCTCTTAACTCCTATCTCCCAAATATCCTTCAAGACCGGCAACGCACCTGCAGCATCTATGCTGTTGCAGATGTATATGGGCGACGGTAAGCACTTACCATTAGGTGAACCGCTTGCTCGTTTGCGGTCTTTCAATAAAATAAAAAATTCGAGATGATTATCCCGCCGTCGCTCTGGGCCGCGGGGAGAGAAGAGTATTAGGATGCGTCGTTTATCCTACCCTCCTTGGCCGAAATGTGATCCACAGACCGAAACTGCGAAGCCATAGACCGCGGGGTGCCGAAAGGTGCACGTCTTTCTGATCCCTATGGCTTGCGGGTGGCAGACTCGGGGGGTCCGTTACCTACGTGGGTTTGTAGGTCGCGGAGGAAGGTGCGCCAGTGTTCCGGCGCACCTTGCCCGGAGAGAGAGGTAAAGGATGTGTTTTTTCCCGAGAGGTGGCTACTCGAGGATGTGCGTGAAAGCGTTACCGTGGCCTTGACAATTTGTTTTGGATCTACAACATTTGTTATATAAAAAACAACTAATGGTTTATAATACTCTTTTTTTTTATAGAAGACAGGGGCAAACGAGCGTGCGGCTCACCTGATGGTAAGTGATCACCGACGCCCACGAACATCCACAACACCAGAGGAGCTACAGATGCGCTGCCGGCCTTTGAAAAGTCTTTCTTTATATGTCACGGATCATATTTTATTGGCATTTAAAATTACCAATACGCTATTTGGGAGTTCAGCGTACGCTGGTGGTCTATTCCTACCAAGTCGAAATTAGCATTCGAAGTGATGATAGGTAGGAGTTAAAAAGTAATTAATGTAGTTAAAATACATTTTCATAATTTTAAGTTTTGTGGGTTAGGTAATAAAAAGCAATCTGTCCGTGACCCGTCGCAATCAAAATAAAAAACACCGGCCTACTTTTTCACACAAAACATATTCTCCGCATGCGTTCATTCATTTCTCCAGGTGAAGGACGTCAAAGTGGGAATGTACTTCTGGATCAGTTATCTCAATAAAACAACCCCTTTATTTTTCATTCACATTTACATTAAATTTACTAAACGCTTTTTCAACGTATGATAAAAAAAAAAAAAAAAAAAAAAAAAAAAAAAAAAAAAAAAAAAAAAAAAAAAAAAAAAAAAAAAAAAAAAAAAAAAAAAAAAAAAAAAAAAAAAAAAAAAAAAAAAAAAAAAAAAAAAAAAAAAAAAAAAAAAAAAAAAAAAAAAAAAAAAAAAAAAAAAAAAAAAAAAAAAAAAAAAAAAAAAAAAAAAAAAAAAAAAAAAAAAAAAAAAAAAAAAAAAAAAAAAAAAAAAAAAAAAAAAAAAAAAAAAAAAAAAAAAAAAAAAAAAAAAAAAAAAAAAAAAAAAAAAAAAAAAAAAAAAAAAAAAAAAAAAAAAAAAAAAAAAAAAAAAAAAAAAAAAAAAAAAAAAAAAAAAAAAAAAAAAAAAAAAAAAAAAAAAAAAAAAAAAAAAAAAAAAAAACCCACCTACCACCAACGATTTGTATCCAGGTCATCGATACAAATCGTATATAGGTTTCTTAAAAGTCATTGGTACGAGCACTTCAGATAGGAATTTATTCAGAATACCGGTGTGAAGTAGAGGCATCTTGTGCTTCTGCGTTTCGTTCGGTGAGTGAGGTATCCGGAGGCCCACATCCCCTCCCAATTCCTCTCCTCTTAACTCCTATCTCCCAAATATCCTTCAAGACCGGCAACGCACCTGCAGCATCTATGCTGTTGCAGATGTATATGGGCGACGGTAAGCACTTACCATTAGGTGAACCGCTTGCTCGTTTGCGGTCTTTCAATAAAATAAAAAATTCGAGATGATTATCCCGCCGTCGCTCTGGGCCGCGGGGAGAGAAGAGTATTAGGATGCGTCGTTTATCCTACCCTCCTTGGCCAAAATGTGATCCACAGACCGAAACTGCGAAGCCATAGACCGCGGGGTGCCGAAAGGTGCACGTCTTTCTGATCCCTATGGCTTGCGGGTGGCAGACTCGGGGGGTCCGTTACCTACGTGGGTTTGTAGGTCGCGGAGGAAGGTGCGCCAGTGTTCCGGCGCACCTTGCCCGGAGAGAGAGGTAAAGGATGTGTTTTTTCCCGAGAGGTGGCTACTCGAGGATGTGCGTGAAAGCGTTACCGTGGCCTTGACAATTTGTTTTGGATCTACAACATTTGTTATATAAAAAACAACTAATGGTTTATAATACTCTTTTTTTTTATAGAAGACAGGGGCAAACGAGCGTGCGGCTCACCTGATGGTAAGTGATCACCGACGCCCACGAACATCCACAACACCAGAGGAGCTACAGATGCGCTGCCGGCCTTTGAAAAGTCTTTCTTTATATGTCACGGATCATATTTTATTGGCATTTAAAATTACCAATACGCTATTTGGGAGTTCAGCGTACGCTGGTGGTCTATTCCTACCAAGTCGAAATTAGCGTTCGAAGTGATGATAGGTAGGAGTTAAAAAGTAATTAATGTAGTTAAAATACATTTTCATAATTTTAAGTTTTGTGGGTTAGGTAATAAAAAGCAATCTGTCCGTGACCCGTCGCAATCAAAATAAAAAACACCGGCCTACTTTTTTCACACAAAAACATATTCTCCGCATGCGTTCATTCATTTCTCCAGGTGAAGGACGTCAAAGTGGGAATGTACTTCTGGATCAGTTATCTCAATAAAACAACCCCTTTATTTTTCATTCACATTTACATTAAATTTACTAAACGCTTTTTCAACGTATGATAAAAAAAAAATTGTATCATACGTTGAAGAAAAGCTCTCCCTCCTTGCTAATTCCATAATTCCCTTACACACAAACACTCATCTAACATGTTTTTACACATGTTGCTAAAGTCGTACACTCGAAGTGTAGCAGCAAGCCTAAACAACCTGTAAGTAGTCCACTGCTGGACATATGCCTTACATAATCGCCACGCTCGGCATGCGGATTTTCGATCGCAGTACCAGACACCTCGCACCTGCGTCACTGCTGCCCGTCATCAGTCGGCTTATTTTTGCTAATGATTATCCCGCAATCTAGCGGCAATGTGAATTTTCAGACCTTTCCCTTAGTCCCCTCTACGTAATTTTTGAGAAGAAC
The DNA here is from genome assembly GCA_029286595.1 of Bhutanitis thaidina. Taxonomy (NCBI): domain Eukaryota; kingdom Metazoa; phylum Arthropoda; class Insecta; order Lepidoptera; family Papilionidae; genus Bhutanitis; species Bhutanitis thaidina. The sequence continues at coordinate 3,593,838 of JAGSMS010000003.1, forward strand.
GAGTTGGCAAATTTTTACACCGACACCGCACGATACATGCTGTATCAAAAATAAGAAAACAAATATAAAGGTCACATTGTCACGCCGTGCGCTTCTTTATGGACCACATAAACAAATACTTTCACCTCTTTTCTAACGAAATCTATGGAGGCGCGCCAGAAGAAGGCTCTCCGACTGCTAGTGATATCGTTAGTAATGCATACTTGTCTCTAATTTAACTTATTTTCAAAAATACACAAAACTTACTCGCACTTGGGTCATCTTGTTTTACATATTTTTTACCAGTAAAATTCTGGGATTATGTTCCTGAAACATTCAAATGTAAATATATGAAAATATTGTGTATTTATATATGTAAATACATAATACATACATTTATATGCAGAATGCATACTCAATAATCATATAGAATTGGACGGCACTCGCTCTAGCCCGCAGGTATTTTTTTTTAAGACTGTTGCTATTTAAGAAAGTACTTTTTGAGAATTTGAACTCATGAAATAAAAATAAATTAATGAAAGGAACGTAACAAGATGGCGCTATTCATATTATTTGGGAATGAATAAATATAACCACCATCTAACATATTCTATAAATTTTCTTAGCTGACAGCTTTAAAGTCATGCCTGCTCTGTATTTTTTTTTAATTCGTCAAAGACACTTCAATACTTGAATACGATCCACAGAGTAAAATTCATTCTAAAAAAAAAAGATAATGATATTGATTGAAAAAGATAACATTTTTTTAATACTTCTGAATGTAATCAAAATATGTAAATAATATTATATCAATAATAAATCCAATTAATATGCAGTTCCTTTCATTTGTCACACGGTCAGTTCTGACAAATGATAGCCAACCATTAACATGAATAATTTTATTTATGGAATATATGAGATTGCTGAATGGTTGTTTTTCGGGACCTGAATGCCTGGTACATTTAAATTATACAATCTAATATATTTCTCGAAGATGATAATTAAATATGAAACGTATTTATATATTTATATATGTTAGACAACGAAACCCTAAGAGATGAAGAACAAAGAAATAATAATGTCTACGTAACGTACGTAAAGGTTCTGGCATATAGTTTCATAAAAACAATGCAAATAGCAAAAGATAAGGTGGTGAATATATAAAATAACCAATCTCGGACCCTTGAGAGATCCTTAGAATTATCCCCGAGGGCTTACACAAGGTTTCGGAAACGTGACCCTCGATAGTTATTCGACGAGTTCATTTCTCTAGGTATTACACTAGCGTTCACAATCCCACTAATTCTGTAACAGATCCGTAAGAAATACGAAACGTATTATCACTAAAATGTTTTCTTCGTTCAAGTTACCTTAGATATTTTACCATTTTAGTTTTTTTTAACATTCAAACATGTTTTAATGATTATTTATATGCTACTGTAGATATAATTATTTTGTCAAAAGTGAGCGCTTCAAGTGCTGCAAGTTGAACACGATGTTGATTATTTACTAACGTCTCGTAGTCGCAAAGAACTTTATATTTAATTTATTTATTTACATAAGGAAACAAACAGCTCTTAAAATACATAAAAATATACAATTAAGTTAAGGCATTAGCCAACATCGTATCGACTGCCGAGTGAAATATTACTGTTGCGTAAACAGACTTAAAATGAAGAGGAAATGTTTATTTGTAAATTAAACTATAATTTACGGATTTTATCGCATTTAATTAGCTTTTTTATATTATATTATATGGTACATATAGCCTATAAAAGGAGGCACACGCTTCATATCGCTTACTCAACTTTGAGGCCTCCTGCTCGCGAGTATCTACCGCTGAAGCCGTAAAGGCCACTAGGCCAACAGCATACTGTGGGGGTTTTAGTGTATCTTCAATGTGGTTCCCGACATAAACAGTCACCGGAGACGGTGACGGGTAGGTGCCAGCACCTTTCCCCCTATACCTAAAAATAAAATATCGCCTATTTGTCATCGAAAGCCCGGTGTGAGAACTAGTTAGGAGGGACGGTGTTTTGATGTACGTTTTTTTTGTAGTTTCGAGGTTGCGGCTAACCTGATGAGCTACAGATGCGCCGCCGGCCTTTACGTAGTTATTTTGTTTGTTCACAATTTAATGTAATTAGCGATAGTGAATTTGCCGAATCTGTGGTTGTTTAAGTCTTTAAATGAATCTGATTGGAAATTGAATATTGTGATTTGTTGTGTTGTAAAAATAAATCTAGTTAAGAAGGCAAGGAGATATTGTGTATTTCTTTTTATTTTATTTTCACTTCTGACAGTAAAAAATAATTATATTTGAGAAATATTTACAAGTATGTATATATGTTTGATAGATTTTTATTACCATGTTACGAATTATATATTTTACTCACGAAGTAAAACGACCTTAATAGACACTTCATTGACGGCTCAGTGGAATAATGACTGAACGTTAGGCCGCGGCGTTAGGGTCACGGGATCGTTTCCCGCGCGGAACAAGTATAGACTATAAATAATTGTGCCCGGTCTGCGTGTTTGACTGTGTATCAATTTGTGTATTTAAACTGCGTCCGTAACTCAGGATAAATTCGTTTAGTGGGGATCGTTTACTGAATTTTTTCAATGCAGTAACAAACCTAGAAAAGGATTCGAGAAATACGAGTAAATACAGTCAAATGTTGTTATTTCGAATAACAAGTAGAGCAAGCTCTTAGTCGACATCATTAATGTTTTTATTGATATGATGTATGTGGCTTGTAATAAATGATACAAGCCACATACATCATTAAATAATACAAGTCTTTTATTTTCAACAAGAACCGATCGACAGCGCATTAAGAATAAACCACTATCCCACTACATGCTTTATAAGGGCACTTAGTTAAAAATAAAACTCATTTGCAGGCTTTTAAAACTTTCTTGATTTAGTTATATTCGTCTTTTTTTTTCAGAATTAATTTGTTTTATTCTGATGATAAGTATTTTGAACGCGATAAAATCCGTTAATGATACTTACATTTTAATTATGAGAATATAAGATGTTTGCTATAGAGAACTGTTAAATGTAATTAAAAGTGACAAAGTGATCAACGTGCGTCGTTGGTTAATACTAAATGTAAGTAAGTTATGAACACTCAGAGTTAATATAGATAGAGAGTATTTGAGTACGTTGTTCTCACACACTTTAACCCATAGAATCATACTCCTAACATTTAATCAGATCCTTATCCTGATCACGCTTTGAACCATATCTGTCCCGAAACCAGAATTAGCTCACTAAAATGAACAGGTAATAAACCGATCTTCCAATATCTATATTGGATACCTGCGGATACAATTGGATTTGGACGTCGAGTTACAAGTTGAAACGAGTCGAAACATGTAGGGTTATGGACTCCTCTTTTACAATTTCTTTAAAGTGTTAGTGCAAAAATGTATTTTCTTCGTGAAGTTACAACTGTCATATTTAACAAAAAGAACCATCGCGAAATGGAGATGTGTAACGTCTGTTTGTTTTTTCTTCTCTACTTCATAAATACCAGAACTAAATTAACCTGGTAGAAGCGTCTAAGATGAGTGGTGTCAACAGCAAATTATATTTGAGTAGGTCGTTTGCAAAATTAGCAACCTGTAAGCGCCCCCTGCTGGGAAAAGGCATCCTTCTCGAGTATCTAAGTGGGTTTCGGAGCCGGGAAGGGCCCGATCCAGTGCATTTTTGGTTTATGTTAAGTCTACATATCGTCGAAATATTTTTTCTTTATATTTGTCAGATGTTCAGGTTTCCTCACGATATTTTCGTTCACCGCTGAGTACGTGGTAAATAACCGCTGGGACCGCTTGCAAAGTCAAACATAATTCTTTATTTTGTTAATTCAGAATTCAGAGCATGATAGTTATTTTCTGTTGTGGTTCAACGAATGGGCGATGTAGGTTATATTAATGTTTCATTGATCTTTAATATTGTTTATTAATAATATTTATTACGTATGGTAGTACTTTTTACAGGTTTGTAGGATTAATAGTATAAATTAAATTGTTATTATACTTGCGATTAATCAAATTGACAATTATTATTTTCCCTTGTTTCTAGTTTCACAACACATTTTAATTATTATATAAGTATCCTACCGGGTTCGCCTTACGGCGTCTTTGTGTTATTCAATTACAAAGTAAAGTATTGTCGTTAATAAATTGTTATTAATTATTTTCTGTTACATATAATATGTGTTATAATTAAAAAGATGATAGCGCAACTCTAAAAATGTTCTATCCACAACCGCAACCAAGCTTGTAAGTTTGTGTTAGGAAATGGTTTACGGCAATCCCTACGGGTTCGTGACGTTATTGTGGAGTTGGGGATTACTAGCCGTGGCTTGGTCATCCCTATTGTGAAGATGAACCTACATGACCGTCCTGACGCAGCAGACTACTTTACCTATCCTCCGCGACTGGCGAGGACGCACAGTTGATCCAGTTGTGAGGCCGCGGAGGGCGCGGAGGAGGTTTAATAAAACGCCATTCCTACTGCTGCTTGTCTTTTCCTAGTCCTTAGCCTCCAGGTGGTGAACCCGAAGGGTTTCACACCCAGGCAGGAGGTAAAGGGAGAGACAGAGTCCATCTAAGGTCTAAGGTTTTTTTGGATAAAAAAGAATACTTCGTTGTTTTAATCATAAAACAGTACTACGATTTTTCATAAAAAATATTTAAAGTTATATTTTATAATCTTATATCAGAATTGACACAATGCTTATTAGAAATTATTCTTGTAATGACTTAGTTAAAATTTAAAGACATACTTATTTCAAAACAAATATAAAGCAAAAATGAGGCTTTAATAAACGATGCAATTTTTTAAGAAGGACTTACATGCCTGGGTACATTGTATTCTGTGCACATAACAAACACAATTTTGAGAATGTCACAAATGGCACCATAAAATAACAGTAAAAACAGCGTATTTTTTCATATGAATAAAATGTTTCACAGTGCTACTTACTACTTGAATTAAACAAAAGTAAACCATTAGTGGAATACAGTTTCTATTCTATATTTTATTTTCCATAGCTATTGTATCTTACTATTGTGTGGATTTTCTTTGCCACGACAGTCAACAACTTCACAGTCCTCGCCTAGAAGAAGGTGGATATACCGCAATCGCCACGTTTGGCCAGTGGGTTGGCGGTCGCAGCACCTGACACTTTCCTGACCGAGCAGGTTTGAATAATTATGTTACGGCATATTTGAAATGGTTATTTTGCCACCTGCCGGAAGCCATATAATTTTTACGACCGTTGATACCTCTAGTCTACTTACGACACCCACGTAACAGTATCTACACCCCACATTTAAAAAAAAACATGCACTCTTTTCGATGTCTTATTTCACATTGTAAATAATTCTAAATACGTTAATTTATTTTTTTTCTTCTTTTGAAAGTTTGTTGTCAAAAAAAACCTTAATTCACTTTATAAGTGCGTCAGGTGCCTTCATAGATCATAATAGTTCCGTGAGTGTGTACATTTTTTGTTTATTGAATTGCGTTGAGGAACAAGCTAGCAATCAATCCGATAGCAAGTAGCTACTGAAGCCAATGGACACCTAAAATTACTTTCAACGTTAGCAACGGAGTTTACAGATGAATTGACGCTATCGGGGACTAAAACGGAATGTCTCGTAGCCCATATATTATATTGGTTTAGTATACTATTCAAACTGGTAATCAGCAATGCAGCCAACTAACCATTGGCTGCATTGCTGATTAGCGGCATAAATAAATAGGTGGATGCTACCTACACAGACGTCACCTAGGCAGACAAGGAGCCCACTTAATTCGTACAACTTACCTTCATGTTTCCGATGTAGCATTTTTATGATAATATTGTTCGAAGTAGCACATTCTGTTTCCGGGAAAACGACTCTATAATATCCGGAATCGAAAATGAATAATTTACGTGATAAGCGCATAGTACTTATATGAACACTACTAGATAAAATCTTTGCACACCCATGAGTGTTCATTCCAAAAACAAACTTTTTTTTTTCAATAAATCAATACCTTCCATTGCAGGATTTTGTCCAGTCTCGTAGAGGCAGTTAAAATATTTAAATTACACATGCACAAACACCCAGACCGTGAACTATTATTATTTGTAGCCACACAAATACTAGTCCCGTGCGGGAATCGAACCCGCGACCCACACCGCCGTAGTTAAATGCTTAGCCACTACGCCACCGAGCCGTCGATTTTCATTGGTTTTATTTCGGGACATCCATATATAATTCAAGTATTTTTAATATTATTACCTTAACCTTTAACCTTTAAAGTCTGTAAATAGTCAACTGCAAAACATACGCCTCTCTCTTAAGTAGGATTAGCGTTCGGCAAGCGGATTGACGGTCACAGTACCAGACACTTCACATCTTAGACGCTGTTGCTCGCCGTCGGTCGGCTTATTTTTGGATGGTATCTTTTTTTTTTTTGAGATGGTTATCCCGCCATCTATACCATTCTTAAGGGAAAAGCTTTAGAAGCCTCTAACGGCACCCACAAGAAGAAAAGAATGGCAAATTGTTACACATATATCACACGGTAATAATTAATATGTTTAATAATACTTTACATATTATAAATATTTACCTGACATTATTGTATTCTGTGTAGCGGAGGGCGATTTTGATATGGCGATCAGAAAGAAGGCCACAATAATTTTCTGCACACACTCGACTATGCACATGTCGTTTATTTTCTAACTAACATTTGAATTATTTACTGGAAAAGAGCTACGTGTAATGCAGAGAAATAATGTGCTATTTGATATTCCGATCTGAAATCTTCATTCGTTGTCCGACTCTGTAACAAATTATTCATAATTTGTATTAAAAACAATAATGCAATTATAAAAAAAAATAGTTTAATACAATAAATTATTGGCATTGACACTTATTTTTTTAATGTTTTAGTTCAAAAGAACACTACTGTTTCCATTTACGTACAGGGTCTTAGTCCCTTTGCGATTAAAAAACAAGTATTTTTTAAATCAAATTGGGGTAATGAGCAAATCGACGAATTTTTAAGTTCGTTATGAGGCTAATAATTTAAGTCTTAATATAACAAAGATGACTAACAATGGTACCCTATATTATCTAATTTAGTCCCTTATTCTCTTCCTTTCCTACATTATAGTGTCATGCATTTGCAGACGTAAATATTCAGATCAGAAATGCTCAACTATATGTAGGTCTAAATATACATTTAAAAACATTGGTTTCTCTCTATAAAATGTATTTGAGCGAATTTTAGTAGGTACAGTAAGTATACATTTCGTCAGTATGTTATAAACCTATGGCACAGAGAAAATAATCTTGACGAAAACACAGAATGGTGTAGATGTACGGAGTTTTTATGAGAGACATAATACTCTTGACGCATGTCATACGACTAGACTAGACAAAGGTTTGTATGCAATAACACCGGTAAGGAAGTTAAAGTTATACGAATTTTGTTGTTCTATCCTGAGGTTAGTACGCTATTCACAATGCTAAATTTAATAAATTAATAGAAGAAAATTTGATATTTACATTTTAGTTTTTATCTAATCAAGACCTCAACATTAACAAACTTATTGAATGTCTTCCATGTAAATAATGTTTATAAAAAGTTAAATAAAAGGTATTTATAGTCATTATTCTAATTAAAAGTAGTTAAGAATTTAAGTATGTATTAAAACTGAAATACAAAAGTGTACAATTATTATATATCTCACACACAGTTATAAATACTTTTGTTTGAAATTTAAAAACGTTAAGATTAATTATAGCGTAAAATGGTGCGACATTACAGCGTAGAAAATGTACTAAAATTTAAAAGGTGTATTAAAACTTTAGAATTCTCCGAAATATGTAACACAATTGACTCAAAAACAGCATATTTTCCGGGAAAATTTTAAATTATTCTACTCTCTGTGTTTTCCTGGAAAAAAATGTAATTGAAAGTCAATAATAAACTAAAATTTTAGCAAAAAGAAACGAAATTTCTTGCGACATTTTGTGGTGAAAATAACAGATTAATAGAACCATTATTAATTTTTTTCATGAAATCATAGCCTTAACAAAACTTGGACATAAAAATATAAAAATTAAAACATCTGATAATACATCTTAAATAACATTGCAAATAACTAATTAGTTAAGATTAAATATTTCGGTATAAAAAATAATAAATAATGATATTATTAATTTTTATTTTACACATAGCTATTTAAACCCACAGAGATTGCTAATTCGTTTAATAATTATTTGATTGATAAAATCTAACTAATTGCAAGTATATGTGAAAAAATGCGTTTGTATATTTTACCTAAACATTTGATGTGTAACCAAATTATAAAGTTCAAAAATGTTAGTATTTTAGCCTAGGATTTGATAGTTTTTCTACAAAATTTATCGAAGCTGTTAATGAAGATATATCTATGTCACCACTTGCGTCAATATTTGCGTGCAGTGTTTTTCGTAAAAGTCCTGAGATATCTATTTCGTAATTACTGTTCAAAAATGATAACAGAGAACTAATTTATATGATTAATAATTATTTACATTTTTATTTAATAATTATTTATAAATTATGTTACATTTTATTGACCTATGGCATTAATCTCGATATTTTCTAAAGTAATAGAGAAATATACATTGAAAGAGTGCAATATTATTTAATGAGAAAAAAGGCGTCTGACAATAAAAAACGATAAATATTGCACTCTTTGATTTACTAAAAAAATGTTTTATATCACGCTGACAAATCGTCGCCATTCTGTGCGATTTACTGGGATAAGTCACAAGCTTTTGTCTATGTAAGTAATAATATATTATTAAGAATATTAGGTTAAAGTATGAAGTTGCAGTTTTAACGGTGTGTTCACTTTGAATTAAAATTAAACCTTCATGACCTGAAAAGTAAGTAAAAAGTTTTAATCACGTATCACGTATACTGGATTAAAACTCTTTTATTGTTAAAATAAACGTTCTAAATTCAAAAAAAATGTGATGTCCTATTGTTTAACTGTTAACTGTTTTTATATTTAGTATTTGAGTTGAGCAAGGAGACTTTAAAAATTAGAGTAATTTTCGAATACGAGTTTTGTCGTGGTTCTTATGTAATAGAGACAGCTCGCAATATGACAAAAATTGAGGAACCATACCCGTATTTATCAAAAGAGCGTTCTATTACATATTGAGTTCCGCAAGTCAGTGTACAAGTCCCATACAATTTAGTATCTATATAAATGACTTCTCTTAGTAGTGTTTGTACTAATAAATTCGTGACATTATTTTGGGATGACTGTAGAATAACCATGACTTTTTACACTGAAACTTGTAATATATCAATACATCAATATCCATTTTATTTGCGAAAATAATATTTCTGTACTAAATACCATGCTTCTACGTTGTCAAAGTCAATTTTAATAATGCATTCCAAGTTTTACAAACTATCGCCACAGTACATCCTAACCATGCATATTTTAAGAACAACGCTGTCGTGTTGAACGAATTGGAATTCTATTATTATGAGACGACAAGGGATATTAATAATGTAGTGACATTGAGAAGTTCTATAAATCTTAGAAATTTGTATTTCTTTAATCATACTTAATAAATTACATGCAGTAACATAAGTGTTTAATATTTTAAAGAAGAATTATACGTTGCATATTGTTACAGCGATGATATAGAATGGAGAAGTAGTACTTAACTGCACTTAATCTCGGATTTTCATTAGGAGATAGAATCCTCAACAAGGATATTTTCGGTAGAACTAAAGTGTACCCTCAAGTAACAATATGCTCAAGAAGCGTCCGGCTAGCTATTTAATACATTTAGTATATTTGCAAGGAAACTACAATGAATCTTAAACGGGCAGATGGTCACCATCTGTTTATATACTTTTTGTACATACAGTTACGCTAAAATGTGTAGTGTTTAAATCACAAATTATTAAACAGAATAAAGATGGGTCTAAGGTGTTTCGGTATTGTTACTCCAACAAAGGACAAGAGTTTTAATCTGGAGTGCTTAACAATAATCTTATTTTGAGCACGAACCAACCTATGTCATGTTTCTCAGTTTCACACCATAAACCATTAGTATAGATACTTGATTTTTGGGTCGCTTAATATAACCTTTCCAATCTCCTTTATGAGCGGAATAATAATTTAAGTCATATTAAGTTTTCGAGTACAAACAAACACTTTTGTTCTTTATGTCCGTGGATAAATAATTTCATAAAAAAGGGCAGAAATGTTTGGATACGGGCAGAGCGATTTAACAGGCAGCTATTTTCACAGATTTCGTCAGCATTAGCCGTAAAGTTTGAAGTGTTCAATGACCCGGATTTACTGAACCCCCATTTACTCTGTATGACACTTCAACATCCCTTCTCAAATAGAAACAACGGCGAAATATATTTGGCGGGTCGGCCGGGCATATTTCTTTTACACTTTTTTCTCGACCCAAATTGTTATTCAGATGGATCAAGCAATACAGATTTTAACCGTAAATGACGTTGAGACCTTTAATATGAATAGGTTCGTAATTGAAATTACGGTCGTTAATTTAAACTCAATGGCCAAATATAAATGAAGCGAAAATAAAGAAAATAAATTTGATTTAGTAGAAACACAAACTTGTACTTATTCCATTGAATTTTGCGTTTATGCTATCACCTGATTGAAGTATGAAACATAGTGCGTAACATAATCTAAATTCGCAGTATAATAGCTTTTGTTAAGACAAACATTATTTAATAATTTCAACATTATGCTTATATCTGGAGATTTCTTTAAATTAAATCCCAAAATTATAAATATTTAAAATACTTTCTACCTGCAATTATTGACATTTTTGGTATAAGCTTATACGATTGTACTAACAAAACCTATTGCACTGCGAATTCAGTTAAGTTATGCATAATACTATATTTTAAACCTTTGATAATGCATTGCATGGCGAAACCGGTAAGGTGTTAACGTAAAGGCAATGAATCAGTACGATTGTAGTAAAGTACAAATGTTTGTGTTCCTACTAAATCTACTGTGGAATTCCACCAACAGACTACAACCATTTAGCAAGTATTAACAAAACGAAATTGAATTTAATACTTAACTTTTAACAGGAGATGGGGATCAGCATATCTAGTGCGAGAGTATTGATACTGCACCTATCAATCCGCTCCTCCAGCGTGGTGAGTATGGGCAAAATTTCTAAGAAATGTACCGGCTTTGGCTGGCGCTTTCTTAGAGAGACTTATGCCCAGCTGTGGACTAATATGGGCTGATGTAGGCACAACTTTTTAATTTTATAATACCAGCTAGTTAATGCGCACTAGTATATATTCAAAGTGATTATATTTAATATTTGTTTTGTTGAAACAACAGCTTCTAAATAACCTACAGCTGTGCAAAGGCCTAGTCACGACAATAAGTGCCCTTTGTCACGGCAAGGGTAGTGATTAGCATATATCACTGCTAAGCCATTGATCATGGGTTCAAATCCCAACCAGAGTCAGAAATTATTTATCTTGCATGGTTGAAGCATGATACGTTTCTCTGACCTTTTATCCGATCTAATCGCATACACGTTGTATGGCTTATTCGGAGCAATTTGACAGGTGGTGAGGCTGTTGTCGTCTTAGTGTTCAGCCCAACGATAAAAATCGTACATATAGTTATCACAACATCGGATATCCTGATTCGGATTCGGGTTTCCAGATATGATGGTAGGTCCTCCTAATAAATCGGCTATTGAAGCTTTGTGGTGAAATTAGTTATATGATAACAGACGAAATTGAAATCCAGTTTAATTAAAATGACTTTGGTCTAACCTCACGATATTCAACACTTTTGTTCTGACCTTATTCATCTTCACTTAAACAAAACGAGTTAATTAAAATGTAGCAAACCTTGACGATTACATTGTTTAAATAACTTTTGTCCACAATTTCACCCGCGTATATAACTGCGGTATAGTTTTATTGTTAAAAGTTGTTTCTTATTAAGTAGACACGGAAATAGTTCATAGGCTTCCGAACAGTAAATGTTACATTTGAATCGTTCAATCGTGTGTTTTTGTTGTAAGCTTGTCTTTCAAAAAAGAAAACTGCGTGATGCCTGAACAAACAGGGTCCAGGGTTAGTCATACACCTACGGTATTTTACGGCTGGATTTTTAAATATCTTTAATGTACAGGACACAGATTTTTTAACAATTTTATTATAATTTAATTTATTTTCCGATTTAATATAATATAATCATATGGACCAGGCTATGACTTGAAACTAATACATTGGTGAAACCTGCCGTAAAATCGTTGCTACTTTGCGTTCTCTTTGTTGTTTCAAAAATTTCCTACCTTTGAAAACCAAACTCTTGCTGGTTCAATCACTTATTCTAACCATTATCGACTATGCAGATGTGTGTTACCCAGATCTACCGCAATATCCTATTACTAAACTGGAGCGCCTTCTCAATAACTGCATTAGATTTATTTTCGGTTTGCGTATGTATGACCACATTTCCTTTTATCGTTCAACGCTAAAATGGCTTTCTTTTCACCAAACGCGTAGCTCCAGAATCTTATCAGTACTATATTCCGTTTTAAATGATCCAAACTCTCCGTCATATCTTAAGGATAACTTAAATTTTCTTTATTCGAGACATAACCGAGTTACACAACATAGTACCGGTTTCTTTTCTTCTTCTTGTACCGTACAAGATACTCTTCTTTGGAACGCTCTCCCGATGATATCAAGAAAGCTCCGAACAAAAACTCTTTTAAAACCCTGATCCGTCCTTACTATCTGAAGGCAAATGCCATCTGAGATTTTCCTCTCCATATTTAATTTGTTTATGAATTTATTACATGTTTATGTATAGTGTATTATTTATGTAATAAGTATGTAAGTATATCACAAGGGTTATGTATTTAATATTAATATTTAATTTACATTTAATATTTAATAATAATGAGCCCAGCCAAAATGTTTTTCGTTCTCACCCAGGGTTGACAGGTAGAGAATGCCAAAGTACCTTAGTTTTAGGGTCACAATAACGAATAAATAAATAATCTCTTTGTTTTACTATGACAAAGTTCATATTTTTTTTCTAAATTTGTTATTGGTAATTGTCGTAGAAGCGTTTTGCTATGTGGGGGAAGATACAAGATATTACGTCATCACTATGGCAGATGAAGGTACGAAGGAAAAGGATCGCTACCCCGTCAGGAACACCCAACCTGACGGGGTAAGACGTCTCTTCCTCCAGTATACTCACTAGAATTTGAATATATAGTTTAAGTTACAGCAACTATGATAGCGCAATGTAGTTCGTCGTATTTTTCGTGATTGAAAATGTCCATGTTTTGGTGCTTCTCATGTGATATATATATGTCGCCACAGCATTCTGTGGTGGTATTAACATATTTATTCATTCGTCTCATATTGTGTAAGGGCCGCCGATGGCGTTGAAAGTCTCTTCCAAAGCCTTTCACAGTTTTCCTGTCTCGTGCCGATCTCATCCATAATTTGCCTGCTGACTCTGCTATGTCCTATGTGCTATGTACTTTTCCTTTACAATCTATGGGGTTGGATGTTTCTTTTATCTACCTTTCATCGTTTGCTCGTTGTATATGACACAATCTCTCAATTTGAGTTTGATTGTAATTTCGTAAGCTTCTTTCCTTTTTGACAAACTCTTGCTCTATTTATTGTTATATTCGCCAACTGCCAAGTTTGGATTTTGTTGGAAGATTACTTTAAAAAATTTCTTTCATTGACCAGTACTTTCTCCGTGTGATTACTCTTCTGTCCATTTCTTTCGTCATACTTGTTTTGAAAGAAATAAGTTGTCGCAAATATATATAGTCTTGTTCATACTTCAAATATCTAGAATGAAAAGTTATTTGTATTCGTTGGAAGTTCATCTGTCTTCCCCTGATTCTCTAGACCGGTCAGTCTACTTTGATGTGCAAGGCTTTGAATCATATATTGAAGTGCCTCTGTGTTTTCAGATAACACAAAAACATCGTCTGCAAACCTTAAATGTATAAGGTATCTTCCATTTATTCTAAGACACATTTTCTTCTAATCGATTTTAGTAAATATATGTCCTAGGAACGACAAAAATAATTTGGGCCAGAATGGATCTCCTTGTCTTACACGATGTTTAATTTTAATAGGCAGACCCAGAGTATCAAATTTTGATTTTTGCTGTGCTTTTTATTTAAATATCTATAATTAATTCGATATAACCTTTATTAATACCTTGTTACGTTAATGCCTGTCATATGGACTCATGCCATATATATTATATTAACAGAAATATTTTAGAATTTAACTTATAATAAATATATTTTGTTATTAATCAACAATGAAAATAAAACAAAAACATTCAGACAGTTTTTATGCGTCATTCAATTGAAGATCTTGGTATGGCTTCAACAATTCAGTCGCGGCAATTAGCAATCAGCTTCAAAACGGGTTTGAAATTGCTGCCCATTTAGTCATTGTTCGTTGACAAAGAGCAGCTATCAATATGGGCTATACATTTATAATGGTAATTTGTCACACTTTACATTACATAATATATACTTAATGATTTCATAGTAAACTATCATCATTGTCATCATTATCCTCGACAAGTACCACGACGCACGGTCCTGAGCCACCTGCATCTATGGACTGCCCGCTTGCCTATGCAGGTCATCACTCTATCATGGAGGTACCTGTATGAGGCTTTTTTTTTTTTACGGAAAAGACGGCAAACGAGCAAGCGGTACACCTGATGGTAAGTGATTACCGTCGCCCACATACATCTGCAACACCATAGATGCTGCAGGTGCGTTGCCGGTCTTTAAGGATATTTTGGAGATGGGAGGGAAGAGGAGGGGAATAGGGAGAAGGTGTGGGCCTCCGGTTACCTCACTCACCTAACGAAACGCAGAAGCACAAGATGCCTCTACTTCACGCCGGTATTCTGCGAGGCCGTGGTACCAATCCGGTCGAGCCGGCCCATTCGAGCAGCTGCTAAAGCCGCCGCTTGGCTCTACCACTCAAGCGTGGCCACTAGAGAAGTATTCCTTACCAACAGAACAAATGTATAATTGAATTATATAAGAATACATTTAAATATATCCAACATGGGGAATGACAACACACCTATAACTTAATTCTATTGAATCTTTTCACAGGTGTCCATGAAATTCAAAAGCTATTTGCCACCAGGCGGACTGTTATTACATTTGTCACCCCAATGCAAAAAGAAGTCAGATTTTGTTTAGTAAATTAAAAAAGTAAAAGCAATTCGATATTCTTTGTTTAATAATGTGATAGATTCTTGAAAAGGACCGCAGTACTTCTTTAGCAATACCTAAAATATGCTGCTCATTATCCCCTACGTTAAAAATTAAAATGTACAATGAGGCTAGATAGCGCTAGCACCACTTGCTTTTTAAGAGCTTAATTTATCACGTGGCTTTTAAAAAAGGTTTCATGTGCCACGAGTCACATAGTCGAGAGTTTACATAGTCGGGGACCTGCCGAAGGCATGAGACTCGACTTCAATCCCCTATTTAAACGAATCCTGCCAATGAGATCCTTCTTGTATCGTTGGCCTGGAGACAAAGACGGTACGGCGATAGACTCGCGACCTGTCAAAATGTCACAAATAAGCTTCTGGTGGGTTGAAAAGATTAAAATAAATTCTTTCTGACAAGCACAGTATACGACCGACAGAGCTTATTTGTTTATTTACTTTTTTGTCGGTTCAGGTCGGTCTAAGATGGAATGCCTCAGAACCCGTAATTATTCTGGCTCTCTAGACCTTTCAAACTGGAACACAACACAAGTAGCACAGCTGTTGGACGGCAGAAATTGGTAAGAGTACATTGGTACTTACCCAGATAACTCCTAGACAGAGAAGGAGTCTAAAAAGTAACCAGGTAATTACTTACCCATTTGTTGCAAAAAATATTACCATGTGATGTAATATTACAGAACTTTGGGCACTGACATAATCTAAATCTCTATGACAGTAAAGGCCTGTAAAGAGATACTTATAGTCGTTACGTTTGATATTCATCCATTCAACAATGGAGAAACTCTGAATGATGTTTAAATTATACGGTAAGGGATAGACGGTTATACCTAAACAGAATATTTAATGAACTAGATATTATTCTTTCCTACAATCTTTCTATACGTACGATAGTAATTTTGTTATCCATATATTTACAATGTACGATTAATTCATGATTCTATGTTTATATGTTATATTTGTATATTTTGTATGTATGTATATATCTATATGTAAAGTATATATTTTGATGTATTATATCTTTCGACTTGTTTTATTCTGTTTGCTGTATCGCCTCTATTATGTGTTTATCTCTGTTTAGCCTAATGGTTGATTAGAAGAGAATGCCTCTAGGCATTTATTAGTTATTAGATTTTATTAAACGGAATATGGTCGTGTAATTCACTTTTCTGTTGCTGTTGATATTACATGCTTCTGTATCGCTCTCTTCGTTAATACGAAGATCACTACTTGACAAATCCGTCTTCTTCTTCTTTTTCGTCATCAGCCCGTACCGTTCCATTGTAGGAGATTACGTTTTGCTGATTCCCATCATGACATTTGGCAATTGTCAAAATGCTATGCCTTGCGTAGCCAAATCTTTGACTATACTCTCCATTTTGGGCAGGTTAGTAGGTGAGCGCAGTGCCGGTACCCTCACTTTGACACACATAGTGCGATTGCGAAACTAGTCTGCGTTTAGTATAGAGTAGAATTCGGTATATTCTGATGGATTATTCAACCTGAGGTGATAATTGTAAGATACACTGTGCAAGGTACATCATATATATTTTTTAATCAAACATATTTTCTACAAGATTGTTAAAATTTTGACAGCGGGATCATAGAAAAAGGTCACTATGGATAAGACACATTACACGCGCACATCTATCTTTCATGAGAGTTTAAGATGTAGTATTTTCATTTGTTAGCATGGAGAAAATATCTTTTGTAGCAATTCGCTAACAACGTACTTTATTTCAATTACCGCTGAATGAACTACAGCTGCAGGTTAGTACTTAACGCCGATACTCGGTGTGTGGGATGTTTTTCTCCAATCGAGTTGACCTATTCACGTGTATAGCTACGATGTTCGAAAACGAAAATCTAAATATTAGTCGTAAAAAACGGAAGAAAATGTGAAGAGATCCTCCTTGCTGATTACTCACCAATGCAATGCACATTATTATGGCTGTAGTCAAATGTGCAGGATATAAGAATATATACAAGGAAACACCCAGGCACTCTCTCGTCTATACTTTCCCGTAACAGATATAATGCTTACAGGATAAATAAGAGAAAGAGTTGGATGCTCTTTGATGTTAGAGACATGACATCCAAGTGGAGACATCACACTTCATAACCGGACCCAATAATTTGTATGTAGTACAAATTCGAATTGGACTCTAACACAATATCCATAGCACATAAAATATACCTAAACATTATTAGAATCAATGATATAGGCTTAATTATATCAGCTTTATTTATATAAATCATTGCTAGTTTATGTTCGTAGATAGGCTGCAAAAGACTGTTTAGGCTTCCCATTAAGATGTACTGGTGTATATATGATGTATAACCGTGTATATAAAATACATTTATATAACATATACACAAAATGTACCTAGTTGTAGCTCTTCGGGTCTGCTACAATTTACTAAGTGTAATAGATACGTCGGTGTACGACATTTTTACTCCTAATAAGTTACAGTTAGCGCAAACCCGCCTACCCAGCGTGGCTATTATGGCAAATCCCCCACGTATCTCTCCAGATAAACAGAGATCTTATTAAAGATAATTGGAGATAATAACAGAGATCAGCTACTAATCTGAATTAAATGCTATTTCATCGAATGATAGTTGAGTGGTTAGGGAATCTCTCGCTCCGAATATGGAAACTCGAATTCTATACTATATTCGGAAGACTATGGGTTTGAAAATCAAATGACACTTTGTCCCAAATAATCTTTTAAGCTCCAACGATA
This sequence comes from Bhutanitis thaidina, assembly GCA_029286595.1. Taxonomy (NCBI): domain Eukaryota; kingdom Metazoa; phylum Arthropoda; class Insecta; order Lepidoptera; family Papilionidae; genus Bhutanitis; species Bhutanitis thaidina. The sequence continues at coordinate 3,611,929 of JAGSMS010000003.1, forward strand.
AAAATCATACATTAGTTTCGACCAACACATTGGTACAAGCCCTTCAAATAGAGAATCGAACTCGAGTCTTCTGTTTCGAAGATTGATTCTCTAACCGCTCGGCTGTCGTGGTGAACTTTACTAATGTCGGCCATATTGAAATACGTTACTATATCGTATTATATACTTAACGTGAACATTGAACACACTTGTAACACTGTATATTATTATTATTTTTTTTAGGAGAGAGGGCAAACGAGCGAGCTGTTTACTTGACGGTAAGTGATTACCGACGAGTAGGTGTTCGTTGGAACATTCACAACACCTGATGAGTTTCAGTCGAGTTGTCGACCTTTAAGGAAGCAGAACGCTCTTCTCTTGAAGTACCTTAAGTTGTAACTGTACTGAATAGCCGATTTCATAAAGTATTAGTGCTCGTGAAAAATTTCATGAAAACGCCTGGATCATCGAGATGTTGTTGGAGGCATTTTATATTTTATCACGTATTAAGATGGTTAAATTCAGCAACTGAGTTAATCAAGGACACTTAAAGAAAGACTGACATTTAAATTTTCACTATTAATGTTCTCGTCAAATTTTCTCACACAGCCATAATAATTATTATTATTTCTTGTAGTAGTTTCACAACACATTAATTGTTTTATGTAAGTAACTGACCGAAACACACACAAATTATAAACACAGTACAGATTATAAACAAGATAAAGTAAGTACTAAGGGGTATAAATACTTTATAAACCTTAGTAAAACTGAGACAAGAAATATTAATAATTGTCTATATGTTGAACTATCACCAAGTGACAGCGATCGAAAGTAAAAGTTATTTACAAAATTTTTGTTTATATGAAATATCGAAACTCCTATTAAACATTAAGGAAAATACTAAATACACAAAACTATTTAATTTATGATAATTTTGAAACTAAGTTAATTTATTCCATCACTAAAATACTGAATTCCTTTTACTAAAGTTAATTTAAATTAATAACACGAAAATGATAAAATTCCGTATTCACTCACCGTTAAATGATATAAACTTTTGTCGTTCATCATCAAACACATAACACAAACACTTACAAATAACACAAGCAAACTTTCCAACTTTTTTGCAATATCCGTATAGTTCCAAATAAACACGTATTATTCGCTCAGTTTTATAGTCTAAGTCACGCTATCACCGTGACGCATATTTTTCAGTGCCGTTTCCATTAGAGTTTAAACGTATTGGCTTAATAAAACATCGGCGTGAATTTCACGTGAACTTCGTGCGCGCTCTACGAATGCCGAGTTCACACTACCTAAGGGCGTATCTTGACAGATCCTTATTGCGCTTGCGTGTAACGAAGTGACTCTTCGGCCTGACAGACTTATTCAGGAGTTAATTAATATATCAACTTTTCCAACCCCCCTGCATTAAACGACTCTCTTAATAAAATATTTTGTCTAGTGGCTGAGTGTTTGTGGGCAAAGTTTACCCAAGACAAGGCTGCGTTCCGTGTGAAACGAGGTCTTCCATTATCTTGTTATAATATTAATTACCGTTATTTTCAATTGTTGCTTCCTGTAAGTTTGATTATATTCTATTGTATTATTAATTTAAAAATAATTTACATTTATGATTATCTTCATTATTCTTAGTATGATTGTAACAGCATATCAAAAACACATACACAGAATGTATACAACTACAAAAAAATTGTAATGATTGAAAAATTACATATTCGTCAGAACAAGCAGTAATAAAATAAACGTTGTTTGAAACGAATGAAGTTTATTTAAATTTAAATTAATCAATTTTAAATCTCTGTCAATAAACTTCATTCTTCAAATTTAAAACTAAATAAAGAAAGATTTTATAAATTCTGATGACGTGATAAAATACATTAGAAAAGCAATATAAGTTACTTAATATTGATTTGGGTCCTTTTTTCATATTGCAAGTCTGTAATTTCCTTGACTTTCGATTAATTTGTTAGTTTTTTTTTTGTAATTAAATGATGAATTGAATAAAAAGATGGCCAGTAAGATAAACCGGTAAACGCCCACACATTATTTCCGTCGTTTATATTGAACTTTTATCTTTAATGACTTATATATTTAATCTTCTTCGAATGAACTTCGAGATCCTTTCCCGGGTTTAGTTTACATACCCTAAAGTAATTTGGCACGTAATATAAAGCATTTGAATGAAAAGCGGCAAAAAGATGTTTGTACTAGGGATAAGCGTTATGTCTACATTACAAGATATTGTGGATGTTATAAAGTAAGATGACGATATCGATCATCATCAGTGAGGTAATAATGCTAGATATCGATATAATTGGGTATCGATATAAATCAAATCTACTCCTATATTAAATCACTAGCTTTCAAACGCGACTTCTTACGCAGTGATGGCAAAGTATTTTAATAATGTTGTTTTTTTATAATAAACACATTCAGGTTAATCCCAGTATTTTCCTTGATAATATGTATCGAAAATTTTAACTTTCGAATCGTGAAATCCACAGCACCATCGCATCATTAGTCGCTGCGTATAAATATCGTTCTGGTTGAAATCGGGTTTTTCCGGGATTAAAATTGTTGTAGTATTTCGCACAAATATTGGCTTCGGCTGGGATTTGTAGTAAGAACCCATGGCATGGCAGTCAGGTCCCCTAACCACTAAACTACGCAGTAATTTTTTGAGTCATAGTAAGCTTTCGAATAGTCTAAGCCCTGTTCCAATCGGCTCAGTAGTTTTCGCATAAAAACCCCGTACTGATCAATCACGATGTTCTTTGAAAAATTAAATCCGCATCAAAATCTGTTTAGTACTTTTCGCATGATACCTGATCATTCATCAGGCATCATGAAGACAAACTAAAAAAAATTAAAAAATCGTTCAGAGTTTGGCTTAAGTCTGTTTTGGATTATGTTTAATGTAGTATAGATGTTGTTTTTTAATAAATAAATTCGTAAAAACAAGTAAAAACTTAATAAAATGTTTCGAAGTATTTAAATTTAGAATTGTAAAATTTGAGTACAATCGCATCATTACTCATTGCGTGTGAATCCCGTTCTGGTCGATCTTTTTCTGGGAATAAAATTATAAAAGTTGGTTATTTGAGTGTTCAAACAGTGTAAACCTTGTTCCAGTCGGCTCAGTAGTTTTTGCATAAACCCTAGTACTGATCTGTATTTTTCCGGTATAAAAGCGTTCCAGTTTTTTAAGTAAAATCATAAACCATCGCCAATTAAAAACCGCATGATGCCTAAAGAAACGAATTGTTTATTGGTTATATTTTTTTTATTAAGTTTGGAATTACTGGAGATTTTCTTTTATTTTATAATAGAATAGATCACATTCACAGTAAAATAATATTTGAATCATACTGAACGTTTAAAAATTTACTGCTGTACGTAAGTCCAATTAAGAGAGATTAGAATAGAAGAAAAAATACGTCACAACACTATAAGATATATTAAAGTGGATAACGAGCAATTCAATTTTCGATCCGAATAATCGTGCATCCATCAAGTGCATCGAATACGTAGCACATTTTAGGTAACCTCAACTGCTCTTCCAACCCTTACAGCACAGGGACACTTTACTTCGATTACGCAAAGGCGTTTGACAAAGTATGACACAACGGTTTAATTTACAAGTGGTTAATGTATTATTATTACAATCTCAAAGTCTCCGACAGACTCATTCACATCTTATCTCTCCTAGAAAAATCCCGTGTGATGTGTATGCGGTAAAGACGCTCTTCGAGTCGCCCTCTCAAAGCAGGAGTTCCTCAAGGCCCTTGCCTCTCCACAATTCTTTTCTCACTTTCATGTGTGCAATTTTTTGTGATACTCCAAAAGAGACACAATACAATGCCCCGCTTTTCGAAGATGACATGAAACAACTGAAATAAATTCCTTGACTTTCACATTATTGAGAATAAGAAGCAAGGTGAAACGTTTAGTAATGTTTTTATAGAAAGGAGAACAAACGAGTAAGTAGCTGACCTGATGGTAAGTGATTACCCTCGCCAGCTTACCTATACCTCAGAGGAGAGCTGCAAATGCGTTGCCGCTCTTTAAGGATAATTGGGGGATGAGAGAGATGATGAGAAGTGGGGATGGTGAAGGGGGGAGTGGGCCGTGGTTTCCTCACTCACCGAACGAAACGCAGAAGCGCAAAATGCATCTACTTCACGCTGGTATTCTGCCAGGTACTACTTAGCCTTGCCAAGCCATTGGAGCAGCACCAAAAACTTGGCTCTACCACCGGGAAAAGTATCCACAAACAGTTATTGTAAAATACCAACAATTGAAGACTACTTTAAAGACATGTCCCTATTTTAAAATGGCCACTGAACACGAAAAAGGTACTGTCCTAAAGAACGAAACTGTGTGACACCGTCGCCCGCGCAACACATTCGACCTTGACCAGGACGACATCACATCGTACGGCTAAGCATCCGATCCAAACCAGGTCAATTCATTTCAAACTAATACTGAATACTCCGCTAGCAGTAAAGACACAATTTCCGCCGCCTTACACAATTTACTCCCGTGTATATAAGATACTCTCGCATACCAGAGCGGTTGTCACCGCCTGGAAAAATCCCACAACTCGATCACCAGAGACGAGGTTCGAACCTCTCCTAGGCCTTCCATAGATCGCTTATCAAATAAAGATAAGCGATAAGACAAAGACTACTTTAAATAAACGCGTACGGCCTTATGGATGCAAGAACATAATCCGATGAAGCTGTATAAGCCAAAATGGCTAAGCACTTACTTCACCGAAACTAAACGAATCTCATGCCTCATGTCAGATGGGACCGATGACGTACAGCGTCTAAGTTCCGATATGTCTGATAACGCAAGCGCCATCGGCTTTAACGTGGAGGTTATGGCAACTCCAACCATTGGAAGAGGCCTATATCCAAAAGTGGACTATAGAGTCTGTAAAAAAGGAACATTTATTTATATTTGTATGTATTTGAATATTCAAAATTAACACTTAATTTTCATACGACGTTAACTTAATTTTGTTCGAGTCTCAGTTATATTAAAATAGACTAGCTTGTATTTTCCAAGGTCGCGCAAAATATACAATCTTTAAGTAACTTTCCGACGATTTTCTCAAATATCGTTTAGCTTTTACACACGAACAGTGCTGGAAACCGACTGTTGTTGAAGTATGCAAATATGACACAAACATTTAACAGCATAATTAAAAATAAAACGCAATCGGGTTATTAAAGCTTGTTATTACAGTCACGTCTTATTATAACTTTGACTTCATTCTTCCTAACATTATTTTTTATTATACAAAGATTTAACGTTATATTTCATACTGTGATAAAGTTTTGTTATTCTGTTACTCGTGACGGTTAAAAAATAAGAAACGATTTAACATTTTTCTACATTCATAAAGGTACATTGTACTTCAAGGTTAAAAATTAACCAAAATTACAGTCTAAAAATTCTAACCACCTTCCGCAATATTTCATTCGAAATGGGTTTCGCCGGTTTAATGAATTGTGTATTAAAGAAATAGACTGGCAGATACATTAATTTTAAATACTGCTTTTGTGTATTCATATCATAACCATAAGAGTTAAGGAAAAGGCATAACAGATAGATAAAGTTGAAGGAAAAGATATGACCTATTCTAATTTAAGAGTCGTACATGTCAGTTCATCGTTATTTCCTCAGTGTATGAGACATTGTTTTTACTCTAAGCCAAGTTATCGTTGCTTCCATTTACTGTTCTCTCCCTCATTGAATAAATATTAGATGCTAATTACATTAACAACGTCACTCTAATATCCACAAGGAATATACCGGGAAATTTAATTCAATTAACGATGTTTCCCTTTTGTGTTGATTATAATAGAATTAATTTATATTTAGTTACGATAACAGTGATACGTAAGTTGCTTACCCTGGCATAAAGGTGACTTTTGATTTTGAACTGATTCTTAAATTTATACAGATAATATGAATGCGATAATGTCCGATAGATAAAATATGTAAATAATAGTTTAATTTAAAATGTGTTTGCGTAAATACGTGGAATCATTATGTGTATTCTACAATGTCCTAATATAAGTACTTTAAATAAGTAGTGGTAATGATAACTTCATTACCTCCTTTCCTCACCGAAGTTATTTATGTACGAAACCATAGACTTTGCACAAAGATATAACGAGTAGTTTAAACGGAAACACAATATTTTAAAGATATTAGAAATAATTACTTTGGACATTTCTGCATGAAAAAAAAACGAGGGCGTTTCTATCGTTGTTAAGCGTGGTAGAGCCAAGCGACGGCTTTAGCTGCTACTCGAATGGGCCGGCTCGACCGGATTGATACCACGGCCTCGGAGAATACCGACGTGAAGTAGAGGCATCTTGTGCTTCTGGGTTTCGTTCGGTGAGTGAGGTAACTGTAGGCCCACATCCCCTCCCTATTCCTCTCCTCTTCCCTCCCATCTCCCAAATATCCTTCAAGACCGGCAACGCACCTGCAGCATCTATGGTGTTGCAGATGTATGTGGGCGACGGTAAGCACTTACCATCAGGTGAACCGCTTGTTCGTTTGCCATCTTTTCAATAAAAAAAAAATCATTGCTTGATAATGAATTGTTGCATATGTCGCGATTAAAACATAGTGTGGTGCTTGTGAGAGTCATAGTTGTGGTGAAGGTGTCGGTGCTCTTCTTCTCTTCGGATTAATAATATATGCCATCGTATTATGTATGCTTCGGTAATATATATGCCATTTCATTGATTTTTGTTTTTTTAATTGTGCAAAGTGATTAATAATAATAACTAATTCCAAAGTATCGGCTGATTCCTTTTAGTATCGAAAACACCATAATTTTTGTCATAATTGTGTACTAATAATGGCTCTGGGATTCTACTTGTATGAAGATCGAATAACCCTTTACTTTCAAATCCAATTTTTCTATTATTAGATGTCCGTATTTTCTAGCTATACAATGTGAAATTCCTGGAAAAAACTGTATTCCTAGTAATGACTTATGACATTCAAGGTTTTTCCAGTACTCATATTAATTTTATATTGATTAGTGTAAAGTTGTAGAGGTTGTTGGTAAATGCATTGGAATGAATTGATTACTTTATTTTTCTGTTCTATAGTTATGTTTCATTCGTGTTTTTAAAAGTTTAATTGAAATGAAAAGAGCAACAAATATTATTGAAATAACGTACATATATGGATATTCTTTAAATCACTTTTTAAATATAACCGCAATTTTCGTTATAACAGTAGCCGTTACGTAAATTACTTTTTAAAGTTATGAAAACGGAATTTATTGTACAATAATATTTTGGAAAGTTTATGAGAGATTATAGACCCTAAAATCCTTCACCCTCTGATAATTTAAAGGTACAACTTATAGTATACGATATTAGGAAGTTCTAACATGTAACTCTGAACTAATTTATAAATATTAATTTGATGTTTCGAATGTTTCTTAATTTAAATAGATTTTCATAAATTTTGCCTATCCATAATCAAATAGAAAGTTTACCTCTCGCCCGCCTTACTTATCAAACGGTCAACATCTTCTTGATAACTCTTTGGGAATAAAGTTACACGCATCTACATACATTACCCTTTTCGCTTAAGAAATTTTGGTTCAGAATAGCGTTATACGGAGATTATTTAAAAAAAAAGATGATGTCAATGAAAACTATTTGTAGTTTTACGATATTAATATTCTAAAATTTAAAATCCATAGTTTTTCAATTAAGGAAATCAAATGTTGTTTGTTTTATATATGATCCGTTTAAGATATATAATAATTGTGATATTAAAGAGAATTAAGTACAATTCTTAAATATTTATAGTTTACGTAATTTACCGAATGAAGGAACAATTTCTTTAAAGAGAGGAATTTTTTGAAAGATTATGTAACAAATGCTAATACTTCAATTAAAATATGTTGTTATTTTAGTACGAAATCTGAAATATAAAACAACCATGAGCAAATAAAACCGTTACGTATCTAGTCAGATAGCGGAATATAGCTTTATTTATATATACTTTTCTGTTGATGCTTCCTTTTGATGATTTACAACATCATCGATGTTAAGCATTTTAACAGTATAATCGTTGACATTCATAGTCAGATAGAATGGTACTATAATTACAATACCGCATAGAATCTTATGGTGTTTAACAGAAAGCGGACGAACCATCATTGAAAAGGCATGTCCAACCAATGATGAGCAGCAGCGTCTAATTAGCGAGGTATTTAGATATGATCACCGACCTGCTCGTCTAATGACATGAATATGACTAATCCTCTCACTAGTCTAGATTCATGAAAACCTAGTTCTAGTAGTGAAATATTAACATGTTGCTAAAGAAGAAGAAAATGACGACAAACAACCAATGTCTGAATAGGCTGACACATGAAGTAATGTTAAAAACGCTGTTTGTAGATCAATCTAAGATCACCAACCTGACTTTCGAGCACGGCAATTTTGATAAAAATTTTCAATGTCTAAACAGCAACAGCAGAAAACTTTTGTTAATGTTGCAGTTGATAATAATGAAGTATTCCCGTAACACAGCCATATGACCTTTGTGCAGTAGTGCTACTGAAAGATAATTCATAGTCACATGATAATCATTATACATCCGCGAAATACGTTCTACAGACTTTTACTTTTTCATTAGTATCATTTATGCAACTCTTACATCAAGAAAGTGTCAACAAAGCCCTACTTTGCATCTCTCAGAAGATCTTGGAGAATTGATCATAGGCACTTACTACGTTGGGCAGGCGGTTTGTCACATAACTAAAATAATCTATATTTTTCGCCGTGCCTTTTATCGCCTTTTTATTCTATTCAAAATATAATACGATTAGGATACTCGATTATCTAGCAAGCAAAACATACTAAAACAAGTGTATGTTATTGTAACCAATAAATGAGTTAAGTGAACTTAAACTATTGGGAATCAAGTAACCCGCATAAGTGTAACCAAAAAATTGATTTTAATAGACATGAGTTTCAAATCCAAAATAACTTATATGATCTTTCTTTATTATTATTCAGATGTTTTGAATATTTTATTAGTGTGTTTAAAATAATGTGATTACACAAATTAATTATAGTAGATATCTCATCTTATTGATTACGTTTAAAATATATTTATTGTGGAAACATAGATGTGGATTATAAAAGAAGATCAAGAAGGAGAATAAGCAGGCAAAACAACAGCAAACCCTGGTATATAATTAAAATATTAGCCACATTAGGACATGGGTTCGGCATGTTAAGCGTGAATAGTCCGCCTTTAATTAGTCATGTAGGCTTATTTGCCAGAAATCAGACTAAAACATTGTTTGGCATTTAGAGAAGAATCTAATATATTCCTCCTTTCCACCTAAATGTATACAACCCTATTGATTGTGAATTAACATCTACCATAACAATTATAAATAACACGACGCTTATTAAATATTATGTTTGAACATCTACTCTCGCGTACCAGCGTTTACATATTGTCTAGTTCGTCGTGTAATTTATTTGAAGCTTGATATACATCAACTAACTTCAATTGCTGTATATTAACGGCCAAAGAATATGTTACCCCCTGATTTTCCATGGGTGTATAAAGAGAGCCTTGGAAATAACATGAAAAATTTCAAAGAGCGAATTCAGCCACGGTGCTTGTCAATCGTCTCGTTAAATCTCCAGGAAAGGCAAATGTCAACATGCCATGTTTGAGTATGTTGGATTAAGCATGTTCTGAGTTATCTTTCGAGAATGTTACGACTCCGCATAAATACAGATAAAACTTCCGGGTGTTAGTCAAATTTCAAAGTAGACTTGGTAATCATCAAAATATTTTTTATTTGCAAATAGAGCACCTTAAGTTCATTTATAGAGAACAATACACTCATTACTAAATGTTTATGTATGCATTGTAAAAAGTTCTTGGAAGTTTATAAAATTTATTCACTACGTGATATATGTAAACGTATTACAAGGAATATTATACATACGTATACGTAACAATTTCAGCTCACCATGCATTAAATAAACAATACAGAATTAATACTTGTATCACATTTCATTAAAATATTCTGAAATCCCCGCCACGTATGATAATGTAAAAACAATCAAATGCACTAAACCACATCGCAAATGACATCACAGACTTACCAAAAGACAGGAATAAAAACACTGAGTACTTGATTAAACGCACAATTTTCGTAACCATTTACATTTAACGCAATCCACACACGTGCCAATTCATATCGTGGTATAACAAAGACTAAGAGGATGTTATGAGAATATTAAGCCAGCGGTAAGGGCTAATAATGATGCCCTCGGCTATGAGCAATTACGTCTAATTGTATTGACCTAAGCTAACCCTCTCGATCTAATTTGGACGCATGATGCATCCATTGACTTTACGCTTTAGAAATTAGTACGTCAAAACGCGGTTTTCGGCTTTGATTTTTATTCGATTTTAGTAGTTTTTATCCGAAAAAAAAAAATACAATAGTTATGTTCGTGTTGCGGACGATAGTGAAGCGGGGTACAAAATTTAGTATATGAATGAAACTGATGATTGTAGTATGGCGGCGGCATCAGAGCATTTATCGCTGTATCTCGTTTCGTGGAAGACGTAATAATTGCATCATCTTATAAAAATACAGCACATTACTAATTGTTTTTTTTTTGATCCATGGTCATAATGTTCGGGGTAAAATTCGTATATAATAGTTTCATTTCAAATGTTTTTTTTTTTTTATATAGAAGAAGGGGCAAACGAGCGTGCGGCTCACCTGATGGTAAGTGATCATCGACGCCCACGAACATCCACAACACCAGAGGAGCTACAGATGCGCTGCAGGCCTTTAAATGTGTAATGTTCGCTTACTGTAGGTAATCGAAATATTTACCCTCATTATTAATACATTTGTTCCGTCACGAGGGAAGGTCTTTTATGCCTTTGCGATAGAACTCTGGGGATCGGGACTCTGCAAAGTCTATGAAGACATTTTGTACAGATCCCCAGGATATAGCGAGTACAGATGACGGCATATGGTTTCAATCCGCAGGTCTTGTAATGTCAAAACGGTTTCACAGAGCAATGATGGCAAAGATCGATTGGCGAGTCGGGGTTGTTTCTCTGAGAGTTTCGCCATAATTATTCGAAGTTCTTTACAATAAACATCCACTGTTATTGTTACAACAGATCTTAAAAAGTTTTAGTTAATTACACCATGATTTACTACACAGTTTTACATACGTCGTAGTTATTCTTCAGCACCTTGCACCCCCGGTGGATCTGGTATATGGCTCCGACGCCGGCCACATTTTGGCTGCGAAAAGTCGCGAGAACGGCTCATCTTAATCATCGTAATACCGACACACCCCTGCCCCCGCAGCCCCACCACGGCCGCATCAGCGGTGCGGCTCCCGCGAAAGTCGCGGAGGATAGGGAGAATGGCGAAACCCAATACCAAAACTACACTTCCTCCGGGAGTGCAACTCGGCTGTGGAGGGCAAGGAGAGCGGTGCTAACCTAATACTCCCCCACATTCCACTAACACCCATCCGAAGTGGACTCGACAATCTGCGACTCGGAGCGGCCACCTCGGGCCAGCCATCTCCGCAAATACAGGCCGGCCATGTAGGTTCCTCTCCGTTCACCGTGGGAGACCAACCCACGGTTACTAAACCCCCCGCGACAAGGCGGAAACCCATTGGTGGGGGGTTGTTAGACTTATCCGTTCCTAACGCAGCATTGATATTGCTAGCTGTCTCTGCTGCGTTAGAAACACGTCGGAACTCGCATTCGAAAATTACGCTACATTTAAGGTATTTCTGTTTAATTTAAACACTGAATGATATGTTAAAACAATAAAAGTAATTTTATAGATGTTGGACAAATTCGTTTGCACAATTCCACAAGAAAAAAAAAAGTTATATATTATTCATCCGGAAATGTGCAAAGTTATTTTTCCAACATCTTTAAAATTATGATTCTATTAACTAAATTGAAAATCGAACGACAGAGTGTCATAAATTTCTTCAAATAAGAATATTAAGGTTCTAGTGTAAAAAAAAGTTTAATCACGAATCTTGTACCATGCCAGTTTACTTTTAATTCAAAGTATCCACTCTATTAAAACGGCAACTTCATTCTTTAACTCCTATTATTAATTTATAATCTGAATGTTTTTTCTATACATTTTTGTTAAAAGGAAAGAGAAAGATTGCCATAAACGTTTGTAGGAACATAATCCAATGTAATTATGAATTGTGACCGTAAAAAAGAGTTTAATATATATTTGTGATATTTTTTTATTGAGGCGAGCTTTTACGCCTTTTGTTCATTTATAACCTTTTGTTATTTGCAGTTATTCCAATCATAGTTTTTCCTTCGATTTCATCAAGTTACCGTAGAATGAATATCATCAGGAAACTAGAACAAATATACTAATGACATTTCCCACAGCTCGTTCGTGTCCGGTTCAATTTAAAACTTCTACGGGACTTTGATTTAAAATTATTTTAATATTTATAAACATCGATTGATTCAATAAAGTGGAAAGTTGTTTTTCTGTATTATTATAAAATCTATGTATTGTAAGTAAGTAAGTGATTGTAGCGCATCGTCCCCATTGCATATCGCTTTAGAGCCAAGCGGCGGCATTGCTGCTGCTCCAATGCGCCGGCTTGACCGCGATACTATCACGGCCTCGCAGAATACCGGCGTGAAGTATAGGCATCTTGTATTTCTGCGTTTCGTTCGGTGAGTACCTCACTCACCGAACGAAACACCGGACGTCCACTCCCTTTCCCCCTCCCCATCCCTCTCCTCATCCTCCCTTCCATCTCCCAAATACCCTTAAAGGCCGGCAACGCACCCCCAGAACCTCTAGTGTTGCAGATGTACGTGGGTGACGATAATCACTTACCGTCAGGTGAACCGATTGCACGTTTGCCGCCTTTCCCATAAAAAAATAAACAGAACTGAAATAGGTAAAATTTTAATGCTTTAACGTTAAAACTTCCATTGGTTTTGTACACGATAGCCACTTTATTTTGAGGTCTTGTCTCGACCGGTTGAAATCTTATTCAGTATTTAATTTAGAAATTCTCGTCTATAATAGGGACTGGGTCGCCGACTTAATGGGTGTAGAAGCTTAATTAGAAAATTCGCTTTAAAGTCTCGCCATTTATGAACACTAGTTTCCATAAATTAGCTCTGCCGTTCCAAGCAGTTGGAAACTCCAGATGACTCCGGAAATTGTTTCATGATTGGCATTCTGCCTTAAGCAAAGAACTTACTAATAGGTTTTAAAGAACAAAAAGTGATGGAAACAATAAAGTTTAAAGACTGCTGAAGAAGAAAAAATTACCAAAAGAGGCTTAATATAATATTTACAAGTGTAACTAGTATCGCTGGTTCGAACACTAAGATGGCGACTGGCTTACCACCTGTCACGTTGTCCCTAATAATCTCTAGTGGCAAGTGGGTTGAAATGACTTCAAAATGTCCTTCAAATGTCTAGACCTAGCTTATCTAAACTAGCTTTTTTTAATATTAATCTGAAGTTCGCATGGTGGTGCCGTAATCTACGACTCTGTCTCTATTCGTATACGGCATATAACTGTGATGTTTAAGTTAACTAAAACCAAGTCAAAAATGTACATGAAAATGTCTTAGAAGCAGAATATTTAACTTCAATATAAAAGTAAAAAGATAAAGTAAAGCGGCTTGTAAATGCACACCAAAGGCCTCCAATATTCGAGAGTTTTGGAGCCGGGAAGAGTTCGCGATTGTACTCTAGTGTGAGTTGCTGGACTTTCTCATGATCACAAAACAAAATTGTTGTATTATTTCTCTGACACTTCGGTTACCTCACAATATTTTCCTTCGCCGCCAAGGAAAAATTCAGCACTCAAAATTGCTATTAACAAATTCAGTCCTCAAAAATCAAACCCAGACCGTTCGCGTAATACTAAATCAATATCAAATATACCAACTATAAATATCTAGACTACTTAATTGAAGCAGATTCCATGGTACAAGGCGTCTAATACTGCTATCGCCAAGCTGCATGAAAAGCATGGCGATTAAAGCATGTCCTCATTCGGAGAGGATTATTCTACAACGAATGATTACTTAGATACAGCTGAAGAAGAATAAAAAGATGTGTAAACCTTAACAATAGACGCTTAATGTAATATTTAAAAGTTCTGTTTATTCTTGTATAAAATGTATTAAAACTGTTTGCAGTTCTTTAATGATAACTCCAGTGGTAGAGTATAGACTAAGCAAACAATTTTTATACAAAAGCACCCTACAGTGTATACGGAATGATAAATGTAGTCGACTTAGTATGAAAGGACTCTTGTTTCTTTCGTCGCGCTCATTTCTGATATAATGTACATATTACCTAAGCGACTTGCTTATCTCATGAGAGGAGCCAAAGTTAAGATTAAAATGTTCATAGAACCGGTAATAAATAATCGGTTTGTAACTTCAATCATCATTTATATATTTCAGCCTGTCATAAGTCCACTGCAGAACATAGGCCTCCCTCAAAGTTTGCCCATTGCGGAGCATGGTTCTGAGCCACCTTCCATCGACATCCTGCATCATTGTGCTGGTTGTCACTCCATCTTATAGGGGGTCGCTCTACACTCCCTTTGCCTGTTTGTAGTTGCTACTCGAGAACCTTTCTTCCGCAAAGGTTGTCAGTTATGCAAACTATTTGGCACTTTTGCCAGAGGCCCATTGCCACTTCAGCTTGCTGATCCTGACGGCTATGTCGGTTACCCTGGTTAAAATACCCTGCGGATATTTTCGCAAATTTAGATACATAGATTATTTCAATACTTATTAGTATATATTACAGTATTTATCGCCTCATTCCCGGGCTGAAGAGCATCTGCAGATGCTAAAGTTCCTATCTCAGGTATCTTAATCAGCCAACAACAAGTTAACTGATCTACAACGACCTCTCCCAATCGCCGCGCTGAATGTCAATATTACCCATAACTCCACAAAACAATCCCTTTTTTTTAAACGAGGAAAATTTCTTAACGCGTTCTCTCTCCCGGCCGCGCGGATGCAGGGATAGCTTATGTTGGGGAAACCCACGGTATTCCACCACCGGTGCATATCGGGAGGAACGCGGAAATGATTTCGCAAACATCCGCGGCCTTACTAGGCCCTGGGGACCGCAATAATACACTTCCTCGTCATTTTCTTTCAGGCAAGGCATACCGAAGCCCACACGGCCACCAATGCAATGTGCAAAACGTTAATTTTAACGTATGTTAACAGATTATTCGGGTATTTATAAATTTGGATGATTAGATTTGATTTGATGGACATAATGCGCAAAAGTCCGTCTTTGATTGCTTTATAGAAAATTTTCAAACACTAGTTAAAACGATATTATATAGCTGTATTTAATTTTTTTTTAAGTCTGTAGAGATAAACGAGTTTAGCATATTTTATTTGATTTCTTCACGCACTGCTGGTCATAATGTAAAGCAAACTATTTGAACTTACAGAATATTCACATGCATAGTGTAACCTAATAACAGACGCCCCGCAGCTAACATATCTCCAGCTTTATTTAAACACTCCATTGTCACAGTGGAAAAGCAAATACTAGTGTTTCACTGCGCATAATGCATATACTCAAATACCTATGCGTTTTCAGTTCTAGATTTGTTTGTTCTGTGACCTCGTGTATTGGCGATAGTGACTTCGTATCATAAATACTGCTTCGTCGGTCTGCATATTTTCAATCTTGCACTTTTATTTGTTTGTTCTGATAACTTTAGGAAGCTGTGAGATTTTAGTGGTCTTAGTCGACTTTTATGACACCCCTGGAAGAAATGGGAGGCATGATTATTGGATTTTGGTATTTTAATTACAAACTTTCGATCTTTTGATCTTGGACGTGGTAATGCCAAGCTATGGTTTTTGCTGCTGCTCGACTTCGCAGAATATTGGCGTGAAGTAAAGACATCTTGTACTTCTGCTTTTCGTTCGGTGAGTGAGGTAACCGGAGGCACACTCCCCCTCTCCAACCCCTATCCTCATCTTTCCTCCCAACACGCAAATGCCCTTAAAGGCCGGCACCGTACCATCCCTCTGATGTTGCAGATGTACGAGGGCGAAGATAATCACTTACCATCAGTTGAGCCGCTTGCTCTTTTTCCTACATTCCCATAAAAAAACGATCTTCCTCCTTGTTTAGGAGCCGTCTGGGTACGTACCACGTTCTTACCTATTTTTTCTGGGAATCAGTAATACAAACACCGTTGTGTTCAGGTCGAAAGATCCAGTATAATTACAGGCTGTAAGGCATTCCATCTTAGTCCTCAGGGGTAAAGATACATCTTTAAACTCCTTCGATTGAAGTCATTAGGTGTCCATGGGCTACATTAGCCACTTTTCATCAGGTGGAATGTTAGCTCGTGTGTCAACAAAAAAATTAGAGTACTATTACTTGACTAAAACCCCACCTGGTTTTAAGTGATGAAGTCTTTGGTGGGCAGCGCTCTAACTTACTAAGAGTCAATTGGACGGAAAGACTGACTTAGGCAAGTTGTTGTAATTCTTTGGAAAGGTACGTCTATAAAAATGACGCGAAGCGAGAAGCTTCGGCAGAATTCTGATTCATTCAGTTTAGTTTAAAAAACAAACTAGCGAATCCGATTGACAATTTATCTTACCTTAGACGTCGAATACTTAAACACGAGTAAAGTATTAAAGTAGCAACCTGTATTTGCCCAGAACTGGGCAAAGACAAATATTCCTTCACCATTAAGCACGTGGTAAATTTGATTGCAATTTACTATTTTAGTAATACCGACGTCGCAGATCGAATCATGGTCATACGCGTAATATGAAAATAAAAGCGAGACCCCAGCCCATGCAATGCAATACTATGACTCTATATTTATTTTTGGGGTTAGCAGCCTCGAGGGAAGCCGGGTAGGTCAATTTGGTTAATAAATATTAGTCCTCTGTGAATATGACGTAAAGGTAAATATGTTTCGTTCTTTATTTCTTTTAAACGACAAATTAACATACGTGCTATGCTCTTTAGTGGTTAAAGAATTACACTACCGTCTGTTTCTGGGAAAATGTAACCACAATGAAACATGGGGTGCAAATCGAAGAACTAATATGGCCTTTTGAAAAATAACGAATTAATAAATTAATTAGCGGGTTTTTTAACAAATGCAATGCCATTTTTGAAGATTCCATTGCCCACATATTACATCATACACCTATAGACAGAATAAAAAAAGAAGCGTAATAAATTAACTCTTTCTATAATTCTTACACAGCATAAGTGAAATAATAAAACAAGCAGGTGCTACGCAGATCTTGCGTGTGCATGTGGTTGAAGGTTAATTGTCAATTAATGGGTCAAAGACACTTTACTCGTCAATTGGTGCTAAGTGATAAAAATCAAGAATGTTGTCGCGTGAATGCATAACTTACAATATACGAGTACATTGTAGCAATTGAGTTTGAACATAAAGAAAAAAAAACCTACCTTATTTATGAACAATTTTACAATAATAGAAATTTAGGTTTTAGTTGTTCGCATTGCTTTGATCCTTAATGTAAGTCCGAAAACTAGGAACATCTATCAATTGCAGACTTTGGACATGTCATTCTCAATTCAAAAACCTTGCAGCGGCGTCGTGTTGGATCGTCCACTTCCGTCTGATATAGTTAACAACATAGATAGCCGCCATATGTGTCATACTAAAGAATTAGAGACGTTGGCGGGTGCTATGTTATTTTTTTTATTATGAGAAAGGCGTTTTACGCTGATTACCGTCGCAAACGTACATCTGCAACACCAGAGGAGCTGCAAGTGCGTTCCCGGTATTTAAGGGTATTTGGGAGATGGGAGGGACGATAAGGAGATGACGGAACGAAACGCAGAAGCACAGGATGGCTCTACTTCACGCCGGTATTCTGTGAGGTCGTGGTACCAATCCGGACGAGAAGGCCCATTCGAGCAGCAGAAAAAGCCGCTGCTTGGCTCTGCCCCTTTTGGAAAACGTTGCAGGTTTCTTTAATATATACTCTTTTACCCTCGACATTACGATATAAAATTTAGGCCATTCCTAGAATCCACACCCCGAATATCAATTTAATAATTTCAGTAGCTTAGTGAAAAGACAGGGGTGTACCATAGTTACAAAACCTAGGTGTACTAAAAAATACTATTATACACTAATTAGGAAACCTTATTGTCTGAGATTTATATGTAAAAATTAGTTTATACCGTGTACCGTAGTATACCGTGGTGGCCAAGTGGTCACGGCGGTCACTTTAGTTTCAAAGAGCGCGAGTGATCTGGGTTCGATCTCCGGTGGCTGGCATTAATAAACTTGTTAATAGCAATTTAAAGTGCTGATATTTCGCGGGTATGTGAAGCCCGCGAACCCGCACTGGAGCAGCAGGGCGGGTTTCACGGCTCCAAAACCCTCTCATGTATTTGAGAAGGAAGCCTTTGCCCAGCTGTAGGCACTTACAAGCTGCTACTTTACTTCATACTTATTAAATTGGACGGTTTTTAATTGAAAACGTTCTGCTTCTGTAGCTCGTAAATAAAATTTAATTAGAAAAGTTAAGCAATCTGCAAGCTTCACTCTACCTTTGTTTAACAAGCTTGGTATTCTTTAGTCGGATAAATTGGAATTGTTAATTCCGTGCGATGCGATGCGATGCAGTGTACATTGGGAGCCGTTAATCTTGACTTCGACAGTTCTTAATTTACATTCTATTATATTAATAATACAGAGAATGGTATAATACTATTTCGCCAAGAACTTCATATCAATCAATTATTTGTATAAGATCATGAAAAAAGGTGTCAAAATTATGCAGACTATTTGTAACCTATAGTTATATTTTTAGCATCTGTAATGATTCATAGATATTCTTATGTCAAACTCGAACATTTTTTTTGTTTCTATAATGCAGCGCTCGGTACTTTACATATATTTTTTTCACGGAATAACGAAAAGTTGTTTATTTCTTAACATTAAAATATTTTTTTTTCACGTAAATTAGTAACGCATTTTGTATCATACACTAAAATGAAAAGTATATTTTTTTACCAATCATACTTTTCCCAATGAGACTGTAGTCAATCCTCTGTGAGTGATTCATACTTTTCCCAATGAGACTGTTGTCAATCCGCTGTGAGCGACTCATACTTTTCCCAATGAGACTGTAGTCAATCCTCTGTGAGCGACTCATACTTTTCCAATGAGACTGTAGTCAATCCTCTGTGAGCGACTCATACTTTTCCCAATGAGACTGTAGTCAATCCTCTGTGAGTGACTAATACTTTTCCCAATGAGACTGTAGTCAATTTTCTGTAAGCGACTGATACTTTTCCCAATGAGACTGTAGTCAATCCTCTGTGAGCGACTCATACTTTTCCCAATGATACTGTTGTCAATTCTCTGTAAGCGACTCATACTTTTCCCAATGAGACTGTAGTCAATCCTCTGTAAGCGACTCATACTTTTCCCAATGAGACTGTAGTCAATCCTCTGTGAGCGACCTTACTTTGCAATAAGGTAATTGAATATATTACTTTTGAGGTGGATATAATAATCAGCACAATATTGTTCATATAGCGGCGAGGGGTACGTAGGTTGTCAGACTGTCAATCTACCCCTGACGTGAATAAAGGTTAATTGATATTTACAGCAGTGTTTAAATTGAATTTTCTCGCTTTATGTTACATTTTTCGTGAATACTATTAACTGACTTTGTTAAATCTATATTAATAGAACAAATGAAAGAAACGTTTAATCTAGAGAAATCAATAACTACTCGACGGCTCGGTGGCGTAGTGGCGGAGCGATCAGCTGCGGCGCCGTGGGTCGCGGGTTCGATTCCCGCACGGGATTAGTATTCGTATGGACTACAGATAATAGTTCCCGGTCCGGGTGTTTGTTCATGTGAAATTCAATTCATTCCACCACAGTGCGTTTTAGTCGATGTTTACTGCCACGCACTTCGACTTTGTGGAATCAGCTGTCGCCAGCGGTATTTCCGAACAGTTACGACTTAAGGAATTTTATGAAAAGAGCTTATTCCTTCCTTAAAGGCCGGCAGCGCATCTGTAGCTCCTCTGGTGTTGTGGATGTTCGTGGGCGTCGGTGATCGCTTACCATCAGGTGAGACGCACGCTCGTTTGCCCCCTTCTTCTATAAAAAAAAACGTATGTAAACTGCCTCAGAACTAAGGTAACCGACATAGCCGTAAAGATCAGCAAGCTGAAGTGGCAACGGGCCGGCCACATAGCTCGCAGAACTGACAACCGTTGGGGAAAAAAGGTTCTCGAGTGGCAGCCACGTACAGGCAAACGCAGTGTAGGACGACCCCACAAGATGCAGTGACGACCTGCGCAGAGTTGCGGGAAGTCAATGGATGCAGGTGGCTCAGGACCGAGCTTCGTGGTAATCTTTGGGGGAGGCCTATGTTCAGCAGTGGACTTCTGATGGGCTGAAATGATGATGATGATGATGATGAAACTGCCTCCGTGACACAGGAGAAATTCCTACGGTAAAAGGTATCGTTTCTTTTCCTAACAAAAAATAAATAAATAATACACATATTAACAAGTAAGCCTTTGTAAGCATTGTTTCACGATCTTTATCGGCAATGAGCATTAGTATAGAATTAAACATTAGTATAGAAACATTGCACGAACGATATAATCTTCACTAAGAGACCCATATATGCATAATTTATTTCAATAATCGCTACATCATGTTTAGCATGCCATAAAATGTACGTTCCAAAGATTAGATCTAAACTGTCGCGTGGAAATCAACTCACAACTTGAATTTACGTGTAGTATAAATCTTAGCTGAGGAAGTTTTACGAGTTAGAAGCGCTTGCACGAAATCTCTGTACTTTGCAGGTTGTTGATTAATCATTTCATTCATGTACTGTTTTGATATTTGTTTGTAAATATATACACAATTTTTTTTTTTTTCGCACCTTTCCTTTAACTGTAGGAATTCCGCCAGTGTCGCGGAGGCAGTTTACAAATATGAATTGCACATGAACAAACACCTAGACCGGGAACAATTATTTGCAATCCATACAAATACTATTCCCGTGCGGGAATCGAACCCGCGACCCACAGCGCTGCATCTAAGCGCTTGGACACTACGCCACCTACAAAGATATGAATATCTATCAATTTTAAACAGACGTAATTTTTAAATAATATGCATATTTTATCTTTATCTGTAGCCAAGATTTATAATAATATATTGATAATGTTTGACTTATTTCGTTATATATTTATTTTGAGCGTCTAAAAATATTAATATTCGTACGAACCATTGTAAACTAAACCATAAAGCATGTATATGGAAAGGTTTATGACAAATGTCGAAAATGCATCCCCCCCCCGTCTGCATCCCCTGTTGGGGAATATACCTTTTTCCAAATGCCATCTTCGCAACGTGGTGCATCAGATGTCTCGAATACATACGAGCCAAATCCTACAGGCTTGTGATGCGGGATAGCAAAACCAGAACGAAGCTACCGGCACTGCTCATCTCTGTCCGCTAGTTCAGCGTGATGATAATAGGCAAACCTTAAAAAGGTATAGGCAAATGTTAGTACGCAGAATACCAGCGTGAAGTAGAGGCATCTTGTGGTTCTGCGTTTCGTTCGGTGAGTTAGGTAACCGGATATCCACTCTCCCTCCCAATCGCCATCTTATGACTTCTTACAGACTATCTATCCAGTTATTTTTAAACTCCAACATTTGGAATCAATTTGTTCAGACATTTCTCTATATTACTCTGACCTGGGTGGAAATTCTCCATTTTCCTTGTTAGACTGGGTTGTATTTTATACGTACGTGATAATAATTTAATACGGAAACGTTGAAAAAATTTATTTTATTGAAGCATTTTTAGAAAGCAACTTTAATTTTGAACCTTAAATTTAGTTTCTTACTTGTGCTCCTATACCAGACATGATATATGAAAAAAGGAAAGTTTAGAAAATACCTACACATATAAAAATTGTTTAATAAATACATTGAAATGTTAGAGCGTCATTGCAATATAATAATCTCGAGGGTATTTAGCAGGGATTTAAAAGTCTTTAAAGCAATATATTGTGTGGTTATATTGAAAACGAAACTGACAGTCACAATTTTTTCTTGACATTCAGTTTTAACGCGGTGATCCTTAAAGTTACAAAGAGAGAGGTGCTCTCAAGAGTACTCTTCAATTAAGAACATACATGAGTCTCGATAAGACACGCTTACGTACTTCGTTTTATTACAAGAGGGTCTTCAAATTGAAGAGACTTTTGTGAACATTTACAGTTTTTTTACGTTATGAAATTAAAAATCTTTTTCTACTATAGTAGTAACTACTACTTTACATGTAATACAACTGTAGCGGAGTATTAGGGAAATTATCATTTGGTTATACTTTTTGTTTGACTATCTGTCTGTAAGTTTATAGACATGTTTATAGGTATGGGGTTATGAGAAAAGAGCCATTGATACTGTTTGTTAATAATTATAGTAACGGAATTTAAGTGACTGGCTAACACGTTACTGTTAAAAATGGTTTAGATATAAAAGTGAACACAAGACTTAGGTATTTAACAATTTTCATATTATATTAAACATCCCAAAAGTTGGTGCCCGTCGAAAACGGTGGTTGTTGGTGAAGTCCCTCGACTGGTCCACTGCTTTCTGCGTTGATATTGAACGCGCGGGCGGCGGAAATGGACCCACACGTACCATTGGTTGCCACGACTTTGACCGAAGATTTTGAGAGAAGAATAATCAGGAGATCCGAGCTCGATCCTTTAAACCAAGGACTCGTAGGTACGAATTTTTTCATGTGATTTAAAACCATTAAAACATGTATTTTAGTTGTTTTAAATCACTGATCAGACTAAAATATATTTTTTAGTTGTTTTGAATCAGTCTAGACCTAAAATATGTATTTTAGTTGTTTTAAATCAGTCTAGAACTAAAACCAAACGTGCTTCGTAAAATGTGCATTCTCGTTCTGACCTTTTCGTCAACGATATAACGTTTTCGCAATAAACATGTAAAAAGGGATAAACACCCACGCGCAAAAGAACTCGTACCTAATGTCACCCCAACGCCGCTATTCTTTGAGTACAATTTCCATTTGTCTCCTGCAATGATATCAATACTCTAAAATCTATACTTTCGTAGACAATCAGCAGTTGTTAACGACGCAGGGGTTATTATAGTGCCGTAAATGTAAGCACAAACGCAGAGGTACTCGTTCGTCTTTAACATTCCATATCCGATGTAACGCTTATGCGATAAGATGAGAGGAAGGGTCAGATGCACTATCAGAGACACGGGACGATAATAAAACTACCAGAACCAAAATCCATAATTTGTGTTTTTACTCAGATATCGACTTCGGCTGGGATTCAAACCCAGCTCATCAGTCAGGTATGCTAACCACTAAGTTACGTGGTTATCCACTACTATATAAAATCTACCGCTAGGTAGGAAAAGAGAAATGTTTTGAGAAAAGTCTTGATTTATATTCCGATTTGTAAATTTTCCATTTGCCCTTGTAACTGGTTGGCTGAACACATTTTATACCTAGGAGCCTTAAAGGAGAATTAAAGTTGTATAGAGGTGTACATAGGTTGCACTAACTACTAACCACCTGAAAGACTGTAAGCTCGTTTGACACATCTATTTAAAAAAAAAAAACGTATCACAAAATTACAATATTAAATTACAATACTGGCATATCACCATACATTATAATATGAAACTGTATTTAAAATAAGCATTAACTTGCGGGACTCCCGCTCGCGAGTCTCTACCGATGTAGCTGTAAAGGCTGGACTGGGCCAACAGCAGATCTACCGAGGGGGTTTCAGTCGGTCCGGCGGTCGGTCCATCTTCAATGCTGACCTCGACATAACCAGTCACCGGAGATTTGTATCATTGGCTTTGGTGTCCAAAGCCAATGATACAAATCGTATATAAGTTTAAAATAACTGATTGTTTCAACAAGCCTTTTACATAGGAGATCATATTCGAGTCTCCAGATTCGGAGGATCACAACTCGACTATGGTGGCTTTCAATGATTGATTGCCGATAAAACGATTGCTCAAGTTTAAGTATTAGCATCATAAATTTAATGTACATGGTTGAGTTGCAAAGAACAAAAGTGAAAATAAATTTGTCAATATCACATTCTCTTAATTACAAATTATTACAAAACCCCATTGTCTTGGCGGGACCATTGATTAACTTTGAATTTGTCTTTGTGATCTTATTGTTGACGTTCATTTAACAATAGTAGAGCCAATCAGCTAAGTTTATCTGCAAAAGTTAGATAAACTTAATTTGTGACAATACTTGATGTAACTCGTATTTAATCCATTTTGTTCTATGAAGGATCCCTAATGAATTAAAAAAAAAAGTAAATCTAACGCTGTAGAGTATAGTGGCTATTAGCTAATGGAATAAGACGACTGTAGTGAGTAGGCTCAGAATTCAAATGTCCGAGAAGTAAAATTATGTTCTTTTTTGAGGATCTGTCGCTTTTATTATGGCAGATAATAATAAAAAAAATATTGTGTTTTCTTTTCAACGTTTCTTTGTTTTTCTCTATCGTTAAAACGTTAAAAATATAAACCGGCCAAGTGTGCGATGGGCACGTGCAAAGGATCCCGAACTGAATGAAAGAAATCAGTTTTGTTAGTAAATACATAACACAGAAAAAAGGTTCTCGAGTGGCAGCCACGTACGGGCAAACGCAGTGTAGGACGACCCCCCGCAAGATGGAGTGACGACCTGCGCAGTGTTGCGGGAAGTCGATGGATGCAGGTGGCTCAGGACCGAGCTTCGTGGCAATCTTTGGGCCTATGTTCAGCAGTGGACTTCTAATAGGCCGAAATGATGATGATGATGATGATGACAGATATATTATGTGACTGTACGGAACCGCCGTACCGGCGAGTTTGACTTGCACTTGGCCGGTTTTTTCTTCTGATAAAAAATAAATTCTCCGCTAATATCAATCCTTTATTTTGTGACAGAAAGCGTATTTTGAACGAAATAAATTTTCGGTATGTCAACTACTGCTCTATTCCTCCTGAATACGTAGGCGTGATGTTAACCCGACAAAGTTTGATCCAAAATCCATTAGCTAGTTTTTGCGTGATACTCGAAAAAATTAACAGACATGGATAAAAAGTTTGAAACATTCTCAAAAGCTAATTTTTTACTATTTAGTTAATATAAATGTAACGGGTTAATAACAAAATCGAAACGTATTCTATATATACCATGGAATACTCATTATAATTTAGGAGTTAATATTTGTTTTATCCGTTATCGCCCTGTGGAAGCGGCGTAAGAATTTGCCATCCCCTTTCTTTGCGTGGGTATTGTAAGAGACGACTAAGGAAAAGTCTTGTAAGTCTCAATGGCTACCAACAGATGGCGGTATAAGCATAGGAGTACCAGTCTAAGGAGCGAGGTGTGATACTGCAATCGCCAATTCGCATGCCGAGCGTGTTGATTGCAAATCAGCATCGGTCACTGGGAAAGCCTTATATCCTGTAGTGAACTACATTTACAGGTTGGTAAGGATAGATGAGAGTCGTGGTAGCCTAGTGGTCAGGGCGCACACTTTAGTCTCATAGAGCGCGAGCGACCTGGAATCGATCCCCGGTGGTCGGCACCACTGAAAACTGTTAAGAGCAATTTTAAGTGCTGTATTTAACACGTGCTTGGCGGTGAAGGAAAACATCGTGAGGAACTTTTTTTTTTTTTTTTCTTCCCTTCCCTTCGTGGCTCCAAAACCCTCTCAGATATTTGAGAAGGAGGCCTTTGCCCTGCAGTGGGCTCTTACAGGCTGCTAATTTACACTAAGGTAAGATGTTTTTTTTACCGTTGCCCACATACATCTGCAACACCATAGATGTTCCAGGTGCGTTGCCGGTCTTTAAAGATATTTGGGAGATGGGAGGGAATAGGGAGAGAATGTGGGCCTCCGGTTACCTCAGTCACCGAACAAAACGCGGAAGCAGAAGATGCCTCTACTTCACGCCGGATGATGTTTTCATTTATTACCCTAATATGGGTTGAATGAAAAAAAAATTTGTATTTTGTCTAACTAGTATTTCATGTTACGTTTCTAAAATGCATTTCATGCATGCTAAATGGAGTGGAGGTCTGGAAAATTTGTTAGCTGGAACAACATTTTGGTTATTCCCGCAGCGTAACCAATTTTATACTCGCCTGGTTTTGGTCGGTCGGACTTTGTTATGTTCCGCTATTAAACTTTGTGTACGTGCAATAAAAAATTCAAATAATAAATTCTTACGTTTTATCAAGTTCTTTTTTACTACCCGTAGACTTTTTATCACGAACACTTCTATGGTCTTGCTCATAATAGAGCAACTAAAAGTGAAAATCGAAATAAATTAATTAATTAGATTTTCCTAAATTAAGCATAATTTAGAGCCGTGGTAGGCTCTACCACCAGCGTCAAGGCGCTTGTTTTAGCTTTGCTTTCTGCACGATTGACCTGGGTTCGATCTCCGGCGCCGCCGCCATTAATATTGTTAACAGCAATTTTAAGTGCTTATTTACCACGTGCTCGGCGTTGAAAGAAAACATCTGGAGGATGAGGACACATGCATGTCCGAGAAATATTATTCCGAGGACAATTGAAATCCGCCAACCCGCATTGGAGCAGCGTGGTGAACCCTTCCTGCCTCCAAAACCCTCTCAGATATTTAAGAAGGAGGTATTTTCCCAGCAGTGGGCATTAACAGGCTGCTATGCTGCTAAGTGTAACATGCTTTAGATTTTCACGACGGTCCGATAGCCTAGTTTGGTAGTGACTCTGCTATTTTATGAAAACAAACCGTTATACCCGAGTCCGAGACGCTTATTACATACTGGCATATCAGCTTATCTCCACCCGCCGCCCACAGTGTGTGTAGACCATAGAAAACAATTACCGGAAAAAGTTGAGTAGAAGTATTATCATAACAACAGCTCCATTCCATCTGATCGTATGCCTTCGGTTCAGTTTCTTCCTTCCTCAGTTTTCGGTTCGTTCCTTCATCGGTTTTCGGTTCAGAAAAACAATCAAGAGTGGCGTGTTCTATTTGTGTAATGAAATTACATCGAAAAATCATAGTTTACGAGTAACTAATTTTACACAGAACTGACCTACTTTTTTGCTCACATCGTTGTGCGAATACGTTTTTTTCTTCGGTAGAATTACATTTGAGAGAGAATACCCCCTTCAAAACGATGCACAATACCCTTCACTCCCCACAATTTTCAGTGTTTTGCCTAGTAACTTGAATTGACGTTTGTGAAATGAAGATTATTTCTTTATTTATTCTTTGTTGTTCACAGCTGTTGTTGGCCTGGTGTACTTTACAGCATAGATGGTAAAACTGGTGAGCAGGTGATCGCAAGTGAAAGTAATAGAAGAGCAACGACGTTGCATAGTTGGCACGATGCTCAGCGTAACGTTGCGATGCTGGATGCTGCTGTGTTCTGCTCTGACCCCTGTTAACGAAACGGACTTCCGACATCTAGAGGGGGACTTGCGGCTACGCAAGGGCCCCTCATAAGGAGGTACGAGACTTCGGCTCGGGTTACCTTTGATAAGAGGCCGTGTCCGAAAATAAAACGGTATGATTTTATAGGTAAATAATCACACAAAATATTAATGACACTCTTTTGTAACATGATTGATTGCATGCACTTACCCAGACGGCTCCTAGGCAGTAAAAGAGCTTAACACTAAGTAAAACATAGTATGGTTTCAGGCTCATTACATAGTTATGAAAGCCAGTATACGGCAGGCAATATCTTAAAACCTATAACGTTTTCTAAACACGTTGGTAATATATAAGCCGGTGTAAATGAAATGGCCTAGTGAAAACCACTGGCTATCAATCTAAAACTCCCCTTGGAAAAGGGGGTCGCTGATAGCAAATGGACCTTGGTAATAGTTTCCAGTTAATAATGACTCTTTCCTTCACTGTTGCAGGAAATGTTCTTTCAGACAGAGGATGTTATTTAATGTCCCATATCGGTCATTACAGGGCCACGAAAACGTCAGCGTTTTTTTTTTGTTTTCGGAATGTAACATAAAAATGTTGTTTTTGTCCGTTAGTCCACTTACAAATTTGTGAAAAACAGCATATCGGATTTTTATTCACCTTTCATAAGGTAGCTACTTAAAATATAGCTTTTTAAAGTAAAGTAGCTTCATATTTTTCTTTATTAAAAAAATATGTTTTGGAATTAAACAATTTTTTACGGATTTCATCGCGTTTAATTATGTGTTATCGGACCAAAAATTAACGAAAATATATTTTTTTTTTAATAAATAAAGGCTGAAGGTAGCTCGCGTTAACTAGACATTCAGACGTCAGAATGTCTAACACCTCAGTCCCTACGTGACCACGGTTGCTGTAAACCAATCGAAACGTCGGGAATATAAAAACATAGTTAAACACTATAAAATCCGTAAATAATAGTTTCATTTCAAATGTGTAGTGTTCGCGTAAATAGGGGAAAACATTAATAGATATCTTTTATATATATATAGGATAGGGAAGACGTTTGGGAAGGAGGGGAGGGTGCCTCCGGTTGCCTCACTCACCGGAAAAAAAGGTAGAAGCACAAGATGTGCTACTTCTCTACTTCACGCTAGTATTCTAGTAGGTCGTGGTACTAAACGGGTCGTGCCGGTTCTTGCAACAGCTAAAGCCACCATTTGACTTACATTATATTATCACAAAGACAAAAAGAAGAACAACTGTGTGTACTCATTTTACAAAAGGGGCCTTATCGCTGATCAGCGATCACTACCAAACCTTTGCATAAAGAGATTTACATAAAAAAATAGAATTTACTGTCAGTGTTAAAAAATAATTATTAAAAATATATTCTCAGTCCAACAGTCTTCAAACTATTCTCGCAAAGTTCAAATAAAAGCTGAGTCCGAGCAATCGGCGTGACTGCTGAACGATGGCGAAGCTCTACGTTATGTGAGCCATTAGACACGAAGTCTAGCTGGCAGTGTGTCACTATTGGAAGACCGCTTAGTGGAAACGATCGTCGTATATTGGCGAAGTTTGCGTCACGTGCGTTCGCCATACGGCCCGGAGACTTATTACTACTACACTACCCTTCGTTATCATCTGACTTGGTACTAATAGCATTATCCTACAAAGATATTAACTTTTACACGCGGCTTCACTCGTTCGAAATCAGGTTAGGGTCAGGTTAATCAGGTCAGGTTAGCAATATGATTATACAGTAGCAACATTACAAACGGAATGGGAGGTCTTTGCTCTGTTATTTGGCATATTAGACGTTAAATAAAAAAATAAAAATATATTTTTTTTTTTACTTTTAGTATTTTAATTATAATATATTAAAGATAACTTATTTATCCCATACATCCAACCAGACGAAATTACCCCAAAAAATAATAATATTAGATTGTAAAATTTCCATAAGATATTAATATTAGCGTATTGGTTTGCATATTCCTTGGCGTGTTTGTGTGTATGAGACTGATGTGTCTCCACTTGTTTCACAAATTAAAATTTGTCAACACATTCTCAATAGAATATGTCACTCCATCTCATTCCTCGAGTGTCGTAAAATACCCCCGCGAGACCATCTTGCTTGCTGATGATAGGAACAGCGTCGTAAATTCTCCCTTCACAGTCCACCAAGTGGCATCCGGAGTGGAATCGGCATTTCCTCTCGGAGGGGCTATCTCAGATAGACCCTCTGCGCTAGGCCGGCCCTGCAGGTTACTCTTGGTTCACCGTGTATTGCGTCTTGCAAATATATCTGCCTAGTACAGGCATTTTTAACAGGTTGTTTTTAATAAAAGGTTGGTTATAGTGACGCATCTATAAAATATATGCCTCTATATAATTCTTTACTACAAAATGTTTATGTATCTCTAAATGTTTGATTAGCGGACGCCAATAAAGCAAGCATTTTTCTTTGTAATTTAATTTAATTCGACTTGTTGTTTTTTGGGTTCCTTAGATCATATTCCTACAAACATACAGGATCTCAAACTCACAAACTTTACTTTACCTCTTCGTAAATCATTGTAATTGTAATTAGATTATAAATGTAAAAGTTCAAATGTTTTCAAATTCGTTGCGCAACCCCGCCGAAAGTGATTAATGAATTTAAATTAAGTTTGGCCTGAGGGATATATTACGTTACAGAATAAGGTATAAGGCACTTTTGTTTTTTAAATATCACTTAACGTACACGTTTTTTGATTGCTTAATTATAGTAGTAGAAGTACAGTGGGCCGAAAAACGTTTATTGAAACGTTTTAATTAACGCAAAACGCTTAATTGTAAAATTCTACGGCTCCGCTACAAAACATTGAGTATTATTATGAATAGTGTCGTGTAATAGCAGTGTTAGAATTTGCCACTCCATTTCTACCCGTGGGTTCCACTAAGGGAAAACCCTTGAAAATCTCATGATAGTCATCGAGTGCAAATCCAGGAATGAAGCTGGCGACTTGCTACATTTTATATCTCGGGAGCCCATTAGGCTACGCTGAGTCATGGCAAATGAAACACCTTAATCTCTACCCTCTCTCTTAAGGGAGATGATTTGCATGAGAGCTAATATAAGTAAGTAAGCCCCGAGAGACGTGGTAGCCTAGTGGCGCTCGCTTTAATTTCATAATCCGCGAGTGGCCTGGGTTCGAACCCCAGTGCCTTCACTTCTAAATACTTTTAAAGCAATAAATATTTCGAGTGTAAATATTTAAAGTTCGCCAGCAGCAATGTATTTATATGTATTCATATTTGTTTATATGTATTTATTCCGCCAGTATGTTGTAAGTGTAAATTATTCATGTATTTCAGTTCTTTTTTTTAACAAATTTAATGTTTGGCACCCTCACAATTTCTCTCCACGCCCCGGGTTGATTGGCAGAGAATGCCAAGAGGCATTAAGTCCGCCCTTTGTAATACTTTTATTTAAAGGTATTCAAATAAAGTTTAAATAAATAAATAAATGTAGACGGGAAGGCGCCCCCTTCATCACAGCATTCATTTATGCAAAGTTTTCATATTAATAGATTTAAAAATTTTATCTAAGAATTTATTATGATATAAAGGGATGATAATGAGCTGTTCACCCTAAAGCTGTTTTAAAAGTTATATTATGATGTTGCAATGTCAAAAAATATATTATTGACAAAAAAGAGAGGACCTACGAAGTTTTTTTTCGATAGTTTCTTCTTTTTTTTTTCTTCTCCGCCCGAGGAACTTCATTACGAAACGGTGATGGTATTAAAAAAATCCTGTGACGAAGTTTACCGCGGGACAACACTAGTAATACTATGGCGCCGTACAACAGCTTACCGCTGAAACATTACTTTAGAATCCATTGTTCTTTTTACTGTAATAGGTATTCACATACTTTATTATCAGTCTTAAGTTAGCTTCTCAAGTTAACATACCAGTTGTAATTAATAAATATATCTTTCATCAAACTTAACTCGACGATAAAAAAAAAATATTTTGATTTTGATAGCATTGAAGAGTGAAGTATGTCTTCGTGCTTTTGGTGGATTTACTCTTGGTCAGGCAAATTTGAGGATACCGGTGCTGCGCTCACCAAATCGCTTACCCAACGTTGTGAATATGAGAAAAACTCTCATTTCTAGAGATAGAGTGGTATGATTTGCAGTGGACTTAAATAAGCTGATGTTGTACTACTAATTTCCATTTTGCAGGTGTTTAATTATTTATACAATACCGGTATTAAAATTTTGTTAATTTCCTGAGTTTTCAATTTAAATCGCTAAATATTAATTAGCGTTAATACAAAGTCGATACTAGAAAAAAGGTTTCTCATTCCGAATTTGAGGTACGAATTTTACAAAAAAATTATTTTTAATTAGAAGAAATGTGATATATTTTTTTAAAATTATATTTACTACCTATAATTTTAAAAATAAAAGTTTGATTAGAAGCAAGTCAAGTAATAAAAAGTATGAAAGAAAGTTTCGAAGATTGAGTAAGTTCATGGGTTTCGTCCGTAATCGACAAATTTGCCTTCGTAGTACCGAAATAAAAACAAAAAAACTACTGTGTATTGGAACTTAGATTTTAATAAGAAATGTGATAATTTTTATTATTAATCTATATTTTTCCACTGCTGGCCACAGGTCTTCCCCATATCCTTGTATTTCTTTCTGGCCTGGCTAATGTTTTGTCATTCCTTAAAGAAAAGTTCGACCGTAGCCACCAGCGTTGAGCCTAACCGTTAAGTATTATATATCTATATATTGTAAATATATTATAATATTTATTATAAAATAATTAATTAAAAAAAAAATTGATTACCTGAATCGTTATTTTTATGTGGTGTATCCTAATAAATAGGTGATTATTTGCTTAATGTCTTTGTATAATGTTCTCCTGGCCGATTACGACAACGGTGATAACTTCCAAATTCTATTGGATTCTATTACATTTTGTACGTGATATAGCCAAGCGGCGGTTTTTGCTGCTGTTCAAAGTAGCCGACTAGTCCGGGTTGGTACCACGGCCTCGCAGAATACCGGCGTGAAGTAAAGGCATCTTGTGCTTCTGCGTTTCGTTCGGTGAGTGCACTGCACCTGCAGCACCTACAGTATTGCAGATGTACGTGGGCAACGGTAATAACTTACCATCAGATGACCCATTGCTCGTTTGCCGCCTTTCCCATAAAAAAAAAGTTGCCAGCTGCGCAGGACATATTACATGGCTGCAAAATTACTGATGAGCTCACTCGTCTTTGTCTTACCGTACCCGAAGTAACACTTATGCTTCGAGATCGGCGGGAGACTCTGAAGCGGAGTCAGAAATACGAGATGCCTTTAAACTTTACCTTCGACTGGCGGCCGAACTCGTAATCCAGCTCAGGAGTACGTTAACTAGTAACTAACACGGTCATCACAGAAACGGATGTCCAATTAGCACATATAAGCGTGGACAGCACGTGACGAGAATGATGAAAGATTCTACCAACATCATCGGTAAAGATTCGAAAAGTAAAGTCGACACTTTCTGTGGTCAACCGTCAAGTAGCGTGTACCAATTTCACGCGGGCTTCGCCCAATCGCAGTTTGCGAAAACCGTAATTATGTTTGCCAACACCAACTTGGTCTACAAGTCGGAAACTTGGAAGCAGGCCGTAATGGTGTAATGACCTAATGAAGTGGCTGCTACTTTTACATATTTCCGGCGGTACTATTAGCTTCCATGAAGTTTTTTTTAAGTGAGTTCGTTTAAAAAAAAGAACGTTACCATTATATGTAGGAATTTCTCCCGTGTCGCGAAGGCAGCTTACATACACAATGCACATAGAGAACCCCCAGACCAGGAATAATTTATTTGTAATCTAAACAAATACTTATCCCGTGCATGACCAGGAACTGGAGCCGTAGCAACACAGCTAAAATACGAATTAAAAAAGTGCTGTAATTTTTTATACCTGGAAGAAACCAGCAGCGGCTTTTGCTGCTGCTCGAAGGGGCCGGCACGACCGTGGTGTTCGAGCCATCTTGTTCTTCTGCATTTCGATCGGTGAATGAGGTAACTGGAGGCACCCTCCCCCTGCCCCTCCCCCTCCTCATCATCCGTCCTGTCTCCCAAATACCCTCAAAGGCCGGCAACGCCCTGCAGTGCTCTGGTGTTGCAGATGTACGTAGGCGACGGTAATCACTTACCATCAGGTGAACCGCTCGTTTGGCGCCTTTCTCATAAAAAAAATGTATTTGTACAAAATAGTAAAAAAAACTGACATTAGTTTTTTTTTATAATTTAGGTCCGTCTGGGTAGCACCCTCTTAAGCCGCATTGACGTGATCAGAGTTCACTTGAACAAAGTGAACTTGAATGACTACTTCGAAGCTACTTTGATCGTGGTAACAGTGATCAAAGTACACTTGGACGTTTGCGACCAATGAAATTGAACTTTACCCGCGCTCAACTTTTCAAAGCTAATTTTATTAAAGTTACTTTGTTGAAACTACTTTATCAAAGTGGGCTCTGATCGTGCCAACGCGGCATAGCCCATTTATTTCGCCGATCAGCAGTGTAGCAACTGTTGTGTTCTGGTTTGAAAGGTATAGTCAGCCAGTATAATTACGGGCCTCAGGGGTGTGAAAGCATCTGTAACATATTTCTATTGAAGTTGTTTGTTAACGTTTTGTCAACTAAAACGACATTGAATAACACGAGAAGAAAACTAATATTTTACAAAAGTTGGTTTTAATGAAAATCTTAGGTAGCGAAATAAGGTTGGCTTTATCCTGCTTGTTTATAAAGCAAATTTTCAATGAATACAAACTTTAAAAATAATTTTGAGTATAATGTCGAAATGAAATTCGGGAGCACTAGAGCGCACTTACCGTAGTTTAGTGGAGTGATCAGTAGTAAGCAGAAGAGGAAGAAAAGAAGAAGCGTAACAAGATGGCAAGGAGTAAAGGCAAGGTAACCAGTGCAGGAAAGACCCATGGAAGAGGACGGTCACGGACACCACATCGGCGAAGAATCTCTGCACCCTTTGTAAGTCATCAAATAAGGAAAAACTAAAAATACCGGCCTTTCACTCCAATCTGGAATACCCAAAACGATATTTTTGCACGTAAGCTCGTAATAACTTTTTGTTTCAATGTTATTCTAATATTTATAATATTATTTTAGATAAAATATTACTGTACCCGTTCGGTGTGATGTTGAAATGTATTTATTTTAAGATCTTGTGCAAATGAGAGGAATAAAAAAATAATAATATTAGTATTATGAATACTTAGTACACAATATTGAGTATTTGTTTTTGAAATTAATATCTTTATTAGCGTAAATCCATATACTAATTTAAAAGCTTGTAACGCTGCAAACTCCTTGTTTAATTTTTGTGTTTTTAACTTAAACAGATATTTGCCGTTTTTTTTGCTTATTTATTGTTACATTTTGTTATAATTCTTTTAAATTGATTTGGGCATAAAGTAAGATTTTTAATGTGTGAAAACATATTTCTATTTTTAGATGTAACATTAAAAGAGAATTTTTATTGTCCCGGTATGGTTTGAAATGTAACATTAGGTTATAATTTAACCTTTTCTCAATCACTGTAATATTTATGATAAAAAATTTAATTTGAATGTTAATTTAAGCCGTACAAAACATAAGTTACGTAACTGTTATATAATTTTTTATATGAAAGGGGCTAAGGAGCAAGCGGCTCACCTTATTATTACCAATTCCCATGAACATCTGCAACAGCAGAGGAGCCGCATATGCGTTGTCGGCCTTTAGGAACATTTCGAGATGAGGGAGGAGGATGTATAGGAGGAAGGGCCTCCGGTTACCTCACTCATCGTACAAAACGAAGAACCACAAGATGCCTCTTCTTAACGCCGGCGATGCCTTGGTACTACCCCGGTCTAGGCGGACCATTTGAACAGCAGCTAAAGCCGCCGCTTGGCTCTACCACGTATAAAATACACACATCAAAAAAGTCTAAGCAACATGCATGATATTACAAATTTACCATTTATATTAATTAATTTCTAAGTCTTTACTCACTCAAAGTGCGTAGGTATGTAAACTTAAAAAAAAGGTAAAAAAAAATTCGATTATGTTTTGTTTTTTTTATAAAATTAAATGAAAGGGAATTTGTTTGAGTTTAAGTGCGTTTTTATTGCTACGTTTAGTCTAGATTTTATAATTTTATCAACCATTTAAATAAAGTTAGCGACAAAATTGAATTGTTGGATATTCTTTACGTTATGGAGCGACGTCATTTGACGGCAAATGAAATGCAAAGAGCTGTAGGGATGCTGTAGGGATGACCCAGAACAGTCGCTGTATGGATGAACTTCCTGAATGCACCTGAGCCTTTCAGTATTTCCGGGCCGACGGTACACTCGCAACCTTCTTGTATCAGGCCTAAACCCGAATCGCGGCTCATCGGAAAACATAACTTTATCCCATTGTTCCTGGGTCCATGTTCTTCGTTCTGTACACCATTCATTTCGACGAGCGCGATTCCCGTGACGTATCGGTGGGCACCTAATTGAGCGTCTTGCTCGTAGGCCGTACTCATGCAGTCGATTTCGCACAGTTTGGGGACTTACATCAACACCGTTTGAATTTTGTAGCCTCAAACTGATCTCTCGAGCGGTTAACATCGGCTGGCGTCTTGCAGTCAGTTGCATGTACCGGTCTGCCGAGTGGTTGTACTCCTTTTACGGCCTGAATGCTGTTCAGCGGGTTCCCTTGTATTATTGTAGCGCTGCCAAAGACGACAAATAACACTTCTATGAATGCCAAAATGCCGAGATACCTGAGATTGATTACTTCCCGCTTGCAACATCCCTACAGCTCTATGCATTTCATTTGCCGTCAAAGAACGTCGGTCCATGACGTAAAGAATATCCAACAATTCAATTTTGTTGCTAACTTTATTTAAATGGTTGGTAAAATTATAAAATCAAGACTAAACGAGGCAATAAAAACGCACTTAAATTCAAACAAATTCCCTTTCGTTTATTTTATGAAAAAAACAAAACATAATCGAAATTTTTTTTACCATTTTTTTAAGTTTACATACCTACGCACTTTAAGTGAATGAAGACTTAGAAATTAATTGATATAAATGGTAAATTTGTAATATCATGCATGTTGCTCAGAATTTTTTGATGTGTGTATATCAGAAGTCATCCGTTAATTTCATAAGTTCTTTTCATTTTTTACGTGGTAGAGCCAAGCGGCGGCTTTTGCTGTCGCAGGAATGGGCTGGCTCGTCCGGATAAGTACCACGGCCTCGCAGAATACCGGCGTGAAGTAGAGGCATCTTGTGCTTCTGCGTTTCGTGCGGTGAGTGAGGTAACCGGAGGCCCTCTCCCCCCTCCCCCCTCCCCAAATATGGTAGCGGTATATAATTTTGAGCTACCCCAGGAGGGTACCAGTACCTACGGTTCTGGAGAATCCCTCACTGAGCATCCACGTTCAGGCTTTCCTACGCTACCTAATCGTGGATGCTCAGTCTGCCCCGCGTATTCTGGGGGGGGCAATATTCCGCTCTCTTTCTTTCCTACTCGAGGCAAACGCAGCAAGGAAACTATGGCATCCCCTACTGCGCTCTCCGTGGATTTCTGCAATATCAGGGGACTCCACTCGAACCTTAGCGCCGTTCATTACCATCTTGAAACGGCGAAGCCAGCCTTGCTTTTTCGTACAGAGACTCAGATATCGTCTCCGGCTGATACCTCTTATCTCCATTACCCGGGGTGCAAACTGGAACACTCCTTTGTGCCCCGTGCCGCAGTTTGCGTATACGTCAGAGATGATATCTCTTCTCGACGCCTCGGTAGTCTTGAAGGTTTGGACCTATCTACCCTTTGGCTGCGCATCGACAGCGACGACCATCCGCGCGTCTATGCGTGCCTTTACAGGTCCCATAGCGGTAATACCGTAACTGACCGACTCATCGACCACATCCAAATGGCTACAGATTCCGTGCTACAACAGATCCCATCCGCAGAGATCGTGATTCTCGGCGATTTTAATGCCCACCACACCGATTGGCTCGGTTCTCGCATAACCGATCATGCGGGGAGATCTGTTCACGATTTTGCATTAGCATATGGCCTGACATAACTGGTAACCTCGCCGACGCGGATCCCAGTCGTGGAAGGTCATATACCTTCCCTGTTGGACCTTTTGCTGACCTCACACCCGGACGGATATTTGGTCTCAGTCGATGCCCCTCTTGGCTCGTCGGACCACTGTCTGATCCGGAGTGTAGTGCCTATCGCGCGCCGATCCCGAACGCGATCTGCGGGGTTCCGCCGTGTGTGGCACTATAGGTCGGCAGATTGATGGAATGCGGTCTTTCTTTGCTTCCTACCCATGGGGGCAGGTTTGCTTCTCACTGGATGATCCCAACGTCGTTGCAGATTCTGTCACCGATGTGGTACTTCAGGGAATGGAACTTTTTATTCCGTTCTCTGCAGTGCCTGTCGGAGGTAAATCCCAGCCTTGGTTTGGTCGCACCTGCAAAATAGCGTCACGCCGAAAGCGGAAGTGCTACCAGGCCTGGGCCGATGCATCGGCGTCTCGGGATGCAAAACCAGTGCTCTTAAAAACTAGTACAACTCTGCCTCCAGGTCCTTAAAAGAGTTATCGCTGCGGCAAAGTTAAAGCACATTGGCAGAATTGGCGAGAGACTAGTTCGCCTCCCATCGGGATCCCGCGCATTCTGGTCTCTCGCCAAGGCTGTCCAGGGAATTTCTGTCAGCCATCTCTCCCATCTCTACACAAGGAGGATGATTCGCTGGCCCATACTGCAAAGAAAGCCGATCTCTTGGGCTCTCTTTTTGCATCCAACTCGACTCTTGATGACCGGGGAAACTCTCCACCTACCATCCCGTGGTGTAAGTGCTCCATGCCGGAAATTCAGTTTCTGCAGAGCTCAGTGCGAAAGGCACTCCGCTCCTGGACATTCATAAGTCGAGTGGGCCGGACGAAATCCCTCAATTGTGCTGAGGATGTGTGCCCTGAGTTGGCACCGGTTCTCACGCGTTTTTCCGGCACTCCTACTCTTCAGGCGTCGTCCCGGAATCTTGGAAGACAGCATTTGTGCATCAATACCCAAAAAGGCGACCGCTCTGATCCGTCCAACTACAGGCCTATTGCCATCACCCCCTTGTTATCTAAAATAATGGAGTCACTCATCAACACCCAGCTCCTGAGGTACCTGGAGGATCACCAGCTCATCAGTGACCGACAGTACGGTTTCCGTCGCGGACGATCAGCTGGTGATCTTCTAGTTTACCTGACTCACCGATGGGCAGAAGCAGTTGAGTCTAAGGGGGAGGCTTTGGCGGTTAGTCTGGACGTAGCGAAAGCATTTGATAGGGTTTGGCATAAAGCGCTTCTTTCAAAGCTTTCATCTTACGGGGTTCCTGAGAGATTGTGCAACTGGGTCACCAGCTTCCTCACGGATCGGAGCATCAAGGTTGTTGTCGACGGTGCATGCTCGGACCCCAAACCCGTGAATGCTGGTGTTCCACAAGGCTGTGTGCTATCTCCCACTCTGTTCCTTCTGCATATCAACGACATGCTACAAATCAGTAGCATTCATTGCTATGCAGACGACAGCACGGGTGATGCCCTATATACAGGCCGTGCGAATATTTCTCGGGAACACGTCGACGAGTGCCGGAACAAACTTGTGTCTGAAGTCGAGACCTTGTTATTCAAAGTCTCGGATTGGGGTCGACGTAATTTGGTCCTATTTAACCCCAAAAAGACACAGGTTTGCGCGTTCACCGCTAAAAGAATCCCTTTGTCGTTTCTCCTCTTTTTGAGAACATTCCCCTTATTGCCTTAGCCAGTATCGGAATCCTTGGCGTTGACATATCGAGCGACGTTCAGTTCCGTGGTCACTTGGAGGAAAAGGCCAAATTGGCCTCCAAAAAGCTTGGTGTGCTCCGCAGAGCGGGACAGTATTTCATGCCGGTCCACCGTTTGCAACTTTATAAGGCGCAAGTTCGGCCCCACATGGAATACTGTTCTCATCTCTGGGCAGTGGCACCCCAGTACCAACTCCTTCCATTTGACCGCATCCAACGTCGAGCGGCTCGAATTGTCGGCGACCAAGCTCTCTCTGATCGGCTTGATCCTTTGGCCTTGCGAAGAGATGTTGCTTCTCTTTGCATTTTTTACAAAATTTTCCACGGGGAATGTTCTGAGGAACTGTTCGGATTGATCCCAGCTGCTGAGTTTCACCATCGTACATCGCGACTGAATTCGAAGTTCCATCGATACCACCTAGATAGTTGGCATTCCACCACAGTGCGTTTTAATCGAAGTTTCCTGCCACGTACTTCGACTTTGTGGAATCAGTTGTCGCCAGCAGTATTTCCGAATAATTACGACTTAGGGACCTTCAAGAAAAGAGCTTATTCCTTCCTTAAAGGCCGGCAGCGCATCTGTAGCTCCTCTGGTGTTGTGGATGTTCGTGGGCGTCGGTGATCACTTACCATCAGGTGAGCCGCACGCTCGTTTGCCCCCTTCTTCTATAAAAAAAAAAATAAGAATATTTAATTATTACGTTAAGAATTTCGTGAATATAAAATATCAACTTAGTGCTGTAAAAATGGTGCAGTATTAAGGGTTTAAATAACAGCATATAATTAATATTCTCAAGTCATAGTTACACAATGTTTGCGGAAGCGGTAGCATATTTCACGACAATATGATATTACCTAACTAGCCCTCCGCGCGCACTCATGAGATTCATAAAATTTCGTTTGAAAAATGCTTTCAAAAAGTAAAACGCCGCCGAGTATATAAATTCGGTGTGAGGAGTCGCTTGAAAGAATGTTATAATTTAACATGAATATGTAGATTCACCGTCGACTTGATCGAGTTGGAAAACTGAAAAAAAAAAAACATAAAAATGGTGTAACTTAACAATATGTTCATCATAATTACGGCCTGTCACAAGTCCACTATTGGACATAGGTCTCCCACAAAGATTGCCACAAAGCACGATTCTAAGCCATCTGTGACTATCCACTTCCCACAGCAACGTGTTGTCGCAGCTGCTGCTACTTGCTGATCATAAGGACTATACTACCTTAGTACTGCTGGGGTCTTGTCTAGTCTTTGTTGCTGCACTCGAGCAAAGCCCAATTTTGTGTTTTCTCATGTGGCCTGCAGTGAAATACCACGTCTAATTCAGTAATGACAATATGCCCTAGTTGTACAATTTGATTATGAGGATCTTTGAAGGTATATACGACGAGAAGGTGTAGCGTTGTTTCCCGAACGTTGCCCAACCGAATTGGATTCCCGTGGGTCAAAGCTGTACTTACTTAGTATGACAATTTATCTCAGGTATATGTTTCCTCGATTACTTCGAGCCTAGTATTTCCAACAGCATTGGAAGTGATTACCATCGTCCACGTACATCTGCAACATCAGAGGAGCTGCAGTTGTGTTGCAGGCTTTACAGGATATTTGAAAATGGGTAAGGAAGGGGGACGGGAAGAGTGAGAAGGGTTGCCTCGCTTACCAAATGAAACGCAGAAGCACAAGATGGCTCTACTTCACGTTGGAATTCTGAGAGGCTGAGGCACTACCCCGGTCGAGGCCGGCCCATTTCTAAAAGCCGCCACTTGGCTCTACCACGTACACACATATATACAGTTATAATGTACATCGGTGTCGGACGTTGATTTCTCGTGGCCAAAAATAGAAATGATGAATGTATTTTTAAGGCATTACCAACATCAACGAACCGCAACAACGGTCATGACCTCTAATTAAAACAATTTACTGTTTAATTGAGTTTGCGGTTTCGCTCGTCGGCTTTTTGGGCTTTAATTAATTTACACAGCTACTATTGACTGTATTTAAAGAAAACCATGAAAGCAGCTTCTGATACATTCAGTAGTACAAAAAAAATAAATATAAAAAAGACGTTGACGTAAGAGTCGACAAAGTAATTAATAATAATATATAGAACACCCCCGAGTGAGCTTGGTGAACCCAGGTTGCTGAACACTGATGCAGGTTAAATGAGTGTCGGTATTACGATGTACCGTTCCCTCTACTCTCCGAGAGCCGAAATGTATTCGGCGGCGGAACCGGATGGCGGTGCGTGCCCGTGGCCGTGCCGACATGCGAAGGTGAAACATCGTGGGGTTTCGGTCGATGCAAACCCGACACAACCTGTACATGCTGGATGCCTTTACATGCCTCAAAGATCCTGTACTAAATAGTATGATGTTCACAAAATAATTGATAACTAAAACATATGGTGTGAAGTACATATTTCACCCTTAACTCCTTCAGTATATATCGTATACAAAACGATCACATCGAATCCGTCGGGCCGTATTTTCCTCTCACCATTCAAGCCACTTGAAGCAATCGCCGAATTAATTCTGGTACGCACCGCAGCCCTCGCTGTTGAGTATCACTTCGCAGAAGTGCACCCACTTGCTCAGCCCGCACTTGAACCCGCGTCATAGACTATACGTCAGACTAGCAATAACATACCTTCATTCTGTTCAAGTATTCGTGAATACAATAACATCGCTGAACACGTTCTACGCCAGGCTTGTACGTACGTTCGCGTGTAAACTACGTGCTGAACATACAAGACTCACTGGATTATATCATATTACATTCGCTTGGTGAAATTCACTATACAATATTCTAACCGCTTGTGTCAGTAATTTGAGCCTTCGTGAATTTAATGTTATAATTTTAAATTCTGGTTGTTGAGGCCGGAGTTACCTTCGAGGGAAGTACGCATATTATTTATTTATAACTCTAGGATTGTTCGATTATTTTGTACTATTAGCAGTGTAAAAGAAACTACTACTCCATATATTTTCGTGGGAATAAAAAAAATAAGCTCTTACTACCATATACCCAATGGTGTAGTCAGAGGTCTTAGAAGAGGCCCGTATATATAGACTGTACACGATACATAAAGAATATAATACTATTTTTTAATGTATGAATGTATCATGTTTACCATTTCCCATGTGTACTTTCTACACCACATTTTAATTTACTTTTTATATTGTTAATAAATATAAAAAGTACACTTTTAACCTACGCAACATTTTTGTTCTTTGCCAACATTTACATTATTCGCAGCGGCCTTCATATTAATTCCATATCGGTAATTTAAACCGTGCATAATTAGGTGGGCGACACTCAATTATCTTCCTTTCATTATACTTTACGTACTTTTCACGTGCAGCTTCAGATCCAAGTAATTGTTTTTCTTACACTTTTTGTTTTTCTATCTCTTTTTCTCAAAAAAAAAAAATTACTCTCTCATCAAACATACACGAATATCGGTTTTCAAAATAGACATGTCATATATTGGGCTTAGTTTTCAATCTATTAATATCAAAGCCAAAAGTTTGAAACAATATGTTCCGATTTACAAAAGAATGAGAGACTGGCGAAACAGACTGGAAAAATTTCGAAAAATTCAAAGATACGGGCGTTCCACATAGGGCATCGAACTAGGGTTAAGGTTAGGGAGTATCAGTAAATTTTATAAAAGTCGTTACGAAAAAGCAAGCAGGCTATTCTCCTTGCCGTTTAATTTATATTTCTTCGCATAATTCTTCAACGTCTAATAAACTCAAATAGTGGTTCCCTTGGATCAAGAAGTTACAATCCTAAGATATAAGCCACGATTTCTGCCAGCGTATGCAGAATTTTTAATCTAGGATTCAAATATACCCATGTTTCAACAACAGTCATGGATATTAATTATTGATTATTCATTTGCTTAGAAATAACGTTCTGTCTTCTGACGTTTTTCAAAAACACCTATATTTTTTATTTAGAAATCATTGTATTATATGTTGAAAAAAAAATGTCTAACTCTTTAGAAAATAACTGTAAAATTTACAGTGTGATATTTTTTTAAATACCGCGTGTATTTTTCGACTGAGCGAGCTTGTTTTGTCAGATACCATATGCATATTCCGACCTTGGATTAGGTATTCATAACCGACGTATAATGCTGCACTCGTTAAAATTAAAATATTAATACGAGGTAAAGAGAACAATATTTAAATTTGAATTTTATTTAAGTATTAGTAATATTTATATTTATAAAGATAGTGTATCTTTTATTATTTAAACATTAAAGAAAATATATACGCGACACTACCAAACCAAATAATTATGTATAAATATAAAAGATCGGGAAAAAAGTTTTTCGTATTTTATACATAAATTAAGATACTTTTTATTTTTATTTGATTATAATATATAAGTGCCATTTTGTAGGCAGTATCAGACTCCCATTGCTGTAGAAATTTTGGGACTTCTGGTCATGAAACCGTGGCAAGTAGTATTGACAGTTCTCTCTTGGTGTTAACTTAACACCTCCTAAAGAATTCAGAAGAAACTGAAACTGAAGAAAATCTGAGGGTGGAAGGTCAGGGCTATGTGGTATATGCATTAACACTTCCCAACCAAGCTCTCTCAATATAGGCTGAGTGGCTAACGATGTGCATGGTCTGGCGTTATCATGATGAAAAACCATTTCCTTTCTGTTGATCAATTGCGGCCCTTTTTTCTCTATTTCTTGCTTGAGATCTTTGGAATTGGAATGGAATTTTGGAAGTAATGTAATTGATAGTTTATTATTTATTATATAGATTAGATTGTAAAAAAAAAGCTTTTAGTTATTCTGTAACCCTATTCGATGTTTTATCACCCTATAAGTTTAACAGGCAGAGAATGATTTTAGCATTATTTCCGACTTTTGGACGTATATTCTATAATTTCAAAGTAGCAGTGGGCTTATAAGTGCCCACTGCTGACAAAAGGCCAGCTTCTCAAATATATTAGTGGGTTTTGGAGCAGGGAAAGGCCCTCTACGCTGCTTCAGCGGGCAATGAGGATAGAAGCTAGGTCACTCACGCTCTCTGATACTAAAGTGAGAGCCCAACCACTAGGCTATCATGACTTGTATAAGGTAGTACAAATAAAATTAATGTAATTGACTGTAAGGCCCGTATCTCGGACTCTTTATGTACGTAGTTTTAATTTCAAGTAGATCACACAGGTGGAAGCGTAATAAATATCCATTGTATGACTGAGATTTCAACGCTAATTAATAAAAGAGCTAAGATTAAGAACTAAGAACC
This sequence comes from Bhutanitis thaidina, assembly GCA_029286595.1. Lineage (NCBI taxonomy): Eukaryota > Metazoa > Arthropoda > Insecta > Lepidoptera > Papilionidae > Bhutanitis > Bhutanitis thaidina. The sequence goes on from JAGSMS010000003.1 coordinate 3,656,775, forward strand.
ATCCCAATAAAGCCAGTTTTCAAAATAGAAAAAAATATTGATTGTATTGAAGCTACACATAAAAGCTTAAATTTAAATATGGACATTGGTAAATACATTTTGTTTCATTATAACAATGTTATTTGCCTCAGGCCATTAGGTCCCACGTGAACCTTGTATTTCTCCCTTTGTTTTCCATACTTATAACACTTATAAAATATTTACTTTATCCGTTTTTTTTTTTAAATTGAGCTTTTCTTTTAATTAAGTTAAACCCTTTTTATTAAGCAGGCTCCACTGAACATCCGGGCTTTGTTGGTCTTTGGCCGCATAATTACTCGAGTAAAGATTTTTTTTCTATTTATTTAGATCTTTTAAATGTTTTATAAAAAAAGGTAAATTAAATTGCAATAAATTGATTGTGCGGTCAGAGTAAGAGAACCTACCTAACCATTTCATCCCGTGGATGTCCAAATGCGACTCTAAGAAGGGAAATGCCAAAAAAATCGTTCAGTCTACTCAGACGGAATTTGCCAGATGTAGATTGAGTATTAGTGAATCCTTATGTCAAATATGACCATCAAAGGGCTACATGCTCGCTGTTTCAGAAGAAGAGTATAACGATTGTATCCTACTTTAAACTCAAGTTATTCTCCAAAAAGCAACATATTCTCGTTGGTTATTATCTGTTGATTATTTATTTACTTACGTCTAGGCATGTGACAAAGGTGTATCTACACACCATTGTTACAGATACTTATAACTTAAAATATATTTTTTTTCAGTTCTTTAGTTCTCATATCATACGTATTGCGTATAAGGTAATATTTTGAAACGTTTTACAACTTAAAATATTAACATTATAAACTATGTAATAAAAATATGGTATTATTAACATCGTTCAGTTTTTATAAATTTTACCTTACATTATAGGTAAGTTTACAAAAAAATCCCTTTATTCTAAATGAATACGAATAAAAAAGGGTGTTTGTTCTTAAATAACGATGGACTAAAACCAAAATTTCACTTGTTTGTGATTCATTCTCTTCTGCATTGTTAATAAACGGCGATACCTGTTACATCTAGTTGTATAAATGATAAACTAAAATATTCTGTTGGTGGCAAAGGGAATTTCCAAGTGAGTGTTACGCATTGCGTTTCATTTGGTTAGAGAGTATTCGGATAGATGGCGCTAAATTCAATACAATTATGACTTGTGTAATACTTTGTGTGTTTTTTTTTTGTGCAATACTTAAGTATCCAATATAAAATGTGATCATTCTTAGAATGTGTCACAGGTTCACTACTAAACTTAATCCTCCTTTTACTATTTAAAATTATTCGAATCTCTCATCTTTCTTAAACAATTTTATGTATATGAAATATCTGATGATTTGTAAAAAAGCGGGCTTTTGTTTTAATACGATATCTGTATTACTATTAATCATGATAGCCGATGCCATCTAGGCAGTCTACCTCCGAATCATGGAACCCGTGTTAGATCCCCTACGTCCTCTACATAGGTAATCCAACACGTACCAATAAGTTGAACTGGACTCTAAGATTATATAAAATACTACTTAGTAAAAAAACTGACTACTGGTGAAGTGAGACGTAACGCCTTCAATAAAATGTCACATCGCCTGGCCTCTTATTACCCCATTGGGCATACGGACCTGAGAGCTACGCTTGTATTCTCATATTTTTTTATTACAGTATTATGTGTTTGTACATATATAAGAAATATTTCAATTATAGATACGTAAAACGTTAAGATACATTCTGACCATTTGTCTATTATCATTTAAATAGGTTCTTACATAACGTAAATAACGTAGAAATACCATTCGCTAATAGACAGATATTTTCGTCCATAAATCTATCATGAATCGACAACGCTATAAATTTCAGTCGGGTAACCATATATTTGCAGGTAAGTTTGCCGACATTTATTTTTGTAGCAATAAATGTTAAAAAGTTTCTTTCGTTATCTATCCAAATAATGTTGCCGTATTTTTGAAGTACTTTAGAAATGTAAGCGATAGTGGCGTTGGTCATTTTCCTTCTCATTAAGACCTTGAGGTTCTTCTGGCATTTTCCTTAGTCGCTTTTTCATCTCACAGTCACTCTTTTGTGGCACCCCTAGAAAGACACCGATAATTCACGCCTCCTTGTTCTCTTATGATCTATTGCCGCTGTGCATCTTGACGACAATGCTGTTATCGATCAAATGCGGGACGTTTGCAATGTTTTTCTGCGATCTACTACAAGCCATAAGGTTGGTGTATTATAAAAAAATATATATAATTATATATCTACTCATCGTATGGAAACCAAAGGTTTGACAACCATATTTGAAAATTTCAGTCTCATTTTCATTGATTGACAATTCGGTGACTTGCAGCTTTCTCGCACGTACTATGACACCGTATCTCTTCAGTCACGCGTGTTTGAAAAAAAAAACATTCTTATTTTTAGAAAAGTGGTAAACGAGCAAGTGGCTCACCTAATGGTAAATGATTACCGTTGCCCACGTACATCTGCAACACCAGGGGATCATGTAGGTGCATGTCCGACCTTTAAGGATATTTTTGGGTTGGGAGGGATGAAGCCAAAAAATGTTATCAGGATGCCTCTTAGTCCGGTTTTGTGTTGGGATTAGATAAACTGGTATTGACGGAATTTTTGACGGAAACGTAGAAGAGTCTTTAGTACAGTACTTTTTAATCTGAAAATAATGCTATAATATGTATGAACCATGTATTAAAGCGAACCACATGATGTAAGAACCGGTCACAAAGGACTATGAGTGTGATTAAGCTACTTGAGCACTGTCTTTAATGTGATTGACTGCGTGTCTTTAAAATATTGACTTAAATGATCCATTCTATCAATAGTCCACTAGGCCTATCCCTATAAGGAAATATGACATTATAGCCACACTTGGCAAGCGGGTTCACGATCGCAGTACAAATACCTCGTATGCTGATGCCTGTCATCCTGCCATCGATCTGTGTAGATGACGACCATGACCTTGAGATTATCAAGGTTTTTCCATTCAAAATATTTACATGAACGATGATTAACACAAACATAAATATACGTTTTGACAATGTTAAATGGGTCTAGAATTAATAACATTGTTTTGTTTTATCAAAGCCGTGTTCCACAGTATTATTAAATTTCAGTGCATTATAATTTCAGGTTAATGCATAATATCACAATGTATATTACTGTTATACGCATCGTAAATAATGCTAAAATAACGGGCGTGCGTGTAAAATAATTTCATAACGTTCCCTTTGATAAATTATGTGCGAGTATTTTCGATACATGATCCTACCACTAATAAATACGTGTTTTTATGTTGCGAATTTCAAAGCACCTAAAATAATATGACCCGTGGACACACGTCATAAAATCGTACAACGAAAACTTATTGGGAGAGGGACTTTATTGTTAGTATCATGACATCGCTGATCCCACGTAAAAATATGTATGTATTGGTATTGTAAGAAACACATGACGGACAACTTCACGTTAACGCTCGTGGGCAGACTTTCGCGTGCAAGCGAAAATGAATCCTATACACTCAAAGGTTTTAGTATCGAAGGGATACGTTTGCATGATCTGCTTTTTATGGACGTGGACCCTTGATAGTACACTATACTATTCGAAGTGTGAAATACAGGACGTGCGTTATGATGTGTCAGGGATTTAGATTAATGGAAAAGTTGATTTCATATATAAAAAAATTCGGGGCCGGAACAATAGCCGAGTGGTTAGGAGATCTTGTTTTTCCCTATGTGGAGGTCTAGTACCAATGAGTTTTCGAAAGTTATGTATGATCGTTGGCCTGAACTCAAAAACGGTCACCAAAAACCCTTCACCACCTCTCACGCTATTCCAAGTAGTGGGAAGTGAGTTGAAACGACTAAAATAATTTACTGTCACCAGCATCGGGTATTCCCGGTTTCAAGAGCATTTTTTTTCTTTGATCTCTACCTTTTTTAAAAATTCATTACAAGCGTACACGCATCAAATACATATTTGACCGCTCTGAGTAGACCCGGTGTGCCCAAAATTTATTGATTTTAATTTTCATTATGATTTACCACGTGGTTGGGTCATGAAAAAAAAATGCCTTTAATAAACTTATCGCACAAATCTGATTAGTTTCATTAGCTCCGTAAAGTTAGTCTTCATAGTATATCCGATTCACTACTGGAATATTATGGAGCTAAAGCTCATAATTAAAGATCTATTTAAAACTTTACATATTATTTTGTAATTTGGTCAGTCTTTACATGATCTCTTATCTACTTTATGCTGTATAGTACATCAGAAGCCTGTTAATGTCCTACTGAGAGTGTTTTGGAGCCGAGAAGGGTCCGCCACGTAGCTCCAAGGCGGACTTCACATGTCCACGAAATAATATTTTTTTAACAGCAGTTTAAGCTTGTCGTTGCAGTTGCAGCAGTTGCAAGCATTCTAAGTGCTTGCCCAGCGTGTAATAAAAAGTAATAAATGCGACTAGGCTTTTGTTGATGAGCGCTTACAGAGGTTTACGTTCAGGAGTAGGCCTGAATAGGCCGATGACTGGATATCGGATACGACCCTTCTCGACCATGATATCCTTAAAAAACGGTAACATGCGGCTCATCTGGGCCGGAAGGTCGTTCCTATAAAAAAAAAAAACAAGTGAAAAGCCCATTTAAAGCACTATTATAAAAAGTTTTCTAAGAGACGAATGCTACACTGACAATTTGGAAAAAAGAAAAAAAAACAAATGCGGATAAACAGAAGTACTTTTCAAAACGCTGTTATACATTTCTCTTCATTAAATCTCGCGTTCATATAACAGTGTGATGCTGGAGGCGATGTGAAGCATTTAGAAAATATTTGAACGATTCACGTTTTACAATTTACAACCATCTGGGAAACTCGCTACGTTACTTTATGTTCTATCAAACGGAATGGAATTTCGTAATTAGAAATGTTTTAGCACAGCCCTGTTGGCTGTTGAAGAAGCCATTGTTTTGCTAATGAGTTTCAGCGTACCTGGAAACGTAATACGGATTGAATACATTAATTATTTATCAATTAAAAGCTAAGTTTCTCAGATATTCAACCACTTATGCTCAAGTCACTGTACGGTCTTTTATGAAACGTGCTTTTGTAAGCACAAACACGATACTTTATTTTTACCCCTTTAAAAGTTCTCTCTTGTATCGTATATTCCTTTATAGATATGCACATGGACAGACATGGATCAATAATTTTTTTTTAAATCTTTATTTAATGGAGGGTTAGTTCATATGTACCGAACATGTCTCCCTCGTTGTTGCATGCACTATTCGGATCAGCCATACATACATTCTAAGTCTTATGGATACAGAATTAAATTAACTTAATTTACCTGTCATTTAGCCCCAATTTAACAATTGATCAATAAAATAAAGTACACATGTTTGTTCCGTGTGGGAATTGAGCCGGCCAACCGCAGTGTTGCAGCCGATCGCTTAGTCACTGAGCCGAGCGATCCGTTTTTAAATTTATACAAAAGTATGTTAGCAGCCTATAAATGGGGCGTAACGAAACCTTTTTATCCAATTGCCAACCTCACGTGTACCAGCGCGTAGTGATACTTAACGAACGAGGCTCTGGCGACCGATTGATGTCGGAGAATTTGCCGAATCACAGACTAGTGATGGGTAGCTACACTTGCAATAGTAAGAGAGTATCGGTTTTGCCAACCAAATATGGTTGGTCAGTATGAATAAACGTGGTAGAGCCAAGCGGCGGCTTTTGCTGCTGCTTGAATCGCAATAGATACCACGGCCACGCAGAATATCGGCGCGAAGTAGAGGCATCTTATGCTTTTGCGTTTCGTTCGGTGAGTGAGGTATCCGGAAGCCCACTCCCTCTCCCCGTCCCCCTCCTCAACCTCCCTTCCGTCTCCCAAATACCCTTGAAGGCTGGCAACGCACCTGCTGCACCTCTGGTGTTGCAGATGTACGTGGGCGAACGTAATCACTTACCATCAGGTGAACTGCTTGCTCGTTTGCCATCTTTCCCATAAAAAATGAAAATGGTATTTGTATTCGTTATCTAATTTTTAGGGTTCCATACGGAGCCCTATTACTGAGCCTGCGCTGTCTGTCCGTCCTTCCTTTAAAGGGCTTTCACAGAATAGGTGTTCTTACAGCGTATATCCTACAGTTTGAGTCGGACTCGCACAAAGAATCCCGAACTGGAGGAAAAAAAAACACATTATATATATGTATATTGTGCGGTTGTAAGCCTGTCGTTGTAGCCGACTCGTAATTGGTCGTTTTTTAAGAGGAATCTAGAAGGGTCCGTGATGCTGCTCCTGTGTAGGTTTGTGGACTACACATACATATCCTTTTCCGGTTTCCTCGCGATTTGTTTGGTTTAATTGCAATTATCATTTAATGATTCTGACCCAAATACGCGACTTCGCACTATGTATTAAAAGGCGCTCGGCCGCTTATTTTTAAGTAAGTAAGTACACAAAAATAGAAAATATTTAATTAAAAATAAAATTTTATCGTGAAAAGTTTTATTTCCTCTGCTCAACGTCATGGTAGACTGGTAGAGAATGCCTCTTGGCATTAAGTCTGTATTTTTGTTCTTTTAAGTTTAGATCAATAAAATAAAGTTTAACTATTCCTCGTTTATTTTCAATTTCGTCAGCAACTTTGAAATTGTTTAAATTCTATTGTTATAAATCATATCAGGACTAGAAGAAGACTTAATAGTCTGGTCATAGGTTTGTTTATTTTGAATTTTGAATTTATCATTTATCACACGCCATGATATTTACAACCCTTTTCTCTTAGTCATCTATAAACGACACCCACGGGAAGCATGAAGGGAGCAGATTTATTACTACACACACCTATTTATTACTATGAAATTACATTCATGATACCCTGTTAAGCAATTCTTTAACAAAATATTTTATTATTCAACGTGTCATCAACAATGTAGAAACTTACAATTAAATAAGGTTGTGTAAATCACGAAACACAATTAATTCATCCAAATAATTATTTACAAAGAGGTATTGCCGCCAGTACAGCGGTATTAGTATAATTAAATCGCTCCAAACTTTCAGCATGTTATATAAATTGTTAATGGACTTACAGTGAAATTGATTCTGTCGGACAAAATAATGAGCAGGTTATAAATCTCCATTAGTCAGTTGAATATCTGAATAATAAACGCCCGAACTGCGAAAGTTGGGTCCGACTAGTCAATAAGCCGCATAGATTAATGTAAATTGTAGAAGGGGTGCTACTTCGCGAGGTAACAAAACATAACATGTATTGAGATATATTTTAAAGCCCTTGAACAACTTATTTGAATTTTCTAATACAGTAATCTGTATGTTAAACTGTGAATTCAAAAAAAAAAAAACTGTTTGGAGGTTCCGCGATAAGGGATTTAAGAGGGGATACACCACATTTTTCGCAATAAAACTAGTTAATTATTATTAGATTTACAATTATCTAATCACTATGGAACACGTGTAATGTCTATTCATTATTGGAGTCTCTGTTGGCAATCCTTAAGAACTATACGTTGACTTGCACATGCTCTTTCTTGGAGAGGTGACTCCTTCTTCAACTGTGGTCACTACAGTACCCCAAATTTTTATAGACGTTTAGCATCGTTCTTTGATTTAATGTAATATTTTTAAATAAGGTTTTCATTTATGTACTAGAATTTACGTTAGTTTAAAACATTTTAATTATTACAAAATGGCTTAAAGTGATTTTTATATAGCAGTAACTATTGGCGATCTCATGAAGGTGTAAATTAATATTTGCTAGTTTATTCTTGTAAAATATCCTTCTCATAAAACTTCCATTGACATTTGTATTAGAAAATTGCTCATTTTAAAATAATCAAACTACGTGCATGTTACTGATATAAAGAATAAAAATAATCAATACGTAATGAATAACCACCACAGCCCAGCGTCAAGGGGCAGCAACTTTTCCAATAAATTAAAAGTTTTGCATCGTCCGATGAAAACGGACTCGACCGCGAATATGTTACCGTCAACACAACTATAGTAATAACATCAATGGAAAGGGATTATAGTGATTTATGCGAGATGTCAATGTGATTACCATCGAGGGGCCCCCTTTCGGTCCGTTTGGCGCATTTCAATTACCACGGTAGAGTGTTGCTCGTTGAATAATGCATAGGCAGGACTTTGATTGAAATGTTCCGCACTCATGTTGAACTTAATTCCTTGCTGTTTCATTGCTTACGGGAAAAGCGTGGTCGATTGTAACTTTAATCAGAACCTTGCATCGGTCAAGCCTGAGCAACGAACATATTATGATTGCAAAAGCTATAATTACTTGTACTTTTGTTTCTTGCTTTGATTTTAGTTCATAGCATGTTATAAATTAAAATTGAAAAAAAATTAGCGATGTCACATCTTGGTTGCTGACTAGTTGGTCATAATTATCATACTGTTGCAGTGTCATCAGAATTTCACATCGATCAGACAAGTAGGAAAAAAGCAGAAGAGCTTTGATAGGCAAATAACATTTTCATGAAACATATGTAAGAACTGATTAAACCAGTCGTCAAGTTAAAAGTTGCAAACAACAAACATACAGACTGGCAGATTAAAGCTTACAACTTATAACATCACTCTTTTGCATCGGGGGTTAATAATAAAGATGATGCTTCGTCGACCCTTTACGAAGATTTTGTGGATTTATTTCGCGCTTCTTAACCTGACAAACTTTGGAAGCCTCTACAACATGTTGGATTTCAAGCGTTTGATTTGTATCTTTTGTAGGGATTGTGCAGGGATCTATTTTTTGGTTCTTTAATATAAAATCATTCTGCTCAACTTACTCTCTAGTACTCTTAAGTGAAAACAAATATCCACATTCAATACCCAAAATTGAAATAATACTGTATTATATAACCAATAAAATATTACTGAAAATCAGCGAACCTGACCGTTTTAGTGGCATCCCTTAGAATCCCGAGCCGCATTACTTTTTGGAGTACTGCACCACTAGAGACACACACACAACTAAAACTAGAGTTTCAATTTGGGTAAACTGCTTAATCTATCATTGTACAAATAACAATTAAAAGTATTGTCTAGTCAGAACGTATCTGAAAATTCATATAGCTGTCATCATTACACGGAATAATATGATAGATGAAGGTGCGAAGGTAAAAGCTACCCGCCAGGTCGGGTGCTCATGACTTGGGGAGGACGTCTCCTCCTCTAGAGCGTTATTTGAATCTAGTATGTATATAACAACCCGTAGAAACTTTCACAGTGCAATGATAGATTTATGCGCAGGATAAAACATCCTAACTATATCGTCTTTTTGACGAGGGTCCTAGAGGACTACGGAAATGAGCACTTGATTACACCCGCCTCTCGGAACTTCTACTGGATCTGGTCTATGGCTTTGCCACCGATCATTCTTTGGTCCCCACCAAAGAATGATCGGTGGCAAAGCCAAAGCAAAGTATAAAGCCATTGCCAAGTACTAAGTGGTACGACTTCTGTTCTGCCTAGACCTAGACTTCTGGGTAGGAACCGCACTATTAACTTATTTCTGGTCTAATCTCTAGAGCCACTATTATTGAGTTACGGTTTGAAGAATATAATGAAAAAGCAAACATTGACAGAAAAGAAAATACTTTAATTAATTCAGTCTTTTCGACTAATTGCAAATATTTGCATGCGTCCATGCATTGCCTGCCTTTGTATCTTATTGCGAGATCTGTAAGCGGAAACGGAAGTCAAATAGGAAGTGGATGTGAGGCGGAAAATAAAACATCCTGCTTCAGTTAACAATCTACTTTAACAAGTTTTAAAAAATAAAGGACAGTTAAGAACAATGCCTTATTTAAGTACATTGATAATACTTATCTATAAGATATATTTATTAAGTTTCAAGGCATATACATAAAAGTATTATCCTATATAGTTATATTTAATTACATGACATTGCCATTACCTGACGTTGTGTGATCATTAATCATCATTAGCTACAACTGAAATGGTTTTTTTCTCTTTTGTTTATTTACATAATTTTAAATTATGTATTTATGCCTATTTAGTCTTATATATGTCTATTGTATATGTTTTGTTTTTGTTTTTTTCATATATTAGTGTATTATTATGTAATTATAATATAAAATATTGTGATAGTATATTTAGGTATTAGCTATGTTGTTTATTTACAACACCTCCCACTGTTTAATAGATAATTGTTTCCTTAGCCTCAAGGTTGTCAGAAAGAGATCGCTCTTTTGCGATAAGACCGTTTAAGTATATGTATTGTACCTATCGCTTAAGTATATGTTTTTGTGATTTGTTTATTTTGTGTTTTAGTGGTTTACAAAAAAGTGTATACATACATACATATACGAGATTATGCAAACGTATATTAATTTAAATATGGGCACTCACGTCTGTTGTTAGTGGTATATATATATTACCTATTTCTATTGAGTCATCTCAGGTCTACCACACGAATTAGTAAGGAAGTCATACTTGGGCGACCCCGACTTCTCTCGTTCAGCCTAATATTACAACCACGCTAACGATGTAGTACAGTTCAATCTGTTGTTAAGTAGCTAATATACTAGTTCCTCAATATTCTATGATATGGCGATAGGAATAGGCTATTTAGATAAACTTGGAAAGAAAGAAAAATATCTAAAAACAAAATCTCAGCCAAACCGTTAAAGCCGTTACCAAGAAACCAATTACATATATAAGAATTGCTAGCTTAAATTATTAAGATAACATTTAAATAATATGAAATAATGAAAGAAAAACTGTAACGGCTCCATGGGCAAAGTGCATTTTACCTTTCATAGAGTGTTGAAACAAAGTTTACTTAACCTGTCTGTACAGAAACACTCCCATGTCACGAATTACGTAACGTAGTGTTCTGTTCTCTTTCGTATTATTTCATTTTATAATTTTCATATTAAATTAAAGCAATATATATGTTTCTTTTTGCCTTTATTTATGAAATATTTGCTTTGCATTCGAAACATATGTTTCTTTTCATTTGTTGGGTGTGTTGTGCCAAATCACACAACTTTTGTTTATTTTAAAAACTATTGAGGAAAATGTTAGGGATCGAATATAGTTCATACAAGCTTACGTGTTGTGGTAAATTTAAAGCTGCCTTGGAATTCTGCGGCGTGGTGGTAATAATGTAACAACAAGAATGGACGAAGGCTCTTGTGCTATATTTACTTTCATCAAGGGTTCACTGTAGATTAAATATTCCGGGTTCTGTTTTACTATGACCGACTATAGTAGAGTTGTGTGTTGAGATTTTCTGCGGGCATTCACCTAAAGTAGATTGGCGTGAATTAAGTACGGTGTTGTGGTGGTGAGACGTGACTCCGAGGAGGGACAGCAAAACCAAATCGGGTGCACGGATTTTGCACTCGGCGAATGAGTCTATTTTTTTTAAAAAATCCCATGCTGCATCTGTCAAGTTTACCTTGGAAACTATTAACGATTCGCACTGTCTTATGCGCTTATCTACGCTGAGGTGCTGCTGAATTATATGTGTAATTTTATACGGTAAAAGCAACTGCGCACATCAAGTACATGACTCTCAAGACGTACGAGTAAGTAATGAAATGTTACACCCAGATACCGCGCCTCGGAAACTTGCTCTTTGGGTTAATTGTCAACTTTAACCACCGGCTGGAGACGTAATGTCTTTTGTATATTGTTTCTTGGTTTCTAACATTAAAAAAAAATATTTACAGGATAAATATATGCATGAGATAAACATATGAGAGTTGTTATTAGTGCATTACTCTTATAACATATGCGTTCTGGGATAGGAATAGCTCAGATTTACATACACAGATAGCACTAGATGTGTTATAACGAGTTTAATAACGCATCAGCACGGCAGTATAAACAACAGCAATACGTCAACTCCGTTGTGTGAATGACCGTAAGCTAGTGTAATCGGTGGTAGCCACCTTAGCTACCTACCATCTACTAATCCGTTTTGCCACCAATCTACGGGGCATCAACATTTGTGTTCCGGTTTCAAAGGTATGTAATATTTAATATTAAATTTATTAATATATTTAAAAATTATAATAAATGTACGTGTGTGTGTATTTATTATTATATATATATTTATTATTGTATGCGTAGTTAAATATTGCATCTACATATACACATTTACACTTTTACATTTATTATAATTTTTTTTTCCTCTCTTTAGTTCTCTCTATTCTATCACCTACACATACTTCATTTCATCTCTGCATCGTCCAAAGGTTGACTGGTAAAGAATGCTTCTGGCATTAAGTCCGCCTATATACATTTTCATGTATATGAAGTTGAATAAATAAATAAATAAATACGGCCTGTGCGACAGTTTTTTTTTAAACGTTACCTTCCACTGCAGGAATTTCAACGTTAGTACTCAGGGGTGACAACGCATCTGTAAACTTTTTCAAGTTGTTTGCTGGTGTCCATAAGCTGCAGTAACCACTTACAATCAGGTGGTATGTTGGCATGTTTTAACCGAGATGTGTAAATAAAAACGTTAAAATTAAAACTAAAATAAAGCGCTAATTCACCGCAAAACATTCACAAATGCGTAAAGTTCAGTTGATATGTGACTATCAGATGAATATGCAGATGCTTTAAGCTTACAAACAGAGCTAGCAATTTCATTTCAATATTTAAAAGCATCAGCTGATCGCTAAATGGACAATTCCGTGACGTCACTCTGTAGGGAATCGCATAGCATAGGATAGTCGGTGAGCGCAGTGCCGGTGTTACTTATGAGACGTTGTTCCTTTACGCCACTATGGAAAACTAAGATTTGGTATGATCGGCTATATTTAACGCCATTAGCCGAAAGTCAGAGCATTAGCAAGTCGCCATTATAAAATTGTTGTGAGTTTTTTAACCGGCCATTTCCGTAATGGTCACACGCCCGAACCCTCTGCTCGCTTTGAAGGGTAGTAAAAGTTTCAAAATTATTGTGTAAAAAGTTTCAAGGGTTGTTTCCTGTTCACATTCGTATACATGACTGTTGAACGACAATAAAAAATACTACATTATTTACAATTTTAAGAACGTTCTATGGGAAATGAGATACTGTATTAATAATTCCTAAAAATAACCTTCGAAGCTGTACCACAGTATGAATTAAACGTGATAGAGCCAAGCGGCGGCTGTTGCTGCTGCTCGAATGGGCCGGCTGGACCGGATTGGTACCACGGCCTCGCAGAATACCGGCGTGAAGTAGAGGCATCTTGTGCTTCTGCGTTTCGTTCGGTGAGTGAGGTAACCGGAGGCCCTCTCCCCCTCCCTATTCCCCTTCTCTTCCCTCCTATCTCCCAAATATCCATAAAGACCGGCAACGCACCTGCACCATCTATGGTGTTGCAGATGTATCTGGGCGTCGGTAATCATTTACCATCAGGTGAACTGCTTGCTCGTTTGCCGTCATTTCCATTAAAAAAAAAAAATTCTACCGCTGACATCGGTGTATGAAGACATTCAATATTTATTTTAGCTTCATTCATAATCCATTTAATAGGTTGTGTTTCGTTGCATAGAACGCTCTCGTATAAAAGTAGCAGCCTGTAAGTGCTCACAGCTGGACAAAGAGAGTATACTCTCGCACACATCCACGGCACCAGATCGGCAGGTCTAGTTAACCCCATCTCGGAAAAATATATAATTTCCCTCTTCCTCCAGGAAAGTCGCACTGGAATACGAGAAGAAGAAGGGTCTTCCTGACCTAGCATTCCTGTGCCACAACACTCGAAATTCTAACCATCAGTCGTCATCAGAGGCTCGTCCGTTAGTCAGCGGAGTGAACCGCTTATAGGACTTTGACATTTTGAATAAAGCCAATATACACAGTTTTGGCTGAAGAGATTCGCGAGCAGAAGGCCCGCAAGTAGTATTAATTACGAATTACTTAAAACTTAATCAAGTGCCCCTCTCAGCAACCACAACAACCACGTGCGAACTGTCGTGAGATGCTATTTGGTCACACTTTGGTGACTTTGGTCACTCTGTTTCGTCCTCTTGATAGAGAACTTATAATAATAATATATACAGTTTTAATAATGTAAATGGATTCAAATTTTTCTAAGTAGTTTTAGCGCTTTTAACTTTTGCTTAAGTGAAAACTAGAAAGAGAATTTTTTTTTTCTCTCAGGAAGATTTTATCAAGAAGTCAATCGAAGAATGCAACTCCACTGAGTAGCGTTTGGAAAGTTTTATCGCATAGTCTCGTAAAATTGACATGAAAATATCACAACATAACTGTCAAGTATTACTCGTTACTTACGAGTATTGAAGCCCTGCAGATACAGCGTGACCTTTACCTTAAGGTCATGAAAAATGGTAATCGCTTGGCTTGAATTATTATTTTCTAATATATTAATATTTCCTTCATAAATAGGGTGAATAACAACATAAATAGTTAAAATAAACCTATCACACATTTTCTTCTCGTGAGTGTAGTATATAGAATTGTGTCAGGATATACCCTGTGACGACGCTCGACACCGGTCGCTTTCTATTTCCCGGAACGTCGAAAAAAGGAATACATATAGTTATATAATATTAATCTATGTAAACACTTACCACGCACGTTTCATTTGCATGCTATGTTTTGTGAAAAATGTTGTCCAAAATAATTTTAAGCATTTATATATGATAGGAAAAGGAAAGGAAAAGATTATAGAAGGAAATATACCAGCACCTTGTTCAAGTACCAACTTTACATTTACGTGGTGACCATCCCTAACATTAATTATTTCGACGCCATATTTGATAGGTCACAACCACTAATACGTCAATGTGCAATTGTCAAAAAAATACTATGAAAAAACGTTACCACCGTTCCGACCATGGGTGTTGTAGGTGAAAATGACTTATATCAAATATGCTTAATATATTTGCGTATTTGGCTGTATCGGTGGAGCGAAACACTGTCATTGAAATTTAAAAACCATATTATAGTAAAATGACATAACACAGTGGTTTTACATATAACCTGTGAATACTAATACCAATACCAATATAATACAAATACCAATGTTCAACTATGTGTCCATACATTGCTTCTCGGTTTACGAACGATTGCCACATGTCAAAAGTGGTATGTTTGAGAGACTACTATTTTATATTTATATACGGGCCTTGGTAGCTTAGTGGTCAGGGTGCTCTCTTTAGTTTCATCGAGCCCAAATGACCTGGGTTCGATCCCCGGCACCACTAAAATTATTAATAGCAATTTTAAGTGCTGAATTTACCAAGTACTCGGCGGTGAAAGAAAACATCGTGAGTAAACATGGATTACTGAGAAATATTAAAATAATATTATTTCGACGACATGTGAAGTCCGCCAACCCGCACTGCAGCAGCGTATCGGATCCTTCCCGGCTCCAAAATACTTCTCAGATATATGAGATGGACGCCTATGAAGGAGCAACTATGTGTTAAGTATTTCCCACCGTATAAAAAAAACCCCTTTAGTATTATACTGTTATCCATTACGTTCCAGTTCAAAGCCAGGAAGCCATTTTTATTCGACGTTATTAAGAAAATAAAGTAATTACTTACTTTGTTAAAATATTTTTATTACACGGAGAAACACGCATTATTGAAATTCCTGTGATTGAAATGTCGCATATTTTAAACTATGGAATCGGTTCATAGCAGTCGATATGTTTCCGTCAAATATGTTTCAATGTATGTATTTTATGATCACTTATTTAAACAAAGACCCCCAACATAAAGTTAAGTGCGTAATCCCTGACGGTATATGTTGAGATGTCAATACGTTCCAGTATCACTCAAAAGGAATAACTTGAATTTTTAGGCATTGAGGAATATAATATCTCCTCTGTTTTGCGCTATAAGTGTCTAACGTCTTTTGACATATCTCATATCTAGGCGATTCTAGCTAGTTTATTTCTACAGAACATTGCAGCGGTCTATAATATCTCCTCTGTTTTGCGCTATAAGTGTCTAACGTCTTTTGACATATCTCATATCTGGGCGATTCTAGCTAGTTTATTTCACAGAACATTGCAGCGGTCTATAATATCTCCTGTTTTGCGCTATAAGTGTTCAACGTCTTTTGACATATCTCATATCTAGGCGATTCTAGCTGGTTTATTTCTACAGAACATTGCGGCGGTCTATAATATCTCTGTTTTGCGCTATAAGTGTCTAACGTCTTTTGACATATCTCATATCTAGAGCGATTCTAGCTAGTTTATTTCTAGAACATTGCAGCAGTCTATAATATCTCCTCTGTTTTGCGCTATAAGTGTCTAACGTCTTTTGACATATATCTCATATCTAGGCGATTCTAGCTGGTTTATTTCTACAAGAACATTGCAGCAGTCTATAATATCTCTCTGTTTTGCGCTATAAGTGTCTAACGTCTTTTGACATATCTCATATCTAGGCGATTCTAGCTAGTTTATTTCTACAGAACATTGCAGCGGTCTATAATATCTCCTCTGTTTTGCGCTATAAGTGTCTAACGTCTTTTGACATATCTCATATCTAGGCGATTCCAGCTAGTTTATTTCTACAGAACATTGCAGCGGTCTATAATATCTCCTCTGTTTTGCGCTATAATTGTCTAACGTCTTGACATATCTCATATCTAGAGCGATTCTAGCTAGTTTTATTTCTACAGAACATTGCAGCAGTCTATAATATCTCCTCTGTTTTGCGCTATAAGTGTCTAACGTCTTTTGACATATCTCATATCTAGGCGATTCTAGCTAGTTTATTTCTACAGAACATTGCAGCGGTCTATAATATCTCCTCTGTTTTGCGCTATAAGTGTCTAACGTCTTTTGACATATCTCATATCTAGGCGATTCTAGCTAGTTTATTTCTACAGAACATTGCAGCGGTCTATAATATCTCCTCTGTTTTGCGCTATAAGTGTCTAACGTCTTTTGACATATCTCATATCTAGGCGATTCTAGCTAGTTTATTTCTACAGAACATTGCAGCGGTCTATAATATCTCCTCTGTTTTGCGCTATAAGTGTCTAACGTCTTTTGACATATCTCATATCTAGGCGATTCCAGCTAGTTTATTTCTACAGAACATTGCAGCGGTCTATAATATCTCCTCTGTTTTGCGCTATAAGTGTCTAACGTCTTTTGACATATCTCATATCTAGAGCGATTCTAGCTAGTTTATTTCTACAGAACATTGCAGCGGTCTATAATATCTCCTCTGTTTTGCGCTATAAGTGTCTAACGTCTTTTGACATATCTCATATCTAGGCGATTCTAGCTAGTTTATTTCTACAGAACATTGCAGCGGTCTATAATTTCGGACACAGGTCTTCATATCGACCCCGCAAATATAATATTATCGGTTAATTTTAATCTTTATCATACGTACAGCATGTTACAAGTCCACTAATTTTAAACAGTGATATGTTTTTATTGTGTGGGCAAAGGTTTCCTACCTGTTACTGAAGGTAGTGACTTGTTATGTAGGGATGTTATAAGAGCTGTTTGCTACTCGTACCAGGGTGTACCACGTGCCGGTGAGATTAGTGTCAATAGCCTGTGATATTAATGTAGGATTTATATATGGATAACATATTATTACATATTGCATTATTATGCCATGCCACGTGAAGGGTTATAGCGACTTGATTATTTAACACAATCACATTAAATTGCTTATTGATTAAGCTATAAGACAATAATGTAATACTGTGTGTATAATATTTCAAAGGGATACAAAAAGGAAATTGCGTTGTTGATTTTAGACTCTTTCACGGAACGATTTCCAGACCTTTTTTGTTTTTCATTTCCGTATTTTAACGTATAATCTATGACCTTTTCGCTTTTTTCATATATTTAAAACTTAGCAATGATTGTTTTTGAATTAATTTTTTTTTTAATTTTAGCATGTTACATATTTTTAATTTATATATTTTTTTTTAGTCTATGTACGTCAATTGGAAAAGATAGACCTAGCTATGAAAAGGCCAACAAAATTGCGTGTATTTGTTTAATTCCGTGCTCACTCACCACATAGGGCAGGTGGATCGGTGAGCGTAATGCCCCTGGCACTAGAGATACTTCTATTATCCATCGAATCATTAATCAAACCATCATTAGTCAGTCACCACAGCCTCGTCCGTTAGAGTGCACCGAGTGAATACATTAGAAGAAGAAGTTGAATTATTTTTAAGATTTTAATAATTTTAATTATTTGTAGTAAATATTCAAAAGGATGATGCAACTTGTTTCAACAACTTTGTAAAATGTTAACCACAGCCATCTGACGTGCATTCTGACGGTTGAAGCTCCGGCTCGAGGGGAAACAGAATATTACTATTAAAATTCGCTGGTGCGTTATACATTAGACCTATATCTGTCCGTAGGAAATGAAAATTAAAAAAAAATTATAATTTCACTTTAATTTTAATTATGTAGATAGAACGTCGAATTCGTTGAAACACCAAATTATTTATTCAAATCACTCTTGCACTTCCAAAAGCGCAATGCAGTTGCAAAAGTAATTATTTTTGCAAGCCCACCGGACCGCGGAGACGACTCGGCAAAATAAATTACATCTAGAATATGGAATGACGGCTAGGTTTGAAAGTTATTAAAATTTCTCACGATTTGAAAGGACTCACTATTAGTGCTTCAGTTGCTTTTTAATAGAACGTAGTTGAAAATATGTAAAATGTAAAATGTCTTAATAATGAGAGAGGGAAGGAAGAATTTCTAGTTAAAAGATAGCATTTTCATTCGTATTATTGAAAAAAAAATAATTACTAAAACTTCCTAAAATTCATTTAACAAATGCAAAGCAAAATAGCGCGCTATGGAAAAGGCTATGTTTGGTGTTTCTGTGTGATAGAGTAGACGATGATATCTGCTGCAGAACTAAGGTAACCGACATAGCCGTAAAGATCAGCAAGCTGAAGTGGCAATGGGCCGGCCACAGAGCTCGCAGAACTGACAACCGTTGGGGAAAAAGGTTCTCGAGTGGCAGCCACGTGCAGGCAAACGCAGTGTAGGACGACCCCCCACAAGATGGAGTGACGACCTGCGCAGTGTTGCGGGAAGTCGATGGATGCAGGTGGCTCAGGACCGAGCTTCGTGGCAATCTTTGGGGGAGGCCTATGTTCAGCAGTGGACTTCTGATAGGCTGAAATGATGATGATGATGATAGAAGAATAAATTTATGAAAATGTCGCTTTCAGACTTTAATTACTAAATCAAAATCAAATCCTAATATAAAACCGTTAGAAGCTTGTTATTATGATAGTTATGATTCAGTGACTTAGCACGGTGGCGTAAAGGCTACGGCACTGCGGCTCGCTAGTTCGATTCCCGCACGAGACAAGTATTTGTATGAACTACAAATGATTGTTCCGGAGGTGTTTATCTATGTGCAATTCATATATGTAAACTGCTACATACACAAGAGAAATTTCGACAGTGAGATGTAACGTTGGGGCTATCATAAAAATAAAAGTTATTCGTAGTTCTTTACGCTATTTTATAGCTTCTTATAATATATTTATGCTAGATTATTTTAACAGTACTACCGTCGTGCTGCATCAAAATTTAATAACCATTTACGTTACTGGCATAATTTGCAATGTTTTTCTTTAGAATTAGAATTAGGCATAATTTTTTTCAAATAAAAATAATTAAGTAAAGTTTAATTTTACTCCATACAGGATATTAACAGCACATTTAAACTGGACCGATTTACATTAACGCGGAGTTTGTCCAGTCATTATAATCTAGAGCAGTAATATATATATTTTTTTACTTTTGAAGTTTGGTGAGATATTTAAAAAGAGCATATTCATAATTTTTAACAATATCTGTCCTAATTCAGAACTATAAGCGTGTAGCTATTATATTGAAAGTGACCATGTGAAACCATTAAATGTTTTTTTTAATGTGCTAGAAAGATTACTAAACCACCTTCACTACTTTCAAGTAATATCGTAGGTATCATGTTGGTTAAAGTCGCTGGTATTTTCCAAACATACAAATTTCTACATCACCGTGCACCAATGACCTATTCATTAACCATTTACTCACTTGATGATTTATTTGTTAATTATCATGTTAAATAAAAGATATTTCAATTGGATTTTGAGTTTACAATTTCCATAATTTAGTTACAATACAAAATTAGCAAAGGAAAATATATAAAAACTAAATAACGCAAATCTGTCACTATATTACTGACGCGATGATTTAAATGAGTTTATTAAATAGAGATATTTCAACCAATTTGAAACACAAAATTTTCCTTTCATGGCCAATGTCAGAAAAGGAAAGTAGGTGGCAGATACTTACATCACAATCACACGGCAAGTATAGTTAAGTACATTTAATTCATTTAGCCACGATACTAAATGGGATTCCTTAATTTCAACCTAGCCCTACCCAACCTTATAGAAATAAAAATGGCTGCAGTTTGAAAGTTGGTAAAATAAGTGCTGGCAACATGTATTTAATATATAGACGCTTTGTGATTGTATAAATTCAATCACAAAGCGTCGTTGCGAAAGAAATCGTGCGTTTAAAAACAATATTAATTTATTTTTTAGTTGTTGCTACGCGATAAAATAAAATCAATGCGGCTTTGGGTTCCACTTTGATTAAAATTACATACATACAACCAACACACAAAATTTATGGAATATTTAAAAAAAAAAATACTGTCTTGGCCATTTAGAATGTAAAGGCTTTATTAAAAAATAATATTTTTTAACCACGATAGCCTGGTGGATAGAGGATTTAAATCCGCATCAGGAGACCCCAGTAGGAACCTCTATAAGTACAGCACGTATCAATGAGTTTTCGTACCTTATGTGGGATTTATATGTTCAGTCAGAACAAGAACAGACAGTGACAGGCATACCCTCTGCCAAGTTTTTCCAAAATAAAGCTCTAGTGAAAAGGGGACGTAGGGCGAATGTATTAACTTTTTCTCTAAATTCCACACCTGCACGCGGTGCATCCTGGTATTTAACGAACGCGGCACTGGTGACCGACTGATGGTGAAAATCCTTTCGAATATACCAAAACCCAAGTGTAGAATGGTAAGCAACGCCGCTGGTGCGAGGATGCTCACACTGCGCTCACCAACCCAACCGCCTAGAGAGGTAATTATGGCTATCTGCTGTACATGGCATGCCGGGTATTGTTGACGCTTTCGTGGCTTAGGTCCAGCAGTGGGCTTTTACAGACTGATAAAAATATTTATATTTATATATATTTTTACTATATTTATTTTCTTTTTAAAATCTTCATAGAGTTTCTGAGATTACCTGCTAGAAACAAAAGTTTGAAAGAATTATCATTCTGTAATATGACAAAAGATTTGGATATATAGATGTACCAAAATTTTCCGCTAATCCGAAAAACGCGATATTTATCGCGTTTTTCTTTTTATACAACAGTTAACTTCTTATTTTAGGCATAAACGAATAAAAACAAAATTATAAATATTTCGTAGAAAAATAAATAAAGATAATGATGGAACTATGCAATTACAATTTTATGGATAGTTTTTCGATGTTTATCATTATACTTCAGTTGAATAAGGTGCACTTTTGCTTGCAGGTGACTTATTGAAAGAAAACTATCCACTCTCTGAGATTGCTTTATTGTAACTAACTGGGCTTAACATGACATCGACGGGGGGTTGGTCTAGTAGCTGAGTCACGGAAAATATTACATAATCCAACGTATAGCTTCACATGTTCATATTGTTCGAGATTAGAACCTTAAAATTATATTGATTAAATTACGAATTAGTATCTCATTTATTATGTTTATCGTATCGTTTACACAACATGCGAGATTTCTGAGATGAGTATACTTTTAACAATCTATTAAGTTAAATACAGAAACACGGAATATGAAAGCACAAGGGCCGATAGCCTAGTTGTTACAACGGTTTTGAATCCCGCAAGAGACATTTTCGCGGTAGAGTCAAGCGGCGGGTTTCGCTGTTGCTAGTATGGGCCGACTCTACCGGGATAGTACCACGATCTCACTTCTTCTCCGACGTGAAGTAGAGTAGTAGAAGCATATTGTGCTTCTGCGTTTCGTTCGATGAGTGAGGTAACCGGAGGCCCACTTTCTCCTCGGTAACTCCCCTCCCTAACTCACCTCCAAGTCATTCCTCTCATCAGCCAAATATCCTAAAAGGCCGGCAATGCACCTGCATCTCCTCTAGTGTTGAAAATGTCAGTGGGTAACGGTAATCACTTACCATTAGGTGACCCGTTTGCCCCATTATACATTAATAAAACTTATAACTCGATGAATAAGGTGATTTGTACCCAACTTGTGGATATTTATTTAGTATGTTATATTCTATGGATGTACTTAATTTATCATATATCACCGACTTGATTCCAAGTTACAACTTATTTGACAATTGTCTATAAATCGTATGTAATTTCATAACATATAATATGGTATGCCACAATATTTTAGTGGTTAGAGGATCTATCGATGTCATGTACCTATGAGCTTACGAAACTTACGAATATGTTCTTTCATTGTTAGCCTGGACACAGAGACGGCGACAGGCTGAACTCCTATCACGTTAGCCTGAAACAAGCTCTGGTGAAAAGTGGGTTGAAAGGCCCTGAATGTTCTGAATGAAAACCCCTGACCACCCCTGTACTGGATACATGGTCGAGAGAGGTTATATACATATATACATACCTTACCTTAACTTATCCGCCTGTGAATATTCCAGTGAAGGACGTAGGCCTATGGGTCTAAAACTAGCTAAAGTTTATTAGTCCCCTGCTTGTAATAAGAGCTCACCTTTTAATTTCAACCGTGCAGTGTTACTAAAACATTTTATCAGATGTATTGACTATTTATTATACAATGTACTATTAGTATCTGGTCATTTGTACCATGTGGCAGCGGCGCACACAGGTGTTTAAAAAATAAATAAACAGCCAAGTGCCGAGTCGGACTCGAGCACCAAGGATTCCATACATACACACAATATGTCAGTTTTAAATATTTGCCAAATAATTATGTTTTGTTTCATTCAGTTAGGGATCTTTAACGCAAGCCAAATCACACTAACGAGTTTTTCATAATTTTTGAGTTACACCAAGTTTTACGTCCAACAATAGAAAGAAAACAAAATAAAATTAAAAACTACGTTTTTTGTACAGGGACCATATTTGATGTCCATGTGTGCATTAAACATGCCTAAATTGAATAGAAAGGTTTTGACTTTGACTGCAGGAAAGGCGCACGGACAGACGGTATAAGCTTAGCAGTAGGACTCCGCGTTGAATCCCAAAAATAACATTCTCCGTTCAAAGTTAAATTCAAAACTGAAACATACGAATCGTCACTTTGAGTAACTTATACTGAAAACCAGTATAATGCAATAACTTTACAACATTTCGGTGTGTTATATTCCTCTGTGGCCCCTTTTAATTACTGTCTGGGCTAGCATGTATCATAAATTCTAATGGAGTGCCGTCCCCGTCTCCACATTTTACTCGCTATACCGAAGTAAATTGCATTTTAGAGTGTGAACAAAACAACTTACTCAATAAAATTTTATTAGGTTTTTAATTATAGTCATTTAGATTAATTTTGAAAAACCACGTTATGACATTTAGGCTTAGAAGTATTCTACAACATTCGGGAACAAGGAAGGCGTAAATTATAAATTATACCCTTAAATAGGGTGGTCAAAATGGTCTCCCACAATAACTCCCCTCGTCACGTTGTTGAAATTAAGATCTGGTGAAAAGTGGGTTCAATGAAATAAAATGAATGTCAAGGACTCTGATTTACTACTAATGTGTTCACGATCGTTAGAGATTACTTATAGTTATTTAAGTTCGCATCTCAATTATAATTTCTGGTAATCCTGTCCGCCTAATAAATAACGAGCATATAAGTAAGTTCAAATCACACTGCCCATATTTATGTGGTTAATAAAATATTTACTACAATGTGTCAAGTAGTAGCAACACTGGAATCTGGAGAAAGTAGAGGGGGATGGGGAGCGGTAGTGGGCCCCACTACTCCAATTACCTCAATCACCGATCGAAACGCAGAAGCATAAAATGCTTCTACTTCACGCCGCTATTCTGCGGGGCCGTGATACCAACCCGGTCGATCCGGACCCTTCGAGTAGCAGTAAAAGCCGCCGCTTGACTCTACCACGTTTAAAACTTACCTTATCTTATCAGCCTGACAATAGATCACTGCAGAATATAGGGTTCTCTCATAAGGATTACTTTCCATAATCGAAATGCTCGGTAAATGGATTGTCGATCGCAGTACCAGACACCTTGCAATCAAAACGCTGCTGCCCCTTATCGGTCTGCTCGTTTTTGTTATCCTGCCATCTGTCGGAAGTAATTGCGATTACTGCTGAAAAAAGAAACATTTAGTAACAGTTTAACTTGATCTAAATTAAAAAGCATTTGTAACATGTTTTCTGTATTGTAGTAAGATAGCGCAAGAACTTATCGTAATTCTTCATTTAGTAGTTATGACAAACGAAGCCCTAGCGTTTCCGAGAGGTTATCGAAATTCAAAAAATTACACCATAGTGTGAAAATGGTAAAATAATTTTTTGTTGTCGTCTACGCAGATATTTGACAGTGCCAAAACACTCCCGTCTTTACTTTCCTCTAACCAATGTAATAGTTTTTCGATGAGGCTCAGGTGCATTCAGGAAATTCATCCATACGGCGACTGTTCCTGGGTCCATGTTCTGCGTTCTCTACACCATTCATTTCGACGAGCGCGATTCCCGTGACGTATCGGTGGGCACGTAATTGGGCGTCGAGCTCGTAGGCCGTACTCATGCAGTCCATTTCGCACAGTTTGGGGACTTACATCAACACCGTTTGAATTTTGTAGCCTCAAACTGATCTCTCGAGCGGTTAACATCGGCTGGCGTCTTGTAGTCAGTTGTATGTACCGGTCTTACCGAGTGGTTGTACTCCTTTTACGGCCTGAATGCTGTTCAGCGGGTTCCCTTGTATTATTGTAGCGCTGCCAAAGACTATGAATGCCAAAATGCCGAGATACCTGAGATTGATTACTTCTCGCTTGCAACAACCCTAAAGCTCTTTGCATTTCATTTGCCGTCAAATGACGTCGCTCCATGACATAAAGAATATCTAACAATTCATATAGATAAATTAAAAAGTAACAGTAAATTTGTAATATCATGAATGTTGCTTAGACTTTTTTGATGTGTGTATTATTATTTATAATCCCCTTGTATAAATAACAAAGTCTGTTGTAAGTTACCTACTTTGCTTATAAGCGCGGTCATTATGTAGATCTACGTAATTCTTAAACGGCTTACGACACCTGGTGACTTTGCACATTTCGTTGGCAATAAATATTTTATCTTTTACTTTAACATAACATTTCATAACTAATAACTTAACAGAAAATGTGTTGACATTGCGTTGTCGTTAAGCCATTTTTGGTTCTAATCGAGTGGATTAAATATAAACATCTTAACATTTATGTTACCTAATTGTTTCTTGGAATTCACACAGTAGTTAATGAAAACTGAAGTATAATAACCCTGTTCACAACAGCATAGTTAAAATCCTATGTAAGTTTCGAAAAACTCATTGATGCGAACCTTCCATATACGGGATACTTGTGTTACGGCTGATGCCGAAAACGCCATCGTGTCTAAACATACAAATAGCAAAAAATACTGATTAATTAAATATCTGTACATAATAATGTAACGTTGTATTACTATTTAAGAATCACGATACGACACATATACGTGTAATAAGATGAAATATTTCACAACTACGTACAAACCTTCGTATATAATAATGGTACTTATTAAAGTCTGGTATAGGCGTATAAAAATTAAGGAAATACGTTAATCCATCTGTATATAGCGATAGATCACAAGACCTTTTTTTTCTTTTTATAGACAGCCAGCATCTACTCGCGTCTTCACTTTCTGCACTTCACAAAATGTTCTGATTAATATTATGAAATTACATTGTAATACTTCCAGAAACCAAGTATCTGTTTTTAAATCACATTAAATCTTACTCAAACAAGAAAAGGATATTAAATCTTCCTTTTGTTTCTTTCAAGACGTAATGGGAAATGGATTTGAATTTGCTATCAATAAAATTAGAAGAAGTAGGATCAAAGCTTAAGATGCGAATAAAGAGAACCTTTATCTTTAAATGCTGAATATAAAACAAGAGGAACATATTAATTCTGTTGAAATTAAAACGTTTTGCGAGTAATATTTTGATTTTTTTGAGACAAACAATTGTGTTTGATAATTGTTTGTTTCTTCAATAAAGTGAATTATTAGTACTTAATTTTTTTTATTTTATCAGGGATGATGTGTTGACTTTTAGATTATCTATTTTAAGCTAAAATTCTATCCGAAACCCTTTTTAAGTTTAGTCCTTGAGAGTAATACTTCCAATAGTTTTAGTACATGCAAAATAGAAAAATCTTCGTTTTAAAATATGATAGAATTTTGATTGGACATTTAAGACAGATGATGAAGTCCTTGGGTTCGATTAGTTCGTCGCGGCAAGTAAGAATCTAATATAAAAAAGATGTAATAAAGTTGAATTATCGATTGTTTGTTGTAATAAACCATTCAGTGCTCATTAATTAGGCCATAGACACCGAAATCTATCTAAGATTGCTATTTAAGATGCAAATACGTTTCTTACCTCTGAGAACTAAGATGGAATGTTTCTGATCATGGCTGAATTTGACCACAGCGACAATTTCCGTATACTATCGGCAGGTGTCAACTGCGCAGGCAAATAAATGTTTTTTAGTTTAACCTTGGAAAATGGTGCAGATCACATGCCTATCACTGATAGAGATGCCAACTTAAACCAACAATCCGAAGGGCTTAGAAATAAGCTTTTGGTCCAGCGGCCTTTCCAACTTCGGCGGAAGAGACTCGCTAGCAAAAGCCTTGCAAGTAAAAGTAATAAAGAGCAACGACAGTGCAGTGTCGATTTGATGCTCGGCATAGCGACGCTGGCTGTTGTTGTGCTGTGCTCTGACCCCCTGTTAACAAAAGAGACTAAAGACCAAAGGGGGACTTGAGATAGCCTCCGGTTACCTCACTCACCGAACAAAACACATTCAAACATTCAAAACAAATTCAAGAACACTTTCCTGATAATCTGGGGGAAAAAAAATATATAAAATATCCTTTGTTGGACAAATTCAGCATTGTAAAACCGGAGTACAGATTTTGGATTAAGTTTATCAAGATACTCTCTTGGATCATAAAGTGAAGCCTCTCAAAGGGATGTTTGTCAAGAATGCACCGCAGAAGTTCAAGCAGGACGTAAATCAGAACAATGTTCCGGACATAAGAGCTGAAGACTGGCCCTCGTGCAGTCACTCATTGGTGTTCAAATTGTTGTCATCTCCAGTGACCGACTAATGGCAGAAAATTTATTAAAATCTAAATTACGGAAGTAGTATCTCTACTACGAGACTTCTCACACAGCGCTCACCAACCTGCCTACCTGCCTCATTAAATAAAACCTCTACGAATAAAGAAATATTGTTTATTGTATATTCATTCCCATTTCGAACAAAAACATATATAACTTACAGTTTCTACGTCATTATATGATAACAATTACCTGTTGTAGATGTCACTGTATTTCAATCTTACGGTACAAATGTAATTCCTAAATTTGTTCTCAGTTCTTTTGGCCAACAAATACACCAAATAATATGTATATAAAAATAAAATATTACACTCAACTACGACAACAATAATGTTAATACTGATAATAATACTTGAGTTTTGTGTCAAAAATAATTTAGTATAGAGAAACAAAACAATTTATTTGAATTGTTCCAATAAATGGAATACATTTATAAACCCGTAAACATACAAATCGAAACTAACAGGCTGCTGGTTAGATTTATATCGGCGTTACATAGACCGAAAAGGAAAATTGGAAGAAAAAGGGTCGCGAAGAATATTTCAATATGCCATTCACATTTTTACGATCGTCATGTGCGCCCGCCTTACGATTGTGCAGAACCGCAATATTGGACTATTCTTTTATGTTGCTTTCTTCTTATTATTTTAGCAGCTTATTCGCAGATGCTATCGTAATTTTTACGAAGAAATATTGCGCATCTTTTTCTACGTTTGGATATTCGTTATGAGTGTCACTTATTTAATAAACAGGTTTTCAACATAAAGTTCCTGGAGGTATTCTTAAGACTGTGATTCTTATATTGACGCTATTGACGCTAGTTCTGTTGTTTTTTGTTAACGTATATTTTGAAGTTCGGCTATGCTGAAGTAAAGTAATGAGAATTTCCTATTTGTGATAAATTCCTTTCTTAACTTTTAAGCAATTAAATACGGACCAAAAATGCGCTCAAGGCCATCGACATGCGACATTATTCTGCTTATTTTAGGTCTGATATTTTTCGAGATGGTTATCCTACCACCTGTCGGTGACTATTGTATTTTCTCTTAGTCTCCTGTTCACACCCACGGGACGAAACAGACTGGCATATAATATCAATACATTATCATTATTAGCAAATAATATACCAGAATATGAAGGTCTCCATAGCGCAGTCACGGTTATATCCAAATATATTTCAAGTATTCTTATATTCGTCTATAAATTTAACGAGTAATAACTATTACCACTGATTGATTGGATTGGAAAGCTAATGCGTATATCACGCATTAGGTTTTTTCGGCATTCTCCTGAATCTAGTTTTTATATCTAAGTAACAACTTTGTTGTTTGTACTTCATCTATTGATAAATTTACTAATTATAGACCCATTATTGAAATCTTTTATGTATTATCTAGTTATTACCACTGTAATGCTGTTGGTTTTAATAAATAAACAATGTCACAGTTGGAGATCCCTCAATCTTGGCCAAAAAAATTATATACAAAATTTAATGTGATGCATGTTTAGAATATACCAAGAAGATCGCATGGATTAGCAGTAAGCGTACATTTGTTGTGGTATGGCTGTGTTGTATTGTGTAGCGTCCCGTTTCTTCAACACTGGAGCTGACCCTTCTTCCGAACTGATCGTATTGATAACTATAACATAGGATACGGAAAGGTAAATACGAGAGAGTGCCTCTGTTTGGGTCACCTCCTGGAGTAGTTTTTTCAAGATTTATATTGAAAGATAAAACACGGTATGACAGTTCTCATCGTCGTTATGTTTTTAACGGTTATTTACATTCTCTACTACAAGTGTAATTTAACAAACCTATAAAACCATGTAATAAATGATTGATATTTCAATGATTTCGGAAGAAAAGTGTTAAGAGTGTTATAAAGTGGTACAGATGTAAATATTAGAGTTGATAATGACTTTCATAAGAAAATAACTATGAAAATTGAGACATCTTAGTTATTATACAGACTATACTGATTAAATATTGTTGCCAACCCGCTCGTGAGGCAAGGAAATTATGGCAAAACTCCCCCTTACCTCGCTAGTCCTGGCTGTTGTGGCAGCCATGAAACTTTGACAACTTCTATACATATACGAGTATATCAAGCTACGATTCATCCAAATAATGTAACAGAGGTACCTGATTTTTTTTACTATTTCAACATATATATATTTCCACAATTTTTTTTTAATCTACCAATGATACAGAGAGTTAAATCTCACTATTTCTACGATAATATATTCTATTGAATTTGTACCTGGCGTCAAGTTACTGGTCGCCATCTTATCGGGTTCAGTTGCCCGTGTCTGACTTTTAGTTTGCATTCATATTTTATTCCTATTTCTACATTGAATTTTGGGGGTTTATGGAGTTAAGGTGATCTAGAAATGTAGTAAATTTGTCAGATTTACAATGGAAGTAGTGGCAAATTACTCGTTAGATTTTCAAGATGTATTAGTAATTTGGAACCCTAATAATACTATAAGCAAAACGGTGTATAGGAAAAAGACCCATACAAACAAATATTTAAACGGTGAATCACACCACAATCCATCTCGATTAGCTATTGTGCAAAATCTTTAGTGCTTACCAGGTATTTATGAAAGCAAACACCTGGCCACCGGGAATCCGCTTGTCAAGCAAGTGAGAGAGTTACATCATATTTGATAGACCACAAGTCCTCGCAAAAGAACACCGATTCCTGCAAAGGATGATCTGCGAGTCTGTTGAAATAAAAAAAAAACATCTTAATCTTAAAATGTGACGATGGCCGGATGCTTCCACCGGCTTGGGATGCAGTGATAAATACAATTAAATCTAAAAACTAGCACACCAATGCACGATCCCATGCTACAGTGAGCGCGCTCTGCGTAGATTGGACCAAAATTAATAATTAAATGCTGAAGGTAACTATGACATCTGACTGACGCCTAACACCTCAGTCCCCTCGTGACCACGGATACTATAGAGCATTCGAAACGTCGGGAACATAATAACAAAAATTAAATGCGATTAAATCCATAAACAATATGTAGTTTCATTTAAAATGTGTAGTGTTCGCATAAATAAATCATAATATCAAATATTGCCTAAATTATGCAGACCAATGACAGGTAGCAATGACGGTATGTAAGATGCAAGTTGTCTGGCTGTCAAGCTTAGCGATTACAGCCAATCATCCTTATTCGAAAGACCTATGTTACCAGATAACTGATAGAGATTATTGACAGAAACTCCCGTTTTGGTAAATGAACATGTTGAGTTTTGAATATTACTTACACAAGTAGAAAAGTAGTCTTATATTTATTCTTATACATTTTTAGAGTCGCAGGCAACACCAATGTCGGCAAAAAAGCCATTTCCCAGCTGTCTGCGTCAAGTCGTGCATATGTGGTCTTCAATTCGTCTTAGATAAGAAATAAATGGTCTTATATTAAATTGTAGCATTTTTAAATAAACCAAATAAATTTTACGTTTAATATCTAATCATTTATGTTTAATATTAAATAATAAATATGAACTTAAGCTAACCTGGATTCATAACAAGTTACCGGGAGTTTTATTTTAAAATAAAAACGGATAAAAAATAAATAATTAAATTCGTGAACCTTTTAACGCCTCTATTAACTTTCAGTAACATTTAAGTCCTGAAAAAATTGCAGTGAAACCAATTTAATCAATGAAGTTTTAAGTTGTTATGAAATACGTAGCTATATAATAATAAAATTAAAATTATCGACACGACATTTTTTACGTTACGCTCGTTTTACAACTCCGTGCCGTAAATACAAAAAACTTAATATCTACTCTTCCGTGTGGTATCGGCGCAGGAATCTGCCTCCTCCTTTCTTCCCGTGAGTGTTGCAAGAGGCGACTAAGGAAAAATGTAGATTGTTTCTACATTTTTCCGCAGTCGCCTCTAAGGTCTACCCAATAGGTACCGACAGACGGCGGGATAACTATGTCGCAAAACACCAGACTAAAAATAAACAGGCCAACGACTAAGCTGATAGTTGTCTGTTACTGTGGTCGACAATCCGCTTGCCGGGCGTGGTTATTATGCCAAATCCTCATTATGTCATATTGTATTAATAGTCACATGCATGACAACGCGCCACAAAACGAAGTGACTACCTGAATGCAGGTGATTCTGAACCGTGCTTTATCCTCTCATACGTACGTATTTATTTACGCGTACTCGTGTCCCTATATTGGTGACAATTTTCAGCGCTTTTATTTATTTATACATATGCAGATGAGTTTAGATGGTGGTTGGCTCCTTCTCTGCCTAGATGCCGTTTGGGTAGATACCACCCTTCTGGCACCAATAAACAGTGCAATCCCTTTTATCTTTCAGTTTTTACGGTATATATAGTTAATGTAATTGCAGACTTTGAGGGATACTTAGTCCTGATGGCAACACATCTGTAAACTCTTTCGATTGAAGTTGTATGCAGGTTAATCCTAAAAAAATATTGTAAGTACCTCTCGTATGGGGGGTTTTGGCCACACGTGACGTGAAAAGGGGCAACGGGTCAGACACAAATCTTGCAAAACTGATAACTTCTAAAATCTTGAAAAATCAAGTGACGACCTGCACAGTGCGGGAAGTTGATGGATGCAGGTGATTCAATTCCGTGCTTTATCTCCTTTGGTAAACTTATGTACAGCAATGGACTTATAACTTGTGACTGTCAATGAAATAGACAGGCTTAGATGAGAATGACTACATATATATATATGTTATATATAAAGCCATGGATTCAACATCAAAGAGAGTAAATCGTAAACATATCTCATAACTATCGTATATACCTCAGTTACACATTGGTGCATTAGGCTACGATTTAGATCAACGGTGTCCTTATTCGGGATTTGTGAAATTTATTCGCCCGACCCAACTGTCTCTGTTTCCTTGGCGAACGTATAATGTAAAGAACGTCTAGATATTCTATTTCGCACTTGAATTATTCAACAAACGGATTGATAGAATTTATTGTAATTAGGAAATGAAATGTGTGACATTTCTGAATACTTTAGTGTATGATTCATTTTAAGAAAATCCATACCTCTCTTACACCGCTACTTATACGATTATGTTTCTATGATACAGTGTTAATTTTCT
Organism: Bhutanitis thaidina; assembly: GCA_029286595.1. Lineage (NCBI taxonomy): Eukaryota > Metazoa > Arthropoda > Insecta > Lepidoptera > Papilionidae > Bhutanitis > Bhutanitis thaidina. Next base: position 3,689,455 of record JAGSMS010000003.1, read on the forward strand.
TTAATATTTTAGCAATTATTTGACTTAATGATTTCTTGTAATTACGCGATTACCACTGTCTGTCAAATCTAATGTTATGGTTGGAGCGATCCAGAATATGATCAGAAAGTGCAGAGTTAACTATGACATCAGTCAACAAACTTAATCCCCCCGTAAACACGGGTGGTGTAAAGCCCTCGAAACGACCGGATTTAAAAAATATAATTAAACGCGATAAAATCCGTTAATAAAAGTTTAATTTCAAATTAATTTTTTTTCCATGTTTTCGCGTTGGTGTCATAAGAGGAAACTAAGGGAATATGCTGAATAGATTGCATTCAATGCAAAGAGCAAATACGACAACGAGTCTCGCCTCCCAGATATGATAATCCGAACATGCTAAAAATTAGTTGCGGAAGTCTGTTTAGTCATGACAAGTTGTGGCAAATGGACAAGGGTAATTACTGCCCACTATAGGTGACATGGTTGAAAGATTTTTCCTCAGTGCATCATAAGTCTTAATATGACACATAATAACACAATTTGAATTGTTTCTAAGTTATGACACATGATATTGAACAATTATGAATAATGTAAGTCATGAAAGTGTAAAGACATTTCTATTCTATAGCATTACATGAACTAAAATTGGAGTTGATAGTGCGATCGCGCGTTGTTTCCCGTCGACGTATATTCTGCGCGTCAGTCCCTTGTCGACCATTCTCAGATACATACATGTATCTATTTCGATTACATCGGTGTCAGGTTTTTGTGGAAAAGCTATAAGTATTTTCTCCTAATGTTAGGGATACAAGACGCATAAGGCCCGTATTAGGGATGAGAACAGGAGCGTAACTTACCGCCGCCCAATAAGACCTTGTGGATTTTCTTGTGAGATTATGTTGTATATGACACCAAAGTTACCTCCAAATTACCTACAAGTTACCTACAAATAGTACTTTAATTATAGTTATTAAAGATAGATACCACAATTGAATAGGTATAGTATTGTAACTTTATTTACATTTATTTCTTCAGTCAGCTTTCGAAAATTTGTAATAATTAGATATATTATTTTGTAATAATTGGATATATTATTTTATGTGTATTTATTACGTCACATAATATCAAAAAAACTTTAAATTAACCCTGTCTCAGAATAGATTAATATCAGCGTTATTCATTAATTTTGTAATACCGTGTGTAATCAAAAAAAAAAGAATTTATTATCTCATTTTTTTTAATAGTATAGTAATTTAATATTAATTGATTTGTAATTTAGGAAATAACATGTATTCAAATTATTTGTTCTTTGATGTAAGAAAGCTAATTTTGTTTTTCAAATGTCAATTCTATATTTATAAAACTATCACCGATTCGTAGAGAGTTTTCCGTGTAGTAGAAGAAACAGGTCTATGAAACTCTGTAGGTATCTTTTTTTTTTAATTTTTACACGCTATTTGACCATTGTTTTTGTGACGATGGAACTGAAAGGAGGGTAACGGGACCCTTGATTAATTTCCCTTTTATAAGATGCGGGGTAACTAAACACCTAATGTTAGTTAAAAATCAAATATACCAATGAGAGCAGTTTAAAAATTGTGACCTGTATGTCCCCAACCATCATTTATCAGAGAAATTATCATGCAGTGCTCAATGAATAAACATAACCGTCTATTAACTAACACACTAAACATGAGTATTACAGGAACACGCGACAAAGAAACTGGGCACACCAACAGCTGCTCACCTACAGTGAACCTGAAGAAACTGGTTCTTCTGATGCGGCGTAGCCTCCATGTCCAATCCAGTTCACCGCTTCTGTAACCCATTTTTCATGACGGGCGTCGAGCCAATCAATTTTATAATTAAGCAGTAATATAAATAATTTGGTGGGGTATTTCTATATTTACTCATCTGGTTAGGTTGTATATATAAATAAATATAGATACAAATAAATACCATAATATAAATTATATTTTATAAATTATATATGTAATAAAATTAAATAGATAACTAAAACCCTACCAGATGGAAGCCCCCGGCAGGGGAGACCAGACGGCCGAGGGTTAGGGAGAAAGGGTAAGAAACCGGCGGACAATGCGAGCGGTATCAAGTAGCACCACTTTCTGCATTTGAGCTCGGAGCGGTCCGTCACGGAGTCCCAGCCGCCTCAGATGTTGCGAGAGGCTGACTGGGATTAACCCATTCGCAGAGACGACGATCGGAATAATTTCGGTCGGCATACCACCCCACATGTCGGTTACCTCGTCAGCCAGGTCCAGATAATATAAATAATTTATTATTAAACAATTTTCCCAACTTCTCTGTAATTTCTATAAACCCTATAAATATATGGTTCATTAAACTCTTTGAAATAGGCTTCTGTCAGTCAATGGAAAAATGCATATTTCATTTAAAGAGATCTAAACACTGCTTTTAAGTTTACAGCCGTATATCCTTTTGATTCTTCGTGGGTAATAGTGGTACCCATCGGGCAGACAGCTTTCCAATTCCTTTTATTATTTAGTAAAATATTGATTACAGCTCCGTACTATACGCTTACGGTCTCTGCTACTTTGTATACTTTCGTTACACGATCAGCAACAATCATCTCACGGAATTTTACAAAATTTATCAATTACTATGTTTGCCAGGCGGTCTGGGTACTCCTTATCAGAAATAGGTGTACCAGCCAGGTTTAAATTCGATAAACCGATACATAGCTGGTTAGCATAGATGACCGACTCATCTTTTACTTCTTTGTACCTTTTTCCGTCCAAAAATTTGTTTTTCAGTTGTGTAAACTTGTGATGGTATCATTACAACATAGTCATAATGTTACTAACAATCATTATCCGTATCGGTAACTTTGTTACCGCTGTAAGATAGATTTCTAGGATTTTCTCTACTTGATCCGTTAAAACTAGACTCTTTGTCGTTTTTATTGCAAATGGCCTTACATCGCCGAAAGTATTTGATGTTTTCTTACGCAGACATTAAGTTGACGTTATGCTATTGTCAGAAACCTTGTTGAAAATTATTATATTTAATCTCCAGGCCATCTTTCATGAAATAATATACCATTTAAGTTACATTCATTTAAGTATAATCTTTTTTATTTGTGCTCCTTTTTGTATTCCTTTTATATCTTAAAGAAATAATGTCTTCGATAAATCCTTTACAATAGAGATAATGTAGCAACCAAATAGTGACAATAGATAATTCTTATTTCTTATCATAAACTAATAATCTGAAAAGATCTGAATATAAATTTAATAGAACAATCAATCAAAATCGGGTTACGCAATATATACTTTTGCTCAATTTTTTTTTATGTATTTATTATTTAATCACTAAACAGAATATCAGTTTAAAAGTATAGATAAGTTTTATTTCATAAAAAAAATTGTCTGTTTGTCATTTTAAAGTTTGGTTCTTCATTTTAACTTAAATATAATCAATAATTGTATGTGCGTGCACAATGAGAATAATAAAAGAAAAAAAAAATTTCCTTTTAGTTACAAGAAAAAGTTTTAGTTTTTTCTTGTACGATACGATTTTATCATGTAATAGATCGATTTCATTTTGTCAATAATTTGTTATATAGATTGCAGAGCTTTGCAATGGGACTCTCTTTAGGCCTAAGTGTACAATATAGTGGGGTAGCGAAAAGTTTTTCATACCTCACCTGTCTTGTATGTTGTCAGTAACCGCTTTAAGGCTAATTTTCATATAAATAGTATTGAAATGAAGACGTTTAATTATATTATGTGATCATCTGGGTTCTTATTAACATGGATATATTAACTTTACTTATTGTAAACCCAAATTGTAAGCAAATCTTGGAAGTCAATGTTCGTTCATTACTGTTGCATCGATTTAAAACTGCATATGTATTTAGTTACGACGACAAAACAATAGTATTGAGTTAGTGTAACTAAGGGAACGGGAGAACTCTTTGATTATTACTATTAAATATATGTACCTTCTGATTACATAATGTGTTTTAAATTCATTGTTAGTCTTAGCATTATTCATAAGGATTATTTTGACATTTTTGCATGGATAATATCAAGATACACTATGTTTAAACTAAAACTAACACAACTTAAACAGAGTTTCGTTTTGTAACAAGAATGTAAGAATTTTGATTCCTTTGGTTTGTTTTGATGAGGTTCTTTCAAAACAGATGGTGATAAGAGTTTCGTAATGGAGCCGGGTTAGGGATACTGAAACTTATCATGGTTACGAATGTTGAATAAGTGTAGATGTCAAGTTTGGAATTTTTTTTGAACATTCCTAATTAAGGTAATTGTTAGGAAACGTTAGATACGTTATGTTTCGATTTTTTTGTCGATTGATTTAATGAGATCAATTTTACAATTCAAAACAAATCAATGATCTGAATACACAGTTTCCAGTTTTTTCAGTCTGTTTATGTTTGTTTAAATAATCCTCTGTTCACAGTTAAAAATATTAATGTAGGAAAGTAATGATTAGATTTTTATTTAAAATCTAAAAGTTTAATGCAATCAAAATATTAATATTTTTATATTATAATCCTATACAGAAATCTAAATAACTAGACTCTCAAAAAGAGCGTCTTAAAAGTATAGCATGCATCTTTATGAATAGTTGCTTATACTTACGTGTTGGTAAGCGTTTTGTTATTGGATAGGGTTAAAAAACGAGCTAACAGTCTATCTGATGGTAAGTGGAAACGTATATACTAATTTAATAGTTGGCCTGAAAGAACTAAGACGGCGACAGGCTTACCACCTGTCTTGTTGTTCCACGTTTCTGATAACATCTGATCAACCGATTTTATTTATTCAAAACAATGTTATATTATTTATTGATTCATTCTCTACGAGTTTTTAGTAATTTAAAAACTTTAACTTTTTATACTAACTACTTTGAAGTTGTGAGATTACCTACTTATTTAAAAAAAATTAAATTACGTTGCCTGTTTTGTTAAAACATTTAACGACGTGTTAGTGAAACTTTTAGCTATGGCGATAATGGATTCAAAGATCTATTGAAGAAACAGATTTACCAGCTCAATGCACAAAGGAATGCCGGCTATTGTTACATGTGACTACAAAAGTACCTGTTACGTAAGCAATATATTAGACTGTACGAAACTAAATTTGATAACGTTTTTCTAAATTTATAATTTACTTAAATATAGTGGTTGAGTCAATAGAAATTCTATAGTTATTTATAAGTGTCCCTAAAATAATAATATATTGCTTTATATTTAGAGTTTTAATGATTTGGTTTTTCTACTTGACCCCGATAGACAAGTGTTATGGAGCAATTTCCTCCCGTGAGAGAGAGAGAGAGAGCAGACCCGTGTTCGATCCCCGATGTAGAAGGCTTGTATAAATGAGTTCGATACAAATGAGCTCACGATCCGCCAGCCAATACCGAAGCGGGAATCCAAAACCAAACCGGCAAAGTCCGTTCAAGCAACCCGACTCGCGTCAAAACCCAACGCCGCCGCGACCGCAGGGGCCCGCGCGCCCAAACCCCCGCCGCCGATCATACTCCAGGACAAAGGGCACTGGAACGACCTGTCAGTATGGCTGACTAAAAACAAAATTCTGTGCCCAAAAGCACAAACCACAGCTCAAGGAATCCGCGTATTCCTAACTAATATAGACGACTTTCGCACGGTGACTAGACACCTCAAAAGTAAAAATATTAGTTTCCACACCTACTCGCTAGAGGAGGACAGACGTCTCCGCGTAGTAATTCGCGGACTCCCTAAGGAGCTCCTCCTGGATAATATAAAAAACGATTTAATCGCGAAGAATATCCCTGTGCAGGAGGTACACCGAATGTACCACCCACAGAAAAAGTCACCGTACGACTTGGTCCTAGCCATTCTCGACCTGTCCCCGGAAGGCAAGGCTATATTTAACATCAAAGCGATTTGTAAACTTACGAACCTATCCATCGAGGCACCGCGGAACAAAGGCATCATAAAGCAGTGCCACCGCTGCCAACTATACGGCCACTCGGCCAGAAATTGTTTCGCGCGTCCCCGCTGCGTCAAATGCCTCGGAGACCACGGCACTCCGGAGTGCGAGCGCACGCGCGACGCAACCGAACCGCCAAGCTGCGTCTTGTGCGGCGAACAGGGGCATCCCGCGAATTATCGCGGCTGCAACAGAGCGCCGCGAAAGAGACAGCGTGGCGGTCGGAACGGAAAAGAACGGTCGTAGGAAGGGCCCCGGGGCTCCACGGTCCCAACCTCCTGCGCCTGCCAAGCCAGCGCCTGCCAAACCAGCGCCTGCCAAAACGGCATCTGCCAAACCAGCACCTGCCAAACCAGCGCCTGCCAAGCCAGCGCCTGCCAATCCCACTGCTGAACTCACGCAGAAAGCCAATGCCTGGGCTAAACCCCTAGGTTATACTCAAAAGAGCGCGGTCGCTTCACGACCTGCGGCCTCCACTCCCGCGCCTCAAGGCGCCTCAAACTTCGCCGCCGACTTTTCGTTAGTATGCGGCTTCATCAACAACATCAACGTTGCTGATCTGTCAATCTTGGCCCGCAAATTACGCGAGGCAACGACACCCCAGGACAAACTCATGGCCACCATTGAGCACATGCCCACTATCGACGCGATCTGGTCGTTTCAATGCGCCTAAACCCGCGTCATGCCCAAATTTAACACACATTAATTATTCCAATGGCTAACGCAGTAGGAAGATTAAAACCGCGCTCTCTGACTGTCGCTGCATTCAACGCAAACGGCCTCAAAACGCAGAAAGGCTACGTTTCTTCGCGATCACAACGTCGACTTTATGCTAGTGCAAGAAACCTTCTTGAAGCCTAGCAATCGCGATCCCAAAATAGCAAATTACAATATCATCCGTAATGACAGGTTAACGTCCCCCAAAGGCGGCACCCTGATTTACTTCAAAAGGTCCTTGCATTGCATACCGCTCGACCCTCCCGACCTAATAACAATCGAAGTTTCCGCGTGTAGAATAGCGCTAACCGGCCACAGGCCGCTTGTTCTAGTATCAGCCTATCTGCCGCCAAACAAAACCCTCCATTCGTCAGACTTTAGGACGCTAACAGAGCTAGGCCCCTCCGTCATCATAGGTGGCGACCTAAACAGCAAACACATCAGCTGGAACTCGCGCGTCAATAATACAAACGACAACGTGCTCGCCGACATACGGGACCGCTACTTGTTAGACGTAATCGCACCCGACTCGCCTACGAGATATCCGACGTATCACACTCACGCGGCGGACGTACTCGATATCGCGATTCTTAAAGACGTAAGCCTAGCTATTAACTCGATAGATACGCTTCACGAACTCGACTCAGACCACAGACCGGTCTTACTCAAGCTGGGCCAGCCACATGGTGAGGTCCCTCAGACCAAAACCATCGTAGACTGGCGTACCCTCGAAGTCAAACTCGACGCTACGACATCACAGCACCTAGACAAAATACCGGACAAGATAGACTCGCCTGAAATAGCATGTAGGGCAATAAACTCACTCACAGACCATCTCAAGTCAGCCGTCGAAGAATCCAAAAGGACGGTCCCTGAGTCGAACTCTCGGCACATGGAGCTCCCGGCAGGTCTTAGACGCCTAATTAGGAGAAAAAACGCAGCTATTAGAGCACATGGCCGTTATAGAACGGAACAAAACCGCGAAACCATGCGACGCCTACAGAGGCAAGTAAAAGAGCGCATCACTGAATTTAGGAACACTAGGTGGGATTCTCTCCTTGGAGACATCGAGCCATCGCATACTGCCTACTGGCAGCTGGCCCGATCTCTCAAAGTAGAGAACGTGGCAACAATGCCCCGCTATTACGCCCCGATTTAGACACGCCAGCCTTCGACGACAGCGAAAAGGCCGAATGCCTCGCGGACAGTCTAGAGAGCCAATGCACACCCTCGCGTGAACCAACGGATCCGGCCCACCTGCGGCAGGTGGACGAGGAAGTAACACGTAGGGACGCGTTACCACCAGTGGACGATCCACTAGAGCCAGTGACACCCAAAGAAGTCTCTGAGATAGTAAGCAACCTGAAAAACCGGTCAGCACCCGGAATGGATGGTATAAGCAACAGGGTATTTAAAACTCTCCCAGCCCCACTACTATGCCTACTGGCAAACATCTTCAACGTACTCCTCGCCAGCTGCTCCTTCCCGGATGCCTGGAAAGAGGCAGACGTCATAGGCATTCCGAAACCAGGCAAGCCCCGTAACCTCGCCTCCAGCTATCGCCCTATAAGTCTCCTCAACTCTATGGGGAAAATCTATGAAAGAATAATCCTGAAAAGACTCTCCCAAGCCCAATAGGTCGGGAGCACTATTCTTCGATGTCGCAAAGGCATTCGACAAAGTCTGGCACAACGGTTTAATCTATAAACTGTATAACTTCAATATCCCAGACAGGCTCGTGCACATCCTACGAGCCTACTTGTCCAACCGCACCTTTCGCTATCGAGTAGAGGGCACGCGATCCTCAATCCGCCCTCTGAAAGCCGGAGTCCCTCAAGGCTCTTGCCTCTCCCCGATCCTCTTCTCACTGTACACGAGTGACATTCCAAGCTGCAAGTGCAAGCTGGTACCAGCGTAACGATGACTTACACAAGGACTGTAAAATACCGACGATCAAAGCAGTCTTCAGGGAAACGTCACGGCGCTACTTCGAATCGGCCGCCGTACACCCTAACCCGCTGGTGGTAAACGCCAACAAATATTCCCCGATGTTAAACGCAACGGTGCGTCACCGTCGCCCGCGTAACGTATTAGACGACCCGGAAGACGTAACAGCACCGACAGACCGACAAACTGAACTAGTTTCGGTTAACACTACTCAACCTGAACACAAGTACATACAGTTAGGAGTAGAGTCACATACACAATCCCCCGCCGACGCGTAAGAGCGTATCGTGCAAATCAAACACCCGCGTACACACCTTGCACCCGGGATTCAGGGCGGTCCTTACCGCCCATTACTACCGAAACACCACGACCGTCCGAGACGAGGCCCGAACCTCCCTCGGACGGTCCTTAGATTGCTTACCATAAAGAGGTAAGCAGTAGATGTACTCCTGTACATCTACTTAAAGCATAAACGCCCGCGGCCTCAAGGACGCAGGCGCAAACCTATGAAGCTGTAAAAGCCAAAACGGCTAACAGCAATAACTTCATCGAATACATATATAGCTCACGATATAAATCGTATATGAGTTCGAAACTGTACGATATGTATCGTTTGGCTAGACACTGAAACAGTGACAGGCATAACATCTGGCACATTGTCTCTAATCTGCTCTGATGAACAGTGGGTTGAAGGAAACTGCTACCTCGTACCGATAGTTAATATTTCAATTACTTTTGTCGATGAAAGAGATATACGGAACATGCTTCGTCAACAAAATTAACAATTTTCATAATCCATCACAAGCTTCATCAAAACAAATACGTAAAATATACCACAAAACGTCCCTTTTTGACTCTTATTTCTAAGATAAGGTATAATGCTGCCATAGCTCCGTTAGATAGAATAACCTTTGAACACAAAAAGAACCTTTGGATCACGAGGAACATCACATTATTTTCAGCCACCTGGACACCTCTTTTACGATCTCGACGAACATGCCTCAGTAGTGTAAGCACCAGAGGTATCTTAAGCTAGATAAACAAAAAGTAACTCTCTTTTAAATAAGAATTGAGAGATAACTTCAAAAAGATGATATTTATAGTATTTAGTTGTTTCGTAAACCTTATTACGAAACCGAAGTTTATTGCAAAAAAAAACAATTGATATTTGAAAAACGAAATAATCTTCCTTAGTTAAAAATTTCATTCATAATAATGATCATAATTTGTACTTTTAATTTCATTGTCTTTACAATGTATCGTTACTTTGTATGGTTGTATGTATTAATCATATATACCATCGTTATTTCATTTGATACAGTCGCTTGTAAATGTTTAAACTTTATTGTTGTTAAATAATTAAGTGGCAAGTTAACTTAGTTTTATATGAACAACGTTAGTCATAAATAAAAGGTACGAGATGTGCTACATTATAATTAGATTCACTTTTCGAAAGATGTTCATAAAATTTTCGGTATTTTAGAATTATTTTATTAAAAGACAGTGCGGCATTTTTCATTACAGTCGTCTACTAATGAGGTTTACAAGTTTTTTTGTAGGGGAACTGAAATTCGCTCATGTTTAGGTTTTCTACAAATTAATTGCAAATAATGAAACATATATATGTGATTATCGTTGTGTCAGTGGCATGAGAATATTGTCAACACCTTTCTTCCCATGAGTGTCGTAAGAATAAGCGGCTGAAAAAGAAACCTTGAAAGTTTTATGAAAATCTCTGGGAATACAGTAACGTGGATCTCGTCACGTTCTATCTCCCGGGTAGGCGAGAAGTGGTTTGTGGCAGCCCTTGTACCTACGCACAGTCCTGCTAAATGGGTATTCGAAACGTAACCGCTGCCTTTCCTGCGTTAGATAATTGTATCATATTATGTATGATCTAAAGTTATATAGAAGAACATTTTAAATTAATGATTAAAATTTTCATTTAACGCCACGAAAGGTGAAGACAAAAGGTGTGGAGTGAACAAAGGCACGAATACAAGTTTTTTGCAGCTGTTTTATAAATTCCCCATTTGGAGATGACACATGTTTTTTTGTTTAACTCCCTGCATAAGAGGGGCTAGAAATTTCAGGTGTTGTAGTATTTACATAGTTGAACAGGATTCTTATTAATAAATTTATAAAACATTTAAGTTTTTTCTTGTATTTACGCGTTAAGGAAAGTTTAATTTCAAATGTGTAGTATTTGAAATAAAACTATTCTTTAAGCGTTTGTATATCTTATACATACGATTAGTCTCTTTTACATTGGACAAACTAAAAGATAAATTAAAACTCGCATCCATGAATACATATCCGATGTTAAACATAGACGCTCTTGGTCTATCAGCAGTCTGTGATTATATTCTGGATCGCCGCAAACATTACATCAGAGTTGACAGACCATATATCTTCCCAATAGAACATCTATTCCCGCCAAGGACGTTACACGAGGCTATTGAAATTAAAAAGCATCCTAATTTCAATAGAGAAGACGTCCCGGTGCTAGCCCCTGCTTGGAGTCCGGTAATTAATAAAATTAAATTCAAGACCAAGCATACCACAGAAGTCATACTTTAACATACCGTGAGCTCATTCTGCGTAGATCGGACCAAAAATGTATAATTATAAAGCTTAAGGTCGCCGGGTTAGATATGACATTAGGACGACGACAAACTATTCAGTCCCCCCGTTACCAAAGTTGCTGTAAAGAGCCCGAAACCTCAGGATTTAAAAAATCTAATGAAATGCTATAAAATCCTCAAATAATCGTTTTATTGAAAATATTTATTAGACTTAGTAATATTTACGTTATCGTTGTCTGGTAATGTAACGCTGCGTTATGTGTCTCTGACAGTACATTTAGTGCTTGCATTCTCCTCTCCCCCACCTTTCTTTTACCCTCCTACTCGCCCTCCCCTCCCTTTTTTCTCTCCTTTCTCCCCTCCCTCTTCGATCTTTTTGCATAATCATTACAGCGGGTATAAGAAGCAAAAAAAATAGTGTGTTTGCCAGCACGCAAGCAGCACTATAATATGTTTAGAGCATTTAAAAACGAATGCACCGATAATGTTCGGAAGAATTAGCCAATATCGAAATTGGCCAGAAATATTCTACATCAATTGTATATTTATAATGCCAGTAAAGTTGCTTCTAAAGTAAATTTCTGTACGTGGTAGTGCGAAGTGGCGGCTTTTGCCGCTGCTCGAATGGGCCCACTCGACCGAGGTAGTACCACGACCTCAAAAAAATACTAGAGTGAAGTAAAGACATCATTCTCCCCCAACTCCCCTCCTCTTCGCCCCTCCCATCTTCCAAATATCCTTATATCCGGAAATGCATCTGCAGCTCCTCTGGTGTTCAGATCTACGTGGGCCACGATAATCACTTACCAGCAGCCGCTTGCTCGTTTGCCCCCTTTACATACAAATGCATAGATTTATAATGATGGTTATCCTCTGATTTTATAATGAGAAGCAGCTACAATTTCACCGAGTCCCAATCTGCATGCTCCTCTCCGGGAGATAGATAGTGACGATTGAGGACTGTATTATTCGATTCATATATTTATTAATTACTAATGATATTTACTAATATAATCACTGTTCAGTATTTATGAAATGTTCTTAGTTATTAGCCTATTTTAATGTGTCTAAAATGCTAGAGTCTCGAATATTTATCGTATAAAACATACAAAAATGTTTAGATACGCCTTAGCATACATTTAACTTGATGGCCGATAACTCTTCTCTCATGTACAGAAATTGACGATGCGTTTTGTCGTTGTTTTATATCTTTACTGTAAAAAATCTATATTCAAAATAACTCAATACATGAATATAATATAATAACGTGTGAATATAATAAATCTCAATCACTACGTCTGGTCCAACCAACGAGTATTATGAATAAAATTAAATGAAAATATCTGACATAAGACATACAAATTTTATTTGTCTATTGTGTTTTGTACAATCTACCACCGATTCATAATGAGGCCCCTCTGAACAACGAAATAAGAGAGGAATTAGGTAGGTATCCTTTTTTAGTTTAACAGATTTTATGCATAACAAATCATATAAAATATAAAGCAACGAATAGTATCAAAGGTAAAAGTAGCAGCCTGTAGGTGCCCCCTGCCGGGCAAATGCCCGGCAGATCTCAGATCAAATATCTGAGAGGGTGTAGGAGCCGGGAATGGCCGCCACGCTGCTCTATTATGGGTTGGCGGGTTTCACATATCCTCGAAATAATATTTTTTTATTTCTCAGACATCAGGTTTCCTCACAATGTTTTCCTTTACCGCCAAGCACGTGGTAAATACAGCACTTAAAATTGCTATTAACAATTTTAGTGGTGACGGCACCGGGTATCGAACCCAGGTCATTTGCGCTCTATGATACTAAAGTGAGCGCCCTGACCACTAGGCTATCAAAGGTTGTTGAAAGCATATACTAAGATAAAGTAAAATAATGTATACTGCCGTTAAGATAGGTCAAATAAAAACAACATACATACATAATTTTTCTATATAAAACGTTCCCTTTCCCACTCTTTACTCATAGCGTCCAGGTAAGAATAATCTAATTCTGACCACAAGTGATACCAGTTCAAATAATAATTCAAACTATGGAGGAACAAACGCTTCTTTATGCCGTTTTTAAATATGAATTCTGTAAACGATTGATTTATTACTTCCCTTGCATTATAGACATTACTTATGGGGGCACTACATAAATAATTTCGTAGAGATTTATATTTATTTTTATTATTATAATAAACATTATGTTGTACCGGAACATATCTGAAAATCCTTTGATTTCAATAATACACCTTCAATAGTAAAACATTGTATAGTATATTAATTTTCTGTGCATACCGGATACTATTGAAATCCGCTTCTAAGTTATTGACTGGGGCTACAAAGGCAAAACAATTCCCATTGATCAGAGTTTAAAAGCAAATGTAATATGGAGACATTCAATTCGGCCAATTTTATCAATAATATTCCAAATAAAGCTACAATAGTCTATAAATAGGATTATTGGCATATTTATTAATAATAAAGTATTTTGTTAATATACGACTCCTACATATAATTATTTCCGTTAAGTGGATATTTCAAATTTATTTAACTTTTAAAATTATTATTTTATACTCTATAAGAATTTGATTTATTCTTTTGTTATTTTATAGTGATGATATTCAACTACGACGTGCCAATCGCGAATAATCCCATTTCAATTTATTATTCGATGCATTTTACTGGAATTTTATATCAATATAATAATATAATCAAACTTCTATCAATATGAAAATAGATAAAAAGAAAATTATTAGTAACGTTTTACAATAAGGTAGAAGTATCCTCTCATTTCAAAGAGAGTTATGAATCAGAAAATACACCGCCATGTTGCTGCATGATCTAGAAATGTTTATATTTTAATATGTAGCGACGTTGCCCGGCGCCTTCGAGCAAATAGATACGTAAATTTAGAAATTTGTAATTATTAAAGGTCGGTGGTATCCATTGGTTGTAGTGGTGAGTGGAGTCGTGAAATACCGCCGGCTGATGGTGATCAAGATGAAGGCTGATGGTGAAAATTTCAGACAAATAATGAATCGCACTGCACATTATTATTAACAAACCGTATTATTGACAAAAGGCCAAGTGGAGACTTTTGTTGCTGCTCATCGAATGGGCCGGTACGGTCGGGGTAATACCACGGCCTTATCACCATCTTGTGCTTCTGCGTTTCGTTCTGTTAGTATGGTAACCGGAGGCTCACTCCCCTCGCACCCACTTCTCATCGTCCCTCTTCTCCCGCAAATATTCTTAAAGGCCGGCAACGCACCTGCAGCTCCTCTGGTGTTGCAAAAGTTAGTGGGCGTCGGTAATCACAAACCAGCACGTGAGCCGCATGCTCGTTTTCCATCTTTCCAATAAAAAAATAAATATTGTACATATAGCGGATTTTGAATTACAAAGAAGATAATTAAATAAAGTGAAACGAAAAAAAGAGCTTGAATTAACACTAAACAATTTGCACGATCCATGGCTGGCATATTTAGAATCAATTAAAACTATTTACGGCGTTCGAACTCCAAGTTTAGCAATTTAAATTAATTGCTGTAGCAGTATTTGATTCGTTTTTGTAGTGACTTTTGCAACGATGTTCAAATAATGCTGATAAAATGACAAAAAGTACAAATAACAGTATTTTCATTTAATTACAAGAGTTCTTTCTTCCTCTACATAAAAAATTAAAATTCGTTTGCTAGTTTTTTGTCTCGTATACCACCTTCCCGAAATGAGATTCACTGATTTAAAAGAAACAGGTGAAAGAAATCTGTAATTATTTTATACTATTTGAAATATTTGTTATGTACACAAATCTTACGAATTTCAATTACAATGAACATAACATAACTGCCTACCGGTGACTACTACTATGCCAGTCTATTTAAGTCCTGAATAGTTAAAGCCTGCCTAGACTCTCCAAGAAGCGTCAAAAAAAAGGCCGCATATATTTCTAGGAAAGTTTCCCCATACTCGTGAGGTGTCCTGCAAGTTTGAGAAATAATGAAAACTATTAGTTCGAAGCCCGCCAACCTGCACTGGAGCAGCGTGGCGAGCCCTTCCTGGGTCATAAACCCTCTCAGATATTTGAGAAGTAGGCCTTTGCCCAGCAATGGGCACTTACAGGCTGCTACTTTACTTACTTTTGCAAATACCTATTATGCTGGTCAAGTGGGTTGATGACCACAGTGGCGGAGACGCACTGGACTGTGGGATTTAGGTTAGGCAAATTTTTAAGGATATTCCGCCATTTTTGGCTGCCAGAGCTTCGTTAGTTGGCAAGCAGGGTACAGCACGTGCAGGTGAAGTTGTTATCGGTTGATATTGTAGATTGGAGTAGAGATTGTTCTCTTTCACCCCTGATGTAACACTTATAGGTAAAGATCGTACTTTTGCTACTCGGTCCGACAACCATTAATTTGTAATCCTATGGATTTCGAACAGACGTGGTTCAGACCTTTCCGTTAGGTGACGCGATGAGATTGTAATTTAATAATAATTCGACTAAAGCGTCACCTATCCAATCCAGATACTGTAATTTTCTTTTCTGGCCCTATATACTTATATTCTGAATGTGTATAATTTTTCTATATAATTTTTTAAAAACTCGACCACAGTGCTACCGATCGGGTCATAGTATAGCTATGAACCATCGTCTCGTCTGTACAAATTTATTGTATGAATATTTATCTGTTAATATTTATTTATTGTAGAAAGCTCAATCATTCTAGCCATTCTCAAATGATGTGCTTACCAAGGAACAGCATTTGTTTTTTATTTATAAGACAGTGAATTAGAGATATGTTATGAATGAATATTTATGTAAATCTGTTTTATAACCATGTATACCATTACCATAGACAGGAAATCCTTGGAACTGATGACGTGTATGGTGGAACAGTTGGTCCGAATATTATCTCTTTACGTGTAATATTATTAAAGTGACCCATAAAATATTTACATTATTACAACAAGTCATAAATTACATAAATTATAATCGCAGTTTTAGTCTATTGTTTTATCTTTTATTCATTCATCGTCTCTCACACATTGGCAAATGCGCAATATTTCGTATCGTAACAATAAGAAATTCAAAGGGGTAAAATACAACAACCACACTTCAGTGATCACTTTAAGAAAACTGTTTTTTTAATGATAAATTAGATTACAAGAAGAACAAGGCGTCGAGGAATTTTTCGAGACACATACTGAATGGTAGCTTGATTTACATACATTGTGTATTTCTTATCAAGGTTATGTAATATTGTAAACACTTTACGTTCAAGTTTTGAATATTTTGGTCCTCATATTAATATTCTAGCTATCTATCTGCATACAAATAAATCACACTCATATTTTATTATGAATAACAAAACAAGCTTATAAAAATAAGCAGGTTATTTTAACTCCACATAATTGGACAACGCTGATATTTCAGCTTGATTAATGTCATTATAAATCAAGTCGGAATCCCTATTTTAATGAAAATGTAAAGAGTACTTTTTTAAAGTAAGGGTTATTTTTTCAACATTAAAATATGTCTCTTGTAGGATTATATACCCATTTGAGAGGAATGTTATTGATGCATAAATCATAACACCAGCGAATTGTTAAAAAAGATTATTATGTAATAATAAACAATGTTTGTTGTACTTAAAGTTCGAATATCTAATATTCACGTATGTATACTACCTCAGCCTATTTTAGTCCACTGCTGAACATAGGCCTCTCCAATAAAGTGTCAGTGAAACCTGCATAAATTTCTTAGAAGGTTTTCCCATACTTAACAAATGATACCGCCACACATCACTAGTCCATTGCGTTGAGTTCGGAAAATTCGGATGGATTTTCCGCCTTAATTTTTTTTCTCTATCAGAATAGGCTGACAAACGCACTAACAGTCTACCTGTTGGTAAGTGGCTATTGATGGCCATGGATAAACAACATTAATCGAAGGAGATTACAGATGCGTTGTTACCCCTGAGCGCTAAGATGGAATGTCTCAGAGCTTATAATTATACGGGCTCAGTGTACCCTTCAAACCGGAACTCATTAGTGGTTGCACTGATGATTTGCGTAAGAAATAATTAAGAGAACATTGGTCATTTCCATAAGGAGGATTTACCTTAATCACCACGCTAGGCAAGCGCATTGGCTTGTCTGCTTCTTTTTAGTATGATATAATTCGAGATGGTTATGCCTCATCTATCAGAAGTCATAGTTAATTTTAAGACTTTTCCCTTAGTCGCCTCTTACGTAACCGACGGGAAGAAAGGGTGGACAGATTCTTATGCCTATGCCACATGACATGACTATATTAGAACAAGTAAATTAAATATTACAAAAGTGTACGTGGAAGTCTAGTGTTTTAATTTACTTATTAGTTCATCAATTTATTTGATATATGTTTTAAGTTAGCACTGATTATATATATTATGTTCTATAGCAAAAAGTTTAAAATATTATCCACAGCTATAAACTGTGTAGGAGACGATGTTAAAATTCGATAATTAGTGGATATTTACGTCATCTAAGCAATATGGAAAAGGAAAACCAACTAATGTCTAAGTTATAGGAATGGTTTCGTTATAAAGTTATTCCTCCTCTAAGGGCTAATTTTTCAACGTCACTTCTTCTTAAACACAGTTGTTTCTAAGTCATCATTACATCCTAATTAGTAGCCACGACATACATGTTATTGTAATTAATCTAATATAAGTTAAAAATGACATTGGAACACGGCATTGAAAAAAAGACCCTAGTGGTACTTGCCAGTTCTTCTTTACCCTTACTTACGTATTCTTGTTCAAAGCCAAGCTAAATTTAATAGAAAAAGTTTCGACTTTGAATCTTTAAAATCAAAATCAAAGCACGCTATGATTGCCCTAATAATTATTCCTAAACAATATTTGTTTTATTACACCTTCTCTTGTCATTGAAATATCTTATACGCACTCAATTTACATTAAATTACTTTTTGCTAAGCATCATCTTCCTTCGTTATTACATTTGTATTCTTCTCGTTTCGCAATTTATTTTCAATTTATTACAAAGACTTTTTTTCAAGTTGAAACAAAAATTTGAAAATTGCCTGAACGCTCAATAAATTTTCACTCGATTTACGTTTCATTATCAATTACAGAAATAATACTTAACTAAGCGCATCCATCACGAAATAATCATCTTAATTTAAAACTAATCCAGTTAGAATTAAAAAAAAAAAAATGCTCCAAATCCAATTCAGGGTGGTAAGAGTTCCAAACGTTTCAGTACTTTCAAGTCACTTTTACAAGAGCTTTTTTGAGTAAATATGATAGGTGGTGAGTCTGTTTTAGTGATAAAGCCAACGTCTAAGTTTTGAAAAACCCATCCTTCTCCCGAAACTTCTCTTCCCGACTTCCCTGTAGAAAACCTAATGATCCGAATCTAAACATTGATGAATAATTACAAAAAAGTTTTAATATTCTGATTATTATTTAGTTACGCATTATGTTAACACAAAATAATCACAAATCCAAACAACCAGATCTCAAAGTAAAATAATAAATCTAGAATTCGAAAAATATCAAAGAGATTGTTTGTTCTAAATCGCAGTTGAATGGATTGGAAAATATTTGCGGTATCGCTTTAATTGCGCAAACAACTGCACTCTCGACTCGATAAGTTCGTCAATATTAATTTAATCAAGTGATGGTCTAACGTCCGGTAATGTTTGCTAAAGTTAGTATCTGAAATCTATTTATTTAAAAGAAATCTACACGGGAATGGAACAAATTTATGTTTTCAACAGCTTCAGTAGGTTAATTTATTTTACAATTTTGCGATGCTTAAATAACTCATAATGTAGTAATGCTTATATATTTTCATTTACATCATTCATATTATTACAGCCAATCATAATTTCACTATTGAAAATTTTTCACAAAGCTCGGTATTGAACCGCCTGCATCTATTGTCCACTCACAATACTATGCAGGTCATTACTCCATCTTTTGGTTGTCATTTTACACTTTGTTCACATTTCGGAAATGGCCTTTCGAGAACCTCTTTTTATAACAGTCACCAGCACTACGACCTATGTGGACAGACAGTTGCCTTTTCAGTTTCAGATCCTAAAATGGTTTATATTTTGAATATAGTGTGAGTATTTGGTAGGCTAGTAGTCAGGATGCTCGTTTTAATTTCCATAATAATGAAATTGTTAATAGCAATTTTAAGTGCTAAATTTGCCATATGAAAGACGGTGAAGGAAAGCATCGTGGGGAATTCTGCTTTATCTGTACCCTTCATTCTGGAACACAACAGTAATTGCACTGCTGTTTTGCAGCAGACGACTTCTAGACAGAGAAAGGATCGACAACCTGTTAGAGCTTCAAGTTCTAACTTGATTACATTATAACTAAAAGTTGAAATGCACAAAGAGCACACGAATCGTAAATATTTCCATCCCTCGGTACGATAGTTTATTAGACTCTCAACTCCATTTCATAATAGCATTGGAGGGTATATTCTTATGGCTACAATAATTGAGTGTCAGTAGATTTTGAACAATATGGTTCAATGTGAAACAAAATTCAACTCCGCCTTTTATTGAATTTCCATTGATGACGAGGATGGAATGTAACATGCAACTAAGAATAAACATTCAATTCCCCATGAATGAGTCACTAGACTCGATAGAGTCAAAAGTTAACGGAATATAATAAAGTAATAAATAACACAGATCAAAAAGAAAAAGTAAAAACACCTGAAATACATTGTACCGAGAAATTATTTAAAGAGACAGAGAACAAATATTTGTTGGACTATATTAATTGAACACACAATTGAGTCTTTCACTCGATATCGTCCATCAACATTCATTTAGCGGACACTATCCGACGCTCAGCTATCACTTAGTCGAAAGCCCACTAGTGTTAGTTCAAGTAATAGCTTTTAAAATTTGTTTGCTTGGAAGGAATTCATACGTGATGGAATCACGTTTGTGAAGAAACTTTCAAGACTTTTATGTCTTTTAATTATTTGAAATATCTTGTCAGTTGTATCAAAGTCGTGGTTAACGGCAGGTTAATTTCATTTCAAATTGTATGTCGGGTATCTTAGTAAATTAAAAGCCATAGTGGTTTTTTATTTAGTAGAACCAAGCGGCGGCTATTGCTGCTGCTCGAATGAGCCGGCTCCACCGGGGTATTACCACGAGCTCGCAGAACACCGAAGTGAGGTAGAGGCATCTTATGCTTCTGCGGTTCGTTCGGTGAATGAGGTATTTCCCAGTCATTCCTCCCATCACCCAAATATCCGGCAATGCACCTGCAGATTCTCTGGTGTTACAGATGCACGTGGGTGACGATAATCACTTACCATCAGGTGAGCTGTAACTCGTTTTTCCCTTTACCGTAAAAAATAATTGACTGTTAACTAATTATTTGGGTAAATCTGAACAAAGTTTATAAAAAGAAGATAACTAGAATATTAGGGAGCGTAATCGTCGGCGACAAGAAGAGAAGTAATTTTTTAGCAGTCAATCTGCCCGTGCTGGGCCGTGTGTGTCATCTTGTCTCGCCCACTCCACACCGCCCCCTCGTTGGAAAACTGTATAAAAAAATTAATTTTGTGTTGCTTAATGAAATTTTAATTTTATTTTTAATTTAGTCATTAAGTAATATCTAAAATAATATTTCCCATACGAGAAGTAGTGTTTTATATTTAAAATACCTAATAATGTCCAGTTTGTCATTCTCTAATACTTATGCATAAGTACAATGATCATTGATGAATGATCCATTTTTAATGTTTATTTATTACCGGTTTTATCGGAAACCGTATAAAGGGGTTAGGCTATAATACTTTAAAACTCCCTGCCCTACTAAGTTAAAAAATCTCCAAACAGGAACTCATTAAAAAAATCACTTAATTAAGTTTTTAAATAAATAAAGATAAATAAATTTAAAGTTACGTACGTAAAGTTAAATACGTTTTGGTGTCGTGTTCACTAACAAGCTTTAACTCATGGTTTTCTAACGAAAAAAAGAATTATTTTTGGGTACAGTTCGTTCACAGCGTATAGCGCGTTCGAATCCCGCACGGGGTAATATTTACATTCTTTACAAATAATTGTTTTTTTTTTTCGGTTGTTTAACCATGTTCCATTTATTTATGATACTCGAGCAGTAGGGTAGTATTTTTTGATATCCTGAAAAATAAAAGAATGATTTTCCTAAATAAAAGACCTAATAGTTTTAAAGTTATCAAATAGCTAAATGTTTTTAAACCAACATACATAATTACTTTGTTTATATTTACCTTAACTTAATATTTTTAGTGAAAAACGATAACAATTACTAATACTGCTGTTAAACTCATCAACACCAGATAGTGGGTGAGGAATAACGCGAAAAAAATCCGAATATCTTTTTCATGTCGAGTCAAAAGGAAATTACTTTGTTTATTTAACGTAGCGTTCTGACAGGCAGTTGTTGAAGGATTTCTTCATTTTCAAGCTGTCTAACTTTTTTTGCAAAAAAGTTTTAGTCAATTTCGTACAACACTGTTAGTTTTAAAGAAATATATTGATTATTTTCAATCCAACTTATCAGACGGGTGGTGTTAACGTTGAATTTTTTTTTTTTTTTTTTATGGAAAAGACGGCAAACGAGCAAGCGGTTCACCTGATGGTAAGTGATTACCGTCGCCCACATACATCTGCAACACCATAGATGCTGCAGGTGCGTTGCCGGTCTTTAAGGATATTTGGGAGATGGGAGGGAAGAGGAGGGGAAAAGGGAGGGGTTGTGGGCCTCCGGTTACCTCACTCACCGAACGAAACGCAGAAGGACAAGATGCCTCTACTTCACGCCGGTATTCTGCGAGGCCGTGGTATCAATCCGGTCGAGCCGGCCCATTCGAGCAGCAGCTAAAGCCGCCGCTTGGCTCTACCACGCTTAAAATATTTGAATTTAGGAAAAGTCAGGGTTTGTATTGAGCACCAGCATATTCCTGGAACAAATACTTAAGATTATTAAATACATTCCCGGGTATCAAGGCGCCGTCCTACAAAGTCTAATTGCAGTTACGAATGAGAGGGTTGGATATAACCATGCAGGTGGTTTAACCTTGAAATGTGGCAATCTATTGGGTTTTTTTTTCTTAATGGACCTAGGATGGTAACAATAGTAATAAATAAATGAGATGGTAAAAATTTATGATAAAATATAAATCATACAATGTGACGATTAACGAAAAATGTTTGTTTTTGAAACATTATTAATATTTGCTCATTCTGATCTAATTTCATTATTAGACATCTACTGACAGATACTGTTTCACTTTCATAGTTTCATTTTCGTTTCGATGAACTAGTTGAAAGTAACAAAAAAAACCTAAGCTTTTCATTATCATGTCATCCAGTAAACAATTCAGACCTAGATAAGGGTTGCTCACAGGTTTTAAAGATTTACCTTAAATTCCAACAGAAATTAAATGAAAACTATGATTTTTTGTTTCTAATCATTTGTTGGTTCCATGCAGCCTTCTTAACATTTATAATACAATAAAATTATTTGAAAAGTTATTAATAGTCATCTTTTTTTTTTTATAGAAGAAGGGGGCAAATGAGCGTGCAACTCACCTGATGGTAAGTGATCACCGACGCCCACGAACATCCACAACACCAAAGGAGCTACAGATGCGTTGCCGGCCTTTAAGGAATGAATAGGCTCTTTTCTTGAAGTTCCCTAAGTCGTAACTGTTCGGAAATACTACTGGCGCCAGCTGTATATACCATCTCTATATAATTCTGTAGTAGTTGCTTAATATCAGACAATTACATTCAGTTAAAGATTCACACTTTTGTGTATTGAACGTGGTAGACTAAGCGGCAGCTTTAGCTGCTGCTCGGATGGGCTGGCTCAACCGGTTTTATACCACAATCTCGCAGAATACTGACGTGAAGTAGAGGCATCTTGTGCTTCTGCGTTTCATTCGGTGAGTGAGGTATCCGGAGGCCCTCTTCCCCTCCCCATCCCCCTCCTCATCCTCCCTCCCATCTCCCAAATACCCTTAAAGGGCGGCAACGCGCCTGCAACTCCTCTGGTGTTGCCGATGTATGTGTGCAGCGGTAGTCACTTACCATTAGGTGAACCTATTGCTCGTTTGCCGCCTTTATTTTGAAACAAAAATTAAAAGTCAACACAGATTAAGTTGCGTATAGAGCTCGTTATATATTATTACGACTATTGATTTGCGGGATTGAAGTAAAAGGTCGATATCTAAAGCTTCTATTTATGTAAAAGACTTGGAGATAGTGTAGAGTGTGTTCGCCGATGCAGTGTCTCTTGTCTTTACAATACTTCCTGACGTTTTTTTTTAATAATTTAGGGTGAAAAAACGAGCTAACAGTCCTCCTAATGGTAATGTATAATGTATAAAATGGCTACTGCAGCCCATGATCACCTATAGAATGATAGCAAATAACTATAATCAAAATAATGTATATTTAAGTAATGTATGAATGGCGTTGTCTCCCCTAAGTTCAAAGACTGTCTCACATATTATACTGGCTCTCTATATATTAAAAACCAAAACACAATAGTAATGGCAATGCTGTTTGGCGACAGAAATAGTATCAACTCAGAGGCGTTCTAGACAGAGAAGAAATGTACCTACTGTTAATATAAATTTCAAATAATAACTTTAACATATTTTACAATCAAGCAAAATTCCATAACGTTACGACGAGATGTTATTTTCCCGAAGTTTTGGTTATGTTATAAGGATTCTGTAGATTGAGAAACAATTTTCCGACTAGAGAATGCTGAAGCAACACAAAAGCTACGAAAGGTCAGGAAGAAAGAAGCATACTGAAACCGGACAAGTAAAAATATCAACGTAAATTAATAAATTAAAGATAAGCACTTACCCGTGTACCCATGATAGGGTTTGACAGAGATTACAGATTTCCATTTGCACTGAGCGTAGTATAGGAAACCCCAGCAACAAAAGAATCCAAATTTACATTTTTAGGCTACGGCTATGTTAACAATTTAACCTTATTAATATGCTGTATAATCTGTGAGTAGCTCACTTCAGACTCTAATAATATAATAAATGTATCTTACCAATGAATACTAGTTCGTGTAACTTCAGACCTCAATAGTAAATAAAACTACTAAACAGTCCACTGCTGCGTGGGACTCTAACATTCTACATAGCACTTTCGCAGAAAATTGGTTCTCAAGACTATGTAACTAAGATTCTAATGGTAAAATATGTCGTAAACGTGGTTACAGTAATCAGAACAGCCACCCGTCTACGCATAAATAAAACAACCATCGCCTGCCACCGGAGAAAAAGTTTGTGTTGGAATAAACAAAAGAACATTAAGTTGAGTAAGCTTAATTTGGAGTTCATTGTATTAATATTTCCACTTCCGTTGCATCGAATCTTCTCGATGGGCAAGTGCGTTCCGCACAGTTTGATTAGCGGCCCAATCATCGTACCGTTTCCCACAGCGGCAAAGTCAGGAAAGGAATATCACATATGTTTTATTTCAACCTCTTCACTGTTCACCGTTCGAAGAAGTCTTGAGTATGACAATTATTTTAACATTTACAATAAATCATTTCAGTTTATTTTCTTAAAATCTTGTTAAGTGTTTATGTTCATCTCGAACATGTCTAAAGCGGACAAAGTAATAAATTTGAAAGTCCTACTACTTTAACAAATAACTCTAAAGAGAATTTTCAGAAATATCCCAAAAATTTATAATGAGATTGAACTTTTTACACTTTAGTTGTTGTTTATTCGAAATAAAAGTGGAGTTAACTTTTCGATGAACATGAAGATTAACTTTTACAAATAATTTAGCTTGATCCCAATATGGAGGATGATGGCAATGTCGATCAGAAGTTCGAAGCCCATGCAAATGATTGTTGAAATGAAACACATTTGTCTCTCAAGAGTGTAATAGTCCGAGCAACAATTCCAACCAAATTGCCTCAATTAGACACAATAACCCTATTTTTCTGTTGAATGGTGCACAGAGCACGTTACGTTACGCAGATACGTCAAAGTAACGCCACGACGCCGGTGTTGGTAGAGTTAGCAACTTTTTTATTAATAATTAAGAAATTTTGTATTATTTTTAATGCTATGTTTATTGTAGATTTTTTTTAGTAATTGTGTGTAGTAACATAAATAAAACACATTTTTTAATTTAAATTTGTAAGGGTGTGGTCTAACATTTAAAAAAAATTGTGATATCTATAAAGACAGCTAAAAATATGATTAATTATATATGCACTGTTCACACTACGTAGATTTAATCCAAGTTTAATCAAAATCAGATAATTAAATTCAGGATAAGGTAATAAAAATATAGTCGTACTCGGGGATAGTATAATGATATTATTGGACATTAATATATATTTATTTACTGTGAGATCAGATAAACATGAAGTTCACCGGCAAATTTGTTAAAAATTTTATTTATATCAAAACTAATCAAAAAATTGTCCCTTCAATACATCAATTATACTGGTGATTTTACTCTAACTCCAGCGATTTGATAATTTGATAAACAGAATGATCCAGCTTGTCAGTATTAAAATTTCTTTCATGAATACATACAGTTAACTCATGGCTCTAAAATACTCTGCAGCATATATGCACTCAGTAAAGGCCCAGTTAATTTATACGCCACCATCCTATTAACAGAATTGACAAAAAAACACAAAATGTAGTAGTATTTGATACCTCGATTAAAGCTAGTAGCATCAAAGACAAGGTAAAACGTATCATTTAATTTAACTCGAACCATTGATTCATTGATAAAGGCAAAGGAGCAGTTGTGCAAGCTTCTTAATCTAGGAGGATACCAGCAAAATAAATGTTTATCAAATACTGTTGAATGTAAGACATTCCTATGAAGGGTCAATATTTTGATGATGTTGAGATACAAATCAATGATTTAGTTCATGAAAAGTTTAGGAGTAAATTAAAATATAAAGTCAAATTCTTTCATCCTGGGATCCCGTTTATCTCAATACAAAACTGTAACTTAACGTATAATACTTAGATTTATTTGCCAATTTTACGACCGCTTAAGTCTTTCTGGTCCTGCCAAGTTTATTATGCAGAATCTGTTGCAAACACTTCTTGGTTTGGACTCTAACGCCGAGAGCTGAGGAGTTGAAAAATTCAGTATTACAAGGAAACATGTAAAGAACCATGAACGAAATAAATTCTGTTTTCAACCAAACAAAGGTTTTATGTAACAAATGCTATCAGACAAATAAAATGGTAACTCACAAATACATCCTATGTTGAAAACTTAAAGAAAATTTATCTCTGCAGTGAATTGTATTCTTACTTAGTAATAGACATAGAATTGGTAATGATTTTGCAGATTCAGTTTATGTAAAACCATCACATTACGCAAAGCAATTGTAGCAAATAGATATACATGGGTATTGGTTTGTTTAAACAAGTAAGGCCATATACTTGAACTTTTGTACGTTTTGCTCGAATGGGCTGGCTCAATCAGAGTAGTACCACGATTTTGCAAAATACCGACGTTAAGTAGAGGCATCTTTTGCTTCTACGTTTCGTTCACTGAGCGAGGTAACCAGAGGCCGACTTCCCCTTCCCCAAACCCCTCCCCATCATACCTCCCATTCCCCAAATATCTTTAAAGGCCGGTAACACACCTGCAGCTCCTCTGATATTGCAAATGTACATGAGTGAGGGTAATCACTTACCATCAAGTGAATCCCTTTCTCATTGAAAAAAAAACAACCAAAGGTTGTGTTTAGATTTAAACATCAACATTTCTATTATGTTTTAATTATTTTATTTATCGCAGAGATATCGCTTCATTGATGTATACCGTGAAAATGCATGTACCTTTAAGTGTACTAGTAATGATCTGCTCGAGTTTGCAGTGCACCTGCATTTAGTGGATAACGTTTTATTTTAAGTTATACATAATAATTTAAAAAAAATGTTGAAAAAAATCAAAAAAGAGGATACCTACGGAGTTTCTTTCGCTGGGTTCTTTCTCGTCAGAGGAGCCTCCTTGCGAAACGGCGGTAGATTGTAAAAAAAAAAGAATTAAATAATTAGATTTGACTTGAAAAACGAAATTATCTTTGTTACGTCGAAGAATAAAGAATTTTGTTTTCTTTAATTGCATTGATTTATTTAATGAATTACTTTTATTACAGCTACAATAATTTTCCAGTTATAAAGGCATAAATTTTCACTTTATCCCTTGTTACTCCCCAGTGTTTGAGTGGTCTTTGGGAGGCAACAATAAATAAGTGACAAAATTTCACCTAAAAAGAGTTGTACAAAAATGTATATTGACATTGGAGTCATAATGTCCTGTATTGTGTGAAATTGAGTCAGTATTTAATAGCAGATCACTTATACTATCTAATGATACTCGTATCATTTCTTTTCAGACTATTCGTATCTATGCCTAGGACATTTTTTAAGTTGAAGTTGCATTGACCTCATCGGATAGTTTGTCCCCGGTATACGTACATCGATATCATTATAAAATACATACGTTCATGCCCGTTTCTCACAATCGGGTGTGAACAGCATCTTTGTTTTATCCATGTTCATCTTTATATAATATAATATGTTTAATTTCAAGTAAATGCTATGATTTAACATTCTTACATTTTCTTTTAACATAACCAATGTTTTTATAAAACACACATCTAGGATTAATGAAAGTGTGCAATTTTATTTTGCTATGAAATAAAATATAAAACTTTTTTACAAAGTTAAAAATATGAAAAACAATGCCAACATCCTAACCCATTTAATTTTTCAATTAAAAGCTTGAAAGTTTAAAAATGTGTTGAGTGAACAAAGGCGTGGATGCCAGTTTTGCTGTGGTTTAGTAATTTTCTTATTTGCAAATGCTGGCAGATTTATTTCAATTTCAACTGAAAAGTAGTCTAACTATTTTAATGTAAATAAGGAATCGTTTACATAACTGTACACCACTTTTAGTTTATTTTTTCTTTATAGTAAAGGCGGAAAACGAGCAATCGATTCACCAGTGAGTGATTACCATCGCCCACGTACATCTGCAACACCAGAGAATTTGCAGGTGCGTTGCTGGCCTTTAAGGGTATTTGGGAGATAGGATGGGATGAGGAGTGGGAGTGGGCCTTCGGTTACCTCACTCACCGAACGAAACGCAGGTATTCTGCGAGGTCGTGGCATAAACCCGGTCGAGCTGCCCCATTCCAGCAGCATCTAAAGCCTCCGCTTGGCTCTGCCATGTTTAATTTAATATACATTTTAGTTTAAAATACATTATCACAAATGATATGCCTTTGTCCAGCTGTGGAACATGCATAGACTAGAAGTCCTCAAAGATGTCAACGCATCTGTGGCCTACTGAGATTGAGGACGTTTGCAGCCCCTTACCATTACCTATTTTCCCACCATTCCAATAAAAAATGTATCTATTACACATCCTGTGCAACTAATAACTTCTGACATTAACTTTGATAATAATTGTAAATAACGACATTGTTCAATTGTAATACATTTAGTTGTGCAGACAATAGTATACTTACATAAAACATAGTAGTGTCTAAATTTATTGGCACAGTAATGAACGTTAAACAATCCCCATTGATCACGGTTCGATAGTGAATGCTGTGTTGGTAAATTCAATGTGATAATTTAAATTTATGCATGTACAGTAAGAGTTTTAAATAGGCTTAATGACTTAGAAAGTGACTTTATTTTTTTTAAATGCGCGCTTTTAGTTAAAATGCATTTTCCCTAGTTAAAATTGTTTTGACTGAACATCTTCCCACGGACAACTTTTTTTGGCGCTTCACCGGCTGATTCGTCTCGCGCGTATTGCTACTGTTCTAAGCTAACCAAATCAACAAGTATAGCACTTATTGTATTTACTCATAAAAATGTGCTTTATTTGTTGACATTAAATAACTCTCGACCAATAGAAATCGTTCTTAACCGTCACCAGTAAGCTAAAGCAACTTTGACATCTGTCAAAACATTTATAACATAGTTAAAACTAGTTTTAACTGTCAAATGTTTTCGTTTAGCAGTAACTTCTTGTTTTAACAAATGCGTTCAGTAAACGCTGTTTTAATTAAAAATAACGTTACTTTGCGATCCATCCATTAATAATTAAAACAATCATTATTTGAAATATGTGAGAAAATATTAGTTTGCGTAATCCCGCATGCAAGAATAATAAAATGTCATATATATATTAGCTAGAAAAACGAAGATCACCACTCCCACAAACCCGTACACTAATTATTTCTCACCATGTGCCTTAACCATAACAATGATTCACACAAATACTTCACTGGACTTTAGGTAATATACACCAGCAGTTTTTATTATACGCGACACATGTTTGGCTTCGCTTCAAAGATTTATCAAGCTATTAGACAACGTACAACCGTCGAGTGCAGAATGTTTTTTTTGTTTCATTTGGGGAGACGGTGCTCTTCACTAACCTGTCACTGAAAGCAGAGGCTGGCTATGTCTTGATCAGTATTAAGTGCCGGATCGATTAAAACTACCACGGCTTAGAAACACAATTTTAACCCTTTACAGCTTCGACGGAAAATACTAGCGAGCAAAAGACACTCAAGTACACGTACAAACATATAAATATATTTTTAGGTTATAAAATAATTGTCCTGTGACACAAATTATGTATTATATTTTTAATTGCAAAATGATTACTAAATTGTACTATTAAATTATACATGTGTACTTGTACAAAATATAATATACATGCACTAACGCCTGTCACGATGGATTTCCATTTACCACGACTCAGCTAAGCCCCAAACGGGCTTCCACAACACACTTCAGTTTGAAGGTAAACATCGTAGCTCTTATTGCAAAATTATTGCAAAAAGACTATTTTAATACTACTACTAACAAAATAAACTATGTTTTAACTAAGACTAAAATCAAACATAGTATTTAAATCAGGAATTGTAATTTACATTTATCGTCAAGTTAAAAAAAAAACAAAATTAGCCACTCGGCCTCATCCCGTGAGTGTCGTAAGAGTGAGTTGAATAATCTAACCATTAAAATAACCTCATAAGAACACTACAGGTACGCTGTCTTCTCTAGTATTTCGCAATGCTAAAATTAATAGATGTTTATAAAAAGAGTACCTATCCAACGGTATAGAAATACTAATCTAGTATCTGTAAAAGTTATAAGTATATTTTTGGATAACCTTAAACTGTCAACAGAGTTCCAAAGGTCAACAGTTGACGTCAAATAATCGTTCTACTGATGGTAAGTTGTGAGTGGTAAGTGATTACTGTCGCCCACATACATCTGCAACACCATAGATGCTGCAGGTGCCCGGTTTTTAAGGTTATTTGGGAGATGGAAGGTAAGAGGAGGGGAAAAGGGAAGGATAGTGGCCCTTCGGTTACCTAACTCACCGAACGAAACGCAGAAGCACAAGATACCTCTACTTCACGCTGGTATTCTGCGAGTTCGTGGTACCAACCCGGTCGAGCCGTCCCATCGAGCAGCAGCAAAAGCCGCCGCTGTCCTCTATCACGCTTAAAAAAGTTTAATGCACAATTTTATAAACAATTATATTATATTGTCATAACCTATAACTTTGTAATTATCCAATATAACATCAAAAGCCTTACACTTACTCTTTCAGATTGCTTAATATAACATTAATTTATTGGTGTATTGGAAACGGAAGTGAAAATATATTTTATACAAAATGAATTGTATTTTAAATTTTCTTTATTCTTACCATAATCCATGGGAATTTCTTTCAACGGCTACAATTACTCATCTTAATTACATGCTGCCTTTTTGTGGTCATCTTTCAGAAATAAAATACTCATACAACCATGGCAATGTTAACTGGCAAAATTAAATCTCAAGACCTGGAAGCGCAGTTGCGACAAGGTCTGGAGGTCAAGTTCTATTATGTACAGCAAATAATGCGGAAGAGATAGGAAGGAGAGGACAGTTTGTCAAATCCAATCAAAACAAATCAAATCTTTTATTCAACATACGAAACATTTCACTTGTCAAACCTTTTTTTTTAACCTACCATCGTTTCGTAATGAGGTTCCTCTTACAGAAAAGAAACAGGCGACAGATATTTCGTAGGTATCCTCTTTACTGTATTTTTTTCAATACAAATCTTTTGTAAAGCTTTTGTTTAACACTTCTTTTAAACCTATTGACAGGATAAATTTACGCTTTTCTTGAGAATTTGTTGTTTAGCAATTGTGCCATGAATGAGTTACTGACTCTGTGGATTCTATGAGTATAAGAGATCAGAGTATAAGTGATATTCTAGTCAGAAACAACAAGCAAAGGAACGATTTTGCGGAATTGCTTAAATACGTGGAGATTTTGGATGGGTAGGATCAACTGCGTAGGGAGATCAATTCGATTAGTAAATGCCACATATTTTATGAAGAAAGCCTAAGTCAGGTTTTATATCTTGAGCAAGAACTAGTGTACAGAGCTCGTACGTGCTACATGCACATAGCACAAAGACAGATTCATATTTTTTTAAATAAAAATTACAACGTATCATATCAATTAGCTACTATATAATATTTTAGTAATCATCATCATCATCATCATCATTTCAGCCTATCAGAAGTCCACTGCTGAACATGGGCCTCCCCCAAAGATTTAGATTTTAGCAATAAAGATACAAAATTTTATTTACATCTTCAAGGAGCTTTTAAAATATTTTTTTGTATTATTTAAAACGTAAAAAAGTTTTGTTCCAACATTGTACAGTTTGCTGAAACAAAAAATATATTACAAGGTCTTTAAAATATACAAAGATGATAAAATGTTTCAAAACTTTTGTCTATAATGAGTACAATGTGTCTCAAATTCACCAAGTATTATTATTGAAAATTTTGAAGCAACAAAAGCAAAGAAAGGCCTAAGTGAAGAAACATATAAAGTGTATTGGAGGTAAAAATAGCGCATGCACTTTAATTTTCTCATCATAGCGAATTCTCAGCTTTTCTTCTTCTTAAATATTTGGTAGATTGTTATAAGATTAAGGAGTAGTCGTACAATCTCCTGAAGCGTAGCCTGGTGTATACGGACTATGCTGGATCCATCGATTCACTCGAAATTTGGGTTGTATTCATCTTTATCATATTCACGCTTCATCTTTATCGATTTCAGATTAACTGCAGTGGTACTCGTAAAAACAAAATTGAGATGTAAGGAGGAATACACCATCTTTATCTCCGATCATCAACCTCACCTGTACATAGTGCACCCTGTTAGCCAACAGAAAATCCACCAGAGTTTACGATACTCAAATTTCACATACTTTCGCGTAGGGAGCTAATGTGAAAGTGCCGGCACTGCGCTCACCAATCCACTTGCTCAGTCTTGTGACTATGGGCGAACCCTTTAAGAAATGGATACCGGCTGTTGCTGGTGCTTTCTTGAAGAGGAGTATGTTCAGCAGTGGAATTGAATAGGTTAATAGAGATGAACGCGATATGTAAAGCAAAATTGATGTTGTTTAGGGCACCTCCTGGCAGGACCGGGAAACAATATGCTCTAGGCATCTGGCATCTATTGGATGAGTGAATATAGATGAGATTCAGAGACAATTCTGACGATGGTGATGAGGGTATACGAGCAAGCGACTCTTATGATAGTGAGTGATTACCGACGCCCAGGTACACCGGCAACGGCAGAGGCGATGCAGGTCAGTTACCGGTCTTTAAGGATATTTGGGGAGGAGAGGAGGAGAGGTGGAGCGGACCCTCCGGTTATCTCACTGAACGAACGAAACGCAGAAGAAGCACAAGATGCTTCTACTTCGCGCCGGTATTCTGCGAGGTCGTGCGTGGTACCCGATTCGAGCCTGCCTATTCGAACAGGAGCAAATGCCGCATCTAGGTTCTAGCTTGTACGAAGTTCTGGCCTATTTTCAGCAAAGTATTGCCACAGGTTGATGATGACGATATCAATGAACTGATATACATTAGAAGCAGAGTACAAAACTGATGATATTGCAGATCTGTGTAAGGATTATCTTCTATCTTCTGAATTCCTCAATTACGGTTAAAATTTCCAATGACCCCGAGAGTGTATAAGCCAAATCGTTTTATAATAATAATATAATATAATAAAATGTTTATTTCGGTTATGTTAGTATTGCTAATTGCGTATTATTTTCCTATGACTACCCTCCTCCAGTGGTCTTGGATGGGGACAGTCGTATCTTACAGATATCGCCTTCAAGATGACGTTGCTGCTGCTTCGCAAGCGCTGCAGCAGTGAGGCTGTTTTCTTGCGAATAATCGCCTGGAAAGTGTCCGTGTGAACCTCAACAGACATACCTGAAGCGCTGCAGCGCCAGGGCAGCCGCAACAACATCCGGAAAGCGTTTTTATACTGCAAGCGCAGGCCATTGTAAGTTCAACGCGTATATGTCACCCACAGGGCACAAGAGTAAAATGATTGACAGTATTGTTTAAAAAGCGTTATCTTTAGCAAAGCGTTTATATAGCGTCGAGTTATTAAGTCACGAAATATAACTTCATTTAATAAGCTTACCAAGTTAGTTTAACTTGTTTTACATAATGATGTTCGTATTAGACTTTAGTTTCGCCTTAATTGTGTATTACAGTACACTCGCACAACCATTCACTAGGATCTAGCACACCACTGTTCGTATCAAGCGTTTAGGCTGCAAAGTGTCTGGCGTCATCTATTTTTCAGGCGGTCTACTCGTAAAACCGCTTGAAAAATAAGGTGATAACGGAGAATACAATCTAAGGAAGGGGTCTCTTGCAGTGTAATATTTATGAGCTGTAAAAAACAACATTTCTTTAAATTATTTTCGTTAAGGAGTACTTTTACCAGGATTTATGTAAAAATAACAGCTAACTATATTAGTTTTTATTGAAATAGATTAAAAAAAATTATCGGTAACCCGTTTTTACCACCACGAGGCACACTACCTAGTCCTCTACCCACCTCTGTTCTTAATGTAGACACCTATCAGAATGGCCATGAGAAAGGAATAAATAAAACGTTCAAAACTAACACACTGTTACAGAATTTTTTTTTTTAATTTAATACGCGTAAATATACGTTCAAATATAGTTACTAAACTGAAATGTATGTTAGCGTCAAGCGCGTGTTAGATTTTAAGGTTAAATGAACTAACAAAAATATAAATATACTTGTTTTTAAATATTTGAACTTAAACGTAGAACTTACTATAACAGTAATTAAAAGTAATCGATTATCAAAATTAGGTAGGAAATAAGAAAGTACAGAAGTAGTTTAAATAATACTTTATTTAATTATATAATTCTACCACCGTTTCGTAACGAGGTTCTTCTAACGGAGAAGAAACAGGCGATAGAAACTCCGTAGGTACCCTCTCTTTTGAGAAAACTATTACACCTTAATTATTAACAATTCACTACCACTCCTTTATAACAACACCTCTTTATACAATTAATATGATTCATTAGGATTTAACATGAATTTACAATATTTAGGTATAGTATCCTAATTATTATATAAAATTAATATACAGTTAGATTCTAGAAATTTGTACTGCTTGGAAAGATTTAAATTATTGTTCAATTATTATGAAGCTAGGTAACATCATTGTCTAAACTATATACCCGTAAATATTCAAAGGATTAAGAGATAAAATGAGATATCCTAGAGAGGCTTCACAAATGGTCATCTATTGATAATTAACAATGTTACAATAATATCAGAAATAACACATTACCTTGTTGGTTGTTTACACCTCGATGGCTCAGAAACTACTCTCTCGCCCCTCACTGGGGAACCCATATTTAAAGTACCAAGTACCGACTTAGTAAAATAAAATGCTAAATACAAAGTCTTAGTCAATACAATTACTTACAACTATGGTTGTTTCAAATATAATTTTACACAATAAATTGCTCCATTTATTTTAATACAATTTGTCAAACATAAACACCTTTCGTTAATCATATTCACTAATAAGTAAACCAAACAGTTTTGGCAAATCAAATCATTACTATTACTATATAATACCCTCTTTTACATTTTT
Source organism: Bhutanitis thaidina (assembly GCA_029286595.1). Taxonomy (NCBI): domain Eukaryota; kingdom Metazoa; phylum Arthropoda; class Insecta; order Lepidoptera; family Papilionidae; genus Bhutanitis; species Bhutanitis thaidina. Next base: position 3,724,790 of record JAGSMS010000003.1, read on the forward strand.
TTATTATATCGAATGGGAATTATTGTTGTAACTGCTTTACTAACGTATGTACGTTGTATAGCCATTATAAGTTTAAAGTATGATAATATCACATTTATTAATACAATAATTCATCATTTATACTAATATCACACGGCCAGACTGACAAGTACTTCGTCCTCGAAGTACACACAAGTGAAATAAAAACAAAATTAAACTAATGAGAAATTCATAATGAAATATGTAGTCGATAGTTTGTGTAGTGGACATAGATTAACGATGATATCATTGATGGTCATGATTGTAAGCCAACTAACTCGTGCTTTGTCCACCAGCTGTCCACTGGATAAGCGGATAAGCGCCAAATAAATGTACGACCAGCGATATAAGTACAATTTACATAGACATGCATTGCCCCATCCACTCGCTGCCGGTGGGATAGACAAGCACCAAATAAATGTACGACCAGCGATATATAAGTAATATTATCTTGATATTGGTAACTTAAATTTTAATAATCTCTTGCAACAATACACTGGTGTATTATAAGTATCTCACGAGAATATCCCGTATGACATAATTTGTTAGGATACTATTAAGTTTTAATCATAGGCTTGTTATAATCATAAATAATTAATACCTTTCGGTTAACAATTAATAAACTAAAACAAAATTACAATAACATAAATTAACTCTAAAAAAAAACGTTTACATTTTAACATCAAATTAATGGTAATTTAAACTTACAATTTACATTATAATGAAGGACATGTCAGGGCATCTTCCTCAACCTGGCCAATATTTTAATTTTTCTTTAGCGACAACGATATTTCTTAGGTTACCAATACCTCTTAGAGCATAGCGATCGTTAGAAAGGAGAGAAGAGATTTCATAAGGACCCTTAAATTTTTGTTTTAACTTGTCATTCCGTCGATGATCCTGGTTAAAATAGACTAGGTCACCTACAGCAAAGGTTATATTGTTACGTCGCGTGGAGTCAAAGCGTGTTTTAAATTTTTCGGCAACTAATTTCAAGCGTTGTTCCGCCGTTTCACGGTCAGCTTGTATGTTAATAGTGTTTTCTACAGTGTTGTCGCTAAGTACTTCATCTAAACGGGCTTGTACTGACGGTATATTAGAGTCGATACCTACCGATAACCGAAGTGGTAAAATCCATTAGACTTATTAACCATTGTATTTGTCGATTGCTGGACTCGAACATAATTCGCTCGGTCAATCTGACAAATCTTTGCAAATCATATTGAGCATATCAGTTACTATAGATACACAACGCTCCACTAGACCATCACTCTTAGGACTGCCCCCAGCAATCATATAGTGCTAAATTTGTAGTAGTCTCTTTTATACATAATTCCAAATTGTCCACCAATGGTGTCCATCCTTTTAATTAATTGTAGCTTTGATCGCATTACAGTCAGTATAAATTATGTACTTAATCCCCAGAAGACTAACTCTAATATATTTTAAGGCACTATAAATAGCCAAAGATTCAATTCTTAAGAACTATATTTTGATTCGGCGGATGAACTTCTCTTACTGTGATAAGCATTAACTTTCATGGTCATTTGCGAATTTTTGCATTAAAAGCGCCATAACCTAATGAACTAGCATCGTTGTATAGTTGTATATAGATTTGAATCAATAATTGTAAGGATACAAGATGATCAATAGCGTACTTTATTGCTGACCAAATATTTGATGATATTAGCAAAAAAAAATATTTTTTTTCCTAATCATTATCGTAAAGCTAGCTGTTTATCACTAAGCTACAATGGTCTGTTAAGATACTGAAGGGCCTATTGTATAGTTAAAGAAGATATTAAGATGTCGTTAATATAAAGTATCAGAAAGCCTAAAGTTATTCACGGCCTTTGTGACTGCACATTGAAATACAGAAGTTTCATTTTACAAATGCCAAAACGCATTTTCGGAAATTTTCAATGACCGTCTGTTGTAATATACGCGGTGTATTGGATGGATTCTGGAGAAACAGGGATTTGTTGGCAACCATTTTTCAAGTCAATTGATGTGAAATATTGAGTCTTACCTAACCGATCGTCAATGAGAGGGAGCATCTATTCTTTTCCAGAATTTTATTCAATAATCTATAGCCAATACACAATCTATCACTTCAATCTTTATTCTTTACTAGAAGAACCGAACAAGCAAACAAGGTATCACCGTTTTAATGTCTATCTCACATATGGAGAAAAACGTTAGGGTCTATAATATTAATCGTTATTTTAATTCACCCGGTTTAACAGTACCAATGGCATTTAAAAGGGGTAAATGTTTCCGGAAAATAATTACAAGACGTTCTTGTGATATTAATAACTGGCTCTTAATTCCGTAATTTTAATTTTACTCTTAGTTTTATGAATTATTTTACTAGCATTAATATCTTTATTTATATCAATATTAAGGTTTTGGACAGCATTACTACCAAATAACATAAAAAAAAAATCCTATTTTTACAACAAAAATATAGTTTCACGGCATACATCATTAAATTTGACCGATACCGAAAATTGCTTGAAACTCTTACAATATTCCGTTGCCGATTTCACTAATTTGTAATGAATGAGGTAAAATATTATAACGCTGACGAGCAGAAATACAAACTAATACAAAATGAAATCATCTGCTGACAACGTGATCAGTTTTAATTCTCTTCTAAAAATTCAATTCCCTACTGGACGAAGGTTTATTCGTATCGGCACGTATTTCAAAATAACAGGTTGGCTGTGTGCACATTTCTTTTAAAATACGCACAGAACCTTTCTCCTATCTTATCATCTTAAAACACGGGGTTTTAGGAAAGTTTAATTAGTTCCATTAGTAATTTACAATATATGAAACATTTTCTATTTCATTGAGAAGGACATATTATATGATATGCTTTGCTGTAAGGGCCTTTTTTTTAGGTTTTATACATGAATTGGATAGTGAAAGAAATTCTGAAGTGATTTTAACGCTACTGTTAAAGATGGCATTCTAAGATTTACATCGGTAATACATGCCACATACTAATTCTTTCACCTATTCGTAAATCTTATATTAGTGTTGCGCAACAACTTATCCTTTTGTTTGTTACAATACAGCTTTAGATAGCTTACAATGTTATCACACCAACCTCCTGCGCTGCAGTCACTCCTGGTTGGGTCAGAAACCGGTAATGCTACGTCATCGTCGGAGCGAGGTTTAGCAGCAACCGCCTCGCGAATTATCTTGAGGAGGTCCTCAATAACAGCAAGATTCATTCTGAAACTTGTAAGCAAGTGCATTAGAATAGGCATAAGCGAATCCCACTTCTGATGTTAGATTTTAAGGTTAAATGAACTAACAAAAATATAAATATACTTGTTTTTAAATATTTGAACTTAAACGTAGAACTTACTATAACAGTAATTAAAAGTAATCGATTATCAAAATTAGGTAGGAAATAAGAAAGTACAGAAGTAGTTTAAATAATACTTTATTTAATTATATAATTCTACCACCGTTTCGTAACGAGGTTCTTCTAACGGAGAAGAAACAGGCGATAGAAACTCCGTAGGTACCCTCTCTTTTGAGAAAACTATTACACCTTAATTATTAACAATTCACTACCACTCCTTTATAACAACACCTCTTTATACAATTAATATGATTCATTAGGATTTAACATGAATTTACAATATTTAGGTATAGTATCCTAATTATTATATAAAATTAATATACAGTTAGATTCTAGAAATTTGTACTGCTTGGAAAGATTTAAATTATTGTTCAATTATTATGAAGCTAGGTAACATCATTGTCTAAACTATATACCCGTAAATATTCAAAGGATTAAGAGATAAAATGAGATATCCTAGAGAGGCTTCACAAATGGTCATCTATTGATAATTAACAATGTTACAATAATATCAGAAATAACACATTACCTTGTTGGTTGTTTACACCTCGATGGCTCAGAAACTACTCTCTCGCCCCTCACTGGGGAACCCATATTTAAAGTACCAAGTACCGACTTAGTAAAATAAAAATGCTAAATACAAAGTCTTAGTCAATACAATTACTTACAACTATGGTTGTTTCAAATATAATTTTACACAATAAATTGCTCCATTTATTTTAATACAATTTGTCAAACATAAACACCTTTCGTTAATCATATTCACTAATAAGTAAACCAAACAGTTTTGGCAAATCAAATCATTACTATTACTATATAATACCCTCTTTTACATTTTTTATTATATCGAATGGGAATTATTGTTGTAACTGCTTTACTAACGTATGTACGTTGTATAGCCATTATAAGTTTAAAGTATGATAATATCACATTTATTAATACAATAATTCATCATTTATACTAATATCACACGCGCGAGAACAAAATAATCTGTCACCGCTCGTTTGATGAAGAGGAAAAAGGTCACACTCAATGGTATACTCAGTGGTGCTACAAATATTTGCTTATTTGAAGCACCATTTAATTACCATTTAAGTACAATTTGAATGACTAAGAATTTCTGACAAACTTGTTTTCAACATTTTTAATAATTAAGTTCTTTTTAATGAACGACCTTTAAACAGACTCTGAACTTTAAAAATATTAGCTATGGTGCAGTTAATTTTGTGAACTTTGCAAAAAGCTTTGCGTGGGAAAACATGTAAGTATCATATTTAGTAATTGAATCGGTGTAGATTTGATTGAAATAAATATGTATGACCATGTACCCTCGTCAGACTCTTATACCTACACGTGTAATAACTTAGAAACTATTGGAATTCTATGATTATAAGTTATATCAGGACTTATGACACTAGAATCCCTCGCTTCATCTCAATACACACAAATTCCTTGTGATATGTATTCATTTATTTTTTATAGAATTATTTTTTAATCCTTATAATTTTCTTTTGTTTTGTTATTTTTTATAATTATTATGTATCACCAGATCATGTACTATGTGTGTGGATGTAAATGTTGGAATAAATGAATTTATGTCTTTATGTACAGAAATGTATAGTCCACTATTGGAGAAATTACCATAATTTCCCCGCTTTGTAGGCGGGTTGATGGTCGCAGTACTGGAACCTCGTACTAATTATGATGTTCTCCATCATAGGTCTATGGAATTTGGGTTCGGCATATACAGACAGATTTTCCACCAATTACCGCTCTCTAGAGGGGCAGCCAGCTGACCAGCTTGCTGTCACATTTTAATCTCACCTGCACGCGTTTCAGTTGACTAGTTTACAGGAATGTTAAATCATCCGGCAGGAGTAGAGTCACTAGCCCAACTATGTTCTATGCTCTCTAGTAATCCGAAGATATTACTCGAATTCAGACGAGAGCTGATTTTAGATAAAAAAATATTTCCATGGTAAAGATCAAAATGTCTTATAATAATATAGATTGATTGAGACGTACTCGTATGATAAAATGTGTAATAATATGAATAATAGTGAAAATAAATGATGAAATAAAACATTCAGAATATTATTTCTGAAAAAGTTTCAATTAATTGGTGTTACAACGAGCCGACATTATCTTTATTTACACCATAATAATATATATCGTGTAATCTCCTCTGCGTTAGCGACAGTTTTTGCCATGGTCTGGCTAATAAGCATTTTAGTAATAGCACCGTGTGGTGGCGGCTAAAGGTTTTAAACGTGGTAGAGCCGAGCAGCGGATTTTGCTGCTGCTCGAATGGGCCGGCTTGACCGGGTTGGTACCACTACCTAGCAGAATACCGAAATTAAGTAGACGCATCTTATGCTTCTGCGTTTCGTTCGGTGTATGAGGTATCTGGAAGCGCACTCGCCTCCCCATCCCCCTCCTCATCCTCTTTACCATCTCCCAAATAGCCTTAAAGACCTGCAGCACCGCTCGTGTTGCAGATGTACGAGGGCGACGGTGAGCACTTTCAGGTGAACCGCTTGCTCGTTTGCCGCCTTCCCAATAAGGAAAATAAAAGTACATTTCCTCTCGGGTTCCGATCGATGACGGAATAGCCATCTCAAGTGTACCTGTATTATTATCTCTATTTATATATATTAAACCGACGGGCAGCAGCGTCTAAAATGCGAAGTGACAAATATTGCATTGACCAACTCATCTGATCAGCGCAGTATAGTCCCTGTTTCCTAATCAAGAAATTCATTCGAAAATTTTCGTTAGTCGCGGTCTACTCGTTCGCCATTAGTTGGTCCAGGATATAGCTTTTTTCTTATCACTTATTATTTTATTAATAAACCATAAGATTTTAGCGTGGTAGAGCCAAGCGGCGGCTTTAGCTGCTGTGGTGTTGCAGATGTATATGGGCGACGGTAAGCACTTACCATCAGGTGAACCGCTTGCTCGTTTGCCGTTTTTCCATAAAAAAAAAGATTTCAGAGTATCAATACAATCTATCTTTATAAATTGAAGATATTTCCAATTTTTTTTCAATATAGTAAAAACATAAATTGGACAAACAATCACCGACTGAATCCGGAACTGTTTACAATAAGACGTATCACATACTAGTTTCATTCGAGGATCAAACCCCCGACCAGCTGAATTGAAGACGGTGCCGCCATAGCTAACTAAGCAATTACTTTCTGCAAAAGCAACTCAATTATAATATTTTTTATGTCTTCTAAGACATAAAAAATCTGCAGTCTACTGCAGAGCGAAATTCGACATCGTTCTAGATTGTCCAAAATTGTTACGGCTTCAAGTGTAACGCGAAGAGAGGCAGTTAATAAAAGAATATAGGGCAATTTAGCAACGCGATCTCATAAAATTATTTAAACGTTCTGTAATAAAACGGCCAGAGGACCGCTATAAACGTATCTTAATTGCGTATGGGAGCTATACACATATCCTAAGATTTCTTTTTCCCCGTTTATAGTTGTGCCAGTATGTTTACTTTTAAATCATCCCCAGATTCTCTATGTTATCTACATAAAGAATAATGGCTGTAGTGTAATTCTATTATAATGAAATTGTGAAAAACCGACAGCCGTACTGTACTTTAAGGATATATCTAAAAAAAAACTAACTAAGTAATCTAATTCGGAACGTATAAACACTTTTATTTTGATGTTTTTGTTTGTTCAGCCATCACACAAAAACTAAATTTGGAAGCATTCTCTAATTTTTGAAACGCTTAGAAACTGCGATACATTTTATCTCGGTAAAATTTATTAGTAGGTACTAGACGAGTTGGAAAAATATTAACATATTTCGAAGAGTGTGACTCAAATTAAAAGCGCCGATACTTTGATCCCGGATAATGCCGGGAGCGAACAGAAAATTCCGAAAATAAGTAACGACCAGAAAGTGATTCGTATACAATAACCACAGTACGATTTAAATGACGCATTCACTGTTCGGAAGCATTGGAATAACTAACATGTAAAATAAAGCCACACCCTACTTATATTCTGACTATAAGCGGGTGAAATCGCACTCAAAAGACAGTTTTAAGATAATTTAGAGTAAAGTAAAGTACCAGCCTGTAAGTGCCCACAGCAGAGGCCAAAAGTCCTCCTTCTCAAATACGAGTATTAGAGAGGTTTTAGGAGCCGGGAAGGGCCCGCCACTCTGCTTCAGTGCGGGTTCACATATCCTCGAAATAATATTTTTTATTACTTCGAGATACGTCTCTGTAAATGCCAACGGCTGCACCTATCAAAATATTTGGTGACCTTGGGGAAGGGTCCATCAGTGTTCCATTACAGGTTGGCGTACAACACACGTTATCGAAATGAAATATTTTATTATATAATTAGACATGCCGCTCTTTCCTTCACAGTGTTTTCCTTCACCTCCGAGCACGTGATAAATACAGCACTTAAAGCAATTTTAGGGATACCGAGACAGATTGAAACTAGATTAATCGCGTGCTATTATTTTATAACAAACGCTCAGAACACTAAGCTACCGGCTCCATCACAATCAAATCAAAATAGATATTTTTCGACATAGGAATATAAATTTCACTCATAAAAAGTTTATTGTTTTAATATTATTAGTAGTAGTTTCTATAGTTATTAATTTGGAAAATTATATATTAACTAGTTTTATAAATAATGGTAGATTACGTAAATATCTCAAAAAATATTTACGGTTAATTAAAACACTTGTCTTGTCACTTGTCACTTGTATGGTATCGGCGTAACAATTTTCCGTTTTTCCCTTGGTCTCAGAGGCGACTAAGGTTAAAACTTTGAAAATAACATTGACCACCGGTCGACTAAGCATTAAAAATCTCGAAAAATACCAAATATAAATTAAGCAGACCGACGACGAGCAGCACCGTCTAAAGTGCGAGGTGTCTAATACTGCAATCGCCAATATTCTTCCCGAGCGATGTTAGGAATTAACTAAAGCAAGGCTTCGCAAGGTTTCTAAAAAAATATTTAATATTTCATTAATTTTTTGTTCTACGAATGAAGGCAGATTTTAAGATAAGAGTCTGGAAATATCATAACGGCAACAAAAAACGTAGAGATTGTTGCTAAATAAATGTGCTAACAACAAGTACACATCAACTTGTAAACAAGCCATTGTTATTTGTAAACACCATGAGCACTTTATCTTAATGCTTCGACTCTCCAAATCTTACGGGAAGAAATAAACGTTAATTTATACTTTCAGACTATTTCTTACAGACGTGAATACAAACATAAAAGACGAGTAGATATATGTCTCTTTACACAAACAACAAAATTTAGATACCTAGCTGCATAAGTTGCTCGTAAAGTAAAACAAGTAAAGTAGCAGCCTGTAAGTGTCCACTGCTGGCCGGAGGCCTCCTCTCAAATATCTGAGAGGGTTTTTGAAGCCGGGAAGGATCCGCCACGCTGCTCCAGTGCGGATTGGCGGACTTCACATGTCGTAAAAATGATATTCCTTTTTATTTCTCAGTCATGCAGTGTTTCCTCACGATGTTTTCCTTAGCTGCCCAGCACTTGGGAAATTCAGCACTTAAATCGCTATTAACAATTTACGAGGTGCCGGCACCGGGGGGCGAACCCAGGACACCCGCGCTCTTTGAAACTAAAGCGAGCAGCCTAACCACTAGACTACCACATATTCTTCTTATGACATTATACTTATTTTGGGGTATTTCTATATTTACTCATCTGGTTGGGTTGTATAAATTAATACATATATAAGTAATATTTTATAAATTATATATACATAATAAAATTAAATATATAATTAAAACCCAACCAGATGGAAGCCCCGGCAGGGGAGACCAGACGGCCGAGGGTTAGGGAGATAGGGAAAGAAACCGGCGGACAATGCGAGCGGTATCGAGTAGCACTGCCTTCTGCATTTGAGCTCGGAGCGGTCCGTCACGGAGTGCCAGCCGCCTCAGATGTTCCGAGAGGCTGACTGGAATTAACCCATTCGCAGAGACGACGATCGGAATAATTTCGGTCGGCATACCACCCCACATGTCGATTACCTCGTGAGCCAGGTCCAGATATTTTGTCTTCTTGTCTGTTTCGGCTTTCACAAGGTTCTCGTCATATGGAATGGTGATGTCGACCAAAAATATCCTCGACTGTGCTCGGTCCATCAACACGATGTGAGGCTTATTTGCATGAATCGTCCTGTCCGTGATAATGGACCGGTCCCAATAGAGCCTAGCGCGGTCATTTTCGAGCACGGCTTCCGGCGTGTATTTATAGTAAGGCAGTCTCCGATCCACGAGACCGCACTTCAGAGCGAGCTCCTGGTGTAAGATCCTGGCTACTAGGTTGTGCCTGTGCAGATACTCAGAGTTAGAAAGCGCTGAACAAGCGGAGATGACATGCCGAAGCGACTCCCCGGGACGGCGACAGGGTCGACAGATGTCGACGGTGCCATCCTTTAGGATGTATCTCCGATAGTTGTTCGTCTTAATAACCTGATCTTGTATCGCACAGACAAAACCCTCGGTTTCCCCAAAAAGGTCACCAAAACGCAGCCAGTTTAGGGAGGCGACGGTATCTACGAAAGGCTCATGGAGAGCCTTGTAGAACCTCCCGTGGAGCTCTTTCTCCTTCCATACGGTCTCCCGGTCGGAGGCGCTCTGTACTGCCGGGTTCTGCCGTTGCTCGTTGGCCAAGGATAGAGGGGTAAGCCCTTTATCACAACTAATGACGTCCGAATAGAATGACTCATCCGATCTCGCTAGGAAGTAATTACGGAGGCTGCACACTTCGCGATTGTGCATGGTGAGGGCGCTTAAGTAACCCCGCCCACCACGCTTCCGCGGCAAGTACAGCCTCATCACTGACGATCTCGGATGATGCATCCTGTGGGACGTCATGATTGTGCGGACTTTTCTGTCTAGGGCGTTAAGTTCGGTTTGAGTCCACCTGAGTATGCCAAAGGTATAAATGAGGACTGGCATGACCCAGCCGTTATACGCGCGTGCCTTGTTCCCGCCCGACAAAAGGCTATTAAACACTTTTGTCAGACGCCCAAAAAACAAGTCGCGAACCGTTTGTTTCATGCCAGCCTCATCGATACCTATGTTTTGTGACATACCCAGGTACCGGTATGTATCAGCGTCGGAAAGGGTCCTAATGTTAACGGGCATTGACAAGTCTATGCCCTCAGAGTTAGCGACCTTTCCCCTTTCGACGTGGAGGACCGCACACTTATCCGTCCCCAGCTCCATTCTGATTGAATTGCTAAAATCGCAAGTGATTTTTAGCAATTCCATCACATGGGAGCGATTGGGCGTGAGGGGCATGAGGCGAATAACTTGAGGTCATCCATGTAGAAAAGGTGGGTCACTTTTGTACCTCCCCTCCGAAGCTGAAATCCTCTCCCTGAGTTCTCCAGCAACGTGCTGAGAGGGTTCAAGGAGAGGCAGAACCATATCGGACTCAAACAATCACCCTGGAAAATACCCCTTCGTATCCTTATCTGGTGTTCCGCAGCCGTCATCCACTCACCTAGATGGCAAAGGATCGTGCTCCATTGCCCCATACATTGCTCGAGGAAGTCTCTTACTGTACAGTCTACCTTGTACAGCTCGAGGACCCTCTTTAGCCACGTGTGAGGCACCGAGTCGAATGCCTTTCTGTAGTCTATCCAGGCGGCAGAGAAGTTCCGACGGTTGCGTTTAACCAGCTTGCCAATGACCGCGTCAATGAGGAGTGGTTCCTTGGTCCCGCGACCGCCGCTCCGACATCCATTCTGAGCGCTCGACATTACTTTATTTATATCAAGGTGTCGGGTAATTTTCACGCTCAGAATGGACGTCAGTGTCTTATATATGGTAGGTGGACACGTGATGGGGCGGTATTTACTCGGATCTGCGGTAACCTTATCTTTAGGAACCAAATGAGTGACCCCAGTGGTGAAGAGACTTAGGAGCGACTTCTGGTTGAGAGCCTCTTGGAACTGCCGGGCGAGCACAGCGTAACATCATGATGTGTCCCTTTAACTAGTAGTGATGAAGCTTGTCGAGTCTCGGACTTTTCCAGTTCAGGGCTCTTAGAACCGCTCCAGCTACGTCATCTGGTGTAATGATGACGGAGCCCATGGGCTTAATACCTGCACACCGACTCGTCACAGCTTCTGTCCAAGGGCCTTCGCTGTGGTATGCGGGTGCAGACCACAGGCTTTGCCAGAAGGCGACAGTGTCGGCTTGATTTGGTCCTTGACCCATTCCACATATTCCAGGTCGCTCCAATGATTTGTAGAGCCTCTTCTGAAGACTCTGGAAGAGACGATTCTGGTTAAATCGCGCTGACCTTTAGGTAAATCGCCGAATCCGCTTTCCCCAAGCCGCGATCCTTTGCTTCAGGTCGTCTATGCGCTCCGTCAGCTTTTGCGTTATATTCGGCTGGGACAGACTAACATCCATCCCAGCAAACGCCATCCTCACGGTGCGCACAATCCTCGGCCTGTTATTGCCCGACCTGAAGCTTATCAGTCTGCCGATAAGGGCTCTTGCCTTTGCGATACGGTTCTCAATCCTTTGTCTCCTCGCTGGGATAACGCTACCTTGTTTAGTAGCGCGTCCAGCTGTGGGAAATTTGGCGCGAACAATACGGCAGACTGCCAATGCAGCGCCAAAAAGTATAGAGTCCGTATCACAAAGGTCCCGGCTGGTTTCCAAATAAGTAGCCAGCATTGGGTTTAGAGCCCCCACGACATCCCGGTTGCGCTTACTTAGTGGTATGCGGGGGAGTCGTGGTCGATTTTCGAGAAACATTTCGCGCGTTTCCTTAATCGCCTCCTCCAGTATGCTCCTCATTTGCCCTATTTCTTGGGTGACTGTTCCACCATGGTCCGAATCCTCTACAGCTGGAAGATTCACAGCAGCATTATACTTATTATTACATACTACATGTATGTAAATACGCTTAAAAATATTAACAGAGGATATCATATAACTGCTAAATATAAGCCTCTCCATATGGGAAGCTTTACCATAAACAACGCGCTTGGCAGATGGCTTTGCCAAAAATCCAGTGGACATAAAAATGTAATTTATCAATGAGCGATGGCATACGACTTTTTATGAAATTAGAAAGAAAGAAACAATGTTTATTCGTTGCTACAGCACAGCAAAGATATAACACTTAATACTAATGACCAGGTGAGTATTTTATACAAGTACTTAGGATGTACAAGGATTTTTAACTCGTTAAAGGAGTCTCATCGTTTTAGCTAGAAGACATTGGCCAGATTGAGGTCCAGTAATTTAGTTTAGATAAAATTAGTGTTTCACAAAGTGTAACTCTAAGATTTTTTCGTAGGTATTCACGTATTTTATAAAGTATCTTAAGTCTCTATAAAGACGCATGTAAAGTACATCTAACACGTAACCCTCAAACCGTAGCAACCCATCCACCTTCAGATTGAGTTTGCGAACCTGAGTTACAACTCATTGGATCATTTCTGCCTCTAATAATATTTTGGGTATGCATTCAGATATTTTATTTTTTGATCCTAAAATCATGTGATCAATGTTGATTAAAAAAATAGTTTTAGAGGCTTCTTGACCACTCTGCTGTTTGTTCCAGATCCTTATTGATTCGATTTATAGGTAGGTATAGCGGTCATCAGCATACATATGAAATTGACAATCTATAATGACATTTGTCACATCTTTTAACGTGGTAGAGCCAAGCGGGGGTTTTTGCTGCTGCTCGAATGGGCTGACTCAACCGGGTTGGTACCACAGGCTCGCAGAATATCGGCATTTTGTTGTCCGGTGAGTGAGGTAATCGGAGGCCTACTCCCCCTCCCCTCCTCCGTATTCTGCGAGGTCGTGGTACTACCTCGGTTGCACCAGCCCATTTAAACAGCAGCAAAAGCCGCGGTTTGACTCTGTAACGTTCTTCAGTAGTGAATCCTTTTAAGTTATACCGTGCCATATGGTGGTTATTGTTGTTAAATAAATATGTTAATAATTAATTTTTTGCCGTCTTTTACTTAAATATACTGTAACTATCTCATGCCCACGACTTCATTCGCATATAATAAATAAGCACGGAATATTTCCATTCTTAAGGTTGTTTCTTAATCAACAGTCATGCAAATTATTCATAGGCTTCCGAGCAGTTAATGTCACATTTAAATTGTTCTGTAAATGAAACGTTAGTGCATGGGATCCATACACAAAAAACCACAGAACAAATTAAATGACGAATAAAACACGAATTAATTGTGTCCATTACCTGCAGTATTAATCCCGTTCTGGACGATCGAAGTATTTTTCGAGATTAAAAGTATCGGGGTATTTGTTTGAGTTGAATTTGCTTTCGAATAGTATAAGCATTTATCCAAATGGTTCAGTATTATTGGCGTAAAAATCCCGTATTTGTCAAACCCGGATTGTTCCGGCGATCAAAAGTATTGCGGTTTTTAAATTGTGTAATAACCTTTCTAAAAGTGAAAACAGACAATCAGACAAAAAACGTTTCAGTGTCCTTGTTAGGCGTATATAATATTATTCCAAAAGGTTTTCTTTAATGTCTTAATTTACAGACACACCTTTTTTTACAATTTCATAATAATGTAGATTGTATTTTTAAGACATTACTTTTTATTTTTGTTTAAAAAGTTACCCCCTGCTGTAATGTGCCTTGGAGACGATTTGCGGACATAAATTGCACATGAACAAACACCACAAACAACAGACCCAGAACAATTATGTGTAGGCTATACTTGTCTAGTGCGGAAATCGTACCTGCGACCCGCAAAATCACAACAAAACGTGATTTTGCGTGTTACGTAGCCGACAGACGTTATAATTCATCATAATCCTAATATCTCATAATTTGACTTTTCCCGTTTTCAGCAAAAAATTTAACACGAACATAGTAATTATTAATCCATTTCGCTAAGCCGGATGCTGTTTTGTTGCTGCCACTCAATAAATTAAAATCGTTAATTCAATTTCATTATGTGTATATAAGGTCTTGAGTTGTGGCAACGAATAAAGTATTTTTCTTTCTATACAATAGTTTTAATTTAATTATTTTACTCGAATACAACACTCAAATAGAAAACAGATCTGCCCATTTCGATTACACGTTTCAATTAATTGAATATTGTCTTAGACTGGTTAGAGGGGTCCCTAAGTGTTGGGTCACTCAAGAGGGATTTAATGTAGACACGTTTACTCGTAGTAGTTAAAATTCAATTTAAATTGTCGTCGTCTTTGACCACTACATTTAGATTTAGATGTATAGATGTGTAATACGATGAAATAAACCAATGCTCATCTATACTTTAATATTTACATAGTATTATCTTGGTTTGTTAGAAGTGACATCGAAATCTTTAAAAAAACATTTATTTACTTATTATTTAGAAAGAAGACTATATCGTAATTACTTTCTAAGTTTTAAGTTATAACCAATAACTGAATGTGAAGAAAACCTGACAAATTGACTTATTTTTGGCTTATTTCGGTTAGTGTCGTAAGAGGCTATAAAGACAAAATCTCACGGCAATCTCCAGGAGAAGAGCAACCCGCCACGTTCATTATTTCTATCATAGATATTTTGTTATAATAGCTCAGGGAAATTTTTTTTTCGTAATTTATATGCAAATTCACGACATTTTATTTATTTATATTTGATTATATTATATACGTGCCATTTGGTACGATAACTTGTTGCCATTTTGTAGATAGTGACATAATCCCGTTACCTTAAAAATTTTGGCAGATTGACTACTTAAGGAATTCTGAAGAGACCGAAACAGATGAAAATCTGAGGGTGCAAGGTCAGGGCTATTTGGTGGATGCATCAATACTTCCCAACCAAGCTCAATGTTTGCTGAGTAGCAAAATACGTGTGTGGTCTCTTCCACACACAGCATCAGCTTATTGCTAGTCAATCTGAGTTTCGCTAGAGTCTGACTGCCCTTTGACCATGATATATTTCGCATGTTCTTGTCGTAGGTAATCCACTTTTCATCACCAGTGATCAATCTTTTCTAAAACAATTTGGTTTCATTCCGTTTCAATAGAGAATCGCAAATGAGTACACGATGCATAAGGTTTCTTTCAGTGAGCTCGTGTAGCACTCAAATATCGAGCTTTTTTCTATATCTAGACTTTTTCAAATGGGTCAAAACTGTTTTGTGGTCAACCCCAGCTATATTGTAACTACCAGTATGCCAATCTTGCTCCACTTTTTCAAAAATGGCATCGACTTTGTCCGTAACAGGTCAACCAGACCGTGATTCATCTTTGACATCAATATTTCCGAACTGAAAACACTTGAACCAATTTTATGCTACTTTTACTAGCACTGCGTCACAAATTTCTTTTCGCGGTTTTTAAATTGCCGCATTTTTCTCTTTTTTGTAGTAAAACTTCAAAATATTTCGAATTTCTTCGTTTGATTCACACATTTTGGCGGACAGAAAAACAATAGATAAATCGCGATTTTACTTTTATTTTTCAGTTTTTAAAATTACTGAATGGTATCGAAACCAGCCATAAAGAAACAGAACAACCAAAGAGATTTCTTTGCAACTCTTTACTTATAAAATAGAAAAAACTTTTCCCCTATCTAATATAATATAAATTACATAAATTTTGAATTACAAATATGCTCTCATGTACACCTCATGAGCTTATGTAAATAATTACGATTTAAATTTAATACAATTTTTTTTAATATAAATGAAAAAAAAATCGAGTGATTTTTATGACTTATATGTTGCCTTAACCGTATCGAGTGTTCGTGAAAATATAGTTTATTGAATTATATAGAAAACAATGACGTCCGGTCATGGCTTTATTTAAAAAAAAAAATTGTTACTCTTATATTCGTACTAGTCAAATTCATTAGGAATCTAAGTTAATGAAAACTAAACTATCATGTTTACAGTATACTTTTTTTTTCAGCTCGAATGGGCCGGCACGACCGGGGCAGTACCAACAATTCAAGAGTTACTTAAGTGCTGTGTGGAATTAGTCCAGAATATATAAATATATGTTTGTAAACATAATTTCAAACTATCTCAATCCTAAATTATATTTCGTAAATCTGTATTAATATCTGTCAATTGTTCACGAAACAAACCAACGTCTGAAATCTCAAGATTTAACTGATTTTCGGTCATTATGTGGTAAAACTTTACGCACAGCGGTTGTTTCTGTATAAGTTGCGTGGGTTTATCTTTGTAGTCTATATCACATCACATAGACCTTCATAATAATGCAGACCGTTATCTCTATAAATATTATGTGTTTTATATCATCTTAAGATTATTGGTCTGTAAAAGACTGTACTTCTGCTCCAAAAAGTTCGTATTGTATAAAATTATGACTAAATTGTTATTTATTACATCGTAAAGCAAAGAATTAAATTTCGTGTTTTTGAATTATTATCACTATTTTAAGAAATAACCTCCGATTGATTTAGCGATTGACTGTGAACCTTTTACAAAACAATCTGAAAAAAAAATTATTCGATTTTTAATCATTCTTCTCAATTGTTATTTAAATATTAACTTAGAATTACAAAAGTAAATAAATATTGTATATCTACAAAATATTGTTATTTCATAACCATTTTAAATACAAAGTTTTCTTAGTACCACAAGTCTACGTCAACAGTCACCAAGTTCATGAAGTAATTAAAGTAAATATTTATGTCTCGAACTTACTCCCTAGATAAATTTGAAATTCAAATCGTAATTTGTAATTAGATTAAGACCTCTATTATGTCCCTACTTAGTAATACCAAAAGGTAGCACTGGTAATGACTCTGAATAATTTAACAGTAAAAACTTGTAAGGCAAACAAGCCATTGGAGAATTTAGGAGAAAAATGTTAATCAGCGATTAGTCAATTGTTTCGTCTTGTATAATATATAATATTCATAGTTTTCATCGGGGATGATATTTTCCGTTTCGTAATTGGTTAAATAATGGCTATCGGGAGTTTTTGAGTTTTATTATTGCTTTTTGTTTATTTAATAATCACCTGACTCAATATGTCCCTCTGAAAAGTGTTCAACATTTTATAAAAAAATCTTTTCATAAATTACTTAAACACTTCTTTTTTATATCCCTAAATTCTATGGCGCATTTTTTTCATTGTATATTCAAAGCTTTATTACATTCCAACATTATGGATGAAAATGATAAAACTTTTTTAATGTAGTCTTTTAACAGGCAGTCGGTCAACTTAATGGAAAGTGGAACGCTCGCGGATACCCGCAAGCCCAGAAAAGTTCCGCGTGCGTTGCGCCACAAGACGGATTGTTTTTGTACTAAGTAATTATTGTGGTGGACTTTAAACTCTTCATAATAGGATATTATATACAGAAATTACAAAGGGTACACGTGCGCGTGTATAATAAATTTAGACCATAATTTTTTTTTTAATTCTAGTTTCCGCCCGAGGCTTTGCCATCGTGGTCAGTTATTTTATCCCTAGAGAATTTCTCTCAACTGACCTACAGAGTATCTTATATTATTTTCAATGGGATAATCTACACCTCTTACCTATTAACCTTCACATCTGACCGATTTCGTTCGTATCAGTTAAACGCGTTTTAACGAAAAACATAAAAATTTTCCCATTTGCATCATATCCAGTAGCACTTCAAAAATATTCAAAATATTATAACAGAATACAAATAATATAATACAAAATATTCTTTGAGAAAATATTTATAAAAAAAATCCATCAATATCCGATAATTATTATCTATATTAGTGTAGATGAGACATATATATAATATAAATATAATCAAAACAATAGATCGTTGTTAGTCTAACATAGCACCATAGTAAGTAAATTACTATAGTGCTAGAGTTTATAACAACAGTTACGGAGTTCGTAAAGTAATTAAAGTAAATGTTTATTTCACTAACTGACTTCCTCAATAAATTTGAAATTCAAATTACATTTCATAATTAAGTTGAGACGCTTACTCTACTCCTTGTAAGGAACAAAGCACGGTTAGGTAGAGCGATAATTTTCGTTACTTCTACACGTTTTTAAATCACTTCCTTGACGAGATGGATCGTTCTTTCGAATTTTAATGCAAAAGTGAACATAAAAATGACTGATAAATAATATTTCATAAATCATGATTTACTGTTTTTATATTGTATATAGACAGTAAATAAAGATTTAAATTATTCAGTGCATATTGATTCTTTATTATAATTTAAGCGCAAATTTAAGTTATAAATAATTTCTGAATTAAATACCTGATCGAAACTGAAATAATGATTTGCGTAAGCTACATTTATTAAAATATATATATTAAGCAAGCTTAAGTATGACGATTATTCATGAGATAATTTGCATAAAATTAGTGTTTATATTTTACGGGTATTAACTTTCAGCGCTGTATTCAAATCGATTAAAAAAGAATTATGGTAACGTTATAGAAACAAAATAATAATAGATTAATTGTCCAAACAGTCAACAATACAATTCATATATTATTTCCACATGTGAACTTTCTTTTCTCTATTGTGGAGCTGGAAGAAAAGAAACAATTTTCACGCTTCCAACTCAATCAAGATTCTTCAACAGCGTTTGCACCATTGTTTCCATAACGCTACATGGAATCCGTAATCTCTCTTTTAATACTATAAAATAATTACTTACCGAAGTATCCACGTCTCGGAAAAGTCGAAAAGTTAGTGACACACGCCGTTGATACAATTCCCGTGGATAAAGTTCTATCCGATATTCAAGTATCGAGCTTTAAACTTCTATATTTAACTCATTCAACGGTGCACATTCTCCGTCGAGTCTAAGACAACACATACGATACTTTCGCATAAAAAGGATCGCCTGGTTCAGTGTTTATCGTATCCAACTGCTGAGCCATAGGTTCTTTGTTCGAATACACAGCTAAACCAACAATCGGTCTCTCTGGCACTGCATTTGTCCCTTATTCGGCCTTATCGCATAAGCGTTACGTAGGATATTAGAAGTTAAAGATCAGTGAATGCCTCGATGTTTTACCACTCACTTACATTTTCTCACTGCACTATTTTCTGTGCTGTTGACCACTACCAATACTATTCGTAAGTTGTCTCTCAAAATCGATCGGAAGGATATAATCATGAGTTCGATTCCGCCTTCTATTGCCTTTTAAGAAACACGTTAGTACTCTACGTAAGTTTTTGAGTATAGGTTATGCGTTTGGATGCTTAAATATTTTTTATAATAGTAAAACTAAAGCAAAGTGGCAGTCTGTAAGTGCCCACAGCTCAGCAAAGGGCTCCTTCTCAAATATCTGTAAGGTGTTTTAATGGTATATTGTATTTTTTGTTTATTTTGAAATATTTACTCATTAATGAAGTGAGTTACGAGTTTGATATGTTTTACTCATTATTTCCAGTAACTACAACAAATAAATGAAAGCACTCGCGGCGCAGTTGAAAATTGTTCAGCTTTTATTTTAAATATCACAATATTTCTACGTTGTATAGGTTTGAATTGCGGTCCAATTTATATCACGATACGAGTTTTGTCGTTGTCAGTTAAACAAAACTGCAGCAAAAACGCTTGTTCGGCAGAACAAACATTGGCTTTTTGTTGTAATGGCGCCTCGTGGGCTAGTACACCTGGTTTTTATCGTCCAAATAGAACGCAGCTTCATAACTATCGTTAAAACAAGTCATTTTATAACGCAATCCGACATGCAAACCTTTTATAAGTATGCAACATTACTTTGATGTGTATGTGTGCAATGTGTTTTATTTTACTTTAACATACATTTAGAAATATTATTTTCAGCATAAAATTCATTGGTTGGTTTCTATTAATAAAAATTATGATGTACATAAAAATAATATTTTAATAGGTAATACTTTACGGTCCAGAGTGTTAAGGTCGGTTAGAGTCCATCTGAGTATGCCAAAGGTACATATGTACATACATGAGCACTGGCATGACCCAGCCGTTATAGGCCCGAGCCTTCTTCCCGCCTGACAAAAGGCTGTTTAACACTATTGCCAGGTGTGCAAAAAACACCCCTTTCAACGAGGAGAACCGCACACTTATCCATGCCGAGCTCCATTCTGTAAAATCACAGGTGATTTTCAACAATTCTATCAGGGAGCGATTGGAGGCAAACCACATGAGGTCATCCATGTAGAAAAGTTGGATCACTTTTGTCCCTCCCCTACGAAGCTGAAATCCTCTCCCTGAGTTCTTCAGTAATGTGCTGAGAGGGTTCAAAGAGAGGCAGAACCATATCGGGCTTTTTTTTTATAGAAGAAGGGGCAAAGGAGCGTGCGGCTCACCTGATCGTAAGTGAATACCGACGCCCACGAACATCCACAACACCAGAGGAGCTACAGATTGCCTTGGTCGCCGACAATTCGAGCCGCTCGACGTTGGATGCGGTCAAATGGAAGGAGTTGGTACTGGGGTGCCCCTGCCCAGAGATGAGAACAGTATTCCATGTGGGGCCGAACTTGCGCCTTATAAAGTTGCAAACGGTGGACCGGCTTGAAATACTGTCCCGCTCTACAGAGCACACCAAGCTTTTTGGAGGCCAATTTGGCCTTTCCCTCCAAGTGACCACGGAACTGAACGTCGCTCGATATGTCAACGCCAAGGATTCTGATACTGGCTGAGGCAATAAGGGGAATGTTCTCAAAAAGAGGAGAAACGACAAAGGGATTCTTTTTAGCGGTGAACGCGGAAACCTGTGTCTTTTTGGGGTTGAATAGGACCAAATTACGTTGACCCCTATCAGAGACTTTGAATAACAAGGTCTCGACTTCAGACACAAGGCTCAAACAATCACCCTGGAAAAAACCTCTTAGTATCCTTATCTGGTATTCCGCAGCCGTCATCTGCTCACCTAGATGGCAAAGGATCGTACTCCTTTGCCCCATACATTGCTCGAGGAAGTCTCATACTGTACAGTCTACCTTGTACAGATCGAGGACCCTCTTTAGCCACGTATGAGGCACCCAGTCGAATGCCTTTCTGTAGTCTATCCAGGCGGAAAAGAAGTGCCGACAGTTGCATTTAACCACCTTGCCAATGACCGCGTCGATGAGGAGTGGTTTCTTGGTCTCGCGACCGCCACTCTGAGCACGCTACGCCTACCTGTGATTTTCACTCTCAGAATGGACATCAGTGTCATATATATGGTGGTGGTGATCTGTGTTAACCTGATCTTTAGGAATCAAATGAGTGACCCCAGTGGTGAAGAACCTCGGGAGCGACTTCTGGTCGAGAGCCTCTTGGAACTGCCGGGCGAGCACAGCGTAACATCATGATGTGTCCCTTTAACTAGTAGTGATGAAGCTTGTCGAGTCTCGGACTTTTCCAGTTCAGGGCTCTAAGAACCGCTCCAGCTACGTCATCTGGTGTAATGACGACGGAGCCCATGGGCGTTATACCTGCACACCGACTCTCCACAGCTTCTGTCCAAGGGCTCTCTCGGGTTAGCGGGTTCTGACCACAGGCTGTACCAGAAGGCTACAGTGTCGGCCTGATTTGGCCCTTCACCCGTTTCATATATTCCAGGTCGCTCCAATGATTTGTAGAGCGTCTTCTGGTAACTCTGGAAGCGACAATTCTGGTTAAACCGCGTTGACCTATCGGTAAATCGTCGAATCCGCTTACCCCAAGCCGCGATCCTTTGCTTCAGGTCGTCTTTGCGCTCCGTCAGCTTTTGAGCTGTATTCGGCTGGGACAAACTAACATCCGTCCCAGCAAACGCCATCCTAACGGTGCGAACAATCCTCGGCCTGTTATTGCCTTATCTGAAGCTTAGCCTCAGCCTGCCGATTATTATTATAAATAAAAACCGCTACTTTTTGTCTGTTCTCTGTAAAGATTACTACGATATTGCGATTTAAATTATTAAAACTTCTTATAGGTACTATTAAATACACAAAGTAATTCGAATATACGATTTTATCAAATGAATTTCGTCGACGTTCGTCTCGGAAGTGCCCATACAGTCCCGAAAGAGATCGAGCGTCGCCCGTGCTGTCCATAGCAGTGCAAATTCAATTTAGTCCGTTGTCGTATTTACCTATTCTATTTTTGAACGAGCAGATAGATTGTAAAAAGTAAGACTAAATTGCATTTACTTTTGTAATTCAACGAAATAATAATATAGTTTCAATAAAAATTTAATCGTATAAATCATACTTACGGATAAACGTTATTAAAATATTTATGATCAGCAACAGGAAAGTTATAATGTCAGCTTAAGATAATCCACTATCCCATTTCATGTCGAAAAAAAGACAAAAGGAAATGCTGAAAAAAAAGGTGTGGTCTTCGTCGGATGGCCGAATAACCTTCTCAAATATATCCTTTCCTTCTACATTATACTGTGACGGCTAGTAAAGTCTATTCTAAAGTGCTTCGTGGCTGGTACTGTAACGGGCAACGCTAGTAGAGCATTGCGATTTCAACAAACCCTTCCTAGCGAAAAAAGCTCACAGATCCAGCTACTGGACTATTGAAGAAGAAAGGTTTTATTGGACTGTGATGATGAGCTAACAGTCTACCTAATATAGTCCAACTTAGTAGTCACTAATGACTACTGCAGCCCATGTACACCTAACAGCTAACAACTTCTGTAAAAACTTCTGACGAATGGGTTGTCACTCTATATACCTTTTAAACACATCAGTGGTTGCACAACTATGCACTGTTATGTTCTCGCTAAGCTTAACGGCAGAAATAAACAACGGTGTGGTATCTACTACTCCCTACACAGAGAGAGAGAAAATGATAATATTCCACATATTACACAAAACTCTAGATAGTAACCCCCCTCCCGCCCCCCCTTGTTTATAAAATCGGGAAATTTATTTGAATATGTCGAACCGCTTGCAGGTAAGTAGTATAAAGGTACCGGCACTAAGTTCACCAACCCGCTTGCCCGTCGTGATGAATAGGAAAGCCCAAGAAATATAAGGAGCCTTTTGCTGTAAGCGCTTTTTTCGAAAGGCCTTTGTTTAGTAGTGGACTTAATTAAGCTGAAGAAGAAGGAAAAATAAAGAACTTTTTTTACTTCGGTACTGTCAGTAGTCACTTAAAGACTATACGACATCGCTATTCGTCCACGTATAATACATATATACATACATTTTTATTACCCGATTGATGGGTGCTATTAATGACACAAAATATACCCATAAAGTTACCAAAAACTAAAAGCAAAAGAGGTCTATTTAGAAGTAGGAAAATATATCTTTTCAACTAATCGATCTACTTCTGAACTAGGTCCAATATAAAAAGTGATAATTAAGGACTGGTAGGTTTTTGGTTATGGAAAAAGAGGGGTAAACGAGTGAGCGGCTCACCTCATGGATTACTGACGCCCACGTAAATCTGCAATCCCAGAGAAGTAAGGTTGTGTAAGGTGTAGCTGCACTTAAAGGATATTTAAGGATGGGGAGTGGGAGTGGGCCTTCGGCTCTACTTCACCGACATGTATATATCAACTGTAATTCTTACCCAAAGCATGCAGACTTGGTAGATACTAAAATACAAATTCCAAAGCTTGAACATTTAATATTTGTATTTACATTGTAATATTACCTATTCGAAAGACAAAATGGGATGCAGAAGCAAGATTGAAATGTATGCCATTTTCTTATGACCCAAAAACAGAATTTGTAACGCCATGGAGCATACATGAGTATATGCTTTCGAAACTTCAGTAGCATCTGCATTGAATTGATCTTATCGAAATAAATGAAGTGATACTAAACTCGACATACATATTATAATGAATAGTAACCACGACGAACTTGTCGTGGTTAGCCAGAATATGTGTACTGGAACTCCAGTACACATATTCTGGTTATGCAATGAGAACAGATCGATGATACCATATTATTGTTGTCACCTTCACTTCAATTGACTTGACAGATTATTTGCTAACTCTTAACGATTATTAGCATACTAACTTTCAAATCGTCATCACAAATAAATGTTGGAGAAAATTGACTTCTGAGATTTTTTTATAGAGAGAATGAAAATACGTAAAAGTAAACTAACAGCCCGTGGGTACTTGCCCATTGCTGGGCAAAGGTCTCCTTCTCAAATACTTGTAGTCAGAGAGGGCTTAGGAGCCGGAAAGGACCCGCCACGCTGCTCCAGTGCGGGTTGGCGGGTTTCTCATATCCTCGAAATAATAATTATGATTTATCAGACATGCAGGTTTCCTCACGATGTTTTCCTTCACCGTTGAGCACGTGCTAAATACAGCACTTAAAATTGTTATTGGCAATTATAGTGGTGCCGGCACCGGGGATCGAACCCAGGTCACTCATGCTCTATGACACTAAAGTGAGCGCCCTGACCACTAGGCTACCACGACTCTTGTGTGTTGAAAATACGTAATTGGTTTTAATTCTCGCATTCATTAAATTAAAGATGTATAGAATTTTTGTATGGTCAACATCAAGGTAGTTTAGAATATATTGATACGAACAGAACTTTTTAACAATCCACGAATTCTAAAATAAGCGTAAAATAATTTCTTATTATACGTCGTTACTACAGGTTATGATGATTTCCATACTAAAATAACCAATCACAGTCAAAATAACAATTGGTAAAGTCAGAAATATTCAATCTGAAAAACCATTTTTTATTATGAATGTCAACACTGCCCCTTTGTCGTGCCGATTTCCTCATTCTAGATGAATACAAAAATGAAAATATACCGACTTTTGCAAATAAGCAAATAATGAAGCCGCAGAAAAGCTTGAATTTATGATTGCGTTTTGTTTTTACTTTTCTTGCCTTTAATTGAAAAACCAAACGGGTCGGAATAAGAATTGGTTTTTAATTATTTCGCTAAAATAAAGTTGCTCTATGCATTTTAAAATGAGAATGAAAACCTTTTTTAAAAAACCATATTTAAAAATATGGTTAATATTTTTAATTATCTATTTGAAGGGGAAACCATACGAAGTATAAAATTATTAATTTATTAAACAGTTGTTTTTTTTTAATTCAATAGCTGTGCCAAACTCTTCATGTAACTAAACATTAACGTGTTTTATTTATTCATGTTTGTACAAAATAATTACATTTTACAGTGAAGTTTTTGTAATACCTTATAACTAAATTATTCTAATTTTGAATTTGCACCTACCTACATTTTTATGTCACATATGCTTGGATAATGTCACAAGGAATTTAGTATGATCTTTGTAACCCATAGATTAAAGTGCTTGCAATTCAGATTAAAAAAAATAAGTAAATAAATTTCAATGCCGTTTATTGCTACAAATCCGAATTATATTGGTAAATAAAAAAAAGCATGCTAAGTTTAATTATATCACACAATTTATTCTTTTTTTTATACCGGCCCGCATCATTTGACAATTTAAACAGTATTTCGCTTCCTCGTTTACAATTCATTTTCGTTGAATTTTCCAATCATCTTAAATGGTAGACATATTTCAAACCTAATGTAAATATGTGGATCGCGACCATGGGTCAGCAAATTAATCGGTACAATGCCAATGGTTCCTGTGGTCCAAATTCTACAATGCTTACATAGACTATAAACGAGATAGCAGTTCATTCTATACGAGCACATGATACGCTTAATCCTGTCACATGTACATTGCCGAACATACGCCTATCTAACGAGCCATACAGACCATAGAAATCGATGTATAGATACATATCGATATCTAAAAAAAATACTACTTTTCGTGATGCTAACCGTTCACCGCTAAAAAGAATCCCTTTGTCGTTTCTCCTCTTTTTGAGAACATTCCCCTTATTACCTCAGCCAGTATCAGAATCCTTGGCGTTGACATATCGAGCGACGATCAGTTCCGTGATCACTTGGAGGGAAAGGCCTAATTGGCCTCCAAAAAGCTTGGTGTGCTCTGTAGAGCGGGACAGTATTTCAAGCCGGTCCACCGTTTGCAACTTTATAAGGCGCAAGTTCGGCCCCACATGGAATATTGTTCTCATCTCTGGGCAGGGGCACCCCAGTACCAACTCCTTCCATTTGACCGCATCCAACGTCGAGCGGCTCGAATTGTCGGCGACCAAGCTCTCTCTGATCGGCTTGATCCTTTGGCCTTGCGAAGAGATGTTGCTTCTCTTTGCATTTTTTACAAAATTTTCCACGGGGAATGTTCTGAGGAACTGTTCGGATTGATCCCAGCTGCTGAGTTTCACCATCGTACATCGCGACTGAATTCGAAGTTCCATCGATACCACCTAGATGGTTGGCATTCCACCACAGTGCGTTTTAATCGAAGTTTTCTGCCACGCACTTCAACTTTGTGGAATCAGCTGTCGCCAGCAGTATTTCCGAATAATTACGACTTAGGGACCTTCAAGAAAAGAGCTTATTCCTTCCTTAAAGGCCGGCAGCGCATCTGTAGCTCCTCTGGTGTTGTGGATGTTCGTGGGCGTCGGTGATCACTTAGCATCAGGTGAGCCGCACGCTCGTTTGCCCCCTTCTTCTATAAAAAAAAAAAAAACCTGTAAGTATTGCACCCTGCTACTCAATAAACGAAGCTCTAGTGACCTAATGTTGACAGAATATCCCTCCGAATTTGCCGAACTCAGATCCCACAGACTATTGATTTAAAGCAAGATCACTTGCTCAGGGTGGTGCGATGTATATCTATTAATGAACTAAAATAGGCCGACGCATTGTAATGTATTTTTATATTACAAACTTTTGCAAATAATCTTTTTCTTCTCTAATGGAAATTATTTTGCTGTCCTAACTTATTATATATCAATGTTTAATTCATTACATTGAACTAAAATTGCAGATATCTAGTCCAGCAAATAGAGAATAATGACATTACGTACCTATCTGTTATTTATGTGCGCTCTGTGTATCATACATTGTATCTAGATTAGAACTAGAAATAATGTTGTAATTTTAAAATAAAATAATAATAATAGCAATATAAAAATAAATTTTCGTAAAATATTATGTATAATGTTAGGATACCTTTGGTAATACGTATTTAAAAAAATACAAAACAGTGCTCTCATCACAGTATATCTCATACTGCGATGGTCAGTGGTATAGAATTTAGATTTTAGTCCAGAATTTCATTCGGGACATAAAAGTGTCGCCGTTTTAGCATACAGGCCGACGATAAAAATCAAACAAAAGTTTATTACAAGTGAAGTTCACCATTTCATTCATATTAATCATTTCATTAATTCCAATCATTTCATTCATTCCATTCATTTTATTAATTCCATTTATTTCATTCGTTTTAATCATTTCATTCATGTCATTAGTTTCTTTAATTTCATTCGTTTCATTCATTTACAATTAACAATTCGTCAACAAAATTCACCACCAAATCGGTAAAATATAAAAACTCAGGGAATGAGTATCTCATAAAATATCTAGTATGCATAGAGGAGCACGCGAAGTATGTACAGAAATTAAATATTTTGGACAGCACTGTGACGTGTGAGTGAAAAATACAATGGCTGAATACCATACGGTATATAGGATATCGTAACAATGTTCTACAGCGAAGCTCATCCACAGAAAAGTAAATGTAACGTGTTTGGTGGTCACTTCGTGGTATAATTCACGATAGCTTTCTGAGATCCGGAGTGTTAATAACAGCTAATGTCTATTGTCAAGAACATCAAACAATTATATCGAAACTCGCAGAGAAACAACCCCCACTCGTCAATCGATCTTGACCATTACTGATCCATGATAATCGCAAGGCGTCACACTGCTCAACGAACCATTCCGAAGTGGGCAAAACATCAAACGAAACGCAGAAAACAAGATGCTTCTACTTCGCGGCTGTATTCTGCGAGGTCGTGGTACTACCTCGGCCGGTACAACACATTCAAACAACAGCAACAACAAAAGCAAAAGCCGCCACTTATCTTTACCACGCACTTGGGAGTAGTCGTATTCAATACTAATTACAAGTGTTTTTTTTTTTATGGAAAAGATGGCAAACGAGCCAGCGGTTCACCTGATGGTAAGTGATTACCGTCGCCCGCGTACATCTGCAACACCATAGATCTTGCAGGTCTTTAAGGATATTTGGGAGATGGGAGGGGAGAGGAGGGGAAAAGGGAGGGGGAGTGGCCCTCCGGTTACCTCACTCACCGAACGAAACGCAGAAGCACAAGATGCCTCTACTTCACGCCGGTATTCTGCGAGGCCGTGGTACTAGACCGGTCTAGCCAGCCCATTCGAGCAGCAGCAAAAGCTGCCGCTTGGCTCTACCGCTTATATATAGTATAGTAAATGGACTATAAGCGGCCTTAGTTAACCTTAAGTTTGTATGTCATAATTTATCAACGTTTTTATTCATATTAATATTCTAAACTGACATGTAGGATTAGATATAGGAGCAAGGGCCTTATTCCATTAGAATTTATAATACATCCTGGGCCGAACAGTAATTAAAACGGGCCACAAGGGAATAGAATACACCGTAATGTTATGAAGTTACGATGTTCTACTCTTTGTCCTTTTTGTTTATTTTAGATTTGAGTTAATAGGCGTTGTAAAAATAACTTGTTAAATTTGACAATATCATAAGTTTTGGCCTCCTTCTTAAATGTCTGGCAGGGTTTTTGGGGCCGGGGAGGGATCCGCCATGCTGCGTACCAGTGCGGGTTGGTTTCCTTACGATGTTTTCTTTCTTTTGTTTTTCAGTTACTTCGTTGTTCGAACCAAATGTTGAATTCAGCACATAAAACTGCCGGCACCGGGAATCGAACCCTAGTCTCTCGGGCTCTATGAATATAAAACGTTCGCTTTCACCACTAAGATAACACAATTATTTGATTTATCATTTGACACACTTATATTACAAAAGCATCGTGTGTTTTTGAGAAATATAATATTTTATTTTAAATATACCATTGAAAATAAAACAAATTGTACCCTTTCCTTTTAGTTCCGGTAAATATCTGAGTGTATATTAATAAATTTTTCTGTTCGACCTTTCAACTAAAGTACACCCTTAACCAAGTAAGTTAGGTGTGTTATCCTTTTTAATGAAATTTCAATGTCATTTATATTTTCAAGTATTGCGGTGGTGGCAGTAGTTAATACATTGTTCTATTTATAGTAGCTAGGAATATCTCTGGTGAATTTCCTAGGTACACTAAATAAAAAACTCGTGATGGTATTTAGTGCCAAAGTTGCTCGGCGTCCACGACTGGTAAGCGTGCCTAGCGAAACTATTACGACCTTCGTTTCAAATTAGGAACAAGCTTATGACTAACAATGGGATGTTTATAGTACCGGTGATATTTTCACCTTCATCTCTCTATTATATTTTTTTTCGTAATTCCCACATACAATACTTACACAGGATAAAGACTCCTTCTACAAGGTGGAAGACTGCTTCTAGTGCTTTATCAGACATCCTGCATTTAAAGTCACAATGTGCACCACGTGCTGGTGAGGATGGCATTTTGAGAAAAAGATAGCACATTCCCTCTAACAAATCGCACCTTAATGTGTTTAATGAAGCCAATAAAACGAATTCGTTTAATATATTACAGGATCGATATTTTTTTGAGTTGACCTCATTACACTATGTATATATACCACCGGGTAATACTTTAGACTTTAAATACTTGAGGTGGCAAATGCGAAAATATCTAATCTTCGTTTTAAATCTTGCAATATATCTATGTCGGAAAGGTTTGAAATGCGTTGCAATTTATTTCGCAGCACATGTTTCGCTGTTGTCAGTTAAATAAATCTATGGCAAAACCGCTTGTTCGGCAAAAAAACAACACTCGCTTTTTGTTGTAATCGTGGTTATTGTGGCTGTGCAAGTGTTTTTTTTTATTGCGTGATCGTTGAATAGTGCTATTGAAATAAGTTAAAAAAGGATCACTTTGTGCATGATTTAGCATCGTGGTTTTTTCATGCGTTAGGCAGATAATTCTGCTTAACACATACTGCTCACATTATACCGCCATTAATATTTGTTTAAAAATTTAATAAATTTTTCTAAATTATTTCCTTGTTTTTAATTATTACAAATTATAAGCTCACACTTTCTTTTACCTAATAATAAGGAGGTTACCACCAGAACAACGTGGCAGGTGAGTCTGTCACCCTCTTAAAGTAACAGGCCTACGATAAAATTAATTCCCAAGTTCGCAAAGGGAATCGAACTCGGATTTTCTGATTCGGAGGCAAATCTCACGGCTATCAGGCCTCTCGTTCTTCTACTAATTTTAATTTTATTGCTTTAAATATCGTTGTTTTTATAAGATCTTGACAACTCAGTTATGGATTTCTCTGTTGTTTATTATCAGTAGATTAACATATAAAGACAAATTAATAAAATTTCTTTTGTTACATCACGTCACGAGTATGGCTTTGTAATTATAGAAATAGGGAACTTATAGCACACACACCTGTTATTATTATTATATAGAAGCAATCTAAGTCATGCCGGACACAGATGCCTCTCGGTTTCGTGTGGGTAAACTCAACAAAGCCACTGGTAAATTCCCAGTGAGCGGCAAATGCCTCAAATATTTGTGATAGGATTGTAGCCGGGACGGGTTCTTCACACTGGTCCAGTCCGAGTTGGCTGACTTCACAACATTGAATTTTTTTTTTAATTTCTCATAAGTGTAGATTACGTTACGATATTTTTCTTTACCGACGAGCACGTGGTAAAATTACCACTTATTCTTCTTCTACATCGGCTTATTTTAGTCAATTGCTGAACACAGGCCTGTCCAAGAGAGAGCAAAAAAAAACTAAAAAATATTTCTCTTGGAAGGTTCGCTCTTACTTATTACGCTGGGGAAACGTTTTCATGGGCGCCGATCCCAAATCTCAAGGAATAGTGATAAGGAGCAAAATCAGCAGTTCGAGTATACCGGTACTTAAAATTGCTACATCAAATTCAGTAGTGTCGACTCCGGGGATCGCATTCAGGTTGCTCTCTTTCTGTAAAATTATATATATCTATCACGGAGATCCTTTGCTACTACTTACCTTATTATATGGGTATGCAAAACAAACGCCTAAAACAGAAACAAAATCCTACATTAGCCTTAGAAGACTAGCCCATACTCACCACGCTGGGTGGGTGAGTTAATTAACGTAGTGCCAGTAACCTTGCACCAATATGCTGCACGTTGATCGACAGGGTGCACCTAGTCCAGGTGAAGAACATTTAGTATACTACATCCTTTTATTATTGTCTATCCAAATGAAAACTATAATTTACTTGCGATTGTTGTCATTTGGTGAAATATCATGACGTATTGACAATTATTATTACCCCTTATACCAGTTTCACTGCACATTTTATTTATTTATATTAGCAACCGAACGGCTTCGCCTTACGGCATCATCAGGACATATTAGAGATAATAATAATTGTAAAAATGTACACCATTTCTTGGAGATTTTTTAACAAAGTTTATTAAAATAAAATGAATTTATTTAGAGAATACATTAATATATAGCTAAATTACATGGGGGAAGCCGCTGGCTCCTGAAGCACAGTTTGTACTAGTTCGGGAGCCCATGGATTAATTGAACATAACTTGTTACTTGTTTCATCATCATCATCATCATTTCAGCCTATCAGAAGTTCACTGCTGAACATAGGCCTCCCCCAAAGAAGTTATGTTCTATAAATTAATTATTGTATTAATATAATACAGAGCGATGTAATAATTTCTTTAGGCAAACAAAAATATACGTCAGTTACGCAACGGGATATAGAATACACAGATTTGAAGGCAACATTAAACCTCAACAACTAAGCCATAAAGTATTTTTGTCTTGCATTTAATAATATTAGTAAAATATACTTCAGGCTTATAAGCCAAAATTAACTGTAGAAATGTAATGATATTTTTAGTAACTGTAATCATTATTGACCAAAACTATAGTGAAACTTCTCGAAAAATAATATAAAAAGTATTTCAAATTTCTTTGGTTATGCATTATGTGAATAATATACACTTATAATAGAAGATCATTTACGAGTATATCAGAACGTACGATTATAGTATGAATGAAGCTATTCAGTGTTGCATATTAATATGTCAAGAAGTTTATATACAGGCCGATGTGTTAAGTAAATTGGATGTCGTCTGCGGAGATTAATAATCTCATCACTGTGAACTACGGTTACTGACATCGACTTAATTTAATATGGATATAAATGTGCAGCAATTTGATTGCATTTCTCTGGGTATGTGCTGAGTATAATACCTTGACGATATTTTGTTTAAGTGCAAACATTTTGTTCATATTTGTATTTCAAGAACATTTCTCGTTAACAAATTTATTAAAAAATCTATTTTTAGCTACTATTACATTTTATCACTTTTTAATAATAAGAACAGTGTCTTCTAATCAAATGATTAAAATATTATGTTTCCCTAACGTCTCAAAAAGGTACAAATATAAAAAGTATAAAAAGGAAAAATATAAGCGTATTTTTCATCTAGTTAAGAAAATTTATTCGTTAAGAACCTTCTACTCAATTTGTAGATATTTAACAGTCGCCCATATATCTGTTTGCATTTCATCGATAACGATTGAAACTGCCCTTACTTTCTCATCCTTTTAATACATAATAAACAGACATCTTAATAATAACGTCTTATAGATGTTTAAAACCTATCGGAGTAAGGCATATTATCATTTTAACTGGTTTGTATTGTATAAACATTTATGACTTGGTATTTGTGTTCATCGCGAGATATTTCGAAAACGCAAAAGGGTCAGGCCTGAGTTGTGGTAGATGACTGGAAATATAATGAAGAAATAACAGGAATATCGTATGTAGGATCAAGTAGCGGCTTTTTCGGCGGCTAGAATAGGCCGGTTCGACCGGGGTATGAATAAAACCTCGCAGGATACCGGCGTGAAGTAGACACATCTAGTGCTTCTGCATTTCGTTCGGTGGGTGAGGTAGCCAGAGGCCCTTTCCCCCTCCCTATGTCCCTCCTCATCGTCCTCCCATTTTTCAAATATATTTAAAAGCCGGCAACGCACCTGCAGCGCCTGTGGTGTTGCGTGGGCGACGGTAATCCCTTACTATTAGAGAGGCACCTGCTCGTTTTCGCCTTTCCCAAAAAAAATAATTGTAAAGTAATTTAAAAATAAAAGCCAAATAAAGTTACCTTAAGCATACTCTAGTATATATACATAGACTTATTGCAGTTAAACAGTTGACATTAGAAATGATCGACTCAATAACAAATACAAGGATTGGTATATTAAGTTAGTGAATTGTAAGTAATGGAGTTCCTATCAAAGTAATAAATGTAATTTAACGTTAAATAATTGTTCTAAATTAAAGCCTAAGGTAATGGTTGCGAAACAATTCCCATTTATCACTGTTTGATTGTAAATGCTTCGCCGAGGTATTGAATACAGACGTTTAATATTACAATAATAGCGACATAAAGTAGTTTAATTCGAAAGCCTAGTTTCAAAACGTACTTACAAACGCAAGTTGAGAATAATCGCGGTTCTAGCCATTCACTAAGCTTCTTATATTCCAGTTATTTTAAACTATTTCCATTCTTTTTTAAATCTGTGAGATTAATTTTAGTTTAATTTATTTTCATTATCTCTATTTTATTCTACAAATATAATCCTACAGCTTGTACATTGATAGTATTGAAAACAAGCGTAGCAAATCTTTTTCATTAAATATATAAGCCGACATTGATTTACAATTTTTAAACAAACTTTTTTGCAGAATTTTGATTAAACTACGTCGAGTGTGTGCGTGCGTGCGTGTTTGTGTATGTGTAGAGGGTGCTGGGGAGAATACATCATCTCCATCTCCGAATGTCAACCTCTCCTGCTCGTAGAGTACCCTGCTACCAAACAAACGAAACTCTTGCGACCGTACGACGGAATGTCCTACCAAATTTAGTCGAACCCACACGACCCCTTGAGTTCGATATCGTTTACTTTAAGTTAAGTTTCTACACCCACCGCAAAGTTTTCAAATTGGTAAGTATTTGGTATCAATTAGGAAAAAAACTAGAGATAGGATTTTTTGTTTTTTGTTCATTTTGGAAAAAGGTCACTTGCCCAAAATAGTTTGGGAATCCCTGTGTATAATGAACCTAAGATTTTCGTTGGCCTAGTTACTAAGGAAATGAGATCAGAAAAAGATCTTTTACGGTCTAAAGCCCAACTCCTAGTTTAACAATATATGTTTTGAATATTGTTAACTGTCCGCGTGTTACTTATATTTTACGGGCTTTACTTAAATGGTAAACGAGATTGACTTATCTATTTCTATAGTCTTGTAAGGGCTAACAATCCTTTTCTAAATTTACATTTTTAGATGAGATAAGTTCCTGTGCCTGTACTATCTTATCTATTTCTGCCGCAAATCAGACCACTGATGAGTTCCGCTTTGAACTGTACAGTTACAGGTTGTGAGGCACTCCATGATAGCCTTCAGGTAAAACAATGCATTGGTAACCTACTTCGATTGTAGTTATTTACAAGTGCCCATTAGCTTCAGTAGCCATTGATAACCTAGTGGAATGTTTATCACCCCAATCCAATAAGAAAAATCATCTTCACACATAAGATATTTATCGTGTTCTTATGTCGTACTGAAAACCCAGTACGGATCCATGTGGAGTAACTGAATGGACGTCTATATGATCAGATCTGAAATCACAGCCATCCTACGATTGAGAATATATGCTTTGAACCGCTTTAGCAAATAACTAAAATTTTAAACGCATGTAGTTTCTGAATTAGAATGAGGTGTTCTATGCGGTCGAATTTTATTCCTACGCTGTTTTGTTTTACTTCAAACTTATTTTATAATTCGTTTAACTATGCAACTTTTGTTTGATGTGTAAGTTATCATGAACAACTTGTATTTCTAAAATTTTATATAATGGTTATTTTTAAGGAGAATAATTTCAATCATAAATATGGATTTACTTTCTTTTTCTGTTCAATTTGGAATTGTTATATCGTTTCTGTTTAACAGAAGTTTAACTAAAACGATATAACATTTCCAAATTCCACCGATAGCTCAAGCTATTAGCAAATATGATAACCACTATAATATTATTTTTGTTTGCTTTTATCATTTTATAAAAATACAATACAACTTTTTTTAACTAAAAGTTATTCATAAACGTATTTATTCATCATAGTACATATTTACTTTCATTGGTACACATTCATAATTTGTAGTAATGGCAATATGTTTTATCAATATTGATCACTAATAGTTTTAAAATATTAAGCTATCTCTGAAAATTAAAATAATATTTCTACCACAAAAACATTTTGAAATGAAAAATAACTACAAACACATGCCTCTCGAAGCAATCCAAAATGTTCACACACATTTTGTAATTAAAATACCGACACTGATTATTTTAATTCCTCAAGTTTCAGTAAGAATCAACCGGCGGAAAAAATAAGTTGTGAAACTTAAGATGGTGATGATAATGAACACGATTCCGACCTCGGTGACAATTACCAAATGCAATCAGCGTTTGTCAACTGTGCAATGCATACATAACTCAGAGACACTCAGTCTTCTTCGCCTTCCGTCTGATGGAACACTTACGTGATAAGATCTGACAAGGGTTGGCTAACACTGCCAGCTAGACATACGGGAAGCAAAACTACAAAAAAAGAGCCTAAAAACCGATATATTGCACCAATATTGGCTTGGAAGACGATACGACATTTACGGCCAATCCTTCTAATTTTTAGAAGTGAAATATAAAGAGATTGATGATGGCATAGTGCGTATATGTATATTGTTATAAACTTAATAGCAAATTGAATCATTCTTTGTGTAACATGCAAGTTTTGACGCCTGTTACTCAAACTTGACCGGCAGACCTTTAGTATGACTATATTCGCAATCAAATTTTGGCCACTCCAAAAAATGATCAAATTTTTTTTATAGTTTACTGTTTTAATATTAATCTATGGCCGGGCGAAAAATGTAGGGAACCTCGTTACCGGGTTTGCTCCCGCAGACTATGTTTTCACGCCCCTCCAAAAATAGAACATGACAGTTGGCGAGCCTCGTCACCGGGTTTACTTTTGGAGACTTTAAAAAAAAATAACTACCTAACCTTCATATTTTACTAGTGCAACATTATTTACATACACTTACATTAAAGAAAGAAATATATTGTGACAGGTAACAAATTTTATCGTAATAGAACGAAATCTTAACTTTCCTGTACATTGTGTTCTATTGTTTTAAATATTTTGCAAACATTGATTTGTGTTATAACTATTACTGTTATAATGTTAAATGGTTGGATGACCGTCACTCAAAGGATGAAAGGACTAAAAAGAAGTTGGGCGAAACAGTATGCTATGGCATGGATTAAGAAAAAGTAAAATTTGTTTCCCTGTCATCGGTGAAAGAGTTCCCTTTGGACAATATTTAATATCTCGCAAGCGAAACCACTGGCAGTAAATTATATTGCGCTATAGCGTGCAAATAATTTGTCTCTTCAAAGTATAAATCTGAAATAAAAGTAGCTCAATTAAAAGCGAGATAATTGGGCGAGCTTCAGACTGATTAATAACGTTATAATTTAACTGGAAATCTGTGGTTTACTGTATAATTAGAAGTTAGTTTAGATTATGAAATGCATCTAATATTTCATAAGCGTTTGCAAATATAGCAAATGCTTATTGAGTACGTTAAGGATGTCAAGGTTTTTTTTAATTAGATCAGTATTGATTAACACGGGGAATAAATTAACAAGGGGAATAGGTAACAGCATTCACCCTGACAAATAGTATTATCATTGTGGTTGCCGGAGCACCAGCTTAGCGAGAGTATATATATATTAAATAACCTACCTAAAATAAACCCATCTTAAAAGCTCGAATTTCCTGAGTCATTGTTATTATGAGTGATTCAAATCATGTTGCACGAAGTCTATCGAACTCTTTTTTCTGTCTTTTACTGACGTCTGAAGATTTAATTATACTAACCATGCTAAACGAGCGGAATAGTTTTAAATATTTCACTGCTATACAAAGACCTAACCAAGGATATTTTCCATTTATTCTAATTTTGGGGTTATATACATATATACTCATCTGGTTAGGTTAGGTTATAAATACGTATACATACATAAACTACTTAATGTAAAATGAAATCAATAAATGAATTAAAATCCAACCAGACGGAAGCCATCGCCAGGAAAGACTAGACGGCCGAGGGTTAGAGGGAAAGGGAAAGAAACCGGCGGACGATGCGTGCGGTATTAAGGAGCGACGCCTTCTGCATTTGAGCTAAGAGCGGTCCCAGGTCAAGGAGTCCCAGCCGCCTCAGATGTTCCAAGAGGCTAACTGGGGTAACCTGTTTGCATATACGACGATCGGAATAATTTCGGATGGCATATTACCCCTCGGTCACCTCGTGAGCCAGCTCTAGATATTTTGTCTCCTTGTCAGTTTCGGCGTGTCTGTAGGAATGGTGATGTCGACTAAAAATATCCTCGTCTGTATCTATCAGACTCTATCCACCAACACGATATCAGGTTTGTTCGCAAGAATCGTCCTGTCCGTGATGATGGGCCGGCTACGGCTTCCGTCGAGAACAAGAGACCATATTTCAGAGCGAGCTCCTGATGTAGAGGCTGTGTGAGTCCAGATACTCAGAGTTAGAAAGCGCCGAACAACCGGAGATGACATGCCGAAGTGACTCCCCGGGACGGCGACAAGCTCGATAGATATCGACGGTGCCATCCCTTAGGAGGTATCTCTAATAGTCATTATAATTATTATTTTCTTTTTCCCTAGTTAATATCGTCAAACATAATAGGCGGATTGTGATAGAAGAGGCCATCATAGACGCTGATGCTTGCGATTGGTTGTGATAATTTAGATCTGGCATATTTTATCTACGATCTATCGCAGGTCATTAAGAAGAGCTCATTTTGGCGTTTTTACGTCGCCTAAGGAATAAGATGGAATGGAATATTTTCTGATGCTACGTACTCGATCGTTAGATTTTGCTAATCCATATAAAAAAAAATTAAAAAGATATTTTGTGTGTATTAAGCCTTTAACTTTGTTAGCCTCCAATAATTTTTTATTGAGGAAAGAAAGAAATAAAGAAAGAATATCAGTAGTCAATTATTTACTTAATATAATACAAAGAACACAATAAAATGGGCCTTCTTTACATTTTAAGCAGTTAATGAAACGTAAAATATTAAATATTCAATTCGTACAAAAACAGAAAAATTAAATAATTTGGCTAACTAAAGAAATAAATTCATGATTTTAGAAAACAAAACAATGTTAGGGGTTTTCTAGGTAGAGGATGACTCGCTGTTTCTCGCAGATCTTATTAATGTTTTTTATTTGTTCTGTTAACAAAGTGCAGATAACTCAATAAAATTTTCTCTAATCTATTATAAAAATTTAATCTATTATACTATCCCCATCTCCCATATATTTGACTATCCCAAAAAAATAATTGCCGATGATTTTAGCGGCGGAAGGTCACGTGAAGGACTTCAATTTCTTAGCAGTTGGTGATGGTGGTCTTTTCCAAGACTTTCATCTTGATTTGGGATCGAAATATATTGTATAAATAAGTTACAATATAATTCTTTCCCCGGCTTCTGGGCCGTACTCAACAAAACCCATTGCTCTAGGAGACGACACTAATCTTTTTTCCTTCGGTACAATGATATCAGTGTTACCGAAATAGGAACATGTAGCGGTGAATAGCACACGAGGGACTTACACAGAGCGTTATTCTATGGAAATATCTATTCAATTTAAAAATTACAACTTGATTTCTTATAAAAAAAATATATTTTCATTTTGAATTAAAATAAGTTATTGAAATTTTGTAAATATGTGCAAAGAAAATAAATTGTTTTAATTTATTTTCATAGCAGCGAACAAATCGCAAAAAATCCATTGCCGTGCGCTGACTAAAGCGTCTGTCCATTGTGGTAAGTGCAACCCCTCAATAAATCGCATTATAAAAAAGAAAACTTTCATTTTGTAATATTATTAATTTTCTTATGTTTTGAAATTTATTTTTTATTTCAATTACTTAGTAGGAGTTCTAGCAATTTACTACTATTATTCTTTGTTATGAAAACAAAGAGGCATTTGGGTCGTGCGAATAAATTTTACAAATCCCCCGTACGGCCACCGTTGATCTACATCGGGGTCTAATGCACCAATATGTCGCGTGGGCTTAGCTGCCAGTGTTATGGGATCCAATTACGATTAACGCGCGTTGAATGTAACTTTATGCTAAATAATTTAAAATAATGTTCTTTGTGCTTTGCTTACCTACATAGAACAAAGTCGCGTGCATTGGTGATTAACGTACATAGCTCGTATCGTACGTATTAAGAGAACTCATCATATCCCACTCCCTACTAAACAGGAGTCCGGTGCGCCT
Organism: Bhutanitis thaidina; assembly: GCA_029286595.1. Taxonomy (NCBI): domain Eukaryota; kingdom Metazoa; phylum Arthropoda; class Insecta; order Lepidoptera; family Papilionidae; genus Bhutanitis; species Bhutanitis thaidina. The sequence continues at coordinate 3,764,667 of JAGSMS010000003.1, forward strand.
ACCTCCTCGGCCTCCGATCCCAAGTGGGCGACGGATCCGCTAGAGTTTGCTACCCGCAGCCCATGAGAGTGTGAAAAGCGAGAGCTTGTAAGTAACAGCGCTTCAGGTACTCTACGGTGAATCTGGTCTATGCGCTCTCTATCCGTGGCCCTACCACGAGCGCATCAGTGTTGCAGTTCCGCCAGAGCACGAAGGATACGGATATCCCTATTAGCAGCAGAATTATTGATCGCCCGCGACTCTTCCTTGGTTTCCGAGGGTAGGGAGAGCGGTGCAAAGCAACGACGCTGACGCTCTCCCTACAGTTCAACAACTCGCATCTGAGAAAAGTTTGTTAAGCCTACTCGAAGCGGCCACTTCCAGCCAGCCCGCCACGCTAACCCAGGCCATGTAGGTATCTATCTCTTCGTTCACCTCGAATGACTAAACCGTATGCATTACACAAATTATTGGTCTCCGAGCCTGGTTATGTTGTGCTGCGTTCCATCTCTCTGACATTGCATCTTACCGTTCCTCTGATCATATATATAAGCAGACAGGTAAAAAGTCGGAAAAGTGAAGACGAGTAAGTTCTTCTGTGTTTTCACACATGTGGCACTATATTATATTCCACGCAGTTAAAAATTTTGTAAGGGATAATACTCCATCTTCATTTCCAAAGGTCACTCTTACCTGCACACTGTGAAACTCGCTGACAGACGAGACTATGACGACCGACTGATGTATGGCAAAAATGTACCCAAATACGAAATACCCTGCGTGGAGTGTTTGAGTAAAACTTCCACGAATGACATGCGAGCTTTCGTGGGCGCAGTGGACTTATACTCATGGTAAGTTGACACTGTCGTTAATATTCGGAAGTTGCCGACGGGTTCGAAATCGGTTGAGAGGAAAGCACAATACCTATTTTAACACAATATCAATGTTCTTAGTTCTAGTTTCACATTAACTTGGCTCGTAAGAACTCCAAAGTTAATAATTTGAGTTAGTAATTTTTATTTAAACTTGTTAATAATAATTTAGGCAAATATAAAGATAATAAAACATTATAAAATACGGATTTTATCAATGGATGGACATGTAATAGCAATAGAGTGCAAACGGTTCACCTGATGATAAGTGTTTACCGTAGCACGCGTACTTCTGCAACACCAGAGGTAGTGCAGGTGCGTTGCCGGGCTTAACAGATATTTGGGAGAGGGGAGTGAGGATGAGGAGATTAGTGGGAAGAGGAGTGGCCCTCTCAATGGGTGGTCTACTTCACATCGGTATTCTGTGAGTTTAGTGTTTTAATAACAGTTTCTACACTCTACATTTTCTCCTTTATCGTAATTGTTTGATCTCGTAGATGAGATAAAGACATAAAGGAAAAAATAGTCATTTAGAAATAATCATTTAGCATTTCCAAATATTATTTGTTTCTCAAGGTAAGCGAGACTCGTATCGGTAAAGTGAATTACTCGGCAACTACTGCCTAACCTTACATTTTAAGCATAGTATAGCTATATAAACATATAAATAAGCTCTCACGACCATATATCAAGCCTTACCAGTTTTTAAAAATCTCGTCAAGGCCCACTATCTATCATCTTTGTAACTTCGTTTATTTAGACAGTTCTTTTATATTTGTATCGATTTAGTCTATTTATGTATATGTATAAATATATAATAATTATTTCTAAAAGTTGTATGTATTTCCATAATATGTGTATATTATTTTGTATGTACTTTTTCCTTTGAACATCAATTACTTTTATGCAACTTCCAAATTCATTTATAACAATCCTGTCAATCCAAAGGTTGTCTGGAAGAGATCGCTTTTAGCGATAAGACTGCCCATTCCACCTCACTTCTCTAATTACGTTTTTGCACTATTATATTATTTTCCTGTTTTTCGTGTACAATAAAGTGTACAATATTTGGGGGAGGCCTATGTTCAGCGGTGGACTACTAATAGGCTGAAATGATGATGATGATGATGATAAAGCGTATTCTATCTATCTACCCGGTACTGGTGTGGTTATCTTCTCACATCTAGACATTTTAGTCTTAGTCAACTGAATTTTCACCAGAGCCTACTTGGGAGACGTGACAACACATGGATCTGTCGGCGTTTTGTTGTCAGTGTTTTTGTGCCATGCCAGCGTTAGATATCGAACACAAATTTTGTAAATGGTTAAAGGCTCAGAACCCGGGGGATTCCCAAAGTGGTCGATATCCGACCCCTTGGATAAATTATTTTGGTAAGTATTTTGTATCAAGAGTGAAAAAAAACTAGAGAGAGGATTCTTAAAGTATTTGGCTGGCTGAGGTATAAGTTAATTTTGGAAAAAGGGGTTCTTGCCCAAAATAGTTTGGGAATCCCGGCTCTAACCACTCGGCTGTCATGGTTTACATAACTATGTATAATTTATAATATTCGACTTCTGAGTACATGCCTACTAACTTATGGGACCCGTGTAGAAGTCACAGTAATGATAAATAATCATTATATTTATCTGTCCGTCTCGTCTTTGTCTCGTTCTATGATGTCTTATTCCATTGATATTAGGATCCCTTTACTGTTATTTCTGGTAGAAGAAGAGATTTAAGAAGGGTTTGTGTTTATTAAACATTGTCAATAATATGGAGGAGGTGTGATCGTAATTGGAAGTTGCCGTAATGGAAAGTGTTAAAAAAGACACGATAATGAAGTAAATTGTCAAAATAATAATTTGTTATTACACTACGTACTTATATAACGTTTGCTTTTTGCAGTCGAAATTAACTTGTGCAGTTGCGAAACTGTTATTGTATAACATTGTATAAGTTGTAGCGGTCATAAAACATGAACTAATTTGTCAAAGTTCTCAGTTGCAAGTGCAAAAGCACTATGTAATCGCAATACTTGCCTAAGATTCGACCTATTTTAAAAAAAAGTCTGAAGACACTTCATAATTGTTATACTTATGATAAGCAATATGCATTGAATCATCGATTGTTAAGCCTTTTTTATCTGCTTGCTAATAGACATAGGCCTTAGAGATATCTGTGTATAGAGATACATATATCGCTATGTCTTAAGGACTTGCCATTCGCCCTGCCACGCTTGGCAGGACAGGTTGGCGATAGTAGTATTAAACGGTTTGCAATGGGTTTGCGTTACTTAATTTTAATATTTTACATGTATATAGAGAAAAAAACTGAGTAACATGCTATCGTTACTTTCTACTCTAATTTTTTCATTTTTGATTTCTTTTCCTACGCTTTTTAGTTTGTATACATAAATTGTACAGACAAACACACAGATCCGGAACAATTGTCTGAATCTGTAGTTCGTACAGATACTTGTATCGTAATCCGCCATACGGTGCACGAACTAATGTCAAATAAAAATCTTCTTTTGTTATTTAAATATATGAATGCCTATAACAAATGAAAAGAATCAACAAATGTTGCATTTAAAGGCACACAATATAATGGGTATGAGTAGGTGTTATAAGACAATTATCTGTAGGTCATACAAATATCCGTACGGGAATTGATGCCGCGGCCGATAGCTTTGAAGCCTGTAACTTAGCTCATGCTCTAATCGATTGTCTATAACCAATTAAAAACAGAGGGTCTAACGAGACGACATTACCCCGTGTGCTACTCCTCTGCGGGTGTGCGATAGTGCGAAACAGCAAATTGAGCAAACTTATGCAATTGAAACTCCAAAATTATAATTTCGGTTGCAAAAGCGAGTGTTTTGCCACAGCTCTCTCAATAAACGCCTAATATTCCATTCCGCAACAAACATAGTTTGCATTGCTCTAATCTTTTGATGATTATTAAACTTTAACAAATTTCTGATAAATAATTATCCTTTATGTTTAATTGGATCATCTTTCAATATTTTTTTTCGCTTAACTACAGTAATTATTTTTAGTTATCGCAAACGTGCGAGCGAAACGCGCCGTGATAACCGAGTGGTCAGTGCGGCCGCTTTAGTTTCATAGAGCGCGATTGATCAGGGTTCGATCTCCGATGCCGGCACCACTTAAATTGTTAATAGCGAATTTAAATGCTGAATTTACCACATCGGCGGTGAAGAAAAACTTCGTGAAAAATGCATGCATGCATGTCTAAGAAATATTATTTCGAGGACATATGAAGTCCGCCTACCTGCATTGGAGAAGTATGGCGAACCCTTCCCGGCTCCAAAACCCTCTCACATATTTGCGAAGGAGGCCTTTGGCCAGTTTACTTTTACTTTACCGCCAAACGATATTTCGTTCCTTTCTTTATTTAAAAACAAAAACGTTAGCTCCACTGTAGGAGTTTCTCCTGTGTCGCGAAGGCAGTTGACATACATAATTTGCACACGGAAAAACACCTAGAAGCGAAACAATTATTTGTAGACTATACAAATAATGGTTCCGTGCGTGGATCGAACGTGCGATCCGACATGTCGCAGCCAAACGCTTAGGCACTGCGACCGAGCCATCAGGGTAATGGTTATTCGAAACTGATATATTTGTCTACGTATAATTGTGTTAGTTATTATTCTTAGTGCGTTGCCTCTTTCATATTCTCTACGCTTGAAAGGTAGGTCATACTGATCCTAGTGCAGTCGGCACTCGCATTATTGATGCTGCTCTATAAATAGTGAGCGGAATTTATACATAGGCATTTTCCCGTCAACTGTTGGTTTTAGTGGTATAGTTTTGGAGATGAAGCTGGCATGTTACCCATTACGACTCTGTTTTGTTGTTCTACGTAATGTTTAAAGAATCGTATATAAAAGGTGTTTCACATTTGTTATCTTTTTTCTTAAATACACGTAGATAAAATTCACAGCATAAGCCTCTCGTAATAGCAGGATTTCCTCCAATGCCTACGCTGTTGGTCGGGCTAGCAATCGCAATACCAGACGCCATCCTTTTCTTTATACAAGGAGAAATGCTTAAAGCACACCCATCCTAGCAGGAACAAAGGCGGTCTATGTAGGGCTTGCACCGACCAAAACCCCACGGTGTCTCTTCATCACGGTCCTGGCTTGATATGCCTAGGACATGCCAAGGACATGCCAAGGACATGCCTAGACCGACCATGTACCCTACACCAACCTTTTGAGTGAGACCAAGCCACGACGAGGCGGGAACCAGTTGGGGAGGGGGGAAGGGAGCAAAAGATGCTGCAGTCAGTTATCAAATTTATGTAGATTATAGTTTTCGTTTTTTAACCAATAGATTACCCAAAAAACATCATAATCTTCGTCGACTAAAACTCTACATATAAAAGGTTTTTGGGGCATTAAGTATTATCTAAAATTTAACCGACTCATTGTATTCAGTTAACGTTTGAATTTTGTCTCAGACCGGACGGAAGTGGCAGAAGGGTCCCGTGGGAGATCAAACGACGTAGAGCTACTCTAGATAGTGATAAGTCAATTTTGTTTCTTGTCCGTATTTGTTAAGTCCATTTCAGAATTGGTAGATAATCTGCAGGCGATACGAAGAAAATGAAATATTGTTTTATTAAAAGGAAAAAATTTAACTTTGGTTCATAAATTTATTTTTACCTTAATCCGGCTTTATTTATTAAATATTTTTTAACTAACCATATGTTCTATCACATATTTTATTCAAAAATCTTTGGGTTCATCGGATTGGCAACAGTGTGTAAATTACTTCGTAAGGGCTGAAAATCAGGAATTAAAAATACAGTCTGAATCGTACTTGTACTTTTAGTGTTTATCTATCTGGGTATACAAACCTCAAAACCTCAAGACCAAAGTGTCTGTTGCCAGTAACGACTTACGGAAATGAGACATGGTCCGTCATTGCAGGCCGTATGGAGAAGCCCAAAGCTGGTCATCGCGCGATGGAAGGGGCTATACTCGGTGTTTCTGTGCGCGATAGAGCCTACAACGATTATATCGGAGCAGCAGAACAAGGGTAATAGGTAGAGTGACGACCTACACAGTGTCGCGGGAAGTTGACGAATATAGGCGGCTCAGAACCGAACGTTGTGGCAATCTTTGGGGTAGGCCAGTACCAGTAAATTCAGCAGTGGACTTGTGATAGGCTGAAATGATGAGCTATCTGGGTCCTTATCCGCTATGACGTAAACATATTTCACTTTAACTCCATGTGAAGTCATTTCATGATTTTTCATACAAGACAAGGTACTGTTCGTGTCTTGGATAAACGAAACCATGCTAAATCATACCGAGATATGATTTTGTCGGCGAATTCTTGTGAAATTGTTTGCGGCTTAACGGTTAACGCGCAAAAACAACGCAGTTTTTTTGAGAATTTAAGAGTACAGAAATTATATTTTTTTTTATGAATTATGATTTCTTATTACTCTTGTAATATTTTCACTAAATAAATTTTTGCCAACAAATTTGGTTTTAAAAAGTTTTTTTTCAATATTTGTTTTAGCTTTCATTGACATCGTTGTACGTGTTCATCTAAGTGATGGCATTTAGGTTTATATGGCGTTTTGCATAACAGAAAATCCTCTGCTACTACCGATTGAATAAAAGACGGAATATCCAGAGGAAGCAACGTACTTTTAAAATGCGTTCATAAGCAGTCCCAAAGGAAAGCTGAAATAAACCAACAATTCGAGTTTTTCTGCTGAATAAAATTGAATTAAAACAGCCTGTAAGTTTCCCTCTCTAAATAATGTTTTAGAGCTGAGAAGGGTCCGCTACGCTTGCCGAGAATAACCTAGAAATGGTCGTAGCATACGAGTTTAAATACAATGTCGTACCATCGCGTTCAACCTGTATATTATATTAAATAGAAAACCTTAAATTGTATGTAATTAAAACTTTAAGTTTGTAAATTATGAAATCATAGCATAACTGGCATTCATGCGCAGCACGGTTTTTGTCCGTTTGCTTTTATTATGAAACTTTTCATGCTTTTATTTTGAATCTGAAATGGAACAAAATCTAGACGTCGTAGTACATTTTAAATTCAAATTAGGTTACAAACTAAATATTATGTATAGAGAAATGAAAAAAGCGCCTACGTTTATTTTATTGTTTTTATAGGTGAGACGTGATAATTTATGGCTGATCGCTGGCCTTAAATTTTATAGTACACGTGTCCCAGTTTATTCTTATAATGTTTTTTTTATAATTACATATTAGATAGTATGTTTTGTTATTAATACAGGTAGACCTAATCTCTATTTGTTATTTAGTTTACTTTAATACTTAGGTAGGTATACTATGTATGTAATTGCTATTGTTTTCTTGCTTCATTGTTAATTTAACATTTGTCACAGATTAGTATTACTCTATGGTTACTCACAGATAACTAATAATTTATTATAGATATTACAATGCGTTCTGAAAGTAGGTTCAAGCGCTTATAACTTTTATTTTTGTTCTTTAATTTTTTGTAAGGTACATATTAAATATACTTTACAATGTTATCATTCTATTTTTTTTTGTTTATCTTCAGTTTATGACATTATTTTTAGATTTGCAATTTTGTTCTATTGCATTATTAGCTTGAAATTGTGAATTTGTTTTAGTTAAAATGTTCATGCCATAGACTAACAAATGTTTGGTAGTGTATTAACTACCATAATGGTGATAATAATTTATTTAAAATTTTTGATGATTTTGTAAACGGTCAACTGGTCGGTTGATGCTAAAAGCTAATTAGCTTATCTAAACGCTAAAAAATAATTATATTACTTTTTATATTATATTTTTAAGTTTTTTCTTCGTATTCATTTAATTTTATTTGGATTTTTTTATAATTAGTTATATCTAGTGATGGCTCTTTTTATTCTCTTAATGACTCAGATACTTAATTTGCCTCTTGTTATGACGAATTTTCAGGAGATACCCTATACCTGCACTACGGGATGAACTAAACAGAGTTTTTCTCTCCTCTGATAAATCATTCAACGTGTGTCATATTAATGTCCAAAGCATTCCTAGCCACTTTTCTTTCTTTGAAGATGCATTCTCATTTAATTGCATTGATGCAATCCTCGTTTCAGAAATCTGGCTAAAACCTTTATCTTGTCTGAACATCTCAACAATCTTTGTCTTTATCTTTATCTAGACTGAACAGAAAAAAGAAGAGGTGGAGTTGCTATATAACTTAGAGCAAATATTTCGTACAAGATAGTCTTAGCTTCCTCTTCTCCCTATTTCGCTTCAGCAGAGTTTTTGTTCACCGAAATTGATATAAAGGGAGTTTAGGCGATTTTAGGGGTAGTGTACTGTCCTCCGACTGTAGAATATTTCACTGCTTTAGAGGCTGCTCTTGATTACATTGAGTCTGATTATACACTCTACATGATAATGGGTAATTTCAATACTGGTTAATTGAGAAATAACTCTCGTGCTCTAAAACTTTGGTCGATCATTGAATCAGTAAATTTCTGCATTTTTCTATTACAGGCAACTCATCATAATTTTGACACTAATGATTCATGTATTAATCTCATTATTACATCTTCTTCTGACCGTGTGATTAGCCACGGACAGCTTCCTGCCCCAAGTATTTCACGTCATGATTTGAGCTATTTTTCCTGTAGAATAAAACCTTCTAAACACTACCCGACTTTCCAGCATTTACGCAATTTTTCAAGATTAATTACCGACAAACTTAAAAATGACGCAACCTTTACTTACTTTACTCATTTCATGGCGGCTTCCACAATTGATGAAAAAGTCTCTTTTCCCAATAATACACTTATCTACAATGTTCATGCTCCATACATAAAGTAAGAGTAAAGCGTCCTCTAGCTCCTTGGCGGCAATGACAAGACGGGATAGGGCGTTTCAGAAATTTAAAAGAGAACGTTCAGAAGAGAACTGGGGTCGCTTTCAAACTACCAAGAAATAGATGTAATCAGATGGTATGAAATGCTAAACGCCGAAATATTCTCGATTATATTAACAATTCATCGGCAGCTTCACTGGATTATGGTTCAGATCTTAAGTTAGAAGACATTAATTGTCATTTTGCTTCGACTTCATCGTAAGACCCGGCAATCCAGTTCCAAAAAATTGTTTCCATAGGTTTAATGCAACCTCTTTCTATTCCTTATTTTCGATTCTCCCCTGTTACTCAAGACGAAATTATGAAAACTATTCATTAAATCAAATCCAAGGCTGTGATGATATAAGTAAGGTAATGTTATCTATGATCCTCGAGTACCTGCTTCCCGTCATTACTCATATTATAAACGTTTCCCTTGACTCTGGTCAGTACCCTATCCAGTGGAAAAAGCTAATGTATGACAAATTCCTAAAATCCTTAATCCTGTATTGCCAAATCATTTCCGCACAATTTCAATTCTCCCTTTTTTATCGAAAGTTTTGGAATCCTGTGTTCATAAGCAAATTTCTTTATTTGTAGCAAAACATAACCTACTGAATAATTTTTAGTCGAGGTTTCGTCCTGGTCACAGCTCCACCACTGCACTGATTAAGGTTACTGACGATTTAAGAAAAGCGATGGATGAGCAGAAACTCACAGTAGTGGCGCTTGTTGACTTTTCAAATGCTTTTAACACAGTTGATCATGATATCCTTCTCTCTATCCTTACATTTCTTTGATTTTCATCCCCATCCTTGGAACAGTTTTATCTTATCTTCGTGGTCGCCAGTAATCAGTCCGATTAGGAGAGCAGCTATCCACTTGGGCTGATTTAGAGTCTGGTGTACCGCAAGGCGGTATACTTTCTCCAATAATGTTTTCTTTATTTATAAATTCTATCACATCAGTTGTCGACTGTTAGTACCATCTGTGACTGCTGACGATCTTCAGCCCAATATACATTCTAGCATTACGAATATAAATAATGCTATTAACACGCTAATGACTTAATGATAATCTTGATGCGATCAGAGATTGGTCATACATATATGGAGTCGCTGTCAATCCATCTAAATGTAAAGTGATGGTTATGGGTAGTTCAAGAATGCTCGCAAGGGTGGATTATGTAAGTCTTGCTCCTGTTTTTTATAACGGTATTCTTATCCCATACTGTCGTTCCATGAAAAACCTTAGTTTATGTATGGATCACACTATGACTTTAAACTTACACATTGGTGAAACCAGGCGTAAAGTCGTTGCGACTTTGTGTACTCTTTATCGTCTCAAAAATTTCCTACCTTTGAAAACCAAACTCTTGCTGATTTTTTCACTTATTCTACCCATTATCAACTATGCAGATGTGTGTTACTTCGATCCACTGCAATATATTTTTACTAAACTAGAGCTCAATAACTACATAAGATTAATTTTTGGTTTGCGTAACTATGACTACATTTCCTTCTATTGTTCAGAACTAATTTGGCCTTGTATTCACCAAAGGCGTAGCTACAGAATGTTACCTTATTCGAATCATAACCGAGTGCCATGAACTTCAAACAGCCTGAAGGTTTTTCTTCTTCTCTTACAGTACAAGTTACGCTTCTTTGGAACGCTCTCCCCGATGACATCAAGAAAGCTATATTTAATTTCTTTAAGTATATATTACATGTTTATATATAGTGTATTATGTATGTAATAAGTGCGTTAGTATATTGTAAGGATTATGTATTTAAGTTTAATTATTATTTACATTTATTATTTATTTGAAACCTCCCAACATGTTTTTTTTTATCTCCCAGGGTTGACTGGTAGAGAATGCCAAAAGGTGTACCTTATTTATCGGGACACAAAAAGAATAAATAAATTAAAAAAATGATAAATAAAATAATAATAATAGAAATAAATATTAAAAAAAAAGCATTGAACATTGACAATTGTTATTATACTAGTTTCACAACACATTGAACATTCATAACTCTTGTCGATTACATACTTACTCATATAGACTGTAATTTTTTCTTTATGGTTATTTTGTAACTAGTGCACATGTATTGGGTTTCAATGATAATCGTATATTAATATCTCAAAATTAAATCTTTTTGTTTTTTTATTTTACGACACACCACTACAACACGGTGTTGCATATTATTAAATTAAAATATTATAAAAATTATAAAATATTATTAAAAATGTAATTTATTTTCAAGTAAGAAAGCTTTCCGATGTTCAATTAAAGGAATAAATATTTCACAATGAAGTCTGTATTTCATCTCGAGCTGACCTCTATAGTTTAAGAGCTATTGAAGTGTAAGTACCTCGAGAGTCCTTTCTTTTAATTACCATTTGATCTGTATCGAAATAAATAATTTTCGTAATATTACGTGAATTCTTCATTTTTAGGGGTATTTCTATATTTACTCATCTGGTTGGGTTGTATAAATAAATACCGTAATATAAATAATATTTTATAAATTATATATATATAATAAAATTAAATAGATAATTAAAACCCAACCAGATGGAAGCCCCCGGCAGGGGAGACCAGACGGCCGAGGGTTAGGGAGAAAGGGAAAGAAACCGGCGGACAATGCGAGCGGTATCGAGTACCACTGCCTTCTGCATTTGAGCTCGGAGCAGTCCGTCACGGAGTCCCAGCCGCCTCAGATGTTCCGAGAGGCTGACTGGGATTAACCCATTCGCAGAGACGACGATCGGAATAATTTCAGTCGGCATACCACCCCACATGTCGGTTACCTCGTGAGCCAGGTCCAGATATTTTCTCTTCTTGTCTGTTTCGGCTTTCATTACGTGAATTTATTATTATTATTTGCTATACTTACTGGTAGCTAGATATCAGTGCGGCGAAAGGCCAATGTCTAGCAGAAAATTATTTATAGGCGTAATGATAATGACGATATACATGCCGTTTGTAGAAATTAAAAAATTTACTGTTGTCTCTCTAAACTTTCTTTCAAACCAGTAGTTCGTCTTTCAGGCTAAAGACTTGTACTTTTAGCAAGTACACCAACTCATGGAGCACGTTTTCTACGTTTTCTTCTCTTCCATTGCCATCTACTTATGAGTTCAAAATTTCACATGATCAAAGTAATGTGATACCTTAATATTATTTATTGTAATTTGATAACGTATAGATGATTATCAATTGAACAATAATATAAAACGGAATAGAATAGAACAAAGGGAAACACATATAGGGACACTTTCCGTAAATAAATTTTCCAGCCATCCATATAAAAATCTAACATGGCATAAAAACTCGAAGGGCTTCATCTCTATAGAAAACTTCCCGTCCTCGTATAATGGTCTCAACTGAAAACGGGGTTCTCCGGAAAATTATTGAACAAAATGAACATGCCCATGCGAGCATAATTATTAACACTACAATGGTGAAATTTAATAGATTAACATATTTTTATTGACCCATAAAAAGCTGTAAAAATAATTGGTAGAGGAATTCATATGCTTAACGAAAAATCAGTTACCGAAAATACAGAATTATGTTTTGTTTAAAATAATCATTGTAATATTTTTAGTAATTTAGTATTTTTTTTTTTCAATTTATGTAAATATATCTCTTTTTCTTTTTCATTGTACAATACATACTAATGTATGATGTAGGGTTTGCAATATCCTGTGATGTGACTTGGTAAAATGATAAAAAATCTGCAAAGAAAAAAAAAGATTTCTTCTTCTCCATAAGCCTATATAAGCCCTATGTTGTCTCTCTAAAAGCTATCTTTTTTTTTACATGTGGAAATGCCTAACGCATACCCGTCCTTTCGGGGGCAAGGACGGGTTTACACCGACCGACCGAAACCCCATAGCTAGCTAGACGCACCGGAACACAGACGCAAATACCTACTCAGCCTTCAAACCCACGAGGGAAACGGATCCCCCTGATTCCGCCACCCGGAGGCCATGGGTATCAGCGAGACTGGCGCTTTTAAGCCTAACCCTTCCCAGCACCCCCGGCGGATCTGGTCTATGGCTCCACCGGCGACCACGTTTCGGCCGCGGAAGGATAGGGAGAATGGCAAAAGTTATACCAAAACTCCTCTTCCTCCGCGACTCCACCTCGGCTGTGGGAGGCCAGAACAGCGCTAAGCTAACACCAATACGCATCCGAAATGGGCTCATCAAGCCCACTCGGAGCGGCCACCTCGGGCCAGCCATCTCCGCAAAGACAGGCCGGCCATGTAGGTTACTCTTGGTTCACCGTGAGAGACCAAGCCACGGTTACTAAACCTCCCCCGCCACGATAAGGCGGGAACCCATTTGGGGGGATCCAAAAGCTACCTAGTCTAGCCTAGGAACTCAGCGGACATTTTTGAAAGGTTTGCTCATACGCATGCACTAGTGCTGCTGAACCTAGTGCGAAGGTATCAGTACCGAGCTCACATACTACTTCGGGTTGGGTGAATTCGGGTGGTTTTGCCGTCGCCAAAGCCTCGTCTTGCCGTATCGTATCGGCGTAAGAATTTGCCTACCCCTTTCATCCCGTGGATGTCGTAAAAGGCGACTAAGGGAATATTAAGCAGGCCGACGATGGGCAGCAACGTCAGTAATGGCGTTGACAGATGGATGAGGTGTCTGGTATTGCAATCGCCAATCCACTAGCTGAGCGTGGTGATTACGGCAAATACTTGTTATGGGAGAGGCTTATATTCTGCAGTGGACTATTAACAGGCTGTTAAGGTGTTCGCTAACAGCGTGCACCGCGCGCAGGTGTAGTTGGCTTTCGCAGAAGAAGATTATGTGGGGAATACATACATAAAATTATGAGCGTGGTAGAGCCAAGTGGCGGCTTTAGCTGCTGCTCGAATGGGCCGGCTCGACCGGGTTGGTACCACGGCCTCGCAGAATACCGGCGTGAAGTAGAGTCATCTTGTGCTTCTGCGTTTCGTTCGGTGAGTGAGGTAACCGGAGGCCCACACCCCCTCCCTATTCCCCTCCTCTTCTCTCCCATCTCCCAAATATCCTTAAAGACCGGCAACGCACCTGCAGCATCTATGGTGTTGCAGATGTATGTGGGCGACGGTAATCACTTACCATCAGGTGAACCGCTTGCTCGTTTGCCGTCTCTTCCATAAAAAAAAAAAAAAAAAAATAAATCCTTGAACATAATTATTTATGATAGGAATGATATTCAAAAATTAATTCTAATAAAAAAGGTTATTGTTATAGAAACGGAAATAATTGTAAGCATTAAATAATTAAAACAAAGGGCTGCCCCTTTTTAAAAACCTTTAATTGTAGTCTCGTTTACTTTCCAAGAATATTTTCACATTTATCATTTTTATGTGATTGCTGTCAAGATAAATAATGTTTTGCAGTAAATGCCATCTCGATTGCCAATAATGCATAGTATTGGCAAAAATGCCCCGAATATAGAAATAGGTGCATAAACAGCTGTACTCAATGCCGGCACAGGGGTTTAAACGCTATTAACCATAAACTACCACTGCTCAAAAGTCTATTAAAATCCCAGCGATAAAATTATCGTATGGAGGTTATATAACTTTTTAGTCTATAATGCTGATAGCTTGACAGTCAAATGGACTTATTCGGGTGAAAACGTAGATAATAACAAACGAAAATTATTATAGCGAGGACAAGATCTCTTGGCACAAGAAACAAAGAAAAGAATCATCAATGCTGGGCATTGTTGCTTTTGAATGCAAAGAAGCTGAAAAAAATGTCCGTTACTATTTATTGTACGATGCTGCATAAAAGAAAATGAATCTGAAAGGCACATAAATGCTTAACGTTTTAGTTTTGTATTAATGTTAAACAATACCTGCCCTGTCTATGTATTTCTTAATCGAAAGAAATAAGTTATCGTTTTAGTTTTATAGAAATATTTCAATTATTCCCCGTGGAAGCGTTGTAACAATCTGACACTCCCGTAAAATTAATCTATACTAAGATTTCCAGGAGACAGTTCGGCGAATCGGCTCGCCACTTGTCACTAGTCACTTTATGTCTTCGGGTATGTTGTAAAATGGGTCGTAGAGGCCCAAACTAAGCTGAGTCGTGTCAGATGATTATTGTAGACTTCGTAGGAAGGCGCGTTAGTGTTCCTTTTCGCCTTGCCAGGACGTAGAGGGACAAGCTGAGTTGTTTCCCAAGAAGAGATCGTCTAAAACGGTTGGCTTCGAAGTGGCCGTGAATGTGTGGATGTTTCCAGCGGCTTTACTTATATTATTCGACGAATTATTTATCATGTATTCTATTATGACATTGTATATTTTGTTTTGCTGTTTCTTATTATGTTGTATGTTTTCTATAAAGTGTTAATTAATTAAAATTGTATAAATTTGAAATTATTTTATTATATCAATTGATTATTTTATCATTTTTGATCAAGAACTAATATGAAATTGTTCTCAATGAATGAAATTTTACACGCCCTTCGAGGTAGAACATATGATTTGTAGCCAGCAACTTTATTTTGATACTTAGCAACTAATAAGGCATAGCACTAAGCATATATATATTTATTTATAGCCACTGGGCTATCACGGGCTATGTATATAGCAGCCCAGTGGTGAGGCTGTTAGGCTTGATGTACTGGCGGTGGATGGAAATGACATGTTTCGGATCCCCGTTGGCGGCACAAATAAAAGCGTGAACAGTAATTCTATGAACTTACCACGTGCTCGGCAGTGAAGGAAATGATTGTGAGGAAACCTGCATGTCAGATAAATAATAAAAAGTATTATTTCGAGGACATGAAAAGTCCGCGAACTCGTCGCGTGGCGGACTCTTCCCGACTCTAAAATACTCTCAAATACATAAGAAGCCTATAGCAAGCAATGGGTATTTTGCAGACTGCTATTTTAGTTTTTACTTTACTACACTTCGCAAGATATTTTACTGTCTAATAGAAGTGTTACCAGCGAAAGTGGGAATATACCCTTGAAAATGGTTATACATAGGTGGTAATACGGTGCGCTCTATTGACTAATCGACAAGGATCAGGGAATCGACTGATGACGGAATATATAAACACGCTGAAGCCAAATACCACAGACCATGGGAAGCAGCATCTCTAGAGCGAGGGTTCCAGCACTACGCTCACTCACCAACCCGCTTGACCGCCGTGGGAATGAGTACGGGCAATATACTTACGTATATTTAAGGACTTATACATAATGTAAAAGAAAGAAGAAGAAATAGTCGAATCGCTCGAATGTGACTGAAAAACTATGAACATTGAATAAGAATTTTTTAAGCAATATAATAGAATATTCTCTTCTGATTTATTTAAATCGTAAACAATGGAGGCGAAATATTGATTATATTCTTTTAATAAGAACATATAATTTTAGCTAAAAGAGCTTAAGAGAGTAATTGCTAAAGAACATTTTCCAACGAATGTCAATCTTTTTAAATACTTCAAACAATGTTGTTGTCATTGCGTTTATTTCTGGGCACAACTGTCGATATGGCGACTGTACAATGCCTCGTGGATAACAAAAACAAGAGAAGGAGGCCTTTTGTCCCATTCGAACAATATGAAAAAGCTTGGAATGGCACTTTCAGTGGAGAATTCATTGGATTTGTGGTAGACAGTTATTACCTGCACGAAACTTTAACACATTTTTTTTATTTGAGTTTGTTGTTTTGTAAGTGGGTATATATTATGTATTATTATAAGAATATGTAATTTAAGAATAGAGTTTAATAATGTTTTTTAACAAAATAATTAAATTGTATGTTTAAATAATGTTTTTCTATTATTACGTAAATTTCCTTATGAGTTAAACACAGTTAGTTATGAAATGTATCTAAAATATATTGTAGAATATTTATTTCTTCTTCTGAATAAATAACTTAGTTACACAAAATATTTATCTATTAAAAAAAAAACAGATATTATCTAAAAAATTGTTGCGATATTTTAAGTACCTATACATACTCGTAGATACCTGTGACAGGAGATCTCACATTTCCATAATTAATTTCATTATAATACATGCAAATGTAATAGAACTATTAAAAACGATTAAGTCGTCAAAGACTTTACTACGACGTAAAACGTTTCCCTGCATTTTTTATTCAATGCCATTTCTTTCGAAATACCTCGTAACAACAGCTAGCCGCCAGCTACAAACCGTTTTCTTCTGATTACGAGCGCAGGGTAAACGGTCTCGTAATAGTCCGCCGTTAAATTGGCGGGGCGTACGTATCAATTACTCAAATGAATCTCACGGCATTTAGCTTTATTTCCATCGAACTGAACTAATATTTGGGATTTAAAATAAACGACAAAGTTTTATTTTGGAAGATCGAATTTCTACGAACTATAGATATAGATATTGTCCGAACATTTTAAAAAGAAAATCAACTTCACTGATATTTTGTTATTTTTTTGTAGATATCCCGTATCGTGTCATAATAATAAATTTCGCCTAGTGTAGCCTAGTGGTCAGGGGGCTCACTTTAATTTAATAGTAAGAGAGAGACCTGTGTTCGATCTTTGTCGGCGCCACAAAAGTTTTTTAATGGCAATTTTAAGAGCTGAATTCACCACGTGCTCGGCGTTGAAGGAAAAAACCGTGAGATAAATACTACTATGAAATAATTGTGTGAAGTACTCCCATTGAAGCTGCGTGGCGGATCCTTCCTGGCTACGAAACCGTTTCAGGCATTAGAAAGGAAGGTCTTTGCTCAGCTGTGAGCATTCACAGGCTGCTACTTTACTTTAACCTATAACCTTCCACGTGTCATAACAATAGAATTTCTCTTTGTCACAATAGACTCATGTCAAAAACCGTATTCTGATTCACAAAAAAAAATATTAAAATAAAATTACACATTTCTACATTTAGGTATAGATTTCGTATAACTGTTGAAGAGAGTTTTTTCCAACCATGAATTCTACTACGCTCTTTTCAATTCGCTCAAACGATGATTAAATGTACCAAGCGCTCTACGTTTCCGTGCTGTGCTAAATTGAAGGGAAGGGCACATCAATTACATATGCACACAGACCTAGAGCTAGAAGCACGCAACGTTCGCTACCTACACTCCAATCGTTTGCTAATTCGGGCAAAACTGGTTGAAGAGAGATAGAGCTATTCGAAATAGATCATAGCTTACAAGCGATATTAAGGTTCGACTTGCTGGTTGGCAATAATCGAATTTTCGAAGCGTATTTCCGCTTGAACGATGATCGTTTTAAGAACGTGACGAACGCGTTCGAATTTTAAATTATTTGCTCATTCGAAATTTAACAGCGGATTTTTCTCTGAAAATTCCTAAAATAATTTGGTAGCATTTATTTAATTTATTAAATTTTCGAATAGGAAGTGAAAACAATTTTAGTATTTTTATTTTTCGTTAATTTCTTTTACAAAAGGGTGTTGCCCTTATTGAATGGAATCATAGTTTGCACTGTCGTAAGAATTTAGTGTAACTAACTGTGTAACTAACTGTTACCAAATGTAATATAAGACAATATATGACTGATGCTATCGGCGTATATCAACTGCATATGATATGTTAAAGTGCTGTAATGGGTTGACAAACACAGATACTTTACCTTCCCTAATCCGTTGTAATGAGATAAAATTGTAGGAAGTGCGTAAAATTAGAGAAACGCGAGCCTCAAAATAACTCAAACAAACTCAAAAGCGTCATCAATCTCAGACTTATGATTCAACAGTCAAGTATGCTAATCACCAAGCCATACATTCCCCAACATAGTACAATACATAATACAGTATATTTCAGTTATTCTTTTCTCTCTCTCTATTAGGTATACAATTTTATTTTGCATCTTAATTATTGTTTAAAATAAGTGTTAGTAAGCATAAAGTAGCAGATGGTCCACGTACCGTCCTATTCCAGTTCACAACGCACTTTTGTTTTAATTCTTTGGATCACTATACTCTTGTAGCATACTTTAAAACGCCTAGTAAGCGCAGAGTAATGTCGGTTAGAGCGAATAGGTTTGCTAAAACGTCACACATTTTAGAGCCTACAGAACGACCTTTTAGACAAGCAGACTATGGATGAACACAGTACAGCGCTCTGCGCGTTCAGTGGAATGACGCGTTTAGTGTGCTAAAATGGCCGCCTCGATTCTATAGCATATCAGGGATGATCGCTGTTACGCGACTACATTTTTTCTATGCCAAAAGGTGTGCATGGTAGGCATGGCATGAAGCAGCCCCTTATTTCTAGTAAAAGAATTGAGAACTTCCCATATTTTCTATCAGTTTTTTCAACATAAAAAAAAGGTTGAAAATTTTATCGTAATATTTATTAATATACTTTCTAACTTACTTTTACTGCCGCTGCTAAAAATTACAAGCTCTTTATTTAGTTACTTCCAGTTTTTCCCTAAAAATAAAATTGTAATTCAAATTTAAGTTTTTTGTTAAAGTCTGTTTTGCTTTATGTTTTCTTAGTTATATTTCCCAAGCAGTTGTGGTTACATTAGTACAGTTAGAAAAGCTTACGTAGATATAGTAGAGGATATTTATAATGGTTTTATTTTAAAAAATCCAAGTAAGCTGTTTGCGATAGGACATTGTAAATTCCAATATTATTATACTAATATAATGACTAAACGTGATCCAACAGACTTTTGTTGTCATTGTTTCCCAATTGCTAGTAGCTTTCGTCTATTTTATTGAGTATAAATTATAATAGCGTGCTTCCTTCAACGTCGATAATTATTTTGATGTATAAAATAATATCACAATAATATCAATTATTATAAATAAAACTTCTATTTAGTGATTTAATCGTGTTTAATTTTTGTTTTTATGTTCCCGACCCTTCGAGAACTTTACAACAACTGTGGTCACGGGAGAGACTGAGATGTTAGACGTCCTGATGTCATAGTGGACTGGGGCTACCTACAGCTTTTAATTATTAGTTTTGGTCCAATCGGACCGAAAATAAAAACAAAAATTAAACGCGGTAAGTTCCGTAAATAATGGTTTCATTTCAAATGTGTAGTGTTCGCGTAAATATAAGAAATCATCGTAAACATAACATAGTACGTATTTAAAAAAATCTGCTGCCAATCTCATTCCGTGGATGTCGTAAAGTGGACTGTAGGGAATGCCAGTAAAATCTTGTAGCCTCCAACATATAACAGAAGAACCATCTCAAATATACTAAATCGAATTCATCCAGACAGGTGATTGTATTGTTTGATTACGAATCCTTTTGGTAGTGTCTATGTTGAGCAATAGACTGTTGTGATCTATGTTTATCAGTGGAAGCTATGGAACATATTATTTCTATAAGAAGTTAAAGAATATGCATATATAAATTTACTTACGACTATCAGCCAAGAGTGTAGGCCCAAATTAACATTTACGCAAGTACATTTTCGCCTGGATCCCGCTTTTAGCCTCTCAGCGAACTTTATGTTTGCTTCTCCATAAGTCGCCTCTTGCGAAACCTATGTGAAGAAAAGTAGCAGTATATTCTCAAGCTACGACAAGGCAGTTATGTAACAGTCTGTCTTATTATTATTTGATCATTGCAGCTTTAGCATTGTTTAATTGGAAAATCCATAACATGACACGTAGAGAATGCTTCAAGGCAGTATATTGGAGCCGTAATATTAAATATTTGTTTATTTTATATAAAGAATGAATAAATAAATAACTAAATATAACTATTAATCATAAGTCCGACATCGTGAAATGTTTTATACAATAAGAAGTAATTATTTTATTTTTATATTAATGATACACTTGCTAATGCACCTTCTTTAAGCTAGATTGTAGAGTTACTAACTTTCAAGTTAAATCAAAACGAAACATCAAGAATGTAGGTAAGATCATAATGCCTTGTACCATCAGGTCATTAGATGAATCTACGTTCTCACTAACTCCGGAGATGTATTTAGCTTTTAAAATAAATTTATAGATTCTGTTTGCAACACATGCACCGAGTATGTTTATTCAGTTTAGCATTTTAAGTAAAATGTAAGTAGGGAATATCATGGAGTGTACGCCACAAAATGCATCTATTCAAGAAGAACTTCACTTTGCGTTCAAAGAGAGCTTTCTTTCTTCGGTCAGTTGGCACGCAAAGCTTCAAGAAGCGCATACTGGTTGGTCATGTAGAGGGAACAAGTAGCAGAGGTACTTAATGGATGGATGTAATGCTGGAAATCATTAGCAGGACCCTCAGTATTGAAAACAACTGAACCCTCAGTGATCTGAAGACTTTAAATAACAAACAATATTATTTTCTAATAAGCAAATTTATTATTTCAAGAAATTTTACATATGTATATTCGCTTATTTTATACGATATGTCAAGAAGTCTTTGAAAATCGCTGAAATTCAATAATTTCATTGAAATAAAATCATTTCAAATGAAACTTGTTACTGTGAAATAATAATAAAATAACAGATTTCAAAGTAGCTACATAAGAGTAAGTGTAAATTTATCTTTATTGTTTTATATTTAATTATTGAAAATCGAACAACATACTTCCCTAATATACTTTATAGAATTAAACCATAGAACATTTCGTATTTCTCTCTAACGATCTCGTAGTAGTTTTATCTTAAGAGCTACAACATTAATCATTATGTACAAGTGTATAGTTAGTGATATAATATAAAGTTAACATTACAAGTAATAAATTTTATAGCATCACAGTGAATTTATTTTTATTTTACATACATACAATAATACGAATCGTACGCAATTTGTTGAAAAACGCACCTTAATATATAAGATTTTTTCTTACACATTGATATTTATTAGAAATTTTGAGACTACGTGCCCATTCCTATTTTGTTTCCAAAATTGCTGTGAGCGTGTTATTTAACATTTTATTAAAATAAAAAAAAATTATCTATTACATGTTTTATTGTCTGTATATCTATCGAAACTAGTTCGTACAAATATTACAAGAATTTTACGGAGCAACAATTATAAATAATATCTCTTTTTTAGTTTCAAATTTAATTGTTATGTTTATTTGGTTTTTAACAAATTTTGAGCTTCGGTAAGTGACTTCTCTTTATTCTAATAATTTATAATTTTTTCTTCCTTTCTGACTCAATTAATACTTTTGAAATAATTTATTAAGACAGCGTCATATTAAATGAAATACTTAACTAAGTTATTTATTAATTAATTAAGTTCCATAATTCTTTCTTTATACAGATAGTGTTAAATATTATTTATTTTAAAATAAAATAATTTCGTATTTTATTATGTACAAACTTATATTAGCTATTTATATAGTTGCCATATAAGAAAATTGATTGCTGACAGTCTTTATTTTACATTCGATGTTTAACTAAGGTAAATATACCGGGATAATATAAATCAAAGGACTTCAACTCTCTATAAAAAAAAAATTGGGCGCCTTTATTCTGAAAACTGAAAAAGAAATTCGTTTTGTTGCGCATCACTGGTCGAGCCAGGCTCTACTCATAGATCTTTAATCAAACCGACGCGGACCGTCGTGGCGCCTCCGTATGGCGGCATCGTCATACTTTATTCACGTTTCATGCACCGTTTGACATGTGTCATTTACAGAAAAGTCCTTTGTATTTCGCATAACAAAATTGACTTTGAGCTAAATACTAGGAGCTCATAAATTTACTGCATAGTCAATTAAATGGGTTTTGGTATAGATCGCACTTTATTCAATAAAATTATTATTTATACAATAATGGAAAGACGTGTGATAAGATAAGTTTAAAGTCGGTCGACTCGGGGTTGGTAAAGTTTACAACAATGCACTTAAAGATTCTACGGATTTTTGAACAAAAAAGCGGTGGAGTAAGGCAAAATCCGGACGATATGTAAATTTAACACCAAGATTAAATAAAATACTCCAGTAGTTTTCTTTCACAATGTATTCATTCATTCAATTAAACATAACGTTTTAATAAATAATTGATAGCTTTAATGGAATAAATGAATTTACATTACAGTTATAAGAGAACATGAAAACGTTACTGGAGTTCCAGTAATTAAACATATGCTTTGCTATTTGCAATATAAAATTAACATATATGAAATTGTTGTAAGTAAAGAATTGTTATAGGGAACATTATCTACTCTAATAGTATATATTTTAACTAGACGCAACTCTCACGAGCGTTAGCAAGTAGCGGTGTTCTTGTGGTTACGACTTCTCTTCTCCGCGACAATGTTCCGCTGGTTACGCTTCGTCGGTCTTCCGCCGACGTTCCGATGCTCTGTATACAAAAACAAACAGATAGTCACTCAAATAAAGGTTATTTTTACACCTGTTATACAGTTTTCCTATTAAAAGTCAGTACAAAATAAATTTTCATTTCATTTTACAAAATATCATTATGAATTTAATTGTACTCTGTGAAGCGTAGTTAAATAATTCGGTTGTCAAACGTGGAGTAATTGGCCGATTTCACACGTTAATTGTCGCACCGGGCATAGAGTAATCCATATTCAGAGGTATTACAATTTTGTTTCTTTTTAAAACATACATTTAAAACATAACGTTTCTCCATTTTCTATTTAAAGTGGGTGCGTTTACAGTTTTAATTCCACGAATAGATATACCGTAATATATTTTTGCGTGCTCGAATCGAACTCGCGTATGAACCGCAGTTGTGCGTCAAAGACAGAATTTAGTCACTTCAGTTCCCATGGAACAATCAACAAGCTTAGAAAACAATTTGCGTTGCCTGACTTGAAGAATATTTAGGGAGAGGATATGGGGTAAAGATGAGGGGAAAGAGGGTGGAGGTGGGGGGGGGGGGGTATAAGAGGTGGTAGGGCCTCTGGTTACTTCACTCACTCACTCACCCCATGAAACGCAGAAGCACAAGATGTCTCTCTACTTCACGCCGGTATTCTGCGAGGCCGTGGTACTACCCCGGTCGAGCAGGCCCATTCGAACAGTGGCTAAAACCACGTACAGAAGTCAACATTGTGCATTGCACGTATGTGGAGGAAGACAATGAGATCTACATTCCATTAGTGGAGTGAAGTAAAGTATCAGACTGTAAATGCGAACTGTTGGGAAAAAGCCATGTCTCAAAAATTTTAGATATAGTTTTGGAGCCGTGAAAGGTCTGCCGCCCGGGTTGTCTTTCGGAACGTCTTCACATGCACGAAACGATTTTTATTATTATTTCTCAGGCATGCAGATGTTCTCATCATGTTTTCCTTCATCGATGAGTACGTGGTTAATTCAGCACTTCAAATTGGTATTCACAATTTTGTGGGTGCGACCCAAGTTACTAGGCTAACACGACTCTTCCCTATGTATGTATACTCGTAATAATCTAAACTACACCATTAAGCATTGTCCCATAGGTAACGTAAGAGTTTGCCTAACAGAATAAATCAGCGAGGAGACGCGTAAAATTATTATCATCGAACCATTACAATGTGATTGCCTACCCGCTCGACCAACATATCAAATATGGCAAATATCTGACAAATATATGTACAAATATTACGCAGTTACGATCGATACGATGGCATTGGCTTAACGTGAAGTAAGAAAATAACACAATCAAAAATATTTCTCAAAAAATAACTATAGATATTTTATTAAACTTTAAAGAAAATACCTGAATATCAGACGCAGGCGTGTTCGGTGTATGTGGAGTGTTAGACCGAACTTCGTGCAAACTATGAGTACTCTTAGATGACCCCACAGGGGGCGACACGACGGCCCCGTAGGGAGGCGGTTCAGGTGGTCGCTCCGCATCGCGCGTGCAGTTGAAATCTGAACAGGAGATTGTTTCGACCGTGACAACAGTATTTTTTAATTTTATATGTAGATATAGTGTATACTGTGTTCAAAATAACAGAACAATCGGTATAAAAAAATATATTTTGATAACAAAAAATCGTTTAATAGTTTATTTGTTTTCTATTCTAAAAGCATACCTTTTCCTAGCGGTACCACATCCGGGTTCTTGTCGTCTGGCAGTATTGGTGAATGGTTCACGCCCTGTATTGAGCCTTTGTACGCTTTAACGGTCTGCATCGGAGCTGAAAAAAGCATTTTAATTTACCGATTTTTGCAGCAATTCTCTTCTTTGTGGAATGTACTGTTCTTTTTTTTTCATATTTACTCTGGACGCGTATACCATTTTATGTTTGAAAATGAATGCACGATGCAACCTTATTGGCACCTGAAAGCCTGCCTGCCAGATATACCTACCTGTCATTACCCGACTAAAAGAATGGAATTAGAGATACGCTGGCTGGTGGACCGGCGGCGGTCCGAAGGTAAAAATGAGTTTAAGGAGCTGTGTCGCGCTCCTCCCCCTGTTGACGAATATACTTCCGAAAAACTTGGCGGTTTGCCTGGGGAGGGGGATACCATCGATAAAGGAGAAAATGGATCGAATTTTAAAAACGAAATTGCACACGAGTATATATCGTGTAGGCCGTGAACCTGCGCGGCACTTTTGGACAGGTGGGATTTCTCACGAGGGAATATAATTTCTCAGCGCCACTATAGGCGCCAGTGTAGGACGACCCCCCACAAGATGGAGTGACGACCTGCGCAGTGTTGCGGGAAGTCGATGGATGCAGGTGGCTCAGGACCGAGCTTCGTGGCAATCTTTGGGGGAGGCCTATGTTCAGCAGTGGACTTGTGATGGGAAGAAATGATGATGATGATGACTATAGG
Source organism: Bhutanitis thaidina (assembly GCA_029286595.1). Taxonomy (NCBI): domain Eukaryota; kingdom Metazoa; phylum Arthropoda; class Insecta; order Lepidoptera; family Papilionidae; genus Bhutanitis; species Bhutanitis thaidina. The sequence continues at coordinate 3,790,152 of JAGSMS010000003.1, forward strand.
CGAAATATCTTAAAGATATTTCTTTAAAATTGGCCGTCAGAGAGTGCAAATTTAAATCGCAGTGTAAGTCTAAATACCGCATATAGTAAGGAGCTCCGGACGCCCGGCGCATTAAACGATTCTGTATCGCTTGTAGGGATCTTAATCGTGTTTTAGGGACGTGTTTTGTAGGATACTACGCTTGCATACGACACAACAGAGCGTATGCAAATTTTTGTATAGTAACATTTTAAGTCTTAACCACTTTTTGTTACTACTGTTCGGTAAGGGTATAGAGGTGACAGAATATGATTACCGCTTTATTCCTTACGTTTTTGATCTGTTTTATAATATTGAGTCTACATGCATTTGATTTCTTTAAACGAGTGCAATTTGCTTTTTGCAGGATTTACACCGATTCTCCATGTCCTGAACCAATCGCTTTATGAGTTGGCTGCGTTAGGAGGCGAATGAAAACCCTCGATACGTTATCATATAATAAGCGAATAGATTAGTTGAAACAGAACAGAATTTTTAATGTTAAACACATTAAAATTTTGTAGTGACTAATGAGACTGGGGATCAAATAAATAAGGGAAATTCGGTGTAGATGTTGAATTCTACGCGGCTATCGGAAATAAAAAAAAATTTGATACCCCTAAATATCCGTAACATCTTTACGCGTTGTGTGTAATTCCATAAATGTACGCCAATAATACTTACAGCAGGTATGTAATTTAATTATGATAATTATGTTCTCAGGGTCGATTTCAACTACGGCGACGATTTCTGAATAATAGACATATTTGCGATTGAGGTAATTGTCAACGTCGCTGTATATAATACAGCACCGTAAGTGTACAAGCAAACCCAGAGGCACAGACTTGGCTTCAAATTTCCTATTACCGATGTACTCGTAAAGCTTATGCGATAAGATCGAAAGCAGGGTCGGATGCAGTGTTAGGCGTGGAACCCAATGCGACACAAACGGACCCGAAAATAAAAAAACCGGGTGTTGCACAAACATTGATTCTGCGGTTGAGATTTGAACGCAGAATCCGTTGTCAATCAGGCATTTGTCAGTCACGAATGGGAAATAATTTTTTTTTTATGGGAAAGGCGGCAAACGAGCAAGCGATTCACCTTATGGTAAGTGGTTACTGGCGCCCACGTACACCTGGAACAGCAGAGGTGCTGCAGGTGCGTTGCCGACCTTTGAGGTTATTTGGGAGATGGAAGAGACTATGAGGAGGGGTATGGGGAGAGGGAGTAGGGGTCCGGTTACCTGACTCGCCAAACGAAACGCAGAAGCACAAGATGCCCATTCGAGCAGCAGCAAAAGAGGTCGCTCGGCTCTGCCACGTTTAGAAACTAATTCGCGCGGTGGTCAAATGCCGACTTTTAACAATTTCATTGACAATAAGTACCAACTGACACTTCTGCCTTCGACGTGGCGAGTGTAGTGTATATTTATTTATACCATTAATGTGGTAATTTATTGAGATTGGTTATACATTGTTTCAGCTTTTAAAGGTGACAAGATTTACCTTTGAGTCTGTAAGCCTAACAACACAAAACGAGGGTATACAGATGAACGTCATAGCTACATGAAGCGGTCTGATACAATGGCATATTGACTGTCTTGGTGGCAGAATATAGGCTCCGTAACTTAATTGTATAAATGAAAAATTATAAATTTTTACCAAACCATTATATTATTGTGTGAAATTGTCACATACTATTTATTATAAAACAATATTATGTGTGTGTATCTTTCCTTTAAGGCAGTAAAATTTAGAGATTTGTTCTCACACACATGTTTTTTCCATACAAATTAACCACTCGCGATCTTTGTTATTTCTATTCTAAGGAGATGAAAGGAATAGTAAAAATGAAAACTAGATACTACTACTTATAGTAAAACTAAACGAACAATATTTATATAAAATACACATTTGTTAAATGGAAATTTAAAATAGGATTTTTCATTCTGCGTTATAATATAAAACTTAATAAAAATGTCGGTATCTGAGTGACGAAACATATGCAATTTCAGTGGAAACGCAGAAGGACATAAATCACATTTCAAATGCAGTGAAAACCGTAGTCGACTCGATCTTTGCGCCAGAAAATTCCGGACACGCGAGAGAATCTGTCTCCATTCATCAGTAAAATTCACTACCGCCCGCAAATCTGATTTATTCTATGTCGCTCATTTCATAAATCGTTATATATTTATATAACAGTTGTGTTACGCGTTATTGGTTTCTGTTTGTGTTACAGTTGTGTCTACCTTAGGAGCCAATACATGAGTGTTAATCCAGATTATACAATTTCTACATATGATGTTGCATAATTCAATAATTATATAATAAAGCACATTTTGGGTCACAGCTTACACCATTTATATACTTTCATTAATTTGTACCCAAAATAATAAAAAAATCATGTTAATACATTATTGATAAGTGAAACGATTAAAACCGTGTGAATGCAATAAATGTATTAGGTATTGAGTATTAAATAAGTTATATTTATTGGAATCAAAACTTTTAACTATTTTAATCAAAATCAGTACATGATCATAAATGGCTTCATAAAAATAAATGTGTCTTCGTGAAAATCTACCACTGAATATGCACATTGTGTGTAATTTACAATGATAGTATGCTACCAGGCTTAGCACTGTAATATTATATAATATTATACAACTTTTAACACCCTTCGGGTTTTAGCGAGCCAATTTGCTTCTTTTGTATTATTTTCTTTAACATCCTTTAAATAGTTGCTGGACATAGCCCCTCACCCATCGGGAGAATTTTCTTCATTATCGCCACGCTTGGCAGGAGGATTGGCGATTGAAATAATAGAAACCTCGGACCACAGACACGCTTTAATTTCCAGTGTCATTGAGGTGAAACAGGTTGGGAGAATTTCCAAAACGGCTGGGAAGACTATGCATTTATGAATGTACGCTTACTGTTCACAAAGAACAGTTCATTTTATATGTGGTAGAGCCAATCGGCGGCTTTTGCAGCTGCCCCAATGGGCCAGCTCGACAGCTATAGTATCACGGCCTCGCGGAAGTACGGCGTGAAGAAGAGGTGTTATGTGCCTCTGGGTATCCTTCGGTGAGAGAGCTAACCGGAGTCCCACTCCTCCCTTCCCTCCTCCCCTCCCCGAATAGCCTCAAAAGCTGGCAACGCAGCTTACAATCAGGCGAATGGGACCGTTTGTTCCCTTACTCATTAAAGAAAGGTCCGAGATGAAGTTGATGATGTGATTGCAAGTAAAAACGTGATTTTTCCCATTCCCGTTTTAAATAACTTAGATTTTATTTTACCACATGAATATTCTAAGTTAAGAGTATGCAACACGCAAGTATCTAGAAATATATATTCCAACGATAGAATGCTACAATAAGGAATTACACTAGGAAATGGTTCTGCGGAATGCGCTCAAAGTTGAATAGAGCAGCTGCATCTGTGCTACAATAATGGAGATATATTTTTCTGTTGATTTATAATTCTGTGTTGTGGAAACTTATATGTCTTTTATTTTTCTGATAAATTTGTGTAAGTTATAAGTGATTTATATTATTTTTAGGTATTCAATTAACGCGGATAAGGTAGATCCGAAACTTACATTACCCATTTAACGTTTTATTATGACAGCATATATTTTTATTGAACATTAACATACTATGCAAACTTGGATTCCTTATTACTCTTCATGAGGTACTGGATGATGATCTGATAAATATACACACATTATATGTAAATAGACAAATAATCATACATAATATAAACAACAATGACACAGGCACAAATATTCATCACACAAATACTTGGTCACCAGTCAGCTTATGATACAAAACCAAAATGGTAATTCGGATTGAGCATGGTTGTTCTAACTTTATCCTGAACTTTACCATCGTAGTTTTTTTATCAGAATAATTCGTCCATTTGCCCCGTGGTAGCTCATAATTATTACAATTAAGTAGTATTTCAGATTTGAGTGGTTATTTCCTGTTTAATAATTGGGTTCGCTGGTTCGTAAGGTATGGGCGCCTTAATTATATGCCACATACATTCTGTTTGAAGCATTTTAATTTAACAGGACTCAGTGTAGCCAAACGGAATTCCGCAACCCTCTTTTAAACCTCGCATCCTATTTCTTGTCCACTAACGACACCTATGAGAAGAAAGGGGATGACATTTTACAACGTGGTGCCTCGACAGGGTTGGTACCACGGCCTCGCTGAATCTTAGCGTGAAGTAGAGGCATTTTATGCTCGATAACATAACACAAACATAGAACAGTCACTAATTTTGTTTATTAAGTTTATTATGTTGTAACAATCATTTGATCTTAGTAATTAAACAATGTTAGTAACAATGATCAGAGAAATAATTAATTACACTACAATAGTAGATGTTAGTGTTATCTTGAAGAAGAAACATAAAAGAGGAATTCTCGTCTTATCTATCTCCTAATTCACGGTCCTCGTAAAAATAACATCTCCTGTGATCGGCAAATCCGATTATTTCCTGTACTTTTGTCCCGAACGTTTCAGTGAAATGAACCTTCGCAAAAAGAATCACACGTAGATGGCCAATAATATGGAGTTACGTGATAGGTTCAGTGAATTTCGAAGTAACATTTTTAAACATTTGGTTTTATTATTCCTCACGGTTGTGGATTCTAATTCCGCTAAGGTCAAAGATTGTATGACGAGTTGATGATGAGGTTTGGAAAAATACCATAAAATGTTATTCAATGTAATAAGACATAAAGACATTTATTCGACACTTACAACATCTTCACACATAGTAATTGATCTGATGATACATAATGATTATAAAGATAACAAAACCAAAACAAATAAACAAAAGAATAAAAAAATCTAAAGTTTTGTTATATAAAAAAATTATAATTATATATCACAACAATTTCGCGGGTTGCGATGGAAATGATAATATGTATTAATCATTTCATAACTAAGACCATATACTCGTATCCTTCTACTAGATAATGTCTGTAAGCATCTAAAAACACACATTTTTGTTTTCTGGTCTCTAATTATTATAGTGATTACTTTGTCCTTATTGCATAAAACGCCATTAAAATATTAGTACAATAACTGTTTTTTAAAAACGTTAATCGCAAAACTGCTTAGTGTTTATGTACGTTTCATAACAAATTAAGTTTTTTTATTATCTAATAGATAGCAGCGGAATAACGACCGGTTTTATTAATACCATAAAAATATTTAGTATGAACGTTACCTTCATATTGCATTGGCCGGTGATGTTTACTTCGTGCTACTAAAGCGATAATAGCTACTGCAATAAGTGTTCCAACTATTCCTGCTACAATACCCAGCGCCCAACTGCTGTCCACTCTATTGCTTCTTGTATTAGCTTCTAAAGAAAACAATATTATCAGAAACTCATTCGAAATTTATCCTAAATATTTTTTTATTAATTTATTGTAGTACATTGCTGAGGCACGATTGGCGTATAGGCTGAGAGATTAAATTCAACGCTATGCAGTTTCAAGTCCTCGCAAGCATCAAATATTTCTACACCTGTGCTGTTCACGTTCATAAACGCCACATTGATGCAGAAGATCATACGGTGGGCCAATTATTACAAATAAATAGGAGAAACTTTTTTTTCTTCTCTTAAAACACAAAAATTTATAAAAAGGTAAAAAGAAAAACTTGAGCCATGATAGGGCAGTGGTCAAGGCGCTCGCTTTAGTTTCTAAGAGCGCGAGTGACCAGGGTTCGATTACCGATGCTAGCTCCTCCAAAATTGTTAATAGGAATGTTAGGTGCCCTTACCACGTGCTCGGTGGTGAAGGAAAACATCATGTGGAACATGAAAAAGACATGTGAAATCCGCCAACCTGCACTGAGGCAGCGTGGCGGACCCCGGCTTCAAAACCCTCTCAAATATTCAAGAAACAGGCAGTAGCACACTGTAAATCCCCAGCGGTGGGCATTTACAGTGTGCTAATTTACTTTTTTACTTTCATGACAGACTTTGTTACGATGCTTTTCTGATTGGTTCATGGTTTACGATAAATAAGAGTGATGTGAGGATAAGATTCAAATTATCTCGTTACCTACCAGTTTGCAATGCTAGCCTTGAAAGCGTATGAACTCTGAGTGTCGTAATTTCTGATCTTCCACGAGCATTGCTCGCGTAGAAGACGAGACGTAACGCTTTTCCAGAGCCGAGTCCATGAAGCTTCCACACTGGCGTAGTGGTCGACACGTTCGCTACCAACACATCCGTTTCCCATGCCTCGACAATGTAGGTTGTGTCGAGTCCACCGTCGTAGCCTTTAAAATATTAATTATTCATAAACGTGTCAGATTATTTTCAACTTTAACACATCTCATCTATGATAATCATGACTGTTCCGATACTAGGAATATCTTCACTGCTATATGTTAAGACCATATAACTAACGTTATGTTACCAAATAATTTACCAAAAGTAAATCAGTAGTTGCCCAAAAAAAGGGATAATTCTTCTTTTTACATCAGCGTATTTGGATAGCATTAATTTTTTTAGAAAAATTTTAGAATTTCGGAAGTCTCTTTTCTATTGTCTGATTACATGTAAAGAAGACATTACTTACCAGGAACACAGCGGAGTTCCGCTGAGTCATCGGTCAAATTTAGCGACGAGCAGTTAAATGGTGAGTCAGGTTTTACAGCAGGAAGTAATGTATATCGGCAAGGCTCAATTTGTTGTCCGGCGATGTTGGTTGCCTTGCACGCTAGAGAACCATAGTCCGCGTCTGAGCTTGGTGTGAAGGAGAGCACGGAGCGGCCAGCGCTATCCACCGTAAATTTGCCCTTATGGAAAAGACAATTATGATTAAAACGTATTTATAAAGCATATCCTAACTAATTATTTATTTAGTTTTTTGTAAGGCAAATAATTGGGAAACTGCTAAGAGTGTCGAAATATATTTGAAATATTTAAATAGTTTCGCTAAGTGTAAACAATTAAAAGTAAAGACGTAGTAAGGGAATTTATATTACTGCAATAAGACATGAGATAAATTATAAATTAAATTACTATAGTTACTAAGCATAGCATTTTACTAAAAATCTATGTTAATTTTATTTGTAATCGATTGGTACTACTAGTAACCCCTGTTACAGTATAAAGACTGAGACCCCTGTCTTGTCGTGTAGAGTGTCGTGAGAGGCGTCTAAAGGATTTGGATAATCTGATTGAAATTTCCGGTAAGAAACCCGGTTAAAAGTCTCGCAACCTGTCACGTTTTATCTCTCGGAGAAGCGAAAAGTGCGTTGGCTACTTTGAGTCATGTCAAATGGAAATTCGTAATGTCTGCCTACCACTAAGAGTGACGGGTATAAGTCCTTATATTGTATTACTTAGTTAAATTTCTAATAAAGTAACAAATTACGTAATTATTCTTACCGGTTCTAGCTCAACAGTCGCCATGGTATTGTTGAATGTCCATTGAAAATTCTTTGGCGCAGGAAAAGCATTAACTTCACATGTGACTTTAGCGGCTTCATTAATGGCTGCACCGACGACGATTGTCTGTCTAATTTTACATTCTGGCTTGTCTGTGGAAAATATATTCTATTTTTTTATGAAGAAATAAATTTCAAGAGAAATAAGTAGAGTGGAATAAAGGAATGCTAAGAGTTCAGTAAATAAATGGAAATAAGAGACTAGCAAGTCTGTTTATCTCTATCTGTCTGAAAGAAATAGGTTTTATATATACATATATTGTCATGATCAATTTTTGATGAAATAGTTTCTAGAAATATCTTTTTGCCATTACATTTAGGAAAGAAGAAGAGTTAAAACGGCAATTTTTAGGATTTTGTTTTGTTCTTATATTGGTTTTATAATAAACTAAATTTGCCTATAACTTACTCACAGATAAGAGAATTATTTTTTATACCGGATACTGTTTTTACTTAAATATTCTTACAGGTAACATTTTGCTATACTTGTTAGGGATTTCAAAGTTATGATTTTAGTTTGCAATTTCTTTACACTTATCAAATACAGATAATTATTAGTTATATCATAATGTCTAAATAAAATATTTTTCTTAGACGAACCAGGCGGTAGAAACGTTTTTTGACAAAAGTAATTTAAGGTCATCTTCGAAGTCCAGTGAAAATCGCTCTAATTGTGGTGTCCTCGGGTATTTTTGTATTTGTTGTAAATTTATAATCAGGTGGAAAACTACCCACATCATGTTCAAAGTACGTGTTCGTGACATTTCAAGCTTTGGCAAAGCAAAACTTTATGTACGGGATGAGTCAGACCATTGCAAATCGTAAAGCTGTCTAGGACGTTGATAAACTTTTCCTGTAGTAAATCTGATAAATAAGTTTTTGGAATAGGATACTTTACATTAAGTTATAGAAATTCATAAAATTATGTTGCGATCTATCTAGATCTAAAAATTTATTAGACGCCAATGCCACAAAAAAATAAAAAACTTCTATCTATATTTTTTTCTTTGTTGAATTTTGGCGGGAATTTTATTCGTGTGCAAAATGGATAAAATGGGTGTATTGAGCGGTTATTAAATATTCTGTGTGTAAAATTCCATTGCATTAATTATATACATATATATAGAATTCAGGCGGCCAACAACCGCTACATAAGAAAACATTAAAAAAAAATAAGGAATAGTAAAAATAGATCAACGTTAGTCTATTCGTTATTTTGTTGAGGACATTGCAGTTAATTTTATCCCATAGCTTCACATTCAAAAAGGTGACCGCGCGTTGGGTTCCGCAAATGTTAACAGACACACAAAAGAAAGTAAGAGTTGACATTTCAAAGCAAAATTTGACAATTATTGATGAAGACCTTTTCGAGTACTTCCTTGACTGTTGACGACAAGCGGGTTGACCATTTCGATCCGGAGACAAAAAGCCAAAGTAAGGTCGGGAAAAGTAGTGTGTGAACAGCTGTGTTACAGTTTATGTTGCATTCTCCATGTTCTCTGGACCTTGCTCTTAGTTATTTTCACCTTCACGAGGTGACCGACAAGTGGGGTGGTATGCCGACCGAAATTGTTCCGATAGTCGTCTCTGCAAACGGGTTAATCCCAGTAAGCCTCTCAGTATATCTGAGGCGGCTGGGACTCCGTGACGGATCGCACCGAGCTCAAATGCAGGAGGCGGTGCCTTTTGATACCGCTCGCATCGCCCGTCGATTTCTTTCCCTTTCCCCTAACCCTCGGCCGTCTGGTCTCCTTCCGTCCGAGGGCTTCAGTTTTCTTATATATGTATGCATATTTATGTATACCGTATGTATTCGATGAAGTTATTGCTGTTAGCCGTTTTGGCTTTTACAGCTTCATAGGTTTGCGCCTGCGTCCTTGAGGCCGCGGGCGTTTAATTTTATGTATACCACCCAACCAGACGACTATATATATATGTAAATAGCCCCCCCCCCCCCCATAAGAATTAATACATAATATTATGTTTCTTCGAAATAGTGACTTTTCACGTTAAAAAATTGGACAAATTGGAGAGCGCAGGCACTAAAACCTGGTTCTGGTTCTTATCGCCGGCTGTTGTGTTTTAGGTCTGACATATTTAAAAAGACAACGCCACAATTCAATCCTCTTACACGACTAAAGTCACAGACACAGCTAGTTGTACAAACAATTCTACAGAAGAGGCATGTTGTTTAAATAACATTTTCAACGCCACGTTTCAATAGTGTGATTTTATATTTTTATAGAATTTACAACTTTACGCAAACGAAATCCTAACGATTGTACAGAATAAAAGTTATTCGCTAAGTAATACTTTAAGGATGTAATCTACTGTATATCGAATTTCGAAAAAGTTCAATTGCCGATACTAAGCTTCACATAAGGCTTTTTCAGGAACTTTTTACTGTTCTACATTTGTTGTTTTACAAAGTACGTACAGCAATAGGATCGTGTTCAATGAGGCGTTCTAGTTGAAATAAATAGAGCTCTTACAAAGTTATTTATCTTGTTGCGAACTAGACCTTTGAAATTAATACTTTGTGCTGTAAGAAATTATGCAGATTTAAATACGAATTAATATTATTACATTTCAGAAACAAATTCTGTTTTATATTATCAAATGCTCGTCAAATTAAACCGTTACGTAACATTTGTATGTTAAAGATTCTTTACCCAGAACTACTAAGTTTTTTTTTATTAGTTTACTTCATAAATCTGTATATAACATAGATAACTTTTGGAGTATAATATTGGAGGTCGGTGATTAGTGCTTTATAACCAAAGACTTATACAATATATTAAAGAAGTTGAAGCGACTAATTTCTATAATACAAAAATATTTATTATAGAGAAGAGCTTAGGCTGGAATAAATAAATCAAAATTTGGGCATGTTGACCGAGTATCGTGACTGACGCCATTGTGTTTCCTGAATATTGCATTAGTGCTATTGTATGGATTAATAATCGTTTGTTTCCTTTATGTACATTTGTCTCCTATCCATTCATTACTATTAAATATTCACAACTTTTGTTATATTTTTACTGCGTGAAGTAAAGTCAGGATAACGGCTGTGTATGCCTCGTATCTCCTGAATAGCTTCACGGGTTGTTATTAATAGGTAGGTCGACACTTCACAAGATCGAGCGTATAGTATTAGTCATCGTGATGACCTGTATAGTATTGTCGTGTTTTAAGTAATAGTAGCGGAGTACTAGGTGGGCTGGGGCTTTCAAGCTCTCGTGTTCCTGACCAGCATGGCCTCCAAGTGGCGGACTCAGAGGGTCAGTTGCCCACGTGGGATGGTTTGGCCGATTAAGAAGGTTCCGAGAGGCAGAATGAGAAAAGGAGTTCTCTCCCGTGGAGAAGTGAATGTATGCAAAAGCGTTGGAGGACGAGGCCCTGCCGATATGCGGCGAATGGCCCATCCTCACCCCGACGAAGACAGGTATGGGTAAGGTACTTACTCAGGTAAAAAAACATACCACGGCACCATTCATTAATTCTCCGGTTATTATCACTCATTATACTAAAATATTAAGAATCAGCCGCCATTTTAGGCAGAAATGATGTAGCGGCGCGATGAAGCTCAGTAAATTCCCATACTACTGATATTAGATAATAGATTTCTTGTCACATTCTCGGCTTCGAAAAATACCTATGTGATGAAAATTTAACATAGTTATGATAACTAAAAAACTACCTACCTAAATCTATGTATTTAAGTTACTACCCCTACTTAGATGGCTTATACAGGTTGGATGCGATCTTGTTCACATTTAATGAAACATTATTAGCCATTAATATTTGGAAAGATTGGAGATTTGTTTAACGAATAAATTAAAAAAAAAGATTATTCCAGGTAACTTAAATAGCCTAATAAATCAAATAAAATGCAAGCGCCATTCGTTTATGAGAAATAATTTACTGACATGGCAAGAGCGGCGACCTCATAGAAATTCATTGGTGCGTTGGTGACTTCAAACGCGGACATTCGCTAATTCGCTCTTTGACCTGGGTGTCTTTAACCTAGTTAACTATTGGCGTTACCTAATTGTAAAGTAATATATAGTATATAGTGAGTCAAGGTAACAATAACTGAAAAAAAACTGTCATATGACTCAACTACTGTACTTACATAATATATATTAACCTAGTAAACTATTGTCAACTATTAGCGTTACCTAATAACTTTACTATAGTGAGTCAAGGTAACAAAAAGTGACAAATCATATGACTGTACTTACATAATATATATTAATATAGTCTATGATCTAGAAATGTTCTGTAAAATATGAGGTCAAATTTAATGTCGTAACGGCGCTTCCAAAATATAAAATCCCTGAAGGGTTGTTTTCCACCAACTTTATACTGACAACTAAATCAGATATATACTTGAAATTGGATATGTGTAATTCTGAACACTTTTTGGTGGATGACAAAAATGCGAACAAATATTTTTCGATTCGCTATTTTTTTGGTATATTTTTTATCTTTATGTATGTAAACAATTTTTTGTTTCTAATCTAACTTGATTATGTTATTCAACTCTGTGGTTAAAAAACTAAGTACATAAGTTACTTTAAATATTTAAGATTTTTTTTATAACAAGTAAGCAATTATACAAAACGTCATAATAAACGTTCCATCTCCATATCTCGACAAGTAAATAAGATAGAAACTTGGCACTCAATATGCTTATTTCTGAAACTATTCAGTTAATGACTAAAATTGAAAAAGTCGTCTTAAAATTAATCAGTTACTTCTATAATCTAAATATACTATGAGTTACTGGTAATAATAATCATAAAGTTCTAAATATGTTAAATTTCATTTCTGAACACTGCAAATTCACTAACAATTTTACAATATTTATAAGCTATCATAAATATGCATCCTTCATCTGCACTGAAGGTTTCAGCGGTAGCGTAATCCATCAATATCGAAAATTGAATTCGCATCTAGCCACGTTCACAAATGGATACAATACCTGTTTTCGTATAGAGAACCTATTTTGAAGTAAACACAATAAAAGTGTGGGTGTAAAGGGGAATGCATCATCTCTTTGTCCAAATGCCAACCTCAGCTGCAAGCGGTGGACCATGCTAACAAACAAACGAAGCTCTGGCGACCCAATAATGGCGGAATAGCTTACTTTAGTCCACTACTGAACAAAAGTGTCTGAAAACACCAGCAAAAACATATCTTTCTTAGCAGATTAGCCCTTACCACACGGGGTAGAGCGCAGTGCCGGTACTTTAGCACTACAGATGCTGCTTCAGAACACTAGCAAGTATGGATGAATATTCTGCCATACTACTACGGACACCAGGGCCTCGTTTGTTTACTAACAGGGTGCACCAAGTGCAGGTGAGGTTGGCATTTGGAAAAGGTATATACAGCACACGACAATGACAGCATGATGATGAAAAAAAAATAAAATAAAAATATATTATACAACTGATTCGGCTTTTTTAGATAGTATTCATTGTGTTCTCTTCGAACTCTAGCTGTTAGGATTAATTTAATTTATTTTTTTTCGATTCTTGTACTTAGTGCTATGTATTATTCTTCAGTTATATCCTTAAGCCAGGTTATTTAGAGATAACAAGCGCCATCTTTATGTTAAGAATACTAAAACCTCGAAACGAAAATCGTATAGCCTACAGGCCGGTGTATGTTGTAATAGCTGATTCATTAGAAACTATGTGACTGTAATTTGAAATTGTACTTAGTAATACGGCGTATAAACCCCACAAAATAAGTATGGCTACATTTTATGTAAGAATTAAAGAGAGAATTTCTCGTTGATACTTCATGTTGAGTTTTCAATAAATATTTATTAAAACTAGCATAAAATCAGATGTCTGGTATTAACTTAAAATATTATAATAATATTTTAAATTTATGAATTTTTTTATTAGAATCTGATGTTAAGTGTACGTCGCCCACGTACGTCTGAAACGCCATAAGAGCAGCAGATACGTTCCCGGCCTGTAAGGATATTTGGGGGATGGGAGAAAGGATCGATAGGCGGAACACCAGAGTGGCCGCAGGTGCGTAGCCGGCCTTTAAGAGTATTTGGAAGATGGGAGGGAGGTCGCGGACAGGGATGGGGAAGGGGAGTGGGCCTCCGGTTACCTCACTCATCGAACGAAACGCTGAAGCATAAGATGCCTCTACATCACGCCGATATTCTGCGTGACTGTGGTACTACCCCGGTCAAGCCAGCCCATTCGAGCTGCAGCCGAAAAGCCATCGCTTGGCTCTACCACATCAAGCCACCACTTAATAAGTAGTTTCTTAACATTGGACTCAACGAAGAATTCTTAATTTAATGATGAGGATAACGTGAATAAAAACATACATATGACAAAAAGGTTTACAGGAGGAGATTTCCCGTCCCCCTCTACGTTGGAAGCGGTACACACGTATCTCCCCGCTTGTTCCCTCGACACGCCTTGTAAAGCCAAATTGGCTGAGCCTGCTATAACGCCGGCGCGCTGATTGTGCGTCATTACTTGACCCTGGAAACGAAAGATTATTTTTAATGGTCCCTTTTTAATGAGTCTGTGCAAAGCCCTCTCTTTTTAAAGTCGATTTGTAATGGAAAAATCTTGGTTTTCCTACATTATCTTGAGTAATAAAATTTTCCCGAAATCTGAAAAGGTTATGACTTAATCTGTCTAAAAACCATAAGAGAAACCGTGCTTTAAAAAAAACGTGGTATCGATATTGCTAGAGCGCAAAATCAAATAAATGTTCAATCAAAGATAATGTATACATACACCTTTACTTCAAAAATAAATAGTGAAAATGTTACGTGGATATTTATCGTATCTAAAATTAATTGTGGTACAAAACATAATGTGATGTTAGACAACTATAAACTTTAGAACGTAAGTCGACAAAGTTTATATGTTCTACATGCATGAAACTCACGTTTAAGCTATTGTACTCACGTTATGTTCCCAAACTACTTTGTAAGCTGGAGGATTGGCGCGTACAATACATTCGAAGTATACGTCGTCACCTTCTTCGATGTCGTTGGGATTCAGCTTCGCTCCCAATTGCAAAACAACTATTGGCATATCTGATCCAAAAGATAAATGAACTTAAGTGAACACAAAACACAAAATAAAAATGTAAAAAATTAAAATAAGTTAACAAAATCGTGCTTGTTAATTTGTAAGTTACGTATTACCATTCAAGTTATTCATTTTCATCGTCTTATTGACTCATTAATTCCACTTTTAGCTTAGAAGTATTAAGTATTGATCTTCACCCCTTACTTCAACGAGAGGACCGTCAAGGGCCAAAAGTGCTTCGGACAGTAGGGGTTAGTTGCAGCGTAGGTACCTTACCTTAGTGGATAATCTTCTTAATGTAAAAAACATTAAAATTTATATTTTTACAGAATATAACACGAAAGCACTAAGCACTGAGTAATTGTACTTGAAAAGAAAACTTGTATTTCGTTTGTGTGAAAAAAGAAAAAATCTTACAATGCAAGTTGAGTGACATGGTGGTCTCAATAGTCGTGTGTTCCAGTTTTGCATGAGATGCTCGACAGGTAAGTACATGCCCGTCGTGTTCCATTCGTGGAGTCCATCGTAAAAATGATATTGTTTCGTTAAAATCGTCGGAGTTCTACAAGAAAGGGGAATCTTTTAGAATTCGAAATATTACGAGTCGTTGATGTTCATATATTTTTTTAATAGTATCAATTTCAGTGACACATGCACTTAAATACCATGCTAGTGAATTTTATAATCGGTTACAAGTGACTTGAGATATTAATAGCTATTTAAATATTAAATCGATCCTTGAAACCATACCATCTTTCTTTATTACTAGATCAATATAGAACAGTGTAAGCCTAGTGGTCAGTTCGCTCACTTTAACTTCATAGTACGCGAGTGACCACGGGTCAATCCCTGTTTCACAGCGAATGAGCATACCAGAAAATTGACAACAGCTTTAATCAGTGATATGTATTATCTACTATTACTTAAGAAACAGCATTGCTAATATTCCTTAAAAAAAAAGAAAGCTAATCTAGACTACTAGAAGTAAATGTTGATTATGTCTAATAGTTAGTATAATATTTAACGAATGTGATATATTTATGCTTACTTTTTGTGGCTCATTGACAGTTATCTGTTTATCTTCCAGCCACCACGTAATGATGGCAAGTGGTCTAGCGCCGACTGCTCTGCAAGCGAGCTGTGCCTCCTGGCCTACCGACAGAGGTTGTTCCCTCGCAAGAATCTCTACTAGAAGCGGACGCACTGTATAATAAAAAAAAAACATAATTCTAATATTATTTGCCATAGTTTAATAACATCTTACATGTTTATGTATCTATGAAATTGATTCACTTCTTTACATCGTCGAATATAGTAACTTAGTTATCTAAAGATTTACAAACACTCTTTATGTTAATAGTTTCAATCGATAGGTAGCTAGCGAATGGTTCGAAGATTTACGTTTTCATGTAGATTTATAAAATTTAAAGAATTTTTAGAAACAATTCAGCGGCCATTCAGCGGAACTAATAAATTTTTTCCTCTTTTAATATATTAATGTTGACGATGGCGTGAATTAGTGCGAGCAAACCTGACTATTATCCCACGGATCCTGGATTCGAAATCCAATATTCGTGTAAATCATTCCATGTAATAACCATCTAACTCTTCCGCCGGTGACATAAGCGTTACATGGTATATGATAAAGAAAGGAAGATAGGACACTATTATATACTGCACAATAAAAAAATGCCAATAGTATTCCAAAGTTATCGCCTTGGTGAACATCGCCAGGATGACGTAACCAGATCGCGATAGACTAGTATAAATAAGTAACGATTTCATTAAATATTAAGTGAATTTTAATGAAGCTTCAAAAGCATTTTAAATTAACTTTATCGTAGTAATAATTAATCTTTAGTAAACTTAATGAAATGAACAAAAACAAACCATTAAGCCAGAGACAGCAGTCGTTTTAACGATAGTGCTATAAAATTACTTAACTCGAAAATTAACTAACGTCACGTTCATAAATTAAAGCTCTATAAATTTTGTTTAAAAATAAAAAGCTAATTTTTTTCCATTAGCAGCACAAATTGAAAAGTATAATGATAAAATGCGCCCGTCGTCCGTAAAACTTTAGGAAAGTTAAACTACAGTGTCGGGCGTAGCGTGCATTAGCAAGCGAATAAAATTACGTATTATATATTATGTTATTATGATAACGCAGAACAATTTCCTGTATTTCTGGCAAAGCGACGGTGTTACGTCAGGACAATGAAGCGCGCAAATAAAAACTAATGATTACGTTCTGGCGTGTCGGTGAAAAAGGACACAAAGGAATTCCGTAATCCGACGTCATATCTGAGATAATCTGCGGCGCGGACAAGCATGCCGTTTGATCTAGGTTAATCGCTGGGATTTTCCTGGATTTCATTCTGCAGTAATAGGAATAAGCAGTTGTTGCATAGGCGTTTCTAGCAACAGCAAAATAAATAACTAATTATAATTCAAATTCAACTATCACCAAAATTGGTATGATCTCATCAGGTACATACAGTTTAATTATAATTTAATAAACACTGAGATTTTTGTCACTAGATTTTATTCTAAACGATAAAAGTTAATACGTTTTTAATGTTACGACACAAAACTAGTTCGTACGCTTTTAAATCGCAAACATGAAAAACAATGCTTCGAGAACGATTGGAAAAACTTTTCATAAAAAAATAATAATAAACGTATCTGTATTTTTGAAAGATTCGAACAAAGACACGTCAAACTTTCGTCAAACATTTGTCACTCTTAAGTTATCATTGGAAGATAGACGGCAGCGGGTGAAGACGCAATTTGAACGACCTTTCACCTTCACCCTTGCCTTCGCTGAGCGACTTCTCTCATGAATTATTGTTCCGTAAATTAGTCAACATTCTCATTAGTCATGTATTTTAATTTAAACAGTTCATAAATTATGTGAGATTATGCATTTAATATCAAATCCCTTGTCTGTACGTAAACGTGTTAATTCGGTTAATGTGTCTGAGATTAAAAACGACATGTAATTCTTTTTAAGAAGAGATTGTAAGTACGAGACTAAAAAGTATACATAAGATACTTGAAAAAATACTCACAATAAAGCTGTATTTGTACATTTGTTCTTAAAGGAGGTACAAGCGCTGTGTTGTCTGCAGTGCACGTATACACGGCTTCATAATACTCTCGCTTTAATTTCGGTATCTTCAGTTCAAGTAAGCTGAGACGCGACCCGTCCTCTGCCGGAGCTAATGTTGCAATTACTTTATCGTCTCTCCACCAGCGAAGACGTGGCATTGGTTTACCTGTGGATATAATTAAATTTGTTACTTAGGGTTGCACTTAAACTTAAGTTAGTCTAGTCGTTTGTTTTTATGTAATCAATAAACGATAAATTCCAAAAAATTGGTTCCTACAATATCAAGGCATAATTTTTTCTATAATAAACTCTTAAAATATTTGTAAATTTGATCACATTGTCGGCGTTATCATCTTATAAGGCGGTAGTCCTTTGTTAAATAAACGAGGACGATGTCCAACAAAGGATTGCCGCAAAATTATGATGACGCTAATAAAGTTGTTGTAACGAAGTAAGTACGATAAGGAAACATCAATACCAGAAATAACGACGTGTCTACTACTTTTACCTCCACTTACAACACAGGTGAGTTTCAGACTGGTGTCTTCGATGTACGGCCCCGCTACGCCCAATATTTCTTTATCTCGCTCGTCGAATATTTTCGGTTTTTCAGGAAGTTCTGTAGAAACAAAACTCTTGTTGTGTAACATGGAAATTAAAAACAATAGTGAGTGTATTCTGTATGGTATATTCGGCGTGGCAGCGGCATAAGAACCTGCCACCATTTTTTTCTCTCCGAGCAGAGAGAAGTGGGTTTTCAAAAGCCTGTTTGGCTACGCTGAGGCATGCGTGAACCACTATACAGGAGATGTGAATGATAGGTGTGTGTGTTTATTATTACCATCAGTAAAGTTCATTAATTAAACTAACTGTCACATACAAATTAACAGTTAATTTTATTATAATAGTGTAAAAAACCAAAAATCATCGGCACACAAAGCACGGTCAATCACCGAATTTTTCCTAAATAAGACAGTTCAACGATCTCTCAAATCACAATTGTCCTATTTATTTGCCATAGTTACTAGAAAACTATCATAGATGGTCAACTTACAAATCGCAAGTTAGTTATAATTTTTTCTCACTATAAAATATGTATCGATCTCATGACAAAGGTGTTCTTCGAAAAAATTTACTTATGGCAAGTGTGTGATAGAAACAAGCCTCTGAATATAACTAAAGAAAGAGAGAGCGAGATCTCAAGATAATGCGCCCAATATAAAACCTACAACTCAATATAAATCTCATTCAAATAATAACGAATCTTACTTGATTGGAACACTAATGATTTGCAATGGGTTTGTGTGAAAATTATTTCACATAAAATAGCCAGTTCTATCTAAATACAAGCACCAGCTGTTTCCTAGCTATGGACTGCTGTCGGCTAATGATAATGTATGGGATTGTTTCTAAATTACTTGTCTATATTACTATAATTCAACTTCTGCTTATTCCAATGTAATAAAAATATTTACTTGAAATAAGTCTTAATATTGAGAAAAAACAAATTAAAAAAATACACTCAATTATTTGTTTAAATTTCCTGTGTTTATTAGAGTTCTTTAGCTAAAATAACTATGTAAATAAATAAGTCAGGTGAAAGAAACTCAAAATGAGGACACAATAACTTTGGATAAACCTACATTAAAGTTATTGCCTCGGACCGTATACCACTAAAATAAAAAAGCTTCCAGAGAAAATCCGTACCTAACTTTATAGGACCCGAAGCAATCTTATCATTCTTTTAGTAATTCTTATTCTGAATCATCACTTACTGTTTAAAATTGCTTTTGTGCGATTTATAACCGAAGGAATTTTTTAATACGGACAACTATTTATAGTTTAGACCCTCAATTATGACGTAATTTATCATCAAATAGGGTATAAATTCACCGACAAATCAACAGCCGTTAATACTTGTTTGTGTATGGTAAAACGGTTGATTAAATAATAACTAATGGTTTTTTAATTTGTCGTTGAAGTCCTGTCCAGCTCAGCATGTGTTATATATTATTATATTTAAACCATATAAGGACATCCAGCCTTGTCTGTCCTAGTGCTACAACATTCAGTTTAAATAAAAAAATAATGCATGAAATTTAGTACACAAATTGTTTGCCTTCCCCAATAAAAAAATCGCGTCAAATTACTTTTTAAACTTTATTAAAATTTAGACACAAAGGTATTTTTTTACAACGCAATTTTTTTTAACTTTTTTTTCACTCGTTTTTATATTATAACGTTTTTACCCGTAGCCGTTAACAGTGTGTCCTGTTCACGTGGTTTTAAAGTTTATAATAGAATTTTTAAGCCACATAAGTTTTGAATCGAAGCCGTTGTGCCTAAACCTTGTTTTCATACATCTTAGTGTGCCATATGGGAAACTTGCGATAAACATATTTTAATAATATTACCTATACATTGTAATATTATGCGATTAACACTTTAAAATTATGAAGGCATAACTGAACTGCGACTATCGACTTGACTAAAGAGTTTTACGCTGGTGGATGATGCAACTTACGTTTTTTATTTACAAAAAAATAATGTGATTATGATTCTCTATGCCCGGTCTTATATGTCCACTAGGAGACAGCTAAAATAGTGCTAAAACGGAAAAAATAATTGGCAAACGAGTACATTACCAAATTGTAGGAAAGTGATCAAATAATTGAAGAATAAATTATTTATTCAGGACCGTTTTAAAACCCGTATCGTCGAATACGTACTCTAATCAGTTTAATGGTTTCCGGAAAATTAACCGTTCGACTGTCTGATAAGTCAGATAATTTCTTCCTTATTTACCATTTTCATCACTTAAGGCCAATATGGGGTGTGAGGGTGAATATAATAACCTTTTCTCCAGCACGAGGCGCACTCTGCTGATTAAGGTATGGTCTCTGGCCACCGACTGATGGAGGAAAATACATCCGAATATACCGAACCCAAATAGCAGAAGAAATAATGAAGAACTGCATCATTGGAGCGTGGGTACCCCCACTGCGTTCACCAACCCGCACGTTATGGTAAGTACGTGCAAATTTTCTCCTTTCCCAATCTACATTCGTAACTTATATCATTTAGGGTAATGAATGCAGAATCTAGTAACAAAAATCGAAAACTAAATAAATACATTCATACTTAATATAATATAATTATTACTGCAAGAAATATTACAATTATTTTAAATAACAAATATTTTCTTTACGTTGATGTTACGAATATGTAGCGTTTCAGAATACATTTCGATATTATGAAAGCATATAAAAAGTATTAAAGAAAGGCAAATATTAATTTGGCTTTTTGCCAAAATGGAGTTTTCCAAAGCAGTAATTTTTATTTTAGGGTTCTCTTTTGTTTTTTTTTCATGTCGTTACCTACAATAAGGCTATTTTTTAATCCATATTTTATTTAAATTATAAATTTTAGAACCGACACTTATGTAGCTCGACACAAGGATAAAGGAGTCGAATAAAGGAAATTTGATATGAATACAGATACAAAAAAGGAGAAAAATCTCATCACATTCGATAGGAAATGTATTATCCTCAAATATTATTATTAAATAATTTAGAAGATATATCAGACGTAAAATACCCAAGCGGGGTGTCAAGGTAAATCGTTCAAGGTGCGACGAGTGTGGCACTCCTGTCGCAAATCCACGAAACACGGGTGGAAATTCCGACATTCTCTTTTTTGGGAGCTTAAAATTATTGCTAATACATTTATTAATAAAAATGAGTCTTGGGTACCAGCCGATACGAATTTTCTTACAGAACACAAATTCTTAGTTTTCAGGTCTGGTTGTGTTGTAATAAGTCCCGTGAAACTGACTCTGCATTTGACCCTTCTACCTAATTACGTTACATCGTATATGGAATGAAAAAGACAAGCGAGTGCCTCTGTGTTTGCGCGTCCACTAACGGGACTGTAACATCTCCTGCGCAGTTCAAAACTGCCGATAGTATTCGTAAGTTGTCGCATTGGTCCAGATCGGCCAGGAGGACATCGTTACAATCAAATATATAATATATTGTCTATGTCTATCTTCTGTAATGTTTGTGAAGAAAACCAAACTGCGAAAATTAGAAATAACATTTAATAAACCTGAAACTGAAAACCTTGACGTATCCATGGAACGTTTTAGACATTTTTTTTTTAATAAAACACTACAAAAAGATGCATTAATTTGCTCGAATCTTACTGATGACTTAATGTAACTCGATTTATTATAAGTTTTCATATTTAACTTTAATATGTTTGTTATTAATGTATTAACTACAAGAAAACAAAAAATATAAGAAGAATAAATCTATATGTTTGTTATTATTTTATACATTGAAGACGATCGTCACCATCGTGTTATTAATTAGTTAGAAAAAATTTGTGCCTTCATTAAGAAAATCTTATATAGATCAAGTTTTCTTTTATATTTTTATGTAAAATCATCGAGACCATCGTATGATATTATTTTAAAACAAAAAAAAAAACATACAACCACACAACGATGCAGCTCTTCTAAATCATCAATCTCACAAAGTGCTTTCAGGGGATTCATCTTTATGGCTTAACTCACTTCACCCATTTTATATTCCATTTCATTTACATTTTTCACGTACCGATTTATGAACGCATTAAAATTTAAAGCCTCATTGTAGATACATGCTAAATTTAACTGGTTATACAAATGTACTACAAATACCTATAGCATTGCATTAATTTACGGGGTTAAAACTTAGGTTGTTAGAATTACGATTAATATATAACATACCGAACTAATTTATTTAGTAGCTGTGCCCCGTGTTTTAATTTACACAAGACGAGTCCATCATTAATATGGTTACTGCACCGCTCTTATGAGTCGTAGCGTGATGTTATATAGCCTATAATCTTCCTCAATAAATGGACTATCTAACGAAAAATAACTATTCAAATCGGACTAGTAATTCCTGACATTAACGCGTTCTTTAATACATACTCTTCAATTTTATATAACAGTAGCTATTGTACCGTGCTTTGCCCGTGTTTAAAAAATATTATATAATAAATTAATTTTAATAACTAAATATTTTTTTTATAAAATTAAGAAATATATCTAAAAAAATAAACAACCAAAATAGGGCCTGCAAATTTTCTTCTTCTTTGTATATATTAAGTATACATATAGATTTTGTTTACGCCTCAATTCAGCAACGGCAGATTAAGGAACAGGGCCCTCATTTTAAGTTCATATAAAGCGGGTTTGAATCTAGGTGCAGGTTGGAAATTGCAATTTATCACATGCCCGGCTGTCGAAGATCACTTCATGACTAAACCTGCATATTTGAGAAACATATTTCGAGGTAATATGAAGTCTGTCAACCTAGACTGGAGCATCGTGGCGGCTTTACTCAGCTATGGAACATTAACGGGCTGCTACATTGCCTTGTTACAATTTAAAGTTGAATACATACATTCGAATCAACTATTTTATCATACACCGTAAATAAAAATATACTTAAAATAGATATTATATTTTACAGTTTAAGGTAATGAATTTACTTTACCATTCTATCTTTTTATAATATCATGGTAAACATCGCCTTTATCATAAAAAGAGATTGCTTCGCGGACACGTTGAGTCTCCAAACCCGCACTCCTCCAGAGCATGCAAATGGTGAGAGAAGCTCAATACTTCATCATCATCATCATCATTTCAGCCTATCAGAAGTCCACTGCTGAACATAGGCCTAGCTCTTTACTTGCTTAAATTTAATGTCTTATCCATACTATATTCATCTTGTCTGTGTCCTCATATACCGCTGTCACAAATAAATACATACGTTGATGTTATATTTTGCGTTTATCACTTCTCATTCACACGAATTACCACATTTTAATATTTTTTTTTATGAAAGGCTGTTGCCGGTCGTCCGACAATCGGACGATTTATTGATATTTATTCAACGGATAATTGAATGATGCCTTGAAAGCACTTTAGAAAAGGGATATAAATCAATTCTGGTAGGAAATTTGGAAGTAAAGGAAAGTTATTTCTATCGAAAGTTTGTTATTGTCAAATTTGCGGAATCTCAAAAGAAAAATCACCAAAAAATACCTCGTTTCTGGTGGTTACTACTCTATGGATTTATACGTGTTAATAATTACTTCTGAAACGTACTGTCTATGGTGTATCACCGAAATTTAGTGAAACTACTAATACCTTCAGAAATAAAATTAAAGTGTTTTTTTTTATTTTCTCCTTCTTCAAATACCAACCTTACCAACAAGCGGTGCATCCTGCCAACTGACACATGAGTCGCGACCGATCGATAGCAGAATATCGATCCGAATTTCCCGAACTTTTTAAGATTCGATCTCACAGATTAGTGGTGGAGAGCAGCATCACTAATGCGAGAGCACCGGCACTGGTCTCATCAAGCCTTGCGCAGCGTGGAGAGCACCGTGCTGGCCCTTTCTTGAATAGGTCTCTGCTGTAGTGGACCATAACAGACTGTTGTATTTTTGGATGTGGATTGGTGAGACAAACGCGCGAACAGTTCACCCGATGGTAACTGAAGCTTATGGGCACCTGGAAACAACTTCAGTCGGAGGTGGTGGTAGATGCGTGGTCACCATTGAGGAATTTTAGTAGTTGTCCCTTAAGATGGAATGCCTCTCACTCTCTAATTATACTGACCCAGTATACCATTCAAACCGGAACTCATAAGGGTTACTGACTGAAAAGTATGTAATAGTGTTGTAAAGAGCGAATAGGCTATACGTTATTTATCCATCAACGATATATTATAACGATTGCTCGCGAATGTGTCTATTGACCGAGAGAATAATAGCGCTGTAGTTGTGGCAACACTACTTTAGCATTATTATGAGTCGGATGCTGTTTTATTGCTACAATCTAATAAACTATCAAATAAGTATCATCGTGTGTTATGTAATGTCTTGAGTTGCGGCAATTAGTAAAACATTTTCTTGCATTCTATACATTTCAAGTTAAGTAGATATTTCTGTTCTCCTTGTTACCGTGGACAAGTCGTTGTAACGTTTGGAATACAAAAAAAGAAAATTAAAGTATTAATTGATAACTAAAAATAGATATCATCATTATCACCATCATTTCAGCCTATCAGAACTTAGGCCTCCCCCAAAGATTGCCACGAAGCTCGGTCCTGAGCCACCTGCATCCTTCGACTTCCCGCAACACTGAGCATGTCCATCTTGTGGGGGGTCGTCCTACACTGCGTTTGCCTGTACGTGGCTGCCACTCGAGAAACTTTTTTCCTAGCGGTTGTCAGTTCTGCGAGCTATGTGGCCGGCCCATTTCCACTTCAGCTTGCTGATCTTTACGGCTATGTCGGTTACCTTAGTTCTGCTGAATATATATAAAATGGATATGCATTGTAATATTTTTGTAATGTCTACAACGTATATAAATCATATTATTATTAGTGACAAAGCCGTTCGTTTAATTTTTTAATGCTTATTATTACTACATTGCTTTATTAATATACCGGTGAATGTAAGGAGTAATATTTCGACTGTTTCTCCAAACATCAAACTCACCTTACATGCATACGGTGCTTCCTGCTGATTAACGAACTAGTCTCTGGTGATCGACTTATGGTGGATAATCCACCTCAATAGACCTAACCAAAATACCACAAACTAGAGACAGTGAACAGCATCACGCGGGGGTATCGTGAATGCGATCACTAACCCACGTGGTGTGTAGAGGCCAAGGTTCCATGAACAGCATAACGGCTTTTCTGGTGCTTTCATGGAAATTTCATATGTCCATCAGTGAACTTGTACAGGTTGATAAAGATAAAAGAAAATAAGAACTTAATTAAAAGCAAGAAAACACCACATTTTGAAGAACGGGTAATCACTTTTAATTCATTTACTTCTATCAAAAACCTTGATACGATTATAGATCAAGGCTTTTCATATTAACAAGTTGTATCGAGTCGAGGCCATTTCCTGGTAATTATGAAAGACCAAAGTACCTAACACAATCTACATAATAACACTACCTTGGAAGATAAGAATTATGCGGCCTGACTTAACTATGCTTACCAATTACATGTAGCACGAACTTATAGTTTCGTGTAGGGGAAACTTTGAAGTCGACCCTGCACCGATAGAGGGCGCGGTCAGATGGCAGGACATCACGTATTCGTAACGCAGAATGCGGCGTAGCGTGCCATCTCGCTCGTCCAGCTAACGAATCGTCTGCCCAATGTGCTGTGGGTCCTTTTACGCGACCGTCATAGCTGTAAATAATATTTTTTGATTAGGAATGTTTATATTTCGTTTAAAAATATACATGAGGTAAGTTATTACATATGATTACGTAGTCAGGTTGCAGAAGTAATGAAGGATTCAAATTGTTATGAATATTGCTTTAAAAACATGTAAATAATAATTAAAATTTGTCAGGTATGTACTTTAATTTTTACATAAATTGTTAATACCTATTTAAGTGCTGTGTTTACTATCTGTTCGCCGGTGAACGAAACATCGTTAGGAAACTTGCAAGACTGAGAAATAATAAAAAAAAATGATTTCGATGACATGTGAAGCCCGCCAATCCGCACTGAAGCAGCGTGGTGGGCCCTTTCCGGCTCCAAAAGCCTCTCAGATATTTGAGAAGGAGGCTTTTGCCGACTTTTGACAGCTGTGGGCACTCACACACTACTTAAAGGTATACAAGTACTCAAATAATTTTTAACATTGCTGCCAAAATCTAACATAGGTTTTTGAAAAATACTATCAAAGTAGTAGCAAAGGTCAATATACATTTATTGGAAGGTTTACCCATTATCACCACACTGGGCCGTCTGGTTGGTGAGCGCAGTGCCGGTAGTGGTACTATTCCCGTCATTATTTTGAAATTCTGATTATGCTAATTGTGATGAATATTTTACCATAATTTGATCACCAAAGTCCCGTTTAGAAAGGTGCATGTGAGCAATGCATTTGGAGAATGAGATTATCTGTTCCCCCTTCATTGCAAAATTTGTTTCTTATTAACTTTCTGTACTTTAGATTTAAGGTCCATCATCACCCCGAGCGCGTATAATAATCATTCAGCAAAATAAAAAATATTTCTTAGGGAACACGTTTCAACGAGCTACGTTCGTTCGGCTCATGATTACTTGTTCGCTCTAGAAATTTCGAGCGCTCGTCGCCTAGTGGTTAGCACGGTTCTCTATAATATAAGTAGACCATACCATAAATTCGTTTTTGTGTTAATCCTATTGGTTTTTTGGAATACATAACGGACTTTGCTATTTTACAGTTCTATTTATTAACGGGAAAATATATTGCTTGTATGTATTTAAATATATTTATTGTCACAAACTATGGATTGCAGGAATGGAGTGAAAGGTCGCTTTTCTTTGAAGCCATCATTTATTTAACGACTTACAAAGGAAAGTCTCTTCGCCAATGCAGTGACCCTTCTGCGTGATCTTCCACTGGTCTTCCTGGCAGTAACCAGTCCTAACAACCGTAAACAGATTATAAAGAAGAGTACTCTTATAGGATTTTAAAAAAAATCGTGGCTTTTCGTAATTGTAAGGGTGTTTCCAAAGCTGGAACTAAGAAACTACCCATTCCGTTATGAACGTCTTGGAAGATTGCCAGAAGCATTTGTCTAAATTACACGTAATAAAAGCTTTGTTTTTTTTTGTATAACGCAAAATCAATACAAACGGAATCGAACTTATTCGACAACGGCTTCGACATTAACATACGAGAGGGAGAGAGGCGAGAGAAATGTTGTCAGATATGATGCAAAATATCATTACAGAACGGACATATAGCTAAGACAATAGACAATATTAGTGAATGTTTCAGTACGAAAACCATGAAATTACAGTTAGTATATGCCTACACAAATTAAGTATCCTAAATAAATATATCGCACCATAAAGTAATGAAGAGGCAATTTTAAAGTCCCTTTATTACAGCATCAGAAGCCGAAAATTAAATAATCGCTCGACAAAGTAACAGTAACGCAACAATTCGTGCCTTCTTGACGACGTTTTCCTCGCTCGAAACATAATTATCGTGAACCATTTATTTCCTTCAAAAGTTACCTTGGAAATTCGCGTGAAAGTACCTACCGCTATGCTTTGAAATGAAAACGTTTCGACTCATAAATATTTCATAACTAAGCGGACTTAAGGCGCCATCGTACCAAAGTTCGTTGTACAGTCAGTAACATAGCTGATTATAGTATCTACGGAAATTGTACAGCGATCGTTGGATACAGAAACTTATTTCTTTATACATATAATAAGTTTTACTCATATAAGAATGTTATTGTATATATATACATTTAAATTTTTAGTTAACACTTCTGTTGAACTTTCATTGATCACTTTTACTCTAATCTTGATATCATACTTGTTATATTGTATTTGGTTCATATTATATTTGCTTATTATTAGACTTACAATTATCTAATCTCTATGGAACATATTCAATGTGTATTTATTATTGTAGTCTCGGTTTGAAAAACTTACATTAAAAAATAAGTAAAAATTTATTTCAAAGTTTAAAAACAAATGATTTTCACTGAACATTTAACTTTTTCTTCCTTCCAACCTTATATAAACCTCAGGCCTGATCGTGTGTGGAATATTATTGTCTTATTTGGACAGACGCTGTCTATACTGGCAGCGTTTCAGTGGAGTGGCATTTCTAGAGGCTACTTAGAGATCCAGATCTTTTAATAATATTCCTAGCTCCGAACACAGGGGCAGGATAGATAAACCCTCGTTGTTTGACCGGATATATTTTGAAGAGTGTGCATAGGATTTACATGATTTCCCTACCTGCTTTAAGGGACATCTAGACTAGCTGTTTTGTTCCATAATTTTGATGTGAATATCTCTTACATTCAAATGAGAAGAAGAAATGAAAAAGCATAATTAGTAATTTTTAATGGGTACAGCAAAGGACTGGATAAACTCAATCGCGTCAGCGTCCGAAGTCGACGTGTGTGTCTTCAATAGAAAAGTAAATCTGTTACATGGCTAGTGCGCTACAAGATAGTTTGTCCCCTAGATAGGGGATTCGTCAATTCTTAACACCAGGTCGGATACCAGTCAAACACTGCCACATGGCAATATGAAAAAAAAAAGTAGAGCCCTCCGAATTTGTTATAAGCTTTTTTTTTAAATTGTAAACGTATTGCAATTTAAAATATCTTTCATGAAAAGCTTACTACTAGCTATCAAGTTGCTTCTTGACGATGAGGCAGGTAAAATTAAACATTTAATTTAGACATCTAAATCATCTTCGGCTATAGTTATTTTGTATCATTATTAAATTCCTTATCGGCCAAAAGCAGCAAATTTTATAAGAAATGGTTGTAAGGTTGAAATTCTGATCGAACCAATGGTAATTTTATCTTCATTTCACAGTGTGGTTCATTATTTATTTATGATTTAAATTATATTCTTACAGTGGCTGTTTATTTAATTTTATGAATTTGATAGAAATACTCCCCGGTAATTTAACTCAGAGAAGTATTGAAACTTCAAATACAAAAATGTTTAAATTTATAACAGATTGTAGCCATGTGCAAATAAGGTCTTGAGGTTTGATACATTTTAACACAATCTTACATACATTTTATATACTTATTTAATACCCTGTTACATTGTAAAAGAATTATGGTATTTCAGAGTTCAAAGCGATTGCTTTTAATACATGTTCAATATTACGTAAAGCGCGAGTGATCGGGGTTTAAATCCCGGTACTAAAATTCTTTGCTGTTTCAATACGTCAAGAATTAATAGAAATTTTAATGCTGAATTTACCCCATGTGCTCGGTAGTGTAGGCAAACACCACGAGGAAACCTGCACGTCTAAGAAATAATAAACGATATTATTTCTATGACATGTCAGTCCACCAACCCGAACAAGAGCAACGTGGCGCACCTTTCTCAACTCCAATAAACTCTCAAATTCAGAGAGGAGGCCTTTGTTCTTCAGAACGACATTTACAGTCTTATATTTTACAGTCATTTTAAGGAATGTATAACGATGATAAATTGAAATTGTGTCTTTTGTTCCACAACCTTTTAAAGAGTATATATAAGTTTAAAAAATTTACGACATATAGACATTTTGTTATATTTAGTTAGTATCGATGTTAGTTATTTGTAAACAATGTTCCTCTGCAAATAAAAACTAACTCACTTCTAGTGGGAACGGGAATTATTGTGTTTTTTAATACTTTATTTTCATTTTTCAACACCAATATGTGTGATAAATAAGCCCACGGTTAACTTGGTAAATATTCGTATAAATTAATAGGAAAATAATCAACGTAGCCAGACACTCTAGATCCATATGCTCCATATGGCTAGGTCATTCCTGTAATTGATAAAATTAAATCCAAGCATTGCACGACCTCATATAAAAACCGTGAGCTCATTTTAGACGGCTCGGTGGCGTAGTGGGTAAGCCTTTAGCTGCGGCGCTGTGGGTCGCGGGTTCGATTCCCGCACGGGACTAGTATTTGTATGGACTACAAATAATAGTTCCCGGTCTGGGTGTTTGTCCATGTGCAATTCATGTATGTGAACTGCCTCTGCGACACAGGAGAAATTCCTACAGCGGAAGGTAACGTTTTTTTCTAAAAGACATTCTGCGTAGAACGAACCCAAAAATTAATAATTGTAAAGCTGACGGCAGCCTGGTTACCTATGACGTCAGGTCGTCAATCTCCTCAGTCCCCCCGTGACGACGGATGCTGTAAAGCACCCGAAATGTCACGTCGGGACTTCATTTCTAATGTTGCCATTGTCACTTTTAATTAAACGCGATAAAATCCGTAAATAATAGTTTCATTTCAAATGCAATACTGACTGTATAACATTACGGCCAGTATTGCATATAAAATTAATAAATTTAAAACCATTTTTTTTAAATTATAAATTATGAAATCCTTCCAAAACATACATGCAAGAAAATAGGCTAGCTTTGCGTGAGGGTTGTTATATCTGAAGAAAATAAAAACTGATATGTATGCACAGTTGCTTGGTTACACTTAATCAGAAAGTGTAGCGATAACCACATAAAATAAACATTATGAATTTATGAATGAACGAATGTTGCCATATAATGAAAACTGTTAAAGAACTGAGTAATATGAAACTTTAGAAAAATCTTATTGAGAAATGGTCCTGTTTTTTATATTTATTACATAAATATAAAAAGTAAATCAAAAAGTATTTTATAAAACGAGTACCGGAGGCCGCAAGCACAAAAACAGATGAAGCTGCAAAAGCCAAAAAAAAAGGCTAACAGCAGTAACTTCAGCGAATGCATACTAATACATATTCATACACCAACATAGATAATTAATCATATAAGAAGACGCGTTTCAGATGACTCCAGATATAAGTTTGTACACTTTGATATGCATGGATTAGCTGAAAAGTTTACTTGCTTCATACAGTTTTTGTAGCAGCATGACTCTATCATATATAAAAATAATTTCGAATACTATTACGGACAGCATTTGACGAAAATGCTGCCTAAAACAATATGTTTAGCAAACATTTTTTTTCTCATAAATTTTGAACAAACCTTCACCCTTCTGCCGAAAGTAATATGGTATCGGTTTGGGCCGGTTATGCGATGCAGAAGCGCTTGAACGTTTTATAAAATATGCACATATTGTCCCTGACTGTTAGGATGATATCACGAGATAAACCCACGCCATGTCGTTTGAACGTGATTTGTCATGTACGTGACACAGAAAAAAGGATTCGTTCTCTTTTCCGATTCGATTTTTTTGATGCAATATTTAATATTAAATTTCAGACATTTGCTATGTCTGATCATATTCCATTCCATTGAAAATAAGTAGGTTTTTAAAATATTAAACTGGGTTAGGTCTAATACAACAACGAGATAACAAGTGAAAGCAAATGCATTGGTACAAATTACTTGGTGGAATTCATTTGTTATTTAATGAATTAAATATATAACTGAAATATTCTTTCATATATTTTTTAATTAAAAATGTTCACGCAAAAATTGGCAACAACTTTTTTATAACTTTATTACACTTACATAATTGCGACGTGTAAGGGTAAAATTCTATGCTTCTATTTCATAAACTTGAATAACAGTTTAAAATTAACATACCGAATACAAATCTAGATAATAATTTCTTGTATTTATGCGAACACTACACATTTGAAATTAAACTTTTATTTATGTATTTGATCGCGTTTAACTTTAGTACTTATGTTCCCGACTTTTCGATCTATGCACTTTCCGATGTGTGCACTTTCCGATGTGTGCACTTTCTGCGTAGATCTAACCAAACCTAATTATTAAAAGCTGAAGGAAACCCGTGGTAACTATGACATCACGTCGTCTAACACCTCTGCCGCCTCGTGACCACGGGTGCTGCAAAGCACTCGAAATGTCGAGAACATTGAACATAAAATTCAATGCTTTGAAATCCCTAAATAAAATTTATGTACATTTTGATATTGTATTCATTTTATAATAATAGATATTGTATGGGTTTTATTGTAAATTATAAATGACAACATGGCTGTAAATAAAACCCTAGTTCTGGCCGGTTCTATTCTGAGAAAGTCTTGTTTTCCAAACCGGTGTTGACGTTCATATGAGCTTTAAAGAAGCGTAAATTTAATACGAAAAGTTTTTTTTTAACTTTGTTATTAAAATACTTTATTACTTTGTTAAAATAATTTTAACCAAATATAGAAATTATATCGTCATAAAACAATATTTTTAAAAATACATGAATTCATACATTATTTTCTTAATACAAAAACAAAATTAAGTTTTATAAATAATAAGTATTTATTATTAACTCAACCATTAATTAATATTTCAACCGTTTCAAGAGTATAAAGTTATGTCACTTCAGCGTCAGCCAAGATTCAAATATTTACTCGAGTGGTACAGACATTAAAGTAGAATACATAAACAGCACTAATGAAATTGCGTTTACAAATGATGCTAATGGAATGTACTGCGGCTTTAATACTTTATTAAAGCAAATTTATAAATTGTTTATGTTCTTTCGTAGCTAGAAACTAAGAAATGATAATTAGAAAAACAACATATTTTTAATCATTGATTAAGGTTATTTTTGACTTGTGGACTGAAAACTACTCTCGAAATGAGTATTATAAGTTTTAATCTTGCCTTAATAATCTAATGAAAATTAAATTATAATTAACGGAAATATAACGAAATTTAAAATTAATCTTACATTTTAATTTTTCATTATGTACAAAGTAGGTACTTTTCATAAGTATTTTAATGAATCTTCCTTTATTTAGTGAGTACATAAAACGATTTCCACAATATTAAATGTGATATGTACTGTTTTATAACATATTACTGTTTTTATGAAGTAATAAAAATCATGTGTTTATTAACATCCGTTTAGCAATTATAATAAAAGAGCAGGATATCTCTCTATTACACAAGGCAAAGATACAATAAGGAAAGTGTCTGTCTACGATTTCTCTTCACATTGAATTTTCGCGATTATACCTTTCATTTTAAATTAGACTGTTGTGTATTTGAATTGTGAAATAAGTTAAATAATATAAAGAATTTGCGTATAAGGTTTAATTTGTGAAGCTCAAGTTAAAAAAAAATATTATTTTTTCGTCTATTTTTCACAAACAACTTGTATTGCTGTTTTAATAACGTATTTAATATAGTAGCTGAAAGTAAACAACTTCGTTAGGTAATGTTAATAAATTAGATTTAATATTCTAGCTAGATTTAATATTTCAGAGAAAACTTATTTTATAATAAATATTAATTACGATTCCTTTTCAATTGAGATATTGGACTCATAAATATTTTTGTAAATCGTCTCACATTTGTTTGTGCGCTCGTTTAAATTATTCAGCTACGAATTGTAATAAATATTAATGATCAATTGGTTCAAATAAGTAAGAAAGTAAAATCATACAAAACATGAAACGTAATATTAGGTTATGTATATTTATGATATATTTTATAATTTTCGGTCTACGTAGCATGTTAACAACTGACAAAATGAAATTGAATATTGTCTAAAAATAATTCATAATTTGAAGAAACAGCTTACCTGTAAATGGGTACGTCGTCTTTATACCAGACGACCAAGAGCAAAGCGTCTGGAGGTTGAGGCGAGCGGGTGTCGCATGGCAGTGTCGCATCGCCACCTGACACCGCTGACAAATTGACGGCGTCTAGGGAGTCTGCTCTAACGCTCCACGAACCCTGCCGGAGACCTGTTGAAGAAGTTACAAGTTTAGCAAAATATATTGTGGACTGGAAGATCTGTGGTAAATCAAACAAACTTTAATGTACTAATGATATTATAGCGGAATTCTTCGAGCTACCACTACTGTTTTTGCAACAGAACGGGCTAAGAACGAAGATATGAATGCGTTTGAAAATAAATTTTGTTATTTAATTCATACCACTACGTAAAATCATTAGCAACGGTGTCAAGAGTATTACTATATCAATAAGCTTCTGTGTGAGCTCACAGCTTTCCTGAAGATAAATAAATTATTTAATTAATCTCAGCAATAGCTACGTATACAAAATTACCTTGTCATGTGAAATACAGTAGAGGATTTAAATTTATAAATACGGATAAAAATTTATTTCTAAAACAATTAAGAAAATGAGTCGTCTATTAAATAGTAGAAATACGTGTGTCCAAGGGGACTAGGTAAACCGTGTGGTGAGGGCACACGCAAATCTCACACCTATTATTCTCTCGTGAATACCGTAAAAAGATCCTGATTCACACATCCAAAATTTATAGTTCTATGACGGGCGGCAGCCTCAAAGAAAAAATACGCATGTCATTAAATAAGAAAGATCAAGTCAGTAAGTAACCATCATTTTCTACAAAAGAGGATCGTATGCGAATAGCGAAATATCCATCGGGAATTTGACGAGTGCGTACCCGCGGGTGGGTTTTTTTGGTAAACAATTTTCGTAATGCTAATGATGGAATTTGCAAGACATTATGTCTTGCATAATTAAGTTAACGCCTATATCCAAAGTTACAACGGCTTTTTAAACTTCTATTCCTTTATATATTCTCCTTAATTCGGCAAGTTTTTTAAGTTACGTTTTTCGAATAATAAATCTAAATTGATAATTATGCAAAATTACTTGAAATAAAACATTTACACCTTATATTCAATAATTCTTCGAATCGCTCACGAACCTCGCGATTTTCGTAAGAAATTGTTCACAAAATTTGAATCGTTCCTTTGCAGTGAATACCAAGCGTGATCGTGACAAATGGCCCGATTAACAATCCGAGTCTCCGACGAAGGAGATGGCGCGAATAACGACCCAATATATCAAAGGATTTTTCCTAACGCTGAATAGTCTTTGAAGCAATTAGGTGTTTATTAAGTAATAGCTCACTAGAGTTCGATATTGTTAAACATGCGGGTTCTTGACATATTTTCAATTGTTATTCTTTGATTATAAATATTTTTCGATAAATACATAAGCGATTTTGTATCATTCATTGTTTTGTCATCCACAATACCAACATTTTGAAGATAAAAGAAGTTAATAAAATGTACTCATACCATAACAATGTAAATATGTTAATGTTAAAGATGCAGTATCACCCCTGAGGGCTACGAAGGAATGCCTCATATCCTGTAATTATACTGGCTCTCTATACGTTTTACATAGGAACACAACAATCATTGCACTGCTAACTTACATCAGACATGGTTAAGAAGGTGGGACCTATCCAAACGTCTCCTAGACAGAAAAACTCCAATTGCAAGCTTATTTGCCTAGCGTGGCAAATCCTTCCTCGTAGAGAAACTTATGTCTAACAGTTACTGATAGAAAAAGAATTGAGTACATATAAGTTATAGATGACAACTGACAACTGCAGGGGAAAAAGGTTCTCGAGTGGCAGCCACGTACAGGCAAACGCAGTGTAGGACGACCCCCCACAAGATGGAGTGACGACCTGCGCAGTGTTGCGGGAAGTCGATGGATGCAGGTGGCTCAGGACCGAGCTTCGTGACAATCTTTGGGGGAGGCTTATGTTCAGCAGTGGACTTCTGATAGGCTGAAATGATGATGATGATGAAGTAAAAGATAAAAATTCACCTGCCGGATGTCGGTCTTATCTCAGAGTGCGATATGCCATACTGTACAGCAGATTTGGTGAGCGCAATACCAGCAATTTATCACCAACGTAGCCTTCTAGTACTATTCTGTGGTATGCAGATGTATTTGACGTCATCGGCTGGAGAGCCACCAGATCTTCTTCTAGTGGAGCTGATGTTAAAGGTCAGAGTTTCTGTACTTTACACACAAGTATATAAATAATACATACATAAAGATCATAAGTGCTTTATATAACGCTCACCAACCCGTTTGCCCAGCGTGGTGAGTATGGACAAACCTTGAATATTATGTATAATCAGAGTGAAAATTAATATTCTTTTTTAAATCAATATAGTCATTGAAAGAAAGTGTTGAAGTTCTTTAATGAGCACTATCAATATATTGTACAGAACATAGCTTAAAGAATAAGCACTGATCTGTTTCTTAAAACCTAACGATTACAAACCCACGAATAGAAACGTACACTTAAATTTAAATAACACTGAGGTTCCTTTATTGTCAGAGACAAATGCCCTTGAAAAAAATCTGTACTACTCTGTTATATTTCTACATCCTAATCGATCACATTTTCTACTTATTAAACAAAAGACTCGACATCTGCTGTCGCAGTTGGCCAGAATATTACATTTCTTTTAATGTTCATCCTATATTTATGTATCAGTCCTTCTTATAACGGCATAGTAAGGCCAAGTGAGCATATATTTATGTCAGCACTTATGGTAAACAATAATAAACGTATGTTCTTACACGGTATCCTTATACTTCGTAAGAAAACAATTGAAAAGTACAATTTTTCGTAAAATTTTTCACAAGTCTCATAAAATAACTCTTTCTAAAACGCGGAACACAATTTTCTTGTGTTGGTGAAACGTACGAACAAGTTTTACGAGCAAACATTGGAAACAACTGTTCCCTACTGTACGTGACGCAGGATAGACAATTGTTTTAAGCTGACGATACTGGCGCTGCTGAAAAGACGTATTGCCTGAGCCATTTTAATTTTATTGAATATTCGGCACAAGAGTGTTTGTTTACTAGTTTTACTTGTCATTCTTGTACAATTTTACATCGGTTTGTTACTAGGCGATAAGTTTTTTTTTTATGGGAAAGGCGGCAAACGAGCAAGCGGTTCACCTGATGGTAAGTGATTACCGTCGTCCACATACACCTGCAACACCGTTGATGCTGCAGGTGCGTCCGGTCTTTAAGGATATTTGGGAGATGGTAGGGAAGAGGAGGGTAATAGGGAGGGGATGTGGGCCTCCGGTTACCTCACTCACCAAACGAAACGCAGAAGCATAAGATGCCTCTACTTCATGCCTGTACGGTGAATACCGTACTCGCAGAATTGCGAGGTAGTGGTATTAACCCGGTTGAGCCGGCCCATGCGAGCAGCAGCAAAAGCCGGCGCTTGGCTCTACTACATTTGAAAAGTTGTTGAGCGTACTGATGATTCTATGCCGTTCACTTAGTGCCGGCAACAAATGTGGTGGTAAATATTCATATGTCGCCAGGTACGAGTAAATATTTGCGCAATAACTATGTATTTTCGGCTTCGTTTTAAGATTGGTATACCACAGCTTTTTCAATTTTTCCTCCAACTATTCTTTCTTAAAAACGCTCTACCCAACGATATCCAGAATGCAGCAAGTACAAACGCATACAAAACATTACTTTGACAATACTCCTTGAAAAGCGTCAAGTATATTTAGTTATATCAATGTTTTTTACCTATTTATATTATACTTAGGATTATACTTAATTGAGATAACATTTATAAATCTAACATTTATTTTTTTATTTAAATTTACGACTGTATACATTGTCATGCCACGAGGTATGAAATCCGCTCCTCGTAATCTATAATTGAAGGTTTGTAACGAATAAATACTAGCACTGAAAGAAGGGGCTAACGTTATAAAACAATGTAAATTTTAGCTTATATCTAAAGTGTGTATAGTTTTGATCAAATAGAAAAATTTGCGATCTATTTCTTATAACAAGCACATACGGTACGTGACAGAAGGGGAACTCGGGGAATGTTTGCAAGGAGCACGTAACGCTTGAATTGTTACTGTGTAGATCGATGACGCAGGGGTGAACATTTGAAATTGCTATATTCCTTTGGAGAGCGTTCCCCGTATCATAAGTCATGAGCTTGTATCCCAATAAGGAAGCTTATTTTTAAATAATTACACACTAATTTAATAAAATTGTTAAGAAAAAGAAAATTGTGTACTTCTAAAATCCCAGAGTATATATTTACATTTTAATAAATGTATTTTTTTTTAAATCTTAAATTTTATTTACAGGCAGTTGGATGTCAACCCTTGCCACTCATTTTATTATTACTGAAGTGAGTTACAACTGGCAGGGAGTCTAAAGAAGTTCTTTTCATTAAAAATGACAATAAAAGCTAGGGGCCAGTATAATTCAGGGTAGAAACAATTGGACGCCGGGGGAACATAAAATGTCGCGGGAAAAGAGAAAATTGCAAAAATACAACGTAAGGACATTTTTTTACAATAGAAAACCTACAGGGAAAAGTGTTTAAGCAGCATTAAGTTCAACAAGTTAAATGACGATGGAGATTGAAAGACGTGGCATTCAAATGAATATTCTATGAATCGAACAACAATAAGTAAAAAAACACGGGACTCGTGGTTTATTTCGTGTAGGGAAATTGTTGTTTTCCACCTTTTAGAACACTTATCTTATTTCAAGAAAGCAATCTTGCAAAAGTACGAATATTATGAGACAAACTTAAGCAGGTTTTCATGGTAGTCAAGAAAATAGACATAACGAAATATGACGTTAAAGAAAAAGGATAGAGATGCCCCAGAGTTTTAATATACTGAAATAGTAGAATCAAGCAACACAAGAAGGTGAGGGGGTGAATTTTTATTATATGGATCTTGTAAATACATAAATGATTTTATTATCTTACAAACCTTCTCGACCATTTTTCAAAAACATATAATTGTTCAAACCCGTGACCCATGTATGGCTAGGCAGAGATTAAGGATTTCCATGTGGAACGACTGACCGTATTTAAACAGGCTTCCGTAGTGTTTTATTCGCATAGCCTGGACATGAATCCTCAAAAGCCTCGCCGGAGAAACGTTTCACAAAATTACAGAATAGCGGGAAACATATGAAACATATGATATATAACACACAACGGGACTGCATGATCCTGCGAAGTAGTTGTACGGCTTAGAAATCCATTTTGTACACATTTTTGTAAAATCAACAAAGCGGCTCTTATTTATAAGAAGGAAAGACATACCCCTGAGTTTTAATATCCTGAAATAGTAGAATCGAGCAACAAAAGAAGGTGAGTATATTTTGGTGGTGCGCTTTTTTATTCGGCGAAGTTCGTTCTATAGTTCTGGAAGGAAGTTCCGACTTCTGTAGTTTCACGGATGACAGTTACTGATAACGCGTAAGAAATTAAGCATTAGTCCTAATCAATTATGTCAAAGGGGGGTTAACGAGCAAATGGCTCACCTGATAGTAAGTGATTACTGTCGCCCACGTGAATCTGCAACACCAGAAGAGCTGCACGTGCCTTGCCGGTCTTTAAGGACATGTGGGGGATGAGGTGAAGTGAGGATTATACAATAACTGCCATTGCCCGAGGTCTATATTCAGAAGTTGATTATTAATAGGCTGACGACGACTAAGATGCATTTAACTTTGCCCATTCAAACATAATTATTCTCATAGCTCATTGTATGTAGAAATCTGACATTTTAATATTTTGAGTATAACAAAATATTTTCAAATTGTGCTAACAAATTAAATAATTAAAATATTTGAAAAAAAAAAACTATCACGAAGAGCGGTAAAGTTACTCAGGTAGAAAGTTGCATCAAAAAATCACGGCATCAACGAATTGTCACTTTTTTTTATTCTACTCTGGACAGAGCCACAATCACCCGGTCCAGTGAACGGGTTAATTAATGAAATCTATTAACTTTCCTCATCTCCCAACGGACTTAAATTGCTTGCAGATTTATGCTGAGTAATCTAACGCAACAGAAGTACGTTAATTTACGAAAGCGTATTTTGATTGAACAAGGTTCAATCGTATGTCTGTATGCACTAGTAAGTATTGTATGAGTATGTAACGACCTGGTTAGCGTACCTGACTTCCTAATGAGTCCTGGTTTCGAATCACAACACAAATGAGTATGTTTTGCGTCTGGACGTAACGGTGCCCCGTGTCTGACACTATAGCTTTTAAGCGCAGTAGAGCCAAGCGGCAGCTTTAGCTGCTGCTCTAATGGGCCGGCTCGACCGGATTGGTACCACGGCCTCGCAGAATACCGGCGTGAAGTAAAGGCATCTTGTGCTTCTGCATTTCGTTCGGTGAGTGAGGTAACCGGAGGCCCACACCCCCTCCCTATTCCCCTCCTCTTCCCACCCATCTCCCAAATATCCTTAAAGACCGGCACCGCACCTGCAGCTTTTATAGTGTTGCAGATGTCTTTTCCATAAAAAAAAAAACATATTCCATTTTTCCGAATTCCGTTGATAACGGGATGGATATGCGAAAGTGCGCCTACGCATCTGTAATATCGAGGAGAATGTGATAACATGTGTGCAAATGCGTTCTGGGATTAGTCCTGCTCTTCTTAGAAGCCTCACTAACTTACCATCAGGTGAACCGCTTGCTCGTTTGCCCTCTCTTCCATAAAAAAAAATATCTGATCCTTCATCCGATTTCATCACTTACGCGTTATATCGGATATTGGGAGGTAAAGAAGGGTAGGTGTATCTGTGTTTGCGCGTACACTTTGTCATTATAATATCTCCTACACAGTCGACCAACTGTCGGTATTCAGAAATTATCGTCGCAGTTGAAATAGGCCAGGAGTACATACTAACCATGAGTTTGTATTATAAGAAAAAATATTTTTTTTTGAAAAACGACGAAAGTGAAAACCCAATAATTGAAAGGTTGTAGCTCCTCAAAGGTTATTTTTTTTTTACCGGACCTAAAACAGAATGGAATAATAATAGTAACGCATGTATATCACTGAAACTTGTATAATTAATCAATTTAATTACGCATGTACGAGTATACTATACTTACTGAGTCATAGAGAATTATCGCAAAGAAATCCTACCTGACAAAGAATACACAAATGTCTTTAATTATTAATCAATAGTATGTGAATTCTATCACATGGTAACGAAGTCAGTTTCGGACTGAGCGTCAATTCTTGTTGAAATTAGGATCCTGTTCCACGAAGTAAATGAGAAATTCTTCGTCAATAAATTATTAAATTATTCGGGCGATAATGCTGTTCGCGTCGGTGGGCTATAGCTCTAGATACCCACACGTGTCCCTTGGGTAGCGCCGAATGAACGGCACCATCTGGTGGTAGGTTTCGGCCGCGGCTTGTTACCACCCTCTTGGCAAAGCCTTGCCGCCAAGTGATTTTTATCGCGTTTCGGCATGATGCCATGAGTAGCCATCTTGGAAGGGGAGTCTAGGCAGTTGAATGGTGGAGCGAACCGGTTCCGGTACTGCGTGGTGTCTGTACTGGGTGACTGTTCGAGGAGGGTAGCGGGATCCTAAACACGGTCTTCCGCTGGCCGACCGCAGGTAGTAGGGGGCCCAACTAGTAGGTTAGCCACCTATGAAAGGCTGCCCCGCCAACTCGCGAAAAATCCCAGGATGCGTCATCGTGCTGGTTGGCGACCAGATGCGAGGGCCCGGTGAACATCTTTGGGCGGGTTAAGGCGTCCCCGCGCGTTCCAGACCAGTCTCCCATCAGTGCAGCACTATGATTGTACCGCTTGGTATTCGTTTTAGCTATGCCTCGCCTAACTGTCCCCTTTCTGTCTGTCTGTTCACCAAAAATAATAATG
Organism: Bhutanitis thaidina; assembly: GCA_029286595.1. Lineage (NCBI taxonomy): Eukaryota > Metazoa > Arthropoda > Insecta > Lepidoptera > Papilionidae > Bhutanitis > Bhutanitis thaidina. The sequence goes on from JAGSMS010000003.1 coordinate 3,831,937, forward strand.
AAAAAAGTTAAAAATAAGAAACTGGTTAAACAGCGGTTGCACTCCCTTGCACTAAAAGTGCACCTCTCCAACATCCGAGGTCTGCACTCCAATCTCGTTCCAGTCCATCACCACCTTGAGACTGAAAAACCACATCTGCTGTTCCTCACGGAGACGCAAATCAGATGCCCAGCTGATGCAGCATACTTGCACTACCCAGGTTACACCCTGGAACACAACTTCAAATCTCGCGCTGGCACCTGCGTGTATGCTCGCGATGACATCTGCAGTCGACGTCTCCGTAGCCTAGAGGATTCCAGTTTTTCCGTATTGTGGGTTCTGGTGAACACTGGCTTGGAGCAGATACTCCATGCCAGTGTTTATCGATCGCATACCGACAACATGGAGACGACCAGGCACTTTCAGTATCTAACTGACTCTGCGGAAAAAGCTCAGCTCAGGTACCCGTCAGCGCAGCTAGTTGTTCTGGGAGACTTCAACGCCCACCACCAGGAGTGGCTGTACCCATACCTAAACACTGACCATGCCGGGAGATTAGCATACGCATTTGCTCTACCGCTAGGTCTCTCCCAAGTGGTAGCTGGCGCTACTCGGATACCTGATATTGATGGCCACACGGCCAATTGCTTGGACCTTCTGTTGACAACTGATCCAGACGATATCAAGTTGCAGTCTCCTCTCCGTTAGGTAGCTCCGACCACTGTCTGGTGAAATCTGTGTCTGTCTACTCGCCACCTGAACCCGAACACATGGGGACTAGGCGTGTATGGTGATAAAAGTCAGCTGATTGGGATGAGATGCGGCATTTCTTTGCGTCCGACCCTTGGCAGCGCTTATGCTTCTCTTCATACGACCCGGCGTGCTGCGCGGATGCTGTTTCTGGAGTGATATATCAGGCTATGGAATATTTTGTTCCATATTCTGATATCTCACTCCTTGTGAGAGCCCGCCCTTGGTTCAACTCTGAGTGTGATAGTGGCGAAGCACTTAAGCACTTAGCTTACTAAGAGTGGGCGGATGCTCGAGCCCGCAAAGCGCCGAATGTCCCGAAACTGAAAAGAGCCTTCAATAGTGCTGCCAAGTCCTGCAAACGTGCCCTCCGCAAGGCCCGCTTCGACCATATTGGCCGTATTGGAGCCAAACTAGCGTCTTACCCATCCGGGAGTAAAGCTTTCTGGTCTCTTGCCAAATCGGTCGAAGCCAATTTCTGCCGGTCTTCTTTCCCGCCATTGCAGAAATCTGATGGCTCATTAGCTCACACCGCCAAAGAGAAAGCAGACATGTTTGCCTCTCTATTTGCGAAGAATTCACAACTAGATGCAGCTGATAACTGCCCACCTTTGCTACCTCGTTGTGACTCTGCAATGCCTGAGGTACACATTCGGCAAAAAGAGGTACTCAAAATACTCAGAACTCTAGATGTGAATAAGGCTAGTGGGCCTGACGGAATTCCTGCCATTGTCTTGCGGTCATATGCGCCTGAGTTGTCTCCTGTTCTGGCTCGCCTCTATCGCTTTTCCCTGAGGACTGGTCAAGTTCCGAAGTCCTGAAAGATTGCCAATGTCCAACCTGTACCTAAGAAAGGAAGTCGTGCCGACCCTGCCAACTACCGACCTACCGCAATCACCTCCATACTCTGTAAGGTTATGGAGCGCGTTTTAAACAACCGCCTCCTTGCATACCTGGAGGACAACGACCTCCTCAGTGACCGTCAATTCGGGTTTCGTCGAGGCCGATCTACTGGGGATCTTCTTGTGTATGCTATTCACCACTGGAGCGAAGCCATTGAGAGACACGGAGATCTCCTCTTTTTGAGAACATTCCCCTTATTGGCTCAGCCAGTATCAGAATCCTTGGCGTTGACATATCAAGCGACGTTCAGTTCCGTGGTCACTTGGAGGGAAAGGCCAAATTGGCCTCTAAAAAGCTTGGTGTGCTCTGTAGAGCGGGACAGTATTTCATGCCGGTCCACCGTTTGCAACTTTATAAGGCGCAAGTTCGGCCCCACATGGAATACTGTTCTCATCTCTGGGCAGGGGCACCCCAGTACCAACTCCTTCTATTTGACCGCATCCAACGTCGAGCGGCTCGAATTGTCGGCGACCAAGCTCTCTCTGATCGGCTTGATCCTTTGGCCTTGCGAAGAGATGTTGCTTCTCTTTGCATTTTTACAAAATTTTCCACGGGGAATGTTATGAGGAACTTTTCGGATTGATCCCAGCTGCTGAGTTTCACCATCGTACATCGCGACAGAATTCGAAGTTCCATCGATATCACCTAGATGGTTGGCATTCCACCACAGTGCGTTTTAATCGAAGTTTTCTGCCACGCACTTCGATTTTGTGGAATCAGCTGTCGCCAGCAGTATTTCCGAACAGTTACGACTTAGGGACCTTCAAGAAAAGAGCTTATTCCTTCCATAGAGGCCGGCAGCGCATCTGTAGCTCCTCTGGTGTTGTGGATGTTCGTGGGCGTCGGTGATCACTTACCATCAGGTGAGCCGCACGCTCGTTTGCCCCCTTCATCTATAAAAAAAAAAAGCTCTTGCTGTGTCTCTTGATATCTCTAAGGCTTTCGACAGGGTCTGGCACGCAAGTCTCATTGGCAAGCTTCCGGCATATGGTATTGCTCCCGAGCTTTGCATCTGGATCGAGGATTTCCTGAGGAACAGATCGATTCGGGTTGTCGTTAATGGCGCCTCGTCCGATCTCCATGATATTAATGCCGGTGTGCCTCAGGGGTCTGTGCTCTCCGCGACTCTTTTTTTGCTGCACATCAACGACCTGCTGGTAACTCCCGATATCTTTGGGTATGCAGATGACAGCACAGTCTCGGGGAGATACTTGTCCGATGCGAAGTCTGGGGCAAAAGTCCAATCTTTCAGAGAATCGATGATTGAGGGGGTGAACTCGACTTTGGAGGCTGTTTCCCAATGGGGTGATGCCAATTTGGTCGAGTTTAACCCCTCAAAAACACAGGCTTGTCTTTTTTCGGCGAAACGGAGTCCATTCCAACTGACTCCGACTTTCCGAAATGTCCCCGTTCCGGTAAATGACCGTCTTGAGCTCTTAGGTCTAGATTTCTCTTCTAACCTAAATTTCGGTCGTTACATCGAGTCCATAGCAAACACTGCTGCCAAAAAACTTAGTATCCTCTCGGGGGTGAGATGGTACTCCACATCGGAGCAGCTTTTAAATCTATACAAAGCTCTAGTCCGCTCTTGCATGGAATACTGTTCCCACCTCTGGGATGGTTCGGCTAAACATCAGCTTGATGCTTTGGACTCGTTGGAGCGCCGAGCGAAGAGGATCATAGGCAGTGACTCACTAGTAGAGGCAAAACTTCAAAGCCTCGAACACCGTAGACGAGTGGCCTGCCTCTCGGTTTTTTATCGAATTCATTTCGGAGAGTGTGCGGAGGTTTTGCATAACCTAATACCCTCTTCCCCTTTCCATCACCGAACGACTAGACGCGGCGAGAAGTTGCACCCTTATTTTGTAGACATTCCTCCATTACGCACGAGGCGGTTTGCCTCTTCTTTCTTTGTGCGGACAGCTAAGGAGTGGAACTTTCTGCCGAGGTCGGTTTTTCCGGAGGCCTATAACCTGGATATCTTTAAGGCCAAAGTGAACAGACATCTAGGCAAGCGTGTACCATCCTAGGCCTCATCTTCGCTTTCCATCGGGCAAGATTGAGGTCAAATGCAGGCCCATTTTTCATAAAAAAAAAAAAAGCTCTTGCTGTGTCTCTTGATATCTCTAAGGCTTTCGACAGGGTCTGGCACGCAAGTCTCATTGGCAAGCTTCCGGCATATGGTATTGCTCCCGAGCTTTGCATCTGGATCGAGGATTTCCTGAGGAACAGATCGATTCGGGTTGTCGTTAATGGCGCCTCGTCCGATCTCCATGATATTAATGCCGGTGTGCCTCAGGGTCTGTGCTCTCCGCGACTCTTTTTGCTGCACATCAACGACCTGCTGGTAACTCCCGATATCTTTGGGTATGCAGATGACAGCACAGTCTCGGGGAGATACTTGTCCGATGCGAAGTCTGGGGCAAAAGTCCAATCTTTCAGAGAATCGATGATTGAGGGGGTGAACTCGACTTTGGAGGCTGTTTCCCAATGGGGTGATGCCAATTTGGTCGAGTTTAACCCCTCAAAAACACAGGCTTGTCTTTTTTCGGCGAAACGGAGTCCATTCCAACTGACTCCGACTTTCCGAAATGTCCCCGTTCCGGTAAATGACCGTCTTGAGCTCTTAGGTCTAGATTTCTCTTCTAACCTAAATTTCGGTCGTTACATCGAGTCCATAGCAAACACTGCTGCCAAAAAACTTAGTATCCTCTCGGGGGTGAGATGGTACTCCACATCGGAGCAGCTTTTAAATCTATACAAAGCTCTAGTCCGCTCTTGCATGGAATACTGTTCCCACCTCTGGGATGGTTCGGCTAAACATCAGCTTGATGCTTTGGACTCGTTGGAGCGCCGAGCGAAGAGGATCATAGGCAGTGACTCACTAGTAGAGGCAAAACTTCAAAGCCTCGAACACCGTAGACGAGTGGCCTGCCTCTCGGTTTTTTATCGAATTCATTTCGGAGAGTGTGCGGAGGTTTTGCATAACCTAATACCCTCTTCCCCTTTCCATCACCGAACGACTAGACGCGGCGAGAAGTTGCACCCTTATTTTGTAGACATTCCTCCATTACGCACGAGGCGGTTTGCCTCTTCTTTCTTTGTGCGGACAGCTAAGGAGTGGAACTTTCTGCCGAGGTCGGTTTTTCCGGAGGCCTATAACCTGGATATCTTTAAGGCCAAAGTGAACAGACATCTAGGCAAGCGTGTACCATCCTAGGCCTCATCTTCGCTTTCCATCGGGCAAGATTGAGGTCAAATGCAGGCCCATTTTTTCATAAAAAAAAAAAGAGTATTCGAGATTCTTCTTTATCATATTTATAAATCGAAGGGTTATTTTACAGCAAAACTTGTAACGTTGAACTTCTCATTTAAAATATATATTTTTAAATAACTATCATTACTTATCCATATTATCTCTTTCATAATAACTATAATACGACTATAATATGTATAATACATGTATGTAATAATGATTTTTTTTTGTTAAATGAGAAGTGCAAAACTATAATCTACTAGCTGACTCATGATTAAATATGACAAGAGATTATAGAAGATTAGTTCTCTCACACAAAATCCCTGGCTTATATTGCTTATTGTCACGGCTTTCCTGTGATAAAAAGTACCAACTGAAAGTATATAACTTTCAAGTTATTGGATTTCGGGTCTGGACGTATTGTGTTGTGTCCCGTGTATCGAGTAGATAATAACTAGTTAGTAATGTGTTAAAAAAACGTACGTGTTTTTAAACGTGGTAGTGCCAAGCGGTGGCTTTTGCTGCTGCTCGAATGGGCCGGCTCGACCGGGTTGGTATCACGGCCTCGCAGAATACCAAGACCTACTTCAAGAAGTAGAGGCAACTTTTGCTCCTGCGTTTTGTTCGGTGAATGAGGTAGCCGGAGGCCCACTTCCTCTCCCTATTCCCGTCCGCATCCTCCCTCCCATCTCCCAAATTCCCTTAAAATATAATTCTCATGTGAATAGCAGTCTGTGATTAAGACTGAGCATAGCACCACAACAGTATTGCTAAAAGGTTTATAATTTTTAAAGTTAAATTTTTCGTTCTGGCATGGAGGAGTTACGATTAAATGTGTAAGTAATTTTAATAGATTTTTCCAACGGTTCTTACATTGATCACGATGGCTTACTTACTATATTGTGTATTTTATGACTAATGCTCCCCCCCTTAACGGGATTAGTTCTCATCTTGTCTTTGAGGTCGTCACCAGGCGATGCGTATGGGTTGTTTCTGACCAGTGTTTCCTGAAAACGGAATCTCAATCCTCCTTTGTTTTCAGTATTTATGAAATTCGCATATATTCTTACAATTTGTAAGCCGACGAAATTCAAATATATACTCAAGCAGATGTTGAAAACGTTTATGATGCTATGAATATAATCAACGCCAATATTAATCGTATATTTTTTGATCTCAGCTTAAATGGACGCTTCTCTCCTGTCACAGATTTTTTTAAAAATTATACTTTATTCTCCAAGTTTCGTATTTTAAAGTCTTTGTATTTATAAAATGCAAATTGAGAATATCTTGTTAACTTTTACTTCTTTATTTTCTGTCTAACTTTTTATATTGTTATTAGTCTATTGGTCCTTTATATTATTTTTGATGCTTTATCAAGCGCGTACCGACCGGATATGCTTCTGGCATTACAGTTGCAACACTCTGATAGAGTTTGTGATCTAATAACATCATCAGAGCTATAAGCACCAGCTTTAATTCTTCCGTATTGCAATTTTGGATCTCACTACATTGTAAACATAATCGATTTAATTATTAATTTTAAATTTCATTATTAAGGTTTAATTTTATTAGTAGTTCTATATTTATTTTTATTGAAGTAAATCTTAAATCAAAAATTATTACCATTATAATCTTATATTCTCTTAAATCTTAATTTATTAATTCTCAATTTTCTTTACTAAGTTCTGAATTGTATTTTATAAATCAATAATAATATTTGTTTACCAATTTTTATTATTTTTTTTAATATAAAGACTTCTAAATTATCAATGATGATTAACAGTTTTTATATACTTTTTCTAGATACGATATAAGTTCTTATTCTACATTTACTACTTCATATCATCCTGTCTCCGAAACTTCTATTTATTTATTAGAATTCAAAGCCGTCTCTCTAGTTTATTCTCATAGGTTGATGCTCGCTCGCATATACCCGTGTTCTAGTCTGTCTGTTGCCGGCTTTCTTAACCGTTGCCTAGGCCAACGGATTGTGAATCTAATATAGTGACTGTTTTGTAGACAGTAAATGTGAAACTATTATTTAACTGTAAAGTTCTATAGTTTTAATTGTTTTTATTTTGTTTATTATTATTATTTCTTTTACCGCAAGTAATCTACGTTAACTGAGATCAGGATCGCAGTTTTCATTCTACGGATAATTCCACTCCACTCATTTTCTACCATATCGTCTCCTTTTAGAATTATTTTACCCATCATACCGTCAGACTCTGGAGGATTCTTCTCATTATACATACAGCCACCAGTAATGATTCATTCAAGGGCTGCTTAGACATTGATAGCTGCTACTAATGCAGTACTGACTACTGCTACATTCTTTGTTAGTTGTAGAGCTTTCTTAATATTTTTAGTAGTAGTCATTTCAGTATATTTTTTTATTTAATATTGCCTCTTTAATAGTTAATGCTGACGACAATAATAACAATATGATAAATTGTTATTATATTAATAATATATCTTTAATATACTAACAGTTATCTATAGTTTAAGTGTGTATTTATATATATATGTGTGTCATATTATTTATAACATTTGCACAACTATATTTATATAATGTATGTTGTATATACTATATCGTTCTGTAGTGCATTATTTTAGTTCATAAATATGATATTAAATGCACGTTTGTGTTAACTCTTCCACACTTTACACCCCTTTACATCTTCTCTGTTCAGTCTAACGATAGAGTGTCAGAGAATGCAAATTATCTTTACGCATGAAATCTCCTATATAACATTTTCGTTTATGTAACATCTGTTATGTAAAATTCGAAGTCGAATTACGAAAGTTATATAATAAAAAATCTTCTTATGAGTTTAACCAAATTTCTTGTCCAATGAAATTGCACATAGTAGGTTTCAATCACTTTGAAACTCACATTAATCAAGATGTAATAAAAGTTAATGCATGAGACATAAAAATAAATTAAATTAATTTTTGAGATTGAACTCTGTAATGTTCGACAGTGATTTTTATTTAGAGTATTATTATTAATTAATGTGGGTATTAAATAATTTGATAAAATTGCATAGCTCCGATAACTATTATTATTATTTGTATTAATTTAGTTCTGATGGGTTAAAACTATAACTTGTGTTATAATTTTTACCTAGTTAGAAAAGAAAATTAATCGAAGAATGTTTTCTTGACTTTCACTTTAAATTCAAAAACAGTGAAGGACCATGAAGTTACTCAAGAGAAAAAAATTAGGAGATGACAATGTGCCCCATAATATAAGTGCAGATAACCGAATTGTGTCGGTCGTAGTTCAGCCAGATGTTGACGCAAAAAGTCTCTAATACCTAACTTAAGAAGATTAAAATATTTTTTTCCTGATTCGACCTCAGATTTTGAAATTTTCATACTGCCAAACAACGATGGATCCACCAACTGTAACTCACTCGAGAATAAATACGTGTTTTATCACCCACCAGTGAAAGTATTTCTCGAAGACTCTTTTCAACACAATAAATCTAATACAATCGACAGCTCGCTAAGCTTAAGGCTCAAAGATTGACAGGGCTTTAAGTAAAACTTACTTTGATTTAAAAAATAATTTAAGCTATGCATAGCAAAATGCGCGACGTCAGTATTAGAAATGATAAGGTAATATAATTTACCTTATGTAGCACCGAAGACACTTTAGTAATATCACAATCAAGTACTCAGCCAAGTCGGGATTGACAACAATCCAATTTTTTTTATGGTGGAGGGGGCAAAAGAGCTCCTGTTGGTAAGTGACCAACGTCACCCGAAGACGTCTGCTACACCAGAGGAGCTGCAGGTACGTTGCCGACCTTAAAAGACATTTGGGACATGGTAGTTAGGATGAGGAGATAAGGAAGGGATGTAGGCCTCCGGTTAACTTGCTCACCGAACGAAACGTAGAAGGATAAGATGCCTCTACTTCATGCCTCTAATTCATGCCGGTATTCTGCGAGGTTGCGGTACTACCCCGGTTGAGCCGGCCCAATGGAGCAGCAAAAGCTGCCTCATGGCTCTACCACGTTCGAAGTTTAAAGTAGCCGGACACTGTCCGCTGCTCAGAATAGAGGTGGAACTTATGCTCGCGAGAAAGTAATAACCGTGCATTTTGACCCTCTTACATACTCACGACCACAGACTATTGAAGTTTGAGTATGAACTAACAAGTATTTTATAGTTTTCATCATCAAACTTTATTGTTTCATTAATAATTTAGAATGACATTTAAATGAGTGGTTAGAGTTTAACGTACATCGCTACAGAGTGCATAACAACCACGTAAGGATAAACAAAGACAGAAGTGAAAACGGTACCCATATTGCAAGGCCGAATGAAGCTCATGGGCCCAAGAAATCACTTATTGCTAGCGGAAATGAATAGAAACTTGTTATGATTGTTGATGTGGAAATCATACTACTTGCTTCAAAATTACCTGCAGGCTCACTGTACTACAAAAAAAATTGCAATCTCATAATTTTAAATAATGTATATTACACAAAAAAGTGACGATCTATTTTATGCATGAAGAAGATGGGAATATAAATGCCAATGACTTATCTCAACTATGATGAAACTAATCATCAAAATAAAATCAACCGTGTCATTATTATATCTGTCGGTTGTATAAACCAAAATGGTTTCATGAGTTTTGTGTTATGTCTCCAATTTCACTATATGTACTCGTATGTCACATACGTCGAAGTTTGTCTACCACCAGAGCGATTAATTTTTGTATTGTAAATGATATAGTGATATGATGATAATCTAGTTGGAACGACTAAAATAATTATATACTTTTAGAATACTGGATTAATTTTCGATATTACGATTAAGTATTACGATATATTTTTATTTAATTAATTTCACTATTGCCAAGATATGTCTCTGAAAAGTGAGAGGATGATATTATATCATATTTTTTAGAAAAACGTGTCGTACATATTATTGGTTTCAATAACATTTTACATTAATATTGAATAAAGTTTACCCAGATATGTGTGCACCTTGCAGCGTCGCTTAAATTAATAGAGTATATAACTTTTTTCCTTTAGTTTGTAGACGGAAATGAACGAAGTTATATATAAAAAGGTTTTTTATTAAAGTTTCATATTACAACAATCTTACCAATTGATTGGTTTTTTTTATTCATTGTCCATAGTTTTACTGAATTTCAGGTAGCCGAATATTTATTTTAGAAGCTCTTTTTATCTCTACCGCTTGAAGTTTGCCTAAATAGTTTTAGCAACATTTTATGAATATATTTGTCACATATCAACGCGCCACGCGAAAAGCTAAGTTGTATTTCCTAAGGCGCAAGAGAGAATGGCGAGATTGTACCTAATTATGATATACCTCTTAAGAACTAGTTTATGAAAACTTGTAAAACATCAGATATGTAATAAAACAGTAAATTAAAAGTAATTTAAAAAGTTTGGAGAAATAAGATTTAAAGGTCGAAAACGAATGAATGGAGCGATGGAATGTATTATTAGAATTGTCACTTGACACTGACCGTGTATTGACGGAATAACGCTCTTTTTTAAGGTTTATTGCAAAATAATGTCTCTTTACTTTTTAATAAAAATTAAACATGATTTATTTGAGATATTACACATATTGAGAAATATCTTAATGCAAAAACGTAGGTGTGGTAGTGGATTCAAATGTAATCCGTCTCAAGGAGGGTTTTAATATTGCAGAATGAATTTTTGCATAAATTTAAATAATTTATATTTCTACATATCCTTCTTTCTGAAAATTTTATTTTTTAATATAAATGTCTTATAAATTGTATTTATCATTATTATATACTTGTACTTGAAAATGAAATATGAAAATAATGCAAATGGAATTCTTCGTTATTTTTTTTAGATTATTTTATACTACACTAATTTACTTTCTTTAGAAAAAGCTCATACGATGACAGAGGCGGGCAGCGTGTATTCAACAAATTCGCTAGGGGGTAGGCTCTTTCTCTATCCAGGAGATTGCTGCCGCTAATCAGCAGTTAAAGGAGTATAGAGAGCCAGTATAATTAAAGGCTGGGAGGCATTTTTTTTGCCCCTCCAACTAAGCTTATAGCTTGTATCTGAAGTGGTTCACGACAATAGTCGAATGGTGGACTCGAACTTACGACGTCATGTTTCGTACGCCGCATCCTAACCCATTCGGCTATTGGCGCTTAAACATCTACATCATCGGGAATTACATCTTATACCGCAACGGTTGACATTTGCAATTTTTTTCTATCAAAGTTTATTAGCATGTCATCATGGACTACACTAACGATCAATTACAATTGATGCTTGAATTATTAATGAGATGGCCTCCGATTACTTCACTCCGAAATGCAGCACCGAAACATGCCTCTACTTCACACCGGTATTCTGCGAGGCTGTGGTACTACCCCGGTCGTGGGGACCCTTTCGAGCTCCAGCGAAAAGTTTGTACAAATAGGAGCTTATGTATTCGTAATGAGGAATTAAAGTTTAAAAATATAAGTAAAATAAAAAGTACTCTAAACCTGTTTTCTAACACAGGGATCAAGGTATCATACCAATATTCATCAAAAACGGTTTTAATGTTGAGCTGTAGAAAACGTAATAGACCGACAGAGTTGCTTCTGCATTTGTAATATTACTTTAATAGATTAGTATGAAAGTATGTTTAGAACATAACACACCAATAATATATTAGATGAAGTATACAGCGATGGGAGTCATTGAATCGGTAAAAAAATTGTACAGTATTGCACAACTGCAGAAGTGAGATTAGTTGGATTAAATACCCAGGCATCTGCTTCATTCTGATGTAGAATGAGTAACAATGTAAGATAAACATCTATGTTTGAAGATATATACGCCAGCGCTAAATATCACAGCACATTGATGCGGCGCCGATATAAATATTCATGGTGGAGCAGAATACGCGGCATGTTAATGTCGCAGCTTAAACGTTTAGACGCTGGTTCAAATTACAAATGACTAGCGTAGATATGAGATTAGATGAGAAATTATTACTTATTGTATAAATGTTACTTATATTTTATATTTAAACTAGCGTCTGCCCGCGACTTCTCTCGTGTGGTCAAACGTTATGTGAGATTTCTTAATTGAGAATACAAATATCCTGTATAGTATTCCATTAAGAGTAAGTCCGTTAACAGTAATTGAACTACAAACACACACTACTACACTTTAATATAGTAAATAGCAGGATAAAAAGTAGACTATAGTAATAAAATAAAGTTGTTACAAAGTCGTACGTTCTTATTTAAATAATCAATCTCACCTACACGTGTTATACCCTGCAGATGTCAAGCTCTGCAAATCGGTCAAGTGTGACTCTGGCTCGCGCAAAGGACCCCGAACTGAATGGAAGAATTCTCAATATTTTTAGTGAATACATATTGTGTGGTTGTGGGTAACCCTCGATGGGCGATTCGCACTTGGTCGGTTATTTATATATATTTTTTTATTTTTACCTATTTAAATAAGCTAATTAAAATATTATAAATAAGTGGCTTTGTGTACTTTATTAATTAATTTATTTATTCTTTATTGTTAGCCTTAAGCTTAAGGTTACAATGGACGGACTTAATGCCAAGTGGCATTCTCTTCCAGTCAACCCTTGTTGGTGATAGGTGGTTGGCAGGTACAAAACAAAGAAAAAAAACTCCAATAATAATAAGTTGATAAGTACATAAAAAACACACTACATAATTAAATAAATATTTATAACATAAAATACACAAATACGTATATAAGTATATAAAAAGATACATAAATAAATATATATTAAAAATCGATAATAGATCAGCCGAATATTGTCAATGATCTATTAGGTAATCACGAACTAAACTCTAAAATGATTTCTTACTAGGAGCTGCTTTTATCTTATCGGGCCGGGCGTTCCAAAGGAGTGTAGCTTGAACAGTAAAAGAAGATATATAACAATAGCTTATACAACAAGTCTAATATAATGATAGATAACTTTATTTTTACAAATATTTTGAAGGGATACTATTGTGCACTAGTGCACTACATGTTGGCTATAAGATTATCGGATCACGTGATGGACACATGGGTACGAAACTCTAACATCATTACTTTCGACTTCTCAAGGAACAGTTAAATAATTGGCTCCGCTTCCCGCGCATTATGTGTGCCGTCTGATAATAAGGGCGGGGGTAATACGACGTGGATTCCACTCATGTGGTACCGGCTGCTTTATTTTAGTAAGTAGATTCAGTAGTTCCACTTTGTAAATGTCTAAACGTTAGGGAAAGTCGTTTACAAAAAAGCATACGTGTTTCAATTGTAACATTTTATCACTTTTGAACGAACCTTTTAAATAGTAAAAGTCGCGTTAAGGTTACACTTTAAAAAAATATATTGATCACATTTCACATATTTTGTTATCAGTTGGTGGATCTTTTTAAGGAATTGATCTTATTTTTGATATTATTTAATCCACTTGTCGGCTCTCCGAGAAATAGACCGTTACAATCCTCGTGGACAGGTTTGAGCAAGTGGTTGAACTGAAGGTAAGTGGTTACCATCGTCTTCGTACATCTGCAAAACCAAAGGCCCTGCGGGTTCGTTGCCGGCTTTTAAAGGTATTTGTGAGATAGGGTTGAGGATGAGGAAGGGGATGGGGAGGGGGAGTGGGTCTCCGGTTACCTCACTTACCGAACGAAACGCAGAAGCACAAGATGCCTGTATTCTGCGAGGCCGTGGTACTAACCCGGTCGCGCCGGCCCATTCGAGTAGCAGCAAAAGCCGCCGCTTGACTCTATCACGTTTGAATTTGCAATGATATTTTCAAAGTTTTTCCCTTACTCACCTCTTACGATATTAACGCTAGGAAATACGATAGCAACTTTAACCCATTTTTTCTGCATGTTCTTTCTTACGCGGCAATGTATACTATTATTATATTAATTTTATTCAACAGTACGAATTGTTTATTATATATGTTTCATAACGAACGAATATACGTATTTGAGGACGTTAATCACTCGCCATCAGATGAGCCGCTTGATCATTTGCCCCTTTTTCATTAAAAAAAAAAATGATGATGTCTGTGATTGTAGATAATTCGATCTTGTGATTTACACTCTTGTATTCTTCATTAGTGTGTTGTGATTAACAGTCTTGTATACTTCACTTGTGTCAGCTTACTTCATTAAATACAAGAAAAATTTACTCTAACTTCATTTTAGAGGTCACGGGTAAGATCTGATAAGCCATAAGACTACTAAAATTACAAGGTTCTCGCGATCGATATTTGGTATAGTCTCGTAGAGTTTATTAAGTGTAAAACACGGTCGGTTACCATGACAAATTTGTACAATAAAAACACAAAGTTCGCGTGTAAATAGAGTTTACACTTCACACCTGTTCATACAAACTTCCAAGTCCACAATCTTCTAGATAAATAAACCGATATTAATGAAACCGAACCGTTAAGTTTTAGATCTGTGTAACCTACGTACCGGTAGGTTACACAGATCTAAAAGTTATAAAAAAAAAGGTTAAATCAAAAGCCGTGTGGCGTAAACGCTACTAACATAGTTAACCTTTTTATTATATTAATCATAAACTTTTTTTAGCATTCGCTATAGTTCCGAAAGGTTCACGCTGTGCACCTTTCTGACTAACCAATAACACGGATCGAATTTGCCATACCAAAATCTCACGGACAAGTGTTGGGGAGCAGTATCACCAGAATTTCTGCATTGTCAAGCGTGGTGAGTATGGAAAAAAGTTTCTGAGAAACCTCATCTCACTAGTAGATTCTTTGAGAGGTGTATGTTCAGCGGTGGACTTTAAAGGCCGATAATAACGATTATGATAGTTTCGTAAGACGTTATTGTAGAAATTATGAATATCCATCATCCTTAAAGTGAACAAATATTCCGGCGCTGACGCTCAACTGAAATCATAAAATAACTTTACATAACAAATGCGCACAAAGTGAGTGGCATAACAATGACATTGTAAGACCCTTATTCACTTAATCTCATTCGCACACTCGTCTTAACAACTTCCCCTTTTATCTAACACGTGCACAGTATTTCTCAGCGTTAAATAAATGCATGATTTTGTCGTCTTAAAGTTATTCCACATAACCGACATCTGCAGAGGGCATTCCGATCATTATCAATTAAGAGTTTTGCTCTTGAATTAATGTATCTGTCGGATATCGCTTAAATTCGCTTCAGATCGCTTAAAAAAAACACGAAACATACAAAATCCGATACAAAGTTGCTGTTGGAGAACATTTAATCCCTAAAAGTTGACGGCTCGCTGATTTATCCTGATTGCTTATTACCGCTTCAACAGAATAATTATTTGTATGCCGGTTTTCATCGGAATTATTTCGGCTATTCTATCATGTTATAAATAATCTTAGTCGAATATACTTATTTTGATAATAACGCGTGATTTTTTGATTCATCATAAAATAGCCTTGTCTCGGTTTTGTAAAGTCATTACTGGGAACATCATTATCGTAGTCGTTTGAATAGTGTCTGTGCGATTTAGTTCTGTGAATGCACCGACTATACAGGAAAAATCCTAAAGTGGGTCAACGTTAAATAAAACGATACAATTCTCCTTATCCATCCATCAGGTGAATATATTTCAAAGATTTATAACTTTTATACTGCTCTTAAATATAACATCTTAATACGAGATGTTTCCGTTTTCGTTTTTATACAGCTTGATGAGAGATAAAAAAGAAGCTAGAACCTAAAGTCATCCATACACCGTGTGGATAATTAGGTTGAGATATTGCATTCTTTACTCATAAAATTTCACTAGGTGGTAAACTACTTCTCTATCGAGGAGTCACTTGAGAAGGTATAACACTTTTAGCCATTTCAGCCGAGTCAACCAGCTAGCACCACTACTGTTATGTTGCAGTTTGAAAGGAATAGAGAGCCAGGATATTTACCGGGCTGTGTAGCCTTCCGTTTTAGTCCTCAGTAGTGTTTTTTTTTTATTGGGAATGTAAACGAGCTAGCGGCTCGCTACATATGTAACATCAGAAAAGCTGAAGGTGTTGACGGTCACAAAAACTTTTGAGGAGGAAGAGGAGAGCGGGAGGAGTAGAAGAAGAGTGAGAGGATTACCAATCACCTCTCTCACCGAACGAAATGCAGAAGCACAAAATGCTTCTACTTCACGCCAGGATTCTACGAAGCTTACTACCCCGGTCGAGTCGACCCATTCCAGCAGCTGTTAAAACCGCTCCTTGGCTTCACTACCTACCAGAGTACGTACAACGTATTTACAGGTGCTTACTCAATCTTGTTAGAATCAATGTTAGTTAGAAAACTAAGTTGGAATCTTCTTTTACGGCAGCCCGTATAAGTTCAATGCTGGACATAAGCCTTTTCATGAAAGCGCAAACAAAAGCATTACGTGGATGGAAGATTCACTAGATGGCAGGATCCTTCATAGTCTAGGAGCAGAATAGATAAGTACCATACTCTTTGCAGTCTCTGCCACTAGGGAGCAGTGCGAACACTGTTGGATTCCGGTTTTAAAGGTATACTGAGTCAATATCTTAATCCCTAGGGTTAACAAAACATCTGTAAATTCTGTACTCATTTTCCAACTCATGGAATGTTAGCTCGTTTGTCACCATAAACCAATATAAAAAATTTGGGTCCCACCCACCTGAGGTTGGTAATCGCAGTGCCTGTACGCTTGCACTAGAGATGCTGTTCCGTCATTGTGGTAGTTGGGTTTAGCAAATTTGAGTCTTTGTCATAAGTAGCTTAGGAGAACCTCCACTAGACAGTAAATTGCTTTATACTGTTTACGTTTTGAGAAACGTTTGGTTTTTTCTCCTCAAGCTTAAGCCAGTATAATTTACACGAAACCTGAACAGCAGGTTTTCTATTACGAAGTTCCGTATTCATTATTTTTAGTCATTCACCGTTTAATATGGTAATAGCTCTAACATAATACCTTTAAGCTCAAATATGTGTCCAAATTCGTATCAGAATTAGCAATATGTCATACTCAAAATTGAAAGGGATTACAAATATTATGAGGCATTATGTCATCAACATGAAAGCTAACGTAAATTTGACATAGAGACATTCACAGAAAACCAATCGGTTTCAAACATGACGCCGATTTTCATTCGAGTGTTAATAATTTATTCGGAAGAGTCTCTGTGAAGGTTCCAATATTTAAATTCTTTTCACAGTAATATCTTTTTACGAATATACTATTAATATTTCTTCGCATTGACGCGTTGACTGTGATTAAATTCCTACTTAGTATTCCAATAAATTTCGCAAGTCAGATTCGTTTGATATTTATTTGTCTTACAAAATAATATATTTTTTACAGCGACAGAAATGAAAATGTTCAATTAAAAGCAATTTCATATCTCGAAGTATTTGGTAAATAACATTTATAATTATTGCAAGAATCATGTAGAGACGATTACTTAAGTTCTGATTTCACAGTGTTTAGTAACGTAAGTTCAATAACCGGCGGGCGAAGCCGCATAAAATCGTTAGTTGTATATACAATATGCGGATAAATGATTTATGTTATGTATGGTAATTTGGTACAAAAAAAAATGTAAGCGTTGCGATTTCAAAATATTCAAAAGATTGTAATACGAATATATACGCGCACAATACTGATTTCACAATAGGGATAATCGCTTATCCCGCCCATAACTTCATTTACGTAGGAGAATCATTTTGGATACCTTTCCAAGTATACCATACATTTTTTTGGCCAAAATTGTAAAATCTTTTTCAAGTAACGTATCACTGGGTATATTGAGTATATAAGTACCTATATGTATATGTGTACATCTTCGAGTATTTTAGATAATGATTATTTTAAAATGCCCATCTTTATGCGGATATGCTAATCTTATACTTTTTTCGCTGCTTCTTTTCATGTACCACTTTATGATAGACTTCCACACTGCCTAGGAGTCATCTGGGAGGTTCCACGGCGTTACCTTCTGTCTTCAATCAGCAGTGCAACTACTGTTATGTTGCTGTTAATGTGTTTCTGCTTGAAAGGTACTCGTATATATGCCAGTGTAATTTCGTTCTTTGAGATATTCCATCTTAATCCCCAGGGGTGGCCACGTATTAGTAAGCTTTTCGATTTAAGTTCTTTGAAGATATCCATGGGTTGCAGTAGCCACTTACGTAGATAGGTAATTCAATAACTGGAAACATTTAAAATGTGTCCAGCTATTAGGAAATAAGACCTTAAATAGCGTTGTAACTGCCTTGAAATGAATATTCTGTCATGAATTGAGTGATTTGAGTTAGTTCTTTCTTATAAAAAATAATTATTTTAAATTACTACATGATAATAAAAAAATGCAAACGACTGTCTGTGATTTTTGAATCTTTTTCATAAATATTTTGCCAATGTTTGTTTATATGAAAAAAATTAAAAGCACTATATTTATTATCCACAAAATTGTACCGACATAAATACTTTATATTTGTGTATGTAAAAAGGGATGTAGGGGAGAGTATGCCGAATTCAACTGTTAGTGCTATCCTCCTCATTTCATTATTGATTTTTAACTTTTTGTCATTAATTCTTATTGAACGTGTTAGAGCCAAGCTACGGCTTTAGCTGCTGTTCGAATGGGAAGGCCTGTCCGGGGTAGTTCCACGGCCTCGCATAACACCGGTGTAAAGTAGAGGTTTCGTAGAGGCTTGTGTTTCTGCGTTTCTTTCGGTGAGTGAGGTAACGCCCCCAACCCCTTTCTATTATACCTCCCATTTCCCAAATATTCTTGAAAGCTGGCAAGGCACTTGCTCCTCCTCTGGTGTTGCAGTTGTACATGAGCGACGGTAATCATTGACCATCAGGTGACCCGATTACTCGTCCCCCCCCCCCCCAACCTGCTTTCATATAAAAAAAGAAAAAATGGAAAATCTATGGTTATTAATTTATGACAGAACATCTTGTTACGGAATGACATCATTATTGTCAAGATACTAAATCTTACTTGCCTTCTTCGTCAGGTCATCTAAGTCTACAGGCAAACTAGACTTATAGCGGACATGCCTTTCTACGAAAGTGCCAACAAAAGATGGCATGGAAGGCACACCACACTGGGCTGGCTGCTTAGGAAGCGCAGTACCGGTTACCCTCGAATTAGTATGAATTTCCTGCCGCAAACCGGTTGCCAGCAAGTTGCACCGTATGCAGGTTTGCTTAGTATTTAGAGAAAAAGATGGTAGATCTATAAACTGAAGTGGCTAATGACGTTCCCGTATTATGGATTTGTAATAAAATCACATTTTTTTTTATGTATGCTATTAGCGTAAAAATATTCGCACTGAAATTGAATATAGTGTACTGTAATTTTGCATACCTGAATACAGTACCTGTATTAAAAATATTTGCTGTATCAGAAGAAAAATAATGTAGAGATAACAATTGTCACACGAACAGCCTAATGGCTTAGGGTTTGGAAGGCGAAACGTGAGATTCAACCCTTCCATTCATTTACTCTTTCTATCGCACAAACGTAATATTTGATATCATACCTGTTAGTAATGATTCAGCATTTCTTACATTTAAAAAAAATGTATACTCATTATTATTACTATTTCTACAAAACTTATGTACATTGAACCTTGTACCATTAAATAATTTACGGTATCTCTAGAATCTTAACAAGAACTTTATTAAAAAAAAAACCCAAAACAAATCGTAAACGTAATTTAGTCGATTTTAATGAATACCGAAAAACTTTAACCGTTGATCTTATCGTAGAGCGACCGTAGTACTTCAACAACCTTCGTTCTTTAATGTAAATTAATTTATATTTATAAAATTTAAACGCTGAATAATTAAAAGGCTATGCTCTGCGTTGCAGGTAAACTTAATAAGGTAGATGTCCAGAGCGATAAGTGTTGTTTCAGTAAATGAATTTTCAACGTAATTAGACACACTCGCATCATTAATTTTATACCGACATTGATAATAATAATAATGGTCCATAGTCATATATTTAAAAAAAAAAAACTTTTTAATATACATAACGCAATAAAATATTTCCCTTATCACTTTTAGCTACTCGTACTTCTTAGGTAAGCTTGTTAGTTGGGTAGTAGCTTCCACCCAACGTCTGTACGCTGTTGTGAGCTTCTTTCTTTTGGCCAGGCTCCGTATTATAGGATTCTGACACGTGTCAACCCTAAACCTTACGAATTTGGCTATCGTTCGTATCGTTATTCGTAGTATGGCATCAAAGGAGTCCAATAGTGCCTCGGCGAGCATCGCTGAAGCGCTGCAGTAACGATTAAAACCCCTAAGCTGTCGAAATTCAATGCACTTACCCTTTAAAATATCTGGCAGCAAGATCTGAATAATATTATTTTCACGAAAGAAACTTTAGGTTTTTCAGTCCTAAACCAAAAGCGAGTTCAAATATAAACAATCGATTGATTGTAGAAAGTAAAAAGAAAAAACAACCGAAGTAGAATATAGTTTCTATGGTACATACCATATACTCAACGATTTAGAACAGCTATTAAACGTAACTTTGTATCAGAAAAGCATATACAGCTGAATAAATACCGTATGGAAATGTTTGAAGGAAACTATTTTGTAACATACGCAAATTAGCGAGTTCCGCATTACTTTGAGTTGCCAATTACTTATTCGGTGACAAAGGCGGAGATAAAGTTTGGTTTGTTGTAGTTTATTAGTTGTTTCATTGGGTCTCAACTCACAAATTGAATATGCTCGGTGAATTCAAAACAGAAATTCGATGGAACCATGAAACTTTCAAATACCTTAATTAAAGACTATATATAAATAAAATGGAACGCGAAGTAGCAGTCTGTAGATGCCCATTACAGGGCAAAAGTCTTTTCTAAAATATTTGAGAAAGCTTTGGAACCGGAGAAGAGTCCGCCACGCTTCTCCGGTTCGAGATGGCATGCTAATTCGCATGTACTTGAAATAATATTTTTAATATTTCTCAGACATACTGATTTCCTCTCGATTATTTCGTTCAACACTGGGCACGTGGCAAATTTAACACTTAAAATTGCTATTAACATTTTAGGTGGTTACTTCACCGAGGTTCGAACCTTGAAATTACTGACGCTTCAACAGCTAAAATATACATTTATCATATTTTCGTAAAGTAGTATTTTCCTTTATTTTTTACCAATGAATAAGAATATATATTGAAAATAAATCAAATGAACATCATCTTTACAGCCAGCCAGCAGTTATGTCTTCTGCTGACTCTATTATACTCTCATGAGTCTATGAGACTCATAGGTCTCTCTCAAGGATCCCCAAAGAGACACAAATCTACGGCAATTGTTGAACTTTTTTGTACATAGATGTCATTAGTTTTTTTAAGTTCGACTTTGGTTTTGGTACCAGGTAAAGTTCTAAAATAAAAGACGGACTACTATATATTTAATTTATTTGTCATCACACCAAGTTTGACGCTTATATGTATTACCTTGTACGATAGAGCGAAGACTAAAAACTGGTGAAAAAACAGTTTGGGGTTTTTATTTTGACCTTTATTTATTACGACATAGACACTAAGATACCGAAAGACCACGAGCACCAGTCACGTTGTCCCAAAGAAGGTCAGGCGAAAAGTGGATTTCGACTCACCGGTCACACTGTGCGGGATCCTGATACTTTTGGATCGGTATCCGGCCGTGGGCTCTTATTTATATTATTTGTTTATTATGCCAGCTTATGTTGGAAGATTCATGAACTCCTATGGCATTGGTCTTGTACGTGCCGATGTTAAAATATTAACAAAACACCTAGATTGTGGGATGACTAGACACTCCCCTAATTTAATTTCATGTGTAGTTACATTCGAGGAATAATAGATTTAACACCTTTTTAAAAAAAACAATCACTGTTCTGTTAAGTTAGAGTAATGTAAAATAAATAGAAGAATATTGTTAACGTTAAGTTATAAATAAGGATTAATTTTCATGTCCACCCTTAAAGTGATAACAATTAAACGTTAATTTGCCTTACGGCAGTAAAAGAGCATCCGGTTCCCTGTCTCATACAGTGGGCGTGATAAGGGAATAAATAAGGCAGCGTCATCTTATCCCCATTTAGTTATTTTATTGCTGTGTTCCAAAATTTGTACATTGGTTGCTAACCCGCTAAGCGATCCGAAAATATGATTATAATATGAGTTACCACTAGATAAATCAGGGGAGTGTAACATTTTAACAAATCAGGAAATAAGAGAAAACTTACCATTTTATTTAAAAAAGAAAAACATGTCTGGTTACATAATATGATTATATCATTATACTATATTTAATGACTTCATGAGGGTGATCATATAGTTCTTTTTCCGGTACGAAATTGCCACTCTGTATAACCTTTCTTACATAGTAACTATCATCACTGCACTATTATCCCTACCTTAAAAAACTTATTTATCTGTAAGAAGTACTTAATAATAGTCTACATAGGACGGTGTTAAAATCAACATCAAATAACTAATTAAAAATTCATCAGTTATTGAAATCTAATTTGTAAGAAAGCACCGTTTCATTTTGAAATTGTTTTAATTTCCTGAAAATCTAGCCGTCAGAAATGGTAACAAGCTACTTGCGATCTTCATCAAAATATCATTTGAAATCAAACAGTTGTGGTCTGAAGTGATTGGTCGACGTCCTACCGTGACGAGCATTGTGGATTCTCAACTTTACGTACACGTATCTATCGTAGAAAGAAGGCTATTAAGTGATTATGAAGTTATATTCTGAAAAAAAAAAAAAGTTTATTTGTAATTAGCATTTCCGAATAAGAACTATGATTTATAGAACGATCACGATGAATTAGCTACGAGTCAGAGCCTATCGGAACATCGTCTAGCAAAGGGGTCAACGTGTAGGTTATCGATTATGCAAGTATTACGGCGTCATACTTTAATATACTTGGAACTACAAATATATACTAAAATATCTACAAGCGTTTTTTATTTACCACCCTTAATTCGACGACAAAATGTGTCGAAAAAACATTTTTAATTGTTTAAATAATTAGTTGTTTCTATGATCTACATGTACGTAATACACGGTATGAGAGCTAAGTGGACAATGACTGATGTTAGTATGTATATATTGATCTGAAATAAAATTAATTATATATGGAGTTTACGCGTGTAATTTTTGTTTTTATGTTCCCGAAGTTTTATGTTTAAAAATAACTCCATAAACCGCAATATTCAATTTAAAAATAATTCGTTAGCTTTTCTAGACGTATTAATAATTTAAAATCCTAATGCCATCATAAGCCACACTGTGTATAGGAAATAGACCCCTACAAACAGATATTTAAACAATGAATCTCACCACCACACATCTCAATTAGCTACTGTGGAAAAATCTTTGTTTCAGAGAGAGCACAAGAGATTTGTGACAGTAAAATTTTGACCAGCAAGCTTTTGCATATCAAGCAAGTGTTCCACGATAACAAGCTTCGGATTTTACGCCTCCACAAGAGTGACCAAGTGTAGCCGGCCAATATTATTCGAGCCAGTACCTACAGTATTACCGTATGTAATAGACGTTACAGAAAAAATTGGCTATTCCTTAAAGGGCCTACCTTAAAATATACAAGTATTTTTCAAGCCGACGAAAAAGATAAATAAATTTTTACCATCTGTCAAGTATAATTTAATGTGTGTAATAACTCTCAACAAGATGCAGAAGTGAACAAACTTGATTGTGAACGTGGAACGTATCTTACATAGGGCAAACTATCTAACTAATAATCCGCACAGATCCGCATAGAAGAACACATAGCTGATGTGTAACATCGACTAGATCATCCCAATCATTACAACAGACTAGATATACCAAAAATTCTAACTAAAGAACACCGAGTCCTGTCGCACCGATTTCTTTTGTGTTATTCTCCTTGGCAAAGCATGACTCTCAAGGCTATTGTAATCAAAAGCATCCTAATTTTAATACAGAAGGTGCTACTACTGACTTGAGATCCAAAATAAATAAAATTAAATCTGAAACCAAACATACCTGTGCACTACCTCAAGATACTGTGAGCACATTCGGCGTAGAGCGAACCACAATTATTTGTTAAAAGCGGAAGGTAGCCCGAGTTAACTTAACTATGACATCAGGACGTTTAATACATCGGTCCCCGGGAGCACGGGTGCTATAAAGCACTCGAAACGTCGGGATAAATAAAAACAAAAGTTAAACGTGATGAAATCCATAAATAACGGTTTCATTTCAAATGTGTAGTGTTTGGACAAATGCAAGAAATCATTATATTTATAAATATATATATATATATATATATATTGATCTACTAAAGTACATGCCGCGTAATATTGGCCCACGGGAGACCAGCGTTTTACTCTACTGCATTCATTTCTCGTAAACCTCTCTACCTGGTCTCAACGGGATTATTTTTCCTCATTTATCTCGGAAGTCCCCATTGGTTCATGAGAAGGAAAAATATTATCTTTCTTAACCCCTCGTGGACCTATTAACTCACATAGCCTTAGAAAAATAAATATTATTTCGTTTTAATGTACGACAGGATATAGAAGCAACAGGATAGGAAAAAAGGTATCCCTACGGAATCGACGGTCTTACTTTGGAAGTTTAAGCTGTTGGGAATTTCCAAGTAAAGTTTTAAGAAAACACTGATTTTAATACTTAACGTATTCACATCATAACTTGTCACATGTTTAGATACGAGTGTAATATTGACCTTACTTGAATCAGGTTGAAGCTTAACAAAAACTTGTTTTGTAGTTTAAAAATTGGGATGCTGATTTGTTATAACATATCCTCTCCAACACTCACTAAACCAGTGAAGCGAATCTGTAAAAAAAAAATGATACCTTCTTTGCCTGCGAGTTAGGTTAGTACCACTATTACTGTATTAACCTATTTAAATTCACCACTGAACATAGGCTTCTCCAAGAAAGCATCAGCAAAAGCCGGCATAGACTTTATAGCATTATTTAACGTTTACCCATAATTACCACTCTGACCCAGAGGGTTGGTGAGCTTAGTGTCTGTACCCTTGTTCTATAAATGCTGCTCCTCATCCCTAGTCTATGGGATTTGAGTTTGGGAAATTCGGATGGATATCCCATCACAATTCGGTCACCAGTGCTAACAGGGTACACCGCTTGCAACTATGGTATGGCTTTTAGAGAAAGAGGTGGTAGTTACCCCTTTTCACCCCCATTCACATGTAAAGCATGAGATAATAAATGATCCAGTGCCAAGTCTGAGTCATTTATGGGCTGTTACCTTAATATCAAATGCTGTTACTAGTAATTGGTATACATTTTCACCAATTAAGTAATTCATCGGAAGTGTTTAGAATAAAATAAATACAAGGTAAGTAGTGTTTTAGTAGTGATCAGTTAAGTGACTCACCACTTTACAGAAGCAAAGTCCTTTACTTCTTCAAATTAATATTTCTTTTGTCAGACAGAGCTTTATAAGAGTGAAGTAATATAATAATAGTCACTTGAAATAAACAGTGTTATTTAGATCAAGGTAACTTCATTAATTACAAAGTTGAAGTAAGTTGATACTACAGTGAACTGGATTAGGCTGAGGAGTGGATAGGCCACTAAGTTCAACGTAGCCAGTTAATATTTTGAAGCGTTTGCTTATCTGATCTGAGCTTTTCATATATATTTTTTTATGGTAAGAAGCTCACCCGATGAATAGTGATTACCCACGCCTACGTACATCTACAACAGCGGAAAACCTGCAGGCCGGTAATTGCAGGATATTTGGGGATAGGGAGAGGAGAGGAGAGGGCCGCAGTTACGTCACTCAATGAACAAAACGCAGAAGCTTCTACTTCACGTCGGTATTCTGCGAGGCCGTAATACTAATAGTAATACCCCGGACGAGCCGGGCCATTCGAGCAGAAACATAGGCTGCCGCATGGCACTACGGCAAAACTATAATTTATAAATTTCACAGAGCAGATTTTCACAACATATATTATTTCAGTTTACTTTTAAACACATTTTTTGTCGAAGCTTACGACTATGCATCTCATTTCACATTTATACAGTAAAATTTATGAAAATTGGATAAAAATTGAATAATTTCGGCGTATTTGTAGTCAGGTTACTTCCACATAATGATGTTCAAGCTCCACGTAATTGCTGATGCTTGAATCGAGTACGCAAATTTCCCAATTCTCGAGAGCGATTTCGGGATTTTCGACAATTACAAAATAATACGCTTTGTGGCGATACTGGTAATAAAACGAACCTTTTAATACTACAAAGCAATTGGAAATCGGTTTTCCGTAAGGACCAATTTAACAGACACGGAAGGTATTGAAAATGTAATTGGCTTCAATGTTTGAACGTTAAGTAAACACCTTTGATACGTTTCCGTTATGAAATTTATGTTGTGAACAGAACATATAAATATATAAATATCTACATATAAATACGTGTACGAGAGAGAGGGAGAGAAAGACAGATAGGTAAAGAGGCAGAGAACCCGAGATACACAAACAAGCACACACACATCACCGACGTACGCATCATGCACAACCGAGCATGCAATATGCGCTCTCTACAATTCCCATGGTCAGACGATGGTGCTTTTACATTTTATGGGTCCTGTATACTACGTGCAGTTAGAAATTTAGAGCTAAAGGTTTATTTTCACTGCGATGAACATTGAATCACAATAAACAAAAAAAAAAGTTTGCGTCGAGCCTATAACTATGCAGTACACTTCTAGCGTGCATTCTCTTTGGTTGTTAATCAGTAGACACATTCAGAAGGTACTTAACAGAATCACTAATGTGGTACATGCAATCAAGTGTTTGTAAGGAATTGATAACTGTTGCTAGATTTGCGGTAGTTATTTAATAAAACTTATAACACGCTAGACTCATAAATTTGCCGTGTATATCCGACAAAAATCACGCACCTTTTTGCCGCCGGCCCCGAGCGAAGTAGCTCTTTCTCATGCAAAATACATATACATCGCACGCAACCCCTCCGCGCCGATTTATTTTCAAAAGGAACAATGCGAAATAATAAAAAAGCAGCGTACGTGCGAACACGATTCGCTCGAATCAAGTGACCTTCAGATAATAAGTGACGGGTTAGGGTGGGATCGAATTGGTTGTTGTGTCATTTTCTCTTATTTCATCTATTTTTTTTTTGACATATTATTTTTATTAAAACATTGAAGGCAGACAAAAAGATTATTGAGCAGCTCTAAATAATATTACAAAGAATAAAAATAAAATACAAAAGATGGAGTGCGTACCTGCGCAGTGTTGCGGGAAGTCGACGATGACCGAGCTTTGAGGCAACCTTAGGGGAGGCCTATGTTCAGCAGTGGACTTGTGTTATGCTAAAATGTTGATATACTTTATGCCTTACACATACAAATGACACCGGGTTTTTTTTTGGTGATATAATACAGTCTAAAGATATACGTACCCGACCTTGGTAGGAATCTAAGGTGGAGACTGTGTAAAGAGATATTATAGCACATCATGATTTAGAATACCTACATCGTGTTTTAATAGTCTATTTTCTAAGAACTTTTACTACGAACTTAAAAGTGTCAAGTAATGAAATAGGAATGAGAATACCCATTACATAATATTATGTTTCGTAACCTTACCTCTTATTTATCATTCGTTGAAGCACAAGGCAAGCTTGACAATAATCTGAGAAATATAACATCTTCTTCTCCGGCATGATCAGGCATGGACATATCCCAATAATAGTATTTTGCATAATCACCGCGTTTAGCGAGTCGGTGGATAATTGTAGCACGAGACCTCACCTCAGATTATGCTGCAGACGGTCTTTGTATTTTCAGTGCAGTAATTTGTAAGCGGATTTTTGTTAAACCCTCTGTGATATTGAAGGCTTTTCCCTTAGTGACTATTCGACAGGCGACAATCGGCAGTAGTAGATATTTTTTCATCCTCACCACACTCTATAACATATTTGTAACGAATGCCCGATAATGTCTTGTCAATTCTTATGTCTTCCAACAAAGCAAAATAAATAATTTTTATATATTCCCAGTCGATGTTAACAAAACTCTTCAGTGGGTAAATAAACATTGGCTGTACACTGTTTAAAATATAAGCCTGTATTATTTAATAAAAATTATATACCGTTTCGGGAATATTCTGGAATAATCGAAATAAAAATGCGATCGAAATTCGGGACTATATGACGAGCACTGGAGCGCGCTAATGACAGTTAAGTGGTGAAATCTGAAGTGAGTGGAAGCGGAAGATCTCGAAGAAAAAAGGAAGAAAAGAAGAGTAAAAAAGAAGAAACGACAGAGGATTGGTTACTATTAGGACGCATACGCATCCAGAAGACAGGGCGCACTCTTTGTAAGTATTAAAAAAGAATAAATTGAAAAATTAAGATACCGGCCTTTTTACTGCAATCTCGCAACCCGTA
This sequence comes from Bhutanitis thaidina, assembly GCA_029286595.1. Taxonomy (NCBI): domain Eukaryota; kingdom Metazoa; phylum Arthropoda; class Insecta; order Lepidoptera; family Papilionidae; genus Bhutanitis; species Bhutanitis thaidina. The sequence continues at coordinate 3,860,327 of JAGSMS010000003.1, forward strand.
GCTCGAAACAATATTAATCTATACTTTTTTTTTAATTTTCATTCATTCATCCTATCAAAGACCATTACTGAACATGTGTCTCTTCAAGAAAGCGTTAGTAAATACCGATATGTGTTTCTCCATAGGTTTTCCCGGACTATTACTGTTTTAATAAATGGTAGTACTTGATTCCAATAAATTTTACAAATACGATAATGCAGTTCCGCCTAAACTAAACTAAAACAATGTTTTTTTTTAAAAAAAGTAGCAAAATAATCTTTCGACGCGCACAAACACTTGTTTTCAATATGAAAAGCGCACTCCGTGTTTCTACATAATCAAAGCCCCGACATACCCGTGTCTCAAAGGCTCACATTCCCGACAATTTGAAGGGGCAACATTCCTGCCGAGATTTAACTACGCCATAATTTAACATTACATGTACGATGCACTGATATTTACATCATTTTTGACTTGTTCATATCTTCTTTAGAAGAATGTTCACGTTGATAAATAAATTGACAACTATATCAATAAGACTTTTTCTAATAATAAAAAGGGCTTACCTGGATTCGGTGCACTATATGGCGACCGAATGATCATAGATTAGTGACGCTGCTTCCCATCATAATGATAAGAAGCAGGCAGCGTCACCAGTGCGAGTTACATACAGAGCGAGTGTAAGTTTGTGTATACTTTTGGGGTAATTTTCGAAACAAAAGGATTTTAAAACTTCTTTCACTGTTTAGAAGCCATATTCTATAAGATGTGTATGATTCTTAAAAAGATTGGGCTAAATTAGAAAATGTAATATAGTTCCTAGTAGTAGACTAACTAATTAAAAATAGTTCCGAAAGAAACATTGTAACAATTGAAATTCTACTGTTATATGTCATAATAGGACAACTGACATTTAAAGGGTTAATGTGAGTAGTCGAAGTTGGAGTCAGTTCGCTACATTATTCTGCTAAAATTACCAATATGATAAATCACAGCTATTTACAATATGAAGAAAAAATAGTAATATTGTTTGTTTGTTGTACAGAAAGAAAACGGAAACTATAATTCGATGTAAAATTACCGTTATGTATTATTTTTAAATCATCATCATCATTTCAGTCCACTGTCCCACTGCTGAACATAGATTGCCACGAAGCTCGGTCCTGAGCCACCTGCATCCATCGACTTCCCGCAACACTGCCCAGGTCATCACTCCATCTTGTGGGGGGTCGTCCTACACTACGTTTGCCTGTACGTGGCTGCCACTCGAGAACCTTTTTACCCCAACGGTTGTCAGTTCTGCGAGCTATGTGGCCGGCCCATTGCCATTTTAGCTTGCTGATCCTTACGGATATGTCGGTTACGTTAGTTCTGCTGTGGATATCATCGTTGCAGACTCTATCACGCAGAGAAACACCGAGCATAGCCCTTTCCATAGCGCGCTAAGCAACTTTGAGCTTCCTCATACGGCCTGCAATGAAGGACCAAGTCTCAGTGCCGTATGTCATCACTGGCAACACGCAGTGGTTGTATACTTTGCTTTTGAGGTTTTGCGGTATACTCGATGAGAAGATATGACGTAGTTTCCCGAACGCAGCCCAGCCGAGTTGGATTATCGGTTGGATATTTTTAAATACCATTCTAAAAAACGAAATATGTCGTTTATTTATATTGTTCTATAAATATATAAAACGTTACTGTATTCATAGTATATGGTGGGAAAAAGCTATTTTTTTCGTTCTCGTAGATATTTTTTTCATTGTTTATTTACATTTAATTATAATAAGTATGTGCCATAATAATCATAACTTAATCCCATAGCTGTACAAATTTTCAGACTTCTGATCAAAAAACTGCGACTAGTTGTTTTGGCAATCCTCTCGTGATGTTTACCTGAAGAATTCTGAGGAGACCGAAACAGGTAAAAGTCTGAGGGTCAGGACTATATGGTGGATGGATTAACACTTCCCCAACCAAGCTCTATCAATATTTGCTGAGTGGATAAACATGTGTGCGATCTGGCGTTATCATGATGAAAAACCACACTCTTTCTCTTGATCAATTCCGGCCGTTTACTCTCTGTTTCTTGCTTGATTATCATCAGCTGTTGGCAGTAGAGATCCTAATCTCTTTGGTTTTATTCGGCGGTAAAAGCTCATAATGAACGATGCTCTTCCACTCCCACCATACGTACAACATCACCTTATTTCTTGTTAATCAGGGTTTCGCTATACTCTGTGAGGTAATCTCACACACTTTTCATCACCAGTGATCAATCTTTTCTAAAACGGTTTAGATTCATTTCGTTTCAATAGTGAATCGCAAATAAGTACACGATTCGTTAAGTTTCTTTCAGTGACCTCGTGTAGCACCCAAAAATTGAGCTTTTTTAACATCTAGACTTTTTCAAATGGGTCAAAACTGTTTTGTGGTCGACCCCTAGCTCTTCAGCTATGTTGTAACTACTAGTATGCCAATCTTGCTCCACTTTTTTCAAAAATGGCATCAACTTTATCCGTAATAGGTCCACTAGACCGAGATTCATCTTTGACATTCTTGTACCAATTTTGTGCTACTGCTATTTCGTTGAGTCCATAAACGTCAGAAATTTTTTTCACAACATTTTTTCCTATTTTTGTAATAAAACTTCAGAATGTATCTAATTCCTTCGTTAGATACACTCATTTTAGCGGATAGAAAAATATTAGAAAACGGGCGAGAATCCGTTTATATTTGTTGTGTTGATTTAAAAATGTTATCTATTTAATGGTACAAAAACCAGCCAGATATCAAACAGTACAACCGAAGAGATTCACCTATGCATTACTGCAAAATTTACCTATGAAATACGAAAAACTTTTCCCCGACCTTACATTGACATTGTTTATTCTACTTTTTTACGTCATTACGCTTAATTTAAAGTTAGTGATCACTTCAGAAGTTATCCAAGGAGTTATATTGTTAGACATAAAATGTTCGTAGACTATTTTTAAACTATAAATCTTAAGATGCGAGCAGATTTAATAAAAATATGGAGCGGTATAATAAACTTGAAGCGCATCGTAGCTTTATAAAGTTTGTTATCGAAGCACCACAGACTTCACTCAGTTTACGTTTCACCTTTTAATTTTATACGTGGTTTTAAATTTCTACTTAAACTACTACAATTAAATTTTCATTTAAATAGGAACAGTACAAGAACACAAAATTGCATTAATACTATGAAGACAACATAGTATTTTAATCGCCTCTCTTAGATATTAGTATTAAATCGTATACAAAACCTTTCATAATATTATACAGAAAAAACTGTTTTAAGGATTGCGTCAACAAAAATACATAATTTTACAATTTATATTATTGGGTTTTTTTATATCATTGTGGCAAACGAGCAAAGGGGGACTCCCTTATGGTTAGAGGTTACTGCAGCACATAAACAACTTAATTGAATAAATGGAATGCTTGTACTTATAGCGATTCTATTCAAGACAGAAAACTAGAGTACAAGTACGTAGTTCCTACCCAACTGACTCCTATGGACAGAAAGATATCCTATCACCGAGTGATCTAATATATTAGTGGAAATTGGAATATACCTTGGAAATAACATGATTGCTGTTACCCATAGGTCGTAGGGATCCAACTACCACTTGGTGACCAGCGCAATCCATAGAGAAACGACGAAACGACTACCGGTAAAGGACCCGGTTTTTTGCCGTTTAATATTCTTTGAATTGCAAAGATCATAAAGAAAGATTTCTAAAAGTTATTCGAGAATCAGATTAATTTATGACTACTGCAATGACAAATCAGTTATGTGTATGCCCATATGAAATAGTAATTACCCTCGCCAGAAAAAACATTCAAGAAATGCATGCCCGCTTTGCAGGCGCTTACTTCGAGAGGCCTATATTCAGCTGTGGCTTTGAATAGACAGATGGACAATATTTAGAAGAGATTGGGAGCACGATCTCCAGTGCGACGACATCGGAACTGCGCTCACCAATCCATCTGTCCAGCATGGTAAGTATAGAAAAATCTCTTATGCATGGCACGATAGGTTAGGCCTAGCTTTAATGGATGGTTTTTAGCTCTAGCTTTAATGGACTTTACACCTCCTCGAAACAATACTTGTTCATTATAACTCATACATGAAGGTTTCCTCACCGGTTAGCACATGGTAAATTCAGCACTAAAATTTTTAGTTGAACGGGCACTGCGGCCCAAACCCAGGTTTCTGGCGTTCTATGAAATTATAGCGCTCTGATCACTAGCCTATCAAAATTTTACATCTATTTGTAATAAGTTCAGACGCAGAACATATTTCAGTTGGTTTTAACTGAGAACGTAACACATCTAAGTATATATTATCATTAACCATTCGCAAAAAGATTTAAATTGCATTTGTTTTCACACAAAAAAAAACACTTTTAAAACTAGTATTTTCGTAAATGTTGCTAGATCATTTTCCATGTAATAACCCGTCAAATATATAGTTTTTATATAATAAATTTTTCGCTTCTTATGCTAATTGATAATATTTAAACAGCTTAATCAGCTACCTCTAAAATATCGCTAAAGTCACAACAATTTTACTTCACTTCATATGTGATTATTAAAAACAAAAATATTAAAAATAAAATTTTGAAGACTTATTTTGTACTTTTTATATATAAAACTATCCAAATTAATATAAACTGCATGCAAACATACCTGCTATGTTGAAGCTTCCAATGAGAAGTGTCCAAAGAGAGAGAACTCGAGTGGGGCTGGGACGAAACGAACACTCCATCATGTTTATGTATTAATCAAAATAGTTCCTTAGAATGTTCAGGAAATTCTCATAGTTATTAGTTCACTTAGGCAGTTTACGCCCACAGTCCTGAACTTGACTGAAACAATAGAAAATTAGATTAATATTTATCGCAAGTATGTCTAATTTAACTATATTTAATTTACAATTATTAAATTTAATGTAATATCCAGTTCTCACGACCCTACACATATATTGGGATGGCAGATGTTTCAACATCTACGAGTATTGAAGTCATTTCAACACACTTTTCCCAGGTTATTTGGATCAACATAATAGGGTACAGGTATTTTACGTGATAGAGCCAAGTGGTAGCTTTTGCTATTGCTCGAATGGGTCAGCTCCACCAGGGCAGTACCACGACATCGCAGAATCCCGGCATGAAGATTTTATAGGAAAGGCGGCAAAGGAGCAAGCGGTTCACCTGATGGTAAGTGGTTACCGTCGCCTAAGTACATCCGCAACACCAGAGGTGTCGCAGGTGCGTTGCCGGCCTTGAAGGATCTTAGGGAGAGGGGAGGGAGTATGAGGAGGGGACGGGAAGGGGATGTGGGTTACCTCACTCACCGAACGAAACACAGAAGCACAAGATGCCTCTACTTCACGCCGGTATTGTGCGGGGCCGTGGTACCAATCCGGTGAGCAGGCCCATTCGAGTAGCAGCAAAAGCCGCCGCTTGGCTCTACCACGTTAAAAGTAGTAAAGTCATCTTGTGTTTCGTTTCGCACGGTGAGTCAGGTAATCGTTCACTCGCCTCATCCTCCCTCCCTTTCCCCACAAATATCCTTTAAGGCAGGCAATGCACCTGCAGTTTCTCTGCGTTGCAGAGTTACGTAGACAACGGTAATCAATTAACGTCAGGTGAGCCCTCGCGTTTGCCCCTATACCCGATTTAAAAAAAAAGAACAGGTGCCTTTGTGTCCAGGCCAGTGATACAAATCGTACATAGGTTTCGAAAAACTCATAGTTACGAGTCCGCCGCCTGCCATATCGAAGAACTGTGGTCACCTGATTCGGAGGCAAATCCCTCGACTGTCGAGGCTGCATAACATTTTTAATTTGTAATAAATTATTAATTAGCATATAACTAACGACATATGTTATTAAAGTTTGGTACAAAGGTCTGACTAACCAATAAGTTAAATATTCGTGACATTATCAGCCGCCTCGCACCTACGACATTGTAACCCGGCACTTGAGTTGACTTTTGCGATACCCCGGGGAGTAGAAAGGGTGGCATGTACAGTATACTCTTGCACCGCCTACATCTTGCTTGAATATATATTATTTAATTAAATAACATGTTGCGTGTTGTAGCGACGTAATCCTAAATAAATGAAGTGTTCTTTCCATAGTTGTGTTGTAGCAGCTTAAAATCTTATTACAATCCCCGAAAGTGGATTCGCCGACATGTCTCATCTCCCGTCACGTACTATTACTTTACTACTATAGTTGTAATGGGATTGCAGAAACAATTTTTCTACAATGATGGGGGCTAAATGTGATCTCTGTCATTTACACACTAATAGTACACTAAAAAAGTTTTTTTATGGGGAAAAGGGTAAACTAGTAAGTGGCATGATGGTATGTGATTCACACACTATCAAGAGCCCACAATGGTCGGGTAGCACCCGCACCCACGTACATCTGCAATATTAATGGAGCTGCAGGTGCGTTTCTAACCTATAAGGATATTTGGGGAGGGGAAGAGCGAAGAGGGTGGAGGAATGAGGGGAGATGAGGCAGAAGCAAGATTTCTCTACTTTCCGCCGCTAGTAATACTACTTGGTAGAGCCTGTCCCTTTCTAAGTTTAGAATCTAGAAAAATAATCTTATTTGATTGAATTTATAACATTATAACACATTTATATTTAAGTTATTGGTTTGTTGTATACTGTTCCATTGAGTTATTTAAGATAAAAATCTTAATTAAAATTTTATTATAATTTTATTAGCAGTGTTCTGTATTAACATCCGTTCAGTCAAAAACTGGCTATGTATATCACATTGTTTAATATTAGTACCTAGGCGACCGAGCTTAGCTCGTTCAGCTTAACATTACAACAACATGCTAACGATGTAACGCAGCGCCATCTCCCTACTTGACTAGCTAATACAATACCTCAATACCTCAATATTCTATGAGATTGTGTAAGAAAAAAATATATTTAAATTTTTCTCTAATTTGTATTAACACCAATATTCTCGGGGATGACAACTATCTATATATACCATGAAATTATATATGTATTCTAAAATATTTAATTTATATGTATACCCCCATTTATGCAGCTCACCATTATTGGTTAGTGAGTTCGGCATATAAAGATGGATTTTCCATCAGTTGATCCCCTGAGCCTCGTCCATTACTAACCAGGGTGCTGGTGAATTTAACTTTATTGAAATATAAGAATTTATCTGTTTAATGAAGTAATTGATACATCCAGGGTAATTCGTTTGTACTCTAGGGTATGATCAATAAAAAGATATCTCAGGTTCAAACCACGAGTAGAATCGTTGTTGTGAAAATTTTGCATATATTTTAAATGTAACTAAAAATAAATGTAAGTTTACTCATCACATCATCCATCCTCATCAACTCAGTGAAACCATCAATGTTCTAGTTAATAGATAAGCTATAGCGAGCGGCAGTGATCAATCTTCATACTTCCTGAAGAACAACCGACATCGACCATTCGTCTCTCTAAATTGCCATTAATGGCTCGGTTTCTTTAGAAAATTAATATAGTAGTAATAAGTAACAGAGTTTAATAAAAATATTACTTTACTAAAAAAGTACTATTTATTTACCATGTGTATTTTCAATGTACCAAGGAATGGCATGGGTTCGAGTCCCCGTGCCGGCACCGCTTAAATAGCTATTAAGAGCTAAATTTACCACGTGATCGGAGGTAAAGAATAATACCATGAGAAAACCTGCACGTGTACAAATATATATTTCAGGAACACATGATGTCAGCATATGTTATATAATATTAGATAGGTAGTAAAGTCGCCGTTATTGGGTTACAATAACATTAATAAAGGCCCTTTTAAATTTGAGTTGCGTACAAGGAACCTTCAGAGACTCATTTATTTTAAACTAGTAGTTGTGAACTTTAGGCGAAGCATTAAAAAGCCGTTAAAAATTCTAGGAAAAGAAGCGCACCCAACTGTGCCTTACTAAGGTTTACTTAACGGAGACAAGACGGCAAAAGCATCGGTATACTGAAATTAAAAATAATTACTTTCAGAACTTCTTATATGAATTTATACTTATAAGAAAATTAAATATAACAGGGGTAAAATTACTTATTTATTATGGGAAAGAGAGCAAACGAGCAACCCGATGGTAAGTGATTACTATCGCCGATGTACTTCTGTAACACCAGAAGATCTGCAGGTGCGTTACCGGCCTTTAAGGATATATGGGGATGGGAGGTATAGGGTCTCCGGTTATCTTACTCACCGAACGAAACGCAGAAGCACAAGATGCCTCTCTTTCACTCCGGTATTCTGCGAGGTCGTAGTACTGCCCCCATCGAGGCGGTACCATTCGCGTAGCGGCAAAAGCCGCCACTTGGCTCTGCCACGTACAGAACTTTACTTCTGACTCAGCTTTATTTTATTTATACATATACAATTAATGTACAATTCTAATGCTACTACATCGGCCTTTTTAAGGCCACCACTGAACATTGGTCTCTATAAGAAAGCGCCAGTAATAGCTAGCTTATATTTCTTCGAAGGTTTGTCCATACTCACAACGTTAAGCAATAAGGTTGGTGAGCGCAGTGCCAGTACCTCGGCAATAGAGATCGCACTTCTCATCATTTGTATGTGGGATTTGTGTGGGATTCGTGATGGGGAAATGCCCCATCGTTCCGTCGTTCGAGTCTTGTTCGTTTGAAAAATATCATATATAACAACTTACACCACTAATGTACTGTATATAAACAATAGTACAAACTTATAACAATCTTTACAAATAATTCCATCAGCATTACTTAGTCGTGCAAACGCCAAAGTGCATTGCAAGTTCTATGCGGTAAACTGAATTTCAAAGACAAATAATTGAATTGGAATTGCTGAAGGGAATAAGAGATTTTGTGAGCATTCTGCGAGATTTGCTTCGCTTTTACTTTTAAAGTGATATTAATAATTTATAAACGTCATATTAAGGCATTTACATTTTTTATTTCATATTTCTTTTTCTATTTAATGTTAATGCGACTGGCAACATGCTTATAAATTTTAAATAGAACTCTAAAGAATTTTTAAATAATAGTACCCTTATAGCTTTTGTACCTTGTACCTTCATAGCTTTTGCGAAATATTAGGTTACGTTAGCTACAAAGAGCTTAGTATGATAATTATTTCTTTGAATTACGTGAATACTAGACTAGTTCGGGGTGCTTTACAGATTTTTTTATATATTTTACCCTGTTTAATTTTAGCTTTTATGTTTCCGACATTTCGAGTGCCTTTCAGCACCCGTGATCGCGGGGCAGACGGGTGATGTTTGATGTAACTAGTGTCAAAATTAACTCGGGCTACGGTCAGCTTTTAATTATTAAGTTTTGATCCGATCTACATGAGAGACGACAGGCAAAGGGGCACAGAGTACAAGATACTGAGAGCGACTTCTTACACAGCCATCTTCTGAATTGAAATGAGTATGTTTAGCTAAAGATCCATTAAAATCCGCCTGCCCGATTTTGGTCACGTATGGGTTAATTACGTAAGGTTGCAGTCGAACTCTGAGATTCGAATAGTAAATTTCTGTTTGGCGTGTAGTGCTTCGATGTCAAAATTTAAGTCAAAGAATGTTTGGTTGTTCATCCTTAGATATCAGTTACGGAGTTTCTGAAATTCAGTAATTTTCCTAGCTCTTTTTTAATGCGAAACAGTACTGCTTAGCGTGTTTCAGTGTTACTGTAAATATGGGTGTGCATAAATCTAGAGAATCTTTTCAATAAAATAACGATTTTTACCATTTAACTACCTAATAATATAATGTCACAGAATGTTTTTCGTTTTAAGATGTTAAATAAAAAACGAAATATCAATTAAATCTCGTTTTATTTAATGTTAATTTAAACAGCAATTCTTGAAGTTTATTTATGAAAAACAACCGTTTGCAAATGTGCACCATTCATTTGTTCACACTCATTTAACCTGGAGCTAAAATTTTCAATAACTCGCTGGAGCATCGCTCTTGGAATAGAGTTGATTTCTTCAGTGATTCTTTGCTTCAAAACATTCAGGTTGGGTGGCAATGGATTGTAAACTTTGCTTTTTAGGTAGCGTCATAGGAAGAAATCAGCAGGAGTTAAATCAGGGCTCCTCGGTGGCCAATTGATGTCTCCTAGGCGACTTATCACTCTTCCTGGGAATAAATCATGATTGCACACATCCTTTACAGTATTCATATTAAGTCATGTATGTATTCATTTAATTAGGAGTTTAAAAAAGTTAAGATGAATAAATCCACATAACAATCGAAAAATTTACAAAAAGTACGAAAATACAAGAAGATAACAGATTCTATATCCGTTTATGGCTTGAAGTAAAATTAAGGCACCTGCATAAAAACAAACCGTAGCTAAAACTCTTTTAAGATAGGAAACACTGAGCCTCGTTTCTTTTTGTGAGGATTATCTTTAAGTTCAATCTCTTTATGGGTAGCGGCTATCTGTGCATTTAATCCACTTTCTGTTTTTATCTTAAGACAGGAAAAAAGGTCGAAAATGTTTGTGTCTTTTGTCTGAGACCGTTGATAACAGGGTGACCTTTTCATCTCAACGTTTATTAAACGAAAATACACCTGTGCAGTCGTCAGACGCCACTGCGGAGATTTCATTAAATTCAATGGAGGGTGGTGTAATTGGAATCCTCTGACTTATTTTTCTTTTATTATTTAACTTTATTCTTTGAATTTATTACGACTTATGTTTATGTTCATCATGTTTTTTTATTATTTATACACTGGATTTGAGACCGCTATTTAATATTCAACCAATGACTACGAAGTATTATGATATTTGGAATGTTATATACATAATACGGATATAATTTGGTAAACAATCAAGAATTGTAATTAACGCGGGATATACTTGTTCACGTTACTATTGTATTAAGAACTTTTTAAACGGATTATTCATATATTTATAAATACTAGATTTACGCGGATAGTATTACGGAATTCATTGCGCTTAATTTTAATATCTTTCCAACGTGGTTACGAATATTACGGACTGAGGTATTAGACATCCCTAAGTTATAATTAACGTGGTCCAGTGTCAGCTTTTTAATTATTTATTTTAATCAGGTCTATGCAGAAATATTTCTCAGAATCTTGTGGTACTCCACCGGTATGCTAGGTTAGGGATATATTTATTTGTTACGGGGTCCCAAGATTATGGAACACCCAGCCATCTTTTTTATTGAATTTAGGAAACGGATTCGACGAATTCCTCGACAGAAATCGGTGTTCTTTTGCGAGAATTTATAGTATATCAAATCTGATCTAATAGTTGGATCGATCTAGAATATGATTACAGACTGCAAACGTCTTAGATCGTCGGTGCTTCAGATTTTTGCGTCTTTCTTCGTTTAAGCGGGTTTTTTGAGATGTTTTAGTTTTCCCTATGCAAAAAAGACCACACTCATAATGAAGCTTGTTCGCAGGCTTGAAAAACGTTTTTATAGAAGGCTGCTATACTAGCTAGACTATAGAGGCGCTACGAAGAATATAAGCTATGTATCACTAACTTATCCATCTATGAGTATAGAAGAGTATAAGCGCTCAAGTCCGTCACCCATAGGGGAAGGCTGAGGTACAATGAGTTATGTCTAATTTCCATTTGATCCAATTCCATTGTAGCCTATTTTACTTTCGCGACCCACTTTTCGCCTCTTCAGGAGAGTCCGTGGCGAGTGATGAAGTTCAGGAGATTTCAAGGCTTCCCCTTGGTCGCCTCCTAAAATACCCACGGCAGAAAACCAGGTGTCATAATCTTATGCCACTACTGTATGGCTAACACCAACAAGTTTGAATGAAACAACTTTTTGATAGGTGAGACATAATCTATCAAAATACATAATAGTAATCGTCAGTGTATGACACTATCCGATGAACAAACTTATAACCATTTTTTTTTATGGAAAAGACGGCAAACGAGCAAGGGGTTGACCTGATGGTATGTGATTCCCGTCGCCCACATACATCTGCAACGCCATAGATGCTGCAGGTGCGTTGCCGGTCTTTAAGGATATTTGGGAGATAGAAGGGGAGAGGAGGGGAATAGGGAAGGGGAGTGGGCCTCCGGTTACCGCACTCACCGAACGAAACGCAGAAGCACAAGGTGCCTCTACTTCACGCCGGTATACAGCGAGGCCGTGGTACCAACCCGGTCGAGCCGGGGCCTTCGAACAGCATCAAAAGCCGCCGCTTGGCTCTACCACGCTTAGAAACCATACCAGATGGGTGATTAGTTATGACAATATAGCCCACTATCCATAATTGCAAATATTCTTGGAGAGATACGTTGACCTGAGAATAAACTTTACTACATTGAATCCAACGAAGAAATGAAATAAGCTTTTGGTTAAACTGTGTACTCAAGAATTAAATTGGTTGATGATACCGAAGTTAATATTATACATGTACAGCAGCAACGGTTTAGAAATAGGGTGACGCAGACGGAAGGCTATATTTATAGGTCCAGTGTGCTCGTGACTAACTACGTACTAGACTAACTTCGAGCTTCCACGTTATCTAAACCGTCCGTATAACTATACAACGCGCCATGTGAAAGTTAAAACGAAGTTTATTCTTACGCTACATTAAGGTAGTCGTACTGAACCACTCTTATAAACTGCTATGCCGGTTTTGTTTTAGCTTTGCCCCAAACTTCACGTCTTCATTTGTGAAATATGTTATTTGGAGCACGCTGTACATGGCTTACGTATTAACTCCTCGCCTATATGTTTAGATATAAGTCACAATGTCAATGTCAAGTGTGTTGTATATTTTTTTTTTTTAAAAGAACACTAGCAATGTTATTTATTAAGTAACATTACTAATATTCCTGTTAACCCTCCAACTAAGCTTACAGCTTGTATCTGGAGTGGTTCACGACAATAGTCAAATGGCGGGCACGAACTTACGACGTCATATTTTGTAGACCGCACCCTAACCCATTCAGCTATTGGCGCTTTAAATGTATCGTGAAGCCTGTGATTGTGTAGTTAAATGTAGACATAACTTTTCATTCTATGAAATTTCCCGTAAATAATACTTGTTCTTCAGCATAAATTAGTTTTATTTCTTAAATAAAGTCGTTATTATGAGTATGTGTGGTTTTACTTTAGAGAGAGAAATTGCAGAAATATTTAGAAAAGTAATTTAAAAAATATTTTGACATAACGTAACACTATTGTAGGGATTATATACAATTCACACGCTTCCATATTAATTCGTGGCCTCTACTATAGAATACACGGTATAACATATACGCGTAGCACGGGAATACTCTGCTTAAATAGACCGATGAAGAAGAACGTACATCAATGTATAATTCTAAATTGTGTTATTTATTACGTAAACTAATATTCTGGTAATTCTAATTTATTTACCAAAATTATTTTATAAACATCACCATAATTAGAAAAAAAATTATTCCCAAGGATAGGAAAGATGACTTATGGTAAGTTATCTTTTCTAACGTTTTCTTCCTACGATTACCGATATTCGCAGAGTACACCGTTCGATGTTAAGTTTTAATTTACAACTATTTTCAAGTCATTTAACAGGTGATAGATTCGTTTATTGTCTAGAAGTCGTTTGATGGTATCACTCTCTACCCTTTTCTGTCGCCAAGCAGCAGTGTTCCGGTTCGAAAGGCATAAAGAGCCAGTGTAATTACGGGCTCTTATGCGATGTTTTGTGATGTGAAGGATTAAAATCTCAGTTCTCATGGCTTCGTGATGTGAACGCATCTGTTAACTTATTTGATGAAGTTATTTGCAGGTGTCCATGGTCTACTGATAGACTGACAGCTAGTTTTTCACCCAAATCTAATAATTAAAAGTTATAATATAAAAATAAATATCACAAACTTCTTACATTTAAAACTACATAATAATTATACAACACAGACAACTACATATATAAACTATTCCTTTGTTTACCTCTGTGGTTATTTGACAATATATAACATTGTACACATTGAGTAAGATTATGGAATTTACGTTCAATTTCAATACGTCTCACAGGCACTCTACTGGTTTTACGAGATATCCAACCACCTTTTGACCCAATTCGTAACTGTTGTATCCAACTTATTACAGTTTACCTGAGTAGAATGATCACTATGCGGTCGTCTTGCAGAGGTTTAACTTACAGATGATATTAAATAACAGCTAAAACTATGTCGATTATTTGTCAAGGTCGAGCTAATTGTAGTTAATAGCCATTACATTTAACGTTACGTTACGTTATAGTGTACAGTAGTAAGACGAATAAAATTAATCGAAAATACGTGAAATTACCTGACATTACGGATTTTCATTTTACAAAAAGAGGGTTGACAAATTTCCGCTGCCGTAATGCGATTAAACGCCATTTTAAAATAATAATACTATTATCATAAACGTTTTTTATTAAGAAGTGAAGCGGTGTGAAGAATGTCAATTAACTTACGCCTGTACGGAATTACGTGAAAAAAGTTATGTACCTACTACACTATATATATAATACGAGTAAACGAGGAGTATATTCGCACACGTACAACAACGCACCTGCGGTTGACAACCTCATTTGTTTAGGCTGCGGTGCGGGAACACCTTATGTTTCTTTCATCATAATATACATAAATATATTGTATCCAGTTAAGCAACAATGTATATTCTTGTTGATTTATTTGTAGAGATAAACCGGGATTGTTTCGTATTTTCATTTTTTGATTGTTTTCAATTCGGTGCTTATAATTGCAATTGACCATTTTGCGGTACTGAGACGCAGATTAATGCCAAAACAGAAGCGAACTTACTATTAATGAAACTTACAGCGAGTGCCAGTACTCCGAGCTATAAACTATACCAATATATGTCAAGGTGTATTGAAATGATACATAAACAATAAACACTTTATGTACTCGTTTATAAGCTAAAGTCCTGTGACCGATTCACGAACTAAGAGACGCATAGAGTCGTTTCGGTAAAGAGCTCTGAGCGTTTATATAGGAACAGTGTCTTTTGAATATCGTGTCGTCTATCTCTAACTAATATTAAATTTTAAAATATTTATATAAATATACAAGGTAGTCCGACAATTTTGATCCAAGTAAAACACAGTCTGTATATTTTATCTATGACCGAACATGCCATTGCCCACACCAGTGAGAGCGCCACTAAATTTTGGTTGCCAATTTTCGGTTGGCAAGGCACTCTGGTTGATGTTTAGCCTCGTCCGTTAATCAGTTGAGTGGGCAGGTGCAGTTGGCTTAGATCCCAGTTGTCCGATATTTTCAGGAGTTATAACCTAGTAGCGTCGAATTTACAATGTAAATATACTTGCACTGTAACTTCACTACGATTAAAGTTAATAAATAAATTTTCCGTCTTTGTTTCCAACTTGAGAACTTGTGAACTTAATTCATCTGTTAAATACAATCTTAACCCGTAAAATTAATCCAGTTATTTTTTTATTTTTTCTTAAAATACCACGTGTAAAAATATATTTGCGAATACTAAAGTATATAATAACGTTACATTCTTTTGCGGTCATGGTTAAATATAGTATGGACATAATCACTTAGCGCGACAATATTTTTACAAGCGTATGAAACTGTTTAAGGATGTGGTAAATTTTAGTAATTTCAAGCTTAGTACTGCGATGCTTCGCAGAGAAACTATAAAAAAAATATTCCTTAAATCAACTCAATAGGATTAACGATCCTCGAACACATAGAATACAAAATCGAGCAAATATTATTTTTTATGTGTTTAATAATTAGCGAAAACATGTGCTTTAAATGTGTGTGAAGAAAAAGCTCGTTAGGAAACATTGATGTTTTTTTTGTTTTTTTATGGAAAAGACGGCAAACGAGCAAGCGGTTCACCTGATGGTAAGTGATTACCGTCGCCCACATACATCTGCAACACCATAGATGCTGCTGGTGCGTTGCCGGTCTTTAAGGATATTTGGGAGATGGGAGAGAAGAGGAGGGAAATAGGGAGGGGAAGTGGGAACCGAACGAAACGCCGGTTTCTGCGAGGCCGTGGTACCAACCCGGTCGAGCCGGCCCATTCGAGAAGCAGCAAAAGCTGCCGCTTGGCTCTACCGCGCTTAAAAATGTCTGAGAAACAATAAAAATATATTTGGAGAACATGTGCCGTCCGAGCAGCCTGGTGGACATTTTTCAAGACCAAAACCCTGTTAAATATTTAGGATGCTTTAGTCCAGTAATAGTTTATGTTTACTTTACTAGTTTATATTATACAATACTAATATCTTTGTTATGTTACATAACATTTTATATTTTCTCTACGTAAATGTTAAAAGTCCTCCCATGTAGGCCCGGTCTCGTTCAGTACAATCGCTTCGTATATTCGGTTGCTTAGTCTGCAGACAAATGGGGACGTCAGTCACAGCGTCGCTCGTTGACGAGCGAAAATTGCTTTGATTCTCTAACAAATCCTCTAGAGGAACAATTGTCGGTATCACATTCACTACAGAAGGATCACGTTGCACATACTATTCTTAGAGAGTTCGTTATGCATTCACATCGAAAACTTTTTCTTTTCGTATTCATAATCATACTTCCGTTAAACATTTAATCTCGTTTAACATAATGATATTGTTTCTACAACGTACGAAATACGAAATATGTTTCAAGTTCAGTTTTATTTAGTTTATGCGTAATTTGAAAAAAAAAAAAACAATGATGTGGAACTCCGCTTAATTTTTATTATTTTTTTATTACTTGTTAGAGTATCCGCCATAATAAGGTGTATTATATGAATTTCATTATAATAATAATTTCAACCAGATGCCTATTACGGTTAAAATGATTAAATTAGGAAGCCTCTCCAATTGTTTTTAAATAATATTTAGTAACAGAGAAAAAGACGACCTCTTACGATCTGATCAGGTCTGGACACTAAATTTAGTGGTTTCACCCACTTTTCTGGCCATGAAGTATCTGAGTAAGAATCGGCTTTTCACGGTTCACCTGTAAGTAAGTGATTACCGTCGCCCACGTACGTCTGCAACACCAGAAGAGCTACAGGTACGTTGCCGGACTGTAAGGGTATTTGGGAGATGGGAGGGACGATGAGGCTACCTCAGTCACCAAACGAAACGCAAAAGCACAAGATGCCTCTACGTCACGCCGCTATTCTGCGAGGCCGTGGTAATCCGTTCGTTGATCAGATAACGGAATGATCATCTCGTAAAATACTAGACCAAAGTTAAGCAGACCGATGACGGACAGCAGCAGACAAACGTGCGTGGTGCCTTGATCGTGGCGGTTAAGATTAAGGCCTAAACGAGGATTAAGGCCTATGTTATTAGACTAATTACAGGCTGTTAAGAAGTGCTCGGAACTAAGAATAACCTCACTTATCACCAGGAGCCTTTCCTACTATTCCACAAACAATTTCAAAAAAAAATCCGCGTTTCATCATTCGCCTATGAAAGCGTACCGTGTTATTTTTTTAGGGTGGTTTCGTTTATCCAAGATATGGTTAGCAATAAACAAAACCATGACAGATGTGAAAAAACACGACTTGATTTTATCGAGTAATAACTACACGTGGGATTCTTGTGAAATTTGGGCTTTTTTTGAATAACGTGGAAAAGTGGTGGTAAGATTTCCTTCCTGCCTCAGAGATATTCAGGTTCGAAGGGAAATTAAAGTCATTATGACACATGAAGTGTTACAACAACACATATTTGAATTCAAACTATTATTTACGGATTTTACTGCGTTTAAATGTAAGTTTTGATGTTTCCGACGTTTCGAGTTCATTACAGCGCCCGTGATCTAGGTTGGATTGACGTTTTGAACGTTCTAATGTCATAGTTAACTCTTTAGCCAACAAACATTCTATTGTTATGACATGTTAAGTGATAATTACACGCATTTTTTTCTTATGAGAAAGGGGCAAATGCGGCTCACGTTACTGTAACTAATTACGGATATATGCAACACCAGAGGTCTTCAGGTGCGTTGCCAGTCTTTAAGGATATTTTGGGAGAGGGGAGGGATGGGGGAAGTAGGGATCATGCCTTCGGTTACCTCACTCACCTAAACAAAGGCAAAAGTAAGAAATGCCTCTACTTCACTCCGGAATATTGCGATCTGCTGCTCGAAAGCAATCCATCATTCCATCTTATGGTTAAGTACCAATATGTAACCATCTTCGATGAAGTTACATGCAGGTATTCATGGGCTGCACTAGCCACTTCCCAATAGCATAGGCGATCGAACTCGGGTCTCTTGATACCGAGGCAGATCTACGATAACTGAACGTTTCGGATTCACCTAACGAGGCCACAAATATAAATTTATATAACATCCTATATTTATATTTTCGAACGTATTTTGTTGCAAAATAATAAATTTTACTTCCATATACAAGATAACGAAAAAAAATTCAATCCTGTGGTCTAAGAAAAATATCACAAGCTGCAAATATTTAAGTCGCAAAGTAGCAAAAACGGCTAAAGCGGTATTTAGACAGAAACTTAAGTCGACTTACGCTAAACTTAAATTTAACTTTAGTTTACTTAAGCTTATCTTATGGCGCAAGTATTACCGTGGCTCCTAGATTCAATAAAGTTCTGCAGGTGATACAAATCAGGTCAAGAGAAACGAATCCCATTTTTATACTTCAATATTAAAGATTTCTCAATAGTTAAATATTTAATTAATGCAATTTTTTTTTAATTTAATTTATGATTTTCATTTCATTTACAAGCTAGACTAGAGACATAGTTTCTGTTATTGTGTAACAACGTTAAGAATTTCAATAAGCTTAGAAAACCCTCAATATAAACTGGAAACTGAAAAATATAAAGCCATTTTTGTAACCAACATCTTATTCACGATAAAATCGAGGGCACTGAATTAAATCTCTTACATTACCCTTTAGGATAGTGTATAAGATTGTATATTAAATATTCTTCTATAAAATTAAATTATATTTTTGAAACAGTGCCATTTACTGATATAATAACATTTTACTGTATTGTTTTCGATCGATCACTATAGTCACTAATGCACGTAGAAACTATGAGTTATTAGCGCAGAATAAACAATGAATAGTGAAAAATTAACGATACTCTCGTTAAATTGTCACTATAAATGTTTATTCAACTTGCTACTCAGTGGACTGGTTATATTGTTAGTGGTTATATAGCTAGCTGTAAATCGCACTCGATATCACGACCTCCTTATCCAGCAGGAGCTATCATTTTTCTTAGACACTTCAAACTGCCAAGTCAGATACGTGTACATGAACAGACTATTAAAATGTTAAGCCCGTATGGTTTTATATGAAAAAACAATGTTTAAGTGGATTTTGAAGGCATATATTATGCTATCTTCAACCAGATGGCCTTTACAATAGAAATAAAAATTGTTCATTCCACCCTTTGAGAGTTTAACCGGTAGCGGTTTATTTTAATATACCGTAGTAGGTAAAATTTTATTGATTCGGTCTTTCACGTGCACTAGTTTTATTAACTGTAAGATAGGACGTGGAGTGCAAAGAACGATAACCTTATGGAACTTTTTTTTATATGTAATTTTTGGATTCAATATAAATAATATTTAATAAAATTTAGTTAAAGTAACTGATGAGTGTAACGAACTGGATATTGATCACATTATATAAAATAATAATATTTCGGTGAATAAGGATAGGTTACTTATGTTTTATGTAGATACTCTCGAAAAATGTCGATTATTAAGAGACGTCCGACGAATCCGACGCTCTCCGTTCACATTCCTCTGTTGTTTAACCCACCAACCTCTACTAATAACGTGTCACAGAATAACCCTATCATAAGGATGTGTTAATTGTATAACAATCGTTTATGTTCTCGCCAAGACATTTTTAATACATCTTGGAAACCTTTTAAAACCTCAGTTAATATATTATTATTTTGATACCGTAGCAGCATGCAATTTGCGTTTAAATGTTATTTGTATATTTTTGTAACTTGAATGTCGTGTACAATTTGTAATAGGGCCTAAGATTTATTAATGTAACATCATAATGATATAATTTGCATAAGTTGATCTGTGGTCTGTTAACAGTACCTATCAGTATAAAATTAATGACAAATAAAATTACACAAGATATATAACGAAAAAGGACGTTCTTATTGTTTGTTACTGGTTCAATTATATCTGACGTAAGAATCTGCCACCAATTTTCTGCGCGTGGTTGTTGTAAAAGGCGTATATAGAATATGCCTTCAAATCTTCATAGATATCTCACGGAGTAAACCGGTAATGAAACGGTTGCGTTTGTCTACGCTCCGTGAACCCTAAATAAAAATCTGTAATACCTGCTCGTACAGAGTAACAGGCCGCGTGATAACATATATTAAGTAATGGAAAGTAGCAGCCTATTAATATCCCACGTTTAGGCAAAGGTCTTCTCTTTATATTAGTAGTTTTAGTTTTGGAGACGCTTTCTCTTCTTTGTTTCACAACGCTGCTTTACATCTTCACGAAATATATTTTTGTTTCTCTTCGCGGGCAGAGTTCGTTGGTAAATTAAGTATTTGAATTGCAAGTCATGCGTATTATGACATTAATTCATGCGCACCGACCTCTGAGCTACCAAGCTTTTCGCCCGTAGCTATATAATGTAGTCTTAATAATTAATGTGGCATCAGCATTACCAAGCCTCTACGAGGCAGGTAACTAATACTACTCTCCCTCTTTCTCTCTCTCTTACGTCCTCTCTCTCCCTCTCTAGATCTCGCTATTCCTTTCTCAAAGTAGTAGACAAAGATAATCAATTGGTGAATCAATCCTTGTTAAGTATCAATTGGTGGATCAGTATGAAATACTGTAGCTCTCTTTTGAGTACGTAAACCTTTTATCATCATTGAACGGAAGGTTAAGAACTGCATTGCATAAAAAAACCGATTTGTTTTCGCTTAAATTTTGTTTATTGACTTAATAGTTTCTTCAAAATTACAACATAGCGTTTGATAATTAAGTAATTAAAAAGTAATATAAAGACACGGTCGTACTGAACGATTCGAGTTATTAATTTAAACCATAGGTATAATAGTGGCGTGTATATGGTGGGATTTTAAACGGGGTCAGCCCAATCATGCTAATGAAAACAAGCCATGCAATGCGGCCCTGTGTTTAGCCTCCTGAATATTCAATACGGCTATTTTCTTAACAGCCCTCTTGATTGTTATTGCAATCTTAAATTATTTCCACACAACATTAGCTTTTAAGGCTACGCTACATTCTAAATTCAACGGAGAAATTTCAAACTACCTACTAAATTACTACTACTCACCAAAAAAAAAAAAAATATTTTGCATATGGTTTAGTTTAAATTATCTCACGGCTGAAACGGGAGGCCGTCGCGATATTAAAAATAATCTGACAGGTACGTGGTAGAGCCAAACAGTGTATTTTGCTGCTGATCGAATAAGGTAAAGTAGAAACATCTTGTGCTTCTGCGTTTCGTTCGGTGAGTGAGGTAACCGGAGGCCCGCTCCCCATCCATCATCCCCATCCGTCGTCCGTATTCTCTCTCCCAACTCCCAAATATCCTTTAAGGTCGGCTACGCACTTGCACCCCCTCTGGTGTTGGAGATGTACGTGGGCGACGGTAATCACTTACCATCAGGTGAACCGCTTGCTCGTTTGCCGCCTTTCAAATAAAAATAACACTTATTTTGAAGATACGCTTCTAATTTTTGCCTATATGTATTTCAGATTGAAGGATATTTTCTAGTATTAAAATACTAAGCTCCTTATGAAGTAGGCACTTAAAATAACATTATTAAAACTTCTACAACACCGTCAACATTATTACTGTTACCAATATGGGTATGGCGTGTGAAGCTTCTTTAGGTATTTAAACCTTCTGTGAAATGTGTGCTTATCTTCATTCTCCGCGCCTCGCCTGTTGCACCAACGGTGCGACACATTTATGCGGTCAGCCCATTAAGAGGTTATCAGAGAATATTTTAGACTTAACATGTAATTTTGTAATATTATTACGGCGATGCTGAATTCTCTAACACATTTGTGACTATATTTATTCGGAAATCTTCACTGATATTTTTTTTTAATTACTTTGTATGTATCTACTCGTATGTATGTATGTATAAATGTAAATATTTGAACGGAAAGATATTGGAAAAAATTACAAAGCACAGTTTCGAATTGTGCAAAGTATTTATTTCCAACTTCTTTAAAATAATGGTTTTGCGTAAAATATCGTCTGATTCTAATTACAGTCTGATACTATATGAACGGATTTAACTTAAAACCCCATTACACTGAATTTAATGGAGCTTAAACGCACTGTATGATTCCAGAAGTGAAGTAGGCTATATTTTAAAGCTACTAAATTATTACAAATGATCTGTCGTTCAATCACGCTCAAAAGAAAGAATAAACGAATATGAAAAAAAGAATTGTGAAATATAAATTTTGTCATGGATATAGGATACCTTTTATCTCAACTAAGCTTTCCTTCGGGCAATATTCTGTAGATATGCGGGCGAAGCCGCGGGCAGCAGCTACTGTTATTATATTTTGCCAATTTTATTTGTACAAGTGCAATACGATCCTCCTAATTTATGTATCGATACTATTAGTAATTATTAATCTATGGATTTTTACTACTTCGTTTAATTAACTGCCTAATTAATGAACTAGTGGTAGACTCTTTCGCTGCCTTACCTATATTTGCTGCCAAATAGCAGTGTTACTACTGTTTTATTCCGGTTTGTAAGGTATAGAGCCAGTATAATTAAGGTCATTCTATCTTAGTCCTCAGAATTGCCTGCAGAAACCATTTACGTAGAGGTGGGCTGTTAGCTCGATTTACATTTCATTTCCATAAAAAAAAAAGATATAATTTTCTAAAACACATCTTTATAATCACACACATTTTTACACACATCTTTATAATAACACACATCTTCATAATTTTCTAACAAACGCTTTAAGCGGTTAACTGAATTGCTGATCTGGGGTTGCTAGAGCGCAAAACACAATTTATTGGTTTTCTGGCCTGGTTGTGTTATGTTGCGTCCCTTATCAGTGACACTGCATCTGATAATCCGCAGACCTTATTACATAAGTGTTAAATCGGATACGGAAAGGTAAAGATGAGAAAGTGCTTCTGTATTTGCATGTAAACTTGTAGCGCTATAATATCTCTTGCACATTTAACACTGTCAATAGTAAAGTCGAAATCGGCTAGAAAGTTATTGTATTGATAGTTGTTTGTTTTTTAACTGTCTTTAGTCCTGATATGACTCATTACAATATAATCGCAATTATTCATAGTAAAGACACGTGAAGGGAATTTAATACTATTAATACATTAGAACTTAACATTGTATGATTTCTATTCTAATAACCATAATTGTTCATGTATAAGCAAATCCTAAAAGAAACGAGAATCATGATAGTTTTTATTTGGCATTAAATTGATTGTATTGTATTGACTATTAAAGAAGAAGACGAATTACCTCATGATATTTTTATTTATGAAGGGGGGCAAACAAGCAAGTGGCTCATCCGATGGTAACTGGGTCGCCAAAGTACATCTGTTACACCAGGGGAGCTGCACGTGCGTTGCCGGCCTTTAAGGACATTTAGGAGTTGGCAGGGAGGATGGGGAGGGGGTAGAGAAGCAGAGTGGGCCTCCGGTTATCTTACTCACCGAACAAAACTTAGAAGCACAAGATGCCTCTACCTCACGCCAGTATTCTGTGAGGTCGTGGTACTACTTCAGTCGAGTCGGCTTATTCGAGCAGCAGCAAAAGCTGCCATTCGGCTCCACCACGTACAAAAATATCATGTTGCAACTACGTCAATACTGTTGTTATTTCGCGTTAAGGTTTAACGAAATTAAGCTTCAAAAACATTGTCCAAGATTGTGATAACTTTTTTAAGGTTATTTCCTCCATCGCCTTTTACGACACCCACGAAATTATATAAAATGAAAGGGGAGGCAGTAACTTACGCCGCTAATACACGTTTAAAAATTTAATACGATTTAAGTACGTTCTGCTAAATAAAAAGAACAAAGAAAGCCTGGCTTGGGTGAAAATAATTCCTGCCGCCAGAAGTCGTGGTTGCCTTAACGTTTATTAATAAAAAAAAAATAAGTAACTGTTAGCATAAGAATGCCGACAAACATTCGCTAGACGTGGGAATAATAAAAAAATAAGCGAAATTGATGAGACGAGCGTGGCTCCCTGACGGCCCGTAGATTTAAATTTTGCCGCTAATATTGCACATTCCGTACTAAAATCCAAGTACTAAGAAATTTTGAGACGTATTTTTTTTTTGGTAGAGCTTTTATACTGTAGTGTATTAAAGCATAGCATTATTACAGACTTTTTTAGTCCACTGCTGACCGTAGGTCTCTCCAAGAAAGCGCTAGTGAAAGTTGGCATACATTTCATGGAAGTTTTGCCAGCCACCATCACCACGCTAGGCCAGCAGGTTGGTGACCGCAGTGCCGGTAAACTCGCATTAAGGATGCTGCTCCCCATCACTGGTCTGTAAGATTTGGGTTCGGTAAATTTGGTTGGTTATTCCACCATCTTTCGATCACCACAGCCTCGTTTGTTCACTTGCAGGGCGCATCACGTGCAGTTAAAGTTGGCATGTCGAGAAAGAAACAAAAATTCATTCCATTAATTGAAAGAGAATAAAAACTTACTACAGACCATGACAATGCATCAATCAAGCTCATGCCTACATATTTTTAGCCTTAGGTGCTCTTCAAAAACTGGATAACTCAGGTTGATAGCTACGCTGCCTTCAAAACAGCCGGTTTGAGTACCTTGGGGCATTGATTTTTATGATAAATATGATTTTTTTGTTTTTGTCACGAATGTTTATCAATAATACGTAGGATTATTTATTTTTGTATTTATATTATGTTTATTTATCATGCCACGATCCCGCATCTTGGGTCATCGGAATCCTCCGAGTTTTACTTATGACGTATGAAACCGGACTGACGTATGTAAGTGTCCAGAATTGTAAGTTTCTTATATTGTTTAACAATTTATGGTGTTTAATTAGACTTTTATGTAGCCATATACAGCCCAGTAGCACACTATCAATTACAGTAAAACCGAAACAAACCTCAGAGCATAAAACGTTGGTAAAGCGCATTTGTAACTTTTATTTTATGCTCTTCTAATACAGGCACACTAGTTAGAGAGACTAAAATGAAATCCAGTAAATTATTTTTTTACCGTAAAACGTAAATTTCATTTAGAATTTCTGATCAAGGTTTATCGGAGTTAAGATGCTACACTTCTGTCTCGACTTATATTTAAGTATTCATCTTACTAAGTATAATTTCTTATAATGGATTATTTAAAAAAAATATTGAAAAGTACAGAGTATTTGAATAAGTAATATAGGCGAAGGTTAAAAACAATGAAATACTCGACCCTTTTTGTCTTTTAAATTCAGTATGCATTCATGTTTACTAACTCATGGTAGTTCACGAAGGAGTTAGACTTGAAATTGTCTCTCATGCGATAGAGAGCACAGTGCTAGCGGCCCCGACCCAATCCCTGACCACTAGTCAGTAATACAAACGTAAACCAGTCTTGGCGCTATTTGTTATTTGCGTTATATTTCTTAGTATCCCGCCTTTAGCAATGGCGCAACGAAAATATACGAAGCGCGAGTGTTATGAGATGGTTGCTCGGTACGATACTTAATTTAAAATTGCAAAAAAGAACTAAATGTTTACCGTTAACATTATTAAATTCGTCACAGAATGATGTAATTAGCTTAAGGTTTTAATTACATATCCATTCACTTACATTAAACAAGTAAGAGAATACAAATCAAAATTCCGAAAGTTTCCATGTTATTTATTCCAAGCTTCAGTGGAGAGCGAATATTGGCAAAACGGCTTCGAAATTAAATACTGAAATTTTTACTGTTAGAAGTCTTGTCAGACAGTGGACTTTTAAAGTAATAGCTAAATTGTTAACAGTATCATGTCCTGTAGTATGATACTGTGGAGATCTGTATTTGAATTGGAAACTGTATTATTGTACATTAGCAAGCGATGTGGTTAATCTATATCTTTGGTGCACGCAAGTCGCTACGCTACGACCTTTTCAAAGAGGCATATATTAACACAACCATCTTTATTTATTTTTGAAAATATTAGAATGTACATACGGAAAAATATGAATATATTTAACATAAATTGCTGTCTTTTGTAGACCGGGTCGAGGCGATACGCTAGAGGTGCCTAAATTAAAATCGACTAAAACTAAAAAATCTTTTTTATACACAAAAATTTATAAAATTTTACAATAAAATCCCTAAAAATGTAGTGCAACGAACACTAATGGCATAACTTTTATTACTCTTGTACCTAGATATAATAAATCAACACATCTGGGACATACGAGTACATTTGTCGAAATAACTCTTACCCTGCACTTGCAAGTTCCCTGGCTACTGATTGGCCTACTACTATAAGTAACTACAGCTTGAGTGCTTATATACTTGTATGTATAACTTGAGTGTGGTGTCAAATGTGGCTGTTAAACATTGTTAAATATTTGATTATTCAAACAAGGGAAAAAGTATATAACATACGTTGCAATATAAATACTGTGGCTCAAATTTACTGACAATATGAACCAAGTCCGAGTATCTCATTTTGGTAACATTAAAAAACATTACCAAAATGTCGGGATTTTGTCGAAACTTTATTAGGTATGAACGTAGCAATACGAAGGCAAAGTACAGGCCCATTATTAAAATTTCCACAGCCAACGTTCTGCTATAACAATATTTTCGGGCCAGTAAGCTGGAGAGAAAAAAATGCGCTTTAATGAATTTGGCACATTTTATGATAAAATTAAGACTGTTGGTCTTACGGTCGCAGAAACTCATTTTTTTTAGTTGCCTATATTTTATGTTTACAACCTTTGGTACAATGGATAATGTATTAAATTAAATTCAATCCAGCATCATATTACTAATTTTGTCGGTATGGTAGGCGGATTGGCTTAACAGAATCTTACGCATCGTACTCCGACTACCAGCGTACAGAGTACATTGTCGCATGGTTTGAGATAAGCCTTCCATGGTATGGAGGTATATTTTTCTAAGTACCGATTTTATTTTATACGTTAGAAATGAAATGATAAAATACTATAAAACAAAGCAAAACTATTTCTGTATTTAAGAAAAGAGTCAAAGACCACTATATGTCATTGGCAGTATGAACTATTGGCACTATTCTATTATATATATATTTATTAAATTTTGGGTATTTATCTGTACATTTATATATTTATTTATGTATAAGTAGGTGTATGTAGATTTATTTAGAACGTTTCGCATATATGAATGTTTTTTTTTTTGTATTGTACGCGCGCAATCTACCATTGACTAGATATTCTCCTGTCGCAGGTCTGCTGGAAGAAATTTCTTAAGAAATAAGCAGTACCTTTGTTCAGACCATTTCTTCCTATCATATTTTTTATTCGGTTTTACTTGTGTGTACATAAATTATTTAATAAATAAATAAACAAAATATATACAATGTAATATATTCTAGATTCGGATTCCATCTACGTATATTCGCATGTGTTTAAATATACAACATCAACATATGTGGCGTCTTTAACTTTTAAATATAAAGAATAACTTCCCCTAAAAATATTTTGCGTCCAAAAGTCGGAACAAAAACTAACATTCGATTATTTTTTGTCTCTTATCCTACATCAGATGAAATTTCTTCTTGGCGTTATTTGGGCTTGACTCCAAACGGCGTATAGATTCAAGTAGTTTGTAAGTGGTCCTCGAAGATACGTTGTGCTCGTGTACGAAAATGTTCCCCTTTACACCCTACACCTCCTGTTCAGTTTGTATAATGTAGGTTTCAATTACCACCAATTTTATATATCTTTCTTTGCTAATGGAATTATATTGTATGTGGGGGTTTTAGAAAATTATAATCCCGTTTATTTTCGGTCTGCGCACAAAACAAAATAATAAACAAAAAAAGAGATCCTTTGTGAAAGTAAATATTTTAAAAAATCTGTGCTGCAATATGGAACCGGTATTTAAATTATCCTAATTTGTATAGAAAATCACCAAACTCCTTGATCAGCGTGGTGAGTATGGCTCAGCGAACGTTCCAAGAAATGCAAGAATCGAAGAAATAATGTGTCTCGGCGAGGCATAATGTTCAGCTGTTGACTAAAATAGGCTGATGCAGTAGTAGTAACTACATATTATAACGATTCTTATGTTTGGTTCTTATCTATATCCTATGGATAAGATATAATTATCATAGCAAAAATTCATAGTCGAAAAGATAAAATTACACACTTTTTACATCAAGCAGAAACAAAAGATTAAGTAATAAATATTAACTAAAATATTACTAAAAAAAAAATCAATAGTGTAGAATCGGGTGAATGATAATTATATATGATGTGTTCTCGGTTTTCGTGTTTAGACTAACCAAAATTACTGTAAAATTGCATTAAACAGAATATATAAAGTCAAAAATAAAGTCTATTGAAAATAAAATATTAGAGAAATTGTGCAATCAGACAGTTTCTAGTGAAATGAAAAATCAGCCGGAACAAGTAACACAAACCAGAGCTACAAAAACATCTGGGTTCTACATCGGTAGTTCTCTATAGTCTTGGCAGTTTTAGATAATACATAAATAGATACATAGATAGAAAGAGAATAGGTGCAATCTTTTGAAAGTATTTTAGCTATTACATGTAAATAAATAAAAGTAATTAACGTATACTTATAAGTGGGTATAATAAAAATATACACTTACCTAAATATAATACCTAAATCAAATGACATAATTATGTCAACTTGTCATTTTGATCACAGACGTAATACAGAACTAAGTTGAAAAGTATTCTCTGTGTAAAATTTTAAAAATCTAAAGTAATTGTGTTTGTTAAATATTTACAGCGTAGAATTACAGTGTTGTATAGCTTTAAAGGTAAAAGGAGATGGTTTTGATGACTGAAGTTGCCAAGGACAATCAATATACAGAACGCAATTGCCATCATGGTATTCGTGTCGAAAGCGAAATTATATCTTGAGGTATTTCGGAGATTTCCGATCAAAAGGAACACGGTAAAGACAGAACGAGAGTGTTTCCGCGAAGGCAGATTAGGAGAAACTTGAGTTCATTTCGAAATACGGAGACGAGATCTTATTTGCGTAAACCAAATATGAAACGAATTGATCTCAAACTTGTTCAACTGCTTCACATTAATGACGTTATAATAGATATCAGCTAAGATGGACAATAATATATAATCGTTATTAAATATTCAATAACATAATCTATAGATTGTGGTAGCCCAATTATAGTAGATGTGGGTATAAAACCTCGCAAATTTTTATGGCTCCCAAATGCTGCAAATATCTTGCGGCCACTTCTTCTATTTTGAGTACCCACGACAATGCACATAAGAACTATCAAGTTCACCAAGTTTTATTAGTACAACATTACTGTACCTAATAGCAGTATTTTCAAAATAGACATAAGGTAACGTTTGCCAATGAACGTATACCAAATTACAAGGTTGAAATTTGTCGGAAGTACAGTAAAAAGGTAGGTCTTCAACCCAAGTTTGTGAATATATTTGGATATGGTCTGCATACAGATGATTAAAAATTATAATGTTTTGAATTTGACTAAAATTGTAAAACTCATTCAGTTACTCCTCTAACACATGTATGTTCATGAGTAAATGTTGACAGTGTTATAATAAATTAATTCAATGGGAAATATCATACCATTATGTGTAATACCCGCATAGGACGTTTCTATTAAAGCAATCCTCAAATTGTTATTACACTTAACGTCACTTGCATAGGCTTACTGCTGAAATCAGGCTTGTGCGATCGTGTAAACTCATCTCCTACGAGATTACTTCGCTTATATTCATGATCACCGCTTACGATGTAATTACTTTAGTAATATATAATATATGCTGCATGTATACAGTAGTTACTAAAGTAGATAATGATAACATAAAATTAATAAAAATATGCTTTCACGAATGTTACATACAATACTGAGGCGACAAAAGGTTTTATTTGACCAATCTTATACCACTTTTCATTAGAGCTTATTTGGATAAACGTGACTCGAGGTGAGCTAAAACACTAAGACAGTGCTTAAAGTTTAGGGATGCAATAAAATCATACACATGTTTCGAAAAACTCATTGGTACGAGATCTCCACGTAGAGGATCGAACTCGGATTCCCTGATTCCGTAAATGATCACGTGATCACTTCTTATGCCTTACCAGAACTTAACTGTGAATAGTCTATAGGTATATTACCGAACATCTTGCACCGGACCTGAGCTTATTTTTAGTTAGGTATTATTCGAGATGGTTATCCTGCCACGTGTCGGTAACCAATGCGATTTTCAAGGTGTTTTCCTTAGTTGTAAGAGATTGAAACCCAGGGGAAGAAAAGAAGTGGCATATTTTTACGCCGATATTACACAACAATAATTTCGATATCTATGAAACCACTACTTATAACAAATCTACGAACAATTATACAAAATCAATAAAAATATTCACTTCCCTTGTGACTTACAAAAACATCCAAATGAGAGAGAGACTTGGAATATATGTATATATATGATACGTATATTGGTGAACCTGTCAAGTTGACAAGAGAAATGCGTTTAAACAATTGTTTGTTTCTACGGACTACAAGCGCCTCTACATAACCTATTGTATGTATACTGAGATGGCTCGGCGGAGTAAAGCTTTTTTTTATTAGATTGAGATGATCCACAGTCATTCTTTCGTCATCATTCCAGTTCAGTCTTTCAAACCGAAACTAAAAATTAAAAACGGTTGTCATGCTTAGTTACATATAAAGATATTACATATAAAGTTTATATAAAATAAAGACAGATATTATAAACATTCCAAAGTCCTTGACAGTTTTTGTTCTAATAGCAAATTTGTCTACAGATAACTTGATTTAAGCCAGATTAACTTATTTTGTCGATGAGGATGGCCTGAAGGCGAAGACAAATTTTAAATGGATTTTTCGTCAGTTTTCGGTGTTTACGAAATTTTTCTGCTATTGCCGTCATACCCAACCATCATATTTGCTCAGTTATTCATAACCGCGAACCTCTAACTCGGTCACTGTTAGAAGACCGCTTATCTTAGAAATATTGACGGAGCTGGTAAGTGGCTTAGTGCACCCGACTGTTGAAACATGGTGCCGCCATATTTCGTTCGGTGAGTGAGGTAACCGGAGGCCCATTTCTCCCTCCCTCTACCCTCCTCCCCATCATTCATTCCATCACCCAAATATCCTTAAAGGCCAGCAACGCAACTGCAGCTACTCTAGTTTGGCAGATGTGCGAGGACGCCGGTAATTACTTACCACAAGGTGAGTCGCTTGTTGGTTTGAACTTTTATCATAAAAAAAATAAAATCCCTGCTCCAAACCAATATTTGCGCAACAACCCAAATAGTTTAAAATTCGAGTCTGGTCGTGTTTGTTGCGTTGATATTGAATGTGATACTTCCTCCGATCACATTATCACATTTGTTTGTAATGCGATTGGGGTAGGTGAAGACGAGTGTGCACGTATGTATTGCGCTGCGGGTACACTTGCGACACTAGAATAGCTCATCCGCAGTTGATGAAAGTAACTTAAATGAAAATAAGTTAAAATACAGGTTATAATATTTAGTTTATCTAGGGTATTGTAAACAAAACAATGGTAGTGAATACCATTATCAGAGAAAGAAGGGCCATAGATAATTCACGATGTCACTCAAGCTTACCTAACGCTCAATTACCTTTGAAGGCGCGTCCTGAATCATTGTACTCCCCAAGTATCATTTTTCATATTTCGAGCGAAATACTCTTGTATCAATTTCAAGAAAATACATCAATATACCTAAATGTTCTGTAACAATACATTTCCCAGTAATTAACGACTGATCATTTAGCAAATTTTCTAACTACGAGTAGCTAAGGCCTCTTTTCACCAGAAAAACACTTTTAGCTCGCTATTGTAAATCTGTTGTTATATTTTTTTAAATATCTCTGTTTTTTAATAAAAGAATAGTAATTTAACCTATTTTTGTGATCGGGTGATGTTAGGCAATGTAATATCATCGCTTTTTACAAATTCCAAACTGATCTGCACGTGCTGCTCCCTGTTAGCCAACAAACTAGGCTCTGGGGACCTAACGATGCCGCAAATTCAATCTGACCGAACCCAAATCAGTGATTCGTGATGGGGAGCATTGCAGGGTACAGGAACGGCGCTCATAAACCCGCTGGGCCAGCGTGGGAAGCCTTCCAAGAAATAGTCGGCTTTTGTTGGTGCTTACATTAAGCCATGTACAGGTCTATAAAGCGGTGCACTAAAATTGGCTGATGTATGTATTTATCGGTTCGCAACAATATTTTTGCTGTAATATTTTTCTTGCTCATACCGTTTTCGTCAAATAAAACTGTTCTTTCTAAAAACTTCGGCTAAGTGAATTTTATGATACCGTTGTCATTCTTGAAATTAAATAGTTAGTTCTTTAAGGTACGCAACTTCCACAAGAATATTTAATATTGAAGTCTCGCATGAACATTTGGATATCTATCTGTTTTATATATAAGCACTTACACCTGTCACCCACAGGAGTAGGAAGTGATCACAAATGTCTATTTAACATGACAATGACCGTTGCGGTTTTGAATTTTATTTGTGTTTCAGGTCTTGTAATAGCTTTTAAAATTATTTCGCATGGACAGTTTTAACGAGCCTATTATTCATGTCGTTTCATCCAACACTTTTCCGTAGATATTTCTGACGTCACTCAACGAGATTAGGACGGCACTCAAATAGTGTAACAAAGCGCCGGATGAAAAGGGAATTACAGTAGAGTTCCTAAAAGCGGGTGACAAACCTAAACTAGTAGTTAGTCAGAAGCTGTTAACTTCAGTGTTGAATGACAATGCATCACAGCAGGGGTACTGTGATGCATTGTCATTCAACATGGCCCGTGGAGTAAAAGTTTATTTTTTTCTATAAAAACTCTGACATATGCATGATTATCATAAGAAAACGTTTTCAATCGCGAGGCATCTTGTGCTTCTACTTTTCGTTCGGTGAGTGAGGTAAATGGATCCCACTCCCCCTACCCATCCTCCTCCTCATCCTCCTCCTCCTCCTCCCTCCTCCTCCTCGCTCCCGTCTCCCAATACCCTTAATGACCGGCAACTCACCTGTAGCTCCTCTGCTGTTGCAGATATACAAGAGGAACGGTAATCATGGAATGCGGTCTTTCTTTGCTTCCTACCCATGGGGCAGGTTTGCTTCTCGCTGGATGATCCCAACGCCGTTGCAGATTCTCTCACCGATGTGGTACTTCAGGGAATGGAACTTTTTATTCCGTTCCCTGCAGTGCCTGTCGGAGGTAAATCCTAGCCTTGGTTTAGTCGCACCTGCAAAATAGCGTCACGCCGAAAGCGGAAGTGCTACCAGGCCTGGCCGATGCATCGGCGTCTCGGGATGCAAAAACCAGTGCTCTTAAAAACGAGTACAACTCTGCCTCCAGGTCCTTCAAAAGAGTTATCGCTGCGGCAAAGTTAAAGCACATTGGCAGAATTGGCGCGAGACTAGTTCGCCTCCATCGGGATCCCGCGCATTCTGGTCTCTCGCCAAGGCTGTCCAGGGAATTTCTGTCAGCCATCTCTCCCATCTCTACACAAGGAGGATGATTCGCTGGCCCATACTGCAAAAGAGAAAGCCGATCTCTTGGGCTCTCTTTTTGCATCCAACTCGACTCTTGATGACCGGGGAAACTCTCCACCTACCATCCCGTGGTGTAAGTGCTCCATGCCGGAAATTCAGTTTCTGCAGAGCTCGGTGCGAAAGGCACTCCGCTCCCTGGACATTCATAAGTCGAGTGGGCCGGACGGAATCCCTCCAATTGTGCTGAGGATGTGTGCCCCTGAGTTGGCACCGGTTCTCACGCGTCTTTTCCGGCACTCCTACTCTTCAGGCGTCGACCCAGAATCTTGGAAGACAGCATTTGTGCATCGAATACCCAAAAAAGGCGACCGCTCTGATCCGTCCAAGTACAGGCCTATTGCCATCACCCCCTTGTTATCTAAAATAATGGAGTCACTCATCAACACCCAGCTCCTGAGGTACCTGGAGGAACACCAGCTGATCAGTGACCGACAGTACGGTTTCCGTCGCGGACGATCAGCTGATGATCTTCTAGTTTACCTGACTCACCGATGGGCAGAAGCAGTTGAGTCTAAGGGGGAGGCTTTGGTGGTTAGTCTGGACGTAGCGAAAGCATTTGATAGGGTTTGGCATAAAGCGCTTCTTTCAAAGCTTTCATCTTACGGGGTTCCTGAGAGATTGTGCAACTGGGTCACCAGCTTCCTCACGGATCGGAGCATCAAGGTTGTTGTCGACGGTGCATGCTCGGACCCCAAACCCGTGAATGCTGGTGTTCCACAAGGCTGTGTGCTATCTCCCACTCTGTTCCTTCTGCATATCAACGACATGCTACAAATCAGTAGCATTCATTGCTATGCAGACGACAGCACGGGTGATGCCCTATATACAGGCCGTGCGAATATTTCTCGGGAATACGTCGACGAGTGCCGGAACAAACTTGTGTCTGAAGTCGAGACACAAGTTGTTATTCAAAGTCTCGGATTGGGGTCGACGTAATTTGGTCTTATTCAACCCCAAAAAGACACAGGTTTGCGCGTTCACCGCTAAAAAGAATCCCTTTGTCGTTTCTCCTCTTTTTGAGAACATTCCCCTTATTGGCTCAGCCAGTATCAGAATCCTTGGCGTTGACATATCAAGCGACGTTCAGTTCCGTGGTCACTTGGAGGGAAAGGCCAAATTGGCCTCTAAAAAGCTTGGTGTGCTCTGTAGAGCGGGACAGTATTTCATGCCGGTCCACCGTTTGCAACTTTATAAGGCAAGTTCGGCCCCACATGGAATACTGTTCTCATCTCTGGGCAGGGGCACCCCAGTACCAACTCCTTCCATTTGACCGCATCCAACGTCGAGCGGCTCGAATTGTCGGCGACCAAGCTCTCTCTGATCGGCTTAATCCTTTGGCCTTGCGAAGACATGTTGCTTCTCTTTGCATTTTTTACAAAATTTTCCACGGGGAATGTTCTGAGGAACTGTTCGGTTTTCTGCCACGCACTTCGACTTTGTGGAATCAGCTGTCGCCAGCAGTATTTCCGAATAGTTACGACTTAGGGACCATCTGTAGCTCCTCTGGTGTTGTGGATGTTCGTGGGCGTCGGTGATCACTTACCATCAGGTGAGCCGCACGCTCGTTTACCGCCTCACCATAAAAAAAAATACGATCATATCTAATCTATCAGGTCTAAAATGTAATGGTTCGCTCGCCGTTGTCAGCGAGAGCATCTAAAATAATTTAATTTTTATCAATTTTTTTAGCGGGACCTTTATACCTGCCCACGCGGGTTCAAGGACGGCCTTTGTCCTTTGTAACCTCACAGTGTTCCACCTTTGCTTCATATCTACCGCCCTTCGCGGTTTCTTCTCGCCAGAGAATTCTTCTTCTCCCTCCTAGCAAGGGGCACTAAAATAGGACGCCGAACATTGCACTGAAACAGAACCTACCCACAACGCCTCCAATCCTAATCCGCCTTACTTCTCTTCGGACTCCTCCATGTCTGCCACCTAAAGGTCAGAAAATAGAGCACTTGAATGCACTACACGCCCTCCTTGCCCTCGGTGGCGGATCTGGTCTTTGGCTCCACCGCTGAGCACACATCAGCCGTAAATGGTAGAACAGGACAGATAGGTAGAGTGGAGCAACGTAATATGGCCATTCAAGGTATTAAAGGTTTGACTTATTTTGAATTACGACACATACAGGAGGAGTTTGAAAAATAAGTTTTACAATAATATGAAATTAATGCCAAACTTTAAATGAGATTATTTAGACTCTATTTAGTTATTTAATATTACGCAAAATTCGATTTCTAAAGTTAATACGGACATAGTCGCGAGTGACAGCTACTTGTGATCCTATTATTACGTCCATGGAATTTAATAACTTCTTGTCCAAATATCACATGAAGCACCTCGCTGATTGACGAACGAGTCTCTGGTGACCCACAGATGGCGGAAAATCCATCTGAATATACAAACCCCAAATTCAACAGACAGATGTGCATACTAACCACAATGGGCTGACGTGTTGATCAGCGTAGTGTTAGTGCATCACTAACACATGCGTTTTTCGGCACTTTCATGGCGATGCCTTTGTCAGCAGTGGACTTTTAGGCTGATATATAGTACTTACTTAAGTAAAGTATGATTCTACAAGTCTCTCATCACTCAATAAAACATTAAAATCGTTCTTGGGTACGTTACCCATACGGCATGGAACGCATTCTGACCAATCCTGATAATATTCTTCGATTAAATATATCACAGTTTTAAATTTTCGTGTTGTGAAATCCACATTACTATCGCTTCATGAATGTTTTTCAATCCGGGTATTAACTCCGGATTAAAAGAATTGATGCTTTCAAAAAGTAAAGTTCGCATCAAAATATATCTAGAACTAACATGTTAACAAGAAAAAATTTCAATAATCCTTTTTTATTTCGGAGTACGGTCTATATATTTATGTACATATGTATGCATTCGAATATATACATATATAAATAATAATAGAAATGTCGTTTAATAATAAAGAATATTTCTTAATTCATAGGTTTCGAACAGAGAATGTAACATTTATCAAATAGTTCTGTCACAGATTATTTTATAGATACTTTGTAACAGATACATTATTTCATAGACAATTTAGAATACCTACCGCGTTATTAGCCTAGTGTGTCCGATTGGCGCGCGCTACGTGTTAAAATGTGCATAAAAGCACGAGTGTAATATTATTGTATTTTGAACCAAATGTTTATCCATAAATTTTAACAAATACTGTAAGCAACGGCTTTGCAGCAATCGTAGTGCCGCAATAGCTCCTGATTTGGTAAAAAAATAATTCCGCAATACGTAGGTACACAAAAAAAATATATTTTACCATTTTACATGTTTAATAATAAATCTAATAAAAACATTATTATTAAAAAAAATTACAGCTGTTTTATTTTTAAAGAATTTTTTATCTTTACCTTACCTGAATTTAATTTCCGTGTCCCAAATTCTGCTTAAACTTAATGATAATTTAAATGTGTTAAGCAAAGGGAATGATATAGCTTGAACTTTAAATTTTCCGAAAATCAATATGGCAGCGCATACTCATGCGTGCGCGCATCTGACAGCCCATCAAATTCTAAACCGTAAGAGGTCTGACACCACAGGAATAAATAATACCGAGCAGAAGATAATCTGCAACAGAACGCGAATTCATTGGTACATTCACCCATTCGCGATTGTTGTGTGCGCGGCATTTACCTACGCGCTCAGCCGGTTAGAAGCGGTTTGGAGCGACGACAAGTTCGTGCGTGTCAGCGCGCTTGCGAGTGTTGTTCTACAAGGTAATGGAGGTTTATTTAAAAAAATATTTTTGAATTTACACGAATACTACACATTGAAATTAAACTATTATTTTCGGATTGTATAGTCTTAGATTTAATAAGATTTAACTTTTTTTTATTTCTTTGTTTACTTACTTAAATAAAGATATTTATGGTGAATGTTTGTACTCTAAGCTTTGAACAATACATAAAAAATAATAATGTATCGTTTTTTAGATCCATCAGATTCTAAAAGATAGATTAAAATAACAAATAAAAGTATTCATCATAGATAAAGCTAAAATATTATTTGTACCGTAATACAAAAATGACACATTTGTAAATTAATAACTGAAAAAAATAAACTTAGACATGTCATAAAATGTAGAAATTTATTAAAATAAATATGGGTGAAAGGTGTCAATCATACGTGTTTAGGTAATATGTTTTGTATTAATTGGGTACATTATCTTCTGGTCGGTATTCTTTATTCCTGTGTTGACGATGTGACGCTTGGACGGCGTCAGTACATGAAATGACAGAGCTTTGGTTCTGTGGTCTTTGGCTTTTCATCACATTCTAGTCAATCTTAGTATTTTTACTTCGTTAAATGTAAATAAAACGACCAAGCAAGTAAAAAACTTTATTTTTTACAAAGAATAACACGAGGTTTACTATTTTAGCAATGTCTAAAATTAAATAGAAATAAAAATACTTGTTATTTAGATAAGAAAAACCCTGAACACTGCTTTTACATGTCCCATTTTTCTTATCAATTTAATAATGAGAAATCATAGACCTTTTCTATGGAATAGCACACTATTATGCGAAATAGACCCTAAACTTATAAAAGTAAAACTTGTTTTTGTACGAAGACTAAATGAGAGTATATCATTTTCATTGGAGGCCGTAGTTTCGAGTATAGGGTAGTTAAGATTGAACGATAACAATTTTAATATGAGCCGGAACTACCCGAGTTAGAACCCACAGACAGGCCTCAAAAGAAAATCACGCTATTTGTTTTTTTTTTTTTTCAATTTAAATACAATGCCTCTAATATGCTATAAATGAAGGCTTGGTGCTTAACCAAGTGTAACCGATGGTTGCAAATTGTCCCGTAATGGATGATTCATCCATGATGCATGGATGATCCGTCATGTATGTTTACTTGACAGTTTAATTAAATAGGGGAAAATGCCAAAGATCAATTTAATATACTAACTAAATGCATTTTAAAAAACATCCAATTTAAATCATTTATTTCCTTGGAGCTTTTAAATATAAACAGTATCCTCGAAGAAAGTAAAATAAATGTAAATATAAGAGGCTTAGGTACACCCAACTCTCCTAATTAGCGAACGTTTTACTACAATAGAGTTAATTGGAATTTAAGTTGGGTCCGCCTTTCTACTCGGTTCTTGAACAAGGTCACAGATGACGTGTTAATGTTGTCCAACTGTTAGAGCTCAAATTAGTTCCATTTACGTAAACAAAATGGAAGGGTATTGATAAACTGTTAATTTATTTATTTTAGAAACTTCATTGTTTTTTGAATACATAACTTTCACTCACAAATATTATAACTTCGAGTAATATAATTGGCCACTTAATACCACATGATTGTAAAGGAATATCAAGTATTATTTGTATATATATTATATATGTAATTATAGACAGCTTCAGAATAATTTTACATAAAATTCTTAAATATATTTTAATATATAATAAATATTTAAAAAAAGATGACAACAAACTTGAAATGAAAACAAATATGAAAGGTGGGGGCATTTGTGTAAATGGAACAAAAACAAAAAAATCGAGTTCTCACTTTGCCTCTATTCATTTCAAAAGAATCTGAAACTTTTTCACCGGTAATACATGCGGGAAAATAGCGGATATGAGAAAGTAAAAATGAGTGAGTGTTTCTGTACTCTGCATAAATGTTGAAACATGCTAAAATAATTTTAGAGTCGTGGTTTTCGCCGTTAACTTACCGCTACTTCTTAAAAACGAAACCATTTTATATAATTAATCATGTTGAATGCAGTCCTGTTCATTGATTTTTGTATAACAAATTTAATAAAGAGACTCTGTCTTTATAACTAAAATTACATTATTTTATATAAAAAACTTAACCTGGGGTGTTATCGAAAGCCTTTACCAATTTTATATAACGTATAAACGTTAAAGCGCGCCTTGGGAGGAGTCTTATGTTTAGTAGTAGACCACTGCTAATAAATAGCGAGTAAAACATTTAGCAATCCACGTAAAAGTCCATGATTAAATGAATTGTTTCCTAACATTAGACAGAGAGTACTTTGTATAATACAATAGATGTAGTTCTATAAAATAATAATGTATGTTAGATAAGGTAATGTTCTACTCAGGCTACGTAAGTTATTCGCCTCTAGATGTCGTTAATTGCTACCAAAGGAAAATTTAGTACCGCTTTTTCACACGAAGACACAGACGTGTCTTGAAATATTCCCTTTTATTAAGAATTAAATGTTTACCAAACCGTATACGTACGAAGCTACAATTGTCAATAATTACTTAAAATATTCTCTCTATACAGATGCCCAGTAACAAATAACTTAGGAAAAAAATAATAGATTATTATTCATTGTTTCTGGGTAAAGTCAAGTCAAATAATATTTTCCATTCAGTTTAAATGCCTTTTAAGTATAATGATGAAAAATCCTTAACGTTTACTCCAAGTCTAAAAGAAAATAAACAGACATATTATTAACACTAATGAGCTTTAATTTTAACGAGTGAACAACAAAATATATAACGAAGAGTTTTTATCCACCACAGAACTTAAATGAAAATTTAATATTAGATCATAATGTTGCCCTGTTGTATTATATTATTTGAAGTCAATTAAATATATAAAATACGATGCCATATTTCTTATAGTCTGCCAAAGGCACTAATTTGAAGACATTACTCATTATTGTGGGCTTGATTGAACCCTTAATTTCCAGTACTTGGAAATACATTACCTCTGACCTTGTAGGACGTGACTGTCGCAAAGGCCCCGCCCCGCATTGTACGACTGCGTGCGTGCCCGTAAGCGTTTGTGACACGCGAACTGACCGCACGACACGTAACGTACTTTATGTACTTTAATAAATTTTTTACCCGCTTTTTGACCTGTCGAATGAAACGGACTGATGCCTTGCTGTTGGAAGTAAATTATATAGCAATATTGATGCACTCTCGTGAACATAGTCATTTTTATCTGTGAACTCTGGAATATTTATGACAGCGATTGCAGTAAAATAAGTCTTTTCCTATTAACACAGAAGATTTAATGCTTGTCAATGTACACCTGTGGATACTGTGACTACACATCGATACCTAGGTTTGATTACAGATGAACGACTCAACTGGAAATATCATATTAACTGTATATGTGATAAAATGCGGCCTGTTCTCACAATATTCATTTTAATTTGAAATAAAATTCCAACCTTTTTCCAACCCTACTTATGTTATAAAAAGCATTAGATGAGTCCATAGTTTCATACGGCTTAAACTCAAACTAAGCTTCGCATACAATTGCGAACTCTTAAAGCAATGGTGCCTAAAAAAATAAAACTACAAAATAAAAATATTATCACCTCTTTTTTAACTACTGTAAATTAATTCCAGTTCATATCAAAGTTAATAGAAAAATTCTTAAATTCTAAAATTCAAATTGAAATAAACTTCAACAATACGATCCGGAATACACGCAATCTGAGACTTCAAATTCCTAGATACACATATAACTACGTAACGTAAACAAGTACTCAAATATATTATCCCATCTATTATTAATAATCTCCCAAACAACACAAAAATAAATTAATTGTTATTAACAACTATAAACCTAAAAATAAATTTTCAGGATTAACCTGTATAGTTTGATAGCTACGGATTCCCAAAATATCTAACCGGTTTAGAATAACGTGTAATGCTCATTCTTCTCATACTTTATTCATTGCTTATGGTATCTATTGAAAATTTATAATTTCATACAGGGCACAGTAAAACTTATTGTGGTTCTAGCTGCGATGATCATGTATTGTTTTATTGTAATCTTATTAAAAGTGTTATTTTAATATTTTGTTTACCTGTTGAGAAGTGTGCTGATTCTAAATGCAGGATTATAAATATTTTTTAAATGTTGTTTAATCCGCAGCAGCTAGTTATGGGATATGACATAAACAAATAAATTTCCTTACTCTTCATTGAACAATCTGTTTCAAAAAGATTTCATATTATTTTTAAGCGTCGCATAGCGTCTTTATTCCGGTAATGAAATATTTTTATATGTGTATCATCTTGTCATGTTAATCCTATGTGTCTCCTTCACTAATAATATATTTTATATTTATATATGTTGATTCCAATTAATATAATTGGAATCAACATACCTTTTTATACATTTTACCACTCGTTACCACCGTTGGTTCATTATTTGACAAACAAAATTATACGTTATAAAAATAATGCATTCATTTCATTTATATTATAAGAAACATAAATTACATTTGTCGAAGGTTTTTTTTTAATATCTACTACCGTTTCGTAATGAGATTCTACTGACGGAGAAGATAATAGCCTATTAAATTTATTTTTCGTGCTTTTAACATTAATATACAGTTTTTAACGTGACAGATTATCAATCGGCTCTCTTTAGATACTGTATAAGATGTAAAGATGCTAAGGATATTTGCCATAGGCCACGACATTGGATATACTCACGAGAGATTATTTTTCACCTCTTTACAATAAGATGCCTTTTTTGACAACCTTGATCAAGTAAATTCGGTGCAATGACTTAATTTCTACCATGGAATCGTCCGGGCAACGTTTGTCTGTCAAAAAATACTTACTTAATTATAATCCCAAATTATGTATCGCCCAAGATGATTGAGATCCTATTGGTTATACTCTTACAGACTCAACGATGACTTTAGCCGATTGAGGTATGAAAATGACATTGTTAGCTTAGGCTTTATGAGTGGTCAGTTCCCACATATACTTAAAATAAACTGAATATCTATACGGCACGATAATTGGTGATGGAGTCATCTTTCTTTCTTTAAATTAGAGAAAATAAAGACAAGTTTTTCCCATAATTTACATAAACGAAATGGGCATAGCAACACGTATTTAGCGTATGAAAATAAATATTTTAGTTAATTACTTTTGAAATCACTTTAGATGAAAGCAAATTTAATTTTAAGGGTCATTTTAAATTGTTGATCAGATAGCCTTGTTGGCAGTGCTGCCTTCATATCAATATGATTGCCGGTTCGAATACCGCACGAGAAAACATTTGTATGAAAACTATAATTACTAGTATTTCTCTAATACTGTTTATTAGATACTTTGATTATTGTTTATATATGTATGGTATATTTACTGTGTCAAAATCTCAGTTACACACACACGCACTGTATCTTGCTAATAATAACTGTTAATAACCCTAATAACCGGTTAACCCGGTTACAGTTGAACCGGTTAAGCCGAACCGAAAATCTACAGACTAATGAAGGCAGCATCTCCAGTGTTACGGTAACGTCATAGCGCTTACTGAAAACCAGCGCTGTAGTCTCGTCTCAACTGCAGCATTAAGCTGAGTGTGATCTGTTTGCCCCATGCGACACGCAACGCGTCTAGAGGAGGCAACGTTAAACACGATTTGTTTAAATAACTGTTTTATTAAATTTTTTGCAATTTTTGTTTGTTTGTTTTTGAGTGGCGTATTTGTGCAATAAACCTTTATTTCTGTCTTACAAACCCGCCAGTATGGCGTGGTAAATCTTTGGTACATTTATTGGCGCTTTTATTGAAAGGCATTATAATGTCGTGCAATGGAATTACTCAGGCTGATGATGAAGTAGACCAATATTTATATATGTTTTCCCAAACACCATTTACTAACAAACGATGCTCTGGGGACCGAATGATGGCGTAATAGCCACCCAAATTCGTCGAACCCGAATCCCACATGTTAGTGATGGGGAGCAGCATCATTAGTGCGAGAGTATCGGCGCTGCGCTCATCAACGCACTTGCCCAGCGTGGTGAGTGTGGGCAAACCTTCCAAAGAGTATGTGCCGGCTATTGCTAGCGCTTTCTTGGAAGCCTACGTTCAACAGTGGACTAAAATAGGCTGATGTAATAGCAGTAACAACATTCAGTTATCAAAACACATTAAATCTCATTTTTGGT
Organism: Bhutanitis thaidina; assembly: GCA_029286595.1. Taxonomy (NCBI): domain Eukaryota; kingdom Metazoa; phylum Arthropoda; class Insecta; order Lepidoptera; family Papilionidae; genus Bhutanitis; species Bhutanitis thaidina. The sequence goes on from JAGSMS010000003.1 coordinate 3,904,175, forward strand.
GTCTGATAAATATTTATTTTTATAATTTTTTTTTATACCTTGTGTGTATTTTCATGCTATTAGACATTCAGTGCCGAAGTTTGTGCTTCTTTCATTGCTTATATATTAAATATTATGAAATATACAGTGGAACTCGACTTTATCTCCGTGTGTCCTTCTGTGATATATAAAACGATTGATTAATGTTCATAAATGTTGTTAAACAACTTTTAGCTGCTATATGTTTTGAGTTTAAGTTTATATACAGCGAATCCAAACACAATTCAAGAACACACACACAAACAAACACGCTGACACAAAAGTCAAGAAATAATTTATTAATACTTTGGTCAATTAACAGAAAGATGTAAGTCGTAATTTAAATGCATATATTAACTTCTGTGTATATTAATTAGTAATTAAATAGTGTAACATTTAAATTTACTTTTGTTTGCCTGTCGGTTTAATTATTGACACAATTATGATTTAACCCAATTACACTTTTGAATCCCTTGTCACGAAACCTTTACGATGACCGTTAAATGCAACTATTATATAATAATCAAAGTCTATAATTTCTAAAGATAAATTAAAATTATAATATTGTAAAAAAAATTATTAGAATTAAAAATTCCTCGTTGTAAAAATTATGTTCAACGTACAATAAATTAAAATAAGCACACATAAAAAGAGGTTTATAAAAATAACACATTTATTTTTAAGCATTTCTATTGTCGTAAATTATACAAAATTACTTAACATTTTAGATAGAAAATATTTAAATAATTTTATTTACTAGTACATACAAAATTTTAAATATATAACACTGTTACCTTGATAAGGAAATCCATATAACGTTAGTTCACAAAACAATTCTGAAACTTATTATTTTTGATTAACTAAAATAAATTTGAAGTAACTTTGTAACTAGTTTTTATTATTATATTATGTTCACTCCAATTAATTACGTGTGACACAAATAAAACACGCCAAGTTGTTTGTGTATTGTTTCATAAAGAGTTTTCCTAATATTCACCATTATCGAATTGACAGGTGTCACGCGCTCGCAAACGATCCGGGCGGGAAAAAGCTGTTCGAAACGGCCCGAAATGGGTTCCGACCGGTCGGCGTACGGCCAATTACTGAAGTCTGCACGCAAGCCCGCGCGAAAGGTGAAACGGCGCATGCTCCATAGAGATTGACACTAGCCGAGCTTTTACGTGCTAACGCTACGCGAGCGAATATTCATAAGTTAGTTTTAGTTTCGGTTTGTCGAATGTTCCCCATGGGTGATATCAACAATGCGTGTAAACTTGTTAAATCAAGGAAAATATTAGAGGAAAAAATTTATTCGGTAAGTATGAATTCACAATATTTTTACATTTGCTAATTCGGACTTTGAACGTGACGCTTTATATATTGGTAACTGTTATAAATGAATATTATTTTATAATAAAACATCGTTATTTAATATGAGCATAATTAGTGCGGCCTTAATCACCAATCACATCAACAGACAGCGAACTTCGACCTCACTTCATACTGTCTATAATTTAGACATCGTAAGTCAAGTAACGGCTTTTGCCGCTGCTCGAATGGGCCTCGACCGGGTTAGTACCACGGCCTCGCAGGTTGGTATTCCAAGACCTACTTCAAGAAGTAGAGCCAACTTTTGCTTCTGCGTTTCGTTCGGTGAGTGAGGTAGCCGGAGGCCCACTCCTCCCTTTCCCCATCTCGCCGTTCTCATTCTCATCCCCCAAATACCCTTAAAGGCCGGTATCCCATCGGAGCCGCTTCTTTGATTGTCCTCTGTCTCATAAAAAAAATCGGTTTCAACAACGACACTGAATATAATATAATGATTTAAAAAATACGTATTAGGGAATAGACAAAGAGTTTAACTTTGAACGGACTGAGTTATTCTTTTTCTTTTCAGCCTTGTAAAAGTCTGTTCAACACAGGTTTTTCTATGAAAAAGCTCACGAAATTGATATGCCATGAGGGCTTTACCATACTCAATACCCTGGCCAGGTAGGTGAGCGCAGTGCTGGTACCCCCGCTCTAGATATGGTATTCTCCATCGCCAGTATTACCAATCTCACCAGGCTTACGAACTACTTTCAAGAGGCGCCGGATTCTTAGGCGTCGAGTCGGTGCGTTTTGGTGTTTACACACGTAACTTGCTGCCCCGGCCCCTCCGCGACCAAGGCAAGTTCATCGCCACCAGTATGTAACTCGCTTATTTTGGTACCGTGGGTTGGTGTTTCACGGTCATGATTCTTTAACCTTTCTTCGGGTACTGATTGATTGTGCTATTTGATAAGCAATGGGGTGACCAAATCCCTACCCCCCACATAATATCTAACATAGCCCTTCATAACCTTATATACTATTACAATCAATACTAAGGCAATTTTTGATCTTGGTCTGCGTAAATGATCTTCCCGATATGGTACAAAAATGTCTGAGATAATTTGTTTGCCGTTTGAAAATTAGTTGACTTCCCTTACTTCCACAGTATCATGTCCTGTGTATCTGCAGCTGGATTGGAAACAGTATTCATTTTACAAAAGCAAGCTTTACAGGCAATTTATAACTTTTGGCCGCTCGATTCGCTATACGACCTTTTCAAGAAGACTAGTAATATCTTGACACTTCCTTCGTCGTTTATTTTTGAAAACGTTCGTATAATCTAATAAATAAGAATATATTTAACAAAAAAACTGACTATCTCCTGTAGAACGGAGGTTCCTAAATTTAGATTAACAAAATGTAAAATTTTATTTTTAAATAACATAGTGTTAAAAAATTACCCTACAATTTCTTGCCGATTCTTCTCTGAGAAGTTTTTTTTTTTGAAAGAACTGGTATAGATTTTCACATTCACAAAGCAAATTGAGTAAAATTGAGTAAAACTGACTTTGATTTTGAATCAAACCACAATGTTAGACTTTGAACTCACTGAATCTATGTTTTCAAATGTAATAATACCTTTATTCTTATTAAGAGTTTCAGGTAAGCTTTAGACTAATAATATTACAATGGTTCGGGGCAGGACCACACTCTCACAGCTTTAAATAATGCTGCTGTTTCGTATGGTGAGTGAATGAACCGGAGACATATTTACTGGTAACGAAGGATTCAGAGGTGATAAATAATCGAGGCTACATATTGGTGTTTATGGGAAACAGGAATAATTTACTGCGCACAGTTTACTTATTTTATTATTTGTTTCACCAAAAAAACCAACCTAATGCTTTTGAAATTAAATCATTATTTATAGATTTTATCGCATTAAATTAGATTTTTTTTTTAATTCTGTACAGCACCCGTGGTCACAGGGAGACCCGGCTACCGTCAGCTTTATAATTATTAATGTATTGTATCTTCAATGTTGTGCTTGGTCTTCGATTTAATTTTATTAATTACCGGACCCCGAGCAGGTACTAGCACCCAACCATCTTCTCTAATATTCTTAAGTAAGAATGTTTTTAAATTTCTATAGCCTCGCGAATCATCCTTGACAGGCATCGGTGTTATTTTGTGAGGATATGTGATCTGTCAAATCTAATGTAATCGATTTAGAATATGATCACAGACTACAGACTTCTTAGAGATTAATGCTATGTGACATTTCTTACCAACTAACTGTTTACCTGTCCTGTTTTATTACACTTATTCTATAAATAAATATGTAAGACGAATCAACCATTCTTTGTTTCCCTTATTACTCTTAATGCACACACTATTTACTGAGCACATAATTATTAGATTGTTGACGTTTCATATTTATGTATAGAACCAAAATATGGGTCACTAATAATTAGTCTTATAAATAATAGAAGCGTGTAAGTATATTTACCGTTGTTTGTCATTGGAGCTGTCGTCAAAATCGTAGCAGTACTTTGCCTTCAAAGTGGCTGGATTGATCTGTGACGATCTCTTCCGTGAAAGGATGTTATTAGAATGTAATGGCTATTTATGTTCGTGGCATATAGCAAATGTTAAATCGCTGCATATTTTGTAGACTTTTGTATGAATTACAGCCCTGTACAAATGTAATGACTCATTTGATTCGAATTTCAATCAAACATTAAATAATACGTAAATATATTCCTTCAAACGAAATATAAGTTAAAAAGGCTATAATTATCAAACTTGTTATCTTTAAATTGGTGTATAAAGTGGATGACACTATCACGTTTATTGATTTATTTTGACGGTGGGATTTTAATTGTAATTTTACTACATAAATAAGTTTCATAACACATTCATATGTATTGTCATTCAATTAGGTACAAAATATTAGATTAAATTTTGTACGAGTTCCTACAAAATTTTTGGTGTAAATTATTATAAACACGTCAAGGATTCGAGAGTTTAACATTTTATAGACGTAATATGAGAAAAGTTCTGTTTCAGTTATAAATTGTTAAATTTTTCTTTCCAGTAATCGACTATTTAATGTTATAGCTTTTTTAATTACTTAAATACTGGATTTATTCAAATTGCTAATATTTAAGCATCGTTATATAATAACCACTAAAACATCAAAACAGAGCACGTGTTACATGTAATAGAAGTGAAACTTCGCACTTCAAAATAACCACTTAGTACATAAACAAATAATAATTAACAATAAATATTACTAACTTTTGAAATACGTGTACTACATAAACAAATTAATAATAAACACTTCGAATTCAAAATGCAAGACACTCACAGCTCACAGAGACGTTGCTCGAAAACGTTACACAAAACGTCCAAAGAAGTTTCACTTCAACAATGCTCATAAAAGAGAAGATAAACTCTTAACATTATAAAGTTTCAATAATAAGTAATAAACTATTCTCATTTGAAAATTAACATATTTAATATTTTAATTAGCGTTTCTTCCGGATCTAAATAAAATTACTGAGGTAAGTATTTTAAGGAACTACAACTAGCTTTTAACTTCTAACTTGCGGATATCCATAACGTCTCTAAGTTTGAGCTGTGTAACGACTTTAAATGGCCTCTTTTAGAAAATCTAGCGTTTGTTATATATTTTATTGCTTTAAATCTAGAGATAATGGAATTCTAAACGATTTTACTCCTCCCAAAGCATCACAACATAAAGTATAATTTCTGATTGTTTGGATGTTTGAAACTTGTCCAGTACCCTGAGTCCGAATTTGTAACTATTAACATAATTTACGTTAACGTACAGTTTGTATGAAAACAAAATAGTTTCCCAATCTACATGTATCTAGTACTTTTATACAGATTGTAAGTAAACGCAAACTCTTCGATAATATCAAAGAAGTCAGACACAGGCTGTATATCATTGTTAAAGTTAGCGAGTAATGTTGCATTTTTTTAATGGAGTTTTGACTTAATCGCTATTGAGCACCAATTTTCACACGTATTGTCGACGTATATCTATATAGTGTTTGGCTGTCATAGTTTAATTGCTTGGAATTTGTTCATTGCGAGGATGTTCTTGTAAGTTGCCCGGTTTCCTTTGTCGTTGAAGTGTATGCATGAGAGAATAATTTGTTTGTAGATATCACTCTTACAGTCAATATTATGTACGTGTCGGTATGATTAACAATGGTTGATATTTTGTTAGAAATTGTGATGATTTTGATGCCAGAATTTTGTTTTAATCAGCTTAAAATCTGATGTAGAAATTATTATAATAGAATTGTTTTTTTTTCATTTGGTTATCTTACATAATCGATGCCACATTACAAATCTATTGCTACGGCTATTACAAATTATAGTAATAGTATAAATATAATGGTATGTATATGTATATTAAACACATTTATTATTATGTATGAAATAGGAAATTCCAAATTAAGTCAAAATTATAAATTTTAGTGTCAAATTCTACTCTCGTAGAATTTCGGCTGAAAACTAGCTTTGAAACTAAAAAGCAATTAGAGAACGGTATATATGAAAGTATAATTTGTTCAAAACTGCTGTTTATCCTAAAACTTTCAGGGTTAGGTAACTGATGAAAATGCTTAATTTTAATATTTATGTAGGTTTAATTTCATATCAAAGTGTATTGTAAAATGTCCTACTGTTACTAGTCTAAAATAAATTGCTTACACATGAAACTAAATATTGTCTTTGTTGTTACCTTCGCGTTATGAAAATCTTTGGAGCCTTTGTTTAGAACTGGACTCGGGATGTACTACAAAAATGATAGCCCGTTCGAATGCTGCACTGCTGTTGGCTTGGAGATACTTATTACGCTGGGCTGGGTTGATGAGTGCATTACTGGTTCCCGATCACTAATAATAATGCCATTTGGACCCACGATTGGAAGCAGAACCCTAAAAAGCAACAGATGTCGATGTTAGTGTAATATATTCACGATGATCTGACGATACGTTGAATATTCGAAAGTTTATCCCAGATTACTATTAATGAACCACCCTCCTCGGCTGCGGTAGTGTGCGGAAGCGTTCCCGTGGCGAGGAGAAGAACACCGTGCGGTTTCAAAGAATTATTTTATAATGAAGCTTATGTAACTTAAATATTTGTTGATAAATAATTTTTAACATTGAAATGTTTTAAAAATGTTATTTGAGAACCTTTTAAAACGACACGGCGTCTTTAGCGAGGAGAGGCGTTAAAACTTCTGAATGGCCAGATAAGAAACGGAGAGCTGCCCGTATAAAAGCGAACTGTTCAAGATACGCCTTAGATTCTTGTTAGTTCATTGGCGCTAAAATTAATCCAACCGGACGAGACATCTTTTAAATCGCTAAAAGCTTTAACATTCATCCCCTTTTATCAGAACGATTGTACAAAACCACTCAACCCTTTTAAACCCCAATCCGAAGTGCGTCCGGTCGTTAGCAGACATTAATGGAATTCACCCGGTCGCTCTCCCGTGAAAATAACAAGGAGTAAGGATTTGGGAACTCAATCAGTTGTTTCAAACAAAAACATCTTCATTGACATTGAAAAACGTGACAGTTTGTGACACCTATTTCTGCTTTAATTTAAAGTGTAGGTAAATTGTTTTGATAGCAACCACGTTGCTCATTGATATTATGTATATTGTATTAGCCTACTATATCGTGTATCTAAGATTCAAATTCCTGTATTTGATAACGCTTATTATTTTTGATCAAAATAACTTAAATAGTGTATGGAGTATTAATTTATTTAGGCGCATGATAGCCGAGTGGTTAAGGGCGCCAGATTCGGCGGTTAAATTAGCCTCTGAATCAAGAATCTCGAGTTTGATCAACGTTATAGGGAGCTCGTACCAATGAGGTTTACCAAACTTATATACGATTTGTATCATTGGAATGGACAATCCATCCATTATTCAACCCAAATAAGCTCTGATGAAAATTAGGTTGAGATTAAGAACATGTCTGGACTCTGTACAACCTGCATTATGTATATTGTCGTGAGAGCATTTAATTTCTTTACTAATTGTTTGTACAGTGTGTCTGCTGTAGGTGGCAGCGTAAGAAAATCTGCAACTATTTTCTTTTCGTGGGTTTTGTAAAAGTCGAGTAAAACCATGAAAACGGCCTGGACGAGATTAATCACCTGAAAAATGGCAGCCTAAAAATTCAAGATATCTAATAAAAAGTAAACTTGGGCTGAACTCTTATAAGATTGCTTCGAATGTCCCGAATGCCATGCAATGCAATGATACATGTAACTTAATATGAATTAATTAAGATCTAACTCAATTGTATTTTACGTCGCGTAGTTATGCAAACAACTGATATTTGATAAGACACGAACTGATACTTTGAACTTTATTCAAAGTTCTTCTACTTTTGGAATCCGGCGATGTTATTTCGTGAGATATTAGTTAATAATATAAAAAGACAATATTCGTATTTATGTGATAGAACCGTGATGCAACTCTATTATAGTTGTAGTTGCAGCACGAATGAGTTAGGATAAATGCAGAAGAACCTTTGCTGTCAGAGGTAAAACGACACATCTGCTTAAATTAAAATAGATGCTGATGTCTTTGAGCCACAACAGCCACGTACTGTTTGATAGACTGTGTGCTCGTTTGAAACACTTATTAATATAAAAAATAATGTAAAAACCTCTTCGAGAAAATGAATAAACTCAGTGAAATCTTACTAGCATTATATAAACTTAAACTTTAGCGCCGGATCCAACTCTTGTGTAACAACTGTGTTCGAACATTTTTGACCGTAGAGACTATTTGTTGGTTAAAAAAAGCACTGTAATATTCTGTACGGTTGATATATTCTTCTATCGTGATATCTATAATAAGCCAGTAAACATTTTTATATCATCATCATCATCATCATTTCAGCCTATCACAAGTCCACCGTGAACATGAGCCTCCCTCAAAGATTGTTATTTACATTTGCATTTGTATATAAATAATATAAACTACACGTAAAATTTTGAGAACAAACTATTCATTGTATTATTTTTAACAAACCATTACATTTGAAGGAATTTTGATTCTCATTCTAATAAGTTTACAAATTAAACATTCATACAAGTTAAACAAACTAAAACTCTTAAAGAATATTCTCGGTACCAAATGTATCGAAAATCATAAATAATTCTACTCTATGTGAGTGATTTCGCGTATACGTAGCGCGTAGCACCACAGCGAGAACGAAATTATGAAAGTTTGTGGCGAGTGCGCAGGTTTAAAAACTGTTTCAGTTACGATATTAACGTAAGCGAATGCAAATGTTCCCAAAGTTACAGAAATCTGTAAAACCCCATTTCACAAAGAAGTTTGGTTTTGTAAAATTATGAATTCAAAATGCCATGTCTTTTAAAATAATGCGCTTTAGTTATTCCCAAGTAGAAGTTTTGGAGATCCTCAAAATAAAATCGTTATTTTAATTATGCTAATTATAGTAAAATGGTTTATTACTTTAATCATTATACCAAACTAGTCTTTTTTTTAATGCTAAAGGGGAAAAACGACTAAGCGGCTCAACTGATGGTAAGTGATTACCGTCGCCCACGTACATCTGGAACACCAGAGGAGCTGCAGGTGCGTTGCCGGCCTTTGAGGATATTTGGAAGATGGGATGGAAAATGGGAAGGGGATTGTAGTTATGTTGTGTGTAACACTCCAACAACAGGTATGTACGCGGGTTACGCACTCTGTGTGTTGGTACGGTGTGGTAGGAATTAGCCACCACGTTCTGACTGCTGCAGTTGTATGGTGCGACTAAGGTAAAGCTTTGAAAATCTCCGAGAATCTCTCCGAGAGCGAACTCGACGGCTAAGATCGCCTTCTGTCACGTTTAATCTCCCAGAGAAGAGAAAATTGGGTTGCCGAGGTACGTTTAGCTAGTAGTGACAAATGAAAGTCAGAAATCTGAACGTCCCGGGTGTCAGGTGCGAGTGCTGCCAGGATAGTGTGCAAATGTTTTTTTTCACTATGGCTATTAAAAATACTGAGTTTAAAGATTAATTAAACTAGTATCGCTTTTGTTCGATCGAAATTCAATTTGTTTTTCAGATAGTTAGCAGATGCTTTCATTTAATTGGTTAAAACGTTTTGTATGGATATGTAATCATGTGAGTACGTTCCCTTTATTTTAAAAGCACCTTAACGGCAACGTACATACATGAGTTTTCTTTATACTTATATTTTTAGTGTTCACGAATTAATATGATTAATTTCAAGTGTTACATGGGATCGAAGGAAATGCAGTACACAGGATTGGCAATCAAAGTTTTAGGCGATATTTGGAAGTGTTATGTTTCTGTCGTTGCCCGATCATAGAATTGATTCCATGAATCATTATAAAATACTCTAAATCTTGAACTGTTCGGCTGTGTCCTGAAATGGTAGCATTTCATGATATGGCCAGAGTAATGATTCAAGAAATTAATAACTTACCTATTGTTCTTGTAAGTACAAAATTAAAAAAAAAACTGTTACGTATTAGGTATTAGTACATGAAATATACAATTGCGTGACATAAAAATACTACATTATAAATAGTTTTGTAAATTATTTTATGAAAATTTAACCTCGCTTAACATTTAACCTAACATTTACCCGCCTCGCAGGTCGGCGCATGCTCGACAGAAATCTCACGGTATCCCGTCTTCACTGAATATCGTAGAGCAATGAAAACGCTCCGCCACTCATCCGCCTTACCTTCACCAGCCGCTATGAGCAGCCCCACTTCAGGAAAGGATAATTCCTCCCCCCTACTCCACTACACCGCGGCGGCCAGGGAAGGCAGCGCCTTGCAACACCGCCGACCACAATCCGTCCACTAACTCACTTCTAATCGCCATTACTCAGTACCACGGGAACGCATACTTCCGCAGCCCCGTTTAATTAAGCGGACCTCTTTTCATGGGTAGATGGAGCTAGAACTCTCCCTCCTTTGGCGATTATGGAAACTTCCAGCTGAAACTATTCAAAGTTACACGAATCACACACTACAGCAGTTTTCTGAAATTCATTATACAAAAACCTTATCGGTTGTAACAGCACCCATTAAAAATAACGAACTTGTTTTCGCATATGAGATAATTGGAAGTTACATTCATTATTTTTCTCGACTCTGGTAAAATAATTTACGAGAAATATAACACGATGTATTGAAAATATTACTTAATATTAGTTATTTATTATGATGAAAATGTTTCTCACGAGCTTACAGCTACAATTAGTTTTTATTTATTTATCTATTAAATCTAATTTAATAATTCAATCATCTTTAGCAAGTGGTCTGGGTTCGATCCTCGGTGACATTATAATTCTTAACAACAATTTTAATTTATGAATTTATCACGTGCTCGGCGGTGAAAGAAAACATCGTAAGGAAACCTGCATGTATGAGAAATAACACACTATAGGCAGAGACACTTTAGGCGTGGCTGACGCTTTTCGGCACCAATCTTCTCAAAAATATTTGTAAGAAGGCCATTGCGCAGCGCTGCTGCTTTACTTTTATAAATGCCCTGTAATTTAATTTAAAATAAAAATTAGTAAGCCGAAGTAGTTTCGACGGCAGTGCGTTCACTTTAACTTCATAATGATTCATCATTATGACCTGAATCAAATTTGTTTATTGCAAATTTAAGTCCTGAGTTTACTAAGTGCTCGGTGCCTCAGACCTGCAGCTTCGAGAAGTAAGAAACTAAAGTTCGTAGATATATGTAGGCCAACAACCCGCTTAGGTAGTGTGCCACGTTGCGGCAGATTTTTACCGCCTCCCAAGCCCTTTCAAAAATCAAAGAAGGCCATTGCCCAGCGGTGGGACATTTACAGGCTTTAAGGAATATCCGTATTGCAATTGTCGAATAAATAGAATTGACAACTAAATAAATTTCAATGTTCAAACAGTTTTTTATCGAACAAAGGCACTCCGCAACGGTATCGTTCAATAGTTCAAATTCAGACGAAAATATTTTTAAATAGGTCATAACTTTATCTCAAATAACGTATTTGATTAAAAATAAAAATTATTTCAACATTCATTTTAGTCGTATAGCACGGGTACGATAAAAAAAGTGTCATTCATCTATTTTACAAATAAAACAACACGCTCCCGTCTCTTTACCTTTCAAAGGGAATAAAGGCGCGAGAATATATGGGTTCCATTGATTTTATAACACGACGCCTTTGAAACTGTTCTACCGGAGCGTCGGTGCGGGTGTTTTGCAGCGCTGCACATTCTGAATAGTCTTTTTACCTCGTTTGTCTCCGTGTTAAGCCGGCCACTCATTCTAAGCTTACAAAGCTCAATTTTTAAGCCGTACTTAGCGCCGCAATATATTAAGTTGTGCTGCGATATTTTCTTCAGCGCCACCGTTTCCGTTCTGTCGAACGGATAAAATATTCACGTACGAGTATATATATCTGTCTATTGCAAATCTGATAGTAAAGTTAAGTACAGCAGCCTGTAAGTGGCCGATGCTTGACAAAGGCCTCCTTCTCAAATAACTGCGAGGGTTTTGGAGGCGGGAAGGACCCGCCACGTTGCTCCAGTTCGGGTTGGCGTGCTTCCTCGCGATGTTTTCCTACACCGCCGATCACGTGGTAAATGTAGCGCATAAAATTGCTATTAGCAAATTTTAGTGGATTTAATCCTAAATGCAATATGACCGCGAGGTTTAGTAGTTACCGTACTTGACTAATTATGCAAGGGTCCTCGGTTCGGAGCCAAAGCCAAAGTTTGTTGTAAAAACACAAACGCTAATGATGAGTCGGGTCTGGTAGTTTAGTGACGTGTTCCGTGCCTATGACGCTGCCCCTGACCCTTCCTTCTAGCTTATCGCATAAGTGTAACATCGGATATGGGAAGGTGAAGAAGGTGATGTGCTGCATACTGTACTGTACTGTACTGTACATTCGTATTATATTCTCTGCAGTCAACAACTACCGATTGTATTCGTAAGTTTTTACTGTGGTCGAAATCTGAAAGTAAAACATCATCGTAATAAATGCACTGAATATTTTTTTTGTTTATTCTTCTGTATGTGTGTGTGTGTTGAACTCCTTACTTGAAAACTACCAGACCGATATTGATGCCCTTGTTCGAAATTCAACAAGGAACGTAAATCTAAAAATCGTTTTTACGCGGCTAGAGAGCCGCGGAAGGAGGCAAGAATCATTATGAGACTGAAAAGAGCTGTGATTATATTTGTAAGGTGCTGTACGTAAAAGAAATTAAAAAAAATGCTTGTAATAGGACGTCGTGAAATGTATGTTTGTATTCTTGATTTTGTATTTCAATTTAACTAGTATTTTACAGATTAATTTATTAGTACTTTGGTAATAATTATTTATTTTAAATAGATAATGCGACTTCATTTTAAAGCTTGTACTTTCGTATTTATTTTTAACTAAATCAGAAAAATTCTCATAGCCGATGAAGACATACAAGGACGCATCTAGCTTAACGGCTTCGGTACAGATTTACTGAGATTATCCATTCAGGATTCTAATGAAAAGTAATATCCTGGAATGTTGCTCTAGATACTTGTAAGGATACACGCACTTCTGGAAACAATATATATTAATTACATTAGATTACAGATTAATAGTTATTATATTTACGACGACCATTTATCCCTTAACCTGTTTTGACTTGATTTTCTATTGTGTAGAAAATGTCTTTAGTTATTTATTTATAGTTCATTGCATACTTTAAAAAGTATTGAAAAGTGTGAACTCTGTTAGGCAACCCGAGTTATATAAGTTTAATCAGAGAAGTAAAACCCTTTTTTTTATGGAAATGAGGCAAACGAAAAGCGACTCACTTGATGGTTATCGAAGCCCACGTACGTCTCCAAACCAGAGGAGCTGCAGATGCGTTGCTAGCTCTACAGGATATTTGGGGCGGGGATGAAGGAGAGATAAGAGGGAAAGGGATAGAGGGAGTATGCCTCACGTGTAGGTGATGTGACATGTATATAAATTTATAAAAACAAAGGGTAAAAGTATATATAAACCATGTGGTTGCAGCCTAAGTAAGTTTTTCATCCTATCACATCCTGTGAATGTAAAAGTCAATGAAAGATTATAGATGAACAAGAACGAGCGGCTTAGCCGTTGCGTGATGTCTGGTACTGGAACTGCTAATCCGCCTGCAACGCGTGGTGATAACACCAAGTCAGGAGAAGAGACTTAAGTCTTACTGTGGACTGCTTATGAAGAAGTAGTAAGAGAAAATATCGATCTTTTTTTTTATGGGAAAGGCGGCAAACGAGCAAGTGCTTACCGTTGCCCACATACATCTGCAACACCATAGATGCTGCAGGTGCGTTGCCGGCCTTTAAGGGTACTTGGTAGATGGGAGGGAAGAGGAGAGGGAAGAGGAGAGGAATAGTGAGGGGATGTCGGCCTCTGGTTACCTCACTCACCGAACGAAACGCAGAAGCACAATATGCCTCTACTTCACGTCGGTATTCTGCAAGGTCGTGCTATTAATCCGGTCGAGCCTATTCGAGCAGCAGCTAAAACCGCCGCTTGGCTCTACCACATTAGAACTTAAAAATTTCATATACATGATCATAATAATCTAACGGAATATAAAATCTGTACGCTAATCTATACATGGGATATTCTTAAACAACAACATTAGCATATATGTTTTCACTATAACCTTTGAGGTGTAGATTATTTTGTTTATTGTAATGTGTTTCCAAAACATTATTAATACTGTAAAGTAAAGTAACTAGCTATCTGTTCTCTCTGTTTGTAATCTGTCTGTAAGTCTGTAAATTCCCTCTGCTAGACATAGACCTCCTCTCAAGTATTTTTTTAAGAGAGATTGCAGTGGGGTAGGGTTCGCCACGCTGCTCCAGTGCGGGTTGGCGGACTTCGAACAACCACAAAATATTTTTCGTTTCAACACGTTTCCTCACGATGTTTCCTTCATCGTAGAGCACGCGGTACTGTCAATACATTACGTACATTACATATTGGTTTAAGTTAACACCATGGCCGCGCATATGAATTGAACAAATAATTCATTATTGCTCTCGTTGCTGATCACCTTTACTCACTAAGATTGCCATGTGATTTTCAAGGCTTTGGCTTTTGTATTCTATCAAGGCCCACGGCAATAAATCAGGTGGCAAATTCGTCCGCCGCTATCACAAATCTATTAAGCCTAGTTTAATTTTTCTCTTCAAATGAGTACTCAAGTGAGTAATAGGCGATAGAGTTGTCCTACAATTTTTTTTAATGGCCTTATAAAAACAGACAGTTACTCCGTCATCTGCATTCGCCGATGGTTGTGCCGATAACAGACAAAATAAAATTATAACTACAACGACAGTGATGGCTTGGAGTGGTCATGAAAACAAGAACTTAACTTTCGGTTGTCACTAATTCCACGTACAGTGAGAGAAAATTAGTCTGACCTACCCGGGAAGGTAAACAAAGTTAACTCAAGGTTAGTGTCCTCGATCATCAGCTTTAGTGATGTCTTTTGGATGGGGAAGGGTTCGGTTATCCTTTAACACACACTTACGCAACATTAAAAGTGTTTTCACTAATCAGGATTGACCGAACACTGTCTCACTCTCTCATAACGACTTATCAACTCAACTCAACTCAATCAACTCATAATGCGTGTTCATTTAACCTTACTTAGCAAGATGTAACCGCCATTATTGTACATTGATTGTAATGCATCTTGAATGCGAATGCAAATGTGATACTCATATTTACTAAATTATTAAAATAAAGAAAAAAAACTGTATGAAATTATTGATCTTCTTCTGGTTCTTTTAAAAAAATTCTAGAGTATGACCCAAAGGTTTTTGATTTCTCAGAAATAAATTAACTTTGCAGAAAAGGGAAAATATCAAGAACTTAAAACAACATTTACATTACTTATTTAGTAATATTTGTACGTATAGGGAATGTAATTTTCTGTACCCTACGGCGAGGTCCGTGGTTCTTTAAACGTGGGCGTCGTACCCCAAGGGAACGTTACAGATAATAATTGTAACCCTTAACAATATTAAACACACATACGTTTTCAAATAATTTACTATACCAAAGAAGGAAAAAAATATATCCTTTAATAACAATGCAAATAAAATTGTGGCTAGTGAATCTAAAACAAAGTCTCTATGGACGAAGCGATAACCTCCTCCTTTTGAAGACGGTTGAAAATAGTCATCCATAAAAAGCTTATGTATATAAACTTTTAATTATTTTAACTGTGCATTGGGCTGGTAGGCGTGAATGCAATTACATATTAACCATTACTTTCAAAAAAGTGTATGATGTATATTATGATGGTAAGTGATCAAAGTGATCAAAAGCAGCACAGTTTGAGGTGCGTTGTCAGCTCTTAAGAATGGAGTAGGCTGTTTTCTCAAAAGCCTCTAAGTTGTGTCTGAGTTCGGGTACACCCGGGACAACATCTGATTCCAAAACTGCGTGGCAGAGCATTCCGTAAAAAACGGATGGTAGTGGATTTACAAGCATCTAGATGGTGTTTGTGGATATTTGATATTTTGTGATGATGTACGATGAGGGAATTTGGCGGCTGGGATTAATCCGAACAGTTCCTCGGAACACTCTTTGTGATATATAAAATAAAAATAGATAGAGATGTAATGTTTTAAATAGTAGATAAATTTAATAAGAATGAACTTGTTCATTGATGATTCGAGTCCCTCCTCATTGGATGGAACTGATATTTGAGTACCTGGATTGGTCTCTAGAGACGAGAACAGTATTTATGTGGGTTTGAACTGTTTTATTGATGAGCCTTTATTATTTTTGTTGACGTATGTAACTTATCACGCCACTCAAATATAATCTTTAAAAAACTCCTAAAAAGAAAAAAATAATCAAATCTTATTATTTGTCCATTCCATTGGTTTATCATTGAGTCATTTTCTCAGAAATAATTTAAAATTTGGCACAGAAAAATACTCTGATGGTTGAGATCATAAAATATTTATTTTTAATTTATAAAGATATCCTCTTTGTTGCGACTTTCTTAAAAGGATTGCTTTTGAAGACTCCAAAAAAAACTTGATTTATATCCAATGTTAAATTTGTTTTTTCCCCGAGATATTAATTTTAATTTGAAAACCCTATATCGTTTCTTGTATGTCGTAGATGTCTAAAGAGACAATATGTGAGCCAGAACATTGTTATGCATTATATACGCCACCGCTCTATTCATCAATCAAACAGTTTCTTATAAAACAGTAATCGCAAATAGTTGCTACACCGTCGAGTGATTAATGCGAACCACGCCTCTCACTCAGGTAGGTTTTACGACTACAGCGGAACCTAATAATTAATGACTGTTTACCACAAACACCTACACTATATGTTCAGCTATTTACTAAGACAACCATGTTGTGTTTCACTTTTAGAAGTTATAAACCATACAGGCCTGGGTAGTTGGTGTATTTGTGTCTTTTTTGTATCATTGGAGTTATACACGTGCTTACATTACACCTTATGGTACAAGCATGTGGCTACTACGAGACTAAGATGGAATGCCACAACCTGATGCTTATACTGGCTCGATATACTCTTCAAATCGGAATAAAACAGTGGCTGGACTGCTGATTAGCACCAGAAATAACTTTGTTTTTTGGCGCACAGCAAAAAAAAAAGATTCTGACTTCAAAGCAAAATAGATATTAATAATCTATTGATTTCTAGTATTTACGCGAACACTACACATTTGAAATGAAGCTATTATTTACGAATTTTATCGTGTTTAATTATGTTTTTATTATCCCGACGTTTCGATTGCTTTACAACAGCCGTGGACACGTGGGGACTGAGGTGTTAGACGTCCAAATGTCATAGTTAACTCGGGCTAACTTTATTATTAGCCTTTATTTATGAATTTTTGCTTCGATCTACCCAGAATACTACGTGCTGCGGTATGCTTGGTATTAGATTTAATTATGTTTATTAATGGATCCCAAGCCGGTGGTAGTACCCAGCCATCTTCTCTATTGAAATTAGGATGTTTTTTGATTTCAATAGCCTCGCGAATAATCCTTGGCAGGAATCGGTGTTTTTTTGCGAGGATTTGTGGTCCATCATATCTAATGTAATGGTTGGGGCAATCAAAGATATGAGCAAAGACTGCAGACTTCTTAGAGCATCGGTGTTTCACGTCAGCTGTGTGTTCTTTAACGCGGGTCCTTACAGATCTTTTAGTTTGCCCTATGTAAGAGAGAAACGTTGGGAATATAAAAACTTAATTATACGCGATAAAATTCGTAAA
Organism: Bhutanitis thaidina; assembly: GCA_029286595.1. Lineage (NCBI taxonomy): Eukaryota > Metazoa > Arthropoda > Insecta > Lepidoptera > Papilionidae > Bhutanitis > Bhutanitis thaidina. The sequence continues at coordinate 3,921,880 of JAGSMS010000003.1, forward strand.
TAATAGTTTCATTTCAAATAATCTATTTTTATGGATACAAGCAAGTCACGTTGTTTTTGACATTTTCTGGTTTTTATTCTGCGTGTAAATAGTCAATTACTGGACATTGGCCTCTTCTATAGCGAATATTTGCAATCTTTCACCCTTCGTAGGCGGCTCGGCAGTACCGCATACTTCACACCTTAAACGCCTGTCACCTGTCTCCATAATATTTGTATAGGATTTCGGGTGTAGACATATTGCGTTGCGTCTCACACTGAATCTAACCTCTACCCGTGTTAAGGGAATGTGAAGACGAGTCAGTGCGTTTATTATTGCGCAAATACTGGCATTATGTAATATATTTGGAAAAGAGTTGTCGTGATGAATGTTGTATCATTTGAAAAGAATAAGAATCTTTTAAATAAAATATTTGGCCGCATTAAAATATTTGAAGTGTGCCGAACCCAAATCTTCTATTTTCTACTCCCGAGTCTCTACCGCCGAAGCTAGTCACGACTACCGGGACGACCGCGTGTATCTGATTCCGTGGGTTTTCAAGTTGGTTAGACAGCACTTATTGCTGATCCGACTTGTCACTGCCTTCAGTGACAGTAAAGGTGACGTGAGAAAAAGAAAAGAACCCAAATCCAATTTCGGCAATGTAATTTTTTTCAGGTTTTTTAATACGTGTTGATTATATATGCGTGGCAAAAGATATTTTCTAGTTCTTTGTCTATGATAATTACTTGTCATGTTACATGTCATGAATGAGTATTGTGTTTTTCACATTTAGAGGTAGGAAAAGGTTACAAATTTCCTTTCTATATCCCCATCACCAATCTATGGGATTTCGGTTCGGCAAATTTGGATATTTCACCGTCGCCAGAGCCTTCTTTTTGGCTAGCAGGGTGCACTACAACTAATAGGTAAAGGTGGCATTTGGGTAAAGAAATGTTATAAATATTCCCCTTACACCCTTATAAAATACGAGTACTTCCCCTAATTAGAACGGAAAAAAAAAGAAAAAAATTTATTATGTGGAACCATATATTATTATAATATCCTAAACCAATCATTTATGTCTATGTTTGTAGAAAATTTTAACTTACATGATAATCTAGGGTCTTAACACTGGGCGAGTCTATGTCGTGAAGACCAAAAATGATTTAAACAGAAACTGTAGATTTTTTAAAACAATATGTCTAATTATATTGTTTCAAACAATAGCTATATTAACCGTGTATTCAACAAGATATATTTTGACGTAATATAATAGACTCAACCCTTCCTGCGCCAAATTAGTTTGGGTGAGTTATACCCAACTTTATTGACGTAGACGGCTATGGACCTACTTTATTAATAACTTAACACTGCTTTATTAACTCTGATGTCTATATTGAAGACACGTGAACATTTTCTTATCTATACAATATATTGAAATAAGAAAAAAATTAAATTTTGTTATTGAATATTAAGTGTTACTTAAGTTGACCAATTCGAGCTTTCTTGATCCTCAGAGAGAGATGCTTCGTGTTTAGACTAATACCCCGATTGCTGAAAACTCCATTTATGGAAGGACCATGAGGAGGGGCGTCCAAACCTTACGGTCTCACAGATGGGAACTAAGACCGTAACCACCGTGTCTCTGCTTAGCACCGCCGACACGACTATCGGCAGGGAGAGATTCTCTCCAATGCGACTCAAAAAACGTCCTTCAATCAGCTTCTATTAGCAATACATACAATAGCACACTGCCATTGTGATCGTGGTCCTAAGCAAGGCATAAGGCTTCGAAGAAGAGCAGGACTAATCCCACAACGCATTTGCACACATGTTATCACATTCTCCTCGATATTACAGATGCGTAGGCGCACTTTCGCATATCCATCCCGTTTTCAACGGAATTCGGAAAAATGGAATATGTTTTTTTTTTTTATGGAAAAGACGGCAAACGAGCAAGCGGTTCATCTGATGGTATGTGATTACCGTCGCCCACATACATCTGCAACACCATAGATGCTGCAGGTGCGTTGCCGGTCTTCAAGGATATTTGGGAGATGGGAGGGAAGAGGAGAGGAATAGGGAGGGGATGTGGGCCTCCGCTTACCTCACTCACCGAACAAAACGCAGAAGCACAAGATGCCTCTACTTCACGCCGGTATTCTGCGATGCCGTGGTATCAATCCGGTCGAGCCGGCCCATTCGAGCAGCAGCAAAAGCCGCCGCTTGGCTCTACTACGCTTAAAAATGTCGGGATGTAAACGAAGTTATAGGGTAAATTTCGGAAGAACATCCTGTAACTTTTTTTTGCGTAAAAAAAAATTATTAATTTTGATTTCATTCTGCTGCATCGCATCTATAATATGTTTATCTCTGTTCGGTTCTGGATGTGGCTTTAGTAATAGTTTACTAGGAGAGAATGTCTTCCATTGGTACCACTTTATGCAGAGAAGTTTAAATAAATAAAAGAGAAATATTAATTCGAAAACCGTGCCGGTAGTTAGGTTAACTTTGACACCAGGATGAACCTCCACCCCTCCACGACTAAATAATTTGAAATGACTAAAAATGTTAAATTGAACGCGATAAAATTAGAGATAAAATGGTCTTATCATAGAATTGTATTCGCTTAGATACAAGAAATCAGTAGATGAAATAGTAAAAAGTACAGTAACTGTCTTTCCCTACCTATTATTTCTGCAGCAGCTATACCCTACTAATTGTCGAATGAAATAGGTAATATCTTACCTAGGGATACCTACCCAGACGGCCCCTAGACAGATCAGAGGAATATAGTACCACGGCTCTTGTAAGAAAAAATAAGAATTAAATAAACTTAAATATTTTATTTATTGAAAATGTGAATCATATACAGATAACCTTTCTTTGGTCATAATTAATACGACTCATAACAATAGAATTTCAAATGTTACAAAGTTATGACACGTGAAGGAAACTCATAAAATTATCCACATTATTGGAACTGTTTTTCTTTTACGTTCACTGAAATAGCACAATCACGTATCTCGCCGCGGTTGCAATAAAAGCTAAATGTCGCAAAAGTTGCAACAAAAGTTGGTCAAGTAATAAAGCAGGCAAGTGACGTAAATGTCACCGCCCTTATCCCGCACGTAATATAAGCGGGTGCGAATATTGCCTTAATATATTGCATATTACATGCTCCCACCGATTTCTCTGTGAAAGTTATCTCAATAAAAAAAGATAGACTATTGAACTTTCGTGGGGCGATGAATAAGAAGACACGATATTAGGAAAATTTACTAAATCATAAATCACAAATTATATCATTAGTGATATAATTTGTGATTTATGATTTCATAAATTAGTAATTTTAGTAATTAAAAGTACGTCATTGGCGACGTAACAACGAGACTCACAAATAAAAGCACCTTTCGCCTACTTGTTTTGTAAGTAGCAAACATAACTTAAAATAGTAAAAATAAAGACAATCACTAATATAAGTACCTTTCGTCTACTTTTTTTAGTGTTATCACCTTGGTGAGCGTCACATGAGCGTCTCCCATAAAGAGGATTTGCATTACGGCATTTATTGTTATTCGGTATTTTTTAAATGGTTATCCTGCCATCTCTTGATAGCCATTGCGATTTTTAAGGCTTATTCATTCGTAACCTCTGACGACACCCACGGTTTGAAAGGGGGTGGCGATTCTAACGCCGATACTATATGAAAGTGTGTATAATTATAATGAAATCTTTCAATAAAATTTTCATCCGCTTGCAGACTTCTGAGTAATTTGTAATTTTGCACACGTATTCAGAGCAGATGACAATGCAATAATATTATACGATAGAGCTGGTCTAATGATAGAACCGGAAGGTGGGTAATGGAACCCTTAAATAGCTCCTAATTAAGCCATCGCGTTTATGCTCGCGTTTATAGATTTATCTCAGCGAGACGGTTATCTTCACCAGATGACGAAGATATTGTAAAAGAGAAAAAACAAATGTGAATTTTAGTTTCTGAACTATATTTTTAGGAAACAAAACCTTAATTATGTGAAATCATCTGAAAAATGTATTACTCGTATTATTTAGGAAGTCTTTGCGGTTTTAATTTCATCATTATCTTCTTCTTTATCTGCCAGTATAAGTCTACTTCGGACAATCTCTTGGCTTAGTGGTTATCGTATCTGAATGATTTACCTGAAAGGTCTTGGATTCAAATTCCAGACAAAGTCAAATTGTGTGCATAACCACAAATCATTGATTTTCGGGTCTGGTTGTATTGTGCTCGTCTCGTATCTCTGTTACATCCTGAAAAAGGAAGGTAAAGACAAGTGAGTGCCTCTGAGCGCAGTTAGTTCACAACTACTGATAGTGTTCGGAAATTGTCTCAGTGGTTGAAATCAGGAGGACGTCATCATCATTACTACTAGACAATGGCCTTTTCCACGAAAGAACCAACAAAAAAAAAATACAAGACCAAAGGCTTCTCTGCCCAGTAGTCTTCTGGGTAGATACTAAACACTTTACCCATTTCTGCCGCCAAACAGCAGTATTCAACAACAACTGTTGTGTTGAAAGTTATGGAGATCGGTATAATGACTAAAGATGAGTCTAAGGGATCACAACGCACCTGTTACCTCCTACGATTGAAGTTGTTTGCATGTGTCTATAAGCAGCCACTTACCATCAGGTATTAGCCGGTTTTTCAGCCCGATCCAATAAAAAACTAATCCTCCGGACCATGGAAAATGTGTAAATACTTACTCAGTTGCGACCTCCCCAGGGTCATTACCCTCACACGAGTGGTGCTACTCCATATCAATAGTTTTACTAGATTCGGCATATTTGAAAAGATTTTAATCTATCATTGGGTACACAGAGTCTCGTCCGTTAGTCAGCAGGGTCCATTGCGTGTAACTGGACTTAATCTTCAGAGAGAAATACGGTATGTTCCTAGGCCTCATCTTCGCCTTCCATCAAGCAAGATTGAGGACAAACGTAAGCCTATTTTTTATAAAAAAAAGATTTCCTCTGACAACCTTCGTTTAGTAATTTTCATCGTGGTCATTTTAGTTTAGTATGGATGTTTTGCTTAATGAATTCTTTGAAATAGCATCAAAACAACTCGCATTACATAACGGGTTTAGTCCGTGTTTCGTTTAATTAAAATATATGTTCGCTAATGGCACTGTCACATACACTGACCGCTCAAAGAGAATTCGTCGCGTGTGTCATATTACGTGGATAGCCCGTCTAGAGTTTAAAACTAATTACTTTTATTTTTTTTAACATTCTCATCATTACATTAATTTATCATTAGCCTAATCTTAGCCGTGTAGTATCAGCGTTAGAACCATTTCTTGGATGTGAAATATAACACAGTGAATTGTTGAGAAATTCATTTTTTAAATTTACTGCACTCACCTCTCCAATAAAGTGCTAGCTTCCTTCTTCTAAGCTATTTAACAGCCAAGGCAAGCGGGTTGTTGAGGAATGCTTGGTTCGGCAAATCCGGATGAATTTTCCGCCATTTTCGATAACCAGCACCTCGTTTATTGGTTAGTAGGGTGCCCTCTGTGCGGGTGTTGTTGGCATTTGTTGTAACAGAAGAAGTTGCTACAGAATTCTTCTAAAGTATACCGGTTATCTTTCTAAGCATTTTAATTACATCCTCATATTTTGAAACAGTTTAGTAGTGGGATTAACATCCCACCACCATTGAAAATCTATAAGAAAAAAATCGTGTCAAATATTATAAGAATTGTATATATAACACGTTTGTATAGTCCTACAACGTTTAAAGCAAGGCGTGTACATTGTATTCGTAGATACTCTGCTACTCCGAACACCGACATGTAAGGAAACACTAAACTACATAACAAACATGGCAATTATGAGCACAGTCGAGCGGAGTCTTGATTACGTCACAGGCGTTGCAATACAACCTTGCAAACATAAAATGTATTCTATAAATTTATCGTATGTGAATAAGCTTTAATGCATAACAACATAATCGTGTATATTACAATTTTTTTATGTTTTTTGCATAAACAAATTAAAGGGTCCGAATTAAAACTATTATTTACGGATTTTATTGCTTTTAAATTTGTTTTGATTCTGGACGTCTTGATATAATTGTCAACTCGGACTACTACCTTCAGCCTTTATTTATGAATTTTGGTCCCATTTACGCAGAATGTGCTCGAAGTCCCCCCTTGTCCATGGCTACTGTAAAGCACTCAAAACCTCGGTTAAACGCCATAAAATCAGTACATAATATTTTCATTTCAAATGTGTAGCGTACGCGTAAATATTAGAAATCATTATAAAGTAAGGGGTGGTCAATAAGGTCAGAAATAAGCTGATACCAATCTCTTCCAGACAACCGTTAGGTGGAAGAATGAAATGAATGTATAGATGGAACAGAAAGATGGTTATTCCGCCATCATTTCATCACCCCAACCCCATTTGTTGGCAAGCAGAATTCACCATGTGCAGGTGATGATGGCATTTGGAGAAAGAGATGGTGGGTATATTCTCCCTTACACCGCCATACAAACACTTATTATATGAATAGACAGCTCAAATATTTTACACAAATGTTTACATAGGCCAGTGATAAATGAATAAAAAAAGGCGAAGTAACATAATTTTTAAAGGTTTTTTAAAGGATAGGAGGGATGGACCGTGTCTCACTACCAAAGAAAACTCACTTTAATTTTCAACTTCAAACTCTCTGGTTTCGTGTTCCGTGAACGGGGATCATAATTAAATATAAAGGCTAGAAAGGATTGTGGAGAACACTAACTTTGATGAGAAGATGAGATGTATCTAGAAAAATTATTAATGATTATTACAGTGAGAAATAAAATGTTATTAAGCCTAACTAATTATATTGGATTTATAAAAGCCAGCAAAGTCCAGACTTCGCTAGATTGGACCACGATGTTAGGATTTTCATCTCATCCTCATCTTTTTCATGACACTTTTTGTAGTCAGTCGCAAGAAAATCTGCCCCCTTTTTGTGTTTCAAAAAAAGAAAACAAGGGTTGGCTAACGCCAAGCATGTCATAATAAAAAAATATTACCTTTGCGAGAGGCTTATATCCAGCTTTCGACTTACAGACTGGTGAACGTAATGAATCAATGAATATATATAACAAATTGCAGTAGGCGTAGGCGCAAGCAAGGTCGCGTAGGAAGTCACGCAGACGAGGCGGAAATGGGAAGAAATCAATAGCTGTGCTATAATTTCTACGGAGGAAGTTCTATAGGCAACAAAACCGGAATCAGAAAATTGAATTGTATTGTAATTGGCTAGTCAAAACCAATAAAGAACCTATTACCGTTAAAATCAAAGGCTTTCGTAACAGAAGTTAGGTATTATATATCTGATCGACGATCTGTCTATACATGCAGTACTTTAATAAACGTGAAGTTGATTAACGCAGATACATCAACGAAGTATTTAATACTGAGACAATATACGGGAGAAACCTAACTCAAACATTAAACTTACAATTTAATGCAATGATGTTAATAAATTGACTTCACTTTGTTGCACTGCTTCGTTGCTTTTAATTCAATTCTCTTCTTGCCATTATTTAATTTAATATTAAATTTTATACATATTATTTTTATATAGGTTTCCCGTAAACATAAAGATACTTATAAATTTTCTATGCGCTCTTATGGGCGGTCAAGGGTAAGAGGATTTAAATTACTTTTTGCGATACACTCCAGTAAGAAGCTATTTCAAGTGCGCTTGAAAAAATGGATCTATCGTCGCTGTGCTATGAGCAGACTCAGCATGCAATTTGAATTAATTAATGAGCATTCAGCTGCCATTATAATCTTCACCATCAAATAAATTAGAATTCAATATTTAACATTAAGTTTTATTATGTACACTTTTATTGAGGAATATACAATCTTTTTCTCCAAAGGTCAACCTCACCTATATCACGGGGTCCACTTGCTGATTAAGGGACATGACTTTGGCAATCACTAATTATTGAGCTTTGTTTGTTCGATTATTTTTTAATAGGCTTTATATTTAATTTTCGGACTCGTCAACAAATTAAATCATATTAAATACAACAACAGCCTCGTCGTGATTTAGTTTTGTCCATGTTAGGAGGCCAAATCAGCTAATAATTTTATCGTTAAGAGTTCATAGTTAAGAGCTATGATTAGGATTCATTATTTATTTTAAACCGTTTTCTTTGTATTTGACATCTAAAGTAAGAATCTAATTATACTTCGATACAAATCGTGTACATAATGATCAAATACTTCTGCATTTCAAAATTTATTATAGTTCATTTTATGATACAATGCAGATTCTGAAATTCTAAATATTCACATGAACTTTTTTCTTTTAGTTTAAATATATTATGTTTAAATAATATGTTAAGAATATTAAAATAATGATGACAAATATAACGATTTCTCGTTACCTTATTCTTTTAGTCATTACCCAATCTGGGTGAAATTTTTAATTTTGATTTAAAGGAATATTTTAACTAGGTTATAATATTTTAGTCGCATAATACTAAAGTAAACGCCGAAGTACTTACAAGTTATCAACATACTCGAATTATAAAGAATAACAATTTTAAGTCAAAGAAATTTAAAAAGGAGCTACAAACTTAAATAGAATTAAATTAAATGAACGCTATAAAACAAAATGTTAAGCCAAAGCACAGTTGATTTAAATGAGCACCAACAACACTGTAATCGCATTCATTAAACGTGGTTTCTAAAGTGTAATAGAATGTTCTGTTTACGACAATGTATTCCTGGCTTCTTTTACTATAAAAACGGGGTGTTCTAAGTATTCTTTATTATCTGTATAAATGAATATATATCTAGGTATGGACTCATTCTCCACTTAGAAGTCGTCTGGGTAGGTACCACCCTCTTACCCATTTCTGTCGGTAATCAAAATTGTGACCACCTGTGTGTTCTGCTTCGAGAGCTATATACGGCTACAAATTATTCCATCTCAGTCCTGGACAACGCATTTGTAACCTTCATTGATTCAATATGTTTGGAGGTGTCCATTAGCTGCAGTAGCCTCTTACCATCAGGTCAAGTTAGCTCGTTTGTCACCCCAACGCAATAAAAAAATATCTTTTAATATCATGTAAATGTCTTTAATTACTATATATTTTGGGAGAATAGTGTTGGAAAAGACCTTTTGGCTAAACAGTCGTGTTAAATGGAAATATGAATTTTATGCCAATCGCAATGGGTGCTAGGCATAAGTACTTATATTCTTCAGAGCTCGAGTTCACCCTGCTAACTAAAAGACGAATAAGAAGTAAGTATTTCAAGATACATGTCTCGCTTTTGCAGGCTCTTTCTAAGGAACGGTCTATGTTCTGCAGAGGACTTGAATAGGCAGATGAAGTATTTTATTCGAGCATACGATAGCACGATATGTGCAAGGTTTCCTAAATTTTGTTTAAACTATATTACGCGTATAATATAATAATGTAGGAATGACAAAGAAATGTTAACGCAAATTAAATCGAATTTCGATCTTTGCCCCACTCCGCAATTTTTGCGTTGTTTTAAATTCATTAATTCACATTATTGCGACCAATGGATTTTTGAAAAATGATTACGGCTAGCTATAGGCCAAAACCCTATGCACGCCATTGCCCTCGCGTAAATACACAGACTCAACTTAATCGCGCTTTTAATTACATTAACTTACATTATATATGCTGTAGTTTGTTTGTTTGGAGTAATAATTAACATATTACAAGAATTAATTTTATCATTAGACTTACTTGTAGTAATTACATTGAATATCAATTTATAAAGAAACTGAAATCAAAAAAATAATTATTATCCATATTTTCCTTTTTGGCCCAGGGCCCAGTGACAATTTTTCTCTAAGAATTATAATAAAAACAGTAGTATTCACAAGTGTTAAGAATATTTTTACATTTAATTTAATTGCCATTCAAAAGCAAATTATTATTCAGACATAGCATTATTCATCTTGTTGTATGTTGTTACCTGAATTTAAAAATTAATGAGTATCATCAGAAAATAATACTATGTCATGTTTATCTCTTACTACGAGTAAGTAAGGTATGTAAGCAAGCAAAAAAATGGACCAAGAATCGTGCCCTGTGGAACGCCCATTGTTACTGTTGACCCGGAAGAACTCACTCCATTGATACAACTTTTTAAACCTTGTTTCTAATAATAAGTTGTAGTAATAATAATTTGAAGCGTTGTACTTCTTAATGAAGTAATTTGCTGATATCTGTTCTATGGTGCACACAATCGAAGGCCTTGAAGAGATCACAAAGACGCTCATGGCCACATGTAAGTGAATACTCCCAAGCTTAAAATTTATGTAATCTAATCTCAGTAAAAGAATCATCAAAAGTTCCTCTTTTTATACGGCTAATATTACCAACCATTACAACCTTTGCTTACTAATACTATGCTTTAGAGTTATGGAAAATCTTACCTGTCGAAGAGTTACATATCCAGAAGTGAATTATTCTTATTAAGTCATTAATCCAAGAAGAAGAATGGATATGAGAAGGATCCATCATGCCTCCGTTCCAATAATGCTAATAAATAATCTGGATGTGGTGGTTTTTTGAGAAGATTATACAACCCATGGCAAATAACCTTATAATCATTTTAAATAAAACCATACTCGGCTATTAAGGTGATCGCTTATACCAGATAAACGCATTGTTCTCTACCAAACTGATTATTCTACTTAAAATGTATTTGTTATTTTTTTGTTAATAACGCTTACCTTAGCGCCCCATTTCAAGACAGTTACTTGGAAATATTTAGCTCAATTAGGGGCTTACCTTTTTTAGTAGTCTTTACGTAATATCTTAGAGTAACGAGATTATTAAATTTCAATGAGTAAGAAATTTTGGTGCTATCAGGATTAACTAATATTTATAGCAAACTAGCACGATGCCGCGAATTATTAAACTATACCTGAAGCTGGATGCTTACCGTGGATACACAGGACATGCTTTAAATCAGTTCCTGCAGCTTAAAGAGCGTAACGATCAAAACGCTTGTTATCCCGATGCACTAATGCAAGATACAGAAATAACTATTCACAGATGAAAAAAATGTTAACGATTGAGAAGCTTTACAACAAACAAAATGATAAAATGTATACTCATCTAAAGAATCTTCGCAATTTCAGAAAAATTCAGCATAATCAAGATACAGCATCAATTATCGTTAGGTGGGGCAGTCCTACCAAGGAATCACATAGCTTATTTTTTCGAGAAAAAGAAGTAACGAGCAAGAGTCTGTCTTGGATCGTGTAGTGAAGCTACTCAGTAACGCTTTTTGTGTACTTTACAGCAAGCTTCTGCTAGTAGTCACAAGTCACGAACAACTCAAACCTGGCTCGACAACAACGTGCCGGACTTCGTAAGAGCTCGTGTCTGGTTCTTGTCCAGTCCAGATGTGAACCCGTTGGAGTACAAATTGTACAAATAAATATTGTTGTCAGTACTAGAGGATTTTTTTATGGGAAAGGCGGCAAAAGAGCAAGCGGGTGAACCCGATGGTAAGTTATTACCGTCGCCCACGTACATTTGCAACACCAGAGGTGCTGCAGATGCGTTGCCGGTCTTTAAGGTTATTTGGGAGAAGGTAGAGAGAATGAGGAGGGGGATGGGGAGGGAGAGTGGGGACATTACTCATCAATCGAAACGCAGAACCGTAATATGCCTCTACTTCACGCCGGTATTCTGCGAGGTCGTGGTACCAACCAGGTCGAGACGGTCCATTCGAGCAGCAGCAAAAGCCGCCGCCTGGCTCTACCACGTATAAAATTTTGCCTGCTCAAAACGGCACCGACATTGCGTCTCTTAAGACATTTTTAGATCTGGCAGAGGTTAAAGTGCTCATGGAGACAGTGCCTACGCACATATATTATAAAATAGCATATTATGTTACATATCTAAGTATCTAATATCGGTGCTGCTATAAGAAGTCAAAAGTTTAAACTTAACGCCACAAATTTCTTAAAAATTGTTTTATTTAACTATCTTTATTCGCGTAAATCTATGAAAGTAATTATGTTAACAGAATCCAGCTAATTTTAATTTGAAATGTATTAAACAATTAACAATACACTTGTATTTTCACAAAATTAAGAAAAATGTGGATTTTCGATCATTGGAAACAACAAAGTTTTTGGCAGATTCCTAACTGAATTTTCTTAAACTTTTGCACTGACTTTTTTCGAAGAAGATATTTTCAGACAGTTCAGTGTTTTTGCAGTATAAAAACACACTTGGTGAATTTTTTATTCAATAAAGTTCAGACGACCCGATAGACAGGTTTTTAGTGACCCTGCCTTCGAAGCTGAGGTTTGTGGGTTCGAATCTCGCTTGGGGTAAACATTTGTATGATGAATATAAATGTTTGTAACTGAGTCATGGATGTATAAATGTGTATAAGATTATTTATCTATGTGTAACTTATACTAATATATTACCATCCAGCTGTCATGACACAGGAAATCCTAGTATAGGACTGGCTTTACTGACTTGACGACGTTGTTCGATATATTTTTTTAATTATTGTTATATAATTATGTATGTATAACTGGTAGCATGTAAATGCCAACTGCTGGGTGAAGGCTTATTTCTCAAATATCTAAGAGGATTTTTCAGCCGGAAGGGTCCGCTACTCTAGTGCGGACTTCACAAGTTCCGCCACTTCGGAATTAGCGGACTCCACAAGTCCCGGAAATACGATTTTTATTTTATTATTTCTCAGACATTTCGGTTTTCTCACGATGTTTTCCTTCACCGCGGTGCGTGTTAAATGCAGCACTTAAAATTGCTGTTATTAAATTTAGTGGTTCACGTACATAATTAATTGAGAAAAAAAAATTGTTCTGTTAAATTGTATTTCTTAAATGCAAAGTCGACAGTCTTTGTAATAGACTTTGAATTTGTTGAATTTTAATGTAGGTTAATCAAATGAACAGGAATATATATCTATTTAGAGGCTGTTAAAGAAAAACAAACACTAACCCACATTTAGTAAAAGAAAAGTCAAGGTAAATACTAAATATACAAGCGAACAATTTAACGGAACGGTGAAACCAAAGCGTTACTTTATTAAATGGGCCCCAACAATTCTGTAATTGTACTCATTAAACGTTGTTGTGGAAGTTAAATATATGCAGCAAATTACATTAATCTGCTTGTCGGTATAGTCTCGTTAAATTACGTGCAGTGTACCAGGATCGTTTAATGGGCAAAGACAATTAATTTATTATAAGTGCCGGAGCTAAGTGGCGAACGCGGTACTATAATAATACAGGAATACGCGGGATTCGTATCTAACTTGCACCACTGTAATTTTTAATATTATTTTTAATTCAAGGTATATCCAGTGAATGTTAAAAATCAACTGAACTGGTTAATGGCAATATCCCGCTCTATGTACGGTGTGCTCTGGAGTATACCGTACATAGAGCCATACTTTTTTTAGGAAAAGAAAGTATGGCTCCACCTGAATGTAGATTTCTGCAACATCATGGGACTCTAACCTGAGCGTCGTTCATTATCATCTGGAAACGACGAAGCCGTTCTTTCTTTATTACAAAGACGCGGACGTCTTCTCTTCTGATACCTCTTATCTCCATTGCCCTGGGTACAAAATGGAACACTCCTTTGTGCCTCGAGTCGTAGTTTGTATATACGTCAGAGATGATATATGTTATCGATGCCAATGTAGTCTTTAATACAGTACCTTTTCACCCTTTGGCTGGAAATAAACAGCGACGACCATCCGCGGGCCTATACTTGCCTTGACAGGTCCCATAACGGTTATAAAGTTCCTAACCAATTCATAGACCACGTCCAAATGGATAGATTCAGATCATTATTACCGGCTATTACAATGCATGCCTAATGGCTTAGTTTACGTATAACAAACGTGCGAAGAGATCTGCCAAATTCAAAAAACTTTGCCGATTCGAATTCCAGACGTGAAAGGGCATCCCTTTCCCTGACGGACTGAGAATGGTGCCTCGGGAACGCATCGTCACGGTAGGCTTTCGTCGAGTGTGGCACTACAGGTCAGCCGATTGGGATGTAATGCGGTCATTATTTGCTTTCTACCCATGGGGGCAAGTTTGCTTCTTGTCGAATGATCCCAACGGCGTGGGATGTTCTCTCGAATAGGTGCTTCAGGGAATAGAACTTTTGAAATCACTGTCATGGCTTGGTCTCTCCAGCAAAATAGCGTCGACCCAAATGCGTCGGCGTCCCGGGTTGTTAAATCCAGTGCTCTCAAGAAAGAGTACAACACTGTCTCCAGGTTCTTCAAAAGAGTTATAGCCTAGGCAAAGTCATAGCACATTGTCAGAATTCGCGAGATACTAGATTGCCTCCCTTCGGGAACCCACGCATACTCTGCTCAAGGAGTTGAATTCGCTGCTCCACACTACAGAAGAGAAAGCCGATCTTCTTAGCTCTCCATTGCATCAAACTCTACTCTTGATTTAAGGGGTTCTCTCTACTGATCATAACGTCCGGTTTCTGAAGAGTTCAGTGCAAAAAGCGCTCCCTGGACATCCACAAGTCGAGTAGTCTATTTCAAACGTCAAAAGACCCAGGTGCGCGTTTACCGCTATAAAGAATCCTTTTCTCGCTACTTTTTTTTTGAGTACATTCCCCTTGTCGTCTCAGTCAGTATTGGAATCCTTGACATTGATATATCGAGCGACGTTTAGTTCCGCGGTCACCTAGAGGGCAAGGTCAAATGAGACTCTTAAAGGCTTGGAGTGAAATAATCTTCTTGGTGGGACAGTATTTCATGCCGGTCCACTGACTCTAATTTTATAAGGCATAACTTCGGCCCCACATGAAATGCGTTGCTCGTCTCTGGGGTGAGGCACCCCAATACCAAGTTCTTCCATTTGTCCGTATCTAAAGTAAAGCAGCATCTAATCGTTGGCGACCAAGTTTTCTCTGTTCGGCTTGATTTTCGAGTTTGGACTTCCGAAGAGATTTTTATTCTACTGTAGCTATGGTTAGTAGAGATTTCTATTTGGTACGATACAGCGTAATAATGTGATTAGAGAGCGTTGTGGCGTGAAAGACGATGTAGTGTCACGAATTGAGAAAGGGATGCTGAGCTGGTTTGGACATGTGGAGAGGATGAATGAATGTAGGTTGACGAAACAAATATGTGAGGCGAGTGTAAATGGTAGAGTCGGGAGAGGAAGACCGAGGCGAACATTTCACGATCAGACGTTCTGAAAAAAGGCCAGGTCAAGAGTACTCTAAACCAATGAGCATGCTTTCGAAGATTGATAAAAGTGACAGAAGCGAAAGACGTATGTCAGGACCGTAGCAAGTGGTAGAAGATTGTCTCTGCTTACCCCGCTGGGAACAAGGCGTGAATATATACATACATGCAACTATAGAAAAATACATGTAGCGAATTAAAAAACGTAAAACAGTATTAGAAAAGGTCTTTAATAACGTGATTCTATCAATTTGATAAATTATACTGGGTAATATACCTGCTAAGAATGATTCGTTAGATGTCAGCAAGAAACTAAATTTTCTCAGGTCACATACCTGTCGATATTTGTCTGTAACATTCGAAGTTTATTGCTCTGCTGGCACATTGCGAGGATCATGTTGAGTCCCATTTCATGACACCGCAACGTTTTGAATATTAAGTTAAAAATATAATTTTTCTAACACTTTTCTTGACAAATATGAAGATTGATATAAAGTACTTAAAAATAATATTGTACAAGATGTAAGTCGTAATTCAGTATTTTAATTAATAAAATTAATCATTGATATTAATATATAATACTGACTAACGGACGAGGCTATTGAAGTTTAATGATCCATCCAAATATGTCAAATCCAAATCCAACAGGCCAGTGACGAGGTCTTGCTTAGGCGGATGAAAAATGCCGAAATGGCGATATAAGAAAATCTTCAACACTATTATCGACAAGCCATAAAAAAATCGTCGCATTCAATAGAACTATAATAAGACCTAAATTATCGCACGAATTAGTGATGCTGTTCCCTAGAGTCAAGAGTTGTGGGTTCGGAAAATTTGGATGGATATTCCACTCCGTGCTCCTTTGTTACCTAGCAGGGTGTATCCTGTGCGGGTGAGGTTGGCGTGAGTAGATAGGGATTGTAAATGTCCCCTTACACCGGCACCGTTACTGTGCTCACCAAACCCCTTGCCCTGCTTGGTGAGTTTGGGCAATCCATCCGAGAAGTATCAGCCGGTTTTTGACGTCGCTTGCTTGAAGAGGCCTATGTTCAGTAGTTGACTAAAATAGGCTGATGTAGTAGTGATAGTAAATTATTACAATAAACGACAAATTCCATCGTCTGTGATGAGTTACTCATATTCTCACAATGTTAGTCAAGAAACTAAGTCGAAAAATTTAAAAACCAATTAATTTTGAATTTTTGTCTGTCTGTTTGTCTAAGCCCGCATCACCCAAAAACCTCATAACGGAATTTGACGAAACTTGGCACGAACATGAGCTTGAGCTCTCCAAATTAAAAAATTGTGGTTTGTAATTTTTTGTTAGTCTTCTATCTTCTATCTGTTATCTACACATATAATAAAAACGTTGACAGACCAATTCTATACCTGAAATATAGTGACATAAACCACGTGATGCTGGTTTTCGGAGCAATTAGAAATTTCTTAAATACTTCATGTACAGTTATCGTTCTTTTTTACTATATGTATACCTATCTATCTATATGTCGTACATATACATGAATTTTTCATCATTTTTAGAACGCCACGAAACTTTAAATCCTCCTGGATTACGAGAACGAAGTCACCGGCACAGATAGTATATTATAAAATGATATCATAATACGTAACTGGGTTCTGAATGTACCGGCAAGTATCATTTTCAAAGAGCATAACAGTATTACGCTTACATCACGTTTAATTAAAGATATGTTGCTTCTCACTAATGGCATTGGCTTACATAATTAATGCTTGAAACAAAATTGCCATTGAACTAATTACAAATGTACGCAAATAATAATAAAAACATTATGTCTTCCATAATAAAATTGTGAAAAATTGTAGAACGTGTGGAAAATTGTCTTACTTCGCCATTGTGACTAAACTAAAGTTTATACACTCACAAGGGCGAAGTAAGCTTGGAAGTATAATCATATTCTTTATTTACCATCCCATGTAAGTCAACTGCTGGCCATAGTCCTCTCCAAGTAATCCCCAGCTTAATTTTGCTTAAACTTCTTGACACGTATTAACATTAACTACGTGTTATTTTATTTTACATTAAAATTAGTACTATGTAATCTGTGTATTAATGTGTGTCGTATGATGTCACTAAGAAAAAAAGTTAATAAAATGTAATGGCGACCACCGTTAGCAAACCCAACAATTAGACTCGCCATCTGTCAGAGAAGATAGTAAAAAAAAATCATTGGACTATTCTGATACCGCACACAGTATGCATAGTAACTAATATAATATAATACAATCATTAACTCCGACAGTAACACTGAACCGCCGGAGATGTCAGTCCGCAGAGTATTTTTTTTTTATGAAAAATAGGCTTGCGTTTGACCTCAATCTTCTCCGATGGAAGGCGAAGATGAGGCCTAGGATGGTACACGCTTGCCTAGATGTCTGTTCACTTTGGCCTTAAAGATATCAGATTATAGTTTTCCGGAAAAACTGACCTCGGCAGAGAGGTCCACTCCTTTGCCGACCGCATAAGGAAAGAAGAGGCAAACCGCTTCGTGCGTAATGGAGGAATGTCTACAACATAAGGGTGGAACTGCTCGCCGCGTCTAGTCGTTCGGTGATGGAAAGGGGAAGAGTGTATCAGGTTATGCAAAACCTCCGCACACTCTCCGAAATGTATCTGATAAAAAACCGAGAGGCAGGCCACTCGTCTACGCTGTTCGAGGCTCAGAAGAACACGTGTAAGTGAATTTGACATTTAAATAATAATGTAATCCATAATTTATACTTGCGATCGTTGTCACTTGGTGAAACTTGCCGTTACCAAAAAACGTAATCATCTTTTACATGACAATATTTCATCAATAATATTACTATATGATGCTATTAAAGTTTTGAAATCAACACAGGAACTGTTAAATGTAATTAACTATCGAACACTGTGTTTTCGGCATATGTCAATAGGTTCGGACGTTGCTATATCTGTCTTGTAATATAATTATACTTCGTTTATCAAAGGAAATAATAAATATGTGCTACGCTTTATTAGGGTGCGAAATGGTTCGAAGTCTCGGTGATTGGAGTGATCTCGGTGATAATCATGACACTGGTTTTCCCACAGACTAGTGATCGGAAGCAGTACCACTTGTGCTCGGGTACCGGCACTGCGCTCACCAACCCACTTGCTAATCATGGTGAGTATGAGTGAAATTTCTAAGTAATGTATTTCAGCTTTTGCTGCCGTTTTCTTGAAGAAGTATATTCAGCAACGGACTAATATAGGCTAAAGTAGTAGTGTACTAGAAGAGTAAATTGGCAGAATTTGTCTGCGAGAGATCTAACGCTTCTTATTGTGTATTGCTGTATGTCATTGCTAAGACGTATAAAACACATTAAACGATTTAATAGTGCGCATTTGAAATTCGTTATAATTTTAAATATCGCAATCATCACTTTTCTTCTCCTTCCCCGATCTGATAAAACGCACAAACGATATAATCGTGAAACGAGTCAAATGCAGATTAAATTATACCAGGTATAACCACAGACCCGAAACCAATTTTGAAATTGAACAATTGAACAAATATAATTTTTGGTTGGTAAAACCGCGACCCCACCAGCCTCAGCCGACTTAAGCAGCTCCGTCTAGAGAAAGGAGCACTTCCTTCCCCTCTACCTCCTGGAAAGGAGCACCGGAACACGGCCTACAAACCCACCTGGGCAATGGACCCCGTGACCGCCAACTGTAGGCCATGGAGATCAAGAAGATATACGCACGTAAGCACCACCACCAACCCACAGCCAGCCCGCGGCGGCTCCTCTAATGTGGAGGGCAGGGAGAACGGTGCAAAGCTAGTACGCAAATTCCCTGCTATGGTAGGCCGACCATGAATCACCGTGGAACACAAAGCTCTGGCTACTGTTGCTTTGTCCCACCATGACTAGGCGAGAACCGTTTCGAAGAAATGAGTAACGATCTTTACAATTTAACAATCAGGCATGATAACTACTCGTTCCTCCAGTCTTTAATAAAATTAAATATGTTCACAACACGTGTATGCATTTATATTTAATTCCATTTTAACAGCTTTTACTTATAAACTTATCTAACGGGTACCTCTAATGCCAGTGGAATAGGGGCTTAGAAATTCGTAGCATATACACGAAGTTTATGCAGCCGGTCCTGTGAAAACGTCGACCTTTGGGAGTTTAATTACTTCATAACGCTTACCTAAAGCAACTTTACTGTACTGAAAGAGAGACCGTAACGTGACAAAATACCTTTGGGAGTTGAAATTTCAATGTATTATCCAGTCCAGCCTCTAGTAGTCACATTAAAATATAGGCCGACTAAATATGATTGCAAACGTGAAAGCACATTAATTCAAAGAACATTGAAATTAAGTTCACAAAGATTTGTAAAGAAAATCGAAAAACAGTGAAGTAAAAGTCGATTATGAAAAACATTCTCCTGTTTAATGATTTTTTGACGCGTTTTGGCGCATTGTATTTGAAATGAAACCAATTTATTACGGATTTTAGCCCGTTTCATTTTGTTTTTATCTGTCCGAGGTTTCTAGTGGTTTACAGCAGCCGTGGTTACGGGGGCACTGAGGTGTTAGACGACCAGATATCATAATTAACTGGGGATATACCTTAAGCTTTATAATTATAAAGTATCTTGAGGACGTGGAGTGGTATGCTTAGCCTTGGATTTTATTTGATAAATTTTTCAATATTCAGAGGCCCTTATTATTAAACAAAATGGGTTTTAAAATTCCACACCACAGGTTGGAGGAGAAATACATTAATTGATTATTAGTTTCGTGGATTCGAAAAGGATTATGTTTAGACCAAATACGTTATTGTAGCGGTGACATACTGTTGGTACTGGAGTTCTACTCGACTGACCAAATAATGTTAGCCAGATAATTTGTATCATGTGCCGAGTAACTTTCCATTATACGAAAGAAATTAAGACTGCTTTCGTGATCGCCCGTAACTTTATTTTTTCAGTCTATTTATAGTATAGTATATTTTAAGTTAACCCACTCTTTGAAATTCCAACTTCGAAATGGTGTTTACCTCTTCCCACAGGTATCGGTATCACCGCAAACTTAGTCTTTATGGCTCAAAAAGTATGCTTATATAAAGTCAAAACTTACTTGATACTGTCCTTATACTTGCTTTAAATAGATTAACAGAACAACGAAAAAAAGAATAAACGCTTCAATAATTGTTCCATTTCAAAATTCAACAGCAACATTCTCTTCTCAAATTTGCGTACTGTCTAGTTCGCAGTAGAGGTGCATTCAAATACAATTTTATTGTATTTATCATCCACTTAACAGTGTAAAGAAGTAATTCTACTACTGGATATTTATTAGTTAGTAATCAAAGCTATCAAATGATAGTTTTAACTACAAAAAAAATTTATAGCAAAAAGTATTATAATAAATTTCCTTTAAAACCACTTTCTAATAAAACTTAACTGTAAAATTTCGCTGTCTTCCTTTAATTTTAGATATTTAAATTTGTAAAAGTTGTGACTACAGTTTCCGTGTGGCTGTCGGAAGTAAAGAATAGCCACAACCCTGTCTGACCATGGGTGTCGTAAAAGGCGACTAATGGTAAAAAATATATTAGGAGATGGGCAGCATCTTCCTGCACTAGAAAGAAAAAAAACTGCGGTTGACAACCCGCTCGCCAGGCGTGGCAACTTAAACAAACCCCCATGACGAGAAGTAGGAAAAGCAATGGCCCCCAGTCCCCGGCGGCCGCGCTAGTCCTGGCTATGGTGGCAGCCACGGTAACGGCGAGGCAGAGGGTGCGAAGAATCAGCGGGTGATTTCTAGCTGCCAACCTAAACTGCACCTGGCAACATATAACGCGCGCACACTGAGAACCGACTAGAAGATACTAGAACTGGAAAAAGAAGTAAACAAGTTGCACTGGAGTATTATGGGGTTGTCTGAAGTTGTCAGAGACTACAGTTTGGGTATTTTCTACACTTTACGGTAGCAATTGTACGTAGCCTATGTAATGTGACACTGTATTGAGGACACCTTGTTAAAAATTTCTTTTGTCACCGGAGTTCAGAAAACTTCTTTGTGTATTCATATATAAAACTTATTAGTTATTGGTATATTTCTTCATAATATGAATAAAAAGTTAGACGTCGTTGACATCCAGCATCAATAAGGAGTCACGAAGTTCAAGTTTATGAAAAAAGAGTACAGACTTCGGTCAAAGTTTATCAAGAAACTGTTTTAGATAGTGTAGTAAAGCCACACAAAAAAACACACAAAAATATAGCATAAACATTCCAGCAATATGTTCAAATTCCAAATGTTCGTGCCTGGACATCAGGAGTAGAATCCTGGTTTCCAGGCACGAACATTACAAACAAACCGGTCTCGAGAAAATAAGAGCCAAAAACTGGCCCACGGCCCGCTTATCAGCTACTCTTTTCCAGACGCGTGGAATCAGACACACGCCAAAGGAATTCTCAAAACTGGAAAGCCAAATTAAGCCTCAAGTCCGATCGGAATTCATCCGAATTAAGGATAGTCATCAGTCTCTTAATATCTTTCCAAACGCGCAGTGCGGGTTTCGATCAAAACACGCATGTATTCAGCAAGAGCACCACTTCACGGAAAACGTACTTGAGCGCCTCAACGAAAACCGGAAGCACCGGGTGGGAGCGCTCTACTTCCATCTCCCGAAAAATTTCGACACAGTCTGGCATAATGACACAATACAAGCTGTACACTCTAGGGGTGCCAGATTGACTTGTGCACACCATACGAGCTATAAATATCGTTAAGACATGAAACGTTTCAATATAAAAGTTTCATACGCCGCTATTATGTCGTATGCAAGCGTAATAGAAACAAATTTATTTGGCAATCACACAACAAAACACAAAATAAAAACAAATTAAATAAACAAAAAAAAAACATGAAGAAGATTAATTTGTTGTGCGATGTCAAAAAGGTTCCCGTCTCAGTGATACCACAGCACTGTTTTTCAGTCGGGTCCTTCATTGACTTCACGAACAACCGGACAAGAAGCATAAAAAAAAAGCATTATTAGTAAAAAAACAAAAGATACACAGTTCTTAAATCATTGTAACCGTTGAGCAGATTAATTATATTTTATTAATATTCACACACGTGCCTATATCACGATTAAGATCACAACAAGCAATACAACATCATTTTGTGCGCCGGGCAACCGGAGCTGCCCCTTACATGCTGAATGTAGACTTACTTACACCGCGCTTTAAATTTTCCTTCTCTGGCGGCACATTTTAAATTAATATCTTCCTCGACCATCCCCTTCCATTAGTGGCGGCGTTGGGTATACCTTCGCGTGAAAAATCTTATCCAAAGGCGTCCTAAAATATCATCATCGACGATGGTGACATAGTCAATAATGTGTTCATGGCCTCGCACCCCATACAAATTCACTGTCATTGCACAACGACAAATCGTATAGCGTGCCCACCAGGGATCCCGCTCGCGAGTCTCTTCCCCTGCAGCTGTCTAGGCCGTCGGATCAACATACCTACATACATATCTTTCTCGTGGGGTTTTTTAATGACAGGTATGTTGCACCTTTTCTCCCACGCAAAAAAGCGTCCAATCTAAACCTGAACCCGTTTGACTACATATTGTGATCAGCGACATGGCCAACTCAAAACGTTACTTTGAGTCTCTCAAGAAATCTCCAATGATAGCAGAGGAAATATAGCCCATGAAGACAGTTCGTAAATCTGGAGCGTAGATACGTAGCCAAAAATCAATTTATCGCTTAGACTTCAATTTATACGCTAACATAAGTTTTATGACTGCATATTTATATGTAACTTTTTTTTGAAAAGATGTGCATGTGTAACAGAATTTATGGACATACTAGGTATAATATTTTTATTATAATTATATATTAATGACTACATGTGATTTGCAACATCACTACGGTAGGCTTACAATGCTTCCAATTTCCCGTAAGTAGGGTTATTTGCAGCTCTACAGTAGTTGTCATGTTATGCTAAATTATTGATGACTTTGTTTTTTTTTACAATAGGGCAAGCAGAAACGTATAGATAAGAAACTAAATTACTAACTTTATTTGTTTCAAATTCATGACACCATCGTTTCCTCCAGCAGGATTAAAACTGCAATCTAGAAATCTAAGTATAGATATCTACGACATCAAATATTTAAATAAATCTTACTTTGACTACACTTTCAATGTGGAAAGTCAATGTAATTAAATATAGTCATTAGTAACCTCAGTATTTAAAATTCGAAGTCAAATTTTAACCTATGTTGCATCGGATTGATTGGAATTTGAGCTTGGATTGCACCGTATTGAATTACTATGTGTACAAGATTCCGCCCCAACACTAATCTAATATTCCATACGTATGCACATGTAGTGAAAATTCACAAGCATAGTTTTATAATAATTTGAAAATTATAATTATCGTCATCGTTATAATTAAACATACATACAGATATATCGTATTTAATTAAATAGTGCAAAACATAGCGTTTGTCTGTGCATTTGGCTATAAATTCTAAACTATGTGGATTTCAATGCAAGTTTCATAATCATTTCACGAGGAATGTCATTACTATGTATAACATTATAACATTCACATTTAGTTTATATATCACAAATCGGTCCTTGCGAAGCCGGCTTGAATCACAGGTTCATTTATAAATTAGTAACATTCACGCAGTACACAGGTGGGTACTGGTTTTTAAATGTTTCATGTAATATCACGTGTAAACCATAATTTAGAAGACAGATTAAAATTAAATATATATTGATTACAGTTATATTTATGAAGAAAGTTGAAATTATTTTAGTGTATTTCCTCAGAATCATCAATTTTGATTATATAGGTTAAAAGAGTATCATTGCTCTGAATATCAATGAACGTTATTTTAAAAATGTATTAATATTTAAGGAAAATAAAATCTCTGGTCTAGAATTTGTTGACAATCCAATCTAAATAATCACGAATAATATAACTAAAATCGATATTTTAACTGCATAAAATATATCTCGTGTTACTCAAGATCGAACGGTTGGCAATATCAACCATCATTGGAGTGTGAAATTGGATACTTCATGAAGCGAAATGGTCACCACGAGATATACACGATTGGATGAACTTTCGAACTGATTGACACTAAATCGGTAAAGACACGTATTATATTTAGCATAATTTTTATTTGGTAATGTGTCGTAATGTTTTATGCTTACCTTTTATATTGAATTTTTTTTTTTTTTCGAATCTTCTGTTAACTATGAACAAAACATGACGTATATATTTATTATTGCGACATTGAGGTTCAGTATAAATTAAGCTGAAAAGAAATACATACAATTACGATATTTGTAATCTTTAGTTTCAAAATGAAGAAGTTGTATTTACATTTGCGCAAAGTTTCCTCAAAATATGCAAGTAAATAAACTGAGTTAAAAAGCTTATCTTCACCATACTATAAAGTAGAAGTTACTTTACTCGTTTTAATCCCTTCTCTAAGGAAAACTCCGTTTAAGTTAAAATTACGCCATTTTCAGGCGAAGATCGAATATCTGCATTCATTTTTCAATACTTCGCAAAGTGCTATCGCTGTAACTTTTGTAATTAGGTCTCCAGGTGGACTGTTTTATAAGAGGTTTCATTTTTTTTTTATCTGAACCATTTGCGCCACCTATTTCCATTCATGTATTAATTATCAGTCTGACGATCGATAAAAATTTATTCTTCTTTTTTTTCATTCCCTCTAAGCCAACCACTAACCCCAGACCAGCTGCTGTTGTTTGGTCAAATTTTCAGTACATGGCATGCCCAGCCAGTTTTGTTGGCTATTCTATTCTATATTACGTCATGCCGTGGACTTAGACACAGTGCTAAGCATTAATTTAAAGTAATAATTATTTTAATTGAGCAATAGATGAGCCGCTTGGTTATTGATCGACGCTTATATAAAAAAAATGCGATAATATAGGTGCCGATTTTGAGACGATAAACTACAAAAGAGTCGTGGTTTAAGAAACATGCCCTGCTGCGTCATTGTCTGCTGTCACAAAACAAAACCAGTTTCAATGTAAGAATGCTTCGAGTAGACGCTAAGAAATGAGCTATAAGAGAAAAGTGGAAATAATTCCATGTTGTCTATTTTGTGTTCATGTGGTTCAGTTGTCGGGGCAGAAATTTCATAATAAACAACAGTAAAAAGTGCAAACGATTACATAAGACAGTAAAGAATGTTGTGCGATGTTACTCCATATCGTATTCATACAGCTGGATAACTTTGACGATGAAGCGAAACATATTAATTTTCACCCTTCGTGTTATTTTCGAGATCGCATGAATTAAGGCGAAGTTCTACTGTTTTTGGATATCTCGGAAACGATATCTAGTTCAGACCCTATGTAGATTCTGTCAGAATATTGACAAGATTAGATGCACTATATTTGTTTTAGGTATCCGTCCAATATTAACTGGCTAACATTATTTATGGATTGATCGATACTTTTACTAGAGTGTTAAATATGTTAGAGGTATATGAATAATTTAATAAACATGAATAGAAAACAAAAATGCTAACGAAAATAAGCCACAATTACAATCAACATTTCATGGCTTAACAAAGCAGACATCCAGCGTAAGTTATTGAATTGGGAAGCTATTGTAGCACTGTTCATATCATTGATTGCCAATAATGGAAACAGTATTTGTTATAATAACTAAATTATTAAAAAAAAATATTATAAGACTGATTGCAATTTAAACATAATTTATAAAAACCTACTAATTACAAATACTTTTATGCATTTTTTTAATCGGCTATATCTTGAAATTATTCCGCAGCAGTGACAATTAAAAATGCATCAGATCGTTGATTATCGAATGGGATCATAATCAGTAAAGTTTTCAGTAAAAACAGCCTATAACTTCGATAAGTATAATTAATTAAAAAAAATTATGGACTGTTGTATATAAATTGCCCTGTCGATCTGATCGGATTTTGATTAAACTTTCATATGAAGGTTCTAAACATTAGTATAACTTTCGAAAATTTGTGCGAAAGGTTGTGCATTTAAAATTATAGATAAAATAAAAATACGTTAAGCATTTCTAAATGTACCAATCGTTGGTAAACAGTTTGAAATAAAAAAATTAAAAATAAATAAATAACACTACCCCATTCGTATAAATATGGGGCACGCGACACTTAACGATGTGAAAGGCCATGTGTCATATGACATGATTACCGGATGTACCATATGAAACATTATTATTTAAATTTAAGTTACATATTTCATTCTAATAACGCGTTCTATTTTGCTAATCATGCGACACTTCACCCAGAAACTATACTAAGTACTAATGTCACTAATGTCATAATACCCCTTTGAGCAAAAATAGTGCAAAAAGCTGTTCCCAACGGTACAAGCTCTTCCGTGTCGACAATTTTAATGAACAGAAGTCAAATCGCAGGCCATTTCTATTTAAACTAAAATCAATGAACTAGCTTTACTACATCATCACCATGGTGATAATTAAAGCAGCCTTTCACAAATTCAAGGCCAAAGCCATAAGCCTCCTACACAAATTGCCACAAAGCACAGGACTTACCATCTACATCCATCGACTTCGACAGTTGTGCAATTCGATGCTTGATACTACAGGGACGTCTATTAATACATTTTCCACCACGAAGTGACCACTAAGGAAATATAATTTTTATTACTTATTTTATTTTATAATTTGTGTACACACAAATAAATCAAAAGAAAACATTTCATAGCAGCCAATGTTCTGCACAAAGGTACAGGAATTTTCTATGTTAAATATACTGTATATGCAATACTTTTTATGTATCTACATACGTATTCGACATATATACATAAATACCCAAATGTAAATATATGTATATAGTGAATAGGTCAGTGTTTAGTTCGTTTACCATGTGTAAACCTTTTACCACCACAAACAGATGCCAAGTTCATTAGCTCCTCGTTCATCAAAACCCCCGTACAAAGTGATGCAGAAACCATGCTTATTATTTATGTCGTATATAGTAAACTTATAGGCATTACTTACGTAAAATAAAGATGTGGTGCAATAATGCACTTGTCTTACCACATCTGGTGAGATAAGTGCATAACACATAGTCTATGTTATTCTCTTAAATACAGAAATAGTTGTGCAGTTACTTAAATTTGGTGGGAGAGAATTTTTCCATAGTTACTGACGATTTTAAATGAGTTATGATATTTTTCGCTAAATAAAATTATCCTGACCACGGATTCTGTTTCAATTGAAACACCATCTTTCCATAACTGCTGAACTATTTTGAGCTTTCTCGTATAACTGTCATAGAAGAGCCTCGTCTCGTAAGCTGTCACTGGCGGTACACACGGGTCAATTTAGTACTGGTCTAAGCGTAATTACGCCTTTTAACGTTTGCTAGGCGATATTAATAAGTAAATTAAAAAAATAAATTAATGAACTATAGTTACTTTGTTTCTATTGATCATGTTTAGTACATGTTTAGTACCGTGACATTAGAGAGAAAATATTTATTTTTAATGACAGTAATTAATAAAGAAGCTGTTGTGTTTTCTTATATACCTAAGTGATATTTAATATTTAATACGATACGATTTCCAATGTAATCAAAAAAAAAAATTAAAAAGTATTATTATTCAAGGTTGCTATGAACAGCAACATCTCTATTAATTAAAAAAAATATTTTATGAATATGATATATCGTATATTGTACATTTTTGAACGGGGTAAGTATTTGTACGGTACTACGAACAATTGTTCCGCGTCTGGGTGTTTGTTTCACGTGCAATTCATGTATGTAAACTACCTCTGCGACGCAAAAGAAATTTCTGCAGAGAAATGTAACGTTAATTTTAAAGAAGAAAAGTTTCTGTCAACTTATTATATATTCTTCAACTTATTATTATAATTCGATATATATTTAGGTGATTGATAGAAGTAATTTTTGGTGAATGAAATTTGACAATCCTCAGGAAGTGTAAATCCCGGGTAATGAAATTAGGGAAACGTGTTCTAATTTAATCGCCAGAACTCTGGCCACGCCGGAAACTCTCCGCTTGGGTATTTACTCAATGTACATGAGTTTATTTTAATACGTAGCACGTCAAGATTTTACTTAAAAATTAAAACAACAATGATTTATATTTTGGTAGATATCTTGATATACATGAAAAATATTTGAGAATATTTTGTCTTTTCTATTATTATATCTATTAATACTAATACTAGGTACATTTACTACAATGTACCTAGTAGTAAATTTACCTAGTAGTAGTATTAGTAGATATAATAATAGGGGTTAAAATATGAAGTTAGCGTTTTAATGGAGTGGCCACTTTGAATTTAAATTAAACCAGCAAGGTTCAAGTTTTTTAAACTAAAACTAAACTTACTACACTCCAAAGTCACACTGCTTCACAAACCGCTTTAACATGACATGACCTGCAGTTAGAAACCTTATGTCCCCAATCGATTCCTTATATATAGATATTTTTTTTTAATTTTTCAATTTTTAAAATTGTGGTAAGAACAAACAATGAATCGAGAATGCTATCTAAGCTTGATGATCCTAATTTGTCTTCCGTGCATTATTAATAACACTTCCGAGATACCGTTCTCGTAAATTCCCGTAAAGAATATTGATAACATTATGAACAGGGGAAAAGGTAAGGTCTCAGTTGCGCTACTCGGACTTGAATAAAGATTTCCATCGAAGGCTACAGCGTCTTGTCAATAACAATATCAACCTTCGTAAATATGATGTGAAAATATGATATCTCTGAACACCGTTCTCGCCTTAAATGGCTCACGATTCAACAGAGAAGTAACTCCATAATTCTGGTGTTCTCTTCTCTATCTTAAACGATTCCACAACTCTTCAACCCATGACCGGGTTCTGCGTTCCTCTTATGAATATAACATTATAATCCCACAACATTTTACTGATTTCGTTGGAAGCTCTCTTACCGTTTAAGCTACACTTCTCTGGAATTCCTTGTATGATGACATTAGAAAAGTATCTAACAAGTTATACTTCAAACGACTGGTATGTGATCACCTTTTGATGACATCTGTTTTCAGTTAGTATTGACAATGTAGCATAAGTCATTGCAGTAATATGTATATTATATGTCATATGTGTATATAGATAGACATGTATATAACTATGTTTGTATATGTATGTGTATTTATTTGTATGAAAGAACGTATATGGTGACGGTATAATTTTATATTAAGCACATATCCATTTATGACTGTTTAAGAATTAAGGAATGTTTAAGGGCATTAATTCCGCCCTTTGTAATCATTTTTAAAGACGATAACGTAAATTCAGGTTTATAATATAAAAGTAATATATAAAGTTTCAATAAATAAAATAAATAAATATGGAAAAAAATTGTTGCCAGGAGTCGGTACTATATGTTTATATATACTTTATAGGGTTTAGATCCCCAGTGTTCTATTGTAAAGGCCTCGAGGTGACAGAAATCTATAGATTATGTTTTTTTATGGGAATGGAGGCTAATGAGCTAGCGGCTTACCTGATGGTAAGTGATTACCGTCGCCCACATACATATGCAACAGCGAAGGAGCTGCAGGTGCGTAGCCGGCTTTAAAGGATGGTTGGGTTATGGAAGAAATGATGGGGAGAAGAGTTGAATTGAAGAGCATAACATGGCTCTACTTTACGTTGATATTCTGCAAGGGCCCGATACTACCCCGGTCGTGCCGGCCCATTCGAGCATCCGAAAAACTATCGTTTGGCTCTACCCGTACAGATAACACTGTGGATAAATATTTCGATTAAATAAATATATTTTTTTTATTGAAAAAAGGTGTTCGAATTTTTCAATATAAAATAGCAATTTCATACTCTAACCCTTAATATTCGTGGAAAGCTGCTCAACATCTAACTAACTATCTAACTACTTCTTATGTAAGTAGTTAACAAAACAACACTTGACAACTTGTTGTTAATTTCAATTATTGTTTTCAAGGCTCTAGTTCAAATACGAGGCCCATTCACACTGCTTGCGAATCGTGACAGACGAGTTCTATCCTCTATATGAAAAGCTAGTATCGAAGGGGTTTTTTTTTAATTAAGAATATATTTTTTGTTGATCTGGATACTAAGACAGCGAACACCTGCTCAGCGTCTTGACCTCTCACTACTCTATCATCGGGTTAAAATAACTCATAAACCTAAATTTAAGTAAGTCATTTAACGGAATATATTTGATTCTTAAGTCTATACCTCACTTGAACCTAGTTTCAAACTAGAACAAGTGTTGAATATTGTCAGAAGTAGCCTTATAAACATTAAAAACAAAACAAGTGATAAGATGATAAGCTTATGGGAATCATATGTTCGAGGTTTACGTATATACAGAAGTTAGTAAACGTCTAACGTCTGAACACTAAAAAACGATTAGGGGTTTTTATTTCATGAAATAAAAAAAGAATAGCTAAAACGAAAAAAGCCCTTAAAAATATCAGAAATAACATAGGTCAATAAAGCTCAATAATTTATAGAAACTGTAAAAACACCTATGTTTTTTTGTTTTAATTAAATTATTTATGTGAGTAATATTTGGAGCGTTGCAAATGGTGATATTTATAAATCAGAGTTGGTTTATGCAGTGTAGTATATTAAATATAATAAGATACCATTTATTCACAAATATTTTGTAAAACCTTTTGTTTAGGCACTCATTAAAGATTTATGAAATTAGATTATAGCCGATAGGATTGTCTCGTCGGCTATAATAAAGGATGCAACTTTACTATTGCCGACGAGTGAATTTAATGAAAGTCTGTTGTCGTATCCACTATTGGTCTGACGCCATGAGATTTCTCTGAAGTCCTTTCTCTTAATCGAATCTTTTAACTCCTAAGGACTGAAAGAAGAGGCAGATTTGTATAGCGCTACCATAACACATAGCTTTGATGAATTTTATGTAGGAAAAATGTTATTTATGGTAATAAAATCCCACTAACCAGTCAAACTAAACTTGCGTGAATATGATGGAAAGATTGTTTATTTCTATTATATTCTAAAGCTAAACAATGTAATTAGGCAAAAAAAAAATTCTGAGAAATAATAAAAAATATTATTTCGAGGATATGTGAAGCCTGCCACCAACCACCGCCCGCCAACCTGCACTGGAGCAGCTTGGTGGGCTTACCGGCTCCTAAACCCTCTCAGATATTTGAGATGGAGGCCTTTGACCAGCAGAGGGCACTTACAGGCCTAATAATTATTATACAAACCTTAAGTAATTCAAAACTTAATATTATCGTGTTGAATCAATTTAAATTCCATATATAATACGAGAAGACATGAGTGAATTTAAAACAAAGTTTAGAGATACAACCGACTTCAACCCCTATTTTCCCATCCCTGGAGCTGGAACATTTATTTTCATTGAAATGGGACCAATTTCACAAGATTCAAAGATATCTTGTAGAAAACATACAGACGAATTGATAACCTCCTCCTTTTTCGAAGTCGGAGAACAACACGTACAAGGTATACGTTAGTAATTATGTAATTTAGTGCATTTGTGCAATCGAGATATTATACTGGTTTAAATTTACGCGAAGCTCTAACTTCATGCTGAAATGATGAGCCATTTGACTATTTGGGCACGACAACGTTTGTTTAGTAGGGCTTCTATATCAAATCCGCTATGTTTGACCAGAAATTATTGTGTCAAATATTCAGTTGCGCTAGCTTTTGACCTTATGAAATATTCTATGTTTAATACGATAGTCAAATAGAATGATTTCTATTATTTCTTATCGCTAACTAAAAGCGGGATTCTATGATCACTATTAATATTAATAGGCCACGATAGCCTAATCATTAGGGGATCTGCGTCCGTGTTAGGAGACCCGAGTTAGAACCCCAATTTGGTGATTTTGTATTGCGTATTTTGTTACCTTTGAACAAATTTCGCTGTTGGACTGCATACTAAAACGGTATCCGTTTCACAATAAGCTCTGATATACAGTGGATTGAAACGACTAAAATTAATACCTCTGATCATCTCATAATATGCGGCCGAGAGAAAAGCTATTTAATTTGTAGTTAGTTAAAAATATCCTTAAAACTAAACGAAGCAAACATGGTTATTGTTTTTTTTTGGTTTCTTTCAAAGTACGTATCTATATATTTCAAGATTAACCTTAAAAGCGATACGTATGAAACACTGAAAATGTATCTGAAACTGTAGCAGGAAACACTAAAAATAGTGACGTTGAACTTTGTTTATTGCTATGATGAAGGTTAACAATTCATTCAATGAAGAAAATGCATTAGCGTTTCCCAGTCGACTCAAAATTATTTTCATACCGGCATTTCAGGGGAAGATCGGCAATGGAAAGAATCTACGAGCACCTTAGCTAGTTCACTATGATTTATCTCTGGAAGTTCAATACAATGTAAAGCTATTAAGAAGGAATGAAAGATGTTATATCTTATTCTCCAACTGCAACGCTGAGCTCCTCGATAACAAACGAGGCTTGCTAAATCGGTCGATGGTAGATGCATAGATTTTCTACTAGGCATTCCGTTTACCAATACGTCTGTTTGGGCAACGCTTTTTCTTTGGTGATCGTAGAACCAGATATCTCGCACCTTAGGCGCTGCTGTCCGATAGTGATCTAGGTAATTTAGGTCTGATACATTCGAGACGTACGAGACTCCCCATTACATTACTACCATTATTCCACCATTTTCACCTAATGCTAACTTCACTTGCACGTAGTGCATCCCGCTAGGTAACTAAAGAGGCTTTCCCATGGGATGGTATGGGTTCGCAAATTATCCTACGCCGCCTCCCCACCAGCTTTTACTGGGACTACGAAAGGTCAATTCAGTTCAGCAGTTGACCGACTTATGTGTAATAATATGAAAATATGAAAGTTGGTTGATTTGTTATGTGTTATATGAATAAAAATAGATTTCATACATGTGGTTTAAATTATTACGACTTATTTCATATAACATACGTGAAAGAAGTAATAACTAACACAAATAAAAATAATAATTGAAAATATTTACCTACGCAAACTCCAGCAGGGAATGCAACTTATCGATTGAATGTTCTCGTAATCCGAGGTTATATTCGGGCATGTAGTAGAACGTAATATCTTATTCAACAGTTTGAACCCGTCAATTGGTTTGGACATGGAACAGGCTCTCTCTATAATTAATAACTTAATATTCATCGACTTCAATATTGAAAATGTGATCTCCGCGAACAAATTTTTAATACAAATAAAAATAAAATATTTATCCTCATTTTATTTATTGCAAAGCGTGTAAAGGATATACAATTTTTTTATTCATATCTCTACCTAAACTATACGCGGTGCAGTTTCCCTCAGACAAGGCTCTGCCGATCATTTAATGGCGGAAAACCTAACCGAATATGTGAACCCCAATCCCACAGAGCGTGAAGGCATCGACAAAGCATTTGCCAAATGTCTTTTTAGTTGTAAATTTACTGCCAAAGAAGAACATTCTTATGTAATATTTAACTCATAAATATTTTTGCTCTATTAAAACTTGAAATTTAATATCTTACTTGTTTCATATACATAAATTAAATTACATACATCATAAATTATATTATTTTTTTCATAACAATGAATAGACATAAAACACTAATCTAGCTTTTATGCATGCTTTTATATGCTTGCCGTGTGGTATCGGCGTAAGAAACTGTCACCCCCTTTCTTCCCGTGGATGTCGTAAAATGCGACTAAGGGAAAGGCCTTGAAAATCGCAAAGGCTACCGACAGATGGCGTGATAAGCGTCTCGAAAATTATCAAAACATAATTGAGCAGACCGATGATGAGAAGCAGTATCTATGGTGCTGGTCGTGCGGTCGTCAATCCTCTTGCCGTGCGTGGTTATTATGGCCAAAACTCCTTATAGGAGAGGCCTATGTATTGGGCCATTTACAGTAGTACAGTTGCCGGTAAAGTTATAGGCTTACTTTATATTACCCATGCCTCCTTTTGCTACTGACCTTAAAAGTTAACAATAAACTAGGGACTGTCAGTTAGATCTACTCACATATGGTCATAAAAAGTAAACAATCCAAAGTTTGACCATGATATAATATTAATAAAACCAAATAATTACAACTCTCTTTGTAAATATTCAAGTATCATCACGAATTTTAAAACGATTACGAATATATTCTTTTTGTGTCGCAACAGTGACATAAACAGTACATGTGTGTTTCATTTAATAAGTCATCAAATATGCTTAGAATGAAATTAATATGAAAACAATTTTTCGTGTGCTTGCAGCACTCAAACACGCCAATATTAGTGTTGCCACGTGTGGTTGGGCTTGATCCTAAGTGCCGAAACAAGAAGCTTATTTACCTTTGTCAATTATATACTACATTGCTATTCGTGTGTACGTATTAATATAGATTCTTCTACACCACAAAACTTTGTCATTGAGGTACAGTATTCACATTTTTAATTAAAAAATTCTTACCTTAAAAAAAGTTGGGGAACGAAAGTTGATACGTTAAACAACGTTAATTCAGATCTGAAACAGTGCAGATTATTTTCAATTAACTAATAGACTATAACCAGTGCTTTGAGCCTACATCACAATTCGTCAGCACATGATGAATTGCATATATATCTTGTGATTCACAGAAGCATATTGCTCTTGTCTGATTACGCCACTCAAGGTTTCGCTTGTTGACTATCGTATTAGTCAGAAATCTCTGTTAGTTATCTCTCTTGCATTCTACATTATGTACTAGTGAAATGCTCTCTGTTAACATTACATAAATAAAATGCATCATATATAGAGTATAATATATTTTATTGTAGTAAAAATATATTTCTTCTAAGAAGAGGCGAATAATTCACATGATTCGGTGTTGAAATTTTATGTACGCATTGCATTCATGGGTGAAGACAGATATTTTTGAGTTTAATTTGCCACGACTTAATCAAAGAGGACTTTTCATCTCGCCAGGAGATAGAATGGGTTCGGCGACGACACTTGTCACCGATTTTGTTTGCAGATAACAATGAGATTTTCATGGTATTACTTTGGTCGCCTTTGAATACACTTACGGGAAGAAAGAGGACGTTTCAGATTCTTATGGATCTCACCACATGGATAATTATCCATATATATTTCTGGAAAGATAAATTATATCATATGATTTTAAATTAACGACGTACCTAAAACTCTGACATTCAATATAGTGAGTAGAATCAGAGGATATATGAAATTAAAGATGATTGAAAAAGTTACTTTGCACAATTCCTTATGCAAAAATAATAAAACGGCATGCACTAGGTAAACCGTCAACGTTTTAAAACGCGACACGTGTTTCGCCTCGCTCAATCAGTAAGACTACGACGTACAAATGCCTGAGTTACTGGAGTCGAGTGTAGTACCTAGCTCGCGGGCCTCCTGCTCGCGAGCCTCTTTCGCCGAAGCTGTCAAGGCCACCGGGCCGACAGCGTATCCACAGTGGATGTTTTAGTCGGACTAGCACCTAAGGCGGTGACTGGTATGTGTTAGCACCTTTCCTACATAAAATTACAAAAAATAAAAACGAACTAACGACAATGATACTACCGTTTTTAAAACACCGGTCAGCTGTAACATCTATAGCAATTATTATATTATAATGTTTTCAGAGGCTCCATTATTCTTAGCTTCGTTGACAGCAACATGCTACCTCTACCGTTAACAGCCATGTTAGGGTAGCAAGTGCCAAGAATCTTGGCAAGATTCGCCTTCCATTAATAACGGGACAAGTGCGAGCAGAAGGACTAAAACCGATGTTAATCCTAGAGCGTGTAATAATATCTATGTATTTGCAAACCAGAGTAAAATAGCGTTTTTTTTAAATAAAAGAAAAAATTACATCGTTATTGAATTACGATTAACATTTTTCGATAATCATGTGCCTTCATCATAATGTGAACCCGTTCGTTAATATTTGTCGAGACGCGGTCATAGTATGTACCTACATATGAGATTTATTTAAGCTTCATTTGTTTACAAATATTCATATATTCCTGTGGAGAGATGTTGTAAAGGTGCATTAACATAAAAGTATAGAGATATGTACAGACATACGTGATAGCTCGTTTAACTTTGAATGCTTTTAACCAAATTTTAAGTCAAATGTACCGATAAATATAATCTTTACAGAAAAACTTGCAAATCATCTACACTTTGGATGGAAAAAGCCAATGAACTGAATGTAATTGCAAATTCCGTTAACAAAATGACTAAAATTTAAAAACTGAAAATGTTTCTTATAATTCCACAGACTATATAAAAGCTCTAGTCTACAATAAGTCTGTAAAAAATGCGCCTTAACATAGAAGCAGAACACTCACCGGCCACCAAATACTCGGCACTGAATCTTTAAGGGGTACTCAACTGAAAAGTTCTTCGCAATTCTTAATACAAAAATAAAATAATTATTTAAATAGCGATGCTGCCTTTGCTATTGAATAAATTTATTAACAAACATTATTGTGTATAACAACTATTATTGTAGTGATTCTTTTTTTTTTTCTTCTTTTTAAAGGTGCATTTCATAAGCCAGTACTTTTCGATCCAGAGAAGTTTTGTTTTTATTGAATATAGGGTTAACGAATAAGCAGTTCGCCTTATGTATGGTGATATCGTCTCCTAGAAATCGTTATGTACTCCTAGGAGAAATTTCAAACAGCAGCAAAAGCTGCCGCTTGGCTCTACCGTGTGAAATTTGCTCAGGAGAATTAGTTACACAATTATTTTCCAGTTTCAAAGTTCCAAAATAAACGATATACAGTAAGAATATGTTTCAAAATATTAACATAAATATATGCAATTCATGAAAGAGAAACAATTTACTTTTATAATATATTGATGGATAAGCACCCATGACTAAATAGATTTATATATTTGATAATTGTCACACAAATAAACTGAAGACGAAGAAATCTGTATGATACCACCGTTTTTGCAAGGTAAGTTTTAGTATACTGTTAGTGTTAATGTATTATCATAAGGGTTTCCTAGCTGTGTTCGGAACTTGTAAAATACTAGATACCTAGTAACGAACTTGTTGAACTAATCCGAGGATTGAAAAATCTCAATTTTTGAAGAAATACTTTTGGCGCGTTCGGGTAAAATTACGAGAGTGAATTTTTACGATACGCGCGCATACCGACACCTAAAAGCGACACCATGAAGTTGGTTGGTAATTGTCTCTTAAGTTTTTACCAGAACTGATAACTATATTCAAGGTAGTTATTCAAATATGTATTTTTATATCAGTGGAGATAAAAATATGTTCATACATTAATATACATGTGTGTGATTCTAAATTATATATGGAGGTGAATGATATTTTTTTTTAATTAAGCCGTTATCAATTGCATTTAATGCCTTTTTATTACAAACAAAGAGTACTGGCACATGGGATAATTTTTAACTAAAGAAAGTATAACTTCTTACGTACGGTACATACACTCACACACACACGTTTTCTTTTTAAATTAATTTTATTTTAAAAGAATTTAATAAACCTATAGCTTGGCAAACAAGTTGAACGTCGATTTTATTACATATACTATTCGAATAACTAACCTAAAAGATTTTATGACCTAGAAAGGGCTTGCGCAATGCGCCATTTATGACTCGAAATAAAGTTTTCTCATTTCACAGCCAAAATCGACACATGTATAAATAATATAATACATTGCGAAATAGGTCGCACTAAGCTTGCTATATATTTACCATTTTCTAAAATGATATAACTTCAAATATAAGTATTCTGATTAAGAGTATTTGCCACCCTATTTCATCTCGTAGGTGTCGTAAAATTCGATTTAGGACAATTCTTGTAACGTTTTTTTTTTTTTCTTCTTTTTAAAGGTGCATTTCATAAGCCAGTACTTTTCGATCCAGAGAAGTTTTGTTTTTATTGAATATAGGGCTAATGAACAAGCAGTTCGCCTTATGTATGGTGATATCGTCTCCTAGAAAACGTTATGTACTCCTAGGAGAAATTTCAAACAGCAGCAAAAGCTGCCGCTTGGCTCTACCGTGTGAAATTTGCTCAGGAGAATTATTTTCCAGTTTCAAAGTTACAAAATAAACGATATACAGTAAGAATATGTTTCAAAATATTAACATTAATATATGCAATTCATGAAAGAGAAACAATTTACTTTTATAATATATTGAT
Organism: Bhutanitis thaidina; assembly: GCA_029286595.1. NCBI lineage: Eukaryota > Metazoa > Arthropoda > Insecta > Lepidoptera > Papilionidae > Bhutanitis > Bhutanitis thaidina. Next base: position 3,960,455 of record JAGSMS010000003.1, read on the forward strand.
GGATAAGCACCCATGACTAAATAGATTTATATATTTGATAATTGTCACACAAATAAACTGAAGACGAAGAAATCTGTATGATACCACCGTTTTTGCAAGGTAAGTTTTAGTATACTGTTAGTGTTAATGTATTATCATAAGGGTTTCCTAGCTGTGTTCGGAACTTGTAAAATACTAGATACCTAGTAACGAACTTGTTGAACTAATCCGAGGATTGAAAAATCTCAATTTTTGAAGAAATACTTTTGGCGCGTTCGGGTAAAATTACGAGAGTGAATTTTTACGATACGCGCGCATACCGACACCTAAAAGCGACACCATGAAGTTGGTTGGTAATTGTCTCTTAAGTTTTTACGAGAACTGATAACTATATTCAAGGTAGTTATTCAAATATGTATTTTTATATCAGTGGAGATAAAAATATGTTCATACATTAATATACATGTGTGTGATTCTAAATTATATATGGTGGTGAATGATAAATTTTTTTAATTAAGCCGTTATCAATTGCATTTAATACCTTTTTATTACAAACAAAGAGTACTGGCACATGGGATAATTTTTAACTAAAGAAAGTATAACTTCTTACGTAGGGTACATACACTTACACACACACGTTTTCTTTTTAAATAAATTTTATTTTAAAAGAATTTAATAAACCTATAGCTTGGCAATCAAGTTGAACGTCGATTTTATTACATATACTATTCGAATAACTAACCTAAAAGATTTTATGACCTAGAAAGGGCTTGCGCAATGCGCCATTTATGACTCGAAATAAAGTTTTCTCATTTCACAGCCAAAATCGACATATGTTCAAATAATATAATACATTGCGAAATAGGTCGCAATAAGCTTGCTATATATTTACTATTTTATAAAATGATATAACTTCAAATATAAGTATTCTGATTAAGAGTATTTGCCACCCTATTTCATCTCGTAGGTGTCGTAAAATTCGATTTAGGACAATTCTTGTAACGTTTTTTTTTTTGGAAAAGACGGCAAACCAGCAAGCGGTTCACCTGATGGTAAGTGATTACCGTCGCCCACATACATCTGCAACACCATAGATCTGCAGGTGCGTTGCCGGTCACTAAGGATATTTGGGAGATGGGAGAGAAGAGGAGGGGAATAGGGAGAGGGTGTGGGCCTCCGGTTACCCCACTCACCGAACGAAACGCAGAAGGACAAGATGCCTCTACTTTACGCCGGTATTCTGCGAGGCCGTGGTACCAATCCGGTCGAGCCCATTCGAGTAGCAGCAAAAGCCGCTGCTTGACTCTACAACGTACACGTTACGTCCGACATATGGCATAATAACCATTTCGTATATGCCTGACCGAAAATATTTAAACCAGTGACGGATAACAGGGTTTAAGTTACGACGTGTCTGCTGGTAGTACAATAGGGAACTGGCAGTTTCAATCGCCGTAAGGCGATTACGGAAACTCCTCCCCAAAGGCAAGGCCTATGTCAAGCAAAGGACTGATGCTTGACTTATGTAGAATCCTAAAAAATAACAAATTAGGTGCATTAACTTATGTTTGTTGGTCCGATAGTCTATTTGATAACTTGCCATCTATGCACATATTTTCGAGTTCATATGCTTAGCCACCAGGTTTATTAGTGGCATATGTAGTCATGGATGATTATTTGTTTATGTATTAATATACATATTATAATCGAGATCAGTCCAAGACGTATGGAATTTATGACGTGTTGATGAATTTAGTTAATATCCAAAATCTATGCGTATTTCAAGTTAAAAAAAATAATTATGTTAATAATATAAAACCACTTCTTATCTTATTCTGTTTACAAAGGTTCTTTGAAACTGGAAAATAATTATCTAAATAACTTTTCAAAGCAAATATTTATTTAATGAATTACGTTTCTTTGGTTCTCGTAAATAAGCTACACTTTGATTTGTCTAGATTTCCCAAATGTCTGACAATCTGTATATTTGTTGCGTTATTGTAATCGTCTGGATATCATCGGCGAGCTGTGACGTTCAAAACAAATGGCTTCGCCACTGTGACTATGATTCAACCGTCAATTCGTTTCCACAATCTTTGCTAAATCTACCACCTAAAATCCTTAAATATTTAATCAACGTCATTAACCTTTAATTTATTTAAGCGATCATAATACTTTAATCATGTATTCAAGCCGCATTGTGTTCGCGAACGACGACACTGGCTTGTTTGCAACGTAATCAAACAACGACCGCAGTTGTAACGAGCTTACTTATTCCTTGCTGATGACGAGTTTGTTCCGTCGTCTCTTACAATGGCTTCGTTGAAAAACATTTGTGATATTTGTAACTTAGCTTTAGAACATCTAATATATTAATATTGTTCGAAACTCATATTTATACAATTGCGTTTTATTATAAGTTTTTAAACTACTACTAAAAATGTCTAATTTATAGTTATATAATGTAGAACAGATTGCAGAAGTCATTAAAGTAAAGTAAGTTTTGGATCTTTTAATTTCTTTACGGTTTGCAATAGCCATAGGTTTACGTCAAAGGTAATTCAGCTTTAGAGCCAACTTAAGACGGCATGCCTTGCGTCAACGATTTGTCTGTATTTCTCACGAGGCATGAATGAGCGGTGCCAGAACTATCGCTACCACTATTTTCTAGTTGTAGTTAGTCTATTTGGTTACTAAGCTGGGTAAGTATTTCATAAATAATATTCATCAAGAAAAAACCGTGGAAGGCTTGTGGTTATGGTGCTTGCTTTAATTTCACAGTATGCGTGCGACCTGGGTTGCAATTAATTTCAAGTACTGGATATAACACATATTACGATGTGAAGGAGAATATAGTGAGAAAATCCGTAAATTGTACCTAACAACCCTAAAAAATAAGTTTCTATTGCCAAACAGCAGTGTAACCGATGTGTCCTGGTTTGAAAAGCTAGTATGATTACGGGCTGTGAGACAAACCATCTTAGTTCTCAAGGGTGACACATCTGTTATCTTCTTCGATTGAAATTGTTTCCAGGTGTCAATGGGCTGTAGTAGCCATTCACCACCAGGTGGACTGGGAGCTCGTTTTTCATCCCAATTCTATAAAAAAATATATCTTTAATAATTTTTGTGCAGAAATGTAAATCTAAAATTATTTAAAATTATTTATCTTATGCTTATTATTAACTAAATATAACAATATATACAATTTCTATTCCTATCATATGAAAATAATAAACCGAAAGGAAGTTTTTCTGTTTTTCTTATAAATGCTTTGAAGATAAAGTAGGTATTTCAGTTGTCCATATCATTCTTAAGTTTAAAGGTTTGCAAGTAGTTACAGCCTTAATTAAAACTGCCGTTGAAAACTAGAACAAGAGTAAATAAGACAAACAATGCCTTCGAAGCGGGATTGCTGGCACGGAGATTAGTATCGTACTTGTGAAGCTTTGAAAATAGTCCCTGTTCACTTTAATCTTCACAGAACTGTTTGAGTGGTCGAAACAACTTTAATTGAAAATTATCTCATAGTCTTATTCAATGTACGACTATTTTTGACTGATGGCTGTGAATCTATTCGTATTGGATAAATATTAACAGATTCACTGCAATCAGTTGCTCCGGAGCGCCGTTTGTAAGGTATCCGGGTGCACTACGGGCAAATGAAATCGTTATCTAAAATAACAACGGGTGTATGGACGATGGGAGCAATGGACTGTTTGTGAATTATATTTTTGTCTGTATTTCTTTAGATTATTTGTGTTGATGTATAATGTTAGAAGAGCGTTGGGTGCAGTTTGTGGCGATCTGGAAATAAAATATGAGAAGTCAAGATCAATTACTAAAATTCCATTCGACGAATTCACCACGACTGAGCAACGATTTGGAAACTACGTCACTTCTTCTCGTCGAGTATTATTCAGAACCTCCAGTAAAAGGCGTAAAACTAGTGACTGTTGCCAGTGATGAGTTACGGAACCGAGACGTAATCTTTCGCTAAAAGTTGCTCAGCGAACTATGGAAAGGGAAATGCTCAGTGTTTATCAGCTCGATAGAATCTGCAGTGAAGATTTACGCAGCCGTAACAGGATAACCGACGTAGCCGTATGGATTATATCAGAGAGCTAAAGTGGAAATGGGCCGGCAACATAGCTCGCAGAACTGTTAACTGTTGGGGGGAACAAAGGTTCTCGGGTGGCAATCTCGTGGAAACAAACGCAGTGTAGGAAGACTGCCACAAAGAATGCCGATCTGCATAGTATTGCGGAAAGTCGATGGATTCAGGTGGTACAAATTCTGCATTGTTGCAATTTTGGAAGACTATATTCTGTAGTGGACTAGTGGCAGGCTGAAATGAATGATTAACTTAATTAACTCTATTTACAATACATTAATAGTCTACAAATTATCCACTGTATGACAAAGGCCTCTCCCATAAGGAGGATTTGCCATATTCTCCACGCTCGGCAAGCGGATTGATGATCGCAGTACCAGATATCACCTTCGACGCTGCTGTTCGTGATAAATCTGCTTAATTTTGGTCTCATATTTGCCATCTGTCAGTGGCCATTGGGAACGCAGTAAGGGAGCGTTGTATGAGTGATATGCGGTTTGTATGCGTGAGTTGTGAGTGAATGAGTCCGGGGGGGTAACCTTGTACGTATTGTTAACACCAGATATCGTCGATAATAAAATTTTTGGGTATCTTTCAACAGATGGGATGTGCGTAATTACCGGATGAGAGTGATTTTTAAATCTCTCGAAATAACTCCTCGAACATTCCTTGAATAGGGCTGGCATGGTAAGGCAGGCACGTTCAAGTCGCGATGGAAATCCACATTCCGCATTTAAAGAGAAGCTCCGGTAACTCGGCGCATATAACTATTTTCTTTCACATCGAGTGATCTTTATCGTGCTTCAGAGACATGCGCGAATTCCACGCATCAAAATGACATGATAGGGTGTGCACGTTTTGTATATGTGCATTTTATATCTTAATAAACTGTGACTTTGTATGTGAATTTGTAAGGGCATAGAAGCGGCCGGATATGAATGCCGCCTTATCTCTGACGTCTTTAAATGTTTCTTGAAGTTTAATTTACGGTTTAGGGTGACACCAAGGTATTTGGCTTCCATTGCCCATGGGACGGGTTTGCCGAAAGTGTGATTTGTTAGAATTTATTAGTGTTGATACGTTTTGGGAACTCTTCTTCTTGCGAAGATGATCGCTTTTCTGTTTTCAGAATTTACATTAATTATCCATGCCCTAAACCAATCGCCTAATCTGTTTACTGCGGTGAATATTAATCCTTGATATGTAAGTATGTATATACTCTCCCACTAAATATTTTTTTAGAATTTTTTTAATTGCTCTTATTAATCCGTATTTTTTTTATTATTGCCTATGGATACCAGCAAACAACTTCACTCGAAGAAGGTCACAGAAGCTTTGTTATCCATCAGGGTTAAGATGGAATACCTCTCGGCCCGTAATTATATCAACAACGTATTATACAAACCCAGATGACTCATAGACTGAGAAGACCTCTCCTAGAAAGGAAGAAGACCAGTCATGACATACGACTAGGTAAGAATATCATATGTTTTACTTCTCAACTAATAGACGTTTAGTATAGCGCGAGATATATTGTTCTGCTGTAATTAGGGGTGAAAAGGCGAATATATAAATTTTCCTTACACATGTCATCCACACTTGTACGAATGGAGCAACCGACTAATAGGAGAAAATCATGAACACGCCGAACCCAAATACCGCAGATTAGTGTGGGGAGCAGCATCTCATTCATACTAACCCATCCGCCTTGTATAGCATTCGATGGCGCTTCCAAAAAAAATATGAAATAAAACAGTACAAACTTCATAAAAAGATACTTATTATTTTATTCTGCCAATCGAATAGGGCATTTACCATTTTGCGTAAGTCTGACATTCATAAAAATGAAGATGTTTATTTCCTAATAACAAGGTATACATTTTAAATATAAATATTTACAGATTCGTATGTTTTATGAGTTTCTGAACGTTACTAGATGGCACACTACGTTCTGTACACATTTATCTTATTTAGGTATTTCGTCTATTCATTCTATAAAATAGCTTTTTTATAAAACGGTACAAATCAGTGACCATGACACTTTCAAGTCCATCTTCACAAGCAAATTTCAATATTGTTAGTATTAGATGACAGCAAAATAATAAAAAAAACTTTTCATTATTTCCATGACAACAAAACTGAATTCACTGTGTTATGTTGCCTTTCCTTAATAAACAATCCTTCAATACAAAATTCAAACATTTCAAAATAACTATATTACATAATTTTAAATTCATTGATGACACAAAATACAAAGACACCGGGAAATTTACTTCTGGTTGAAACAGCGGACCAGGTGCATCTAATTTATTACGTGGTGTAAGCTTAATAGCCGTAGGTGCACATCACTTGACTTAAGACCTTGGCTCCAAGCCTTGACATCTGCATAGAGTGGAATTCGAAATTAAGCCACGAATAAAATATTAAATCTTCACCTCAGTTATTTAGATAAAAAGTTTTAATAAAAAAACAAATTAAAACGTACTTAACGTTTTAATTTGTAGTCAGAAATAAAAAACAAGTTATTTTCATACACGATTGTTATATTTGAAATGAAAGTATTATTTACTGATTTTATAGCGTTTAATTTTGTTTTTATGTACCTGACGCTTCGAGTGCTTTACAGCCGCCGTGGTCACGGAGACGTGGATATATCGGGAATAAAAATAAAATTAAACGCGATAAAATCCGTAAACAATAGATTCATTTCAAATGTGTAGCGTTCGCAGTAAATACAATCAAATCATTACGATTATTATAATGAAACTACTTATTTCAACGATTAACGGTAGTGCTAAAAAGTAGCATGCGTTTATATAACGTTTCTTAATCAATCAATTTAGGTGTATTGGTAATAGTTAACACATAATTTCTAATTTACAAGCTCATTCGTATTACACTCGATTTACTTTACTATATATTTAACTCATTTACCGTCAGGTCCAACTTTTTCTTCATCAGTTTGTCTAAATTTTACTGAAATCAAACATCTACAAAAGATGGCTTACGCGAGTGAGTTACAGGTTAAGTGAGTGTAGTGCCGAAGCTCGCGACTGTTGTTAGAAATACTCAAGCTAGTAACTGGTGAATATGAAAAAAAAACTGAATAACGCTTCTAAATAAAATAAAGATACGAGAAGTCAGTGATCGAAAAATTTGTCAATGAATTCAAATCTCGGCCTCTGTTCTCAGCAAGTGAACCCTGCCCTTTCTTCTGTAACAAAAGCATAAATAATATTTCACAACTAAATATTTTTATGAATTCTTTATAAACTTATTTAAACCCACTGCAGAACTTAGGGGCTTTCCACAGACTCCCCTGGTGGTATCGGCTACTGCAGCCCGTACATTGTCATCTCACGACTAAGGTGAAATACCTTGCAGTCTGTATTATTACTGGCAGTATACCTTAATAAAAGGTAACTGCTAAAGTTAAGTTTGCTTTAGATAATTAAATAATCTCTCACGACCTGGGTATATCGAAGTGGTCAGAGGTGTCTAGACATTTTAGTTCATTCAATCCAATTTTCACCAGATCTTATTTGGGACGACATGACTATGATCATGATGATTAGATTCGGAGACAGATAACCACTCTGCTATCGTGGCATGTTGATTTTGACTTTGAATATTTGTTAAAACTATTTTTTTTTCTCAGTTCAAGAAATTTTACAGCACATGTAATTTTACACATTCTTTGTGTCTACGAAGGCGATATATGTTTCGCTAGAAAATTAGTACGGCCGCCTGTGTTAGCAGTGCACGTTAAGGGCTAGTCAGACGAGAAAATATACCGAAATGTTCATAAAAAATGTGGGTACTTGGGGTTAATACAATTTCACTATTAAATGTATAATCAGTTTCAATATTTTCTGAATTATGATTAATATTTTTACATGACTAAAATTGATGATCCTACTCTACTCATTTATTATTGTATGATGCTTCTATGTATGATGACAATCTATAGTCAAAATATGGTCGAATTCGATCACGGCGACAACTTTCGAATATTATCGTCAATTTTCAACTGCGTAAGAGATATTTTAGTGCCGTAAGCGTACGCGCTAATGCAAAGGCGCTTACACGTTTTTACTTATCCATATCCTATGTAAAGCTCACGCGATAGGATGGGTGAGAGATTTTAGTGGCACTAGGATTCGAATCTCCGTACTATGAAATTAAATCGATTGCTCTATATCAACGAGCATATATTTTGCATGATTCTGTTATAATACGTATGATCCAAATTTAAAACTGACTTAGTCTTTAAAGTATCATGTCTGATAAAGCCCTTATTCACACCACAACAAATATCTTGAAATTGCGCCAATACTTTTCCAATAAATCAAATTTTATTTCCCATTACAGAAGTTATGTCTTAACATGAAATGTGGTATCGTACTTCCATTTACATTTGCTGTGTGTTATTATTGAAGAAGCAAATTGGCTTCATTGGCAATAAAATTCGTGGAACATTACGGGGAACGCTACGAAACAGAGAAACAGATAATATAGTGTACAGTTGTTACGATAATCGGTGTCATATAATATCCAAAAATAGACAAAAAACTAATAAATGTAATACAATCTTAAAATACAATACGTAGTAGTTAAACAATTTTTTTAGTTAAAGTCAGAAAGTTACGTTCAAACAGAACGTAACTTTCTCTTATTCTTTATTCTTTCTTTTTAAAATTTTTTTATGTTCCAATTTTTTCTCTCATAAGTAATCGTTAAACTACGCGATTGTATTTGACAAATCGCTTATTTATCATGATGCGTTAATTTTTTTTTTGTTCCTGGAGATGTTCAAATTACTGACTAATAAAATATTTAGCACTACTGACTAATAAACTAACTTAAGAAACCTAGGTAATGGTAAGCCGACGACAGCCAAGGGTTAGGGGATCTACCACTAAAACAATGTTCTTCATCAAGCGCGTGTTGCCATATCGATCTTAAGAACCGAAACTTTACGTTCACTGTAACATACGAAGACAGCCAAGTAGTAGACTACCAAAATAATGGTAAAGGGGGCCTGATGGTAAGTGATTACCGTCGCCTACGTACATCTGCAACACCCGAGAAGCTGCAGGTGCGTTGCCGGCCTTTAAGGATATTTAAAAGATAGGAGGAAAAATGGATTTCCGGTTACCTCACTCACCAAATCAACACTGAAGCACAAGATGCCTCTTATTCACACACAAATCCGTCGGTATTCTACTAGCTAGTGGTACTGGTGGCCGAGCCGGCCCATTCAAGCAGCAGCAAAAGCTGCCACTTGGCTCTAGCACGTTAAAAACTAATTTTGTATCTTGCTATTCTTTTACAGACGTTTATTGTTATTTAAGCGTGATAAATAAAAATATAGAATTGCAGCAATTTCATTTACTTTTATGAAAATTAATTCGAAGATAGTAATTAAGAACGCATTCGTAGTACGAACGAAGAAGGGTTAGTTAATAAAGCGATGTTCAAGTATTAATCAAGTCGGTCCGAGGTAGTCTACGCCAATAAGGTTGTTTATAACTCAGTGAATCTAATTTTGCACCCCACGACCCCGGCCTGGCCGGGAAAGGGTTAAATGTGTTATTACCTGTAAGGTGTTAGTACCTTAGGCTGGTTTAGAGTTTGTTAACATATGTACTGGTATTTTAGCAGAAACTCTATTACAGTGAGCTTTTCTTTAACATTTTAAAGAAAATCATATAGCCTCTTTAGTCACATTTAATCTACTAAAATCTTAAGATTATATCAGTTCCAAGGAACGGCCATATTCATACAACTAGAGTGTAAAGGGAAGTATACCAGTATATTTATTATATTTATCTAATGGTCAACCTACATACCGTTTACTAACAGACGAGGCTCTGGCGTTCGACTTATCTCACACAAATCCGCCTGAGAAAACGTAAACGTAGATGTGTGGGCGTGAAAGAGGCGAATGAGATGTGTCAGGATCGTGTTGAATCGAAAGCTGCAATTTCTATCAACCCGTTTAGATGATAAGCGTGTTTGTACTTAAATACTCCTCGGCAATGCAAGCAAAATGTTGGTCTTTGTATGGATACAGTGGTTTCTTACCAAGTGTTCGGCTCCGTTGTCACACAGATACATTAAAAATATAAATACATTGGGGATTATTGCAGATAATGGAAGGATAAGAGATATATATATAAGAGATTTCGTCCATACGATATAAGACCAGTGTTAGGACGCGGTGACGGTATTCACCATTCAACATTCAGTCAACGAGGCGGTATTACGTTACACATATGTCGCATAATTGGGCTGTGTTGCTGTCGGTTTGCATACCCAACCTATTACTTTGTTTCTTGCTTTCCTTTTATTTGTATTGTATTTATGCTTGGCGTATAATTAAACATTGACTACGTCAGTTTATAGCTCTGGCAACTTTTTTATATATTTCAATTGAAAATCGTCTACTGGATTATAAAATTTAATAAAATTTCGAAACATGATACTGAGGGGTTAAAGCCAATATTAATAAAAACGAACATTATCAATAAGCAATAAGAACATGATTGCTTTAATTTCGGGTCTCTTAGTTATGTACTTTATTGATATTAAAATAATCATCATATTTGTGTTGAAATTTTTACAAAATCTCAGAGGTGGTTTGAAAGAAAAAAGTTTCAACAGGAGATAGATTCATTCACTGTTTAGAAATCGTCTGGGTTGGTGCCATACTCTTACCCATTTCTGCTGCAAAACTACAGTACAAATACTGTTTTGTTCTGGTTTAAAAGAAAGATGGCAAGTATAATTATGGGCTGATGGGCATTCCATCTTAGTTCTCAGGGGTAACAACGCATCTGCAAATTGCTTGGATTGTAGGTGTCCACGGGCTTCAGGAGCACATCCTGTATCATTTTATCTCCCACCGAAGTGAAAAATGGTTTTGTGAAAACACGTTTTGGCTGAATCGCCGTGTGAGAGTGTTTATGTTTTTTAAAGGTTTGTTAGATTTCATTACTTAAAAGACATAAGCATGCGTACAATGTAAATGTGTATCGTAAAAATTTATTGAAGTTTGATATAGCTCGCTGTAAGTTTTTAATATGTAATAACATTATATTTTATGGCTTTAAATGGAAACAACGTATCGGGTATACAGCTTTGTTACATTCATATTTACATAATTGTCATTTATTATTGTTATCAGTCTCGATAAGCAACTTTATAAAATATTTTTTTAAATCTTGCAATGATCGTGGCGCTGATGTTAAGGTACATTGACACAATTTTTCAATTATGCTTGCTAGTTAAAGCAGATTTTTATATATTTATTTAATCTTTATTGCCATTTCTTTATACGTAAGAAAAAAAAGAAGTACTTAATGTCTATAGGCATTCTCTACTAATCCACCTATAGTGTGATGAAGTTTTATGATAGGTACAACAAAATACTAAGAAAAAAACAAAAAAAACTTTTGAAGTTTAATTGCTTAGATGAATACTTATTTAGATTGGCCACTCTTATAAATTTCATTTATTTCCTTATAGCAGCCTTATAGCCGGTAGCCTTATAGCAGTGATAGACTGGTGAGGTGAAATTAGTGAGCAGTGGTGGCCTAATGAGCCGAAGTAGCTTAGTGAGCTTTAAGGCGTGCAAGCTCTTTCTTTCCGACCTTTTCGATATATCCCGGGCTCCGAAATTTAATGCTAAATTTACCTTCCTTCATGACTGAAAAATAATAAGAAATATTATTTCGAAGATATGAACTTCTTCAATCAGCACTGGAGACAATTCCCGGCTCTAAAATTCTCTCAAATTTTGAAAGGAGGCTTTAGCTCAGTAGTGGAACATTTACAGGTTGCTTCTTTACTTTAGTTTCTTAGTATTATATATTTTACGCTTTGATTGAATTTTGTAAATTAATTGCTTTTTGTAAATAAAAAAAAAAAAAAATTATTACGTTTAAAAAATATATAGAAATGTAGGTAGGAATTTTTCCCCTGTACTGTACTGTTTTTTTATACAATTACTGTTAGAGCCTCTTATTAATTGTCATGTGGTGTCGGCTAGAGAAAATTATCTGGTTGTCGATATATAGCGAAATAACCATCTCAAAGATACTAGAGTTAGAATATTCAGACCGATGGCGGATAGTGGCATCGTATGTCAAGGTGTCTGGTTCTGCGATCACTGTCTTTGCGACCAAGCGTAATGCTACCAAATCCTCCATATGGGAAAGGTCTATGCCCTGCAGTGGACTAGTTTGTCTGTTAAAGAAAATATTTCTAATTTGCAGCACACAGATTTTCTTGAGCATGACTAAATTCTCTTGAAAGTCTACTGAAAGGTCTGTAACGAGCCTAAACTTGAGCTAGTAACAAAAAATTTGGGTTCCATAAAGTTGTATATATTTTACCTCATGATAAGGACCTGATGAAATGGGAAAGGAAAAGATAATACACAATTGTTTTGTAAATAAGATTAACAAACCTTTAATAGCTTATTTGATTTTTTTTTGCAGTTTCATAGCAGCTTTAACAAATCCATATCAAAAATAACAGATCTTTTCTTCTTTGTGTGCATCAATATTTACGTACTACATCACGTGAGCTCCAATCTACGTACAAAGACATCATCAAATGTTTAAAATGCACAAATAAGTACACTTGTGAAAAAAAACTTTCCAATAAGTTTTGTGTAAAAACTCTCCGAAAAATATAATATATGGATTTTATTGAGTTAAATATTTGTTTTTCTGCTCCGGACCTTTCGAGTGCTTTAAAGCACCCGCGGTAACAGGGGAGATCAGACTGTATTACACCTATCTCCCCCAGTCCAGTTACAAAACTCCGAATTACAAAAACAAAACAAAAATATGAGCGATAAAATTCGTAAATAATAATTTCATTTCAAATTTATAGTGTATCTATATTATTAGAAAGATGATATCTATTTGGTATTTCTTTCATAATCGTTAAAACTACAGCTTTGCGGTACACTTTGTGATTCATGAAACCTAAATGGTAATTGGGCTAATGCAGTCGTATTTCGCTCAGTTTTCTTAGCTACGAACAGTACCGACGCCTTTTAACTGAGAACACTGTTTGCATTTTAAATGCGTCTGCAAAGGTATAATTGTACCATCTGAATGCTAAATACGTAAATATAACAATTCCTTCATTGTAGATTGTTTGGATATTACTTTCTTACGATATATCTACATACGTATAAACTAGTAGACTAATAAAGGGAATATCCATCTTTTTATCCAAATTCTAACTTCACCTGAACGCTGTGCACATTGGTATCAAACTAGTGTGGCTCTGGAAACTGAATTATTCCACCATTGTCCACCGTACAATGCACCAGCCCCAAAGCTGGCACAGAATAACGAAATCTATCGGGCTCCAAAGTCTTACTCAAAAGTTAATAGTACCTTTTCCTGCGGTGTTACGTGTATGCCAAGCGGCGGCTTTTGCTGCTGCTGGAATGGGCTGTATCGATGACCCGACAGCCAAGTTTGTAGTGACCCCTTCTAAACTTTCGGGTTGCGGGTTCGAATCCCGCTAGGGGCAAACGTTTGTGTTATGAATATAAGAGTTAGTAACTGAGTCATGGATATTTGTTTATGTAAATGTTATTATTTGTCATAGTAGGTATATTTATATCTATCATATCACCAGATCATATGTCTTATCACAAACCATCAGTTACCGGTATCGGGTTAGTTAGTTTAGTTCCTAAATAATATATTTTTTGCCGTGTGGTATCAGCGTAAGAAACTGCCACCCCCTTTTTCCCATGGGTGTAGTAAGAGGCGAATAAAATCTCAAAGGCAACAGATGGCAGGATAACTATCTCAAAGATACCAGACCGAAAAACAACAAGACCGGTGATGAGCAGCAGCGTCTAAGGTACGGAAGTTTGGTACTGCGATCGCCGATCCGCTGTTACACCAAACCCTCCTTACAGGAGTGACCCATGTCCTGCAGTGGACTGTTAAGGTAAGGTAAGATAAAAGGTATTGTGTAATCAATGTAACTAAATGTGATATACGACATCGTGCTGAATGAAATCTAGTCTGTCATGCCACGGGAATTAACGAAGTTGTTACGAGCGCGTCGACAATATTTGATTGGGTTGCAGCCAGTACAATAATTTTGTAATCAAACAAACATTATTAGTTTAAGCACTGAGTTGAACAATTTAATTGGTCTAACCAGTAGCGTTTGAATAAAGCTATTTCGATTTATTGTTTATTTATCAATTACCATACATACATAACGGAGTAAATCCTAACTAGTTCGGTGTTAATTGGAATACCCTGGTTATGTCATAAACGGTGAAAGGGGTGGCCATGGCCGGATAAGGCAGATGCTATGGTAAGGTTTTCTAACCTACTACTATGAAACAAAATCATATTTGAGAAAAAAAATTCTAATTATGCTTTCATTACTCAACGTCAGATAGATTTGTTAAATATAGATGTCGTTTATATTTTTGAGAATAGTCTTAAAATTTTTTTATGAATCCAGATTAAAAATTGTAAGTATTGCTGTACGAAATATTTCTCTTTCACAACTTAAAACAACGTTACATACAGATGCTTCTTTGTATCATACGCAGAAGCACTGATGCAACGTTGTGTAAACGACAGACAACTGTACCCTGTGAATTACATGAGTTGTAAAATCAGTGACGCTGAAAAGAAATATACTAGCTATGAGTTAGAAGCATTACCTATTTTTATTATATTATTTTCCATTTATGTATTAAAATATAGCGATACATATAAAACAGCATCCGTAAAACCCCAAAGATTATGTTCTATATTCTATTAAGGGTTAGGTAATTTAAAATAACATGTTTTTGGATAGAAACAGTAACATATGTTACAAATTTGTTAACAATGTTATCAAATATTGTAATTTAGTTTTTCTAAGTAAGTTCATTTTTAAATCAATGTCATTTAGGAAGTTAAGTTTTATAATACGCTTATTTACCTAAATTAGACGGTTAGATTATTGTTTAAGAAGGTATTAAATAATTCATATATATAAATAATTTACATTTAAAATCATTACAAATTACCAGGCCTTTGAAATGACGCTCAAGAAAAAAGATTTGTTAACGCGAGTTGTTCGGTGGGTTTTGCTATTGCAAGAGTATGATTATGTCATTGAACTTCGTACTAGGTTTCAGATGAGACATGTGGTAGCGCTCTGCAGATCACCTTGTAGTGGAGAGAGTACTCCATAAAAAGATTAAACGAGGACGGCTTACTAGCAATTTTTTAAAGACAAAACAAAGTTATCTTAATCGTGCATACTCAGGAAACCTGCAATTGCTGAAAGGTCCAATAAAAATATTATTTTTGAAGATGTGTGATGTCCATCAACTAGCATTGTAGCAGCGTGGCGGGTCGCTCCCTTCTTCAAAAGTAACTCAAATATTTAAGAGGAGGCCTTTGCCCAGCAGTGCACGTTTGCAAGCTGCTTCTTTTACACACAGTCAAAATAACTAATAAATCCAAACAACTACTACTAAAACTAAAACGTTTGACTAATTAATAAACCTTTACCAATTATATTTCAAACAATATTGGATTGTTGAAATTATTCTTTGATCTACGAAAAGAAGGCGTAAGAAAACATGACGAAACAAATTCTTGTAACCTGGCAACAGTTAATTATATTTCACTAGGAGATATCTTGAAGAAAAAAATAAGTTCCCTTAAGGCAGCTTCGTAACTTTAAATTGGGTTTTTTCTGCTTCAGAGAAAAGCATAAAATCTTACTTTTTAAGATAACGACAAATACCTTTGAAATAAAATGATTGAATGTAAAAAAAAGACTTATCAGATGCGAAAGTGTTTGTACGAATTTGCTAATCTTATAGTTATTAATTAACTATAGTTCGTTTGTAACAAATTTTGATGTAGTAAATATATATAATAGTTGTTTCATAGTATTAAGAACATAATTATCTTAAATGATTTGTAAAAGACTTATAAAATAAATATACATAAATGTAATACGGTTGTAGATAAACGAGGATAAACACCATTATATATAGAACCCGCCAGTATCATAATAAACATAGTTTCTGTTTAGTGTTAGAAACAAATGAACAGCGAAATATACAAAAGTATGAAGTATGTGACGACTAATATTCCTGTAAACACGGTTAATTATCATAACAGTCTATCTCAGATATTAAAGTTAGAATCTGTTAACTTTTATCCATCAACTTCTTGCAACACTGTGAAGCAGGTCATCGCTCAGTCTAGATGGTTATACAATTCAGCAATACATCATCCTGTTAACTATAAAATAGAACTAGAGTAACCTACTTAACCGAAAGGAACAGCAAGCTGACGTGGGATTAGGCCAGACGCATAACTCGCAGAACTGACAACCGTTGAGGAATAAAGATTTTCAAGTGGCAACCTCGTATAGACAAATGAAAATCTTAGACGACCTACAACCAAAAAATTTAGAAACCAACTTTATACTGTACCAGTAACGTGTTATGTTTGACACCTTAGGTAATACGCTTGACAGCTTAATTAATGAGTGAGAATATTATGTTGGTGAATGACATGTGTTGAAAATTGGTTGGAAATAATGATAATAAGTTGAAGATAACGCATGACGATTATATTCAAGTCTTAATAACGTGTTTCGATCACAATTTCCTATTAAAATTTAGAGTTAAAATATAAAATTGTTAAAATGTAATATAGTTCTTAAATGGAGACACGTTGTACAAAAGACAAATGACGAAGAGTAATAGACATATAAATTCGAATGTTTAGCATTTTACAAAAGACCGAGACCTTCAGAATTATGCGTATAAACGGGTTTTGTATTCATAAAATTGGATATATGCATCGATGCCTTATATCCATACATAGATGGCATTTGGAACTTTGGCTTAAGAAGATATATGCCGTCTGATATGCAAAAATATAGAAATCCCACAGTCGGTAATGTTTGCATGAAAAATAACAGAAATTCAGAATACGGGCGAGTGAAAAAAATGTGCAATTAAATATTTATATCCTTTAGGAGTCGGAAACAATTTTAATGTCCCCAATGCATAGGAGTATGTATTGTTGCATTATATCATGAAAAAATTGGGACTAAAATCTCAGAATTGCTGACATATAAAATAGCTAATATGTTCCAATTGTTTTCAACCTAGGTTATATAGTAGCCTAGTAACCTAAAACGTATTTTATTATAAAGGTAATTGCCTAATTTATTAAATTAGTACTCAAGTTTAGTATATTTTATTTTCATACCAAATGAAATCGTTATAGTTTGCAGTTATCGACTGCTGTATTGTTGTATAAACAAACTAGCTGAATTGGGTCATTATGTGTTGATAGTTATTAAAAATATTATAAAAATAACGTTAAAATAAAGTAAATATCTAAAATTAAATAGGAAAAAACTTTAATTAACGTATGCAAACTTGCGTTGAGCTCACCCTTAATAACTGTTAGGTCGTGGCACCTTCATTTATTTAAGAAATATTTTATTAAGATAAATTTATAGTCTTCATTTTATACGGCGGAAGTTATTCTTTATGTTATTGACACGTAGCATCTTATTAGATTACATAATTTTCACTCTCTTTTGTAGTAAATTATCCTTAAGATATAAGTCACTTCTTTCTAGGAGAGCCTAAGCACAATGATACCGCAAGTACTCGCCAATCATTGAATTTATTATTCCTTATTAATTTTTTTTGAGAAGAGAAAAATGTTTTGTTTTCATACTTGAAAAAACTAAAACACGCGGATGATGGGCAATCGCTCTGTATTTTATATTTAATAATACCTTAGTTAATTATTACGAAAACGTACCTAGTGTATTCTTTTCGGAAAATATCCTGAATATAATGGCATATTTGTATAAAATCGCTAAAAATATTAACATTCCATCTTAAGGTGTTCTAAACTAAAATTCATAAACCGCCGAAAGGCAGCTGCGTTGAAGTCCTGAAGTATATCATACAGCGATTACCAGTCACCTTGTATTCTATTGTGTACCTAAATAGGCTTCTTAATATATTAGCTTACTGACCTGATGGTTTATACGAGCATATTGAAACTATTACCCATAACTTAAAAGAAATTGCCAGAGAATTGAGATAAGCTGTCCAATTTGAATTAATTTAATCTTGACAAAACATGTTGCGGATATAACTAGAATTAAAATAAAATAAATTGCAGACATTACTAAAGAAGTAAATCTTAGAAAGAGAAACTTGAACTTGTTTCTGTAACATTATGTAAGTCAATGTTTTCTAAGTCAGGGAAAGTTCTGCGACTTTAAAGTTCTAAGGTGCTTGCTCTTCGAAAATTCACAAAGAAAACATCTATTGCGCCACAAATACCGGGCTCCTGATATATTTAAATTGATTTTCTTTAACGTTAAATATATATAATTTTGTAACGTACTTTTTTAAAAGCTACCACTGTCGCAGTGGTATACTGACGGTGAAGATGCAGGCTCAAAAACTCTGTAGATACCTTATAGTAATAGGTACACTATTAGACATATTTATGTTTCTATTACATGCATACGTTTAATTATACCTCAAACCTTCTAACGAGATTTCCAGGAAGCGATGTTCGCTATAGATTATACCGAGTTGTCTATCCAAAGACGGTGAAAGGAATACTTCATTTAAAATGACTGCAATGTCTGTATTTATAATCTCAGCTTTATTTTTAATTTGTTCATTTTTCTAATTGAAAATATGATGTTGGAAGTACAATTTAGTAAAACTGACTTAATTGTCAGTCCAACTAACCCAATTCCTCAGTTGTATTGAAACAACACTTTGAAATGCTGCTGAATAGAAGTTGTTTCTAGTGCTATGGGTATAAAAATATTAAGTATAATCCTATCTATTTTAAAGTGCCTTTGATTCCAATACCGACGAAACTGACTGATGACACTTCTGTTAAGTCTCGTAAATGAAATGAATAAATACATATTTATATTATGTCTGTTTGTTTTTATTATTATTTAAGGAACATATCACTTATTATAAATATAAATATGCTAAGTACTGAGAATTAGTCTTTAGAATTCTAGAAAATTCATTAGTATTAACTATAAATAATCAATCTGAAAAGAGGATAACCTGAAAATTTTCTTTACATTCTCTGGTTTTACGGTTTAAACAATAATTATCATTTTCTAGTTTACCTTGTTTTATGAAATTTGGTAAGACTTAGTCTGCTATACAGGGACCAATGGAAAGGATGATAAACTGACACAGTTTTCATCCTTTGTGGATCAAAATAAAAGTACGTAGACGTAAGTATGGTCTGATGTAATACTTCTCATCTAGTATGCAACTCCAATTACAAGTAGGTGACATCAGCCTCTGTATTAACTTAATAACTGTACGATAGTTCTCTAATTAAAATTGTTTTGTTAACAAATTTATCAGCTTATCTTGAATTCAAAATAGTTTCTTGATTAAAGGTATTTATAAGGGAATTGAATATCTGAATATAGCAAAGGATCGTGGATTCTTTAGATATCCTGTGCCAAGTGTTTACATAATGTGACAGTTTAACTTACTGCGTAGAATTATTTAATAAGGATTTCAAATCTTATGTTTCTGATGCTGCTATGGTTTAGACCTGTTCCCCCCTTTTCCCCAATTTGATATCCTACCAGTGGTATACCACCAGTATACTACTAGTCTTTGCTTATGTTCAAGTTTCTGATTATGTCTGCAAAGTTTCTACTTAGCTTTCTAGTATTTGAGAATAAGTCTTGGTATTATTTGTAAGAAGATTGTTTTTAGTGGAAAAGATATATTGAACACAACAAGATACGTGTTTAATATATCACCTTTTGTGTGTGACACATATCAGTGCCAGTAGCAGTTCATGCTTATGATTCTCGAAGCCATTTTCGAAGAGCATTTATTTCTGTTATAACTTCTTTTCTGTCGTTCATTAATAGGAAACTGATTAACAGTCTCTTTCTTCTATTAAGTGGTTGTTTTCAGATTTTCTCTTTCTGACTAAGACATACATTTAACTATTACAGATATCACAGTTAAGGAACTCAAATATAGTTTATAAACTGTAAACATGATTTAAAATGTGTAGAACTCGTTAAAATAAATCTAATGAGCCCCAATTCACCATGATATGTTATTCATTAGTAGTGCACACTACTAAGGCATTTGAGGGTTCGCTTACTCCATTATCTGATCAGTTCAGACCATATTATTGTAATGACATGACACTTGCAATATTACAAACTATTCGGAAGTCTGGAAGTGGGTGAAAATTCTATTGAAACTATTTAGTGTTGTAAAAATTAGAAATTATAGTCTTGAAGTCTCTTCCCACGATGAAAAGGTGGATACTATATTATGATAGTTCGTACGCTCAAGTCGAAGGAAGATTTAAAATTTCCGCTTCTTGATAGTGTCTCTGGTTCGTCACTCGATCGATCAACTTATTCGTTTTTTGTGTAGCGCCGGCGTTACATCGCAAGAGCGAAATTGAGTATTTTGTCTTTAAACATTTAGTTATTTGGTTTTTTTTTTAGAAAATCTGTGTTCAAAAGAACCGAAACTAGCATGTTGTATTCCTTCTTTCGACGAAGAAAGACAAAAAGGCTGTAATGGAAATGGATGATATCTCAGCCGCGGATAATGTAAAATTCGACTAAGGAAAGGAATAAGTCTTGGTATTATCTGTAAGAAGATTGTTTTTAGTGGAAAAGATATATTAAACACAACAAGATACGTGTTTAATATATCACCTTTTGTGTGTGACACAAATCAGTGCCAGTAGCAGTTCATGCTTATGATTCTCGAAGCCATTTTCGAAGAGCATTTATTTCTGTTATAACTTCTTTTCTCTCGTTCATTAATAGGAAACTGATTAACAGTCTCTTTCTTCTATTAAGTGGTTGTTTTTCAGATTTTCTCTTTCTGACTAAGACATACATTTAACTATTACAGATATCACAGTTAAGGAAATCAAATATAGTTCATAAACTGTAAACATGATTTAAAATGTGTAGAACTCGTTAAAATAAATCTAATGAGCCCCAATTCACCATGATATGTTATTCATTAGTAGTGCACACTACTAAGGCATTTGAGGGTTCGCTTACTCCATTATCTGATCAGTTCAGACCATATTATTGTAATGACATGACACTTGCAATATTACAAACTATTCGGAAGTCTGGAAGTGGGTGAAAATTCTATTGAAACTATTTAGTGTTGTAAAAATTAGAAATTATAGTCTTGAAGTCTCTTCCCCACGATGAAAAGGTGGATACTATATTATGATAGTTCGTACGCTCAAGTCGAAGGAAGATTTAAAATTTCCGCTTCTTGATAGTGTCTCTGGTTCGTCACTCGATCGATCAACTTATTCGTTTTTTGTGTAGCGCCGGCGTTACATCGCAAGAGCGAAATTGAGTATTTTTGTCTTTAAACATTTAGTTATTTGGTTTTTTTTTTAGAAAATCTGTGTTCAAAAGAACCGAAACTAGCATGTTGTATTCCTTCTTTCGACGAAGAAAGACAAAAAGGCTGTAATGGAAATGGATGATATCTCAGCCGCGGATAATGTAAAATTCGACTAAGGGAAAAGGAATAAGTCACAAGGCTTCCCACTAACGGGAAACAAATTTTTAATATCTATATTATCCAGACTGGAGATAGACAGTAGTATTTAAGACGCAATGTGCCTTGTACTGCAACTCTGCTGTTGCCCGTCATAGTTTAGTTATATAGGTCTTTACAATACTAGCCCGATTGCGCCACATAATATCTACCTCGAATAATCGAATCACTTTTAGTTAAATACTAAAAAAAACTGGTTGTTTCTTATGGAAACAGAAAAAAAAATATTTCAGAAAGATTAAAAAATTTCACGTCTATTGGTAGGCAACATAACTTAACTTGGAATTAGGACAGATGCTATATCTGTCCTTAAGACTCAAAACTATACTATACTAAAGACGCTTACACAAGGTGGCAGATTGTCTTTGAGATATTGACATGGACTTCAGCTATATATTGATACCGTGTAGACCGGAGAGGAGTTGCAGGTCCGAAGGGCCCTTCGGACCTGCAACACTATAGCGACGTAAAAAAACTGTCTTGGAGCTCCAGGACTTTCAAATAAGAGAATACCACGATTCCTGACGGCGATGTAAGTTAAGATGATGGTCTTCTACTGGAAGGATTATCAGAAGTTTAGACTGTCCGTATCTCTGTCTTAGGTGAACTGTGTACTATCTGTATTGGGTCAATAATGCAATGCAATGAGACACTTTGAGCCGTTGTTTTCAGGGGTAACAACGCATCTGAATCTCCTTAGATTGAAGATGTTTACAGTTGTATGTAGGCTGCAGTTGCCACTTACCATGGGCAGGATCGTTAGCTCATTTGACACCAAATTCAGTTTTTTTTTTTTTTTATAGAAGAAGGGGGCAAACGAGCGTGCGGCTCACCTGATGGTAAGTGATCACCGACGCCCACGAACATCCACAACACCAGAGGAGCTACAGATGAGCTGCCGGCCTTTAAGGAAGGAATAAGCTCTTTTCTTGAAGGTCCCTAAGTCGTAACTATTCGGAAATACTGCTGGCGACAGGTGATTCCACAAAGTCGAAGTGCGTGGCAGAAAACTTCGATTAAAACGCACTGTGGTGGAATGCCAACCATCTAGGTGGTATCGATGGAACTTCGAATTCAGTCGCGATGTACGATGGTGAAACTCAGCAGCTGGGATCAATCCGAACAGTTCCTCAGAACATTCCCCGTGGAAAATTTTGTAAAAAAAAAAAAAAATGCAAAGAGAAGCAACATCTCTTCGCATGGCCAAAGGATCAAGCCGATCAGAGAGAGCTTGGTCGCCGACAATTCCAGCCGCTCGACGTTGGATGCGGTCAAATGGAAGGAGTTGGTACTGGGGTGTCCCTGCCCAGAGATGAGAACAGTATTCCATGTGGGGCCGAACTTGCGCCTTATAAAGTTGCAAACGGTGGACCGGCATGAAATACTGTCCCGCTCTACAGAGCACACCAAGCTTTGGAGGCCAATTTGGCCTTTCCTCCAAGTGACCACGGAACTGAACGTCGCTCGATATGTCAACGCCAAGGATTCTGATACTGGCTGAGGCAATAAGGGAATGTTCTCAAAAAGAGGAGAAACGACAAAGGGATTCTTTTAGCGGTGAACGCGCAAACCTGTGTCTTTTTGGGGTTGAATAGGACCAAATTACGTCGACCCAATCCGATACTTTGAATAACAAGGTCTCGACTTCAGACACAAGTTTGTTCCGGCACTTGTCGACGTGTTCCCGAGAAATATTCGCGCGGCCTGTATATAGGGCATCACCCGTGCTGTCGTCTGCATAGCAATGAATGCTACTGATTTGTAGCATGTCGTTGATATGCAGAAGGAACAGAGTGGGAGATAGCACACAGCCTTGTGGAACACCAGCATTCACGGGTTTGGGGTCCGAGCATGCACCGTCGACAACAACCTTGATGCTCCGATCCGTGAGGAAGCTGGTGACCCAGTTGCACAATCTCTCAGGAACCCCGTAAGATGAAAGCTTTGAAAGAAGCGCTTTATGCCAAACCCTATCAAATGCTTTCGCTACGTCCAGACTAACCGCCAAAGCCTCCCCCTTAGACTCAACTGCTTCTGCCCATCGGTGAGTCAGGTAAACTAGAAGATCACCAGCTGATCGTCCGCGACGGAAACCGTACTGTCGGTCACTGATCAGCTGGTGTTCCTCCAGGTACCTCAGGAGCTGGGTGTTGATGAGTGACTCCATTATTTTAGATAACAAGGGGGTGATGGCAATAGGCCTGTAGTTGGACGGATCAGAGCGGTCGCCTTTTTTGGGTATTGGATGCACAAATGCTGTCTTCCAAGATTCCGGGACGACGCCTGAAGAGTAGGAGTGCCGGAAAAGACGCGTGAGAACCGGTGCCAACTCAGGGGCACACATCCTCAGCACAATTGAGGGATTCCGTCCGGCCCACTCGACTTATGAATGTCCAGGAGCGGAGTGCCTTTCGCACTGAGCTCTGCAGAAACTGAATTTCCGGCATGGAGCACTTACACCACGGGATGGTAGGTGGAGAGTTTCCCCGGTCATCAAGAGTCGAGTTGATGCAAAAAGAGAGCCCAAGAGATCGGCTTTCTCTTTTGCAGTATGGGCCAGCGAATCATCCTCCTTGTGTAGAGATGGGAGAGATGGCTGACAGAAATTCCCTGGACAGCCTTGGCGAGAGACCAGAATGCGCGGGATCCCGATGGGAGGCGAACTAATCTCTCGCCAATTCCGCCAATGTGCTTTAACTTTGCCGCAGCGATAACTCTTTGAAGGACCTGGAGGCAGAGTTGTACTCGTTTTAAGAGCACTGGTTTTGCATCCCGAGACGCCGATGCATCGGCCCAGGCCTGGTAGCACTTCCGCTTTCGGCGTGACGCTATTTTGCAGGTGCGACCAAACCAAGGCTGGGATTTACCTCCGACAGGCACTGCAGAGAACGGAATAAAAGTTCCATTCCTGAAGTTCCACATCGGTGACAGAATCTGCAACGACGTTGGGATCATCCAGCGAGAAGCAAACCTGCCCCATGGGTAGGAACCAAAGAAAGACCGCATTCCATCCCAATCTGCCGACCTATAGTGCCACACACGGCGGAACCCCGCAGATCGCGTTCGGGATCGGCGCGCGATAGGCACTACACTCCGGATCAGACAGTGGTCCGACGAGCCAAGAGGGGCATCGACTGAGACCAAATATCCGTCCGGGTGTGAGGTCAGCAAAAGGTCCAACAGGGAAGGTGTATGACCTTCCACGTCTGGGATCCGCGTCGGCGAGGTTACCAGTTGTGTCAGGCCATATGCTAATGCAAAGTCGTGAACAGATCTCCCGCATGATCGGTTATGCGAGAACCGAGCCAATCGGTGTGGTGGGCATTAAAATCTCTTTAGAGTAACAATAATTTGAGGTTGTTAATCCACAATCTGCCAGATCTTTCTCTGGCCTTTTTCGTGATCGACCAACCACACGGTAAACAATTCACAAGTGAACAGAATAAAAGGTAAACAGGCACTATTTATTTGATAAAACAAATTGTATTTAATAATAAACTTTTTTGCTGAGGCAAACATCGTTTCAAAGTTAGAAAATATCATGATGAGCGTAGAACTATAACGAAGTAAATAATAAAACTCAGCCTGTAACTGCCGTTGGAACTGTTACAGAGTCAGCTTTGTGCCATTTTTAATTTTATTCTCGGCCTCCCGCGGCCTAGCTTGTTACGAGTTTAAATTGGCATATCTAAGGTTAACAGCAAAATCAGTAAAAGTTCTATTTATTTATTTTTTCCTTTAAAATATAAATTAATCGAACAGTGGCATCTAAGTTAAAAACCAGTTTATGGCGACTAGCGTAATTAAACTATTATATTACAAAATAATTAAACAATTTCAATATGCGGAAACAAAAGAGGATCATAGACAAACATCGAGATATAAGCAAGACTTTCTTTTAACTTGTATATTTGGAAACTTACTTTTTATATTTAGTAGAAAAACCTTTGACAAATTTTGAGTACGTTTTAGTCATATTAAATATAAGCGTATTATGTCATGATTTTGGGAACAATTGGAATTATGTGAGTCATATCTAGACTTATGACACGAAAACGGATAATGGTATCAAATGAAATTGAATCTATAAAAAAGGGAATCGTAAGTAAGCCTGCGCTTTACCTTTTACTAAAAGAAAACTTTCACGATCATGTAACCTATACCAGGGTCAGGTCTAGACATTATTAGTCTTTTCACTAGAGCTTATTTGGAACAACGTAACAGGTGGCGAGCCTGTCGCCGTCTTAATGTACAGGTTTACGACAGAAATCGTTCATGAATTTTGGAAAACACATTGACAACTCATTGTTTCGAGCCCTCTACATAGAGGATCAAACTCGAGTCTCCTGATTCAGAGGTAACACAACATGACCAGATGCGAAAACCAAATTTTGACTTCGGCTAGGATACGAAGTTGGGATTTATAGAAATCAGGATCAGAATTCAAGAATTCTAACCACTAAGCAAGGACGCCATCAATGCCAGTAATAAACGTTCTATAAACGTCCCAACGCAGAGCGCAGGCATCCTCTCATTTGCAAATAAAACTACCCTCTATTTTCAAAAGAAACAAGTGCTTATTACTAACTTACAACATTACTAACATTATTACATCGGTTTTCTTGTATTTGAATATTTACTTATATCTAGCCTTAGTTTGTCTAATAAAATTCACGCTTTAGCTGATTCTGCTTAAAACTGTACCACGACGTTAAGATTTAAAAACCGACAAGATCCGGATTATATTCACACCCCACGTAAATAAATCTTCTCATTTTTAATTAACTTGTCGTGTTACAACTAATATCTCAGAAGTACAGAACGTTCGCAGCCTTTAAAACTAACTGTCCTCCAATTACCGGGTCAATTTGCTCAACCAGAGATCGTCTAGATTCGAGTACAAGGCGAGCAAATCCAAAAAGTAACAGCAGTCAGACTTTAAAGCATTATTTCATAATATGAATTGTTCAAAGTAAAGAGAAAATGAGATAATATTTGCTTTTATACAAACTGGGCTGGAACATATGAGTAGTACAAAGAAATAAATCAATTGGAAAACTTCAAAGAAGATACGCTCTGGGATGATACGAATATTCGACCTGGTGAGTAGATGCCATTTTCTTGCACACCTTATCTACCAAAAGTGGTAACCCCAACGTTACGTCATCGCCAACCGACGCACCACCGAAAAAAACGCAGTGAGCTTCTCCAATAACATCTACATCATCGACAGCTTTCGCAAAAACTAGACTAAACTACTACGACATTCCTTTTTCTCAGCTAGTGACGAACGGCTGGCCCCGTTCCCCCAGACTGACACCTACGGCATCGATATTTTGATCATTAGTCTTTAATTCGCCAAATATCTGGACACAGTCTCTCAGCATCTGCACTGCTTACTCCACCTCAACTGTCTGAATGACACTCCAGCATGGCACTGCTTAATCTCTGCAACATGCCCGCCACGGCGCCAGACTGCTCATCATCGCCTGACCTTTTCGAACTCTCTGCACACTTGACATCCAGTCCGAGGGGTGATTAATGTTAACGACACCCGTGTACTATATATCAAGCTCTTAGAAATAATTGAATTTGCTAATTTCAAAGATAGCTTAACACGACATGTCCACCCAACCCGGGGATAGCATTCTCTTTTCCGCACATTAGCATCCTAAACAAAGATGTAAGGGGGAACAGGCCATTATTTTATACAATTGCCAAAATCTATATCCGAATTTGCCTAACCTAAATCCCACATATTAACGTCGGACAGAGACATCACTAGTGTGAGGGGTAAGGCACTTTGCTCACTAGCCCGCACTGCAACTTGGTGAGTATGGCAGAATCTTCTCTTCATGGAACGCTGGCTTTTGTTGCTGCTTTCTTAGAAATATTTTCAAATGAAACAAGTGCTTATTACTAACTTACAACATTACTAACATTATTACATCGGTTTTCTTGTATTTGAATATTTACTTATATCTAGCCTTAGTTTGTCTAATAAAATTCACGCTTTAGCTGATTCTGCTTAAAACTGTACCACGACGTTAAGATTTAAAAACCGACAAGATCCGGATTATATTCACACCCCACGTAAATAAATCTTCTCATTTTTTAATTAACTTTTATAAAGTGAAATATTCACTTTATAAAAGTTAAATTAGATATAATAATAAAAAATAAATAAAAAAAACATTGAATTAAGTTTAATTCTAGTACTTAGATATTATGGCTAGCATTATTTAACTATAATACATTATTGTCATTCCTGTTAACTACTCCAACTTAGCCTAAAAGGTTGTGTCAGATGTCAATGATTCTAACCAAGAGTCAAATAGAAAGCTCAAACTGGGTGGTTCAGCTTCTTAATCCGTATTTAAATTATATGTATTACAGTTTGTATTTTATATGTTCCTAAGACACATGAGTCCACTATTTACAAAGAACCGTTAAAAAATTGCCAAATTGAAAAATTATTTAATATACTAAATGATTTTAATTAACTTGTCGTGTTACAACTAATATCTCAGAAGTACAGAACGTTCGCAGCCTTTAAAACTAACTGTCCTCCAATTACCGGGTCAATTTGCTCAACCAGAGATCGTCTAGATTCGAGTACAAGGCGAGCAAATCCAAAAAGTAACAGCAGTCAGACTTTAAAGCATTATTTCATAATATGAATTGTTCAAAGTAAAGAGAAAATGAGATAATATTTGCTTTTATACAAACTGGGCTGGAACATATGAGTAGTACAAAGAAATAAATCAATTGGAAAACTTCAAAGAAGATACGCTCTGGGATGATACGAATATTCGACCTGGTGAGTAGATGCCATTTTCTTGCACACCTTATCTACCAAAAGTGGTAACCCCAACGTTACGTCATCGCCAACCGACGCACCACCGAAAAAAACGCAGTGAGCTTCTCCAATAACATCTACATCATCGACAGCTTTCGCAAAAACTAGACTAAACTACTACGACATTCCTTTTTTCTCAGCTAGTGACGAACGGCTGGCCCCGTTCCCCCAGACTGACACCTACGGCATCGATATTTTGATCATTAGTCTTTAATTCGCCAAATATCTGGACACAGTCTCTCAGCATCTGCACTGCTTACTCCACCTCAACTGTCTGAATGACACTCCACCATGGCACTGCTTAATCTCTGCAACATGCCCGCCACGGCGCCAGACTGCTCATCATCGCCTGACCTTTTCGAACTCTCTGCACACTTGACATCCAGTCCGAGGGGTGATTAATGTTAACGACACCCGTGTACTATATATCAAGCTCTTAGAAATAATTGAATTTGCTAATTTCAAAGATAGCTTAACACGACATGTCCACCCAACCCGGGGATAGCATTCTCTTTTCCGCACATTATCATTCTAAACAAAGATGTAAGGGGGAACAAGCCATTATTTTATACAATTGCCAAAATCTATATCCGAATTTGCCCAACCTAAATCCCACATATCAATGTCGGACAGAGACATCACTAGTGTGAGGGTAAAGGCACTTTGCTCACTAGCCCGCTTTCCCAGCTTGGTGAGTATGGCAGAATCTTCTCTTCATGGAACGCTGGCTTTTGTTGCTGCTTTCTTAGAAATATTTATAAACCAGCAGTGAACTTTTACATGCGGGTAAAGAAGATAACTTACCATGAACTACTTTGTGATTACTGAGGTTTTTTTTTAATTTGATTTGTATGATACCCTCTGAAATAAATAAAAAAAACATTGAATTAAGTTTAATTCTAGTACTTAGATATTATGGCTAGCATTATTTAACTATAATACATTATTGTCATTCCTGTTAACTACTCCAACTTAGCCTAAAAGGTTGTGTCAGATGTCAATGATTCTAACCAAGAGTCAAATAGAAAGCTCAAACTGGGTGGTTCAGCTTCTTAATCCGTGGCCCCAAATTATATGTATTACAGTTTGTATTTTATATGTTCCTAAGACACATGAGTCCACTATTTACAAAGAACCGTTAAAAAATTGCCAAATTGAAAAATTATTTAATATACTAAATGATTTTAATTAACTTTTATAAAGTGAAATATTCACTTTATAAAAGTTAAATTAGATATAATAATAAAAATAAATAAAAAACATTGAATTAAGTTTAATTCTAGTACTTAGATATTATGGCTAGCATTATTTAACTATAATACATTATTGTCATTCCTGTTAACTACTCCAACTTAGCCTAAAAGGTTGTGTCAGATGTCAATGATTCTAACCAAGAGTCAAATAGAA
Source organism: Bhutanitis thaidina (assembly GCA_029286595.1). Classification (NCBI taxonomy): domain Eukaryota; kingdom Metazoa; phylum Arthropoda; class Insecta; order Lepidoptera; family Papilionidae; genus Bhutanitis; species Bhutanitis thaidina. Next base: position 3,990,485 of record JAGSMS010000003.1, read on the forward strand.
AGCTCAAACTGGGTGGTTCAGCTTCTTAATCCGTGGCCCCAAATTATATGTATTACAGTTTGTATTTTATATGTTCCTAAGACACATGAGTCCACTATTTACAAAGAACCGTTAAAAAATTGCCAAATTGAAAAATTATTTAATATACTAAATGATTTTAATTAACTTTTATAAAGTGAAATATTCACTTTATAAAAGTTAAATTAGATATAATAATAAAAAATAAATAAAAAAAACATTGAATTAAGTTTAATTCTAGTACTTAGATATTATGGCTAGCATTATTTAACTATAATACATTATTGTCATTCCTGTTAACTACTCCAACTTAGCCTAAAAGGTTGTGTCAGATGTCAATGATTCTAACCAAGAGTCAAATAGAAAGCTCAAACTGGGTGGTTCAGCTTCTTAATCCGTGGCCCCAAATTATATGTATTACAGTTTGTATTTTATATGTTCCTAAGACACATGAGTCCACTATTTACAAAGAACCGTTAAAAAAATTGCCAAATTGAAAAATTATTTAATATACTAAATGATTTTAATTAACTTGTCGTGTTACAACTAATATCTCAGAAGTACAGAACGTTCGCAGCCTTTAAAACTAACTGTCCTCCAATTACCGGGTCAATTTGCTCAACCAGAGATCGTCTAGATTCGAGTACAAGGCGAGCAAATCCAAAAAGTAACAGCAGTCAGACTTTAAAGCATTATTTCATAATATGAATTGTTCAAAGTAAAGAGAAAATGAGATAATATTTGCTTTTATACAAACTGGTCTGGAACATATGAGTAGTACAAAGAAATAAATCAATTGGAAAACTTCAAAGAAGATACGCTCTGGGATGATACGAATATTCGACCTGGTGAGTAGATGCCATTTTCTTGCACACCTTATCTACCAAAAGTGGTAACCCCAACGTTACGTCATCGCCAACCGACGCACCACCGAAAAAAACGCAGTGAGCTTCTCCAATAACATCTACATCATCGACAGCTTTCGCAAAAACTAGACTAAACTACTACGACATTCCTATTTTCTCAGCTAGTGACGAACGGCTGGCCCCGTTCCCCCAGACTGACACCTACGGCATCGATATTTTGATCATTAGTCTTTAATTCGCCAAATATCTGGACACAGTCTCTCAGCATCTGCACTGCTTACTCCACCTCAACTGTCTGAATGACACTCCAGCATGGCACTGCTTAATCTCTGCAACATGCCCGCCACGGCGCCAGACTGCTCATCATCGCCTGACCTTTTCGAACTCTCTGCACACTTGACATCCAGTCCGAGGGGTGATTAATGTTAACGACACCCGTGTACTATATATCAAGCTCTTAGAAATAATTGAATTTGCTAATTTCAAAGATAGCTTAACACGACATGTCCACCCAACCCGGGGATAGCATTCTCTTTTCCGCACATTAGCATCCTAAACAAAGATGTAAGGGGGAACAGGCCATTATTTTATACAATTGCCAAAATCTATATCCGAATTTGCCTAACCTAAATCCCACATATTAACGTCGGACAGAGACATCACTAGTGTGAGGGTAAAGGCACTTTGCTCACTAGCCCGCTTTCCCAGCTTGGTGAGTATGGCAGAATCTTCTCTTCATGGAACGCTGGCTTTTGTTGCTGCTTTCTTAGAAATATTTATAAACCAGCAGTGAACTTTTACATGCGGGTAAAGAAGATAACTTACCATGAACTACTTTGTGATTACTGAGGTTTTTTTTTAATTTGATTTGTATGATACCCTCTGAAATAAATAAAAATAATATTCTCTGAAGTAATTTTCAACTTTACTCCCTTTTCTTCATCAAACTTACCCACCTTAAAACGCCTTAACATTCTCATACCTTCAATGGTTGGCGGTTAACCAATGTGCGTTTAATGTGCAAATTTATTACTGTGAGCGGCACCACTGTGGTAAAAGTCACGCCTGCTCATTACAGTTAGTGCTCAGTACTGGATGAATGTTCAATGATTTAATAGACAAATCATGTTAAACAATTTATTGAAATTATACAAAATATAAACTTGTTTCGCTGAATGTTACGTTTCATATTAATGAGTTCGCGCTAACTGCAGTGAAACGTTTTAAATGGCAGCTAAATTGATATTTTGATAATAGGCTAACTATATCGATCACTGAGTTAAATGTTGATGCTGACAGAAATATACGGTTGCAATGAATTTGTGAATCCTACAAAGCTTCAATTTGTAAAGTCCTTTGTGACATTGGACTGTGCTTGACGGTTTTTTGTTTTATAGCCTTATAACTCTATCAAACCGAAACAAAAAAAGTTTTGGGATGCCTTTTAGTGAAATGATTCTAAGTACTAAACAGTCCACGTTTAGTAGTTGTTAAAGAAAAACTTACATAAGGTTAACAACTCCTGCGAAAATAACTTATAAGATATAAAATAAAAAATTAAGTCAAAAGTTAGGCCAGTGAGGCTCGCCCGCTCTGTCGCAAGAGAATTTCAAAGTCGAGTAGTGGAGTTTTTAATCTTGTTTTGCTACTTCTTATAGAAAACCTTGTTACAAGTTTAAATTGGCATTTCTCGGTGTAAAGTTAAGATACCAAGGACTAAGTTGAAAGGCATGCAATTTTTTCTCATATTGAATAATGTAACCAAGTGAATGGAAGCTGCATTTGTAACTTACATTTAAAATTTTCAGTTGTATATAACGATCACATATTATATTTTTGTAAAATCTTAATAAAACTATTAAAAACAAAGTGAAACGCCATGAAATCAGTAAATAATAGTTTAATTTCAAGGTACTGCAAAAAACTATTTATACTTTTTTATTCGCGGGTAGGTGCAGAAGTAGGAAAAGCTGATGTTGAAGTTTACTTTTAACAAATTTTATCACATATCTGCTACTTTAATTAGTTTCTAATTGATTCATTAGTAATAGTACTTAGTTGTTATATATAAAAATGTCCATTTAAATTGTTTTAGTAACTTACATTTGCTCCTAAACTTTAGATTATAAGGTCTATAAAAGTTTATTTTTCTTTTCATCTTAATTTTGGAAATTACCAATTAGAAAGTACCTCGTCGATATGTACACCGAAAGAAAGAAAAAATAAAAAAGAAAAAACCATTTCTTTCTATATGTTCACCGACCGTAATTGTTCTGGTAATGTTAGCGCTAAAAAGAGATTTACCTTTTTCTTTGACTTGTGGTCAAAGAATAACATATTTGCGAGAATGTACATGAAATTAACTAAAATAAATAAAATATTGTAAAATAAAACGAAAACTATATATAAATGAATGAAAACAAAACCGAAATTTCATTTGTCAAAATTCATTTTTCCTTTATAAATTTCCACCGCTTCTTAATGAGGTTTTTTGACGGAAAAAAACTGTCGAAATTCAGCAGGTATTCTTTTTTGTTATTTTTAAGGAAATTTAATACAATACGTTTACATTGCCGAAGCTAGCTCTGCGATAACTAATGCTCTGCAAACTCGAGCTGACCAGCAACACAGTTGGTAGCTTGCTTTCGCAATATCATGACTATAATATATGCCTTCATGATAATATCCTATAATTAAGTAAGAGAAGTGTAATTAACGAAGAAAATCCTTTTAACGAGATTTTTAAAAGAATATTATCACATTTGTACAGAACATAAAAATAACACGCTGCTAATATTTCAATGCTAGGTAAACGACTCTTTCGAATATTTGAGATGATTTTGGACCCCGGAAAATTCCAGTCGGTGAATATCATTCATATATCCTCCATATATTATTATTATAATTTCTTAGACATGCATGTTTTCTCTTCATAATCTCACGGATAAACCATCTCAAAATATGCCCGGCCTATATAGGGATAAGACGGAAAATTAAAATAAAAAACTGACCAATATTGATACATTACTTTCCTATCCATATCAAAACTTTGCTAATAGCGTGAAGTCAGGTAATTTGCATACCTTTATATTACATATAATACTTACGTAATAACCTTTATATTTACGTAATGTAATGTTGTCACGAATGCTCGATAACATCTTGTCAACTCTTAAGTTTTCGAATGACAAGACAAGAGAAATAATATTTTATAAATTGCCAGTGGATGTTAACGAAACTCATCGTAGGTAAATTACATGGTTGAGATGTAATCCCATTTTTTTCAATAAAAATAAAGTGACTATATAGTTAGGTGCTTCTGTGGGTAATACTTGTGCTAAAGGTTCATGACGTGTGGAAAGTGCGCGCATTTGTGTGGGCATTTACGTGGTAGAGCCAAGCGGCTTTTGGTGCTGCTCGAATTGGCCGGCTCGACCGGTTTGGTACCACGGCCTCGCAGAATACCGGCGTGAAGCATAGCCATCTTCTCTTTCTGCGTTTCGTTCGGTGATTGAGGTTACCGGATGCCCACTCCCCCTCCCCATCTCCCAAATACCCTTAAAGGCCGGCAACGCATCTGTAGTACCTCTGGGGCGTGGACCTTACAGATATACGCGGGCGACGGTAATCACTTACCATCAGGTGAACCGCTTGCTCGTTTGCCGGCTTTCCCATAAAAACAAAAGACAGGATCGGGCTCTTTTTATCTTCGGACTAAGTAAAATAACCCAATTTATTGTTTTTTAAGCAGAATTGTGCAAATTATTTATTTCCTACACCTTTAAAATAATGTAATGTAAAACAACTTTCTTGGTGCTAAAGAGCACTTATTTATTTATTCCGAACATCAAATAAATTTCGGTAAAGTGTTATTTTATTATAGTCTTAAATGTAACGTTATTTCTGTTAATGTGTAAGAATCACATTGTAACGATTATGAATAAGTTTAAAATTTAACAAATTGAGTTGGTGGGCGCACGCCCGGGTACCGGAATAAAATTCACCCTCACGACCCATAACGAGAGATCATAATTTTAAAAAGATATCTGCGGCTTGTGTTACGTGCCATGTGTACAAATATGCAATATTTAACATTTTAACATTCGGGCTATTTCACAATTATGGTTGCTCTGATTATGACGGATTTGTGTTCTTTTTCGGTTATGTAAACTACTATTAGTAATTATTAAGTTTCACTACGTGTTAGACCAAATGTTATTAAAAATAGGTTATGATATGGTTAGTATATAGGGTCTACAGTTAGTTTGCGGAAATCAATTATTTTAAAGGTGTTAGAAAAAGTTAACACATCAAGCGGCGGCTTTTGCTGATGCTCGAATGGACCGGTTCGACCGGGTTGGCACCACGGCCTCGCAGTGTACCCGGAGTGAAGGAGAGGCATCTTGTGCTTCTTCATTTCGTTCAGTGAGTGAGGTAACCGGAGGACCACTCCCCCTCCGCATCACCTTCCTCATCCTCCCTTCCATCTCTCAAATACCCTTAAGGGCCGGCAACGCACCTGCAGCACCTCTGGTGTTGCAAATGTACGTGGGGAACGGTAATCACTTACCATCAGGTAAACCGGTTGCTCGTTTGCCGCCATTCCCATAGAACTTCACCTCAATAATCACACACGCAAGCATTAAACTTGACACTAGGTGATATCCGTTTAAAACACGTACGTGGCACTAGATAATATAACTTTTAAAAACCACTAACATCTAAAACTCGACTCAAGGCATTATTAAGCGATTAGACTCTGGGACGTACAACCCCCTTGTAAATTGTTCCATTTGTTATATCGGGATATACATTTGGGATGCAGTTGGCCCGGTCGCCTTGACAAAGACTTCGGCGGTAAAGATCTGCGAGCAGAAGGCCCTCGAGATAGGTAGGAAAACGAGCAACGACGCTGCTGGCCCTGGTGGGAGAGGGAGGTAAAAACTCGGTTCGAGTTGCCGTCGAAGAAGGGACATAAATCGACTCTTGGAGGACGTGAGTAAGGGATGGCTCTCCCATGTTGCCTTCTATACCATCGTAGACAAAGCCACTCGTAATCTATTCAGACAACAACGCAATACGTCATGCGTTATTAATTATGTATACCGCACCTAAAGTACACTTTCGCACACACTTGATGAAACCTTCGATCCTCTAGAATTTCCAAATAAAGTTAATGGTTAAGGGTATATTTGAACGTTCATACACGCAACTTCAGTCTCAATACTACTAATACTACAAACAAATTCTTACGAGATATTCCATAGATTCAAGAATATTTCTACAATTAATACGTTTGTATCTAAAAATGAGTGTTGGAGTATATTGTAGAATATCACTTAGCTCAAAGAAATAAATCCTATCTTTGTCAGAATGTGGTCGGAAGTTGGAATTTAAAACATACGAGTATATCCATGTAACTAATAGTATTAAACAAGCTTCAATCAATCAATATCGGAAAAGAATGTACGTCAAGCGCAAGCGTATTCCTTACGACTTCAGCTTCTGTTGCGAAATTCATTTACAGTCTTGCTTCGAGAACTGTAAATATTTCTTAAGGACGTGAGTGTTTATTGAATAGCCTTTCCAACAATGCGTGCTTATATCCTATTAAGTAACTTTGAATAACGTAACTACAGCTACTTCATATGCCTATTTTAAACACATAGACACGTACATAACATCCTATATCCGATGTAATGCCTATATGCGATAAGATTGGAAGAAGGTTCATATGTAGAGACAGGTGTCGAAAAATACTACAATTAGACCCGAAAATCGTTAATTTGGATTTTTGTAATATAAAGGCAGTTGCGACTAGAAATGTTTATTAATTCCACAGATTCTTTTTAAGCTGTGCTATTTTCATCAAAATTTATATAGAATCTAACTTCAGAGAAGGCTTCCCGAACACTTCACTGGCTTAACCACAGCGTAAATAGACGGCACATCAGACATCATGTGCAACACGAAAAGCTTTTTAGAAACAGAATGCATTATTAAAACATGTCCAGAACGCAGGAAAATATTTTAATGCCTTTGTTATAAAATCTAAAAACTATATGAAACTTCTCGTGCCCCTTTTTTTTTCATTTAAATAAATATCATGACGAGGAATTAATTTTATTATTTTAAAACGTAGGCCAGTTTTTTTCGTATTGGCGTCTCTTTCTCGCTTTTAGTGATAGGTATTTAATCAATGTAAGATCCATCTTATTCTCATCTGTGCGTGGTGAACCCTGTGAGCTAACAAATGAGGCTCTGTTGAGACTCATGGTGACGAAATGCCGCCCCAGTGCTAAGGTTCTGGGACTGAGCACTCCAAACCGTCTGTTCAGCGTGGTGAGTATGGTCAAAATTCAAGAGCTTGCTGACACCTTCTTAACGTGACATTTATTCAGCTGTGAACTTAAATAAGCTTATGAAGATTTCTTCAAAATGCGTGAACACATTTCTGGGTTGTATTTATTTAACACTTAAATCAATACAACATTGTTATTTCGTAATAATTACTAAAATTAATAAGCATCATAATTTACCTTAATTTCTTGGAACGTTATGCGTAAACATAATTTATTTGTTACAGCGCAAGATTTGTGAATCAATGTTAAATTTGCAACGGAATAGACCTACATTGTAGTTACTTGTAGCTTTTCTTTCTGAAGCAGCGTTGTTGCCTTGCGAAGGAAAGGAAAATATCCGACATCCGGTCCCGAGATTTTACTTCCGTTTTTTGCTTGTTTGAAGAGACTACTACTTCCCTATAGCGACGCCATATTCTTAAACGCTTTGTTATCTAGACGGAATTGTTCGAACAAAATAAAAATATATTACGTGTTTAGCATTTTACCAAATGAGTTATATAAGCTAATAGTCATTTAATCTGTACATGGATTATTTGTTGTTATATTCTAAATTTTGTTTCGATTGTTTAAATACAAATTTGTATTTACTAATCAGCATTCAGATTTCCTGTAGATAATCTACAGGTAATTCTGTCGTCTAAAAATAATAAAAAAAAAATTATGTAATATTACTTTTAAATAGCGGGAATATAAAATTATATGTAATAACAAAAGCGTAACGTTATTAGAAATCCTTACACAAGTAAATACAGATCTCGATAACCGAAAGGTTACCTCGAATCACGAGACTGGTTCGATCCGCTGTGCCTGGCAGATATAGGCGACAGAGCTACAACCTGTCAAGTTACCTGAAATAAGCTCTAATGGCAAGTGGCTTAAAAAGACAAAAATGTCATGTAGCTTAAAAAGACAAAAATGTCTAGACCTCTGATCACCCCAGTATTTTGCATAAGATCGTGGTGAGCTTATTTACTACATAACTAAACATCTTACATTACAGCATCCGCCAACCGCGTTCCTTTTTCTAGCTTCCTAATTCGGATAAAAAGTGCAACGCGTGATGCACTTGCAGTCCTGTGGTAATTAGGAAGTAATGTACGACATAATCGTCGTTCGCTCGACGAAAGTTTAGTTATGAGCATTGCAGGTCGTAAGGTTTTATTATATTGCAGAGTAAATTTCGTGTGTTTAATTATATTTGTGTGGGTAGATAATTGTTTGTTAAGTGTTTATGTTTTGTTCAATAAATATTTTTGATCAGGGCATTATTTTTGGTTGGTTCGTTAGAAGTTTGTTATTTTTACGTATTTAGGTTATCATTTTTATATAATGATTTCTGGTATTTACACGAACACTACTCATTTGAAATGAAACTATTATTTACGGATTTTATGGCGGTTAATTTTGTTTTTATGTTCACGGCTTTACGAGTGTTTTGCAGCACCCGTTGTAACGAAAGGATTAAGGTTTTGGACGTTAACTAGGCCTCCTTTCAGTTTTTTATTATTAATTTAGGTCCTATCTACGCAGAATGTGCTCAGAGTATCTTGAGTTTTAGATTGAATTTTATTTATTACTGGATCCTAAGCCGGTGGTATTACACAGCCATCTTCTCTATTGAAATTAGGATGTTCTTTGATTTACACGAATAATTCTTGACAGAAATCGATGTTTATTTGCGAGGATTCGTGGTCTTTCTAATCTGATCTAATGGTTCCACCCCCCCCGGTGGTTAATACATAACAACAATAATATGATCATAGACTGCGAACTTCCTAGAGCGTCGATGCTTCACATCAGTTATGTGTTCTTTTACGCGGGACCATACAGATCTTTTAGTTTGCCCTATATAAGAGAGACAACATTCACAATTAAATGTACAATTGTAAGCTCCTGCATCTTGTAGAAGGATATTGATGGTATAAATTGACTTATCTTTTTCGCCGGCTTAAAAAACGTTTTTTATTTTTCACCAATCTGTCAAGTTATTGATGACGTCTACTACTCTGTGGATAATGTGTTGTTTATTATTCTTTGTGCCATAGAATAAGAAAGATACTGTGTGTATATGCCACTGACTGCCATAGATTATAATTTGATTTGTATTTTCATACTTACTTTGTTATTTATTTTACCTATGACTCTACATATACAATCGTTGGCTTTCTAGCCTTTGTTGAGATGTTTGCTTTTGTTGGCTGATGCGATATCTAAGGGAAGAAAGTCTAAGCAGATTTTCTAACGCCAACGGGTAACGATTGGGAATAATTTAAAATTTGCCAAGTAAATCTAAAGAGAAAAACGATCTGACTATCAAAATAATATCCTTGAACTCGCCGCTGTACATTCGTAAGCCTAACACGCGCAAAGTACGATTTATATACAAATGCGTCCAGCGTAGTCAACCATATTTATTTTTCTCTGGCCTTAATGTGCCTTCTGAAATATTCATGTGGTATGCAAGCCATTCGTTTCCTTGATCTCTATTTCAGTTACATGACGTAATGGGTAATCCTACGGTCCTCAAGTAATATTCAATGATCCAAGTAAAATGTTTATCTAACTACGGTATAAAACTACTCATTTCATATATAGTTTCGAAATTATGTATGTTTTTTAGGTATCTTTTATGGATTTTTCCGTTCTTGATTGTGTCGCAAATACTATCAACTTCTAATTATTGCTTTCGTTAAAGAATCAGAGAAGCACATAACATACACTATTTTTCATTCCTGTTCCCTGGCCTAGTCACGTTGCCTCAAATAAGGCCTGGTGAAAAGTGAGTTGAAAGGACCAAAATGTTTAGACCTCTGACCACCCTAGTATTAGGTCGGAGAGCTTATTATTGTAATATTATTTACGAGAAGCATTTCATTGTGTAAAAAAAAAATGTTTTTTTTAGATATATGTATTTGTTCATACAATGCAACTATTTCAAAATCTCACCCTGCATTAATAAATGGAATCAAAAATTAAAAGTTGTATTAACGAATAGTTAGTTTACCACCTACCGATATATATTAATAACAATGTTATTTAAGCAATTAATTTTATTTATGTAAGTTATGCTAATCTTCCGGACTAAGAGTCCACCTGATGGTAAGTGGCTAATGAAGTGCATGGAAACAATTTCAATCGAAGGATGTTTCAGGACTAAGATGAAATAGATCACAGCCTGTAATTATATGGGCTCAGAATGCCTTTGAAACCGAAACTCAACAGTTGTTGCACTGCTGATTAGGGGCAAAATAGGTAAGAGGATGTTAACCCTCTTGAGGAATTCTGACTGACTTTATGACCGACTGAGTTTTTATCCGAACGGATAAAACAACTTACAGTCTCGAATGGGCCGGCTCCTCCTGGTTGATACTACGGCCTTGCTGAATACTGGCATGAAGTACCACTACTTTCATCTTGTGTTTCTGCGTTTCGTACGCTGAGTAAGGTAACCGGAGGCCTACTCCGCCTTCGCATACTCCTCCTCATCATCCCTCTCATCTCCAAAATACCATTAAAGGCCGGTAAAGCACCTACCACCACTACTTCGCCTTCTGGTGTTGCAGATGTACGTGGGCGACGGTATTCACTTACCATCAGGTGAACCGCTTGCTCGTTTGCCGCCTTTCCCATAAAATAAAATCTTACTATTTGTAAATTTGGTGATATATTTATATGAAACTTAAAATGTGACAAAATTTAGAGTATGGGTTATTTATCCATAACAGGTTATTGAAATATGAATATGAAAATCATTTCAATACTTGTATTATAGCTTTAATTTTTCCCCTGATTCTCTATTTTTCAAGCATAATGTAATAATAAAACATCATGAAGAAAAGAATCACGTTTGTAATTGAATATACTTCTGATCTATCTACACTTTAATTAAATTTCACACATTGATATGCGCATGATTGAAGGTGACAAAATGAAATGAAAACTAACTAAAAGTATTATGAATTATACAAAATCAGGATTATGTACATTTAGTTTAGTTTTAGATAAAGCAATAAAAACTTGTTTCGCATATAATTCACTATGAGTGAACTATTAGTACTAGATCACCGTAGATTTAATATATTTGTATACTCTTCCAGCGGCATATTTTATTCAACAGTCTCTCTACCGGAAGAGGAAACTATACATATACCCACTACCTCAAACTCGCTTCGTAGCTGAATTTAAAGCATATTATGCATGCTTCGAAATTCAATGCAAAATATGCTTATCGTTTTCTAATGGAATTTAAAAAGCACTCAAGAAATTTCAAATATCTGTGATAGAAATAACAGAATTTGCTATTCTGCGCAGAATCATTTACATCTATACGAGTTTACGATCCCTTAAAAAAACCACAAGCGCTTTTTACATGTCTATATATAAAATTTTTTTTTTTTTTTGAAAGGCGGCAAACGTGCAAGGTGTTCACCTGATGGTAAGTGATTACTGTCGCCCACTTACATCTGCAACACAATAGGTGCTGCCGGTGCGTTGCCAGCATATAAGGAAATTTGGGATATGGGAGAGAGGGAGAGGAGGGGAAAGGGGAGGGGAGTGGGCCTCCGGTTACCTCACTCACCAAACGAAACCCAGAAGCACAAGATGCATCTACTTCACGCCGGTATTCTGCGTGGCCGTGGTACCAACCCGGTCGAGCGGGACCGTTCGAGCAGTAGCAAAAGCCGCCGCTTGGCCCTACCACGCTTAATAAAAAGAAACTGCAAAATAAACTTCACATAATCATTCCGTGTACAAACACTCAACGTATTTGCAAAAGTAATAATTGATCAGATAAAGGATCAACATTTTTGAACTATTTGCTTGACTACAGTCCATCTGGTGGTGGTGGTAACGAAGTTCTAGGTCCTAGGCTGTATTAAAAATCTGTGTTTTCAAAAGCAAACCATCAACAAACCAAAATAAGAAACGACCTGTGGCATCAAGCTCGCGGCCACGCCCTGTACACGCACACATTCAAATTTGTACCTATGTGTGCCAGAATTTTGAAAGCCTGAGTGGCGCCAAAGAGTTTTAACAAAAAAATGTGGCCTATTGTGCAACATGTCTACAAAAACACACATTAAAAAAAGTCTAAGCCACATTCATGATATTACAAATTTACCATTTATATTAATTAATTTCTAAGTCTTTACTCACTCAAAGTGCGTAGGTATGTAAACTTAAAGAAAGGTAAAAAAGAAATTTCGATTATGTTTTGTTTTTTTCTTAAAATTAAATGCTTTCATTTATATTATTATTTATATATTTATTAATACATAATCTAAAAAATCTGCGCGTATTTAGGTAACGGCAAATTAACAAAACAAATATCACTATTCTTGCTAATTATACCCGCAGTACAAACTATCAAAAAACACAAATATAAATGGTAGCTTACCTTTATTTGTAAATTTCACTGAAATTAATTACATTTTACGGACTGCCTCGAGCCTCGTGTCCAAGAGGCGGCGAAGGCGCGAATGAAGTGTGGAGTTCTCAACTTTGGTGACGTTTTGTAAAATATTCGTTCAATAGCACAGGTTTTTAGACTATATTATACGTTTCATAGTCTTTTGCAAAATGTACATTAGCTTTATACAGATTGGGACGAACCAGCGGCCTAACATGCGGCAACGAGTTCGTCGACGAAGTTTTTTTTTGGCACCGAATTCATCACATTGGACGTCAGGACGTATATTTCATTGAATAATAAAAACTCTTGAATGATTCCCTGAAAGATCCCACCTTGACCAAGATGAATGTGCAGGGCCTTTTTGTTTTTTATTGAAGTATAAAATGGTGCACATTAAGCTGTCGTCACTTGTTTTTCTGTCTCTGTATCTTATACCGAGAACGTCGGTTTTTTTTTGTATCACGTGGGGGAAAAGTGCTCGCACCTACCAGTCGCCGAAGGTGGTGATTGATTATATCGGAATCATCATTGAAGATGCTGGACCGACTGAAATCCCCACGGTTTACATAAAATACTAAACACGACCCCATAGGACACATTGAAAAGGACGTCCTATAAAAAAATATTTACTATCGTTGTACGATTCGCCATTGAATAATATAGTGTCTATTACAGTTCTAAAGAATGGGATGGTAAGCCTCCTGCACCTTAAAATAATCGTTTGGAAGATTTCTCTACGTTAGTTTGCCATATATCAAAAATATAGAACAGAGACATTGCCGCAATTTCATATTATATTTTTGTTTATTGGTAAATGTAATAAACAAAGTATTCATAGACATGTCTAAAAAAACCTTAATGCGCAAAGGTAAATGTTGCATAGCTCCGTAGATTTTTATTAATAATCCACAGACTTGGAGGTAACTGACTAGCAGGCCGATTCAAAGTAAACTGAGAAATCAATAAACTAAAAAAAAAATGTTATCTCTTTACAAATTCATAAGAGATAAGAATATTCATTATTTTCATCATCATCATCATCATCATCATTTCAGCCTATCAGAAGTCCACTGCTGAACATAGGCCTCCCCCAAAGATTGCCACGAAGCTCGGTCCCGAGCCACCTGCATCCATCGACTTCCCGCAACTTATTTAATTTTATTATCTTTCATTATTTTATTATACATTAATTGAAAACATTTGATTTACATTAAATTTTTATTTCGATATTAATTAAGTAAAGTTTCTCAGCGTTATTGATTTTGAAGTTGTTACGACAATGATAAAAAGAAAATGTATTTGTTAAATTGTTTTTGTTTAACTACCGTACGTCACGGATCGCAACAAACAGCATATAAATAAATGTTATGATAAAACGTGAACATTGTTTAGAATATTATAATAATTAATATTTTTGTGTATTGCTGTAGAATACAAATCTAGATTTTGCTTGTTCGACGATATTTCTCGGAATATCTATTGATTCCATGCTTCAGTGAGTCCAACTTCTCTTGATGTTTATTTTTGAAAACATCATGTCCGTATGGAAAAATGTAAATATATTAAACAAAAAACTGACTATCTGTTGTAGAACGGGTCGGGGTGATACACTAGAGCCTCATAAATGTTAATTGGCCAAAGTAAGGAAGTATTTTTTGAGTAAATACATAAATAAACATAAATACATAAAGTCTCTTAATATATAGTGCAAGAAACAGACACAATACCTTAAAAGCTTGTAAAAGAAACTTATTGAAAAGGGCCTTCTATAAAGTAGATCTACATATTGTAGACAAAGATATCTGGAAATAGCTCTTATCTTATGAAACTGTAAATAACATTACAAACTGGCAATAGAAAAAAAATCTCCAAAGTTTCTTGCTCGATCTCCTCTGAGAAAGACTTATTTTGAGAATTGTCGTAGATTTTGACGTTCATAAGAGCTTTAAACGAGCCTAAATTTAATAAACAAGTTTTAACTTTTCTTTGAGACCACGATAGGCAAGTGGTTAAACATCGTTTGACTTTGTGTTTATTTATTTTTTATTTCTTTAATGTTTTTGTAAATTATGAACTCTATTATATGTTGAAATTAGTACCTACATTTTTAATTTTAAATCCGATGTAGCAAAATTTTATATAGTAATTTTATCGCATTATACTCTCTTATCTTTTAGTTTCTTTTGCGCAGACTTTCAAAACATTACATCTGAACCAAATCCTGTGCTTGTCGCCAGAAATGGAATACAAATATTGAAAATAGGAACTATGCAGTAAAAGCTTTTATGCGGTGGCACGCCTGAACTAATACAGCGCCGCTATTTGCGTACTAATTCTAACAATTTAAATTCACATACTAAAGAATTACATTATATGTGTAAGTAAGCAATTTATTTGGAAATAAAAATATACTTGGAGGAAAACATTGGGTAAAAAATTTGCCTCCAAGTATATTTTCTTTCTTCAACAAGATTTAAAAGTGGCCAATAACATTAAAAAATAGACAAGAGGTATCGTCGTAAAAGCCTTTCTATCAATCAATATTAAGTTTCTCTCACAATAAGCTTTTAAAAGGAGCTACTTACAAAAACGTTAATCTAAATTGATTAACGTTTTAGTTTATGTAACGTTTAGTGTTCAATATTAATACTGATTTTTTTTAAATAAAAATATATTTATATATTTATGATGATTCCTACTATGAAAACATCTTCTGGCTGAAACATGCAAATTGGACAACAGTCTTGCCATATGGAAATCCGTAAACTCTGCCCGAATGATATACCCTCGCGCGTGTAGGCCTGCGTGAGGGGTAACATTATAGATGTAGTTCCACTGAGTACCAAGTCCGGTCCTGCCAAAAACTTTGATCACCCTACGAACTACATAGCTCATAGACATTCTGAAATCCATTCAAACATATATACTTACTAAGAATTGTATAATTGTATAGATAGATGTTATCCTTACATATAATTTACATTTAAAACTACGTGTCAGAAATGATGTAAGGGAAAGTCGTAAATAACCTATCACTCTATAACGACCCATGAGCATCGAAGACCCATGAGCAGCAATATTTTTCGGGTAAACAGAAACTTATGGAAATGCCCGAATAACATTGAGACTTTCAAATGATGGCAGAAAGAAACATATCAAATATTTCAGAACAAAATACACACTTACGTTATTATGAAGGGCAAGACCGCTGGTATTATAATCGCTGGTCACTTTTCCAAGCGAAGCAAAAATGATAAATTCTTCAAACATGATATTGACTTATTTTGACTTTCGTTAAACTGTTTATGGTGGTATATTTACAAAAAAACGGTTGACTGTAATATTTACTTATTTACTTTTTAGTCTTTTGTAACTCATTACGAAACTTTGCACATTTTCTTCTCCTTTGATGTCTAATTTTATAGGTATGCTTCATCATTTCGTCACATTTATTTTTCTTTGTGGTCTAATTTTCTTTGTAGTCTACGTCATTTCATAAACAAATTTCAAGAAATGTGATCCGTAATTGAGATGAAATTGGTATTTTCTTGTTTTTTTTTGTATTTCTTTTAGAAATGCGATCGATTCTTAACATTGTGACGTTGTAGGTTTTAGTTTTTAACAGTAGTTTAGTAGCAGTCTTTTATTAGACAAAGATTATTTTATTAGACATAAGGTCTAGTAAAAATAATCGAGAGTCACATAAAACAGTTTGTAAAATAATTAAGCCACGGTTATATCGGTAGTATAGAGTCTACACGCTCACTTGCCGAAGTCGGGAAACTCCAAATCGGGGTTGACACGTAGTTAGGTTAAAGTGGCCGGACAATATCCACTGGTGAGAAGTGAACTAGTAGTGTATGTGAAAGTATACCTATTAAATACAAACTAATAAAGGAATGTAAATCAACGTTTTTATAATAATTGTGTATAATTCTGTCGTCTCAGGAAATGCACTACGCGGTCCGTGGTTGGAACCAAAGGGCTTATAAACACTGTGTTAGTAAGAGCGGGGGTTATTCATGATCGAGCCGGTGCGGAGTGAAGACGTAGTGCGTGTGCTTGTGAGACGATATCCGTCTAGTGTTATAGATGACTAAGTATACCTAAAATAAGTCAACACTACAGAGCTTGGTGGAGCTAAGCAAGCTAGCGAGAAAACTAATGACCGCGCATTTCTCCCCTCTCATATACTTACAACTAGATTGTTGCAGTTTGAGAATGCATGCTGCTTATTGTATATATTTCCCTGATCGTCCGTGTCTTTCGCTACCGCACTGGTTGTAGCCGAACGGCGTCTCCCTCTTCTTCTATATATTCCCGAAATATTTTTATATTATTTCACTAGCACGTAAGTTTTACCTTAATGATATTTTCCCTTATCGCTGACCACGTAAATACAGCACTTAAAAATATCACTAATAATTTAACGATGCTTGAGAAAATATCAACATAAAAACTATTTAAGGAACGTTTACACGTTTACTTTTTTAAAGCCCAGCAGCCGGTAAAATTAATGTCTAGTTTTTGATTCAAGATCACTTCAATGTTTCCTTACAATTTTATATACTACGATGTAAGTTTGAATGTACAGACAAAAATGTTCGAAACGTTTGAAACTCGAGGTAATTTTTACTTCAATGATAGTTTATTTTTAAGCACTTTATGTGTTTTTGTCGGGGTGCGAAGGCTATTTGACGTTAAGTTAACCTTTCAATCTTCAGAATACTTCACTTTCCTGGATAAAAAATTATTTAATAATAATATCTAATAAATTGATTATTTCTACGTGTACATTGTTTCTATTTTGAACTGTATTCAGAAGTGTTCAAGAGTATTCACTTAATGTAACAAACCACGTCTCAAAGCTCAATAATATTAGTATTTAATCTAAGGTGCACGTGTTCTGATATAATGGATCTTTCTTATTGTAATAAAAATATAATAATAATATTTGTTTATATATCCCCTCACAAAAACAGTCTATTTTAATACAGGTGTATTCATAGTCTTGGACGTGTGAGGAGCTGGTGTCTGAGATAGGCATAAAAAGCCAGTATTACAGATCACCAGGTCCCCCGACGCAAAAAACATTATCTTGTATTAGTGTGGTACTGGTATTTAAAGTACAAAGGGCCAATTAATTTATATGTTATTGCATGTATTTGTTAGGAGAAACAGAGATCATTACAGTTGTTCGAATTATTACCATTTATGGGAAAGGAAAGATTAGTACTATAAAAATAAATGATATAATGACTGTAATTGTGTATGTTTATGTTGTGTATTGTAATGTAATGTGAAGTGTGAATGTATGTACCTACACACGTGTGTGTTGAGTTTGTGTTGTAATAATAACTTTTTGGTGATGAGTGTGTAACTTCTATCGTGGTAAAGCCAAGCGGCTTTTGCTGCTGTTCGAATGGGCCGGCTCGGCCGGGTTGGTACCACGGCCGCGCAGAATACCGGCGGGATGTAGAGGCATCTTGTGCTTCTGCGTTTCGTTCGGTGAGTGAGGTAACCGGAGGCCTACTCCTCATCCTCATCCCCCTTTTCATCCGCCCCACCATCCCCTAAATACCCTTAAAGGCTCTGGTGTTGCAGATGTACGTGGGGTCGGTAATCACTTACCATCAGATGAACCGCTAGATCGTTTGCCGCAATTTCCATAAAAAAAAATGTTCTAAATTTTCGATTTATCTGTAAGGGATAGTCTTATTTTCCAAACTTATGTACATTTATTTCTTCATAATTGTCAGCGCTTGTAAGCCCTCCCCCATTAGAAGAATTTTCCATAATCGCCATGCTTGAAAGGCGGGTTCGTTATCGAATTATAAGGCGCATCGCTCCTTTTTGAGATCGTTAATCCACGACGAGTTCGACGCCATGAAGTCGTGACATTTCCTTTAATCGACTCTTACGTCAACCGCAGCGAGTAACAGGTCGGCATATTTCTTTCCCAAATTTTTTTAACCATAATACATACATTATTAGTATTAAGACCTGAAAAATTTGTAAGAGATCTATTAGATCGTGTTAAGAGGCCATTAATAAAAGCTAGTACACCGGTAAAGCGGTCTTAATATATTATTCAAGAGGTTGTTAAATGAAAAGTGCCCGCTGGAACATTTGATTTCTTCTAGTGTATGAAAATAATGTATAAGCTGCCTGAATCAATATATTCATATGTTTCTAGTAAAGTGCAGCTATGTTATCATTTTATAAATATCAGTAAAATTTTTATGGTATAGATAAGCGTAAAGTAGACAGTGGCATAATTTTTACGGTCGGTCACCCATAGAATTATATGTGAAAATGTATCGCCATAAGTGTACATTTTTCTCAATTTATGAAAGTCTTTATTTGACGTAAGAAGTTGGTCCCTTACTGCTGGCCGTAAAGGAAGCTCAAAGTTGCTCAGCGTGGTATGGAAAGGGCTAGGCACGGTTTTTCCCTGCGGGATAGAATCTGCAACGTGATATCCTCAGCCGAACTAGGGTAACCGACATTGCCGTTAGGATCACCAAGCTGAAGTAGCAATGTGCCTGCCACATAGCTTTCAGAACTGACAACCGTTGTGGAAAAATGGTTCTCGAGTGGCAGCCATGCACAGGCAAACGCAGCGTGGGACGACCCATATTTGTATACTCTTCCAGCGGCATATTTTATTCAACAGCCTCTCTACCGGAAGAGGAAACTATACATATACCCACTACCTCAAACTCGCTTCGTAGCTGAATTTAAAGCATATTATGCATGCTTCGAAATTCAATGCAAAATATGCTTATCGTTTTTTAATGGAATTTAAAAAGCACTCAAGAAATTTCAAATATCTGTGATAGAAATAACAGAATTTGCTATTCTGCGCAGAATCATTTACATCTATACGAGTTTACGATCCCTTAAAAAAACCACAAGCGCTTTTTACATGTCTATATATAAAATATTTTTTTTTTTGGAAAGGCGGCAAACGTGCAAGGGGTTCACCTGATGGTAAGTGATTACTGTCGCCCACTTAGATCTGCAACACCATAGGTGCTGCCGGTGCGTTGCCGGCCTATAAGGAAATTTGGGATATGGGAGAGAGGGTGAGGAGGGGAAAGGGGAGGGGAGTGGGCCTCCGGTTACCTCACTCACCAAACGAAACCCAGAAGCACAAGATGCATCTACTTCACGCCGGTATTCTGCGTGGCCGTGGTACCAACCAGGTCGAGCGGGCCCGTTCGAGCAGTAGCAAAAGCCGCCGCTTGGCCCTACCACGCATAATAAAAAGAAACTGCAAAATAAACTTCACATAATCATTCCGTGTACAAACACTCAACGTATTTGCAAAAGTAATAATTGATCAGATAAAGGATCAACATTTTTGAACTATTTGCTTGACTACAGTCCATCTGGTGGTGGTGGTAACGAAGTTCTAGGTCCTAGGCTGTATTAAAAATCTGTGTTTTCAAAAGCAAACCATCAACAAACCAAAATAAGAAACGACCTGTGGCATCAAGCTCGCGGCCACGCCCTGTACACGCACACATTCAAATTTGTACCTATGTGTGCCAGAGTTTTGAAAGCCTGAGTGGCGCCAAAGAGTTTTAACAAAAAAATGTGGCCTATTGTGCAACATGTCTACAAATACACACATTAAAAAAAGTCTAAGCCACATGCATGATATTACAAATTTACCATTTATATTAATTAATTTCTAAGTCTTTACTCACTCAAAGTGCGTAGGTATGTAAACTTAAAGAAAGGTAAAAAAGAAATTTCGATTATGTTTTGTTTTTTTCTTAAAATTAAATGCTTTCATTTATATTATTATTTATATATTTATTAATACATAATCTAAAAAATCTGCGCGTATTTAGGTAACGGCAAATTAACAAAAAAAATATCACTATTCTTGCTAATTATACCCGCAGTACAAACTATCAAAAAACACAAAAATAAATGGTAGCTTACCTTTTATTTGTAAATTTCACTGAAATTAATTACATTTTACGGACTGCCTCGAGCCTCGTGTCCAAGAGGCGGCGAAGGCGCGAATGAAGTGTGGAGTTCTCAACTTTGAGTGACGTTTTTGTAAAATATTCGTTCAATAGCACAGGTTTTTAGACTATATTATACGTTTCATAGTCTTTTGCAAAATGTACATTAGCTTTATACAGATTGGGACGAACCAGCGGCCTAACATGCGGCAACGAGTTCGTCGACGAAGTTTTTTTTTGGCACCGAATTCATCACATTGGACGTCAGGACGTATATTTCATTGAATAATAAAAACTCTTGAATGATTCCCTGAAAGGTCCCACCTTGTCCAAGATGAATGTGCAGGGCCTTTTTGTTTTTTATTGAAGTATAAAATGGTGCCCATTAAGCTGTCGTCACTTGTTTTTCTGTCTCTGTATCTTATACCGAGAACGTCGGTTTTTTTTTGTATCACGTGGGGGAAAAGTGCTCGCACCTACCAGTCGCCGAAGGTGGTGATTGATTATATCGGAATCATCATTGAAGATGCTGGACCGACTGAAATCCCCACGGTTTACATAAAATACTAAACACGACCCCATAGGACACATTGAAAAGGACGTCCTATAAAAAAATATTTACTATCGTTGTACGATTCGCCATTGAATAATATAGTGTCTATTACAGTTCTAAAGAATGGGATGGTAAGCCTCCTGCACCTTAAAATAATCGTTTGGAAGATTTCTCTACGTTAGTTTGCCATATATCAAAAATGTAGAACAGAGACATTGCCGCAATTTCATATTATATTTTTGTTTATTGGTAAATGTAATAAACAAAGTATTCATAGACATGTCTAAAAACCTTAATGCGCAAAGGTAAATGTTGCATAGCTCCGTAGATTTTATTAATAATCCACAGACTTGGAGGTAACTGACTAGCAGGCCGATTCAAAGTAAACTGAGAAATCAATAAACTAAAAAAAAAATGTTATCTCTTTACAAATTCATAAGAGATAAGAATATTCATTATTTTCATCATCATCATCATCATCATCATTTCAGCCTATCAGAAGTCCACTGCTGAACATAGGCCTCCCCCAAAGATTGCCACGAAGCTCGGTCCCGAGCCACCTGCATCCATCGACTTCCCGCAACTTATTTAATTTTATTATCTTTCATTATTTTATTATACATTAATTGAAAACATTTGATTTACATTAAATTTTTATTTCGATATTAATTAAGTAAAGTTTCTCAGCGTTATTGATTTTGAAGTTGTTACGACAATGATAAAAAGAAAATGTATTTGTTAAATTGTTTTTGTTTAACTACCGTACGTCACGGATCGCAACAAACAGCATATAAATAAATGTTATGATAAAACGTGAACATTGTTTAGAATATTATAATAATTAATATTTTTGTGTATTGCTGTAGAATACAAATCTAGATTTTGCTTGTTCGACGATATTTCTCGGAATATCTATTGATTCCATGCTTCAGTGAGTCCAACTTCTCTTGATGTTTATTTTTGAAAACATCATGTCCGTATGGAAAAATGTAAACATATTAAACAAAAAACTGACTATCTGTTGTAGAACGGGTCGGGGTGATACACTAGAGCCTCATAAATGTTAATTGGCCAAAGTAAGGAAGTATTTTTTGAGTAAATACATAAATAAACATAAATACATAAAGTCTCTTAATATATAGTGCAAGAAACAGACACAATACCTAAAAAGCTTGTAAAAGAAACTTATTGAAAAGGGCCTTCTATAAAGTAGATCTACATATTGAAGACAAAGATATCTGGAAATAGCTCTTATCTTATGAAACTGTAAATAACATTACAAACTGGCAATAGAAAAAAAATCTCCAAAGTTTCTTGCTCGATCTCCTCTGAGAAAGACTTATTTTGAGAATTGTCGTAGATTTTGACGTTCATAAGAGCTTTAAACGAGCCTAAATTTAATAAACAAGTTTTAACTTTTCTTTGAGACCACGATAGGCAAGTGGTTAAACATCGTTTGACTTTGTGTTTATTTATTTTTTATTTCTTTAATGTTTTTGTAAATTATGAACTCTATTATATGTTGAAATTAGTACCTACATTTTTAATTTTAAATCCGATGTAGCAAAATTTTATATAGTAATTTTATCGCATTATACTCTCTTATCTTTTAGTTTCTTTTGCGCAGACTTTCAAAACATTACATCTGAACCAAATCCTGTGCTTGTCGCCAGAAATGGAATACAAATATTGAAAATAGGAACTATGCAGTAAAAGCGTTTATGCGGTGGCACGCCTGAACTAATACAGCGCCGCTATTTGCGTACTAATTCTAACAATTCAAATTCACATAATAAAGAATTACATTATATGTGTAAGTAAGCAATTTATTTGGAAATAAAAATATACTTGGAGGAAAACATTGGGTAAAAAATTTGCCTCCAAGTATATTTTCTTTCTTCAACAAGATTTAAAAGTGGCCAATAACATTAAACAATAGACAAGAGGTATCGTCGTAAAAGCCTTTCTATCAATCAATATTAAGTTTCTCTCACAATAAGCTTTTAAAAGGAGCTACTTACAAAAACGTTAATCTAAATTGATTAACGTTTTAGTTTATGTAACGTTTAGTGTTCAATATTAATACTGATTTTTTTTTAATAAAAATATATTTATATATTTATGATGATTCCTACTATGAAAACATCTTCTGGCTGAAACATGCAAATTGGACAACAGTCTTGCCATATGGAAATCCGTAAACTCTGCCCGAATGATATACCCTCGCGCGTGTAGGCCTGCGTGAGGGGTAACATTATAGATGTAGTTCCACTGAGTACCAAGTCCGGTCCTGCCAAAAACTTTGATCACCCTACGAACTACATAGCTCATAGACATTCTGAAATCCATTCAAACATATATACTTACTAAGAATTGTATAATTGTATAGATAGATGTTATCCTTACATATAATTTACATTTAAAACTCCGTGTCAGAAATGATGTAAGGGAAAGTCGTTAATAACCTATCACTCTATAACGACCCATGAGCATCGAAGACCCATGAGCAGCAATATTTTTCGGGTAAACAGAAACTTATGGAAATGCCCGAATAACATTGAGACTTTCAAATGATGGCAGAAAGAAACATATCAAATATTTCAGAACAAAATACACACTTACGTTATTATGAAGGGCAAGACCGCTGGTATTATACTCGCTGGTCACTTTGCCAAGCGAAGCAAAAATGATAAATTCTTCAAACATGATATTGACTTATTTTGACTTTCGTTAAACTGTTTATGGTGGTATATTTACAAAAAAACGGTTGACTGTAATATTTACTTATTTTTAGTCTTTTGTAACTCATTACGAAACTTTGCACATTTTCTTCTCCTTTGATGTCTAATTTTATAGGTATGCTTCATCATTTCGTCACATTTATTTTTCTTTGTGGTCTAATTTTCTTTGTAGTCTACGTCATTTCATAAACAAATTTCAAGAAATGTGATCCGTAATTGAGATGAAATTGGTATTTTCTTGTTTTTTTTGTATTTCTTTTAGAAATGCGATCGATTCTTAACATTGTGACGTTGTAGGTTTTAGTTTTTAACATTAGTTTAGTAGCAGTCTTTTTATTAGACAAAGATTATTTTTATTAGACATAAGGTCTAGTAAAAATAATCGAGAGTCACATAAAACTAAAGTTTGTAAAATAATTAAGCCACGGTTATATCGGTAGTAAAGAGTCTACACGCTCACTTGCCGAAGTCGGGAAACTCCAAATCGGGGTTGACACGTAGTTAGGTTAAAGTGGCCGGACAATATCCACTGGTGAGAAGTGAACTAGTAGTGTATGTGAAAGTATACCTATTAAATACAAACTAATAAAGGAATGTAAATCAACGTTTTTATAATAATTGTGTATAATTCTGTCGTCTCAGGAAATGCACTACGCGGTCCGTGGTTGGAACCAAAGGGCTTATAAACACTGTGTTAGTAAGAGCGGGGGGTCTACGACGCGCGCCTGTGCGGAGTGGACGTTCTCTCAAACAGCACCCATGTGCTCACGAGAAGCCAATTCAAGTGACAGTAGAAATAGTGTCCAGTGTTCGCGGGAAACCGCTGTGAAAGTGTAGTGCTACTGAACTCCTGCCCTGTAAGTAGTTCGTACACAATTCTCGCCTCAGAGGCGGCTATTTTTAAATTTCTGTGTCGCTTGTTGCGCTAGGCAACAGCTAGGTACTCATCCCTGCGCACCTAAAAGCGCGGGGTATAGAACCAGTAGGCACACACCTCCCTGCCTTAGGTAGGGAGGTTTAGAATCTCACACACGCCATTCAATGGCCGACACGACCAAGATGGCCGACGCCAACGCCGACAAGATGGCTGCCCATTGCGCAAACTCCGATTCCGAACTAGCGAAGTTCGTTAAATTCGCATTCCCAGATATCTGGGAAAAATACGAAGCCTTCCGACTGGGATCGAACACCGAGGTCGCCTCGCGCCCGGCGTTCGACACGGACAGCCCCCTCTCTCCGGACGCCTCCCCTGAGTCGCCCGTAGCCACGGAAGTTAGCCTTCCCGCGTCGCCCGCCGCCAACGGGCACGCCGCGTACCTGTCGGACTCCGGGTCCGACATGGAAGTCGAAGACGCCTCTCCGGACGACGGCTTCACGGTCGTCGTCAGGAGAAAGGCGAAAAAACGCGTTGCAAAAAACGAGGACGAGCCTAACTCGGACTCGTCATTATCGCCGAAAGGCACGCCAGCCAAAAAGGCTGCGTCGCAAACCCGCCAGCCAATACCGAAGCGGGAATCCAAAACCAAACCGGCAAAGTCCGTTCAAGCAACCCGACTCGCGTCAAAACCCAACGCCGCCGCGACCGCAGGGGCCCGCGCGCCCAAACCCCCGCCGCCGATCATACTCCAGGACAAAGGGCACTGGAACGACCTGTCAGTATGGCTGACTAAAAACAAAATTCTGTGCCCAAAAGCACAAACCACAGCTCAAGGAATCCGCGTATTCCTAACTAATATAGACGACTTTCGCACGGTGACTAGACACCTCAAAAGTAAAAATATTAGTTTCCACACCTACTCGCTAGAGGAGGACAGACGTCTCCCCGTAGTAATTCGCGGACTCCCTAAGGAGCTCTTCCTGTAAAACATAAAAAACGACCTAATCGCAAATAATATCCCTGTGCCGGAGGTACACCGAATGTACCACCCACAGAAAAAGTCGCCGTACGACTTGGTCCTAGCCATTCTCGACCTGTCCCCGGAAGGCAAGGCTATCTTTAACATCCAAGCGATTTGTAAGCTTACGAACCTATCCATCGAGGCACCGCGGAACAAAGGCATCATAAATCAGTGCCACCGCTGCCAACTATACGGCCACTCGGCCAGAAATTGTTTCGCGCGTCCCGCTGCGTCAAATGCCTCGAGACCACGGCACTCCGGGTGCAAGCGCATGCGCGACGCAACCGAACCGCCAAGCTGCGTCTTGTGCGGCGAACAGGGCATCCGCGAATTATCGCGGCTGCAACAGAGCGCCGCGTAAGAGACAGCGTGGCGGCACCCAAAAGAACGGTCGTAGGAAGGGCCCCGGGGCTCCACGGTCCCAACCTCCTGCGCCTGCCAAGCCAGCGCCTGCCAAGCCAGCGCCTGCCAAAACGGCATCTGCCAAACCAGCACCTGCCAAACCAGCGCCTGCCAAGCCAGCGCCTGCCAATACCTCTGCTGAACTCACGCAGAAAGCCAATGCCTGGGCTAAACCCCTAGGTTATACTCAAAAGTGCGCGGTCGCTTCACGACCTGCGGCCTCTACTCCCGCGCCTCAAGGCGCCTCAAACTTCGCCGCCGACTTTTCGTTAGTATGCGGCTTCATCAACAACATCAACGTTGCTGATCTGTCAATCCTGGCCCGCAAATTACGCGAGGCAACGACACCCCAGGACAAACTCATGGCCACCATTGAGCACATGCCCACTATCGACGCGATCTGGTCGTTTCAATGCGCCTAAACCCGCGTCATGCCCAAATTTAACACCCATTAATTATTCCAATGGCTAACGCAGTAGGAAGATTAAAACCGCGCTCTCTGACTGTCGCTGCATTCAACGCAAACGGCCTCAAAACGCAGAAAGTCGATCTCCGTCATCATAGGCGGCGACCTAAACAGCAAACACATCAGCTGGAACTCGCGCGTCAATAATACAAACGGCAACGTGCTCGCCGACATACGGGACCGCTACTTGTTAGACGTAATCGCACCCGACTCGCCTACGAGATATCCGACGAATCACACTCACGCGGCGGACGTACTCGATATCGCGATTCTTAAAGACGTAAGCCTAGCTATTAACTCGATAGATACGCTTCACGAACTCGACTCAGACCACAGACCGGTCTTACTCAAGCTGGGCCAGCCGCATGGTGAGGTCCTCAGACCAAAACCATCGTGGACTGGCGTACCCTCGAAGTCAAACTCGAAGCTACGACATCACAGCACCTAGACAAAATACCGGACAAGATAGACTCGCCTGAAATAGCATATAGGGCAATAAACTCACTCACAGACCATCTCAAGTCAGCCGTCGAAGAATCCAAAAGGACGGTCCCTGGGTCGAACGCTCGGCACATGGAGCTCCCGGCAGGTCTTAGACGCCTAATTAGGAGAAAAACGCAGCTATTAGAGCACATGACCGTTATAGAACGGAACAAAACCGCGAAACCATGCGACGCCTACAGAGGCAAGTAAAAGAGCGCATCACTGAATTTAGGAACACTAGGTGGGATTCTCTCCTTGGAGACATCGAGCCATCGCATACTGCCTACTGGCAGCTGGCCCGATCTCTCAAAGTAGAGAACGTGGCAACAATGCCCCGCTATTACGCCCCGATTTAGACACGCTGGCCTTCGACGACAGCGAAAGGCCGAATGCCTCGCGGACAGTCTAGAGAGCCAATGCACCCCTCGCGTGAACCAACGGATCCGGCCCACCTGCGGCAGGTGGACGAGGAAGTAACACGTAGGGACGCGTTACCACCAGTGGACGATCCACTAGAGCCAGTGACACCCAAAGAAGTCTCTGAGATAGTAAGCAACCTGAAAACCGGTCAGCACCGGAATGGATGGTATAAGCAACAGGGTATTTAAAACTCTCCCAGCCCCACTACTATGCCTACTGGCAAACATCTTTAACGTACTCCTCGCCAGCTGCTCCTTCCCGGATGCCTGGAAAGAGGCAGACGTCATAGGCATTCGAAACCAGGCAAGCCCCGTAACCTCGCCTCCAGCTATCGCCCTATAAGTCTCCTCAACTCTATGGGGAAAATCTATGAAAGAATAATCCTGAAAAGACTCAGACAATTTGTGTTTGAGAACAACATAATTCCAGACGAGCAATTCGGCTTCCGTTCCGAACACTCGTGCGTCCAACAAGTGCACCGCTTAACGGAGCACATATTAAAAAACCTAAACCTCTCCCCCAAGCCCAATAGGACGGGAGCACTATTCTTCGATGTCGCAAAGGCATTCGACAAAGTCTGGCACAACGGTTTAATCTACAAACTGTATAACTTCAATATCCCAGACAGGCTCGTGCACATCCTACGAGCCTACTTGTCCAACCGCACCTTTCGCTATCGAGTAGAGGGCACGCGATCCTCAATCCGCCCTCTGAAAGCCGGAGTCCCTCAAGGCTCCTGCTTCTCCCCGATCCTCTTCTCACTGTACACGAGTGACATTCCAAAGGAGCCCCAGGTCAACCTCGCACTATTCGCGGACGACACGGCCCTATACTTCTCCGACCGCCACAAAGGTCGCATCACCTTACGACTCCAAGCCGCTGCCAATCGTCTAGGCGAATGGTTCCGGAAATGGAGAATTGAGGTTAATCCCGAAAAAGCGTAGGAGTTCTCTTCACAAGGGAACGAGCACGGCCAATCATAATTACGAATCTCGTAAATTAGGCACTATCACCCTATTCGACCGACCGATCCCTTGGGAAAGGAAGGCGAAATACTTAGGGGTAACCTTAGATGCGGCGATGACATTCGCCCCCCATATTAGGACAGTCAGGAACAGGGCCGCCTTCGTCGCAGGCCGCCTACATTCAATGATCTGCTCTTCAAGCAAGATGTCACTTAGACACAAAATACTCCTATACAAGGCTTGCATAAGACCTATCATGGCCTATGCCTCGGTAGCCTTGGCTCACGCGGCGAAAACACACATCGCCTTGCTACAGACCGTCCAAAATAAGTTTCTGCGTAGCGCCACTGGTGCAAGCCGGTACCAGCGTAACGATGACTTACACAGGGACTGTAAAATACCGACGATCAAAGCATTCTTCAGGGAAACGTCACGGCGCTACTTCGAATTGGCCGCCGTACACCCTAACCCGCTGGTGGTAAACGCCAACAAATATTCCCCGTTATTAAACGCAACGGTGCGTCACCGTCGCCCGCGTAATGTATTAGACGACCCGGAAGACGTAACAGCACCGACAGACCGACAAACTGAACTAGTTTCGGTTAACACTACTCAACCTGAACACACTGTACATACAGTTAGGAGTAGAGTCACATACACAATCCCCGCCGACGCGTAAGAGCGTATCGTGCAAATCAAACACCCGCGTACACACCTTGCACCCGGGATACAGGGCGGTCCTTACCGCCCATTACTACCGAAACACCACGACCGTCCGAGACGAGGCCCGAACCTCCCTCGGACGGTCCTTAGATTGCTTACCATAAAGAGGTAAGCAGTAGATGTACTCCTGTACATCTATTTAAAGCATAAACGCCCGCGGCCTCAAGGACGCAGGCGCAAACCTATGAAGCTGTAAAAGCCAAAACGGCTAACAGCAATAACTTCATCGAATACATGTAGCGGGGGTTATTCATGATCGAGCCGGTGAGGAGTGAAGACGTAGTGCGTGTGCTTGTGAGACGATATCCGTCTAGTGTTATAGATGACTAAGTATACCTAAAATAAGTCAACACTACAGAGCTTGCTGGAGCTAAGCAAGCTAGCGAGAAAACTAATGACCGCGCATTTCTCCCCTCTCATATACTTACAACTAGATTGTTGCAGTTTGAGAATGCATGCTGCTTATTGTATATATTTCCCTGATCGTCCGTGTCTTTCGCTACCGCACTGGTTGTAGCCGAACGGCGTCTCCCTCTTCTTCTATATATTCCCGAAATATTTTTATATTATTTCACTAGCACGTAAGTTTTACCTTAATGATATTTTCCCTTATCGCTGACCACGTAAATACAGCACTTAAAAATATCACTAATAATTTAACGATGCTTGAGGAAATATCAACATAAAAACTATTTAAGGAACGTTTACACGTTTACTTTTTTAAAGCCGAGCAGCCGGTAAAATTAATGTCTAGTTTTTGATTCACTTCAATCACAAGAAGATCACTTCAATGTTTCCTTACAATTTTATATACTACGTTGTAAGTTTGTATGTACAGACAAAAATGTTCGAAACGTTTGAAACTCGAGGTAATTTTTACATCAATGATAGTTTATTTTTAAGCACTTTATGTGTTTTTGTCGGGGTGCGAAGGCTATTTGACGTTAAGTTAACCTTTCAATCTTCAGAATACTTCACTTTCCTGGATAAAAAATTATTTAATAATAATATCTAATAAATTGATTATTTCTACGTGTACATTGTTTCTATTTTGAACTGTATTCAGTAGTGTTCAAGAGTATTCACTTAATGTAACAAACCACGTCTCAAAGCTCAATAATATTAGTATTTAATCTAAGGTGCACGTGTTCTGATATAATGGATCTTTCTTATTGTAATAAAAATATAATAATAATATTTGTTTATATATCCCCTCACAAAAACAGTCTATTTTAATATAGGTGTATTCATAGTCTTGGACGTGTGAGGAGCTGGTGTCTGAGATAGGCATAAAAAGCCAGTATTACAGATCACCAGCTCCCCCGACGCAAAAAACATTATCTAGTATTAGTGTGGTACTGGTATTTAAAGTACAAAGGGCCAATTAATTTATATGTTATTGCATGTATTTGTTAGGAGAAACAGAGATCATTACAGTTGTTCGAATTATTACCATTTATGGGAAAGGAAAGATTAATACTATAAAAATAAATGATATAATGACTGTAATTGTGTATGTTTATGTTGTGTATTGTAATGTAATGTGAAGTGTGAATGTATGTACCTACACACGTGTGTGTTGAGTTTGTGTTGTAATAATAACTTTTTGGTGATGAGTGTGTAACTTCTATCGTGGTAAAGCCAAGCGGCTTTTGCTGCTGTTCGAATGGGCCGGCTCGGCCGGGTTGGTACCACGGCCGCGCAGAATACCGGCGGGATGTAGAGGCATCTTGTGCTTCTGCGTTTCGTTCGGTGAGTGAGGTAACCGGAGGCCTACTCCTCATCCTCATCCCCCTTTTCATCCGCCCTACCATCTCCTAAATACCCTTAAAGGCTCTGGTGTTGCAGATGTACGCGGGGTCGGTAATCTCTTACCATCAGATGAACCGCTAGATCGTTTGCCGCAATTTCCATAAAAAAAAAATGTTCTAAATTTTCGATTTATCTGTAAGGGATAGTCTTATTTTCCAAACTTATGTACATTTATTTCTTCATAGTTGTCAGCGCTTGTAATCCCTCCCACATTAGAAGAATTTTCCATAATCGCCATGCTTGAAAGGCGGGTTCGTTATCGAATTATAAGACGCATCGCTCCTTTTTGAGATCGTTAATCCACGACGAGTTCGACGCCATGAAGTCGTGACATTTCCTTTAATCGACTCTTACGTCAACCGCAGCGAGTAACAGGTCGGCATATTTCTTTCCCAAATTTTTTTAACCATAATACATACATTATTAGTATTAAGACCTGAAAAATTTGTAAGAGATCTATTAGATCGTGTTAAGAGGCCATTAATAAAAGCTAGTACACCGGTAAAGCGGTCCTAATATATTATTCAAGAGGTTGTTAAATGAAAAGTGCCCGCTGGAACATTTCATTTCTTCTAGTGTATGAAAATAATGTATAAGCTGCCTGAATCAATATATTCATATGTTTCTAGTAAAGTGCAGCTATGTTATCATTTTATAAATACCAGTAAAATTTTTATGGTATAGATAAGCGTAAAGTAGACAGTGGCATAATTTTTACGGTCGGTCACCCATAGAATT
Source organism: Bhutanitis thaidina (assembly GCA_029286595.1). Lineage (NCBI taxonomy): Eukaryota > Metazoa > Arthropoda > Insecta > Lepidoptera > Papilionidae > Bhutanitis > Bhutanitis thaidina. Next base: position 4,022,330 of record JAGSMS010000003.1, read on the forward strand.
ATATGTGAAAATGTATCGCCATAAGTGTACATTTTTCTCAATTTATGAAAGTCTTTATTTGACGTAAGAAGTTGGTCCCTTACTGCTGGCCGTATAAGGAAGCTCAAAGTTGCTCAGCGTGGTATGGAAAGGGCTAGGCACGGTTTTTCCCTGCGGGATAGAATCTGCAACGTGATATCCTCAGCCGAACTAGGGTAACCGAAATTGCCGTTAGGATCACCAAGCTGAAGTAGCAATGTGCCTGCCACATAGCTTTCAGAACTGACAACCGTTGTGGAAAAATGGTTCTCGAGTGGCAGCCATGCACAGGCAAACGCAGCGTGGGACGACCCTCCATAAGATGGAGTCGTCGACGGATGCAGGACCGAGCTTTGTGGCAATCTTTGGAGGAAGCCTATGTTCAGCAGTGGACTTGTGATAGGCTGAATTGACGAAAAAAAAACAGATTTCATTTGTCAATTGTCTTTTGTTTTAAATCTATCTCCGTTACCTAATGAGATTCCTTTGATGGAGAAGAAACCGTATAAAGAAAATCAGTAAGTTTTTGAAACAGATTTTTTACATTACAAATGATACAACATGAAATAAAATAAGAAATAACGAACAGTCCTGATCCTCTCTCCCATCTCCCAAAAAAGGCCCGGCAACGCACCTGCAACACCTCTGGTATTGCAGATGTAGATGGTAATTATTAGGAGTGAAAATCTCGTCATACCTTATATTTAAGCCGTTCATCAAGCTGCAAAGGCTTTGCAAAAAAGCGACAGTATTTTACACCAGGGCAGCTTCAAATCCTATAAAAAGCTCAGGTCAGGTTATGTAATATACTGCAGTCATGTCAAATGTGCTAAAAGTATAACTGATAATTCAGATCTGGTAGCCAATTTTCTTGTTAATTAGGGATCAATGTTTACGGTCTTAGTAAAAGAATGAAAGTACATAGGTACCAACATCAAGTTTCTATTATCTTAAATAATTCTTAAGCATTCTTAAAAAAATACTTAACTACTTAATTACCATCAGACGCAAGCTACTTCATATGTAGTATAACGTTAGACCCTAGGGACCGCCGTGGGAAGGTATAGGTGTTACACATAAATTGTTCTCAACGAGGCGATACGGTATCTACCTAAATTTCGTTAAGTACGGACTAACGAGTTACCAACTAATATCGTCCGTTTAACGGTTTGCAGACATGCGATATGTAGTTGCAAGTATAAACGGAGGATTATTTGAACTCATTCGTTTGGGTACTTTGAAACTGTACATGTTCTATTTATTATGTATCAGCGATTGTCGACAATACTATATGCTGTGTGGTATCGGCGTAAGAAACCGTCACTGCCTTGCCTCGGCAGGGTAGGGTAGGGTGTCGTAAGAGGTTACTGAGGGAAAAGCCTTGAAAATCGCAATGACTACCCACCAGGTGGCGTGATAATCTCGAAAAATTCCAATAAAAAATTGAGCAGAACGATGTCGGACAGCAGCGTCTAAGATGCGAAGTGTCTGGTACAGCGATCGCTTATCAGTGCACCGATGGTGGCGATTCGTCCTGCAGAGGACTATTTACAGACCGTTAAGATTAGATAAGGTATATATGTTGGTATATTAGCTATATGTAACCAGTAATTCCAATATAGCCCTTTTTACTACAGAATTCCATGTTTTTTTAAAACTATGGTCGATTATAAACCACTTAAAAGGCAAATTTTATTTACTTATTACAACTCTAGGGTATAATATAAACGTACTCTAAATACCAATTTACAGTTTTTCAGGTCTGCCAGGTTCTACCTATAAGGTGCTACTGGAACATCCGCGGTTCTATAGTGATGCTTGCAGGATAACCTTGCCATTTTACTTCAAAAAGTTGCCAAGTGCATATTAACAATAGCCGATGAGCTAGACTGTTATAATATTATATATTACAAATTCTTGTAAGCGCTTGATATAGAAAATAGTACCACAACCTCGCTGAATAGCGACGTGAATTAGAAGCATCTTGTGCTTCTGCGTTTCGTTCGGTGAGTGAGGTAACCAGAGGCCTACATCGCACTTGCAGTACCTCTAGTGTTGCAGATGTACGTGGGCGATGGTAATGATTTACTATTAGCTTGCACGTAAAATATAAAAAAAAAATACGATGCATACAGTATGCGTACAGTACGCCTACTTTGTAATGATGAACCCCATTACCATCCGTAAGCCGCGGATGTTGCTGAAAAAGAGTGTACATGGACGATTTGGCTACTTCGATGACTTATTTCATTGATAAGCTACTAACACATCGAATCAATTCATACATTTATTTAAATCAGGCGTATCCAAATGTGTAAAATGGTCTAGAAATTGCAATACATTTTTAAATTATTCTTTTCTTTCGATTGGGATAGCAAACTCACATAAATGTTTACAGTTTTAAAAATTCAATTTGAAATTATTATTTCTTATTCCGCTTAAAATACAGTAAAAGTAGTATCGTTAAGTCGAATTGAATTATGTGTATTAATTTCAAAATTTAGACAAACTATTTTTATTCTCGCCATGAAATAAGCCTCATTTTTACATTTTTCGATTCAGTGATAGCTTTATCGCTGTTATTGGATCAATTATATCCGCATCGCTGGAGTATTTTAGTTAGTTATCGCATCGCTAAATCTTATGATAATTTGGATCCGTAAAGGAATATTTTTTCCATGCCAGATAACCCTAGACATTCACCTGAGCAATTATTCACGTATGATTTGTTGTAACGAGGCCCTTCTTGAATTATTATAAAACGATAACCACACACTGCTCTACACAACCGCGTATAGTCCTTCCTTTCCGCGCCGGCGAACGTGAGATCCCAGATCCACAGCCTACACGAGCTATAGTCGTTTACAAGGTCACTGCAAGAAATTCTACAAGCTCAACACTACAAGATGTACTTGTTTCTTGAAGGACCGCCCTAATCTCAATTTTCCAACGCAAACGCACCATACACATCGATATTGAATATAAATATTTACATCTGTATAAACAAAGAAAAATCATAAATTTTAATGAAAAATTGTACACGTTCTGCAGATTGTTCTGATTATGAGATTAAACTACGTTCCTTTCTTTCAGACCCATTATATGTGAAGCAGTCCTTAAAAACTGCCTCTTCATTTTCTATCAATTTCGCTTATTAAATACAGAGAGAAATAATTGAACATGAAACTTCCATTTGGGGTCGGGTTATACTAACAAAGTTTCGTTATTACTAAGCTAAACTCTAATTGCCTTCTCATTAAACGTTGACATAGAAAATTTTAACTATAATATAATATTAAGGGTATATTAAAAAAAATCTTGTGGGCTATTTATGTAAGTAGATGTTTCTATTTCTTTATCATAGTTGTGAGTAGTTAATTTATAGTTATTTTTAAACATTGAAAGATAAAACTTTTTTTTTTCATCTATTAGTTAATATCCACGTCCAGTTGAATTACATAAAGATACTTTTTAATTATTGCTAATCACAAAGTGAACAAAAGCTATTAAAATTATTCACTATATTTACAATAATTGGTGGCAGATTTATTCTATGCATAGGAGTCGTCTGTTTTGGTACAACACTCTTACACCCATCCCATCCACCGCCAAACAACAGTGCGATTACTCTCGTGTTGCAGTTTGAGAGGTTAAGTAGACATGTATGCCCAGGCATATAATATGATACAGTTAATCTGTGGAAATAAATTAAGAATGAGGAGATTATTACGGGAGATTAGAAATTTACGCGGATCACGCGAGCTATTCCACAACCATCTCGTTCAAGTACGCTAATGTAAAAATGATCCTTGCGGTAAGGACTATTTGCCCCATCGCATTTTAATATACACACTAATAATTAAACCCCAAATTAACTCATGCTTCTTGATTGTAGATGATCTGATAAGATCAAAAATTATAATAATTTCGGTGGTACTGGAAGCTCTGGGTCGATATAATAACCTTATTAAAACCGAGGCCTTACGAAAAACTTTCTTACTGCTTAACATAAGACTCTTCAAGATAGCGCCAAAAAATCTAACATGAGTTTCCTGATAGATCTGCCCATACACACAATACTGAGCAATCAGTGGGTGAGCGCACTGCCGGTACCCTTGCACTGCTCATGCTGCTCCACATTAGTGGGATTTGGGTTTGGCAAATTCGGATGGATATTCCACCATTATTTGGTCGCCAGCCGCGTTGGCCTGCAGGTTTTTTCTATAAATTCGTGTGAAAGTTTCAAAAACTAGCCTGAACATATTCGGCTTTCCTAATTCAGAAGCAAAACCACTGACCCTTCGGCTACCATATTTGTATGTATTATTTATGTAAATATAGTTTTGATTGTAGTTTTTTAATATTGTTTGTAAGAACTGTGGACGTTACTCGGTGAAAATAATATGAAACCTATCATCGATGTTTGCAAAAATTTCGGAAAAAATCAAAAGTATATGAAATAAAGTTATTTTCTATTGTTTAAGGATGTTCGCACACAAAAGCTGATGTGTTACGCAATACATAATAAAATGAGGATTCCTTAAATGTAAAACGTTCTCCAACGTTCCGAGAGTCGTTGGAGCCTCTATAAAAATGTAAGTTCTCTTTTCATTACATTATCGAACGTGGTTTTTTTGTTCATGCGTTGAAAAATAAACTTTGATTCCATACCTTAGAGATCAAATTTCAATAGCTCTACTCTGGTTGTATTTTACCAAATGCACGATCTGTTTTGATCATCTTGTTCTCAACGTTTTCAAGTAATTCTTTGTTTTCATACTGAGCTATGTCATTTTGTCGCTTTTAAATGTAGACGTTAAAATATAGAATTCAACAATAGTGATACAGAAATTGTATTGCCTGTTGTATTAAAAATTAAAGGCCATAAATTTTTAAAATGTTATGTTGTAAAATCCATGCACGAAAATAACATTTGAAAATATTACATAGAAAGGAACCTTATGTGAGTATTAGTACCACTATAATTATTCTATATTACCATTATACATGCGATATTATTTCCCCTGGCAGTAATATCAATACGACTTGCCAATGTTATTTGATCTTTCTTAACCTCTTGTAATCTCGCAACGTGTAGCCTAGATTTCGACTTACACGGTAACTTGGCTACATTATCTAAAAGTAAATAACAAACTTGACATACATAGACTTACGTAGTAGATTCACGCGTTACTTCGCTACATTTAATATAGGAAAAAGAGCTTATTTCGCTATGATCTGCATAATAAATATGTATAATAAAATGGAGTGAACCAACTAGCTTGAAGAGAACAAAAGGCATCCCCCGCCCTCTGACAGGGGCGATGAAATAACGTTCTATATATAAAGTATTCTGTTTATTAATATAGTGGCATCCGACCCTTCCACGATGTACTGAAAGAAATATTTATATCGTAAACGTACAAGTTCATTTCATTTTCTGGACACGGACCGGTCCATGAAAGCTTCAACAAAACCATGCAATGGAAGGCGAATTTAGTAAGTGCAGTATTTTTTTTATAGAAAAAGGGGTCAATCCAACATGCGGCTCGTGTAGTGAGTATGATGTAGTAGTATCCTCTCCATCATTTCAGCCTATCAGAAGTCCACTGCTGAACATAGGCCTCCCCCAAAGATTGCCACGAAGCTCGGCCCTAAGCCACCTCTGCATCCATCGACTTCCCGCAACACTCCGCAGATCGTCATTCCATCTTGTGGGGGGTCGTCCTATACTGCGTTTGCCTGTACGTGGCTGCCACACGAGAACCTTTTTTCCCCAATGGTTGTCAGTTCTGCGAGCTATGTGGCCGGCCCATTGCCACTTCAGCTTGCTGATCTTTACGGCTATGTCGGTTAACTTAGTTCTGCTGCGGATATCATCGTTGCAGACTCTATCACGCAGAGAAACACCGAGCATAGCCCTTTCCATAGCGCGTTGAGCAACTTTGAGCTTCCTCATACGGCCTGCAGTGAAGGACCAAGTCTCGGATCCGTATGTCATCACTGGCAACACGCACTGTTTTTACTTTATCCTCTCATTGGTTATTATTCACCTTTGATAAGTATAATGTATAATTGCTTCTTTAATTAAGCTAATTAACCAATAAGGAAATTGATAGCAAAGCAATAGTTGTAAACTCTAATGTATGTAATTCATTGAATTGATACCTAATAATTCTGATATGCAATTAACACGTAAAAGTAAACTTTACAATGTAAATTGTTACATTATGAATAATTAATACATAGCTAATATTTTAGGCTAAGCCAGAAAACGGAGCGAAAATACCTGGCGAAAATCGTGAGAAACTTTACTGTACTAATTTCAAGACTTAAAAATAAGTAAGGCGCAACATAACGGCAAGCATGACTGATGCTTAACCTGTCGTCCTGTCAAGAATATAAAGCGTCACTTATTCGGAGGCAAAACTAATATTTTATTAAATAGTTAAACATAATTTATAAATTTAATTAAAAATTAACTTTTTAATTAAAATATTTATTTTTGCCAAATATGCCTAGTATTAGTTACACACCAAATTCAGCTCAAGCTCACAGAACTGACAACCGTTGGGAGAATAGGTTCTGGAGTGGCAGCCACGTACAGGCAAACGCAGTGAGAGATCTCCACAAGATGGAGTGACAACCTGCGCAGTGTTGCGGTAAGTCGATGGATGCAGGTGGCACAGGACCTAGCTTTGTGGCCATCTTTGGGGTAGGTCTATGTTCAGTAGTGGGCTTGTGATAGGCTGAAATGATGATGACATAGATTCTAAGCTCAAATTTTGAATATATCAGAACTAACTTTTGTGACTTAAGGACATTTAGAATTCGGTCCTCTAAATTTGGTCCTCCAAATTCAATCCTACGAAACCGACCTAAAGTTTCAACGGCGCATTGGAACTAAGCAAATATGTTCGCGAGCTTTATTGAAGGTATGTGTATTTAACGTATCTGTGCATTTACATTTTGTTCGGTAGTGTTGATATTTGCCTTTGAAAGTATGACTAAAAATACATCCAATTACATAATTTTCTATTTGATACATAGATTTGACGAAGATATTTGAAAATTTGTTGAAATTGTTTTAGTCTCTACACGTATCATCACTTAGGAATAATTGTAATTATTATGTTACAAGTCATACCAGGACTAATGACACTAGAATCCTTTCTAGACTCTTGCACAGAAATATGATACATGACTTAATAAAATATCATACAATTATTGATTTTGCCTCGGAATAAGTTAAATTTTTCATTCGGGCTGCTTTGTATTCGTGGAATGTCGTCACTCTTTCTCGAGACTGTGTATTAATTGTCAAAGTTTTTTTAATTCATTACAATTTTTTTTCTCAACACTTATGAGTTTAAGCATCAGTCATATTTTCTGCTGTATCAGGGCTTTCGTGTAAAAATACCAGGGTTGAAAACGAGGTTGTAAAATACTAACAAGTATTAACTTAGGCAGACAGTTACGTTGTGTCTCTACTTAGACTTAAGTCTTAAAGTCAGTACAGGATACTACCTGAAGTTGAAGTTGCACGTATTCATAAAATTCAAAATTCACAATTTCCGAAAGTAGTTCTGCTCATAGGTAAATGAAATATATACTGAATACTGTCGGCTGTGTTAACTATACATTTACGTGTAAATTGATTTTGTATATTAGTGTCGGAGTTAAAAGATATCGTTTCAATAATTTCTAAATGTTTTCAATTTAAAATTATGCGTAAAAAAAAAGGTGATTACGGATTAAGATAATCTAAGCTGAATAACCACCAATGTAAGGCTACCGCCACTTATCAAATTGATCTTTCCGGCGTAGAAAGTATGGACATATCTTCCATGCATGGATTTGTTGGTGCTCTCATGGGAACGGTCCGTGTTCAGATAAAGAAGCTAAATAAATTTCTTCGTTTTCGATATAATCGTTTACCTTCACTTCAATATGGAAGTGGCGGTTGCCACAAAGAAATAGAAGAAGAGTTAGTTTTTTCAGGAAGACAAGAGTGGACGAAGTTCATTATATGGAGAAGATATGATGAACTTTTCTCTGATTTGACGTGGGTTGGTGATTCTCTTCTCTTCAAAATAAAAGTAACACTCACTCCTATGTCTTTGAGGTATTTAATGGCCTCAGAACAATTACTCATAGATCATGCAAAAAAAGTATTTTATTATGTTGTTTTACCTGCAGGAAGTATAGCACCAATGCTAACCTTTTCTACGCTGGCGAAGTTTCAGGCTTAACCTTAAAGGTAGTTGTTGAGGCTGTACTCAATGTGAGAAACTTACATATTTTTGAACATTGTGAGAAAGCTTTTGATTAAAAGTTGTTTAAAGTGAAAAGTGTGTACGTTAGTAAAATTGTATCAGAACACTTCTATATGCCACTGTTATCCTTTCTTGATACAAGTAAAACAACCTGACTATTAAGTAATCACAATGTTCAAATAACTATGACCCTCACGAATATACTTCAAATGAAACTATTATTTACGGATTGATAATTATTATTATTTCTTGTACTAGTTTCACAATTTTTTTTTTATTTAATTAACCGACCCGTATTCAATTATAACTATGATGATTGAATACCCTGAAGATGCAGAAAAAGTCAACTTGATGAAGCTTCACCAAATGACATCATCCCGACGTTTCGGGTGCTTTAGAGCAACCGTCGTCACGCGGGACTCAGATGTTTGATTTCCCGATGTCATAGTTACCGGCAGCTTTGTAATTATTAATTTCTGGTTCGATCTAGCCAGAATAAGCTCACGGTATCTCAAGGTGGACCGTTCAATTAACTATTATAAAATTGTGAAGTATGTTAATTTTACATTAATAGTAATGGTTGTTGTTTGTACTTCTTTCAGTTATATGGTGTCTTTGTTTATAGTTATAGTTGAACTTTAATGAAGATATTATAAAATTATAAACTAATTTACTTTCAAAATGTATTAAAAGCCACGCTTCATCCGAAACTTCCATCATTATAAACAAAACAAGGGGAGATAATGAAGTGTATTGAATCTGGCAACTTCTGTAATTTATCATTTAAGATGCTCTCGGGTATCGCTCCGTAAATTTTCCGGAGACAGCAAAGTTTTAAAGATTTATCAGCACGCATCGATTGCTTTTGTTTATGAAGAAGGAAGTATGAGATTATATGGAGTTTAATTTCAAATTCCACAGCAGTTAACTAGGATAATCTAAATTACTTGTTCAGTGAATTTTCTATTTTTTTTTTATGAAAAATAGTCTTACGTTTGACCTGTCTTACCCGATGGAAGGCGATGGTGAGGCCTAGGATAGTACACGCTTGCCTAGATGTCAATGTTCAATGTTGCGATCGCCGTTGTTTAACATATTTAATTTTTTTTATTTGATTAAAAACCTATAATTAAATATGCATATAGGCCAGCTGTCCTCTTAAATTTATCAAGGTACTATTTCGGTGAGACAAATTGCAAATGTTATGTATGAACAACAAAACAAACAAAACTCTGTCTTAGAAAAACTATCGACACAACATTTTTTCATTCACTTTTTTGAATTGAAATATCGTTCACAATCAAAATTTTCTATGAAACCCTTAACCTATATAAAAACTTTATAGTTTTGAAAATATGTTTAAAGTCTCCAAAGTAAAAGCTATACTATGAACAACGCAAAGCTCATATTTAAATGTATGCGGTTAAGCGTGCGGGTGTTTGGACCGCTCTTCGCGGCTCGGCAACCTTTGATCTCGATCCCGTTGCTTGTAATTACCTACACCACAGAGTTTCTGTTTTTTTCCTGACAGAAGCAAATGTTTCGAAAACATAAAGTTGCATTTTGACATGTACGTACATATAACTAGTTAGTAGGAACAATTACACATAAAAGTAGTTATAGTGTAAACATGCCTTGTTTATTGTCTACTGTGATTAGCATGATAGTGCTGGCAGCAGGGGCTATAGATGAGGCACTTGTGAGAGGGTGGGTCATGTTCTTTAAGCAAGATAACACACGGGATATTTTAATACCTTTTTTATCACTTTTATTTGTACAAGGTGCATGTCATCGACAACAACTCTTCGAGGCTCGGCGAACTTTGATCTCAATCCCGTTGCTTGTAATTACTAGTTATAAATAACTAGTTAGCATGATCATACCTAAAAGTAATTATAGTGTAAACATGCCTTGTTTCTTGTCTACACTAGGTAACACACACTACCTAGTGTATTTAGTGGTGATTGCCATAATTTTGGTGCTGGCGGCAGTGGCCATAGAGGTGGCACTTATGCGAGGGAGGGTCGTGTCCTTGTTTTTTTCAAGCTAGATATTACACGTGATATTTTTATACCTTTTTCCTTACTTTATTGGTACAAGTTGCATGTAACTAATCCATAACAATAGAAGTTCTAGACTAGTAGACTGTAGTATTGTTCAATAGCTTACTCAATAACCCGGTCCTATAAACGGAGGTTTGTGATTTCGAATCCTACTAAATGGATATTTGTACCCCAGGTTTAAGTATGGTTATTTTATTTGGCATGTATATTTTTAGTAACTTACCATTTCACAATCAGATGTCTAAGATATAGGTAATTCTAGCTGAGGGCAGGATGATGTCCTTGATCTATTATTATTAAATTGTTAACTTTCTAGCAACCTTGATTTTAATGAAAAATACATGCCCACTAAAAATATTTGTATATTATACTTTGAAACATCATAAGTTATAAAGTAAAATTAAGAAAAATATTCATCCAAAGTTTAAGGATATCATAACTGTTAAGGTTATCTAAGGACAGATGGCTCCCGACCCTATTTTTCGGATAACCAATAAGCGGGGCTACAATTTTATTGGTCCATTCTGAGGGTCGCTCACTCTGAATTCTTTAACTTTGGGTTAATCTATCGACGAATTTTGATAGAAGCAACATAATTTACTTCAGTCATTTATAACTTATGTACTAGCTAACTAACTATTGTTTACTTTATTAAGATTATTGTGTCAACTGTAACATAAGTCTTGGTTTGAAGAGAGAAAGCACCGCTAGACTTATTTGTTTAAAGTCGGTTCCAGCTGGTATAAATACAATTTACTGTTTTAATTTATAATTAAAACATAAGCTATCACGACCGTTCACCCACTAATGAGGTGGTCAAAGGTAAAAGACATTAGTTAGGGTCGCATCAAGCCGTCTTTATCCAGGAGTTATTAAACCAATGTGACAGGTGATGTATCGTAGTTGGGACCGAATTCGGGTTTTATTATACGGAGGCGGATCCCGTAACCACTCGACTATAGTGGCCTATAAATCATTCCGTATAAACAATTACGATTTCGTTCGCGCGGAATAGCTCACCCACTGACGGGATATGGGTTTGCCTATATCCCTTTCGGAAGGTATTGACTGTCTCAATGCCGGGGTTTGTCAAGATTGGCTCATCGACTTGGCAGTGAAAACATAACTGTCAAACAGACATAGCTGTTTTTGAATTGATATAAGTATGTATACAAATCTTTAAACCTTATTTTATTTGGATTTATCACAACGACCATTACAACAACGCGTCAAAAATTATACAGAAAAGATTAATGTGGTTTGTAACGCTGATAAAACTTTATAGGAAGATATACCGGTGTTATAGAGGCGTCGCCTTGGGTACAGAAAGACAATTCTAATATGTACTTATTAGCAATAGTCTTACCTTTTCCAAAAAAAAAAAAAACTCTTAATTCAGATAAAAAGTATAATTTATTTACTTTTTAAGATACCTACTACATACATACTAGTGAACAGCCCACAGACTTACCATTATGATGTAACATTGATGAATCTGAGACCGTATTACAAATCGTACACAACATTCGCTTTACAAAAATATTATAATATATTTACACGAATTGCGTACTGCTACGGTATGAATTAAATAATGCTTTAGTTAAGGTTTTAAAAGTTCATAATTATGTATTAAATGTCTAGGCGAAAACATAAGCTTCTTATGAGATAAGATATTAGTAGTGGTTGGTCGGCTAAACATCTGAGGAGAGTATAATTCAAACATTTTCTAAATTTCGTTCATATCTGTCCAGTTCCATAAGGGTGATCAAATGACAAACATACAATAGAAAGACTTAATCACAAATACAGGTAAAAACCAATTAAAGGAGTCTTTAGGAGACTCTGAGCCTTTGGGTATAAACTTAAAGACAAGCAAAGACTTTAAACTGGGTGAGTACAACTCAGCCATAACCAAACTGGGAGAAAAAAGGGAACAAGCACAAAACCGGCAATACCAGAAACTAAAGCCTCTTAATCTCCGGTAGCAAAACTGTCATATTATAAATCATTCGCAGATAATAACCAATGAATACATTATCTTTTGTTACTTCATTACATATTTTTTTCTTTAATATTAAGTTTTGAAATCCTTAATTAATTCCAATCCAAATGCTTAAAAAAATGACATTACTATACTATTAACCTGTGTGTGATAAATTCTTTCCCCAATGCTTTTAATCGAGATACGACGTATTTTAGATTTATTTTGAATTTAAAATAAGTTGATAAATTTGTTAACAGAAGAATTTGAATTAGAGGTCTAGCACACAGTTCAGTAGCAGAAGTTCATACTATACGATAAGTATTAAATAAAACCATAGAATGTATAGATACTTCCTATGGTTTGTGTGTTGTGATGTTGTTTTATCTTGATCCCTAGATAATCGAAAACTGTGTCGGCTCATCATCCTTTTCGGTGGTCCCTGTATAGCACAGGACATGTATTTACGAACATTCTTATAAAAAATAAAACTAAGCTCGGAGATGACAATTAATTACATTGTGTTCAATACAAAGAATGTTAAGAAAATATTCAGACAATCCTGAAGCTATTTTTAAAACTAATATTTATAGTTAGAAACTACTTTCTTTCGTTTTTTATTATACGGATCTGGTCTTAGTACACAACATATTTCCTATCATGTATCAAAAAAATAAATAAGTAAAATGTCTTGTTTAAAATATTGTAAAATTGATAAACAAAAGATTTTTTTATGGTATTTATCTTTAATCTTTAGAACAACTGTGTTCAATAATTCAAAGAATACTGATTAGTTACTAAGGACATTGATTAATGTAGATTTTAAATTAATAAATTAACATATCTCATTATATTTATTATAAAAAATATCAGGCACTTACGAATTAAAGTTCTTCTTGGTTTTCCTTTCTTTGATTTAATACCTAATTCTTGCCCAGTAAGAGTAGTGTTTTATTTCACGAATACATCAAAACCAAACAGAAATTAAGTACTATTACAACTACTTCAACTAAATAGTTATTTATTAATTTCATTTAAGAGACTTAAGAGAGGTGTATCGGTCAGATACAGAAGATCAAAGGGATAAAATAAAATTTAAAAGAAAGTGGTAAAGGTAATGTTTTTTCCTTCCATAGCAGCAGACACTTCTACTTCAGTAGTATTTCAAAGTGGAGTTTCAAAGCACTTTATAAGGAATTTGGTTAGTTGGACGGGCTTAATTGTACTCCTAACGTTCTATCTTCAATCAGAAAGATTTTGATTGAGGTACGAATTTTGAAGTCTAATATAAATATTGTTAGTATAGTAAATAGACTGTGTTAAAAGAAATTATTTAACGAGTACTTAATAGCCTGATTCTAGTGACTTAAAGCATCTAACATAAACATTTTCTACCATCGTCGAGGAGAGAAAACTAGGCTATAAGTGAACAATCAACCAAGCGTAGCGATGTGCAAAACTCAGCAATTTTAAATCTACTTTCAACTTATGCGACGCCGGTGTGCATAAGAACCGAAACTTACATATAGTATTCGTGCCATTGTCTTCGGAGAGACAACAAGGTTTAATCACAATCGAACATTACCTGTAAGCGGGTAAACACGTTTGATTGTTCAATTATTGAGTTCGAAAATTAATATTGTTATTGAGAGCTGTGTTAGTAGCTGGGAGACAAAGGGTTCGATCCTCCATGCCGATTGAACTAAAACTGTCGATTGAATTCATGTTAATGTTTTTCTCGCGCTCTGGAGTAACTCAAAAAAAAACTTACAACTGTAAAAACTTTTGAAAAATATCTTACAGATTCAAGATTATTTTAGAGTATTTTAAATAATACAGATTTATTATTGTATAAAATTATAATTATGTTTTCTTGTCTGCTAACTGCAGCCAAATTGAATTTCTTATGAGTTTCCCTAGTACACAGAATTGTATTTGGGAGTACATGCACGTACCTTATATACATTATGTAAAATCACGTATGATTAAGACTTTACATATTTAATCGTTGTTTTTCGGATGACGCCGTTGTGATTTCACGTAATTTAAAAGAAAGTGTTTGTTTATTGGTTGACTTCTAGCAATAATTGTATAAGGAATGTGTAAGAATATTTAAATTGTGCCAATAATAATTTAGTATCAAATCAAAGTGATATTATCGTGTTATCTAAAATTAAACTCCACTGTTTATTAAGCCGTTGCTGTCAGTTATTATCCCATTAATAACAAAAGAATAAGGCAGGAGCGTTATACAATGTTATCGCTGTGGTGTCTCCGAGGGGAGTTTAGCTTAATTGCTTTTAGAAAGCCGATATTTCCGACTACAGGGAGATTTTCTATTTCAATATTCTTTGACCGAGCAATTTATTTTACCTTATATGACAGTTTATTGTATTATTAAAGTCGAATATTTAACTTTTTTTTATTTTTATACAGGCCGGCAGAAAAGCCTTTAATATTCAAAATAAAAAAAATATTGAAAACCACCTTAAAAATAAACATTATGCAGCCATATGTACTGGTGCTACATGGGGAAGCTGGTGTTATTATGCTTTATTTTAAAATAACTTATATTTGAACCTTTTTTTGTATAGGCAATGCTATGAAATGCTAAACAAAAAAGAAATAGACGTAGACATTTCAAATATAAGGGTTGAGAATTTAATAATAATGATAAATGACTACTTTGATGCCTAAAATTACTTTATCAAATATAGAGAAAATTATTAAACTGCTTTGTACTCAGAGGGTATTTTACTTAATAAATAAGATGTACTGGGTTTGGGATTTAAAACTTCTTAGTAGTAATTAATCCAACGCCCATGGCCATGTTATTAATACATTGATAAATTAAAATTCGGCATAAGAACATCTCTCACCACGTATGAATATTTTGGAGGGTTGGATATGACTTGGTTTTGGTAAATTCCAGATAAATCTTGTGTATTCCTACAGGCAGCATAAACATATAAAATATGTCAGATCTCTTTCAGCCGCTTAGTGGTGAAGGTGCGAGACGTCTAATACGGCGATCGTCTACCCGCTTGCCAAGCGTGGTGAATATGAGGAAACCTTCCTAGAAATACTAGCCAGCTGACGCTCTCTTGGAGAGGCTTATTAGTATTTTTTTATTTAATATATAGTAGTGGACTAAATTTGGCTGATAATAATCAGTTTTGAAGAAAATTAAAATTTCAAAACCTTATACCAAAAATTAGAGAGGTCTGAGAACTTTTATTTCAGCCATTTTAACCCACCTTTTATCATGAATTATTAGTTGTAAACGTACTATATATTTGTTAATAAGTATTTGTTAGCAGGGCATCAGAAGACAAATATGGTATACACTCCAAAGCTGATTTCTATTAGTTATTAATTTCCCGCGAATCAGTTACCGCACCGACTTTGTACTACAGGATTTTGTTTCTGATACGACTTTATTGCATTACTTAAGGTCTATAACGTTTCCGATGATTAAAGTTATCCAACATTGTAAATGGATTTTGAGAAAGGAAACGAGAAGCAACTATAAAAATCGTATGAATTACGAAAAAACTCTTTTGGCCCTTTAGATATTGTAAACTGCTCGGCGTAAACAAAGCCTTGTTTATGTTACGTTTACGTTAAGGACTGTACATTTATGCATACTTGTTGAATAATTCAGAAGTCTTGAAAAAAGCGTAAGTGTTTAAAAAGAAATTATAACTTAAATTAGAATCATCATCACTACCACAAGTCCAACGCTGAACATGGGCCACCTCCAATGATTGCTACAAACCTCGGTCCTGAGCCACAAACATGCATCGACTTCCTGCAACATTGTGCAGGTCAACACCGCCGTGAATGACGAAAATAAACGGCTTCTGAAAGACTGCTAGTACCGGCCTTCCCCTCGCTTTCAGATTCTTTGAATCCCGATTTCATCATGACAACCAAGCGATAGCTGTTCAGTGATGTCTCTTTGATCACATGTATAAAAATCTGCAGTGGTCACAGTATAGTAAGAGGTTCACTGAATTTTAGCATACAGCTCGAGAATACCCCGAAAACTTTCAGCTCGAATTGATAAAATAGCTTAATTTTATATAAATCAACTGATTCGTTTTACGAAATGCTGTCTTATTCTATTTCGTTAAGGCGACATGACGTTAAGTAACGTATGCGTACGCTTTTATTTTCACTAAACCATAAGTCATCATTAATTTATTTCCACTTTTAATTTATGATGTTATAATTTGGTAACGAGGCCGAACCTGTCAAAATAATATCAAATAAATAAAATATATTATCGATTCTGTCCGTAAGTCTTGTTAGTGTGAACTAAGGGAGATGAAAGAGTTTTTTTGCCACGCACTCATCCGTTGCTCCAATACCGGATGCCCTGACAGTCTCTCCTTGAAAGAAGAGACGAGAGAGAGAAATAAAGAGAATAATTCCTCCCCGAAAGAGAACACTTCCTCTTCATTTCTCTCCCAGTATGTAGCCGCCGGTACATGGAGCATGCCTTCTTAGGTGACCATAGTCAAATAACCTTCTAAGTCGACCACCCGGGGACCATGGAAAGAAAATAATTACACGGGACCACCAGCTTTCCCAGCGTTGGCAGTGGATCAGGAAAAGGCTCTACTGGTAAACATATTTTGGCCGTGGAGGGTGGAATGAGTGGCGCATCGTAATGACTTCTCATCATTGCGTCTCCATCATGATTGCACTTGCGGAAATTTTGTACGTGGTAGGGCCAAGCGGCGGTTTTTGCTGCTGCTCGAATGGGCTGGCTCGATCGGAATGTTACGACGACCTCGCAGAGTACCGGCGTGAAGTAGAGGCATCTTGTGCTTCTACGTTTCATTCGGTGCGTGACGTAACCGGCGGACTACTTTCACTGCCCATCCACCACAAATATCCTCAAAGGCTGGTAACTCACCTGCAGCTCCCCTGGTGTCCCAGTTGTACGTGGGCCCGTCGCCCACTAACTCGCCTAATCACATCACTTACCATGAGGTGAATCGGTAGCTCGTTTACCGCCAATCCCAATAAAAACTACCTCACCAGAATCCCGGTTAACAGGAAGGCATGCGCATCGGTATACCGTAACTCCTCTTCTTCCGCGACTCCACATAGACTTCGAGATACATGGAGAGCTGCGCCTTACAAAAGCCAATTACATAAATTTTAAAAAATTTTAAAATTATATAAGGCTAACTTCTGAAAGTTGCTATTTTGTTAAATAATTTTAGTTTGCCAACACTTCTCTATCAAAAAGGATTCAAAGGAAACCGACATCTTTTGCTTTGCAATGAAAATGTTTGCCAACTTTTAACGTGATTATTTTTATTTAGCTCTGTATTATTTCTCGGAGTTATTTCTAAAAAATATCAAAATACCAAAGGAAAAAGTAAAAAGAATACCTAGATATATTTTAATCTTTAAGATTGTGTTCATTGTCCTTTCGTAACTGAAGCCAAAAATGAACTGCCAAACTTTGTCATGCTCCTAAGTTAAATTTATTTATGTCAAAAAAACTTCCGACCGCCTTTCAGATCACGTAATTATGTTGTAAAATTAAAAGTTCCTTAAGCTTTCGATTTAATATAGGCTTGTAATATAGGTTTGAAACATTAAAATAAAAATTAAATAAACCATAAAGAAGATGACGCTTGATTATATTATGAGCCGTGGTAACCTAGTGGTCAGAGCACTCACTTTAGTCCTGTGTCCTGTGTGAGTGACTTGTGTTTGATCCCCGGCGCCGAAACCACTAAAATTGTTATAACCAATTTAAATATCAGATAAATTAGAAAACATCGTGAGAATGCATATCTGAGAGCTATCAAAATGTTTTATTTCGAGGTGCGGCGGGCTTTTTCCAGCTCTAAAACTCTCAGATATTTAAGTAGGTAGCCTTTGTTGTCCAGCAGTGGGCAACAAAGGCTGCAACTTTACTTTACTTCTTCTACTACATATTTATATACGTATTATTCAATTCTGAACGTAATCTTTATATTTGTGTATACAGATGTAATGTTAACTGTAATTCTGAATGACAATCTATGATTACCTATAGTCGAAAAGATTTTCTACTTGTCTTAGTAACCGTGGCTTGGTCTCATGTCGTCCCAGGGCCTCCGGGTGGCGGACTCGGAGGGAGGGGGGGCCGTTGCCCTCGTGCGAGTGGAGTGGTAGTAGGAGGATACGTTCTCTCCCGAGAAGAAGCCGCCGAGAGCTGCCAGCGCTGGTGGAGTCGCGGATGTGCGCGATTCCAGTGACGACATGCGTCGAAGGTGGAACACTGGCCGGTGCAAGCCCGACATAACCTGTTCTTGCCCCCGAGGGCGGGTATGCGTTAGATGCTCGTTTATCACACCAATGCTGGCATCAAAGAAAAATTTGTGTTCCGCCTGCTCTTTTATCTATAAACGAGTAGTAGGCATGTAAAAAAAACAAGTAATTTATTTTCACGTGCTTACGATCAATCTTTCCCATTATTATTAAGTTATTGTGAGTTATACAGTTAATGAAAAACGACACACGAAACGAAACTCATAAATCAAATAACGAAACGCCGACTTACGGTACTGATTCAATTCTGCTTTCCCATTTCTCTTAGAATTCATGTACGGTTTTTTCTACAAAAAGAAAGAAAAAAAAATTACTCGGTCATCTATGTTTATTTAACATCTCATTAGACAGCTATATTGGATTATTTGTCTACATTCAAATATATTATTTATATATATCATAATTGTAATGTTCAAGTTCATACATACTGCGGATTTTAAATCAAATCAAAAATTTATTCATCAAAATACCAAACACATTTTGGCCGACAGAAAAACAATAGAAAAATCGCGGGAAACCATTTTTACTTTTTATTTTTCTGTTTTTAAAATGTCATCTATTTAACGGTATCAAAACCACCTACGTATAAACAGTGCAACCAAAGAGATTTTACGTAATTTTAGTAAAAATTTGCTTACTTAAAATATAAGAAATATGTTTTTCTCCAACCCTTTATGTATAATTAATAACTTTGATATACTCATAGCTTGTTCTCTTTTAGTTTAGTTTGCAAACAATTATAAACTTTAATTTCTTTTTCGGGATTACAAAGTGTTTATTAATATTAAGTTAGATGTATCCTCAGTATCAATAGAAAGTTCGAATACGATATTTGATCATTGTCATAGTTATGTGTTAATAGAGAAACGTAGTATATTTAATAGGTATAAAAATATATAAGTACATTTTTTTATATATTTGTGACGAACTTAAACTATTGTTTGTTCATTTTAATTCACTGAACATTTTCCCGAAAAACTTTATTCTTAAGTTTTAACTGCCTCGTTTCATCTCGGTATTTTACACTGTCGTTTCCGTTTGTACTCAGCTCCACTAAAAATCTGGCAGCTGATTTAAAGTATATAGTCATAATCCCTTATATAATTTGCAGAAGCTTAACATTTTTATTTATTCTTTGAGGATTTATTTTTATTTTTTTTTCCGTACTTGTTTAGTATGAGAGCTGTGTGGTATCGGTGTAAGAATCTGCTAACCTATTTCATATCGTGGGCGTCGTAAGAGGAACACGACTAAGGGAAACACCTATAAAATAGAAATAGATGGCAGATGATCTCGAAAAAATTAAGCAGAAGGATGACAAGCAGCAGCGTCTGAAGCAGATGGTGTCTGGTACTGCGACCGCCAATCCGCATTACGATTGTGGCAAATCCACCTTATGGGGGAGGCATTCTACATTGGGCTATTAACAGGCTGGTTAAGGTAAGGTAAGGATAAGTATGAATTAAAAAGCGTAGCAAATATGCCCAATTAAAATAGTTTACATAGTAACAAGAAGAGGGAGGCCTATGTTCAGCAGTGGACCTGATAGGCTGGAATGATGATGATGATGATGAATAACAAGAAGAAAATTTACTTATACGATGTATAATATAACTTTTAAAATATTCTAAAAGTTATTAAATTTTGAAAATTAGCTACTACTTTGTGAAACAAATTTAAATATGAAAGATTGTTTTGTTTGTTTAAAAAAATATTATACGATCTCTGTTGGCATACAGCCAATGAGCCAGACTACTTCATTGTGCCAGCAGCCAGCAAAGTTTTATTTGCTTTTGTTTAATCAACGTTCTTTTAAAACACATAACATTAATAAAATTAAAATTAATACTGTATAATGACTTGGTACATCATATGAGTATTGTCTATGTATTGATAAAGATAAATGCATGGCACAAACACGGCTTTCAACAGCCATGGCGGAATAGCCATAGAAAGACACCACACTGAATATGCAGAGATGACAGCAGAGTCCAAGATGTTTTGTGCCCGCCGTCCAGCGTGGTGAAATCTACCGGATCGAAGAGGCATCTATGAGTAATTGACTATTTGACATATACGATATATATATATATATGCCTGTAGATAGTCAATTAAAAGAAGAAGTTAATATAATTGTTGCACTGATACTTACTATCTGTTAGCTCTCCTGATGGTAAGTTATTTCTGTCGCCTATGAACATCTGCTACACCAGATGAGCAGAAAGTGCCGGCTTTAAAGGACGTTTGAAGAGAGGGTAAGGGAGAGGTAGGAGTGGAGAGTGGCTTCCGATTACCTCACTCGCCAAACGAAACGCAAAAGCACAAGATGCCTCTACTTCACGCCGGTATTGTGCGAGGCAGTGGTACTCCACTGGTCGAGCCGGCCCATTCGAGCAGCAGTAATACCCGCCGTTTGGCTCTACCACCTGTAAATATGTACTTATCGTTATTTTTGGTACTCATCGTACAAAAAAGATATGGAAGCCGTAAAATATCACAGTATTAATATTCTCTGTTTCTCAGAATTTTACTTTCTGCTTTACGATTACGTTTTTTATAATTTAATAAACTGATTTAAAATAAAATACTACACAAGTTTTTAAATAATCATATTATTACAAAGGGCAGGTAAAGTGTTTTCATAAAGAAACAACTTCAGATGGAAATATAATTTATTTAGTCAAATGTGGCATTTATAAAGAGAATAAAAACTCAAAATTTCCATACACAAAAATTAAGCTAACGTACCAGCGTCCACAATTTAGCAGGGGTGACAGAAAATGAAAATGAAATTTACAAGAGCTTATGGTAGCTGTTAGTAAAACGTGAACACTTTTTACGAGGATTTAACATGATTAGTGGTTGCCCGTTCTGTTTAAAACGGACCACTACGCTCATAAATATTTTGTGCGTAATTTATAATCAAGTGCGCGATTAACGTTATGCATTTATTTCATTTCTGAATTTGAAATTCATTAGTATGTTAATCTCCATGGGAGGATATGTCATAACCACGCTTTATTTAAACGACAGGATGACAGAGCGCTTCCCTTAAACGTTCGTATTCCTCTCGAGTCTTTGTATCGTATGTTTGACACTTAGAAAATAGTTGAACCGGAATCTATCGGATGCCTTGTGATTTTATTATTTTCGTCTATTATTTTAGTTAATAACGAACATAAATGTTATATTTCTTTTTAAACTGCGAAAGCTTACACTTGAGCAAAGCGAAGACGACTTGTGTGACTACTAAGTAATCGTTGAAACTACACCTACCAGTGTCATAAGTCCTGATATGATTTATAAAAATAGAATTTCGATTGTTTCAAAGTTGTCTCTTGTGAGAACTGATAGGGAATGAGATGTTACCAGGAAATCCGACTTCTGTTCAATCACTCACTAAACAAAACCTCGAAGCATTGTTGTGTTATTTTTCGCGAATTTCAGAATTTGTTTTATACCACGAATCGAGCCATTCATGCTACAACAAACACAGTTAAAGCGTGGCTCTACGAAGTGTAGAATACAGGGCATAGTGTACTCCTCTATGGTTTATTGTATTATATGTATAAGGCTATACACCCGTATAGCCAGAGTCCGCTATTCTAAAGAAAAATATTTATCTAATTAGTCGACTGACAGATATACTTACAAAAAACAAACCCAAAGGCAACAAAATATATGTAAGGGTTTACTTTTGAGTTCAATATGTATTTATAAATTTCGGAAAAAATACATTTTAGAAGAACGTGTTAAAATTCACACTGAAAGTGTCGTTTTAGCAAAAAATTTGATAGAACTGTCATTCTAGACAGACACAGCACTTAATTCACCCTGCCTGAGGCACTCAGTTCAACAGTGGGACGTATTCAGAATTAAATTCGATTGTTGAATGTGCTAATCTATCTAAAGTTTTTTAAATTGTAATGACATTATAATTAAACGGTATTCATATTATTTGTCGTTGAATAAAGTAATCTCCTGAGATGTCTTACAAATACGACTAGTATTTCCAATGTTGTAACACGTCATGTTGTAACACTTATACGAATGTGTCATTATACGGAACTTCGAGTGTTTTCATTACTTCGGCTTTAGGGCATCTGATGAACTAAATATCAATGACTGTTCTGCGATGAATAATTTTACAATTATACATTACATAAATACACTACATAAGAGATGTTATACAACACTACATTATACTGTCGGATCTTCTCTCGACGCCTTTTGGGCGTCGGGGGAACTGTACCGGGGCCTTGCCCCTTAGCTGTGGTATCAAGTCGCCGCAAGTGGAAGTACGCGCGGGTCCTTGGGTTGCGTTTTCAACGCTTCGGTGTGGTGTATCGGCACCGCTCTCCACGCGGGCTGGTCAGCCAAGTAGGAGGCGCAGAGGTATTTTAAGATTGGATGGTGTTGGTATTGATTTCATGCGCACGGCTGGGTTGTCCTGCTAATTTGGCTAATCCTAATATGACTGCCTGGCCCAGATCGTCTCCGTTTTGGAAGGCCAGAAGTATGTCCTGCATGACGGTAATTACTGCCTTTAACGGGGCAGTAGGGTCCATTCGCGGGACGTGATGTGGCGTCGGTCGGGGTTCCGGGCACGGCGTCGTCTCCTGTTGGATGGTGGTTGCACTAATTTAGATATCATGAGTGAAAGAATAAGAATCTGCCACCCCTATTCTACTTGTAAGTGTCGTGAGAAGCGACTAAGGGAAAACCTCGAAAATTGGGACATTACCAGTAGGGTTTTGTCTCCTGGAGCAGTAAAGAGTGGGTTGCGGGAACCCGTGTGGTTGCACTGGGTAGTTATTTCTGTCTACCTTCACTGTTTTTTTTTTCATTGAATTAGAATGAAACATCTGCTAATAGTCCACCTAATGTTAATTGACTACTGCAGCCCATAGACACCTGCAAATAACTTCAATTGAAGAAAGTTGCAAATTACTGAGGAAGTTACGGACTGTAAAGATAAAAAAGTTCTATTAAGAATACCTCTTGGTCTGTAATTATACTGGCTAACTATATCTTTCAAACCGTAACACAACAGCTGTTACAATGTAGTTTGACGGCAAAAATTCGGTACAGGGTGGTACCTAGCCAGACCTATTCTTTACAGAGAGTACCACCTGTTTAACAGCTTGTAAAAGTTAGGGTGATAGGTATGAGTGTTTATGCGGTGTTAATGTATATCATTAGAAGCACCACTTCAAGTAAAATAAGCATAGTCTATATTTGATATAGTTAAATTAAATTCGTCAAAGAAGTTTACTCTCAGTGAAACGTGATTGTTGATGAACGAGGAAAATTTTGGTAGCAATCATACTCAATATGCAGGCATATATAATTCCTTAAAAAAAATGTTTTATGCAGCATAAAACAATTTATAGGTATTTTAAAAACAATGCAAGCAATACCTATAATCCATTTAATAAGTGTAATCATTCCTCAATGAAGAATTTTTAAGCTCGAATTTAAGTCAAACTTAATTTGGTTAAGTGGCCGAAGCCATCAAGACAAAATCGATTTGCTTTTTATCCCTTAGGGAGTAGATTTCTTTCTATGTTCTATTTTTATTTCGCATTACATTATGCACCACTATTAATAAATATGCTATCACTATTTAAATTTTTTTCACAACTTATAGAATAACATAGGCATTATCTACGTATTAAATTCTTTAATGAAATATAATTATTTTATTATTTAATTAACTAAATTTAAAGTTATGTTTCCAGATTATAAAAAAAACATGGCAAAAAAGAGGAGGATACTGACGTAGTTACTTTCGCCTGTTTCTTCTCCGTCCGAGTAACCTCATTACGAAACGGTGGTTGATTAAAAAAATTAATATTATTATTTTTGATATATGAAATTTATTCTATGTCGAAAAATAAAGATTTGGATTTTATATTCATATTGATTGTTTTTATTGGTATAATCGGCAAACGAGCAAGCGATTCACCTGACGGTAAGTGATTATAGTTGCCCATATACATCTGCAACACCAGAGGAGCTGCATGTGCGTTCCGGCCTATAAGGATAAAGATATTTCGGAGATGGGAGGGAGGAAGAGGAGAGGAATCAGGCCTCCGGTTACCTCACTTACCGAACGAAACGCAGAAGCACAATATACCTCTACTTCATGTCGGTATTCTGCGAGACCGTGGGACCACCCGGTCGAGACGGCCCATTCGTGCAGCAGCAAAAGCGGCCGCTTGGCGCTTGAAAATATTTCCTTGTGGTAGCGGCGTAAGAAACTATCTTTCTTAACGAGGGTTTCGTAAGAGACGACTAAAGAAACTTCTCCTAAAGTTCATGGAGCAATTTCCGGGACAAAAACTGGCGTGGACATTCTTTATCAGTCACGTATCTATCTCGCAGAGAGGCATCAAGTGGTTTGCAGAGGCTGTGGATGGAGGAGAAATATAATGTTGAAAAATAATTCAATCTTAAATTTATGGAAATCATATCATAGTGTTATTAGAGTCGGCTCAGTAAGATAAAAACTGAAACTGCCCAAGGCACTTCGCTTGGATTGCTTGACATATTTCAAATGTTTTTTTCATTCTTAAATTATTAGAACCAAAAAAAACCTATATGTTTATGCTACCAATAGTCATCAAATACAGTGTCTGTATGTCCCTCTGATAGGGGCAGACTTCCTTTTATTTTAGGGTTTTTGTTCAATAAATGGAACCCTACTAGTTCGCCTATTCATGCATTGATCGGTCTAACCTTTTATTCTTAAAGATTGGTCGCGTTCTATGAATATTAGTTTCCGTTCATTACTACTTCAACTGATGCATTGAGTTTTCTGTTACTGTTTAAAAAATTTAAAACAGATCATTTTCAGCAGAATGACATGTTATAATAGGATTACTATTTGTTAGAAAAAAAAAAAAAATATTTTAATAAATACTCATGGGCACGAGCCCTCTACGAGTACGTGGGTCTTGAGTACAAACTCGAGTATACTGACTCAGAGGAAAATCGCCTAACCATTCGGCTATCAAAAATAAAGTAACCCCTGATATCTTACTTGTTATCTGCTTTCTCATCTCATCCCATAAACATAGAAATTTGGGTAATCCCTTAAAAACCTCATGGCCGTCGACTGATGGTGGAAAAATGATTTAAAACATATAAACTTATTTTATTTGCAAATCATGTGTATGTATTATATGTTCACTTCACTTTATATTATGTGTACACCCGAACCCGATACTTATCATATTTCCTTTTTCTTTCTGGGTTGCCTGGAAGAAATCGCTTCTTAGCGATAAGGCCGCCTATTGTACTTTTTGTTTTTTGTTTCCTTATAATCTTTGTATGTTAAATCCGTGTGTGTACAATTAAAGTATATTTCATTCATTCATTCATTCAAACTTACCAAAATTACCAGACCGGTAACGGACAAAAGTATCAATGTACAATTTTCAACGTAGCAAATCCGAGCGGCGGCTTTAGCTGCTGCTACAAAGGGCCAGCTCATGTTAGTACCACGACCTCGCAGAATACCGGCGTGAAGTACAGGCATAGTGTGTGTGCTTCTGGGTTTCGTTCAGTGAGTGAGGTAACCAGAAGATCTTCACTCCTCCACTCCATCAAGGAGGGTGGCTCCTTCCCCTCCCTCAAATATCTTTAAAGGCCGACAGGGAACCTGCAGCTCCTCTGGTGTTGCAGATGAACGTGGGCGAAGGTTACTTACCATCCGGTGAGCCACTTGCTCGTATGCCCCCTTTTGCATAAAAAAAGTTTTGGTGTGAACTTAGTGTAGTACTTACACCTAATTAAGTAACTCGGCAATTAACACAATTACTACATGATGATGTCCTCCTGATCGATTTGAAGCACGGCGACAACTTCTGAATACTATCAGAAGTTGTAACCAAATACAAAAGAAGTCAGTCATCTTTAACATCCCATATTCGACAAAACGCTTATGTGATAAGATAGGAATAAATTACCTCAACTGAATATCAACTACATTGTGTGCCTTTATTACAATTTGTATGAAAACTTCATTAGTTTGCTCCAACTGTCCGCCAGGGAGCGCTTATCCTTTTTCGTATAAATTGACATTAAATGCAAAAATAGACAGTAATAGTGAAGACAGTTCGCAATGGGTCGTTAGTGGCCCCGCACCTGCGGGTGCCTACTCGGCCCTATTGTCTTTCCGCGTCTTTGTCCGCGTGTTATTAAAGTGAGTGCCGCCCGTCGCCCACGCATACTGCACGGCGGTACTGTTTGCGACTTCGCCCCGCGCATACGTGTGCTCGCCCCTCGGTTTGAGCAGCCATGACACTGTGCCGGAGTGTCTCGTACTCAGTATTTGTCGCGTAGATCATGTCAGGGTCGTCGGTCTCCGCGTCTCCATCTTCCCGCGTATTCGCGAGTTATTATTTAGTGAGAGCCGTCCTAATCCCGCGCACGCTGCGCGGCAGTCCCGTTTGCGACTTCGCTCCGCATACATGGTCACTGTGCTAAGCGTCTCACAAGCGGGTTCTGTCGTGTCGGTTAGTCAGGGCCGTTGGTCGCCGCGCCTCCATCTTCCAGCGCATATTCGCGAGCTATTAAGTAGTGAGTGTCGGCCGTGTCCCGCGCACACTGCGCAGCAGTCCGTTACGACTTCGCTCAGCTTACGTGTGCTCGCCCCTCGGTTTGAGCAGCCATGACACTGTGCCGGAGTGTCTCGTACTCAGTATTTGTCGCGTAGATCATGTCAGGGTCGTCGGTCTCCGCGTCTCCATCTTCCCGCGTATTCGCGAGTTATTATTTAGTGAGAGCCGTCCTAATCCCGCGCACGCTGCGCGGCAGTCCTGTTTGCGACTTCGCCCCGCGCATACGTGTGCTCGCCCTAGGGTTAGAAGCAGCCATATACACTTTGCCTGAGTGTCTCACAATCGGGTTCTGTCGTGTCGGTTTGTCAGGGTCATAGGTTTTCACGCCACTATTAGCCTCCCGCATACGTGTGCTCGCCCCAGGTTTGAGCAGCCATAACACTTTGTCGGAGTTTCGCAGTACAATATGTCGTGTGTCAGTATATCGCTAGTGGGCCCCGCATCAGCGGGTCCTACTTCGACTCTACCACTTTTCCCGCGTTCAATCGCGAGCCATTACTAGTGAGTGCCGTCCGTGTCCCGCGCACGCTACGCGGCGGTCCTGTTAGCGACTTCGCTCCGCATACGTGTGCTCGCCCCTAGGGTTAGAAGCAGCCATATACACTTTGCCGGAGCGTCTCACGATCGGGGTCCGTCGCGTCGGTTTGTCAGGGTTCACCGGTCTCCGCACCCACTATTTTTGTCTTATCCTTCCGCGTATAAATCCGCGCGCCATTAAAGTAAATCGTCATCCCGCCAAACTCGCGGGCCAATCTGCTCGCGAGTCAATTCAGATGAGGCTGTGAAAGCCTCCGGGCTAACAGCGTGTGGATGGTTTTTAGTCGGTATGGTCTTCCTTCAGGGGATTGAGTCCGACATAACCCAGTTGCTGGCCTACCGGCCAGCAACAGGGTATGCGTAACAGCATTTTCCATCCAGGAAAAAAAAAAAAAAATAGTGAAGAACTCGCACTCAGTGCTGGTGTATAACGTTCAATAGCTGAAAGACGTAAAAAACAAAATAATGCTTTAAGAATTTTTTTCATGGTAACAGATAATGTTTTATGTTATAAAGTGGTACGGCTGACGAAGTTTATTGTATGGATAGCGTCACCTTATTTATATTTATAACGAACATTTTTGTTTCTGTTGAATTCATTTGTCAAGTTTAATAAGTTTGCGAATTTAAAGCTTGTCGGTGACAGAACAGAATGAGTTTTGCTGAAGCGAAACAGAAAATAGAAGAAAAACCTTGTGCACTCCGGTAAATGGAACAAAACAATTTAGAAAAGCACGAATATCTGATTTATAAATAAGTTGTGGGTTTGTTGAATTAATGAAATGTAATTCCAACAATTAAATAAAAAATCACGATAATCTATTAACCACAAAGTAAATAAAGAAAATCATTACATATACTTTTCCAACTACTTGATTGTAAAATAACATAAATATGGTTGTGCGTGGGACTGGTCTCCACACTTACGATCGACCCAGGGCTGACGTAAACCGAGTCAGGGGCCTCCAAAGGGAGGCGAAGGAGCACATGACTGAGCTTAGTGGTCAAATATAGGACACACCGATGGAAGACATCACGCCCTCGCATACTGGCAGATGTCTAAATGGCTGTAATCAGAAACGGTCGCATCAATATCTTCTCTGAATAGGTCAAATGGTTAAATTACATTCAAGGATAGGGAAAATTGCGAATGCTTAGCAGGCAGCCTAAAGCTCCTATGCTCTCTCACCTCCATGCAAACCTACCCACTCACACCAACTATGATGGAAGATGTTAAAGGAATAATCCGAGTCCCCAAAACCGTAAGGCTCGAAGAGCCGATGGGATTTGAGGATTAATTAAATCTCTCCCGAACCCGCTACAATGCTTAACAGTAGCAATTACCAATACCCTCCTTACCAGCTGCCAGATCAGACGTCTAGAAAAAGAGTCAGTCATAGATATTTCTAATCTATCAAATACGGCGTAATGTTGAATTATTGGTTGTGGTAAACTCTCGGGGCTACTGGGCGAGTGAAGTTTATGGTACGGGTCGCTAGCTATCATACAATCGGGACCAACTATCGACGTCGACTATTCCACTCATTGATACAACTGCAATGAACTGTAATTATTATTGGCATATACTTTTCCAACTACTTGATTGTAAAATAACATAAATATGGTTGTGCGTGGGACTGGTGTCCATACTTACGATCGACCCAGGGCTGACGTAAACCGAGTCAGGGGCCTCCAAAGGGAGGCGAAGGAGCACATGACTGAGCTTAGTGGTCAAATATAGGACACACCGATGGAAGACATCACGCCCTCGCATACTGGCAGATGTCTAAATGGCTGTAATCAGAAACGGTCGCATCAATATCTTCTCTGAATAGGTCAAATGGTTAAATTACATTCAAGGATAGGGAAAATTGCGAATGCTTAGCAGGCAGCCTAAAGCTCCTATGCTCTCTCACCTCCATGCAAACCTACCCACTCACACCAACTATGATGGAAGATGTTAAAGGAATAATCCGTGTCCCCAAAACCGTAAGGCTCGAAGAGCCGATGGGATTTTAGGATTAATTAAATCTCTCCCGAACCCGCTACAATGCTTAACATTAGCAATTCCCAATACCCTCCTCAGCAGCTGCCAGATCAGACGTCTAGAAAAAGAGTCAGTCATAGATATTTCTAATCTATCAAATACGGCGTAATGTTGAATTATTGGTTATGGTAAACTCTCGGGGCTACTGGGCGAGTGAAGTTTATGGTACGGCTCGCTAGCTATCATACAATCGGGACCAACTATCGGCGTCGACTATTCCACTCATTGATACAACTGCAATGAACTGTAATTATTATTGGCATATACTTTCGCTGTATCCTGCCACACCGTTGTCGGTGATATAGCAAATTTTAATCCTCTATGAGAAGCAGTCCAAACAGTCGCTAAAATTCCTCCTCTGGAACGCCCTGCCCGATAAGATAAAAGCAGCTCCTAGCAAGAAACTGTTTAAGAGTCTAGTTCGTAATTACCTAATAGAATAATAGATCATTGACAATATTCGGCTCATCTATTTTTGATTTTTATTATATATTTATTTATGTATCCTTTTATATACTTGTATACGTATTTGTGTATTTTATGTTATAAATATTTATTTAATT
Source organism: Bhutanitis thaidina (assembly GCA_029286595.1). Classification (NCBI taxonomy): domain Eukaryota; kingdom Metazoa; phylum Arthropoda; class Insecta; order Lepidoptera; family Papilionidae; genus Bhutanitis; species Bhutanitis thaidina. The sequence goes on from JAGSMS010000003.1 coordinate 4,052,781, forward strand.
TTATAGTTTATTTATATGTACTTATCAACTTATTTTTATTGGAGTATTTTATTTTATTTTATTTTTTATTCTTTGTTTTATACCTGCCAACTACCTTTCACCATAACAAGGGTTGACTGGTAGAGAATGCCACTTGGCATTAAGTCCGCCCATTGTAACCTTAAGCTTAAGGCAATAAAGAATAAATAAAATCCGACCATGTAGGTGTCTCAGTGGCTCTGAAACCCTACCTGGAGGCAGTAAACCAGACGCCGCCTAAACTAACATTTTAAAATCAATGTATGTTGTTGTACTTGTCACCCAAAAGGGTATGTGAAGAATAGGGAATTCTATTTACCGTACTTTTACACCTCTCGCTTCTGTCATGCTAAAATATCTACGCATACACAAAACCAATTTCTACCGGCCAACGGCGTAGTGGGACTTTTAGTCGGTCCAGTATCTTAAATGTCAATCCCGACATAACCAGTCACCGCCTTCAGGTGACTGCTAGATTTAACATCTATTCCCCACGTAAAATTAAAAAAAACCAAATTAATCTTTACAAATTAATAATATTTCGATCACTGTGAGAAATATAACACGAATTAACTGAACAACTTAAATTATTGTCAGTGCTTACTATAAATATATTTTACATGAGCATATGTCTATTAAATATTAGAATATCTATTCGGCGACTTCATTAAAGAAAAGTACATTTACAAGGATAGTTTCACAGCGAATACTGTTGTTCAAAGTTTTAAAGTAACAAAGCAACAGAGCGGTGATTTGGCATGGTCCGGACAAAGCCTACTTTGAACAAGTTTGACACGTAGATAAAAGTGTTTCCCGCAATACCGTTTGTACATAATGGCTTTTTCGTGTCACAAGCAATTAAAACATCTTCCCATTGTACCACTGATTTTAAGGTTGTTATTGTTGAAAAATCAATTATTTAAATGCATTTACATTTACATTTTGTTTATTATTAAAATTGTTGTAAAATGAATGGAAACTAATACAAGAAATGATGGGCAGATTGGCTTAAAGAAACTGTTTGGCCACATAGCATGTGGTGAAAAGAAACGACCTGGTTGACCTGGGCGGTGAGAGGTGACCGCAATGACTCCAATGAAACACTTTAGAAGACTTCTAAAGTGTTATTTTTTTATATAATACCAAAGATATAACGCAAGCATCTTTTAAAGTAAGTCCATTGATTATTTATGTATAGATACACTATTAACACAAGTAAGCGGTTTATTGACTCAATACTAAACTGAATGTCTCTGAACATAAAAGCTTCATGAGACTTCTGGAATGAGGATTACTTAAATAAAAATGGTTTCGTTTGAGTCGTGAAACCGTATAACTGATAGTAACTTTTTCGGTGTATTCGTAAATATGGCTCTATACGAAATTGACGCATATGAAGACACTTAAGGCATAGTTAAACTTTAAAAAAAACCAAGGATTTTATTTAATCAGTTGAAACATTTAGACGTTCTTATGTTGTTTCTTATTCTTCTTACTATTGATATAATTTATGTTACATTACATCAATAGCTTAAGCTTGTAAATGATTTCCTTCTTCAAATTAATTAATTTTCAAAAAGAAAGAAATCATTTACTTCAATATACATGCTGCGCTTAACCTGCCTCCTCTACCATATGTACGAGTACTATGCAAGTAAAGTGAGCGCCCGGCCCCTACAATGTTAACCCTTTATCCCTACCAGACCTGTGAGAGACACTTATTCTACCCTTTAGAGTCTCACGCCATATCTTTTAACATAACTTGGAAAAAGTAATACAACATTTATAGATTCGTTTAATGCAATACACAAATAAAAATAATAAAAAAAATGATCTCAATCTGCATTAGTCAGGACAATTCATAAAGTCTATTTGACGCTCTGATTTAAAATCTAAAATATACATTGTGAAATATTTTAATGACTTTGCAATGTTTATAATTTCTGTGTAAATATTAAAAAAAAATACTTATGTTATGCCAACCCTGAAACTAATACAGATAAAATACCCATAGCAAGTCCATAAATAATCGGGTAATAAAGGGCTTTGCGTACTACGACGACGGGATTTGGTAAAGCCAAAGATGGATTGGTCTCGTAAGTCAACGTTCCGTAAGAAAACTTATAGGAAAGAAAATGGTTTCTTATCCTCGACGTTTTACCACAATATTAGGTTTTACAAGAAGTAAGCGTATAGCCGCATACCAATGCGTGATTCCAGCGATAACTCACGGAACCTAGAGATGGTCTTCCACTGCACGCCGTACGAGGAAGCTTAAAGTTTCTTAGTGAACTATGGATGGGACTAGGTTCGGTATTTCTCTGCGTGATTCTGCAACAAAGACATCCGCAGCCAAACTGGGACATCCTACATAGCCGAAAGGATCTACGAGCGGAAGTGTCGGTCACGTAGCTCGTAGAACTGACAATCGTTGGGGAAAAGTGATTGACACGTGGCAACCTTACAGGACTCCGCATAGGATGAAGTATTGGCCTGCATTAAATTACGGGAAGGTCAAAAATTCAAACTATTTTAATCCGAAAAAGACAGTTATTATTTCGTTTAAAACTCTTATGAACGTCAAAATGTTCTTCGGTCCGTCCGGTTCGTTCGATTTTAGAGAACCTGCAAGAAAACAGGATTTTTTTCTCAATGTCGAACTATAGGATTTAGATTCGGCAAATTTGAATAGATACTCTACCGCCATAAAGCGCGAGTGACCTGGGTTCGATCCCCGGTGTCGGCACCACTAAATTTGTTAATAGCAATTTTAAGTGCAGTATTTACCACGTGATCGGCGGTGAAATAATTTCGAAGATATGTGAAGCCTGCCAACCTGCCCCGGAGCAGCGAGGCGGGCACTTCCCGGCTCCTAAACCCTCTCTGATACACGTATTTGAGAAGGAGGCCTTTGCCCAGCTGTGGGCACTTACAGGCTGCTAATTTATTAGGTCGCCAAGATGTCGTTTGTTTGCAAGCAGGTTGCACCGCGTGCTGGATTAATACTCAAGCTCAACAATTGCGGGCAGACAACTATATCTCTACCCAATTTGTACAAAAGTTTATATCTGATAATTTTATGCAATTTAGTTGGATCTATAGAATTTGTGACTCTAAAGCGTTACTCCAATCTAAATTCAATGTAAGTTATTCAATCCCGTACTCATCACGCGCGGCTAGGGGATACATGTGCGAGGTACCAGTATCCTGGCAATAGTGATGCTGTTCATATCACTGGTCTTTGGGTTTTGGTTTCGACGAATTGTGAAGGAGTTTCCGGCAGCATTCCGTTGCCAGTGCCTCTTTATTAACCAGCATGGTGCATCACGTGCATGTGAGATTGGTATTTGGAGAAAAAGATTAGAATTTACTCCCCCTTATATTCCTTATATTAAGTACAATATACTTATACTTTAAGTATGACTAAGTATAATCAAACTAAAAGTATATAACCTGATGTTAGCCATCTCATAAACACAAAATCTAAGAGCTTTACCGCGTAACAAAAGGAAAATGGAACTCGTGAACCCAAAAGTAGGTAAATATTATCCTAGACGATAACGAGAAATCCTGTTACCGCATTGTGGCCTCAAAATGTATTTTACCCTATAACTATATTTCAAAATATTTCCGCAAACGTATATACTTTTTTTACTAACAATATTATACTTGTTATACATTTACCAAAATGTGCTTTAAATTGTAATTAATAAAGAGTAAGATGGCGTTTTAGGGCCAACACCTATTTTTCCTAATCCCAACCTCACGTGCACAGCGCAAACGAGCTTCTAGCTGTTCCCAATTAAGGGGACGTCCTATCCTTAGTTTTTTTTTATAGACATTGTAGTAATTATAAATTAGCAAATATAACTCCAATTACCAAAAATGAAAAATCTGTTTATTGACATGATGTATTGGCCTATTCTTGTGAGAATAATTGTTGAATGTATTGGTCTACCCTTGTGAGAATAACAGGCGTGGGTTGTGTTTTATAGTTATATAATATAGGCGTGAATTAAATACAAAGTTCAAGAAAATATTAAACAGAAAGGAAAAATTAAAGAATAAGTAAATGGCTTAAGAGATTGAGAGAAGTGTCTCTTTCTTTTATTGTTTAAAATACAATAGCTTTTTTTTTGTTTATTCGCAAAGAAGGCTTAAGTTCTGTCCGGCTCTATTGTCACTACCGTCTAATGACATCTATTGTATGTCCGTTTACTTGACAACATCTTGCTGAGACTAAAATATCGAAAGATTCTTTTAAGAGCAACAGAGTTAGCGGGCACAGTTTATTAACTCGAAGACTCGTGTTGGTTAGAATTTATGTATAAAGATGAGCTTTGCTCTCATGAATTACAAGCAACTGCTTTATGTCTGTAACAGGTTTGACTGTTGTTTTTACCACATGCTAGAAGGTGAAAGAAATGATCATGTGGTAGCCGGCAAGTTTGAGAAATAATGAACAAAAAAATACATTTCGAAGAGATGTAAATGCCGCCAATGCTGGAGGCCTTTGCACAGCATTGGAACAAATACTGCCTGTTACTACTGATGTATCCAACGGGGAGGATTTTGTAGCTTATGGTCCGGCTATTTTATGAATGACCTATGAGGATGGGACAAATTGATTTAATATACAGAATGTTTTATGTATATGTGTAAGTTGTCTAGTAATGTGAGAACATATTTATCTTAAGTTTTAGACTTCATATACCTTTTTGATTTATTTCACTTACTCGTTACACAATAGATTGACCGGTCGAGAACGCCTACAGGCATTAACTCAGCCCTTTGTATCATTTCGTAATAAGTTACTATGAAATAAAAGTTAAATAAGTAAATCTACAATTAAACAAATTTAAGTATTTTCCGTTCGTTTGATGTGCATAGCAGCAGTCAAGGTAAAAATATTGAAGTATACACCAAATTCCTCAGAAAACTATGCAGCTTTATGTCTAGAAGGAACACTTAAACAGGTGATCTTTTTCTCTTTATTATTTAAATAATATAACATGCGAGGCCCTGCGCAGGGGCGTAAAGTGGCCATTTATATACATTGTACATAAAAAGGAAAAATAAGTTAAGGAGGCCAGAACTTTATTTATGACGTTACCCATATAACAGACGTTATATTTTCAGCTATTATTTTCTCGCACGTACAATTTTCACGTCCCGCGAGCGTTATATTCAACGTACTAGTATTAAAACTAGAAAATCGCATCAAACTTCTAACTAAACAGAGTTTCATATTAAAATTATGTATAGTTTTATTATTGAAGTCCTAAACTACCCGAAAACCGTTTGATATTATAATACTTTAACATTTTCGGGTGTAAGAGGAAATATAACATAAATTTTTCAATTACCTACCTCACCTGTACACGATGTGCCAACATACGCAGCGAACGATTGATTGCGGAACATACTTCCGAATTTGCTGAATATAAATTCCAGATATAAGTGATGGGGAGTAAACTCACTAGTACCTTCGTCTCTCCACGTATTCTTGTATAGGCAAACCTTTCAAGAAATATATATGGCCTTTTGTTGACGCTTTATTGAAGAGACCTATAATGAGCAGTGAAATAAAACTAAGTCGTAATCAATGATCTTATAATACAATATGAGATAGACACGTTACTAACGCACCGAAAATGAATCATACAAAAGACTACAATCGTTGCATCTAGCCTCAGTCGCTTCCGAATAAGTAGGTGATGTAAACGTGTTTCTCAGTCCACGCAATACGTTGCGACATACGTGCCGTCTTGTGTTATATGTAAATGCGCTAATTGTATGTAATATAAGTGAAATAAAAATTGTATATGCATATACAATTTTGTCGCTTCTATGCCGCTGCGTTCGGAATTGATTTTTTCGGTTGGTTTATGAGCATGTAAAGTAAGATATGTAATACGATCTTTGGTCGTATTATATTGTTATAATATGACCAATAATATTCTGTGTATAAGATAATTTAAAAAGGATTCTGATTGTACGTACATTATAGAAAATCAATTCACATAAAATGTAAATAAAATGCTAGCGAGGCACAAGGTAAGCGCTTGTCATTTATAAAGAAGATAAGAATAGTGTAGATAAAAGCACCTGCTTGGCACTTCTCGCTACACGAATAATAAGACTCTGCAGTTTCGCTTTTGGTAGTAAATCTCTTTGTTTTTGATAAATTTCTAAACGATTTTGGCAAGCGACCTCGAGAAAAGAGAAGTATGACAAACATTTGAAATAAAATAAACACAAAGTTTAGAGAGTTTAGGCAGTCGTGAATAATTATTTATCAATGATATTTAACTAATTTAACCTTAACTTAAGAAATAGTACACTGCAGGATATAGGCCTCTCCCATAAGGAGGGTTTGCCATAATCACTTCGCTATCGGCAAGCGAATTGGTGATGATAGTACTAGATACCTCGCACTTTAGACGCTGCTGCCTGTCGTAGGTCAGCTTCATTTAAGTCTAATATTTTTCGAGATGGTTATCCCGCCATCTAGCGGTAGCTATTACTATTTTCAAGGTTTAGTCGCTTCTAACGACGCCCACGAGAATATTTTTACTCCTATACCACACGGCAGACGCTAATGTAATCTATTTTAAATTGGAGCTCCTAAATCAACAGCTCAATACTCAACACAACTTTCGATGAGGCAAGGTTCTGTTTTTAATAAAGTAAACTTGTCTATCGGGCATCTTTGAACCATGATAGCGAAATTGCCCAGATGCATTAACATGATAAAACGAATATAACTGATACAATAACTTTGCATTATAGAAACAGATTTTTATTTATTTTATGGGACATAGAGCAAACGAGCATGCGGCCCACCTGATGCTAAATACTTTTATACAATAACTAGACGGAGACGTAAGCGATATTAAACAATAATTAGTACAAGCGAACTGTGATCATGAAAAGTGAACAAATATTACCTATCTTGTAATTACCGACGCCCACGTACATCTGTAACACCGGAGGAGCTGCAGCAGTGTTTCTGAGCTTTGAGGATATTTGGGGAGGAGGAAGGTTAAGGGAAGGAGGAGGTGTGGTCTACTCTTCGTCAGTATTAAGCGAGGTCGTGTACTACTACTCTGGACGAGCCGGCCATTTGAGCTCTCTCTCTATGTAATACACTCCTAACTAGTATAACAAACTTTATTAGATTTTTTAATTTAATAATATTATTATAAATTATGTATTAATTTTAAGAAAATAACTCTAATGTAAGTGACAACAGTGAAAGTCAGTGGTCAGTGTATCCAGCTAGGCTTTGTCTTTGGTTCGAATCCCAACAAATAAATTTGTGCTACAAAGTATTTATTGATTTCTATGTAAAGTTGTGGTATGTCTCATGCTTCTGACGCAGTATCTGATACTTCCTCAGATCTTATCACCTCACATCGGTTATTTAAATGTGAATTGACTTCATCTTCTATGAATCTTCAATGAATAAGCGTCTCCATACTTACGTGTTCAGTTGTAATGCTTTATTACATACCGCGATGTACTTTTCTCGGTTTTAAAATATTATTTTAGATTTCCGAGATCGCGAGTGACCTGGGTTCGATCCCCAGTAGCCACTTTAATTCTTAATAGCAATTTTAAACAGCTGTATTTATCACGTGCTCGGCGGTGAAGGAGAACATCGTGAGGAAACAAGCTTCTCTGAGAAATAATGAAAAATATTATTTCGAGGATATGTGAAGCCCGCCAATCTGCACTGGAGACAACTTAGATCCTCGTAATTGAGAAGGAGATCTTGGCCCAGTGGTGAGCAAAGACAGGCTATTACTTCACTTTACTTTTTTTTATTAAATATTCTTAGATGAAATTTTATTAAACGTATAACATCGACACCTTTTGCTGGACTAACTTGGGACATATCCATTCTTATTATTAGTGTAATTGAAATAATATAGTAATATTGATCTACCAAACTTCTTCTTCTGTCTTCATTTTTGGCTTCTCTTGATAGAACTATGTACTAAACTTTTTCTTTCACGATAACTGTCAGATCGTAAAAACGAAATGTCATTCGTTTTGTTTTTGTTTTATTATTATATATAGGTAAATTCGTTATTCTCTCGTGATCAACGGTAAATATGACAACTCCATTTTTTATGATTGTCGAAATTCAAAAAGGATTTGTTTGATACTATTTATACGGATAACACCTAACCCATGGTAGCCCTATGCAAAATACCACTTTGCAAATTAGCCCTCTATGAAATATAATCAACCATATTTTGGTTGTGATTTCATAGTGTCTAATACGCACTTTTAAACACCATTTAATTTTTTTTAATTTAAACAAACGAAAATATAATGTAAAATAAAAAAACTTAGATAAAGCATTCGATACCCAAAGTGTAAGAATTTATTTAACTTTAGCTTAAACACTCTTAGGTTTTGACAAGGGTATTAGAAATATATCAACCACTCAATGTATTTCGATGAGAGCCGCGGGCTAGTGGTCCTAGTGCTCGCTTTAATTTCATAGTACGCAATTGGTCTGGGTTCAACCCCGGTGTCGTCAGTGCTCGAAAATTGGTGATGGCAATTTTAACCGTTAAATACGCGTGCTCAACGGTGAAGGAAAATCGTGAGGAACGTGGTAAATTCAGCATTTAATATCGCTATTAACAATTTTAGTGGTGCCAGCATCGGGAATAGAACCCAGGTCAATCGCGCTCTATGAAACTAAAGCGTGCGCCCTGACCACTAGACTACCACGGCTATTTTACAAGCGGCTAGCTTACTTTTACTTCGATACGTAATAATAATACTTTACCAGCGGCCCGAAGCCGCCAGTGGCAAAAGAGCTGGTTCTTTTTCTCGTTTAAATAGTTAAGTTTAACCATTCAGCAATACAACCAACGTTCTTGGTACCATGCCACGAGGAATAGATTCTAAATTGTAACAGAACAAACAGAGTGACGTAGAAGAAACAATGAGTTTATAATTTTAGAAAATTCAGTCCGATTATTGTATTCGACGTTTCTGTACAATCAAACATTTTACATAATTCAAATACACTGGGAACAAACGCAGCCAGCCGCAATATACAAGGCAAACGGTAAACTATTGTACAATGGACCTGATAAATGTGGTAATGGAAAATAAACTATAATTGTTATAGCTATATATTAATGAAGATTCATAATATCAATTCATTCTTTAGAAATATATTGATCGGAGGAGCAGATTTACTTACTGACTTAAGTTAGTGCTTAACTCTTAATGTTTTTGTAATATTCAAAGAACTGTGGCTACATTACCACGTTAAATGATAACACTTAACGTGGTAGAGCCAAGCGGCGGCTCTAGCTTCTGCTCGAATGGGCCGTCTCGACCGGATTAATACCACGACCTCGCAGAATACCGGCGTGAAGTAGACGCATCTTATGCTTCTGCGTTTTGTTCTATGAGTGAGGTAACCAGAGCCCGACTCTCCCTCCCCATACACTCCTTATCCTCCCTCCTATCTCCCAAATACCCTTACGCACCTGTAGCTCCTCTGGTGTTGCAGATGTATGTGGTCGACGATAATCACTTACCATCAGGTGAACCTATTGATCATTTGCCGCCTTTCCTATAAAAAAAACCTTTTAACAAGAAACACACGTCTTATCATGAGAGTTGTTGAAATTATATCGCGCTGTGAACCCACAAACCAATTGTATACTGTCTACGGTAAATAGCTCAATTACATAGTCTTCTCTCAGTGATTTAAAAAAAATTGATAATAATTACTTGGCATATTTCGTATTTTACTTTCTTGCCTTACGGCAAATTGAAATAAATGTCGCAGATGTTTCCGACATTTGTAATGATTTAAACAATTCTTTAATACAAAACTACAGAAAAAAAAATCAATTTAGGAATTAATTAAATACTTGTTATATTGAGCGTATAATATGTGTTAGATGGTCATGATTGATATTATGTTTTGTTAGTTAAATTGTTTCCAGTTGAATCTTAATTGAATCGAATATCCACTCAATTTAATTATGTAACGAATACCGGAATGTAAACGTGGGAAAATTAATCGTGAACAGTGATTTACCAATGTAATGTAGTTGGGTAACTAACACAAACACTTGAAACAGTTTTTTTTTATGAGAAAGGAGACCAACTATCACCGGATAGTAAGTAATCGTTTTATTTTCCGAATCACAGTATGTAAAACATTACTTTTTCAGTTTGAACCATTCGTAAAGTATAGCCAAAGAATACCGGCATTAAGTAGAGGCATCGTATGCTTCTGCGTTTCGTTCGGTGAGTGATGTAACCGGAGGCCCATTCCCCCTCCCCATACGCAATTTGCACATATATTACATAAATAAAATCTAATAAAATATATAAAATCATATACATACTTACATAGATACAAACATACTTCTATATATTCATACATACCTTCATATATACAGTCATAAAATAAACAGCATCAAGTCACATTAGAGGTTTTCAATAACTCACGAACCAGTCTTTTAAAAGAGCACTGACTAGACGCTTGTCTTATATAATCGGGCAAGGAATTCCATAGCAGTATAATGTAACAAGTATACTATGCACATATTTTCTACGATTCTTACTTACATTTTTAAATTGAATTTAAAATTAGGGACAGAAGTAAGAAGTTGGTTGTTAAAAATAATCAGACATCCATATATTTTTATATTTATCTTATATATATATTAAACCACTATCGAATTTTCTTACGGATCCCATTATGACCAGGTGCCAGCAATAATGTCACTTTCAAACAGAGAAAGAATTTCTATTGGTTTCGCTACTCTATAGTTTTATAATATTAATATAAATTAAAGTACTTTCCTTTGGTTGGAAAGGTATTGTTTAAGCTTTTTCTCCTAAGTATCTTCTTAATACACGAGTGTATATCAGAGTGCTTGATTATAATTTGTTAAATTCCTTTAGCGGAGTTCCTAGCTTTGTAATACCTTTCCTTATCGAACTTGGTTGAGCAGCGGTCGCATAAGTGCTTATTGAATAGCTGGGGTCGAGCTTTTACGGAATACTTGGAAAACAAATCCGATTTCTCCAGTTATAGTCACACGCCTTTGTATTTTGAATGAATGTATTATAACTGAGACTATATTTGATACACATTTGTTTCTGGTTGTTGTCTTTGTTTCTCAATTGCAGTCTTTCCTTAGCCGTGAATTAATATATTAGTTATAACCTATATAATATTTGATGCAAATTAATTTCTGTTTGTTGTTTTTGTTTTTAAATTTCAGTCGTTCTTTAGCTTTGGTACGTATTAGTTATAACCTAGTCTATATTTGGTACAAATTAGTTTCCGTTTGTAGTTTTTGTTTCTTAATTTCAGTCGCATCATAGCTTTGAATTAATGTATTAGATATAACTGATGCAATATTTGTTTTAAAATTGTTTCTATTCATTGTATTTGCTTCTTAGTTTTAGTCGTTCCTTAGTAAAACTATTGAAATAGTTGTTTATATAAAGGTGCTTTACCTCATACCTTCAACTCTTATAAACTTGAATGAAATGAAAACATAATATTAACCTCAAGCAAATTGTGTTATTCTACGTGGTAGAGCCAAACGGCTGCTCGACCGGGGTTGTACTGCGGCCTCGCAGAATACCAGTGTGAAGTAGAGGCATTCGGTCAGAGGTTTAGTTTAGATTATTAGGCAGAGGTTTAGGCAGAGTTTCGGTTAGTGAGGTAACCGGAGACCCCGCCTCCCTCCCCTTTTCCTTTCCCCGTCCCCGTCCAACATTGTTTCAATGAATCAATTACGATTGTTGTGTATTTGTACGTGTAGTATATCTTTGTCGGAAGAGACTGGCGAGCAGGAGGTCCGCGAATAAGGTTACAAAGGCGCTGCTGGCGCTGGCTTCATTTTATATCCTGGTAATAAAACAGATGCTAGTTTCCTTATCCAATCTCGCTGCGGAATTAACACCATAAAATGGCTTTCAATTCAGCTACTGGGGATAATTACCAGTAAACTTATTTCAACGGCGTATTTATCTATAAAATTCTAATAAAACTCCATCTATAAAAACATAATATGCTGGAAATATGTAATGATCAGAATGGGATTCATACACAAAAACCACAAAACGATTCAAATGTTACATTCACTGTTCGGAAGCTTTTGAACATGTAACGTGTCTACTTATTCAGAAACTACATTATAAATTAAACCATACTGTACCCACAAATAATACGCGGATCCACAGATAATCGCAGGCAAATCCTGTAAAGTTTATACTTATAGCAGTTTTTAAACTCGCAGCTTGAAAGTTAGATGACACATTCATTATAATTCGCATTTGATAAACCACTATTTTCTCATACTCACTCATGAAATTTCATTTTCTTTAAACTTTAAACCAATAGTAATATAATATTAATTTATTTGGAGATTGTCATCAGTCTTGCTCCTCATCTGATTGATTTCTCGTCTTGACGAATTATTATTAACAAATTTTGCAGTCACATTATTTGAAGGATTTGTTTTGTTTTTCGTCTTGGAGGCGTCGTATAGCTTTTGATTTTCCTCAATCATTGAGAAATATAAATATCTTTTCAGATGATAAAACATCAACAACTACTCTAGCTAGATATTTATTTTTGCCTGCATGTCTTCCATCTATTGTTTATTAAACCTATTATTGGTACATTGTTTATTATTAATCAATACCTTTGATGGTATATCTAGGAACGTATAATGCTTTCATGGTATGTAACTTTTGTTTGTGAGCATAAATAATATAAATTATATAACATGTAGATGAAAAATAATTAAAAGGCGATTAACCGTGTAGATTTTTGGAGTTTATTATAGTTTGTGAACGATATTCAATTATATTTTATATTACAGTTAAAGCAATGAATTTGAAAGCTTTATCGGGCAGCTGGGAAACAATATTTATGGCAGCCCCGTCTATAACGTACATTAATAACACTGAGCTCCTCGCACGTATTATTTTCACGTACCGCAGAAAGTGTTGGCTTTATAACGGCAACACGCTAATTTAATTTTCATTGCTTCTTTAAAATTGTTGCAGCGAAAGTTGTAGCGAGACTCTTGTGACTTAAACGGAACAAATTTATTGAGACGATAACTTTTAGAAAGTGAAAAGGACTTATTAAGTTGTTTTGATTTTAATACCAAACCTTGATTGTACGAGTCGTTTATTATCCTTGATGTAGTCGAAGGAGCCTTCAGGACCTGGTAACGTGAACTTCACCTGCAAGTGAGCACCTTGCTGACAATTGCAGTACTTGTAACTTTATTTGGCTATCGGGGTTTAAGAATCATACCACCCTGGTGGGTGTTGTAGATGGTGACTAAATATTGACATCTTTTTGAACATTTTTTTAATAATCTTGTAATGCGACAACTAAATACAACGTCGAGAAGCACAAACATGCAATATCTAAGTGCATGATCAATTTATTTACATTTCAGCCGCAAGCAATTTAGGTAAAGGGGCCTCTTCAAACATTAATTGTGTGAATTGCTGTTTTGTTAACGAAACGTAGCTCTAGATCCGTGATGCGAAGATGATTAAGATGGAGAATACTCGGCGGTGATTTCTTCTGTGATTATATTCGTGGTGTCGACGTATTATTAACATTTAACAATATCGTTTAATTACACAAAAGGTCGCCATGAAATATGTAAGAAAATATTTAATGAAAGAATGATAACTATATATAAATGAACAGAAGGAATATCAGTAAAATAATACAATAAAATTGAGCTCATAAGTGAGTGTTAAATTGTATCGCAATTCGTTTAATTTCTTTTAGAAATCATATTTAATAAAATTACAAAGTAATTTGATAACGATCATTACGGTATAAAACGATTGTGTAATACCGGAAATCTACAGAAATGTTTGTTATATTAAAATAAGATAATTATCTTAAGAGAACGTGATTAAAATTTGTTCTTATAATTACTAAAATAATAGGGCTTAAAAAAAATTGATTTTTCGACAATAAGATTAACGTATAGAAAGTTTGATCAAAATCTGAACAGATCGATCTGTACGGTCGATTTTATCATGAACATACCTGCAGTCACCGTACGAAGCGCAGAAGCACCAGATGGCTCTACTTCACGCCGGTATTCTGCGAGGTATTAATCCGGTCCAGCCGGCCCATTCTAGCAGCAGCTAAAGCCGCCACTTTTTTTTCGTTACTCTTTGGTAACGAATCTATGGATTGTCTACATTGGTAATTTAGAAATTGCTAGATTTAGCTAAAAGATTTATTTTGAGACTCAATATCTGAGTAAGGTTTTGAGCAGCTCTTGTCACATTGAAGTTCCTTTTTTAGTATTTACTATAAAAGGAGAGAAATAAATCTTATAACATTCAAAAGGCACTATACCAGAGACGTGCACAAAAAACCGTTTTATATATACATAATTTTTCCATACAAATCGCTTTACTCAATTATATATATCGTTCTTTTTATGCGTAACCGGGCAAACGAACAAGTGGTTCCCTTGAGGAACATCTGCAACACCAGAAGAGTTGCTGGTGCGTTGCCAACTTTTAAGGATATTTAAGTGATGGGAGGGAGAATAAGGACAAGGGTTGGAGAGGGGGAGGGGGCCTCGGGTTACCTCACTCACCGAACGAAACGCAGAAGCACAAGATGCCTCTACTTCACGACGGTAAAGCGTGCGAGGTCGCGATACTCACTATACCGATCGAGCCAGCTTATTCAGCTTAAGAGCTAAAGCCGCTGCTTGGCTCTAACACGTCAAATATGATATGAGTAATTTTGGGTAGCATGAGTAGTTAAGAGCAACTATAGAATACGTTAATAACTTGACTACAGCGCCACTTATCAGATGCTAGAATAGCTATGAACCACCGTTTCGACGAAACAAATACATTGTACTGAGTCGATTAATGATAATGATCAAGTCGTTACACGATGACTAACAGACGCAGGCAGGCGAGCGTAAAGAACTTCAATGTAAAGATATATCATTCATATTTAAATAAAATGTACAAGTATACCAGGTATCACTCAGTGACTACATTTATCTATGACATTTTCATTACGATAAATGTAACTTTTATCTGAAAACTCACGGATCAAACATGATTACAAGTCACGCTTGGTTTGCAAATTCAAGAGAAAAAAAAAGGAAAAGAAGGAACATTAAAGGAAATAAAATTAACATAGGATTCTAAAAGGGAAAGCACAATCAAATCAGTTACGTAAGGCGGTGTTTCCTTATTTGATTTATAGGTTTTGACCTGTGTGTCGGTTTACATTGAATGAATAGCACACAATAAACTTATTATATTTGAAAACATGGTTCTAAAACAAATAAGTACATATTATGTCCTTACATATGAAATTAGCATATCATATGGAAAAAGTAAAAAACTATTTGAAATGAAATTTTATATTTAATCATTCGAAGTATGTACCATTATTATCTGTGCACTTTTGCCATTTTATAGTTAGTTCATTGATTTCAATGCTGAAAAAATTAGGGAAGCGAAAATAAATCTTTGAAAGATGTTTGGACTACCTCATTAGAATTTTTTTTCCTTGTAAGAAATTGTCCAAATTCCGATAAAAGTGTAATTCCGAAAAAAGTCCGGGGAGTATGGTCGGTATCGGTGACATTCATATCCCAGCTTCTCTAATTTGGATAATGGAGCATTCTCATTTATCCCTTATTTTTTTCACTAATAACAGTATCTAAGCTTCAAGTTAATCAGCGAATAATATAAGACTACTCTATTATTTGCTAGAAAATTATACGGAGAGTTCTTGTCTTGTACGGTCAGAGTATACGGGCAGAGTTTACGATCAATTATTGAGAATTAAATTGATGTTGCTCCGGTTTCGAGCCCGTCAGGTGATATTCATTGGTTATTTCGAAAGACGAGCGAATAAATCATTCCAGTCATGCTAGATATAGTGTTAGGTGCAAAATTCCGAAGCCAATTATATTAAACTCACAATATATGTGTTATAATGTGATATATTTATGTAATATATTAGTATATCACAAATCAGTGTATTCGGTTTGGAACTTGTAATATTACATAATATGATCGATTACAGATTTCTTCTTTATTCGTTATTTTTACGTGGACGAGTCAAGCAGCGGATTTTGCTACTGCTCGAATACGTTGGCACGGCCTCGCGTAATACCCTTGTCATCAGGTGAAAGAACCTAACGGTCTACCAAATAATAAATTGCTGAATAAATAGCTACTGTAGCTCATGGACACTTGCAAACAAATTCAAAGGGTTGTCACCCCAGATGGCAGAGCAGGAATGCTTCACATTTTGTAATTATACTAGCTCACATAGCTTCCAAACCGGTGTACAACAATCGTTTGTAGGTAGAAATGGGTAAGAGAGTAATACCTACTCAGGCGACTCCTGGGTAGAGGAGGTACCTAGTAAGCCTGTTAACAATTCACAGCTAAAAGCTGGTCTTAATCACCTGGCTGGTAGGTATGTAGGTTGGTGATTGCAATACCAGACGCCTAACACCTGCTGCCGAAATTTCGATCAGACTTTTGAAAAATGTTTAATCTGCCACAAAAATATGAAAAAGAATAAAAACAAAACTGTTGGGAGTTACCAACGTCGTAAAATTGAAATGGATGACTATAACATATACTCAGACATAAGACATATGTTTAATCCATATTGCAGTTAAGCGGATTACGTACAACATCCATAAAGTTACTTCTATTTAACTTCCTGGAATATCAGATGCATATTTGCTGGCAGAAATTGATGAGAAATTTATTATTTTACTCATATTCATAAATAATTATCCTTGCCAATTTTAACAATGTCATTTTTACATCGGGCCCAATCAGCTAAGTGACTATAAACATAAACTTATGACGTAGAGTCCTGCTGATTTCTTCGCGTAAGAACATTGATATTCTTTGTATTTACCTTATAACTACCTAATCCATTCAAGGGGCATTAAGTCTTTTTTTCTATTTATCACGTGCTTAGCGGTGAAGAAAAACATCGTGAGGAAACCTGCATGTCTGAGAAATAATAAAAATATTATTTCGAGGAAATGTAAAGCCTGCCAACACACACTGGAGCAGCGTGGCTCCTAAACCCTTCCTGGCTCCTAAACCCTCTCTGATACTCGTATTTGAGTAGGAGGTCTTTTCACAGTAGTGGCACTTACAGGCTGCTACTTTAATTTAAGCCTTTTAATAGTTATTGTTACCATTTTAGTCTCGTAAATCTGACAAAGGCTTTATAATTATCGGATGAGACAGGATGATTCGTAGGAATTCTAAAAGTGCTATACACATTTTAATCATACGTCATAAATAACAATCAGTTGAGTATATGGGCCGTACAGTTTTCATTCGCCTGTCTGTCAATAATTTAATAGAAACTGCCTTTTAATTCCTATCAGCTCATGTAGTCCTCTGTTGGAGATGTTTATTTTCATAAAAGCAACAACAAAATCCGGCTAGCCATTCATAGAGAAATTCGCCTTTACACCACGCTAATCAGGCGTGTAAAAATCGATCAAGTCTTCACTGGCTCCTTGAAGAGTCGGGAAACTGTGTCGGGGTTTGCCCTCCTCAGTGATGTCCTCTCGCCACACGTAGAAGTACGTGTGGATCTTTAGGTTGCGTTACTCGCAACACCCGGGTTGTTATGTACCCGTCGCCATCGTCCCGGGTCGGCGTCGGAAGTTATGGGTGTGATGGTAATTAGTCCAAATAGTATACAGTGTTCCTATCTAAAATGAGTAGGTTGGCAACTCCTCCCATTATGATGGGGATTGTGTCTTCTCCTATTTGGAGGACCAAGAGCACGTCTTGCAGGACGGTCACTGCTGCTATTATAATGTTCGTGCTGCTGTCAAGTGTTGCAGGTTGTACTGTGCGTGTTTGCGAGTCGATTAGCGCAGTGACGTTATACTTTAATTTTAGTCGAGCTGCTTCCCACCTCTAGTCTGTGGGGTATGGGTGAAGCAAAATTAAATGGAATACTATTTGTCCGTTAGCAGCAGGGCGCAATGCGTATGATGATTAGTTATATTGAAACTATGTAAAACTCCTCTTTGGAAACCTGGAAATTTAAATTGGTTTTGAATTTAGTCAGCCAAATTATGATTGAAAACCATTTTTTTTAGGCATAAAGTATCACAGAGTATTTACCATACAAGTACCAAAGTATGTTGTGATGATAAAACTATGCAATGAAATTCAGACTAAAATAATATCTTAATGTGTTATGATAGCATGTGTTTCGTAACATTTTCAACTTCAACGCGACCAAAAGTTTCCACGGCACATTGGAACTGCGCAAATATGTTTGTGGGCTTTATTGAAGGTAGGCGTATTTTACGTACCTAATCGTGCATTTACTTTTGCTCCGTGTACGCGATACGCGGTTTGTATGTCTGTGAGTGTGTGTTGTGAAATGTGTACGGGGACGAGGCCTCGAAAGCAACTAATACGTTAACACTATTAGTCAACAATGAGATTTTTAGTGCGCGTTTTAACAGGTGGGATTTCGCGCACCGGTGTATATTTACTCAGCGCCGTTACTAACAGGTTATTTACGGCACTATAATATCTCCTGCGCAGTTGACGTATTCAGAAGTTGTCGCCGTGTCTCGACATTGGCCATCAGAACATCACCATCAGGTGAGCACAGGTTTTGATGTTATACGTAATTTATAGAAGTTATAACTTAATTACACATTTAGCATTTGATGCTAATCATTACTTACGACTTAGATTTTCAGCGCAGCGATGCCAAGTTAAATCTCAAAACGAGAAACAAACTTAGAACGATTACTAAAGTTTGCCTGAGCGGAGCTCAAATGAGCTAATATGCTAATGCACTTATGGCTAATGACCAATAATAATTAGATATTTGTACTTGAACGGCAATTATAAGTCAGTACAGCTGGTTTATTAATATTTACATCACGACTCTAAAAAAAATATTAAATTATATCTAAGCGAGCTAGAATTTAACGTAACGTAATTTTTTTTAACGTGGTAGAGCCAAGTGGAAGCGTTCTGTGAATGAGGTAACAGGAGGCCCACTCCCTCCCCTCCTCATCCTCCCTCCCATCTCCCAAATACCCTTAAAGGTCGGCAACGCACCTGCAGCATCTCTGGTGTTGCGGAAGGATAAGACAAAAATAGTGGTGCGGAGACCGGTGAAACCCTGACAAACCGACGCGACAGACCCCGATCGTGAGACGCTCCGACAAAGTGTATATGGCTGCTTCTAACCCTTGGGGTGAGCACACGTATGCGGAGCGAAGTCGCTAACGGCACCGCCGCGTAGCGTGCGCGGGACACGGGCGGCACTCACTAGTAATGGCTCGCGATTGAACGCGGGAAAAGTGGTAGCGTCGAAGTAGGGGCCCGCTGATGCGGGGCCCACTAGCGATAGACTGACACACGACATATTGTACTGCGAAACTCCGACAAAGTGTTATGGCTGCTCAAACCTGGGGGCGAGCACACGTATTCGGGAGGCTAATAGTGGCGTGAAGACCTATGACCCTGACAAACCGACGCGACAGACCCCGATCGTGAGACGCTCCGACAAAGTGTATATGGCTGCTTCTAACCCTTGGGGTGAGCACACGTATGCGGAGCGAAGTCGCAAACAGGACTGCTGCGCAGCGTGCGCGGGACACGGCCGACACTCACTACTTAATAGCTCGCGAATATGCGCGGGAAGATGGAGGCGCGGCGACCAACAGCCCTGACTAACCGACACGACAGAACCCGCTTGTGAGACACTTAGCACAGTGACCCTATATGCGGAGCGAAGTCGCAAACAGGACTGCCGCGCAGCGTGCGTGGGATTAGGACGGCTCTCACTAAATAATAACTCGCGAATACGCGGGAAGATGGTGGCGCGGAGACCGACGACCCTGACAAGATCTACGCGACAAATACTGAGTACGAGACACTCCGGCACAGTGTCATGGCTGCTCAAACCGAGGGGCGAGCACACGTATGCGCGGGGCGAAGTCGCAAACAGCACCCGCAGGTGCGGGGCCACTAACGACCCATTGCGAACTGTGCGAGTCGATTAGCGCAGTGACGTTATACTTTAATTTTAGTCGAGCTGCTTCCCACCTCTAGTCTGTGGGGTATGGGTGAAGCAAAATTAAATGGAATCCTATTTGTCCGTTAGCAGCAGAGCGTAATGCGTATGATGTTTAGTTATGGTGAAAATATGTAATACTCCTCTTAAGGAACCTGGAAATTTAAATTGGTTTTAAATTTAGTTTTATGACTGACAACCATTTTTTTAGACATAAAGTATCACAGAGTATTTACCATACAAGTCCCAAAGTATGTTGTGATGATAAAACTATGCAATGAAATTCAGACTAAAATAATATCTTAATGTGTTATGATAGCATGTGTTTCGTAACATTTTCAACTTCAACGCGACCAAAAGTTTCCACGGCACATTGGAACTGCGCAAATATGTTTGTGGACTTTATTGAAGGTAGGCGTATTTTACGTACCTATTCGTGCATTTACTTTTGCTCCGTGTACGCGATACGCGGTTTGTATGTCTGTGTGTGTGTGTTGTGAAATGTGTACAGGGACGAGGCCTCGAAAGCAACTAACACGTTAACACTATGAGTCAACAATGAGATTTTTAGTGCGCGTTTTAACAGATGGGATTTCGCGCACCGGTGTATATTTACTCAGCGCCGTTACTAACAGGTTATTTACGGCACTATAATATCTCCTGCGCAATTGACGTATCCAGAAGTTGTCGCCGTGTCTCGACATTGGCCATCAGAACATCACCATCAGGTGAGCACAGGTTTTGATGTTATACGTAATTTATAGAAGTTATAACTTAATTACACATTTAGCATTTGATGCTAATCATTACTTACGACTTAAATTTTCAGCGCAGCGATGCCAAGTTAAATCTCAAAACGAGAAACAAACTTAGAACGATTACTAAAGTTTGCCTGAGCGGAGCTCAAAAGAGCTAATATGCTAATGCACTTATGGCTAATGACCAATAATAATTAGATATTTGTACTTGAACGGCAATTATAAGTCAGTACAGCTGGTTTATTAATATTTACATCACGACTCTAAAAAAAATATTAAATTATATCTAAGCGAGCTAGAATTTAACGTAACGTAATTTTTTTTAACGTGGTAGAAGTGGAAGCGTTCTGTGAATGAGGTAACAGGAGGCCCACTCCCCCTCCCCCTCCTCATCCCCCTCCTCATCCTCCCTCCCATCTCCCAAATACCCTTAAAGGTCGGCAACGCACCTGCAGCATCTCTGGTGTTGCAGATGTACGTGGGCGACGGTAATCACTCACCACCAGGTGAACCGATTGCTAGTTTGCCGCCTTTCACATAAAAAAAATTTTAAAGAAAATATATTAAATCAAGAAGACAGTTTTTAATCCATACTAGGATTACATAAGCGTCGCAATAAGTAGATGGGTAAGTCATATTAAAAATTTAAGTTAGGTTTTTATTTTTATTGATAAGCAAATTTAACATTGTTAATAGCATTGTAATAAATAAACCTAAATATTTTTCTAGATATGTGTAGTATGTAGTACCGAGTGGTTTAGTTTCATTGTATATTTTAGTAACATCGTTTTTGCTTGTTGTGATGTCCTACAAATAAGGTCCTATTAAGTAATCAAATATTACTTTAATATTATGTAATAATGAAGTTGTGATTTAATTTACTTTTGCAATTGATACAGTGGTGGGTTTTGTAGGTAACCGTATATATCATTCAAATAAAGTTATAGTGCTAAGTATAATTAACATACGGTATAGAAGCCTCTACGGCTTACCGCCCCGCTATATTTCTCTGGGGTGTCGTACGAGACAAGGACGGCATTAAACTTTATCAACAATAAACTCTGACCATTTTGCTTTTATAAGGGTTGAGAACGAAAGATTAATTATTTATACAGTTTGGGTCTATTAACGTAATAAAAAAATGTTGTAATTATCTTAGTTTAATATGTAGACATATTTTTGTGTTCCTGTAACTGTAAGACCTGAAAAGAAATGGAATATCATAATCTGTCGCAAAGCTCAAAGCATATGTAACAAAAGTATATGAATGTAACGAAGTATGTAAACTTCAATAATACTATAAAATGTTTCATTCCGATATAACGTTACGTAAATTATTGTATAGTACGTCGAGGTAAATTTCCAGTAATTCGCGCGCGCTGTGCTGATCTACCTAAAGTAAAGTAAAGTAACAGCATGTAACTGCGCATAGCTGGGCAAATGCCTCCTTCTCAAATATATCTCAGCTACCATACATATCTATATCAGCTACCACGGCTCTTCCTTCACCTACTTAAAGCTTGTTTATATAAGATTGTCAACCGTACATTCCGTCACTGATGCAGATGTGACTCCCGCTACGTGTAAAAACATAATAGCGATTATAGAAGAAAGTTTATCAGGTTAAGTTTATACATATTATTTATAAGTCAAAAATTTAATTTATTAGTATAACATCCATGATTATTGATAGAATTTTATGACATGTTATATTTTATTTTATTTATTTATTTATACTTTATTGTCTACACCAAAAGGATTACAAAAGGCGGACTTAATGCCTTTTGGCATTCTCTAACAGTCAACCCAGGGCGTGAAGAAATGTGGTGATAGGTGCATCAAATTTAAAATAATATAAATATGAAAGGCTAATTGAGAAATATACTACGTAATTAAAACATATATAAATGTATAAGCATACATATATACACATCCACATAGACATACAAATACATATTATATCTACCCTCTGAAGTTTAATAAATGCTTTTTTTGTTAAAATTGTATGCATAATGTTGCTAGGCTTATACCTAGCTATATTTTTTTCCACATACAGTCAAAAAATAAAAAGATCTTATTGTATATTAAAGTATTCAATAGATGAATACGGTTATTTTCTAAAATACTTAACATATTTGAATATGGCTTTCCATATACATACATGCGCATAACATTATTTTCTTTATTAAGTTATTACTATCTGATATTTAACTATTTCTATTTTTGTTATATTGCTATTACCAATAAACAGTACTATATTTTTATTTTTAAATTTATATTTATCTATAATGCTGCCACTGGGGTAATACTCTGGGGTTCATGACTTTCTGTACCATATAACTTTTTACTAATGTCCGTTTCCAAATCTAAAAACTTGTCACATTGTTATTGTAATAAAAAATAGTGTGATAAGGTATATGTACAGTCACAGGGTTTATTTTTAATAATAGAGTCAAGACTGTTAGCGTTGTAAGAACACATTTCCACTAACTTTTCAGTAGCTTTTATGTACTCCTGAATCTGACTTTTAGCTAACTCTTTTCTTTTAGTTTTAGTCGTCTCAGCGAGCAGCTTTTCTAGGTAGTTGCGGAAGTTCACTCGTATCAGCTTCATATGCACACAAATGCAATTTTTTACAATGTGTCTCTATATGGTACAAAAAGATGTTGCAAGAAAGTACATTCTTTTTTTTAAATTTTATATTTTGTTTAATGCTTTAGGTACCTCTTTAATTTATTTTTTACACACTTTATAGTTATTTTTTTTTTTTTTTTACTAAGTCCTTTTGAAGGAGTAGGACTGTCTGAAACGAATTCAGGGTTTAAGTTTAGTGTCTCTCCCTTGACATCTCTTCTTCTCAGCTTTCATACGAGAAATGAGGTTCTTTGCCCCAGCGAGTACTTACTTTATAAGAGACACACGGCTGAAGCTCTCCTCATAGACTGAGTAGCACTCAGCAATGGAGTTGACCCGTCTTTGCAGTTGATCTCGCCTTAACTTTACGAGTGATCTGTGTTCGACCATTCACATTCATCACAAAAATTGTTAATAGCAATTTTACGTGTTGAATTTATCACGTGCTTGACGGAGAAAAAATGCAGAGAAACCTATATGTCTAAGAAATAAGAAAAAAATTTTCAAAGACATGTGAAGTACCTGGTTCCAAAACTCTTCTAAATGTTTGAAAGGAGGCCGTTGCCTGGCAATAGGCATCTACAGGATTACTTTACTAAATCTTCTTCTTTGCCAAAATTAAGAAGTTTAAGCAATTATTCCTTATAGGAATTCTGAAATATTGTTCAATACTAAAATAATAATATTGTAAAAGAATTAAATTCAACTTTTAAGTTTAAATTTTTACTACCAAAAATATGATCTATTCATAAAAGGTAACATTAATTCGTGGAACCAGAATATTTTACGCTATATAAAATATCATACAGAAAATAATTTTACGTTATTAAAATTGAAAAGTCTATCAACACGGAAAAATAAAATCTTGCTTTGAATAAATACGCATATTCCTAAAAGTAATTTGTTACATTCATCTATGAAATAAACCCTACCTTGCCTTAATTCCATAAAATGAAATACTTATTATTCAGACGATTTTTATGTTTAAAATGCAATCGGAACACATTATAATAACATTTGGTTTCATATTTTTCTTTTCATGAAAATTATGTGAAATTTTCATATAACTTTCACGTGTTGCAAATCATTGCAACCGTGATTTCTATTTATTTAGTGGGTGGCTAATTTAGAAAAAACATTTTACAAGGGTTACCTAATCAAATGTTTCTTGTTTTGTTTTATAAAAATAAAACAATTTCAACAAAATTATTGTTATTTATCAGGTATATACTCGTAAATAGATAATTGATAGTCATAATTAGTAAATTCAATTCATCGAGTCTAATTTTTTTTTGTTTTGTGCGGGAAAATGGATCTTATCACCTACCAGGCACTGAAGGCAGTGACTGGTTATGTCGTAGATCACGGCAAAAGTTACGCTTTTTGTCCGGCTGCCTAGAGAGATTCGGCGGAAGAGACCGGCGACCAAAGGGGTAATTATTAAAAGTGACGCTCCCTCGACGATGCACAGCGTCTTCGCAGCAGTGTCACGCTCCGACCCCCGTTAACGTAAGATGTCTTCCGAAAAACTAGAGAGGCGCTCGCAGAAATTATACTCTCTCAAGAGCAAACAGGACACCCGCGTACTCACCGTACAACCGAATTTCAGGGCGGTTCTTACCGCCCAGCTCTATAGTAACATCTCGACCGTCCGAGACGAAGTCCAAACCTCCTTTGGATGTTCCATAGATAGCTTATCGTAAAGAGGTAAGCAATAGATGTACACTTGTACATACTTGTACACTATTTAAAACATAACGCCTGCGGCCTCAAAGACTCAGGTGCTATCCTATGAAGCTGTAAAAGCCAAAACGGCTAACAGCAATTACTTCATCGAATGCATATACGCAACTCTCTCTCTTAAGGACGTGCGAGACTTCGGCTTGGTTTATCCTTATAATATAAATGCGAAAAAACCATTGTAGGCAAGTTCAAGTCTCGGAGTAAATCTACATACCGTATGTAGGGAAGAGCTCCGGTAGCCGGCGCATGAAACGATTTTGTATCACTTGGAGTGATTTTAATCTAGCTTTTTTTACGGTAAAGGAGCAAACAAGTAGCTCACCTGAAGGGAAGTGAATACCGACGCCCACGTGCACATGTAACACCGGAGGAGCTGTAGGTGCGTTGCCGGTCTTTAAGGGTATTTGGGAGATAGGGAGGGGAGCTATATATAATAAATGCAGAAGCATAAGATGCCTCTACTTCACGCCGGTATTCTGTCAGGTCATGGAACTACTCCGGTAGAGCCGGCTCATTCGAAAATCAGGAAAAGCCGTCGCTTGGCTCTACCACGTACAGAACAGCTTACATATTTTTGCTGCTTTTATTTTCATATGAAGCCAAGTACAATAAAATGTTGGAAAGGGTACAAAACAAATTTACAAATTTTTGTATGTCAGGTTGTATGGTGTATATGCCACTTATCCCCTAATGTACCCATACTATTCATAGTCGGTATAATAAACTGTCAGAAGAGAATATACTCTCTGTATATATATATCTCTTGAAATTATTAATAGGCAAAGTTTTTAATCCTGACTTATTACAATTTCTACAGCTATGTGTCCCTGATGAGTACGTGTCGCGGCCGGCGGCGACCGCGGCTGCTGGCGGTGCTGCGCGCGCGCACTACCCTGCTGCGGCGCGCTCCGCTAACGGGAGCCTTCAATATCATTAACCAAGTGGCGGATAAAGTAGACATTTTTATCGAATGGTTACATTGTTTATTATTAGTTATAATTAAGTACCTCTTAATCAAATCTTAATCGCATTAGGATATTCCTGTAAAGGTTGTAGATTTTAATGGTTGAAAGAAATAATTAAAGACGTGCCCGCATACTACGCTAGCGTATGACCTGGTAGGGTGTATGTATGTATTGTATAACTGTATTATACGCCTTAATAACATTTTAATGAATGAGGAGGACTTTATTTATTAGACGTAGTTTTACTATGATCAATATGCAATGAACGCATAGTTCGATAGCGTATGATCATATAGACGTTTTTAAACTCTATCCTTGTAATTTTAATTCCATTTCTCTTGTAATTAACCGTATGAACAAACTCTGTGAGGATAAATGAATAAACGGAAAAGGGGTTCTGCGCGTAATTTGAAATCTCGTCTCCCTACATAAAGCTTGTCATTAAAATCGCAGACTCTGTGAGAAGGCTTTGATAACTGGGAGCGACACAGAAGCCATATAGTGTGCGAATTTATATTACGCTTATTTTATTGCTGACTTTTATGAAAGATTAACAATTTGGAGAAATTTTATTTATTATCTATTACATGTAAATTAATAATGTATCTTATATATACCGTATAGTGTACCGTATTATGTTTTCGGCGTTGTTTATTTAGATAGAGAATTAGATGATTCTTTGAGTTCAAAATATTTATTGTGAAAATTACGTCATTCCATTTTCGTAAGTATATTTAAATAGACGATAAGATATTTAATAATGTTTTTTTTAAGATAAACGTAATAATTCGTGATAACGAAACTGAATTAGACAATGCTTTGTAAGTATTTTTGCAACGACGGAGCAGACATTTTTCACTTAGACCGAGATTCATAGATCGTACTTTAAATGAAAGTTTAACTTCACACCAATACTACGTTTCAAATTTTTATATACGCCAAGTTTACTTTGCAATACCGTTTAACTTTACTTTATTATGGAAAGACGAAGTAGGGGATATTGACTATTTATGTAGCAAAGTACAACAACAAGTTAATCTAATATGCGTTCACTTTACGTACTTCCATGTGTTATATGGTGATTCCGGTATGACAGTCGACGAAAATGTTAGGTTTTGTACATTATAATGTTAAATTGTAGGTGTTCAGATGGATTGTGTTACATATTAATCTTTTGGTTCGTTATTACCGAATAAATTTAATTCACATTTTGTATTAAATGAGTAATAATAAAATTTGTACAGTGTGCAAATTTTTGTACTTGTAATTTGTACACTGTGTGATTTACTTGTGTGTACGTAAATGATTAAATAAATAAATAATATCATTAAATTACAATATTTTCTTTGAGATCACGTGTAGGTAAATGCGTGTAAAGTTACTGCTACTTTACTTCAAGACGTACTTTACCAAGCAAAGACGAAGAAGCTACTTTGAAACTTAAAAATGTTAAAGTTAACTTTGCCGTCGGTGGCACACTTTGCAAAAATTACTTTTGGTATAAAGTTGTGTTTATAAACCTGTCACTTACGACACCTTTAGAAAGAAAAGAGATTGCAGATTCTTAAGGCTACCTCAGTGCTCTTTAATTATGTGATTCCTTTATTCAACATATGCATTATTATTTAAATCCCAGTTTGGACTTTTTTTTGTAAAATAAAAGTGACGAAGAGGCTAGCAATCTGGCTGATGGTAAGTAACTGTCGCAGCTATTAGACACCTGCAGACAACTTAAATAGATTATGGTTATAGGTGGATTATCACACCTGACGATTAAGATAAAATGCCTTGCCTTTATTACACTGACTCTCTATATATTTCAATCCGGAATATAGCAATACCAGGAATATTAATTAGTGGCAGGAATGAGTGAGAGCCACTCTTATCTTCCCAGACGGATCCTAGGTAGAAAAGGATATCACCTATAAATCGATCAGATAAAATATGGTTGTAATATAATTTATACTTGCGATTGTTGTAATTACGGGAAACATCATCATATTGACAATTACTGTTATCTCTTGTATTAGTTTCGTAACATATTTTATTTATTAACGAGTATATAAGGAACTCTTTGGGGGTGGCCTATGTTCAGCAGTGGACTTCTGATAGGCTGAAATGATGATGATGATGATGATATAAGTAACCATCCGGGTTACCTTAGGCCATCTTCGGGTATTCAATTGTTTTGTGATATTACAAATATTCAGAAAACTCTCAAAAATATACTAAATTGCTATCATTTTCTTTAGATTTTCAACTTTATCTTTGACATTTTTTTTTATTTTATTCATTTTAGTATTAACAGTTTCATTCTAGTTTAGTATTTTAGTATTTTTTGTAGCATAGCTCGCTGAAGGATTCAGAACAAAGGAAGGTAAGACGTGACATTTAACCCAGTGGCGATGGACACACTCAAAGAGGAAGGTTCAATTTGAAAGACTTTTGTTACCGTTAGTTACAGAAAAGTCTCGACTTCAAGGCAGCAACGCACGTGGTGTGAGAACTAAGCTAGATTGCTTTGTATTTTTTTTTTGTTAGAGCTCACAGCTTTTGTTTTACGAACAATAAATGTAAAAAATTCAAAATGAACCTACGCGACGGGTATATTTAACTTAATTAGACCTCAGCATCTGATAAAAAGGATGCTACCATTGTTAACCTTGCATAAATTTTCTCTCATTCTTGCCTTGCCGATTGCATTTTGTTGAAAACACTATAAAGGTTAATGTAACCCATTTCTTTGCTTTTTCGTAAAAATGCAAAATGTGTTTATTATTTGCTAAATGAATAATATAATTAATGGAATTTTCATCATATTTAAAATTTGATCGGAAATTGATTAATGATTCAATCTAATGCAACATTTTAACAGTGCTATATAAATTTGTAAACAGTGCGTATAAATAATTTAACAGAATAAATCCGACATCGTCAGAGCGATCGTAAATGTGAAGCAATCCGAATGTCAAAACGTTAAAAACGGCATATCTGTACTCGTGGCACGTAACAAACCTTTTTAAAAATTATGATCTCTCGTTAAGAGTCGAGAGGGTGAATTTTATTCCGTTACGCGGGCGCGCTTCAACCAACATACAAATTTGTTATATTTTTAATTATTCACAACCTTTGCAATGCGTTGCTGTTATAGATTATAACTTTACAGAAATAATAATGAAAAATATTATGCCAAAGGTCGAGCCACGACCTCGCAGAATACCGACGTAAAGTAGAGATATTGTGTGAGCTAACCGGAGGCCCACTCTCACTCTCCCATCCACCCTCCTCACTCTCCCACCCATCTCCCAAATATCCTTCAAGGCCGGTAACAGACCAGGAGCTCCTCTGGTGTTGCAGATGTACGTGGTCGACGGTAAACACTTACCATCCGGTGAGCCGCATGCTGAGTGTGTTAGTAATAATTTTATGCAACCGACGAAAATATTTGATAGGTCGGGGTAATAATAATACAATGATAATTAAAAATCAACCTCTTAAGATGATTGTGTTTCGACGATCTAGAAAAGGTCCTTGGCCGCACAATTATACTAGCGAGCAGCGCCCTCGCGGAAGAATTGAAAAGAAACCATAGTATCCTGGGAAGTTTTTAAGCACGATACGGTTTGAGTTCAGTTCAGTTTGAGTATTCAGCCACGTATTCCAACGGTATTAACTAAGGTTGTGCTAATGCTCCTACAATTTGATAAATACATAACTGATATATTGTGTGGTTGTACAGAACCCTCGGTAGAAACCTCGGTGTGACCGTCTCGCACTTGGCTGGTTTTTACTTATCGGCTGTGATCGAAGTCACTCTAAGGCATATCATTGGACAAATCCAGCTCGCCATGATCACTGATAAAACCATTTTTGACATTTTTTTAAGCTCGAAATTTTCTCTCTTTCTCTCAGCTCCACAAACTAGACGCTCTGTACGCTGTCGACGTGTATCTATTGGTGGACTGTGGGGAGTTTCTTCAAGAATATTCTTCAGAATGCCAACTAAAGATTAGACACCTAAGTGACAGATATATTCAAATCCCTTACACACACAATGGGTATTAATTCTAATACACTAGTAGAAGTATCAAACTTCATATTCTCATTTATCTAAACTTTATTTGCATTTATAAATGAACAAGTAGGCGAACATAATACCAAGAGACAATCTCTACCAGTCAACCATTAGGTTAGACAGAGAAAATGTAAAAGGTTGTAGAGTAACTTTAAACTAAACATTATGTTTATATATACTCAAACAATATGCTACAATCCTCATCACTTGAAATTACTGATAAAAATAACTGTTTACAAATCTTTAAATCTGCCAATACTCAGATACCGGATATCTGTAATAAAAGAGACAGGTTGTAGCAGACATTTCAGCTTCATTCTTAGGATGAGATTACATGATCGTGTTTATAACACGGAAGTGCTACGGTGTGCAGGGATGATTGTCAGCGCATGGATGGATGATTGACAGTGGGAAGTCTAATTATGTACTCTGTTTTTGCTCAAGTAAAAATGACTATGCAGCACCTGCATTATAAAAACGTTTTTTAAGTGCTACTCAACAGCTTGTGGCATACTAATGGAGGGAATTGACAGAAATTGAGAAAATGTAACAGGAATGGCGGTTTAAAATTTCCAAGGCAGTGCAAAGCTTGGTGCGAATCGTTGAGAACGCACGCTCGTTTGCCCCCTTCTTCTATAAAAAAAAAGCGCTGCCCACGTAAAAGTCCCCAAAGCCCACTTACACGATACATGTTACAGAATAACATACGCAGAATGACCGAGTGTACCCAACAAAATGCGGTTATGTTATTCATTCACGCTAGCAATATGACACATTTGTATTCCAAATTCATTACTTTTAACTTTTTCTTATTTTATTTTTTTTATAAAAAATAAGCCTATTTTTTTAACCTCAATCTTGCTTGATGGAAGGCGAAGACTCATCTTCGCCTAGGCCTCAGCCTAGGATGGTACACATTTGCCTAGAAGGTGTCTGTTCACTTTAGCCTTTTGTACATACAGTTGCTTTTTATATCTAAACTGTTATCAAAATCTAACCGAATAATTTTATCCTAAATAGTAATTTACCAATCTTCTACAATTACGATGTATCAGTTACGTAGAGTTTCGCTTCTCGCTTCTTTATATACATGCTAAGAGCAACAGTGAAGCTAACGAGGAGAATATACGACTGCAGATCTAATACTCTTACTCTTAGGCGATACCTAACACTTTCATTTTAGCGAGAGGAGTATTTTACTCATAAATTTGTTCTCTAACACCTCTCAAAGAGATATACAAACTATGCTTTGTGACATATGTATTACATATTTACACTTTTGACAACCCTAGAAATGTAGGTGTTTGTAATTACTAAAATTATTTAAATAGAATAACAGAGTATTTAGTAGTGAAGTGATAATGCTATCTTACGAATGTTGCCAGAGTATAATAATGTAGAAAAAAATTAAACGTGCATTGTCAGCTCGTCACCCAAGCGAGGTAATTATTGCGAATCCTCCTTACTTGTACAAGGTTTATTTCTGATAGCAAACCAATAAATATAAATTTGGAATATTCTATAAAGTGATCTAACGTAATTTTTGTTTGAAACCCTACCTTGAAATATAAATACTAGATAAACAATTATTCACTTTAAAACCAACAAAAAATTACCGGTTGCTAATTAAATACGCGGACTGCACATGGAAAGTGTGTAATTAACGATAATGACTTAAAACTTCACACAATGCTTTTAAAACAATACTTTTTTGTTAATATAAGTACAGAAACCGTAGTTATAAATGACCAATGTAATTTTCTTAATAAAGTTAACATATTATATTTAATGGTTATTTTTATAGACAAATTTTCTTTGTAAAACAAACTCCACTGAAGTATTGGCCATAAAATACTGTTTACACCCAATAGGCGTTTGTTCTTTAATCAAAAACTTATAGAAAGTTAAATGAAAGTTACCCTTTAGGGAACCGATCGAAAGAAAAAATACTTTTGACGGTGCGAATGGAGTTCTCCAAAGATATCGTAAAAAACTAAAGTTACTATCCGTTCGAAAAATATTTGCGAGTTGAAATTTAAATATTTTCCCTAATCGAATTTGTAATAATTAGGAATAATGCATCTCCTCATATTTATGTATATATATTTATACGTACATATATATTTATATTTGGGTATACGGTTGAGAGCCTATATTTTTTCATCCACGTTATCCATTCCAACTAGGCCCAAGAGCTTATATCTGAAGGGGTTCATGACAATAGTAGTCAAACGGTGAGCTCGCACTTGCGACGTCATGTTTCGCAATCCACACCCTGACCTATTAGGCTACTGGCCCCTCAAATTCAGGTTAATAATAATTTTTTAACTTGTAGCGGACACTAATATAAAAATAATGTTAATTTTTTTATATTAGTGTCCGCTAAAACTAAGTTAAAACGTAGAAGTACCATTGCATAATTGAAAGTGCTAATTTTGAAACAAGGCTACAGGTTCCTTCGAACATGGCATTAAAATATTTTAATAAACCATTATCTAGCACAGTAATGGTAGCTAAAAGCGAACATTGATATAAAAGATATTGGTTAACCCTTCTCAAAATAGAAATCACAACAATAGAACATCAATTGCTTCAATTGGTCAAGAATTTGTAGTGACATGAGTAATTAATAATGCTACGAGTAATTTAACCAGAATTTTTTTCTTTTTAAATAACTATTATAGTCATTCTCACTAATATTTCTAGTATTAATTGTCATGATATGACTTCTTACAATAGATTTTCAATTAATTCACACGTAGAAAGAACTAATTCAACAAATTTTAGTAACATAGTCTTGCCATATTTAATATGGTTTTTACCAAAACTCGGTCACAAGAAAATTTAATGCAAATTCCTATTTACCGTGCACAAAATTCATCTCATTAAGAAATCCTTTTAAGTCCAGCAGTTGTTACACTGATGCTAGACACGAGTGCTGGGCGAGCAAAGCCGAAGCGGAGTAATTTAATGAGTTGACCCGTTAATTGGCGAACAGCTGGTTTCTACAGTCAATGCTTGAATAAAACTGCGAACGTTTTGTACTCTCAAGATGTTTTTGCTACAATTCGTGAAGTTAATTAAAATAATTTCACGAATAATATATACAAATAAAAGGGAATTTTTGCATTTTTCAAAATGGTAATGGACAAGTATTTATTAAATTTAATTTAAAATGTAATACTGAAGTTGCAAACGAGAACGCGAATATGAATAATAGGTTGTTAGTTGTGTAAATTAGTCGCTTGAAGATACTTCTGTAATATAATAAAGGAAAATGAACGTTAAGTTTTTACGTAACATTTTATGTTTAACATTAATTAAAAACTTCAAATGAAACTGGCATTACAACATTATATGAAATGTTTCCTTGGTTGCTATTTTACGAATTGCGCAAGATGTTACCTGGCGCATTCTTTTTATGCTTAAGGTAGCACGGAGATGAAGAATATTTGAATATTCTAAGAAGGGAGACGTTAGACACTGGGTACAGGAATTATCTTGTCAAGCTTAGCGATTAAGCCAAATCTAATTTAATCGGAGTTAGCAGTTTAGTGGTCATGGTTGGAGTTCTTTCAGATTGCTTTCAGTCAGACAAGTTCCACAATTAAAATAGAATAAACGAATACATATTGGGTTCAACCATAGAACGAAATATAATAACTTTCCCCAAATATATTTGAAATCTATGTGAAAATCGGGATAGTAAATATGTTATCACAGCGTGGTTCATATAACGCTATCGTTGAGAAAAAGAAAGCTCTCTAAAATTAACGAAATCATATCTTAGGAACCGTCATCGCTCCAGGATTCGAGAAGTGTTTTCTTAAATCTGAAGAAAGCTTTTAATACGGCATCCATTCTTATTCTATTTAATAATATGAAAAATGTAGGAATTCGAAGGGGTTCCGCTTTAAACATTTCTAGATTACATGACTGATAGACAGTAATGTGTATTTATCAGTGTAAAAATGACCATCGGTGCAATCTGCCAATACGGTGTTCCGTAAGGAAGTATCCTATGTCCAACTCAATTTTTGAGTTATGTTATTTAAGATGACAAAGATGTGACAAGAGCCATGATTATAATGTTTGCAGATGATACCATTCTCTTACTTCAAGACAAAACGTGACAAACGTCTGTATAACAAAATAATAGAATTTAACACGATACGATATATATATCTATATATAAAAAAAAATTGTCTCGACTAAATCTCGACTTTGAAGTTCTGAAGAACAAAATAAAATTAACTTTGTAACATTCAACAATATGACTCATCTCAGTATTTATCGTCCGAGTGAAAATAAGAAACCCCTATAACACTAGCTGGTGGGCTCCTTCTCTGCCTAGAAGTCGTCTGGGTAGGTACCACCCTCGTACCCATTTCCGCTCCTTCTTCTCAGCTCTCTCTTCTCTTCGCTTTGCTTTTCCAGCTTCCGTCTTAGTCCTCAGGGGTGACAACGCATATGTAACCTTCTTCGATTTATGTTATTTGGTGACCAAGGGCAGCAGCCACTAACGACCAGGTGAAATAAAAGCTCGTTTAGAACCCCAAAACAATAATAAAAAAGCTATAATGTCCCACATGGTCTTCTCTCAATACTTGAGAGGGTTATGGAGCGGGAAGGATCCGACACGCTGCTCCTGTTCGGGTCGACGGATTACTCAAATCAAATTATTTTATTTTATTTTTCAGACGTTTCCTCTCGATATTTTACTTCGCCATCCAGCTCGTGGTGAATTCTATACTTTGCGTTAACAATTTTAGTGGTGCTAACACAGAGATTTGTACTCAGATAAACTTGCAGTTACCACAGACAAACAAGGCAAAATATATTTAAAACAAAATCGTTTCGGCATTTAACTCACGCGTTATCCTAAATATCGTGATCAATCAAACGGTTGGCACCTTCATGAATAATACCTATCCTGTTGCGAAAACTTCACAAAAGATTTATGTTCTTTCTTCAAGAATAGCGGTCGGAAAATACGGCAAAGATTGATTGATATCGGATAAATATTGAAAAATGTTAACGTAGACCATTATTCTCATAAATTTACACCAATAATAAAAAAAATTATAACGATTTGTATTGTAAAAAATAAAATAAATATATTTTAATAACATAAACAATTATTACGTGTCTACTTACAGTCATTATTAGTTACGTTAGTTAGTTTTGTACGTGGTAGAGCCAAGCCTCAATTTATAATAAAACATTCAAATATTTTATTGCCGCTTTATGAAGCGCGTTTTCACACTATTTTAAAAAACACAAAAGTCTGGTTTTCACTTTTACTTGTGACTTTTGAGCAAGGACTACACCGTACACTACTGACTACTACTTCCGAGTTCCGAGTACATCTTCTTGCCTTATAAATATGTGCGTGCTTTGTAAAATAGTTGATGTTAGATTTTATGAATAACCATAAGTTTTATTAGATAACATAATGGATATCAAAGCATTCTGAATTTCAAAGCCGAAAATTTTCACCTTTCGCCTTATCTATTCGAAACACAATAAGCCTTTATGTCACTTAAAGTAAATACTGGAAAGCTAAATATGACGGATAAACGTTTACGATGATGATTTTAACCAAGAATTTAAGGCCCGCAACAAAATGTATGTGATTCCTTAGATATAAATATATTATTTATTTATTTATTACACGTTTATGTAGTAGCTTATATACAACACATATGTATCATTTTAATGTATTTTTAAAACCTGTCTATACTGAGTTGTCAGATATTGTTTTTGCTGCAGAAAAAACCAAAGATCAAAAATCTAAGCTAAGTACGCGAACGGAATTTGAAACTTTCTATAGAATTACTCCAATTTTATCATTACCCGGACATTCAGTGCTTCAGCAAATTTGTATAATTTATACCGAAGCTACCTTAATTAATTTTATTGTGGCCGTTTACTACTTCCCTAAGATACGCCAATTTAAACTCGTAACAAGCTCCGCCGCGAGTGGCTGAGAATAAAATTATAAATAGCACAGAGATGACTTTTAGACAGCTCCCACGCTAAGCGGTCGGCGGTTATAGGCCGAGTTATAGAGATATGCTAATCACGACATTCATTTGACTTTAACGCTAAACTTCCAACAATAAAAATAATTTGAATTAACGCAGAATCATTAAAATGCAATACCGAACTTTTCTCTTACTCCGCCACTAGTATTTAAATGGTACGAAACGGATTAAAATAGATTTATGAACAAATACAGTTCTCACTCGATATATGTTCAATACTTCAGGTTTGAATATTTTAGAGACGTCACTAAAGGAAAGGCTTTAAACATGCCATGGCATCCGACACATCACTGACAACTCGTAAAAAAAATTCACATTATGATTTCAGATAGTAGTGTTAACGTACGAGACTTATGATGCTACGATCGTCAGGACGTTTGACAAAATGGCAATTGCCTGCAGTTTATTAACAGAATGATAAAAAAATAAGATATTGAAAAGTATTTAAGCAAGAAGTATTATGCATTTGTAATGAGTAAAAACCTTGAATTCAATATTTACATTATTAAACAGTTGCAAAAAAAAATCGAGTTGTTAAGTGATCTAACTTTGAATCGGAGGACTCGTGCTAGATCCCTGAGCAATGAGTTTTCCAAACATTCGTTTGATTTGTATCGATGGCTTAGACAATAAGATGGCGTTATGCCCACCACTGGCCACATTCTCCTGAATAACCTCTGGTAAAAAGTGAGTTAAAATGACATAAACATAATCCAACATAAAAATAAGGTACCCGTACCTAGTTTGTTGAGATTTCTTTCACATGTTTATTGCGACGGTTGAAGGAACACGAATATATCAGTCTTGTGGGTAGATTTATACGGACTTATACGGAGTGATGTGTTTTACAAGGTAAAATAATTTGTGTACCCAGAACGATTTGGAACATAATAAAGATGAACCATTCAGTTATATAATTATAGTGTGAAATAGAGTGAAGTGAAAACAATCGCTAACCATTCAATTATGTAATTATGTATTTAATTGCTTAACGATTGTTGTCACATGGTGAAACTTCAACATATTGAAAATTGTTATTATGTCTTGTACTAGTTTCACAACTCAGTATTTTTTTTTTACTAACCAATCGGTTTCGCCTTATTATCTTCAGGGTATTGAATTATAATATAAGGAAGTTAGGGATAGGACAGGGAGAACTTATTTAACAAGGAAAAGAATTATGAAAACAACGAATTTAATTTCTTTTTGTTTTCAATACTGCGCAATCAACGTGTGAAAAGTTAGAGGTCTGGATATTTATTTTTGTCGATTCAATCTTCTTATTTTAGTTAACGAAACAAATCGTACATAAGACAAACAATAGAACATACTTCCGAGCTCTCTACCTAAGGGTTCGAACTCTACTACGACGGCTACAAACTAAACCATCAATGAATAATTTGTTTTATTTCTACATTTAAATTTAGTTTCTATTTTCTTTACACCTTTCTGTTTTCGAACTGATATATTTAAGTATCCATTTGTAATGCCTGAAAATTAAATAAATTAAAAAAAATGGAGAACAGCGTTTGCAAATAAACAAATACGTACCAGTAAAAAAACAATGTAAATTAAACGACGTCTGTTTATAAATAAAGTCATTACAAGAACAAATATTTTCGCTTTTCTAAAAGCGATGCTCGTCAAGGTCACTAAGGATTTCTCTCGTAGCTTCTATCTTAATTGATTCTAGAAACTTAATGTTGTTAAGTGACAATATGCTTCTATTCATCGTTCCCTTAAGACTTAAGACAAACAATTAAAGAAGCTTGATTTATTTTAAGCCTGATAATGTTTAAGTCTTTGTATCTTTCAATTTCTAAATTTACAAATTTTTTAATTTTTATGTTATAAATGATCGATTAAAAATGAGAGATTTAATTGCACAGAAAACTAATTTCAACTTTAGTGTCTTGATGGACAAGCAGTCAGAGAGAAGAAAAATTAAAAGGCAGACATGTGATCTCAAATGTGTTTGTGTTTTCGTAAGCAACTTCTAGTAAAGAAAAGTAATTTTAATTGACTGGGTCTTTTTCTAAAGCCATACAAAGACCATTACTTAAATGATTTAAATATAAATCAGATATCTAATATTATTATTATTATTCACAACCAATTTATTATTTTAAGAAAAAAGGGTACACCGTCTTAAGGTTACTATAATCGAGTGGTTAGGAAATCGACTTCCGAATCAGAAGACTCGACTTCATTCCACTATGTGAAAGGAGTTTTCAAAAATTATATACGATTTTATGTATTATATTATTCTTTTCTGACATTTTTTTATTTTTTTTCATAATATATCCTCTGCTGCACGCTCTGAATTATTTGAACTAACAATCGAGGCTCCTAGTGACCGACTGAAAGAGGAAGATCCATCTGACTATGCCGAATACAAAAGCCTACAGACTGCTAATGAGGATAGTCCCACTGGTCCAGAGTGGTAATTAAGGGCAATTTTTTAATGCGAGCCTCACCTAGCTTTGTTAACCTTACACTGGAAAGACCTGTGTTCAACAAATAAGTCCAGGCTAATAAAGAGAAGAAAAATAGAGACGTTGTGGTTGAAGCAGGCCAGTATTTTGGATCAGGATTAGAAAAAAATTGTCTAGATAGTCAAGTAGACAATTTTTTACCGAACTAGACACCAACATACTATTGATAATACCTTTTTAAGTGTCTACTTTATTCTTTCCCCAAGAGTTGAAGGATTTCCCTTACGATCAATACCGTATGACCCGTATGCTGTTTTTGTAAGTGCATGAGTTATATATGTGTGTACTGAATACTGAAGGATGTAAGTAAAGTAAAGTAACTGCCTGTAAGTTCCCACTGCTGGGCAAAGGCCTCCTTCTCAAATACTAGAATCAGAGAGGGTTTAGGAGCCGGGAAGGGCCCGTCACGCTGCTCCAGTGCGGGTTGACGAGCTTCACATATCCTCGAAATAATATTTTTATTATTTCTCAGACATGCAGGTTTCCTCACGATGTTTTCCTTCACAGTTGAGCACGTGGTAAATACAGGACTTAAAATTGTTATTAACAATTTTAGTGGTGCCGGCACCAGGGATTGAACCCAGGTCACTCGCGCTCTATGAACTTAAAGTGAGCGCCCTGACCACTAGGCTACCACGGCTCTCGAATGATGTAAATATATATAAAAATTGATAATACTAAATGTAAGTTGCAAGAAAGTCGAGCGGCTCGAATTGTCGGCGACCAAGCTCTCTCTGATCGGCTTGTTCCTTTGGCCTTGCGAAGAGATGTTGCTTCTCTTTGGATTTTTTTACAAAATTTACCACGGGGAATGTTCTGAGGAACTGTACGGATTGATCCCAGCTGCTGAGTTTCACCATCGTACATCGCGACAGAATTCGAAGTTCCATCGATACCACCTAGATGGTTGGCATTCCACCACAGTGCTTTTTAATCGAAGTTTTCTGCCACACACTTCGACTTTGTGGAATCAGCTGTCGCCAGCAGTCTTTCCGAACAGTTACGACTTAGGGACCTTCAAGAAAAGAGCTTATTCCTTCCTTAAAGGCCGGCAGCACATCTGTAGCTCCTCTGGTGTGGTGGATGTTCGTGGGCGTCGGTGATCACTTACCATCAGGTGAGCCGCACGCTCGTTTGCCCCCTACTTCTATAAAAAAAAAGTACATATATCCATTAACATTAGGTAACACACCGAAACACTGATTCTTGAACTTACAGACGTCAACACTTTTACGTTGTACATAATGATCAAAACACAAATCT
Source organism: Bhutanitis thaidina (assembly GCA_029286595.1). Lineage (NCBI taxonomy): Eukaryota > Metazoa > Arthropoda > Insecta > Lepidoptera > Papilionidae > Bhutanitis > Bhutanitis thaidina. The sequence continues at coordinate 4,092,916 of JAGSMS010000003.1, forward strand.
AGACAAGCGAAACCGATTTTTTTTCATATTTTATTTACGCGCTCAAATTAAACGTGCTTATTGTAAAGTCGAGCAGCTTTTACGCTGAAACTGAGTTCCACTTAGCGATTGCAGGTGATACTAGAGATTTTTTTAATGATTTTCTCCACTGCGATGTCGAACAGATTGCAGATTTCCTCTCTCCTATTACTTGTGGACTTTTTGTTTGCCTTCTTTCAGTAAGTTATAATGATTTTAAGTTTGTATGGTTTATATTTCCGGAGAACTCTTGATTAGTCAGTGGTATTTCACTTTTATATACAGATTTATTCGTAATAAACTATTGTTTACTTTGCAAGTGAAATATAACTAACGTAACATTCAAAATTAACTATAGTAGTAGAGTAGTATTCATGCATGTTTAGCAAAACATTATCTCCATTTTAGAGTTCTACACTATTACAAATAATTAAAAATTGTACAAAATCTTATACTAAAAGTTGTTATTTTATTTTGACAGTGCTCTCTATATACATATTCTTTGTAATTAACCATTCGCATCGGCTATTTAATGAAATAAATAATCAGCAGCCGGTTCGGCTAAAACCCCACGGATAAGAAGACGGCGTGGGCCAACAGGTAGGTGATGTACACCTTCAGCTCTTGGACAAACATTGATTTATATATATCTATATAAGATAGATATAAAATGGAAACGAAGTTAATTGAGAGCTGTTATGAGCTGACTCAATGCTTTGTGGAATTAACCACCAGTCATCTGTAAGGAGAAAAATGTGTGCTATGAGACCGACTACAAAAATCTGTTTTTTTTTTTAAATACATATCAATTTAATAGGTAAGACTAATAAATGTCAATGAACAGTTAGAAATAACAGTACCGTACACACCGTGTCGATACGTACAGTAACCACAATAAAAGTAGTAAGGAACAGAATTTGTATGACTTGTGAAATATAGTCTCACAGTACTCTCGTACATAAACTAGTGAATCATTTTTAATTGCTGTTTTAAAAAAGCTCGCTATAAATACAAGCATTAAGCAAGTATGCTTTACGTTATATGTAACACCAAGCCTAGATATCGAGTATATTTGTAAGATTTCCAAATGTCGCAGAAGAACGGGGAGCACAAGTGATCACACGTAAAAAGAATTCACGAAACTTGGCAACAGTTAATTATATTGAACGAAATGATATCTGCGAGAGAAATGGAAGTGCCCGTAAACAGCTTCGTAACTTTAAATTGGTTTTTCTATTGTTCAAGAGAAATATTAAACAACATGATTTCTTATTTTTTGAAGTAAGGTCCAAACAATTTATAATAAATTTAATAATGTAAAAATTGCTGAAAATTGGAACTAAGAAGGGGTAATATACCGTCTATCCAAATGGCAACCTCGTCTTGATGAGCAGAGTGCATCATGTGCACCCTGCTCATCATCATCAACGAACGTGGCTCTGGCGACGGAACTATGGCGGTATATCAATTCGCATTAACCCAATCTAAGTACCACATTTTAAACGCGGTAGAGCCAAGCAGCGGGTTTGCTGCTAAATAACTTTCATTTATTAATAGATTGATGATGTACATAGTCTATCATCATATCATCGTGGTAGAGCCAAGCGGCGGCTTTTGCTGTTAGTCGAATGGGCCGGCTCGATCGTGTTGGCATAAAAAGTCAAAAATATTTGCAGGAGACCTTTTTCTAACAGTGGGAGTTTTACGATTATCTCTGCTAGAAGTCTTAGAAAGTTCTAGAAAATGTATCAATATTTAACAAGGTTTTGCTTCCGTGTAGGTTTACCCAAGATAGTTACAGTGTGATTGGCAGATTTTACATGTTCTGGAAAGATATCTTGATTATTCCTTATTCATGAACAACTCCTGGCCACGTTTTCCCTCGACGCCGAGCACCGGAAAAATTCATTACTTAAAATTACAATTAACAATATTTATGGTGCAGGGTCTTGATTATATTCACACGCATGCCAAGAAATTAAAGCGAGCGCAGTGACCCCTGAGGTACCACGGCAAAGATAAGTCAAATAATCGATTCGTAAAAATTTCATTAAAATGTTATTAGTTATTCAACAATCATCATAACGCTACTATCGTGTAACGTTAAAAGTCGATATATCGTCGATATTACTACGATTTATTTTCATTCTCTGCTTACAATTAAAATAAATCCATAATCAGTACGAATGCATTTCATAATTACGTTCTTATTTAAAAGCAGCAGCAAGGTAGCTTGAACTATATTTATATTTGAACTTGAGCTATGTAGTTGTACTAAGTATAAGGTATACCCCCCCCATAAGATGGTGTGACGACCTGCGTAGTGTTGCGGGAAGTCGATGGAAGCAGGAGGCTCAGAACCGAGATTTGTGGCCGTCTTTGAGGGAGGCCTATGTTCAGCAGTGGACTTGTGATATACTGAAATGACATTTAAATTATTTACTTAAATATGTAATTGTTTTTGTGATTTTCTTCGAATTAGATTTAATAATAATTGCCTACAAGATTTGGAAGTAACTTAGGTTCTTATTTCTAATATATTTATTTCATATAAAAGTTAATAAAGATATATTAAATTATCAAAATTGTTCTAAATCCGGCATAAAAGGTCATAAAAGAGCACAAAACTTATTAAGCATTTAAATTGTACGCATTTCCTCCAGTTGTTCAGTAATTTTGTTACTTAGTAAATATGTTTTTTGTATATAAATATATTTTAAGAATATAATGAAATATTTTTAATTATTATTACAATCACCAAATACCGGTCACTGCGATCAAGGCATCAACAGATATAACTACCAGTCGTTTGAAATTGCTCGCACCGCTGTAAAAATAATTACAACAACTTCAGCTTTTCTTATCAAATCCTTTTGCCTTAAGACTAGGCTTTGTAAGACAAAGATATATTTATCTGGTCTTAAGAAATATGAAAACTACTCAGCCGTCTTGATACAGATCACAGTGTGCACTACATTACCGCGCAGTTCGTGACCCGTTAACTTAAGTACACGTAGTGTGATTCATAACTTGTATCGAATCTTTATGTAAGTATATGTAATAATTTGTTAGGTTAAAAGGCAGCACCCATTCCTTGGAAGGTCACACCTGTGATGCTGTTTCCCCTAGTCTGTGAGATTTGGGTTCGGCAAATCCGAATGGATATTTCACCACCATTCGGTGGCCAGAGCCTCATTGGTTGGTTAGCATGGTGCACCACATACAGGTGAGGTTGGCATTTAGAGAAAGAGATGGTATATTTCCTCTTAAAAAACACTTCTCACTACCCCCAAGATACTTTTGTTGTTAGATTTTACTCATTCAAATAATAATTCTATCAATAATTTGCGTACGACAAAGCACTTCTATGAAATAACTTTAAATTCACAACACAACATAATATCACGACTAGCTCGATCGAAATGTTTGTCGACGTCAACAGTTTAGTTCACCATCTTGAATATCGAATATGCTTGTATATTAAAATGATGAGAAAACTATTTCAAAAAGCAAAGCGTTACATATATTTCTTAGCAATCAGCGATGATATCATTTTTCTTCAATCACGTGGGGGAAATGATGCTCGTCACCTAACTGAAGGCAGTGTCTGGCAAGGTCGGGATCGGCATTTAAGATGCCGCACGGTTTATATATACGCTGTTGATCTGGTAGCCTTTACAGCTTCGGCGGTAAGCGATGTCATCGTTTAATAGCTGGCTATACTACATATGTAACAAAGTAGAATATCCATTTAAAAGATTATTATTTTAAATGATTCAAGAGCCTTACGTGCATTCCAATTTTTGAATGTCGTTTTAGAATCAATGCTCTAATAACTATATTTACATTTTTATTTCTATGAGTAGTTTGTCGACTTTGGTTTCTATGGATAACAATTTGACTTTCACATGAACCAGCTGTGAATTTAATCTTAACTCTCACTCTTAACATTATCCCACTTAACTTTGGTAACTTTGTGAGCTATGTCTGTATTCTATATATAAATAAATCTATACTAATAATAAAACTCAAGGGAAACTAAATCTGTACATTGAACATGTTTTAATTGGACAGCATTACACTAACGATATTCATGGTGAAACTTCCGAAAAATTACCTCGCTGTTCGTCTGTCTGACCATGCATCACGCAAAAACCAGTGGAAGGATTTCGACCGAAATTTCACTGTTGAGTTTCTTGGAGCTAAATGAGGAAATGCCTAACGCATACCCGCCCTCGCGGGGCTTGCACCGACCAAAACCCCACGGTGTTCTCTGCCGAGGATGGGCCGAAGTGGAGATTCACGGGAGAAGAGGAGTGACAGTATTACGATGAGTCTTTCTCCCTATCCCCCGTGACCGAAATATGGTCGACAGCGGAACCATAGACTTGGTCCGACGCAGAATACCAGGATTGCCTCCCCCATGTCCTCCGGGTGTAGGGCCAGGAGAGCGGTCCAAAGCAACAACACAGGTACTCACCTCAGTCCACCCAGATGAAACAGCCTCCTCGGGCCAACCCTTCCCGTTAGGTCAGGCTGGCCATTTAGGCATGGGCCTGGTTGAATGATTTCTTTCCTTTCTTTTTTGGGTTTGGGATTGGGGGAGTAATATTATTTCTTTATATTTATTTTCAGATATTCATGCGGATGGAGTTTCGAGTACAGCTACAACACAAACAATAATACCTATGAGCCAGTTTCAGTTTGAGTCCCAGTAAACTACGCGGCGCGGATCGTTCATAAACCACAAGTGCAAACTTTTTTGTTGAACTCTGTAATAAGTTCTTCCCTGGTCAATTTACTCAATATACAAACTCAAGTGTATAGTGTGGCTCAAGTAGCTAGACCTAAAATTTTAATTTTTCTTCTTAATTAATTCTCTTCTGTCCCATACCCTGTTCCTAAGGCTAGACACAAAGATCACCTATAAATATTGTATTAGTAAAAGCAGTGTGACTTCTCTCTATTTTGTTCTTATTCATCAGCCATTGAACAATGCATTTATTTACAAATTATTTTTGCATATTTGAGGGCTACAGTCGAAGGACTTATTACCTTATGGCATTCTCTGCCGGTAACCTCAGGAAGATACAAAACAATATTGCCAGGTGCAAGCAGATTGGCGATCCCAGAAACAGATACTACACCCTTATATGCTGCTGCTCTTGAGGGATGTGTTTAATTTATGACTGTCATCTATGTATTATATTCCGCCATCTAACAGAGACAGACTCGTCTGCCTTAAAAAGTAAAACTTTAGTCGGCTTTGACGATAGTCACAAGATGAGACAAATCCTTTTAGACTGCCACCACGCAGCATTTCTTTTTCATTTCATTCGAGTTTATATACAAAGAAGTAACACACAAAAAAAATGTATATGATAATGTGCTATATTTTCGCTACTAATTCTTTTTATATGATACAAACTCGTGGTTTACGTTGTCACGTTAAACGCGATGTTGGGTTCGTAAAAGTTTCGCAGTTGAAAAATTAACACTTTTGTTCAATGATCTGCATACTAATATTAATAGTTGTTATAAATGTAACGGCTAAATAAGAAAATTAAAAAAAGAAATTATAGAACATTATAAATTAAGCTTCCTATATTCCTATGAGAGTTGTTATTTGTAAAGTAACATCTTTACATAACTATACTCGAGCTAAGTTATGCGAGCTTTTGCACGGATAAGTTACGCAATACTTTGTCTAATTGATTTTAACTGTGAATTAATAAGTACAAAAGAGCAGAAATTGAAAATAAACATTTTTAATGCCTGCTTTCGTTTATAATACAAAATACGTATTTGCTTTTTTAAATTTATGTTAACCCTTACCGTCAAATAAGATTCACACTGCCCCAGTTTTATAAATACTTTGAAAAATGTTAAACATCGAAAGTCAAATTAATAAAAAAAAAATATTCGGTTTAATATTTAAGTATGCTCGTACCATGTTTGCTCTTTGACTTGCCAAGGATGGATCTTTTATTATCGCGTGTTTAACTGTTCGAACTTTGTTTTCAATGTTCTGAAACTATAACTTCGTAACGTAACGTACGAGAAAGTTTTTGTTATATTAGATAGTAGAATATTTTTAGATTTACGATGATGTGTTACGATAAGGGACATTGAGGATAGTAGTCGTCTGCACAGCGTATATTATTATAGAACCGGAAGTGTTTGTGCAAACACAGAGGCGCTCGCTCATCTTTGCCTTTCTGTGTCCGATCCTAAGACTATGCGATTAGCCCCGAGAAAGGCTCAGTGTTCATACCATAACACCGCCAGGCCCGAAAACCAATCATTTTTGTTGCAAAAATATTAACTGGAATTCGAATCGAGGACCTATGACTCACCACTAAACCACGCTTGTTTCCTATTCGTTTCATATTTTACTATATCTGCTATTGTATCCTCACGCTAAAAGTTTTTGTTGCCTTTGCGTATCTGCCTGTCCGTCTGTAGTATTGTAGCTTCCAAACGGATAGATCTAATTCAATGCAGTTTATATATTCTATCGCGTGCGGAATAGTTTGTGGTATGTTCAATGAAAATCTGTTCAGCTGATTAATGATCATGAGCTGTTTTCCTTGTTTATGTGATACTAAGTAAAGTAGCAACCTATAAATACCCACAGCTGATCAAAGGTTTCCTTCTCAAATATCTGAGACGGTTTTGGAACGGAGAGGGGTCAGACATACTGCTCCAGTGCTCTGATTCCTCATTTCCTCGAAATAATATTGTTTTCATAATTTCTCTGTCATGCAGGTTTCCTCACTATGTTATCCTACATCGCCGACCACGTGTTAAATTTAGCACTTAATTTCTATTAATAATTTTAGTAGTGTCAGCACCGGGGATCGTATCCAGGTCACTGGCGCTCTGTGAAACTAAAGCGAGGGCCCTGATCACTAGACTACCACGGTTCTTAGGTAAATAATACTGAGCAGTAATACCATTAATATATATTTTACTTTCTCTAGTCTGATATGATTTGATATTTGGTACACTGTAATAATCTTTAAGCTTTAATTGACAGTTTAAGTGACAGAATTGCATTAAAAAACATATCAGTTATTTTTGTTGGTTATGTACTAAAAATCTCAGAAGGTCTTAAAGGTTACCTTAACGTATTTTACTTTAACGTGTAAGACCTTCTGAGATTTTGTAACCAGCTTGTAAAGGTCCCAGAGCTTGGCAACGGCCCCTTAATCATTTATACCACGTCACGCTGCTCCTGTGTTGGCGAACTTCACGTGTCCTCCAAATAATATTTTAATTATTTCGCAGACATCCAGGTACTGTGAAATTATAGTCAAGAAGCGTCCTAGCCACTACTCAGGCTACCACGTCTCTTACATAAATTTTAACATTAAAGAAATCCTAATTAAATTTTCTTTAATGCGCTGCTAACAGAATTATAGTATCATTTCTGAACTATAGTTAAAGTCATTTATTACTTTCTTCACTTTCACAACTTCAATTCACTTTCTTATATTTAATCATTTATCGCCACACTATATGAAGTGGTGAGCTAGCTACAATTCAGGCATAATTACAAGCTTTTCATATTTCGCGGACGAGAACATAATATAAAATGTAAGTTAAAAATACAGTTTTCGTATTGGAGTTAAAAAGGTCATGTTTTATTTAACTCTAACTTAAACCAGTTTATTCTTACATTCTGTTAAATTTTCATTCACTCGCCTACATTATTTTAAATATCTACATAAAAGTCTTAAGTTACCCAACATGCTCTAACAATGCAAAAACTCTTGTTAATTAATCCTTGCGTCATAGTTAATTAATATTTCAATATTTCGGGCAGCTCTCTACGGTAAAGTCAAATTAATAAGATTATGTATTAATATAGCTTCACTTCTTGAGCTTATACAGTGAGTTGAAATCAATCAATTTTGAAGAATAACTTACTTAATAATAATTTAATCAGTAGCAGAACATTTGCTCACTTTTTTATATACGCTAAAGGCTAGGCATTAATTTTTTTTTACGGGAAAGTGGCAAACGAGCAAGCGGTTCACCTGATGTTAAGTGATTACCGTCGCCCAAGTACATCTGCAACACCAGAGGAGAGATGGGAGGGAGGATGAGGAGGGGGATGGAGAGGGAAAGTGGGCCTCCGGTTACCTTACTCGCCGAAAGAAACGCAGAAGCTCAAGATGCCACTATTTCACGCCGCTATTTTGTGAGGCCTTGGTACCAATCCGGTTGAGCCGGCTCATTCGAGAAGCAGCTAAAGCCGCCGCTTGGCTCTGCCACATTAAGACCTTTTGTGTCATTCTGCATAAAGGGATTGCAATAAAGATTAAATAAATAAATATATATAAAATTATTTGGAGATAATAACAGAATTAAAAACTGTTTACACTTCAATTGCAAACGTACATTCCTAATATAGCAGAAGTACTTTTCTCTACATTATTTTTCTGTAAAATAATGACCAAAGCAATTTTGTTTTATATTGAGATATTGATCTTATTAATATCTAATACCTTGTAAAAAAAAATGAGAAAATCTACCTACACTCTGCGTTGTTTATACCGCCTCAAGAACTTCTTGCCAATAAGGACAAAAGCAATGATAATTCAAACGTTGGTTGTACCCATGCTGGATTACGCGGATTTGTGCATAATGACGACAATAAATAGCTTTTAAACAAACTGGATCGTCTTCTCAACAATTGTATACGCTTCATATTTGGACTACGCAAATATGATCACATTTCCTCATTTCGTTCTCAACTTAAATGGTTGCCTCTCACATCGCAGACTTTTTAGAATACTTTGTACTTTATTCTCCATCTTACACGATACGTTTATCCCTGAATATCTGAAATGCAAATTTCAATATCAGGGTGACTCCCGCGACCGTAGTCTCCGTTCTGCGGATAATGCATCTCTTTCTTTCTGCCATACCGGCTTCTTACACAATTCTTTTACCCATCATGCTGACAGACTCTGGAATGAGCTGCCAAATAGTATACGCACAGCCACCAGTAAAGGCACTTTCAAGCGTTTACTTTGGGATTATTACCAAGCGATGCAATAGTAGTGCAGTTAAAGAATATTTTTTTTCTTTTATTACATAAAAAATCATCTAAGTTCACGTATGCATTGTGTATATTAATATATATATATATATATATATATATATATATATATATATATATATATATATATATATAGTTATATAAATATGTATGTATAGTGTGTAATGTGTTTTAAATAATGAACAACTATAATTACATGTATGTCTAAGTACCGTCATATATAAGTATTATATCGTAGTATAATATTCGAGTATATGTATATGAACATAATATTTTTGTGCACGCTTTTACATTTTCTCTGTTCAATCTAATGGTAGACTGGTAGAGAATGCCTCGTGGCATTAAGTCCGCCTTTTTGTTCTGTAATGTGCAAATAAAGTTTAAATAAAATCACTTTTTTTTACAAGGTATTATTTCACTAAATAAAGTTATAATAAATAATACATTTCCAGAATCCATATTAAATATTTCAGAAACAAAATTTGCATTAATCATTAACAGTTTTTTTTACATCGTTCGGTTTTTCACATAAATAAATAAAATTATTGTGAAACTAATACAATGCTTTATAATAATTGCCAGTATGATGAAGTTTAAACAAGTGTCCACAATCGAAAGTATAAAAGCTAATTACTTGTAAAAAACATACACTTGATGTAGTTTGTAACACTGATTATTAAAAAGAACTGTGACTAACCTAAATTTTCTTGATTTTAGTACACAAAATCTTCTAAGCCGACCTTTAAATCAGATAATTTCAAAAATGTTAAGTGTAATTCCAAAATATCTCATTTACCTTTGTGAAAAATATGGGATGAGATACTTTCACTGATCCGTTTCTTAGGGCCAGATAATCTTTTGTCTCATTGTTCGCCTTACGGCTTACCCAATCACAACCAAAATCTAAATGCCTTATTATACAGTTATCGGAGAAACTAAAGTTTTTTTTTCTTCGATTAAAATAAATGGCAGTATAACTATGCATAAAATTACTGTCGCCAAACAGTACAACTGCTGTTGTGTTTTTGGTTTGAAAGGTAGAGAGGGCCTGTATAATTACGGGCTGTAAGGCATTCCATCTCAGTCCTCGGGGGCGACAAGGCTTCTGTAACCTTCTTCGATTGAAGTTATTTGCAGGTGGCCATTGGCTGCATCAGCCACTTACTATCAGCTGGAATTACTTTAGCTCGTTTTTCATCGCAAACCAATAAAAAAAACATTCAGTATGCTACGTCGTCCCACAAAATGAGAGTGACGACCTGCGTAGTGTCACGCGAAGTCGTTAGATGCAGTGCCTTAGGATTGTGCTTTAATGCAATATTTGGTGGAGAGTAACAGCAGTGGTTCAGTAGCGGACTTGTGACATGCTTTAATGATAATGATGATGATATGAAGATGTAACATATTTCCCATCGTCTAATCCAACATCTAGATCAGGTGATAGTCCATCTTTTTACGGTAAATATTTCCTACATTAGGATATAGCGCTTTGCTTCGACATTTTTAATACGTATAACAAAGGATTGAAACAATTTTTTAAGCCGGTAATCTGTTGCTTTGCATTTCTTTTTAGTTTATTAGATTATTTTGTAACTTTTTAAGGTTACTTATCTGTAGTTTAGTATAATAATTACGTTTTATTTATAATTTAATAATTGCGTTTTACAGAAATCTAGTACCTAAAGTTGCAATTAATTTAATCTATTATTGTAATCATGGTATTGTTTTGTATCTATGGTGTATTTAGTGATTTATAATGTAAATATTGTATATACACGTATGGACATACTGAAAGAATCGCAAATAAAAGAATAAATTCCGTACCCTACGGTAATCTTAAGGAAAATTATCCCATTTACGCCTTTTATGGAGAAAATTTAAAGTTGCTCTAACGGTAGCATTATTTCTAATGTTTGGCGCACTCAGTATTTTTACCTCCACTTGCTTCCAAAACTTTCTGCTTGCCTGATATTTACAAAGGTCATCGAGTAGATCAGTCCAATATTGTTTGCTCAAACCGAAACTGGGATAATGATGCTTGGAGAACAGTAATCTTCACTAGCAAGTCTCGGTTTTGTTTTAAACCATATGATAGATAGATCATGTTTATGGATGAATAATGGATAAACTAGAAAGACAACTTAAAGTGTAAATAAATAAATAAAAAGTGCATTGGTAGAAGAAATCGAATGCTACAAAGTTTTCTTGATGATTTAATGAAAAGTATGCCCAGACGAATTCAGGAAGTTTTGACAGCAAGATGACGTCTTCTTGCTGTCAAAACTTCCGGCACATTTGTCTCCAACTGTTTTTTCAATTAGTCTCAAAATTGTTTTATTGTTTATCTTCCTATTTCACTAACATTATTCTTATTGGTCCTCTTTTTTTTGTTATTCTAATATGTGTATAAGTCTCGTCTAAATGTTAACTTATCCTTTATTGATTTAGTTACTGTTGAAATATCATATTTCTTCTGTTAAAATATGTTGTTTATCCAAATTTACCGATCCCAAATCCCACAAACTGGTGATGGAGGACTGTTGAGGTGATGGACCAATGCGAGACATAAGGGAATCTCAATATCAAAAGGGAAAAAAGAAACAACCGGCATTGCGCTTACCAAACCACATTGCCAGCGTGGTGAGTATGGGTAAATCTTCCAAGAAATATGTGCCAGATTTTGTTGGAATTTTTTGCAGAGGCTTATGTTCAGCAATGGACTAAAATAGACTGATAGATACATAGACTGTTTAAACACCTAAAATTATTTATTATTCTAAAATATAAAAATAGTCTTCTATTTCTTCCAACATTATATTATTATAGTGCCTGTTTTTAGGTTTTTGGTATGAAACTTACATATTGATAATACTTGTAACAGTCTTAAACAAATTTAAAGCAACTAAGCAACTAAGCAACTTTTACATTAAAGCAATAACGCAATACATTTTATAACTTTTAACAGCTCGTAAACATTTACGGGCATAAACTTCCCTGGAAATGTGAGATAAAATTTACTGAAAGCTTAATAAGTACGGACACATACAAAATCATAAAGGTGAGTGTAACATTAAAGAGGAAGATTTATTATTTTTAAATGAGATTACAAATAATGCGAGGAAACTAAGCTTAGAGGTTCAGCTTAATAATGGTTTTAAAAGCAGTCCAAATCGATATTAGAAGCATTATTAGGACAGCTATGCTTAGCGGTAACAGAAGTTACAGTGGTATTATTGAGTTCTCCTGACCCATTGTAACCATGGCAACAACTTACGACTACTGTCCGCAGTAGACAATAATACAGTATACATGTAGGAACGAGAGGCAATAACTCTTTTTCCTTTACCCTCCTGTATATTATGCGATAAGATCGGAGGTAGGTTGCGTCACACTGGCAGACACAACGTGACGCAAAAGAACAAAACGTAACTCGAAAACTGTTAGTTTGTGTGTTGTCCGAATAAAAAGAACTAGTCGATATTGCTACCACCAAGCCCTTATTGTTGTCATTGATATGGCAACGCACCTATGAGGAAAATTAAACGTCGGCCATTTTTTATTTATAGATAAACATTATAGGAGCGGATATTTATATATACATATTTTCAAATGTTTTCAAAAACTTTCCTGGTAATGTGATCGCTACTCTAAAGAAGAAATAAGATATAATAACCATGTAAATTAAATAAAAAAAAACGGTAATTAAAAAAAAACGGTAATTAAATAAAAAAAAATGCAGTGTTTTATCTCTTAATTACGTATCTAGTATTTTTAAGTAGCCTTGTAGTGCGATGGTGTACGCTGGCGGGTGTTAAGACACCCATGTTCACTCTCTCATGCAACGCCTTTTGCAGCTTTTCACCCCGAAGCTAATTAATGACAAATATGTTTAACGCTCACTTTAGTTTCATAGAGCGCGAGTGACCTGGGTTCGATACCCGATGCCGGCACCACTAAAATTGTCAATAGCAATTTTAAGTGCTGTATTTACCACGTGCTCGGCGGTGAAGGAAAACATCGTGAGGAAACCTGCATGTCTGAGAAATAATAAAAATATATTATTTCGAGGATATGTGAAGCCCGCCAACCCGCACTGGAGCAGCGTGGCGGGCCCTTCCTGGCTCCTAAACCCTCTTTGATACTCGTATTTGAGGAGGAGGCCTTTTCCCAGCAGTGGGCACTTATAGGCTGCTACTTTACTTTTTTTATGTTTAATGACTTTGTAAAATATCCTAGTGAACGATTTCGACACCTTCCGTATACTATCGACAGATGTACTATACAGAACATGTAACAAACACAGCGACACTCTCACGTCTTTACCTTTCCACGTCCGATGTAATAGCTCAGATAGAAGCACGGTCTTTTGTAATGGGAGACCTACGGTCAAAAGAAAATATACTCAAACTATCATCAAATATCAACTCTTGAGATACACTAAAACCTTCCTCAAGGTAAATCGGGTTGGAAGGAATAAAGAGGATGGTGTAGAGAAGAGAAAGGATGAGTGCGTTCCGGCGACGACGAATAGGATCATATTTGCGTTGTCCAATTATTAAAACTATGTAGAAATTATGGAGCCGCTCAAGTTTGTTAAGTTGGTATTCAGTTAAATCGGAATAGCAGGGGTCTCAGTAGTCGACAATAGGAAGCAACAGCGATTGTGCGAGCGTCATTTTAGTGGATGTTGATTATAGTGAGTCGATTTAGAACAAAGTTTCGTAGCTGTTTCAGAGAGGCGGCTGCAGCAAAGGTCTTTTGGTTTACCTCAGCCATTTGAGGTTTCCAAGATACCTATTCATAACCACACCCAAGTTAATATCTGTTTCACTTATTTCTACGACAGTTTCATCAAACACGACATGCGGAAGGCAGCGCCAGTCAATCTTTGGAAATCATCTTTGAACTGCCTATAAATATCACCTGAATTTTACTAGCATTTACTTCCAGGCCATGGGGCTTGTTCCACTCAAGGATGTGTTGCAGATTTACATTAGTATCAGTAATGGCTTCCCATAAACGCTCAACGAGAGCCTGAGTATAGATTTGTACATCATCTGCATAGAGGTGGTAGGAAGAAGATAGTTAATTAGAAATAGAATTAATAAATATTGCAAAAATAATAGGAGACAAAACACCGCCCTGACACACACCGCGACTCAGTTGACACCAAGAAGAAAATGAATCGTCAAAATGTATAATTTCAAACTAATTACTTTAAATACTTAATAAAGTAATAAAACTAAATCCTCTTGCCACGCAGCCCTATCAAATTACAGACACGCTTAAAAATCTTCTTCGTTGCAATGATGCTACTCCCTGTACCTATCAGTATATACATTAAAATTTTATATTCGCTTTGAAAATCAGTAAACGTTGAATAAAAGCCTTAAGTCCGCTTTTGTTCAATATAAGCGCTCGCAATGTATAACCGACGAGTAAACATGAACCGAAAAGACTTATCGTCATTAAGCGGCGAATGGAATGGTCGTATATCAATCATACCTTTTAAGTTTTCTATTTATTTCATTCACTTTGAATGGAAGATAAACCATACATCCGTCACAAATCATAAATACATTACAAAAAATTATAACATCTGTAGTGTCTTACACTAGGATATGTGTTGTGGCTTGCTTTTGACGATACGATTTCCAGAAGTTTCCGATACTCACAGAAATTGCCAATTGTTGCATATTATTTAATTCTACAGTGGACGATACGAATAGCAGGCTAGTGGAAACTGTCCATGCGGTAGGAGCTAAGTTTTGCAGGATCCTGATCACACTCTTAAACTCATGAAAGCCAGTCGTGAGATAAAGCTGCAGTCTACAACGGATGCGTCAGCGTATCGGCTACTGAATAGACAGATCTCCAAATGTATGAGGCAAGACTTACGCAAATTCAATACAGCCTGTATTGAAAAAGCGATAGACCGGAACCAAGGCTCCAAAGTCTTCGCCAGAGATCTGTCTATAGGAAAGAGCCAACTGACCAAGCTGAAGACCGAAAGCGGTGCAGTCATTTCCGCTGGAGCCGAGATTTTGAGTGAGATCGAGAGATTTTACGGACAGCTGTACACAACGTCGTTGAAACCACACACTGATGTGAGTAACGACCCAAGAGCCAAGCTTATCCGACATTACTCCGATAACATCCCACACGTCAGTCTGAGCGAGATTAGGATGGCTCTCAAACAGCTTAAAAACGGCAAGGCGCCGAGTGAGGACGGAATTACAGCTGAGCTTCTGAAAGCGGGTGGAAAACCGATACTTGTTGTCCTTCAGAAGCTGTTTAATTCCATCATTCATGGCGGTGTTACGCCGAAAGCGTGGAGTAGAAGCGTGGTTGTCCTATTCTTCAAGAAAGGGGATAACTGCCTTTTGGAGAATTATAGACCGATATCGCTTCTAAGCCGCGTCTACGTGCTGTTTTCGAGAGTCATCTCAAATCGTCTAGTGAACAGACTTGACGACTTCCAGCCTCCCGAACAAGCCGGATTCCGAAAAGGCTATAGTACCATAGACCACATACATACTCTTCGCCAGATTGTACAGAAGGCCGAGGAGTACAACTTGCCATTATGTCTGGCGTATGTGGACTATGAGAAAGCCTTCGATTCAGTCGAAATTTGGGCGGTGCTACAGTCTCTCCAGCGGTGCCAGATAGACTCTCGGTATATCGAAGTGCTGAGGTGTTTGTACAATGAGGCTACGATGTCTATCCGAGTACAGAATCAGAGTACGAAACCAATCCAACTGCAGAAAGGTGTAAGACAGGGTGATGTCATATCCCCGAAACTCTTCACCGCTGCATTGGAAGATGTTTTCAAGCAGCTGAACTGGAAAGGATACGGTATCAACATCAATGGCGAATACATCACTCACCTTCGATTTGCCGACGACATAGTTCTTATGGCAGGATCGCTGGAGGAGCTTAGTACAATGCTCAATGACCTCAATAACGTCTCCCAACAGGTTGGTCTTAAGATGAACATGGACAAGACGAAGTTCATGTCAAACGTCCATGTCACACCAATACCGGTTGTTGTTGGGAACAATAGGCTCGAAGTTGTAGACGAGTACGTATACCTGGGACAAATTGTCCGATTAGGTAAGTCCAACTTCGACTCAGAGGTCAATCGACGAATCCAACTCGGCTGGGCTGCGTTCGGGAAACTACGTCATATCTTCTCGTCGAGTATACCGCAAAGCCTCAAGACGAAAGTATACAATCAGTGCGTGTTGCCAGTGATGACATACGGATCCGAGACTTGGTCCTTCACTGCAGCCCGTATGAGGAAGCTCAAAGTTGCTCAGCGCGCTATGGAAAGGGCTATGCTCGGTGTTTCTCTGCGTGATAGAGTCTGCAACGATAATATCCGCAGCAGAACTAAGGTAACCGACATAGCCGTAAAGATCAGCAAGCTGAAGTGGCAATGGGCCGGCCACATAGCTCGCAGAACTGACAACCGCTGGGGAAAAAAGGTTCTCGAGTGGCAGCCACGTACGGGCAAACGCAGTGTAGGACGACCCCCCACAAGATGGAGTGACGACCTGCGCAGTGTTGCGGGAAGTCGATGGATGCAGGTGGCTCAGGACCGTGCTTCGTGGCAATCTTTGGGGGAGGCCTATGTTCAGCAGTGGACTTCTAATAGGCTGAAATGATGATGATGATTTAATTCTCTTGTAAAATATGTGCAATGTTACATGTAAAAAGATCAGAACAAGATTTAAACAATTCACGCTTTCAGACTGCCGTACACAGCTCGCTATTCTTCTCAAAGATATAAATATTAAGAGCTATGGTAATTAATGAACTAAGGCTCACGCTTTAAATTAATTAGTATCCGAGCAACATGGGTTCGATGCGGTGTACTGGCACTACTAAATTTGGTATTTACATTTTTAAGTGCTGAGTTGATCACGCGCACGGGAAACTAAGAGCGTCGTAAGGAAACCTGTTTGTTTAATAAACAATAAAATGAATTTCGAGAAATATGAGAATATCCGCCAACAACGGAGCCGAGTGGCAAACATTTCCAGGATCCAAAAACCCTCTCATAAATTAAGAAGCTTTTTTTGAATACTAAAGGGTATTGATAAATTCGGGAAAGAGAATTAGTTATCAGAAAACTACTAAAATAAAGATTATCATAGCTGCCTATGTAGGGGAGTTTATCTAAATTTATATTGTTCTAAATTAATTATAATGTTTTTGCATATTTTTTACGACTTGAACGAATATTTAATTAATTACTTCATCTAAAGTAAACAAGCGTAATATGAAGTTTCCCAATGCTTCAATTAATGAAAATATTGCTTCTGTTGCTGACGCTCGTGTTCTTGTAACAATATTTTGAAGTTGTTTTTCTTCCGGTAGAAAAACGAGACGAAATTGTATACGAAAATGCGAAGGGTGTACGCAAACAAAAGAGGGGTTTGGCGAACGAATTCTGGCGGAATATCCGAATTTTCCGAACCCAAATACCGAAGACTGGTGATGGGTAGGAGCATCACTAGTGCAAGGGATCAAACCTTTTAGGAATATAGGGGAGGTGCTTTATAGGAGAGGCCTGTTTCAGCGGATTAAAATTAGCTGATGTAGTGTACGAAAACGTAATTTTATTTTACTGATTTATCAACATTAGCAATTCGGTATGTTATTTTAGCCGAAGCATTTATATTTACTTTGATTTCTCTTAGTTGATATAATAATGTAGCAAATTTTTCCCCGAGATAACGTATCAAAGTAGATCTGTTTATTGAGAATAGCCTTCGTTTCACCGAAATATCGTCCATTTTTAAGTGGTACTAGAAATAATCACTTTAGTTAAGAAGGTAGACACCGGTTCCGATGAGTCTCTTGCTAAACTGTCAAGGCAAAACTTTTTGTCTGGGTTTTGTGTACTTTTAATATTCCAGAGTTAAATAATCCCGTATGCGGTGATTAATCCGAAATAACTGACCCAAAATCCCACAGAGTAGTGATCGAGAGCAGAATCACTATCATGAGGGTTCTGATACTGCGCTCCACAACCTGGTTGCTCTGTGTGATGAGTATGGACAAAACCATATAAGACAGATATGCCCTCTCCCCGGCAGCGTATCTGCAGCTTCTCTGGTGTTGCAGATGTACGTGGGCGTCGGTAATCACTTACCATTAGATAAGCCGCTTGCTTGCTTATTTGCCCCTTAGCCATTAATGTATTTGTTTATATAGTTACCATATACTTACAATTCTGGATGATCCAAATGTTTGGTGCTGTCCTTAGAATTCTTGTTACTCAAAACATTTCGTTATTTTGTCGTTTCATTACGTTTACCTTTTTGTGATTTATAATTTGAAATTTTTAGTGCTGAATTAATCACATGCAGTCGTGAGTAAGTCAATCTATATGTCCGATAAATAATCATAAAATTACTCAATCTAAGGGTATGAGAGGGCAAATACTTAGTAGGATTATCTGCCAAGTCACTTTTAATATTCCAGAGTTAAATAATCCCGTATGCGGTGATTAATCCGAAATAACTGACCCAAAATCCCACAGAGTAGTGATCGAGAGCAGAATCACTATCATGAGGGTTCTGATACTGCGCTCCACAACCTGGTTGCTCTGTGTGATGAGTATGGACAAAACCATATAAGACAGATATGCCCTCTCCCCGGCAGCGTATCTGCAGCTTCTCTGGTGTTGCAGATGTACGTGGGCGTCGGTAATCACTTACCATTAGATAAGCCGCTTGCTTGCTTATTTGCCCCTTAGCCATTAATGTATTTGTTTATATAGTTACCATATACTTACAATTCTGGATGATCCAAATGTTTGGTGCTGTCCTTAGAATTCTTGTTACTCAAAACATTTCGTTATTTTGTCGTTTCATTACGTTTACCTTTTTGTGATTTATAATTTGAAATTTTTAGTGCTGAATTAATCACATGCAGTCGTGAGTAAGTCAATCTATATGTCCGATAAATAATCATAAAATTACTCAATCTAAGGGTATGAGAGGGCAAATACTTAGTAGGATTATCTGCCAAGTCACTTTTAATATTAATAACAAAAATAGAATTTCAATGGTCTAAACTGTTTAGTGAAAAATTACTGTTATAAAACTTTTAGGAATAATTAAACGTCAAGAAAACGATATTACTTGCAGTTCTTCGTCTTATAAACAGGCAACATATTTTTGAAGCTGATCTTAATTAGTTTTAGTAGAGATTGATTGCTTCAAATTTTGTAAAACATAATTTTTGACTTAAATATTTCATTCAGCTTTTAATAAACACGCAGGCCACTTAAATGGACATAAACATTGAGATAGCTTTTCAGGTAAATTTTCTTTTCGCGGCTAGGTGTGTGCAATATTATTACAATATACATTTGATCAATCGTCTTAATTTAAATAACTTGTCTTAACTTAAATATGTTGTTTATGTTATATTATTCTGTATTATAAATATGTAATCCGTATTATAAATAAATAATGCGAACACGATTCACACCATATTATTTTCCTAATATGAAACTTGAAGCAACGCCTGAGTTACTATAGGTTTTAATTACAGCTAATTAAATTATTGTACCGTGATAATGCTTTCAATATCTAGGCTCAGGGATTTGGGTTAGATACAGTTGGAGGGATTATTCACCATCTAATGTTATCTTACAGCAGTGCCAGTTGCATAGTTTCGAATATCATGCCGCCTGTTATATGGTTTTTAATTTTCTAGAAGGAACGCTGAATATTTCCCTGGTAAAAACTATTATATGTTACTTCTTATAAAGTAGTGTCGTCTATCTTCTAGTGAAGTGCTGTCAATACAAATAATTGAATTATTATGTGCTGTATTTTGAAATTGCAGTAACGGACACTTAAATTGCATGTGTATTTGGATAGGTATGTAATAAGTTTATATGTTTAATATGGATATTTATAGTTGTGTATAATGTATTTCATAGCAAATAATATATTTTCCTTAATTATTATTTGGGACCGTATGTTACATTAAGGAATATTATTTTTATTTTACCTGCCAACATGCATTTCCTCAGCGCCCAGTATTGACTAGTAGATGAAGCTAAAAGGCATTAAGTCGACCTATAGTAAAGTTAATTACAGTAAAGAAAAAATAAATATCGCTTCAAGCAACTTTTTACGGAAACAGACAATATTTACAGAAACTGACGTAGTTTATTCGTAATGAGCAAATTTGTAAAAGACAGACGTTTATTAAAAATGGGTAAGCTCATTAAATTTCTCCGCTACAGATATTTAAGCAATAAATTTCAACAAATGCATTCCAATTTTTGCTACTGCTTTCCAGGAGAAGAAGATTTTAACATAAAAAAACTCACGACTTCCACGGTAGTATGGTAGGCAGAGATTTTCATTTCATTTGACACGACATCAGCGTGCCGAAAAGTATTTTCAGTCAACACACTGACTCCTCTCTGTGATCCTCGGAGATTGTGATTATTTCAAGACTTTTCCCTTGGTTGTCTCTTACATAAACCATGAGAAAGAGTAATTAGCAGATTCTTTCTAAAAAATTGCTTATGCTGGGCAGAGGGCTACGACCGGGAAGGGCCCGCCACTCTGCTCCAGTGCTAGTTGACGGGCTTCACATATCCTCGAAATAATATTTTTTATTATTTATCAGAGATGCATGTTTCGCGGTTAACAGTCACTGTTACCAATTTTAGTGGTGCCAGTGCCGGGTTCGAACTCAGGTCACTCGCCCTCTATGAAACTAAAGTGAGCGCCCCGACCACTAAACTCCCACGGCTCTCCTCATCAAGTAATATGCATAAAATAAGAACTCAAACTGAAGCACTAAATAAAACTTTTCATTTATTATCTATAAGCTCATCTATTGCATAAATTGAAATGTTTCTGATAATGGTGGAATGCGCTTCAATGGGCGGACCGCCCGGATTGTACTGAGTTAAGCTTCTTTCGTGCCAACGAAAAATTACTATAGCACGAAGTAAGAAAGTGATCACAGTGAGATATTTCTATCTTTTTATTGTGCAAAAACCTACATATCGCTATGATATTGAATTTCTATTTGAATTATATATAGAAGGAGATACGTGATAAGTGATAAGTTTTTTTTTTTGGTAAAGAGGGCAAAAGAGCTAGAGGCACACCTGATGGTAAGTGACCATCGTCGCCTACGTATATCTGCGTCACAGGAGGAGCTGCAGGTGCTGGCCTTTAGTGATATTTGGGGAGAAGGGAAAAGGGAGAGAGAAAGTAAGTCTCCGATTAACTCACTCACCGAACGAAACGCAGAAGCACAAGATGCCTTTTCATCACACCAGTATTCTGCGCGGCCGTGGTACTACCACGGTCGAGGTGATACATTCGAGCAGCAGCAAAAGCCGCCGCTTGGTGCCTACCAGGATACAAAAGTGTACCCTGCCAGTCTTAAAATAAAGCTCTGGCGACCGACTGACGGTGGAAAATTCATCAAAATGACAGAGACAGTGGACTTCAATTTTTAAGTGCACAGGAACAATACTCTTGTATGGTATATACGCTTATGTGATGGAAGTTTCCCGGACACTAGACCGTTATATGCACGGCCAGGGTAGTCCAGGGTCGGTCTTTTACCACCATTTTGGATCTTATGACGGTTTGATTGTGAGAGTCATGGTTTACAAGTTATATCATAAATAAAAGTAATGTCTTAACAAACACAACTTTTTACTACGTAGTTAAAGAGTATAAAATATTATTAATCAAAAATTATTTCAAAAACCATTTTCTTTTTTTTATTTTATATTAATTTAAAAACTTGAAGTAGCTCAGTCTGAACATAAACCAATCGTGTCCTCGCTCTTATCAGGGCCTGTACAATCGCAGCCACTCTTTAAGTAGTTATTGAATGGCTTGGGGCGACCTTTCTGGATTAGGTAGACGCAAAAAATTGCCAGCAGTATCGAACATTACTTAACCGTAACCCATTTCATTACCAGTATAGTGTTAATGAAAGATTTCTTAAAATAAATGCCTATGTGAAATAAATATTTCAATCTATTGTCATTGTAGTATGATCTATAATACACAATTTCAAAACACTATATGCTACTCCTTCTTATTATAAAATATTATTGTATATATGTGTCATGGCGGCAAGCCAGATCATAGTGCAAAGCGTTTAAAATATCTCGCCTTACTTTTCTGTTTCATAATTGCAATAATAAGTCAAAATCAGTTCATGATCATTTCACATACATAATATTTATGTATATATCCTTACGAAACGGTAAAATCCCACGACTACTTCTGCTACTATCCTACTTTTGCTTGAGAGCCACCAAAGCCATAATTGCCAATTACATTTCCCGACACCTCACACCTAAGACGCTACCGTTCGCCACTGGTCCGTGTATTTTCGATTTACCATTTTAGGTCCACCTACATAGTATTGCGCGAAGTCGATGCATGCGGTTGTCTCGAGATTTTGCTGCGTGCCATACTTTGGGGTGAGGCTGACGTTTAGTAGTGAACGTGAGACAGGTTGTAATGATTATGATAAAATAATTTTTAGGTCATGAGTTATTGAATATTAAAGACTTCTAATTAGTCGAATCGAACTATAGCCACCGGAAGCCGCTACCATACGGCATGCAACAAAATACAACAAAAAATTATGTTTTTAGATAAAACTGAATATTGTACTATACATATGAATAAGGTAGCAATATAGACCAATATTAAATCATTTCACATTCTAGTATCGTTTTCCGTGACTATTTTCAGTGCCAGACACAAAAACATAATCGTTATAAGCAGCTAGTTTCTAAACAGTTTGAACTAGAAACTTGTAATCATCCATGAGGGTACTGTTAAAACTTTATGAGTTATGGAGACAACATTACTCGCTCTAAGACATGGTTTTTCGCGATTACAGAAACCTAAACCATGTTACATTTTATAGTACGCTAGTGATCTGGATCTGGTGATTCTTGCCACTGGCATCACTGAAATAATTTATCGCAAATTCAAGTACTAATACCGTTAACTACGTGATCAATGAAAGCATCATCATAACGTTAAATTAATCGATATCTAGAATTTAAATAAATGTCCAATACATAAAACACTTCCCAGCTTCGATAACACTCTCATCGCAGATCTTTCAAAACCTAGGCCAGTTAGTCTAGTAAAGAACTAAATTCATCAACATGACTAGGTAAGTCCAAGTTGCGGACCGAAGTGGTTTTGTTTCAATAAAAATAGCTAGAGACCTGAAAATGAATCTATCCACTGTTCACACTTCGTAAATTATCTATGTTAAGTTTCATCAAAGTCGTATAATTAGTTTCACTGGAGATAGCATTAAAAAATTGCGTCTGAGTTGGGGATAAGAGGGCTTCGCTTCGTTCAGCTAACTCCGCCTCAATAATAATTATTATTTGTTAAAGTCTTAATAGCTATACTTGTTCAACTCTTGCTAGTTCTATTACGTGCCACGATATTTTCTTACACTGTCTCTTAACATGAAATTAAAACGGTAGTACATAATAGTCAAAGCACTAGGAATTTCGTACTAAAGCAGTCACTCGGGAATTTCAACAGAGCTTAAGGCGTATTTGGCACAGAAACACGGCAGACATTATGTTGCCTTCAAATTAATTTTCTTGTTGGCTTTTCTTCCTTCCTATAGTCCTTTTTTGTTTTCTTTTTAAATGTTTGATACTTTCCTTTGTTTCTTATAATTACTTATATTTTTTATATTATGCTGTTTTTGTATGGATCAATTAAAATTTAAAAGAGTGTCTAAAACTTGTAAATTTAATGACATTAGCAGCCATAAGTAGACATTTTCAACTGTTTGTTTAACTTAACAACTTTTCGCAATCGAGTTTTTGACAGAATGGAAAATTGTAATAATGTACGAAAAAAAAACCCATCGCAGGCATTGGAGTTGAAGTGAGGTTACAAAATTATGCCTGCCTAGAATTTCCTTCCGTTAGTCGTCTTTTTAATAAATACTTATATTACTAAAATATAACTTATATACTAGAGACTATCGTCTGAAGTAAAAGTCACTTTAACATTTGACTATTTCATTGATAGAAAGTCGTTTTGGTTGGTCGTTACCACCATGTTGAAATTCTGGCCACCGACTGATGGTGGAAAATCCTTCCATACATGGCGATCCCAAGTTCCACATATCATTGCGCTCACCAACCCATCTGGTCAGCGTGGTGAGTATGTGCAAATCTTTCATGCATGGCCTGCCAGCTTAGGTTGGCACTATCGTAGAAAGACAGCAGTTGATTGATATGCTGCTAATAAAGAATAATATTATAGGTTGGATTAATTGAAATCTACAACAAAAAAGAAATAAAACCACCGTTACACTATGAATATTAATACTAGTAATTAACATGAATCTCGTGTAATATCACGAGAATCCATTTACGATTTTCGATATATAGATTCAAGTAAATCAGACAATTTCAATAAGTGCTGTGCCTTGGATCGAATCGACATATTTTATACCCTAGACCCGTAAATCTCGTCAGGGAGGAGACTAAACGCGTATCTATATTGACATCGTAAATATTCCTCGCCTAGTCGTCTTAATACCAAATTACCATAAATTCTAAAAAGACCTAAATCACAGACGAATGTTTCTTTGGGATTAAAAATACAATGCTATTTAGGGTAGGTTTTCCTTTAAGGTGTATTCACATTGTATATAAATCTTCTTTTTCATAAACACGCATTAAGGCTTCATTATTTTATATGATCAATCTGACTCTCTTTTCTACTCATTATAATATATATATATATATAAACCACCTAATTTGTCATGACATTCATTATGGGGTATACTAATCAGTAACCTAAAAACACCGAACAGAGATATAAATTCAAATCCCAGCTGCATCCCGTCCAGCCCGTCCAACCATCCCATCCTCCGATCGTGTTACATAAGCGCTACATCACCTATAGGACATTGATGACGTGTGAATGTGTGTCATTTCTTATTCAGAATATTGAAATCCATCGTCGTTAGTCTGACGAACAAATAATATCAGCATAATTAAAATGAAGGTGTTAAACATTTCGATGTCTATGTCGTAATTTTGGGTAGGCCATAAACGTTTTAGAGTTAAAAAGTTGAACAATACGTTACTGCAGTCCTTGTTTTCGTACTTAAACATTTCAATTAACTATATTTTATATGACAATAATATTTTGAAGACCGCTTGCCGTAGTGGTTAGCGAACATGACTATTGAGTCCTGGGTAACCTGAATTCTAACCCTAGCTAGATTTATGATCTTCTCTGAGACTACATATGACACTTCCTTTTTTTATTGGAGTGGGGTGACAAACAAGCTAACAGTCCAACTGGTGGTAAGTGGCTGACAGCAGCCCATGGGTTAAACAATTTCTATCCAAGTAGGTTACAGATACATAGTCACACCTGTGGACTAAAACGGAATGCCACAAAGCCTGTAATTATACTGCTGATTGTCGGCAAAAATAGGTAAGAGAGTGGAACCTACCAAGTTCTTCTCCTCTCGTCAGATCTTATCATCGTTACACCGTGTACATAAAGGTAAAGGTGAGTGAGTGCCCTTGTGTTTGCGCGAACACTTGCTGCATTATAATATACATTACGCAACTGCCAACTGCCGATATTATTTCTTGCCTAGTGAAGGTATATATTGTATGTTAAACTTCAAAGTTTATTTAATTTTACTTCCCGTATTTTAACAGAAGTTCTCATACATAACAAAAATGTGAATTTTTTTCAATATTCATTTGTAAAAAAGTTTTAAGTATTTACACATTCAAAGACGTTTGTTATCGTTCATTGTTGGTGCAACCCCGAAGCGATCATGCTTTTAAACTCTCAGTCTGGCAATACAGGTTGGTAATTGCATTTATGTAGCAAGAAAGCTTCCTCCTGACAGTCTTTAAACCTCAGTCCATTTCAACGATTTTAATGTTCCATTCTAGAATAACACACTTTTCGTCTTTATGGCGCTTAACGAGATTATATAACAGTAATATAACACTATTAGTTACACACAATTTTTAAACATGTAATTAACGAATTTTATCTAGTTTATATTTTAGTGACCATCTATAGAATTATGTACTATAGTAAATAAACCTAGTGATTAGTGGCTACTGTAGCCCATGAATACCTGTAAACGACTTCAATTGATAAAGGTTACAGAAGCGTTGTCACCCCTGAAGACTGAGTTGGAATCCCACACAACCCGTATTAATACAGGCCCATAGAGACAATAGACAAACTGTGGTTGCAGTGCTGTTTAGCGGCTGTCATTCCTAAATGAACATAATGTTCTATTATAAATTTTAGACTGTGTGTTTCCTTGACACCGATTTCCATGTCACTTCAAAAGAATTTAAGAGAGCTTAGATCAAATGAATATTTATAAAGAAAGTTGTAATTCTCTTTGCGTGGTCATTAGAGTCGGCTAAGGGATATTTATTACGCCGGACAGATGGTAGATTATCTATTTCAAACAGTTATTGCTTTCTGCCCTTTTTTTATACATAGGTAAATTCCTGATGTAGGGCAAGGACAGATTATGTCGGGCTAGCACCGATCAAAACACCATGGTGTTCCACCTTCGCCGCTTATCGATAGGACCACGGGAACGTTTTCGCACACAACCGTGAACCCACCAGCACCAGCCAGTCGCCCTTCTCTCCATCTCCCAGTTAGCTTAACACCTCTCTCCTGGCCCTCTACAGCCGAGTTGCAGAAGCAGGGGAAGAGGAGTTTCGGTACTGCTATTTACCGTTTCCTATATCTATCGTGACTCTGGTGGAGGCCGTACAACTAATTCGGATTGCTGTTCTCCCTACCCTCCTAGGCCGAAATATGGTGGGCGGTGGATCCATAGACCAGATCCACTGCAGGGTGCCGAGAGGGCCGGTGGTCTATTACCCACCTTGTCAGGGTGAAAAAGAGGAAGTGACCTTCCCTGAGGTAGGGCTTCGGCGCGAACGTTCCAATGAGCCTACGACCATTTGCCCAAAGAAGGCACACCATGAGTTTTAAGTGGCACATGTCCGACATAACCTATAATTACCTTTACATACATAAGGTATTTCCCCACGTATAGTAAAAATAACCTACTTTGTAGAGACGATTACTAGTGAATGTTTGATTAATCATAAATTGTTGATTTTAAAATGCAGTAAAATAAAGACTTTTTGTTTATTTTATTTATGTTCAGAAATACTTGATAATATTAATAGTACTGATATTGATATGGTTAATTGTAAACTCACAAAAACGAATTAATAAAGAGGCCTCTCTTTAATACAAGATTTTTAGTTATTTGTCGAACGCTCCGGATTCTTGGCACTCCTCTTCACTTGTAAATCTTATTATTAATACTTAATGTTTGCTTTAGATTAGGTACATATTATGTTATTTGAAACTATTCATTGTTTTGTTTACGTAAAGAACAAAGTATACTTTGTTCATATTGTTAAATCCATTGGTCTGGTTTGCGATGTTTACTCGTTTACGGCAACGTAACCTGACCTTTTTTAAATGAATCCTCATTATTCATCTTGTTAAAATGTTTGTTTTTCGTATTTTGTTAGAACAATTGGGTAAAATTTTTCTTCTTTAGTATCTTTTTGACTTACGTCAAATATCTCATATGCTATTGTAATACTAACGTTACAAAAGTGCAGTTTGTATATTTGGATTTAGTCGGTCAATTATGTGTATATATAATTTAATATAATACTTTTATCTCTAACACAGGTTTCATTGAAGTGCAATTGAAAGTTGTACTGAAACCGCTTGTTGCGTTTCGTTTTATAAAATTCACATTTACCATTATTATTGATAAAACACGATGTAGGATAATACTTATCGGGAGAACTGTTAGCTCGTTTAAATATGAATATGATTAATTCATTTCCACAACAAAAAGGGACAAGAAAATCAATAAAAGGTAAAAGCAAACAATGAGTCAATTAAGAGAAGCCTCAGTGGACTTTGAACTTTATGACCCATGTCGTGGCAAATGAAACGGTAGTAACTCAACACAGTGTCGCGGGGTTAACCGCAACGTTCAGTCAGCACCTACCCTATTGCAAGACGTACTTGAAGAAGAAGAAAGAAAGAAATAAACAATGTTTATTCGATGCTAAAACACAACAAGGAAATAACAGATAATACAATATGTTGGATTATAGCACCGAAAGGGCATTCGACTAAGCATTATGGTGCGGCAGTTTCACAATCGCTGTACGCAAGATATGTTGGCTGTGAACACCCTACACTTCCACGATCTACACTCTTTATACCGGCATAATTAAGTAGTTTTTGGCTAAAGGAAAATTTAAATATTAGATCAGGAAAATAGTTTTTTTCTTATTTTTCGTATAAAATCTCTTTGGCTTTGATACCATTAAATAGATGACATTTTAAAAACTGAAAAATGAAAACTTCATACGGTTTCCCCCCATTTCTCTATTGTTTTTCTGTGATGATTATATTTAAAAAAAAAACATGTAACAAAGTCGCCCATCCCATTCCTATAAAAAACGTATACCTTGCGTTATCTTACAGAAACTAGATCACTGACGATCAATGACGGCGGCGTCTAGGACGTCTAAGGCGCTCGTTACTGCAATGTCTAACCCACCACTATGTATTGCGATTAAAAAAAATTTCGATGACGGAATTTCTCAAGCCGGAAACTGCTGACATACTGTCTTTATTTTCGATTTCGAAGATTACATTTCTATTCGTTTTAATTTTTAGCTTGACGTGGAAGAGGCAAGCAGCGGCTGCTGCTATAATAGGCCGGCCCTGACGGGGTAGTACCACGACCTCGGATAATACCGATATGAAGTAGAGCGTACCTTGTGCTTTTGCTTTTGGTTCGGTGAGTATGGTAAACGGAGACCCACACTCCCTCGTCCCATCCTCATCCCCTCTGCCATCTCTCAATTATATCATAATCTGCAACACCAGAGGAGTTGCAGATGTTCGTTAGCAACGGTAATCACTTGCCATCAACTGAGCAGCTTCATCGTTTGCCCCCATCCGCATATAAAAAAGCTTCTAGTAAAAATATTTAAATTTTTACTTAATTTTTTTTGAAGAAGGGTCGTTCTCTATATTGTAGTTGAGTCATAGGTAATCTTTAAGGAAATTAAATTAATTTTAATGAAAAAATGTTTAGATTTAAATGTAATTAATACTATAGTACCTACCAAGAGAGTGTTGGACCATGAGTGTAAGATTCGGTGGATTACATTAATGCCGCGCAGTTTTACTTTAAAAAACACGACGCTTTTTTTGTAAAACTGCGCAACCCTATGGTTTACTAACATGTGTTATTACAACTTCCTGTATTAAACTATAAATATGTGTAATTTCCTGGGGCAAAAGGTACGATATTTTGTTTAAAGCAAGGTGAGACGAAAATAAACAAGCCATGAATCGTGCGAACGTTCAGTTCTGTAATCTTCAACTTGTTAAGTGAAACTTCAGTTGAAACCTTGGGCGCGATGAAAGTAAAATCCAAGGTCGGATTTGAGTGCAACGTTTCGGAGAGTTGCGAGTGTGATATTAATTTATTTATGTGGTGAAAGTATTTCAACAGTGTGTAATGTTTTTTTGGTAATTAATATTTATTGATCAAATAATATGGTTTATATACTAAGCGGTTATTTTGAAGTTTGTGTAGAAGTTTCACTTGTGTTACGTGTACGCTCTTTTTACAAAAATAAAACATATCTCACTGATGAATACGTCTAAAAATAAATTACATTTCTCATATCTCACTACCACACACACAACACATATCACACTTTGTAGGAGTCTAACTGCGACTTGTAGTACTCGATACAATTTTCCATATATAAGTTTATTTTTTATTTTTAATAACGAGCTATCAGTCGATGGTAAGTAGCTGCTGCAGCCCCTGGACAACTGCAAACAACTTCAATCGAAGGTGGTTATGATTGCGTTGTCACCCCCTGAGATCTATGATGAAATGCCTCACAGCCAGTAATCATTTTTATTTTTACGGGAAAGGCGGCAAACGAGCAATCGATTCACCTGATGGTAAGTGATTACCGTCGCCCACGCACACCATAGGTGCTCCTGGTGCGTTGCCGGCCTTTAAGGATATTGGGGAGATGGAAGGGAAGAAGAGGAGGGTGATGGGGAGAGAGGGTGGGCCTCCGGTTACCTCACTCACCGAACGAAACGCAGAAGCACAATATGCCTCCACTTCACGCCGCTTTATTCTGCGCGGCCGTAGTACCAACCCGGTCGAGCCGGTCCATTCGAGCAGCAGCAAAAGCCGCCGCTTGGCTCTACCATGCTTTAAAATTTTACAGGCTCTCTATACCTTTCAAACCGGAATTGTAAATTTTACACCTCCCAGTAAAAGATAATATTTTTATTGGTTCACTTTAAATTACTTTGCATTGCAATATGTATACTCTAGATTTGCAATGGTAAAAAAAATTGGTGTACAAATGGATGGTAGTATGAACTCCCATGTACGCAAACTGTAGGTGTTTTTATATTTAAGTAGTACATAATATGCCTCCTCATATCTTCGCGGGCGTCAGCAATCAGTCCTTATAGGACAAAAGGCCTCTCAGTGGCTGGAACTTGGTTGTGGCGTACCGCAAGGCGGTATACTTTCTCCCTTAATCTTCTCAATTTTTATAAATTCCCTTACGTCTAGTATTGACTGTTCGTACCATCTATATGCTGATGACCTGCAGATTTACGTGCAGTCAGATATTAATAATCTTCATAACGCGATTACTAACTTAAATAACAATCTAATAGCTGTCTGTGACTGGTCATTACGCTTCGGAGTCTCTGTGAATCCAACGAAATGCCAAGCTATATTAGTGGGTAGCTCGCGAATGCTGGCTAAAGTAGATTTTACGAGTCTACCTCCTGTCTATTATAATAAGAATGTGATTCCCTTTTCGAGCTCCATCAAAAACCTTGGGTTATTTATTGATAACAACTTGAACTGGAGAAAACATGTTACCGAAGTTAGCCGTAGGGTCACTGCCTCGCTACAAGTTCTCTACCGTCTTAAAATTTTCTTCCCTTTGAAACTAAGCTTATGCTTGTCCAGACACTCATACTTCCTATTATTGATTATGCAGATGTGTGTTACTCTGACTTGAACAAAGATCTTCTTTACAAGCTAGAGCGCCTTGTTAATAACTGTATCAGGTATATTTTCAACCTTCGAAAGTATGATCATATCTCACAATACCGTTCTCGCCTTAAATGGCTCTCTCTCCAACAAAGGCGTAACTCTAGAGTCCTGCTTATTCTCTTTTCTATCTTAAATGATGCTACCTCTCCTTCTTACCTAAAGGATAAATTTCAGTTTGTGTTTTCTACTCATGACCGGGTCCTTCGCTCTTCATCTAATCATAAGATTAGCATTCCGCAACACTTCACCGATTATGTTGGCAACTCCTTTACTGTTCAGGCTACACTACTCTGGAATTCCTTGCCTGAAGACATTAGGAAAGTGTCCAGTAAGTTATCGTTCAAGAGACTGGTACGTGAACACCTCTTCAAGACATCCGTTCCCACTTAGTGGTATTGATATCATCGGTCATTGTTATTATAATAATATTTTGTATGCTGTATGTATGTGTATATATGTATATGTATGTATGTGTGTATATGTATATAAGTGTATATATATATGTATTCATATTTGTTTATATGTATTTATTCCGTCTTTATGTATATAATTGTATGTGTATTTTCGGTAAATTTATTGTTCGGCACCCTTACTATATCTCTCCACGCCCCGGGTTGACTGGCAGAGAATGCCAAGAGGCATTAAGTCCGCCCTTTATAATACTATGTTTAAAGGTATTTAAATAAAGTTTAAATAAATAAATAAATAAATAAATAAATATGCAGGTAACCTTGACTCATTATGAATATACGTACGTAAAGCTCAAGTTGACATTTGTTTGAATCTTGCAATATGTGAACAAGGCTGAGTAGTCATCTTTATATAATTTTTTTTTTATTTTCATTTACCATGATTTTCAGTATCGATATTTAAAAGTTATGTATGCTTTCAACATAGGATTTACATCAACGCCCATAGCTTCTTAGTCAACAGCTTATGTCTGAGTCCGCAAGTGACGAGGATAAATTAGACATAGTGTTTCAAAAGGTAGTCTTTATTTTTGAATTGCAAATTTTCCAACAAAAGATCATAATTTTTTACAAACATATCCTATATGATGTTTAAATTTGAAGGAGCTACAGAAAGGGGGCGAAATCATAGGTCTAATACGTGTACTATAGTGAATCAGCAGGTGAGAAAGAATCCTCTTACGATAAAAAAAATTGTAATATATGTAGATCACTTAAACTAACTACAATAAACTCATATGAAGACGAAAATATTCGCTCTCAAAAATATGGACAGACATAATTTACAACAATTTTCAAGCGTAATTTGGACCGTCTCTTATTATTTACCTCTGCAGGTTTAAACTGCGGTAGGAATTTTTTATGCAAATTTTGATAGCACGTTGAGGTGCATTGCAGCCTCTCCGGCCGAGAATTGTAAATGTGCAGACCATATTCATTACTTTTTTTGTAGTATTAATTTGTACTAGTAGTACCAGACACCTCGCACCGTAGGAGGTGCTGCCTGTTACCGGTTCGAGTAATAGGTACGGCTATTTATTCATAAGAAACGACCTTTTTTTAGAATTTTCTGCAGTCGACTTTAACGACATCCACGGGTGGAATTGAGGTAACAGAAACTGTTACGCTGCCACCAAATATCGTATGCGTGGGCAAGTAAATGGATGAAAAATATTCATTAACGTAGTGGTGCATTTTTGAAAATATAAAAATAAATAACTCATCGGTATAAATCACTTATGAAACACTTTTGTTGTATATTACGATTACAACATACAAGGATAGAAATGTACATATTTTTACATAACTTGTGTTATCTAAACGAACGAATGTGTATGGAAAAGATCCTAGTTATTTAATATATTTTTCATGTTATATATTTCAATTTACTTATAATGATTGCGAAATAAAACACTTAGATTAAATAAGGATAACAGATTCGAGGATTATTCAATGCTCAAGTCGAAATGCATATTTGTAAATAAATTATTTAGAATATCTGAAAACATGATTATCTTCAAAAAGATCATAATAAATTGAATACAGTATTGAAAACTTATCTTGATATTTTATCTTTACTTTATAGCTTTTTTATGTGTAATGGCCAAATAAAGTATTTTTCTGTACCTGTTTTATTTCACCCGCATCATAGTCTTTCCCTTTTATCCACATTAAATATCTTTGCCGTTTCTTTTTCTTACTCACTTATATTATGTGTATAAATTCTAAGAACAAGGTATAGACTATTATAATATAATTAAATACACAATACTTTTCGCTTCGCATAACCTAATACTGAGGTCGGGGAAGCCCGAATGGCGATGCTAATGGAATATTTATAATAGCGCTATATGGAAATCCATGATAAGGCCTCGATGGCGGAGTGGTTATGGTGAGTATTAGTTCGGTGGGATCCGAGACCCGAGTTTGATCATGTATGTACTACAATACTTTTAGGGCTCGAAACCAATAAGTTTTTTTGAAATTTATACACTAATTTTGTAGTTAGCCTAAACACTGAGAGGGCGACAAACTCATCACCCGCCGCGTTGCTTACAAGCGCTTATAAATTTAAAGTAGCAGCCTGTAAATGCCCACGGCTGGACTAAGGCCTCCTTCTCAAATATCTGAGACGGTTTTGAAGCCGGGAAGGGTCCACTACTCTGCTTCAATGCGAGTCGGCGGACTTTACAAGTCCTCGAAATAATATTTCAGACATATAGGTTTCCTCTGGATATTTTTATTCACCGCCGAGCATGTGGTTAATTCGACATTTACAATCGCTTTTTACAATTTTAGTGGTACCGGTATCAATGATCGAACCCAGGTAAATCGCGCTTTATGAAACCAAACCGAACGCCGTGACCACTAGACTACCACGGCTAAATTTAAGAGCCTATATTATTTTCTATAATTTATTAAATTCATGTCAACACATGTCTACTATCTCAATATTAAAACGTATGTACGAAATGTTTAATGGTACAGACTTATTTGTTGAAACGGAAACATCTCGTAAAAACGGTGATTGGTCTATGGTCCAGTTCTGCTATTTAAATATTATCTAATAGCTTTTACTAAATATTTAAAGAATTCCCCTTTCGCAGCTTTCTCGAGTAATGGTTTAAAATTCATTGGTATGTAGTCTCGAACGATACTTCTTAAATAGCGGCTGTAGTGTTAGAGGCGCTGTCCTCCAAAGATCAAATTCTACCGCAGATGTCATAAATTTAAAATCGGACAGAACGATGGAACGTAGTAATTTTAAAACAGACAAGCATCCAAAAATTACACTTGAAATGTCGCAGTGATAAAAAAAAATCGGCGGAATAAAGAGAAAACAAAAGTTACCCTGCACAAAAGTTAGACCCCGACGCCGCACTGTCTAAAGGCTATGCACAGTTTTTAATTTCGTTCCACTCTTCCTCGAGGATCGTCACCGACTTTGTTAAAAATTAAATTGATATTTCGTGGATTTAATTCTCAAATTGAATGTATTTTTCATTCATCTGTCAGCTTATTAAATATCATTGCTGAACATAGGCCCCTCCATGAAGCAAAAGCCAGCATGCATTTCTTAGAAAATTAACCCATTATCACCACGCTGGGCATGGGGGTCGGTAACAACGAACTAAATAAGTTGCTTCTCGTCACCAATTTTCGGAATTTGGGTTGGGTAAAGTCGGATGGTTTTGTCTACTATTCGGTCATTAAAGCCTCGTTAGCTAGCAGAGTGCATCACGCGCAGGCATGGTTAGCAATCGGAGAAAAATGTTATGGTAAAAGATGAAATATTGTGACCGCCAAAGTTATGAGAGACAAAACAAGACGCCCTGAAGTAAAAATTATATAGCAGGGTTGCATATTATATATATATATTTACTTTGATATTGAATTTCAACCTATCTTACAGTGAAATCTCATCGGTATATGTTGCTACTTCTCTATCTAACAAACCAGACAGGTGAACAAAAAAACATACAAATTTGCTTTACTGGTACGCGTGGTACCCGTTTACTGCACTTACCTACCCTTCTCCCCAGCATATAGACTATTAGTAATCCCTTTTCTCTGAAATATCATATATAGTACAGAGTATAATATAAATATATAAATAAATATAAAGAGTAGTAGACATGTCAGACTTCAAATTTTGTTCATATCCAAACTACATTAGCTGTGTAAATTAAAAAGTGAAATATTGTTCTTTTTTTTTTAGGAAAGGAGGCAGATGAGCAAGCGGCTCACCCGATGGAAGTGTGACCAGAGGAGTTACACCGGTATTATGCGTGGCAGTGGGAGCGGTCCATTCGGGCAGCAGCAAAAGCCTTTGCTTGGTTCTTTCACGTATTGCAATCCTCCAAGTAATTTATTCTGGCTTGGTGGCTCATGTTTGGAGATGTCCAATGATAATATCTCCGGTTCTAATTATAACATAAATAAATTTTCAGTTGTTTTTTCAAACGCCGTTCATTGAATATCGTCTTTGATCGATATTTAAATACTTTATATTTTTTATAGTCGCGAGATGACTGAGGTAAAATAACTTTGTTTTATTAAAAAACTCAGTAAAAATTAATTATACCATTATGAATAACAAAAACATAAATAAATAAGACATGTATCTATACTCATATACCACCGATCTTATAAGTAGCGACGAAGAAAACGTTACTAAAAGAATTATGATGGATGAATATCTTTTCTTTGATCCCCATTCTCGTGGACATTTAGTCTAACAACACATAATGCATAGCCATTTGTTACGGCATTGTGTTTATTTTTCAGGTTTCTTTTATATTCATTATGAGTGATGGGTATATGAGGGGCGCTTAAGAGCGAATATCGCGCTGGTACATCAAAACGTCATATGAGTAATATGATGCATCAAAACCTGATGACAAGAGATTACCGTCGTCCATGTACATCTGCAACACCAGAGGTGCTGCAGGTGCGTTGCCGGCCTTTAACGGTATTTGGGAGATGGATGGGGCAAAAGCCGCTGCTTGGCTCTAACTCGTTCGAGCCTCGAAGTATGTACTTTTTTTGTGTAAACAACCTACGTAAGCTTTTCACAGACTAAATTATATTATTATAAAGTTGTAATTAATTAATTATCTTATCTTATTATTATAAATGTGACTACTACCAAAATTCAACGTAAAACTGCAATTGCATAAGAGGTTACAATTGCATTTCTGGTTAAATTATAACTTTATTATTGTTTAATAATTAATAAGTTTAAGTTTACTATGAAAGACAACGTTCAGAATTCTTTATAAGCGAGAGTGAGAACTTGGACTTTAATTTGCAAATTTTATTCATGAAAAAAAAGTTCGACTCCAGTTTTCAAGAGTAACAACAACTACATGAAAAGATTTAATCATAAATCAATTAAGTAAACGAGAGGTGTAAGAGGAACTAACTAACTTTTTTCTCCAAATGGCAAATGCAGGTGAGCTGCACGTGGCGCACGCTGATGATTCACAAACGAGGCTTTGGCGACCAAATGATGACGGGAAATTCATCCGAAGGTACCGAACCCAAATATCATAGATCATCCCTAGGATGGCCATCGAGGGTATGGAACTGCGCTCACCATCCCGTCCGCCCAGCGTGTGGTTCTAAGCATGCACGGAAATGGCTATATGTAGTGTGACTTTTACAGGCTGATAAAGTAAAGCCAGTAAACCAAAAAAAAAGCTAAGGTTGAAAATAATCTACAATTATTAGTAGTAATGCCCAGAAAGAACAGATTGTAAGCCTCAGTCTCGCTAAGATTTAGGGTCCGGGGTGAATAAAATATGTATGTAGATCCGTTTCCAGCACTTATTGAAATTGCGTGATTTACTCCGAACTCTTTCAGGCAAAACGTAAAAGGATTGAAATGTTTTACTACTTGCATCTGAGATTTTCGTTTACTTCAAAACAATTCCTCGAACGTTAGAATGACAAATACTTCGAACAATTAGTACTGAATCACGAGTATTGGGGTTCGAATCCCAGCCGTTGCCAATATTTGTGCATTACACAAATCCTTGGTTTTTTTTTTTGGGTCTGGTTGTGTTGTAATGCGTTCCGTGCCTCTTACACGGCACCTGCTCCTTCCTCCGATCTTCTTGCATGAGCGTTACCTTTGAGTACAGTGTACACTTACGGCACTATATTATCTCCTGCGCATTCGAAGGTTGTCGGCGTGATCGAATTCGGCCAAGGAGGACGTCGCTCATTAACAATAGATTGTAAATCAGCAGCCATATTTTCTTACCGATGGTTTTAAAAGAGTCGACTAAGGAATGATGGTGTCAAGGAGGTGAGGAATTAACCATAACAATAAATAAAAGTCCAAATTATAATAAATATCCTAATGAAATTAATATTTATATGGGAACGGGGGGGCAAACAAGCGAGCGGTTTACCTGATGGTAAATGATTACCCTCGCCCATGTACTTCTGCAACACCAAAGTAGCTTCAGGTGCATTTCCGGCCTTTAAGGATATTTGGGGGATAGGAGATATATAGAGGAAGAGGAGGGGGATTGGGCCTCCGGCTACCTCGCTCATCGAACGAAACGCAGAAGCAAAATATCCCTCTACTTCTCGCCCCGGGTCGAGCCGGCCCATTCGAGCAGCAGCAAAAACCGAAAATTGATTTGGCAGTATTTCGATAATCAGAACTGTCAGAATGCGTGGCATCTGATCCTGCGATCAGAAACCAAGAAAACTTGCCAGGGGAGGTTTTTAAGACAAATAATTTTTCAGAAAACAGAAAATCTGAAATTATTTTAATTTACATATGACAAGTAACGTTTAAGATATGACATTGTGATTTTCATTTAATTGCCTTAAATTGCAAAAGGATATTATTTGATTTCATTGCGGTATTATCATTTCTCAAAAGTCATGCACTATTGTAACTATTTACTAAAATAGAAAGTTAAGTCATAACATACTTTTTAAGTCAGCGTAGTTAGATTTTTTTTTTATAAAGAATACTACCTTACTACCTATTAGAGCTTTTATTTGGAGTGGTTCACGACAATAGTCGAATGGTGGGCTCGAACCTGCGACGTCATGTTTCGTAGTCGGCACCCTAACCCATTAGGCTATTGGCGCTTCGGACAGAAAATAGTCTATATGATCGACCAGGGCTTCAAACTACTTTCATGCCAAATTTCTCGTAAATCCGTTCAGTTGATATTTCGTGAAACGCGAATAAACAGGCAAAAAATCTGAAAATATTGAAATCACTATAATCACCGTAGAAAAGCTACGGATTTATTATACGTTATAGATTACGTAAATCCTATGGCAGTAAAACAAGGGAACAAAATTAATAACACGGCCTTAATAATAGTATCAAACTCGGAAAGTAGTTATCGCTACCTTCATCTTTTATAAGCCGCAGACGGCTTACAGACTATATTGGCCGAAACAAACTTTTATATTAAAGTCTCATGTACCTACATGTTCAAATGTACAGATGTTTTTACTCTTCAGGGCCGATTAACAATCATCATCATCATCATCATTTCAGCCTATCAGAAGTCCACTGCTGAACATAGGCCTCCCCCAAAGATTTGCCACGAAGCTCGGTCCAGAGCCACCAGCATCCATCGACTTCCCGCAACACTCCGCAGGTCGTCACTCCATCTTGTGGGGGTCGTCCTACACTGCGTTTGCCTGTACGTGGCTGCCACTCGAGAACCTTTTTTCCCCAGCGGTTGTCAGTTCTGCGAGCTCTGTGGCCGGCCCATTGCCACTTCAGCTTGCTGATCTTTACGGCTATGTCGGTTACCTTAGTTCTGCTGCGGATATCATCGTTGCAGACTCTATCAATTAACAATACGGAATTATAATTTGAAACCAGTTTTAATAAGTCAATAAGTACTTGCGTCTTTTTTGTAAATTACGTTAATTGAAGTATTTTATTTTTAATAATTAGATGGTTTTTACATTATGATACTAGTTAAACTCTTACCAAAGTCTATCACCACACTTTTTTTTTCGAATTACGGAAAAGGTTCCTTCCTCAACACATATTGGTTTAAATTCAGATAAAGTGGTAATTAAGAAAATGTCTGATTGTTATCCCATTAATAAGAGACGGTGGCCGAAATTTCTAGATAACGTCATAGCACACTTTATCTAAATTGCTTTTAGAAAATGTCGTTTTATTTTGTCTAACTTCTTTACATCAGCCTATATATATAGATTTTTAATGTATATTAAAAAAATTAAATGTTTACGGACATATTTTGATTGTAACTCATCATTCATATACCATAGTTTCGGCGCTTGGTGTCGCGGGTTCGATTCCCGTATGTAATTGTATGGGCTACAAATAATTGTTCCATTACTGGGTGTTTGTCCAAGTGCAATTTACGAATGATAACTGCCTTCATAACACGAGAAATTTCTCGGGTAGAGGTAAACGTTATTTAAAAAAATTAAAGAATTTGATAGCTGTCATCTGTCAAGTCATCTGTCAAAAGGGCACGCTAGCATTATTGTGGAAGCTCGACCTTACCGGTTAAAGGTTGCTAGAAGTAGAGGTCATGAAGTCATGGTGGGACATGATGTATTTATCCTCGACATCGAGGCTAATTATATTTCGTGCTGGTTGTAGTGGAATCAGTTATTTTGCACGTTATATTAGTATATATTTTAAGTGATTCCGTGAGTATTCCAGCATTTGTTGTATTTAGTTTTGATATTGGGCTTTGCCATGTGATAACCGCGTTCATTGGTTTTCAGCGGTTGCGACATTATTCTTTTCAGAAAAATATCTGTGGGAGTGCCAGAATAGTAGAATTACTTAATAGATAATATCCTATTTGATAAGAATTTCGTATGATATTTAATAAGATGCTCTAAAATCCTGTAGCCGTCCACATATACATTTTGTAATAGTAAATTAATCAATTGTTCTTTTCAGCTGGACTTGGGTCACAATTTGGTCACAACTTAGTTTTTTTAGATTTTATAATAATTACAAATGGGAGTTATATCTACAAGTCGAGGCATGCAGGTCTTGTCAGTCTAGTTTTTCATTGGTTTTATGTTTTAAATGTCAATAAGAACAGATAGGACAACCATGCTACATAAGAGTTAATCCCTGATGTTCCTCACATACTATTCAGTTCTGCAATTCACCCATACAAGAAGAACTTCGTTGGGAATGAGGTCGGTGTAAATTAATTTAACTTAAGTTAAGGGAAATATAGCATATTCGTTTTCTTATTATACATTGCTAAGTTTACCCAATATAAAATATCTTAACCTAATATAGTGGCATAAGAATGTTCGGAACTAAGACTTTCGTTAACTGGTGAAGATGAAACATAAGAACCCTTCTACTGTCCGCTAGAGGCCGCGCTAACCTATTACACTTATTTAAAGTACCGTTGATTTAATTTTGTGTTGGAGTTAAGAAAAATAAAGTAGTATCTCCACTTAATAAGTTTATTCAAATAAATAGAGAGAAACAAAGAGAAAAAAAGAAAAATATGTATTTGGCCATCACACAATAACAAAAATTATTTAAAAAGGAAATGAAAAACAAAGTGGATGAACACAACTAAAAAAGATTAATTCGTTGTTCAATGTCCAAAAAGGTTTCCGTCTCAGTGATACCACAGCACTGTTTTTCAATCGGGGTCTTCACGAGCAAGAAGAAGAATCTACTAAAATTTTTTACAGTTTGCAAGTTCCTAAAAGTTTGAGGCAGGTCATTCCAATATTTTGACGATGCAAATATAAGCTATTATGTTTTGGCACTAAAATTAAGTAAGACGATGCTTGTGCCTTGTAACTATTATTACTATGAGCCCACTTAAATTTATAAAATATATACTTTGGATATTGGTATCTAATCACTCCAAACAATAACGTAGCCAAGTGTAGATCTCTTCTCGCAGACATTTTTAACACATTTGCATTGTTAACAAAGGTAGTGACATGAGCACGAGGGGGTATGGTGAAGTAAAAACCAGCGCATGCATTTTGCACCCTTTGTATTAACCAGTTAGTGCGAGAGGGAAGATAAGGTCCATAAACAACATCAGCATAATTAAAGCTTTAATTGTTTTGAACATTCACATAACCTTTCTTAATTCCTCCTTAAGATAAGGCCTCCTTTTGTACAACAATTTTAATCAATAAAAACAATTAAATACTGACTGTCCAACGCTAGGCCGACATTACGAATTTCGGATTACTTTATTATATTTTGATCTGGAACAGACACGTGTAGCTGCTGATAAGATATATCTAATACTTGTTCTTTAGTTCCTTAGACTATGTATTTAGTTTTGTCCGGATTCAACATAAGGCAATTAACATCTGACCACGAATCTCAGTATGCCATCTAAGTCATCATTAATTTTAATTACATCTTCGATCGTTTCACTCGGACGACCATTTATATATATGTGTAGGTCATCTGCATAAATATAATATCTGTTAAAGTTGTAACTGTCAAAAAATTATGTATTGTCACTGTAGTTTGTTCGGCGGGCATGCTAAAGGTGGAGGTCAACCAGGCCATCAGAACCCACCATAGTGATTCTATTAGTGTTTTAAGCACTGCATACCAGCACTTATCTGCTACCTAAATGTAACACGTCAAAGGGTTTTTCTGTACTAATATTTTATGCACCACTTTAGTCGAAGTCTTCTTTTGATTTTCTTTGAGTTTTGTACAAAAAGAAAACACCAACGACGTTGACAAAACACCATTCTTGTATAGGGATCCCAGTTATTTTTTAGCTTTTAGTTTATTTTTTATTATTTGTTAGGATATCCGCTATGATAACAATATTCTGTGAAATGTGAAAATTTCAAGCGGCATCGTATTATAGTTTTTTTTTTTTTTTATAGAAGAAGGGGGCAAACGAGCGTGCGGCTCACCTGATGGTAAGTGATCACCAACGCCCACGAACATCCACAACACCAGAGGAGCTACAGATGCGCTGCCGACCTTTAAGGAAGGAATAAGCTCCTTCTTGAAGGTCCCTAAGTCGTAACTATTCGGAAATACTGCTGGCGACAGCTGATTCCACAAAGTCGAAGTGCGTGGCAGAAACTTCGATTAAAACGCACTGTGGTGGAATGCTAACCATCTAGGTGGTATCGATGGAACTTCGAATTCTGTCGCGATGTACGATGGTGAAACTCAGCAGCTGGGATCAATCCGAACAGTTCCTCAGAACATTCCCCGTGGAAAATTTTGTAAAAAATGCAAAGAGAAGCAACATCTCTTCGCAAGGCCAAAGGGTCAAGCCGATCAGAGAGAGCTTGGTCGCCGACAATTCGAGCCGCTCGACGTTGGATGCGGTCAAATGGAAGGAGTTGGTACTGGGGTGCCCCTGCCCAGAGATGAGAACAGTATTCCATGTGGGGCCGAACTTGCGCCTTATAAAGTTGCAAACGGTGGACCGGCATGAAATACTGTCCCGCTCTACAGAGCACACCAAGCTTTTTGGAGGCCAATTTGGCCTTTCCCTCCAAGTGACCACGGAACTGAACGTCGCTCGATATGTCAACGACAAGGATTCTGATACAGGCTGAGGCAATAAGGGAATGTTCTCAAAAGAGGAGAAACGACAAGGATTCTTTTAGCGGTGAACGCGCAAACCTGTGTCTTTTTGGGGTTCAATAGGACCAAATTACGTCGACCCCAATCCGAGACTTTGAATAACAAGGTCTCGACTTCAGACACAAGTATGTTCCGGCACTCGTCGACGTGTTCCCGAGAAATATTCGCACGGCCTGTATATAGGGCATCACCCGTGCTGTCGTCTGCATAGCAATGAATGCTACTGATTTGTAGCATGTCGTTGATATGCAGAAGGAACAGAGTGGGAGATAGCACACAGCCTTGTGGAACACCAGCATTCACGGGTTTGGGGTCCGAGCATGCACCGTCGACAACAACCTTGATGCTCCGATCCGCGAGGAAGCTGGAGACCCAGTTGCACAATCTCTCAGGAACCCCGTAAGATGAAAGCTTTGAAAGAAGCGCTTTATGCCAAACCCTATCAAATGCTTTCGCTACGTCCAGACTAACCGCCAAAGCCTCCCCCTTAGACTCAACTGCTTCTGCCCATCGGTGAGTCAGGTAAACTAGAAGATCACCAGCTGATCGTCCGCGACGGAAACCGTACTTTCGGTCACTGATGAGCTGGTGTTCCTCCAGGTACCTCAGGAGCTGGGTGTTGATGAGTGACTCCATTATTTTAGATAACAAGGGGGTGATGGCAATAGGCCTGTAGTTGGACGGAGCAGAGCGGTCGCCTTTTTTGGGTATTGGATGCACAAATGCTGTCTTCCAAGATTCCGGGACGACGCCTGAAGAGTAGGAGTGCCGGAAAGGACGCGTGAGAACCGGTGCCAACTCAGGGGCACACATCCTCAGCACAATTGGAGGGATTCCGTCCGGCCCACTCGACTTATGAATGTCCAGGGAGCGGAGTGCCTTTCGCACTGAGCTCTGCAGAAACTGAATTTCCGGCATGGAGCACTTACACCACGGGATGGTAGGTGGAGAGTTTCCCCGGTCATCAAGAGTCGAGTTGGATGCAAAAAGAGAGCCCAAGAGATCAGCTTTCT
The DNA here is from genome assembly GCA_029286595.1 of Bhutanitis thaidina. NCBI lineage: Eukaryota > Metazoa > Arthropoda > Insecta > Lepidoptera > Papilionidae > Bhutanitis > Bhutanitis thaidina. The sequence goes on from JAGSMS010000003.1 coordinate 4,136,824, forward strand.
CTTTTGCAGTATGGGCCAGCGAATCATCCTCCTTGTGTAGAGATGGGAGTGATGGCTGACAGAAATTCCCCTGGACAGCCTTGGCGAGAGACCAGAATGCGCGGGATCCCGATGGGAGGCGAACTAATCTCTCGCCAATTCTGCCAATGTGCTTTAACTTTGCCGCAGCGATAACTCTTTTGAAGGACCTGGAGGCAGAGTTGTACTCGTTTTTTAAGAGCACTGGTTTTTGCATCCCGAGACGCCGATGCATCGGCCCAGGCCTGGTAGCAATTCCGCTTTCGGCGTGACGCTATTTTTCAGGTGCGACCAAACCAAGGCTGGGATTTACCTCCAACAGGCACTGCAGAGAACGGAATAAAAAGTTCCATTCCCTGAAGTACCACATCGGTGACAGAATCTGCAACGGCGTTGGGATCATCCAGCGAGAAGCAAACCTGCCCCCACGGGTAGGAAGCAAAGAAAGACCGCATTCCATCCTAATCTGCCGACCTATAGTGCCACACACGGCGGAAGCCCGCAGATCGCGTTCGGGATCGGCGCGCGATAGGCACTACACTCCGGATCAGACAGTGGTCCGACGAGCCAAGAGGGGCATCGACTGAGACCAAATATCCGTCCGGGTGTGAGGTCAGCAAAAGGTCCAACAGGGAAGGTGTATGACCTTCCACGTCTGGGATCCGCGTCGGCGAGGTTACCAGTTGTGTCAGGCCATATGCTAATGCAAAGTCGTGAACAGATCTCCCCGCATGATCGGTTATGCGAGAACCGAGCCAATCGGTGTGGTGGGCATTAAAATCGCCGAGAATCACGATCTCTGCGGATGGGATCTGTTGTAGCACGGAATCTGTAGCCATTTGGATGTGGTCGATGAGTCGGTCAGTTACGGTATTACCGCTATGGGACCTGTAAAGGCACGCATAGACGCGCGGATGGTCGTCGCTGTCGATGCGCAGCCAAAGGGTAGATAGGTCCAAACCTTCAAGACTACCGAGGCGTCGAGAACAGATATCATCTCTGACGTATACGCAAACTCCGGCACGGGGCACAAAGGAGTGTTCCAGTTTGTACCCCGGGTAATGGAGATAAGAGGTATCAGCCGGAGACGATATCTGAGTCTCTGTAAGAAAAAGCAAGGCCGGCTTCGCCGTTTTAAGATGGTAATGAACGGCGCTAAGGTTCGAGTGGAGTCCCCTGATATTGCAGAAATCCACGGCGAGCGCGGTAGGGGATGCCATAGTTTCCTTGCTGCGTTTGCCTCGAGTAGGAAAGAAAGAGAGCGGAATATTGCCCCCCCCCCCAGAATACGCGGGGCAGACTGAGCATCCACGATTAGGTAGCGTAGGAAAGCCTGAACGTGGATGCTCAGTGAGGGATTCTCCAGAACCGTAGGTACTGGTACCCTCCTGGGGTAGCTCAAAATTATATACCGCTACCATATTTGGGAAGGGGGGAGGGGGGAGAGGGCCTCCGGTTACCTCACTCACCGCACGAAACGCAGAAGCACAAGATGCCTCTACTTCACGCCGGTATTCTGCGAGGCCGTGGTACTTATCCGGGCGAGCCGGCCCATTCCTGCGACAGCAAAAGCCGCCGCTTGGCTCTACCACGTTAGTTTAAAAGATACAGCGCTTTAAATGTAGAACTTACGGACGATGGACGGTCGCACACACTTTTTTTAATATACAAATAGAAACTAATAAGAACAAAGGACAAATGTGAAAATATGTTGAATTGGCACCTTTTCTAGAATCGAATTTTGGGTAATTTCGAATTATTTTTCATTGACTTATTTAACTCCACAGCTAGACTTTAACCTGTCCTTGAAAGCTCCAACAAAAGCTGATATACATTTCTCTAAAATTTTACTCATACCCACACTACATAGTGGCGACCTACCTATAATGGACAAATAAATGAAGTTTCATTATAATCAACATTTCTGAAACTGCTTTTAATTTGTTCTTTATGAATTTTGAATACGCCGTCATTTCTGCAATAAACGTGAAGTATATTTTGAACGGGCTAGATACATATTTAAAAAATATTTGACTGAGAATTGGTTTTACGTAAATATTCAGTTTTTACTCAAAACTTTCCGGATAAAGTGAATAAATAATTGAATCGAATTTAATACAATATTTTTGTTACAATAATTGATTATATGATGAAGTAGCACCAAGTGAAACACTATCGGAAGTGTTAATTATATCATTATCGTTATTTTTGTTCTTGATAAAAACAATGTACCAAAAATAATTCACAAGCAGCATTAATTAAAATTCAAATTTAATAGGCCGCCTTTTTTATTTTTGCTTAAGAGGAAGGATTGTAAACCATAATCATTAACGTACGCTATTCATCACTTTAACTAAAAGTAACCAATCGTTACTCATCAAAATTCTGACGTGATAAAATGGATCCTCGTCTGAAGTTTTCTCTCAAGATTCATTAATGAGTTGGTCAAATATTTGATTGATTGCGTATTCAAAGTTACCGCCTTCGATAAACTTCCTCGCCACTTCGATTATCAGATAATACTTTGTTTAAGCTGCTTTATACGGGATATTATTAAGTTTTTTTTCCCTGTTCAAGAAGATAATATTATGAAATGTAATTTCATAGAATATTACAATAGCTGTTACGGGGGTGTTTGTAATTATTTAGATTTTTACAAATTCGCATGTATTTTCCGCCAATAATTGTTTGACCCCGATAATAATATATTTTCGTACTATAACTTCACTATTGTAATTTTACTAACAACTTTTTAGTTAACTTATAAAATAATAAAATTATTCTTTCTAAAATGAGAACAAACAAAAAACTGATATTTACGTAATTGAATAGTTTAATATGTAGCACAGGTATAATAAGTGAGCGTTATAGTTTTTTCCTGTTTTATTTTTGAGTTTAAGTAAATTATGTATTACGTCCAGTAACACCAGAGAAGCTGCAGGTGCGTTGCCCACCTTGAAGTATATTTGGAGAAGGGAAAAAGAAGAGGATGAGGGCAATGGGCCTCCGATTACCTCACTCACCTAACGAAACGCAGAAAAACAAGTTGCTTTTACTTTACGCCGGTATTCTACTAGGCCGTGGTACTACCTCGGTCGAGTCGGTTCATTCGAGCAGCAGAAAAAGCCGCCGCTTCGTTCTACCACGTACACAATATTTATCTACCCATATGTCTATCCTATAGTATGCTTTGAAAGATACACTTATGTATAGACGTATAATATGTATTTGACATTATATATATATATATATATATATATATATATATTTGAGATTTCCCGTCAATACAAAATAAATAGGAATGAAACAAAAAAATTTCGATCACATTTTTTATCTGATTTTTCATCCACGTTTATCTTAACATGGAGGATAACCTTTTTTAAATTTTTTTTTCGTTAATTGTACAAACATTGATATAATTTGAAACAACACTTAAACCACTCAGTGCTCTAAGTGCCTCTTTGTTCAAATGGCGTCATAAAAGAAATATCATTTTCGTAAAATCGGAGCATCTGTCGCCAGAAAGAAATAAGTTTCGTTGGTAAAGTTTATGGGAACAACGCAATTTCATATTTTTAATGTAAATAAATAATGGTTTTATCATATATAAGTTCATGTTCATATCCAATAATTTTTGAAACGAAACTATTATTTCGAGGGGATTTAAAAAAAAAAGTAAAGTAAACGCGATAAAATCCATTTCAAACTATTATTATAGAAATCAAAACATTTCGTTGGTATAATGTATGACACAGCTTACATTTAAACAACATAATCGTCTTAATTACAATTTCTCAACTGAGTCATCGAACTGAGACATTCACGTAGAGAATTGTAGGTGTGCTCTTGTGGAAGTGAACTAGTATTATATATAAGAAAGTAAAGAGATCTTGTGCTTTTGCGTTTCATTTGTTGAATGAGGTAACGGGAGTAAATAAGATACAAGTGTGTAATAGTCAATATCTTTCTTCTTTTTACTGTAAGTATAAGTCCACTGCTGGACTTATCCATGAGCAAGCGCCAATTTAAGCTGGGATACCACGCGTTGTAGATTTTTCCATAGTCACCACGCTGGGCAGGTAGGTTGGTGAGCGGAGTGCCAGAACTCTCGCACTTGTGATGCTACTTCCCGTTACTAGGCTAAGGTTTTTGGTTTCGGTAAATTCTCATGGTGATTCCATCATCAGCCATAACCAGAGCTTTATTCGTTAGTCAGTAGAGCTTTCATCTTGCGGACGAGGTGAAGTATTTCTCTTTTACAGTATATATATAAAACAACTAAAACAAATATTTCTTCTCTGACCGCCTCAATATTGGGTACACGAGATAATATTTATTATTTACATTTTAAATTCACAGCGAAAATATGATAGGAAAAAATACTAAGGAAGTAAGGAATTTCTTCTTTATTAAATCAAACTCAATCATTCATTCATCGTCCTAAGAAACATACATTTCGCTTGTCAAACGTCATTTTTTAAATCTCCCACCGTTTCGTAACGAGGTTCCTCTGACGGAGATCAAATAGATGAAATAAACTCCGTACCGTGCAATTTTCCTTAAAATGTAAAAAATTTCAATTAAAATTTTAAAAACTGATTTAGTTTTTCGCATCTTCTATCATCCATATATTCCTTTATATTATAATAACTCTTTTAACAAAATATTTTTTTAATCCTATTAATAGGAAGTCTTCGTACTTACTGGGATTTAGTTTTAGAAACGTATATATGAACGAATGACTGACTCTATGGAGTCTGGTAACTGATATCACAAGTTTGTGTCTGTTCCTAGTATTTACATTATAAATATCACTAATGTTGTCAAATGTATTTGGCGGGGTTGTGAGCTCAGTATGGCACTGATATATCATCCTAATTTTTAGTATACTTAGATATTTACCGCTATCTGTTTGTCACAAGAACATCGAACGTTAATGAACAGGATCCACCGCGTGCAGGTAAGAAGGAAAAAATAGTTTATTACATGTAAATAATGACAATGTCTTCTTGGCCGATTTTTATCACGTTCACAACTTGCAATCGGCAGTTGTCAATTATGAATAAATATATAACGCGACGGCAGTCACTCGAATTTACCTTTCCTTATCCGATATAATACCGATGCAATCAGACTGGAAGAGGGGTTAGATATCAGCGTCATTGACACATCATCAGAAAAGCAATCATCGGTGATTTTTTTTATTGTAAAGAGCGAAAAACGAGCTCGCAGTCCACCTAATACTAGCGAATACCACTGCCCATGGACACCTGAAAACATCTTTAAACGCCTAACCAATAGGCGTTAATTAGCTTGTTGATTAGCGATTTTAAGAGTTATATTATATTATTTATTTTATAGTAAATTTTTAAAAGGTGTATAAAAGGTTTTTTTTTTTTTAAATCATCTATTCAATGTGTTTAGTCTTGGTAAAGTTATTTCGTATTGTTCCGCACAATTGGACGGTAATGCTCCGTTAAAGTTACCCGATTTCACAATAAAATTTTACCTTATCTAAAAAAAAATTACTTTTTGATACAAATTCATTTAAATAGAACAAATTGAGTTCAATTCTATTTTATTTTAGTTACTCAAATGTAAAAGGAAATCTTTAAAAATATTTGAAAATTGTTTGGCGTGTTTTGGAGATTGCATGGCGGAATGTTTGATACGGGTACTGATCTTAATAAAAATGATTTACTTTCTTATCATGGGCGAACAAAGCTGCCAGACCAATCGAAAGTAGTACGAATACTTTAATTTAGAATAGCTTTAATTTACTTAATATATAATAAAATTTAATTTACTTTAGAATAGCTATGTTATGCTACCTACCAGGGGTTGGCAATCTTTTGAGTAGGAAGAGTTAAAAATTACAATTTACAAAATTGAAACAGCCACAAAAAATTTTCTTGTCAACAATAAATAGTACTTGCATAAATATAGTGTTTTGATAAAAAAAAAACTATCTGCGTATGAAACTAAAGACCCGCAGCTTCTCATCCAAAGTGCCGCATGTGGTTCGCCCGCCGCAGGTTGTCTAAAAGGTCGTATAAAATAGCCTAAGAAAATGCGATGTTTTTAAATATAGCGAAATGATTATTTGAAATTATATTTAAAAAAATATTGCCATACGATTAAAACCGTGTCCGTGGGAAGCCGGCGGTGTTCCTTTGATAAAGATTGGATTGTTATAATAACCTATATGTTAAAATTATCAATAGCAATTTTAAGTGTTGAATTGAATAAAATCCAATGGTGTTGAAAACATCGTTGAGAAACCTGCTCGCTGAGAAATAAAAAAATTATCTTATATTATCGAGTAGATATCAAGTCGGTCAATAAGTACTGGGATAGAGTAGCGGACCCCAATCGGCTCCAAAACCTTCTCAAATATTAAGAGAAGGACTTTGCCCATCCGTGGGAAATAATAATTAATATAAATACAATAACGAACCAGACTATTATTTTGTACCTTTCCTTCAAATTGTTGATTTCTATTTTCTGAATCGGATTTTTTTATTTCTCGATGAAGACAAATCGAGGTGCGCGTTCATTGATATTGAATTTCTGGCCGTGGCAGGCCTACGGGAATTCCCGTTAATTGTTTTCCGAACGTATTTTCAACAACGGATACAAAGTAAAAGGTATAAATAAATGTATTTATATATGTTTTTGATTTGGTTTAATATTTATATACATATGATTATTTTTTTCATACAAAGTTGAAGAAATGGAAGTTAATTTAACCAAAGAAACTGTAGCCAACTGAATGCTGTGGGTAACGTTTAACAAAATCATTTACACACAAAGTGTGAGCTGTCAGACTAGATATAATTTATTTTTCTTTAACTTTGGTACATTTGGAAAATATATCCAAGCATGGAAAAAAGGCACGGAAAAAGAATTGCTACTTTTAATTGTATTAAATAAAACTTAAAAAACTTGTTTAAAATTAGGAAATTGAAAGACATTCATTACCAAATTCACCATATTACATTATTTTAATTTAACTTTTTATAATAAAATAATATTTATTTAATAGTAAATAATAATATAAATGTAACATAATTTAGTATCTTTTCCATAAAACATTAAATATTAATTACAATTTATACAGGTCATTTAAAACAATGTTAAATGCATGCTACTTATTTATTTCAGATTTTTTTCAGTTGTATATTATACCAAATAGTCTGGGAGCAGTTAATGATAGCAATATTGGTATAGCCTCTCTTGCTATAAACTATCCTACTTGCCCCATGAAACATTTTCTACAACAGAATGGGTTTTCATGGCATAAATTGTCAAGTATTAAACAGGTATCAATTCTGAACTAATTGGATTGTTGTTGACAAAATTAGATGTTATTCAATATTCTAAGTGACGGTACCTATTTCAGATTTGTGATGCAAGGGGAGAAATGACTATTGTCTACCCTAACTTACCAGAGTCAACACATGATGCCTCTGAATTTTTTACTTACGTTCACGTTATTTTTGCATGATGCTACTGACATTTAACGATATTTATATAACAAATGCTTTTTAATTGTTTCATATTCACTATTTTTCTTGAGTTCATTTTACCGAGAAGAGAAAAATTAAAGAGAAAGAATTCCAGGAAGATGAAAGCGAGAATTGTTTCGTTTGATTTTTTTTTTGTTTATTGTAAAGGCGACAAACGAGTAAGCGGTATACCTGATCACCCACATACATCTGCGACACCAAAGGTGCCACAGGTGCGTTGTCGGCATTTAAGGATATTTAGGAGATAGGAAGAAGGATGAGGAACTCTAGTTCACACGGGTATTCTGCGAGGCCGTGGTACCAATCCGGACGAGTCAGCCCATTCGAGCAGCAGCAAAAGCCGCCGCTTGGCTCTACCGCGACTAACTTTTCTAACTTGACGCTTAACTTTTCTTAACAGGCTGTAAATAGTCCACCGCAGGGTTTAGTCCTCTCATAAGGATGATGATTTACAATAATCGCCAACACGGCATGCATATTGACGATCGCTGTACCAGACACCTCGCACCACACGGTAATGAAATCCTACTCTTTGATGACCTCCCTAATTCCTCTTTGCTTTAATCCGATTGACAAAATAGGCTCTGTTGATTCTGAGTTGTGATTGGAATTTATAATTAATTTACAGTCCTGATTGTGGGCGTCCTAGAAAGGAGCAATTAGAAAATGTACAGTATAAAATCGACGCAGGGCTAACAAGCTGTCAAGTACTAAAACCTACTGTTTGCCATTTCTATCTATAGCGAGTGAGTGAGAGTGTTAGCGTTGTTGGTTGTAATTCGATAGAACTGTCAAAAATAATCAATATGGTGTTTTGATACTCGTAGGTGATGCAATATATATACTTCTGTTCATTAAATACTTTATATTACATGCTTTACTTCTATGTAAACTATCGATGTGTATGTAAAGAATGTTATGTTGTGTATGTATGAGTGTTAATGTATGTTACATTCCATAGACATCGTACGTAATGATCTAATTTTCGAGAAACATCTAAGGTTCCATTACATCTTAACAGTTTAATATAGACCAAATATTTCCGTTACTCACTATTTTAGACGAATAATGTACACTGATTATCAGTGACGTGTCATTTATCGTATATAATATCCATAACACGCAGTTATAGCCATCTAGAACAACATTCTGTATTATTAAAATATGTAAATTAGGTACATATTATTTCCTTTCTGTCACATATCATGATAGCATATTAATAGTTACCTATTAATTATTCTCTTTGTGCCACCTGTAACAAGGCTTCTGCAAATTCCTCATAAGCAAATATTGTCTCGTATTAGCCAAAGTAGGCGGAATACTTGCCTAAGATTATATGAAGAAGCTTCTGAGTAATTTATGTTTGGTGAACCTCATTCATGTATTTGCAGTATTTGTGATGTTACTGTTAATTAATAAATAAAATAAAATTTGTTTTCTAAACAGAAACAAAAATAATATCTAAACAATAGGTGTTGTTCAGAGTAATGATTTGTTGTATTTAAGCGAACACTACACAAGTTAAGTACATATTTTATCGCGTTTAATTTTACTGTTTTATTCCAGACGTTTCGGGTATTGCACAAGATGCCTCTAATTCAGGGCGGTATTCTTTGAGGCCGTGGTACTACTACCCCGGAAAATTATATAATTAAATCCCGAGATCAAGCATACCGCTGCACGACATTAAAAGCACACGATGTGCTCATTCTGCGTAGATCGGACCAAAAATTACTTAATTAGAATGCTCTCTGTAGCCGGGTTACCTATGACAGCAAGTCGTCAATCAAAGTTTCATAGCATAGTTTTAGGGTTGATATAATATGTATGAATACATCATTAAAAAAAAACAGAAGCCAAATTCTCATTACCATTACATCAATATCAAAATAATCGAAGACCGCCGTGCATTTAGATTTTCTCCATTCCTTCTCCATAATGGAAATAAAATTTTCGTTTATTAATCATTAACCATTAACATACAAACGCACGCAGGCATTAGCACGCAAATATACACTCACACGCATTATTATGATAACGATTTCCACATAATCTTCTGTGTGTTCTTATACATAAGAATAAAGTTATGGGCTAGCGGAGTCTCCAGGGACAGGCATAACATGCTTAAAAGGAGACTTCAGTCACAGTTCATTATTAAAGAAGACTGTTTAAGAAATAACAACACTTATAAGATGGTAACGCCTCCCACGGAAAAAATGGTGACAGAAATCGTAGACCACAACATGGAAATATAGGTAAAAGAATAAATTTAAAATATTCCTATATAAATTTAAAATATACATATTTTGGCAGTTTAACATCAAACACCTTGTATATTTATTCGAATTCACAGACACCAACGATAATTTTTAAACGTAAACATTTTTCTCTTTTGGTCTCCTTTGAAAGTAATTGGAAGTTGTGGTCGTTAAAATTTTAAGCATCGCTTGCCAAGCTTTAACGATAAATAAAGGTGTTTTCCGTGTTTGCTTTGACTTAAACTAGTTTGTAGCGAAGCTATTGATATCTGAAATAAAATAAATTACATTCAACAAATTTAAAATCAATTAACCACTTGTTAATTTCATGAGTATAATGTGCGGTTATGTAAATGTACCTGCAAAATTCATTAATTAAAGGTACAAATTCAATAGGTCATGGTTGGATAAATGTTTTCGATTCGGTAATTGTTTACAGTTGCATCGGAATTGAATAAAGTTTTCTGAAATTCAGGTAGTATCGGATAGAAATATGAGAAAATTATGCGAATAGTCATTTAGAAGTGTACTCTATCTTATTAATGAACGCATTTTGTTGCTGAATTATCATATATGTAAATAACACTACAACTTTCGTAAGCACAACTCTAGCTTGACTGATATTTTAACACCACGACACGGTTTACTATATTCAATTCTATTTCATTTATAGTACGCTCTATGTAAGTATAACTTTAAGCATGTGCTGTTTTTAATTTTCGGCCACTTCCTTACGAATAATTAAAGAAAACACTGTAATAGTAATAAAACTAATGTGTATATATTGATCAAAGTCTAATCAAATCAAATCTATAGATTTACTCATTGTCTCCATGGGACGTTTAGTCACTGCTAACTCTCAAAGAATTCTTGAGAAACTCAATGTTGGAGTAACGTTTTGAGCTGGCTACCCTCTAGTATTGACGGCGTTTTGTAGCCCAACGGGTTCTGGACTGGACGAGGGCCAGTCTTCCGCTTTTATGAAGTCCAGAAGGTTGTTCTGGAGCTAGGTTTGAGTTTTTTGAACCTGGTCACAAGGTAAGGAGCATGGTTTTTCTGGAAAGTCTACGGTACATTTTTGAAAAGTATATCACTGAGAGGCTTCAATACACGATCAGAGATAGTCTCATAACTGATAGGCACTTAGTTAGTTGTCAGTGCGATATAGCGAGCCGTGGTAGCCTAGTGGTCAAGGCGCTCACTTTAGTATCAAGGAGACCCTGGCCCTGGGATCGATCCCCGATGCCGGCATCACTAAAATTATTAACAGCATTAAGTTCTATATTTATCACGTGATCGGCGGTAAAGGACTACATCGTGGGGAAACCTGCATGTTTGAGAAATAATAAAAAAAAAATATTTCGAGGATATGTGAAGTCCGCCAATCCACACTGGAGTAGCGTGGCGGGCCACTCCCGGCTCCTACACCTTATTAAATATCTGAGAAGGAGGCCTTTGCCCAGCTGTGGGCACTTACAGGCTGCTACTTAACTTTACTTTGCGATATACAAACATACGGCTGTGCATAGTTATAGGTAATTCTGTTTTCTTTAACTCCATGATCCAAAATAAATTTAGCAATCACGATTACGTATATGTAAAATGATGAAATTTCTTTCATAATTAATTTTTTTTTTTAGTTGCATTATTTGTATTACTTAGTTGTACATAAACAGGGGTGTAAATGTAATACCATCTCTTTCTACAATTACCAACCTCACCTGCACGTGGCCTGCCAGCCAACAAACCAGGCCCTGCTGTTCGAATGATGGCGGAACATTCAAACGAGTTTGCAGAACCCAAATACGATACTAGGAGCAGCATCACAAGTGCGAGGAGCAGCACTGTGCTCACCAATTTACTTGTCTAGTGAAGTAAGTGTGGACGAACCTTCCAAGAAATATATTAATGCCGGTTTTTGCAGGCGCTTTCTTGGATAAGCCTATGTTCAGCAATGGACTGAACTAGATATAAGCAGATAAATAAATGAAGCAAATCTTTGTTTTTAAAAAAACAAGTCAACGGTAAAAAAAATTATTATAACATTATTTATGGCTCTGTAGAGCGAGTTATAGCAAGTTGTTATGTTTTTAATGGCTACAAATCGAAGCACGGGAAGCTGCTGCCCTCCGATAAATCTCTGGAAGATAAAGGAATCGGACATTTTCAAAAATAACCATCCGCTAACAAGATTGTGCACCTACTTGTGACGATACGACATCAAATAATTAAGATGTGTGGATGAGACGGATATTTGTTACCAATAGTATCGTTCGTCTAAAGGTTTTCAATGTGATACAAAATAAACTGGAATTGTATCCACAAAAGACTGATCAATTGTGAGTTACACTCCCGTGGCGTAGATTCTGTAGCTATTCTATTAGCAACATTTTTAATTTTCCTGTAGTAAAAAGAAACATTAAAAAACTCCATAAATATCAATACTTTTAAAATAACACATTTTTAGGATAATATAGTAAAATAGAAAGATTTAAAAGGATTTTAAAAATATTGACAGAAAGAAAACTTACAAAAATACATTGGCTTGCATTTTTGTAAAAACTGGCTTGTAATAGGTAAAGAAAGTTGTAATGAGTGACAAATTATTTTCAATATGATAATATTATATAAGGTAGCGTCAAACTTTATTTAAATTTCTTCATGATTTAAAATAACTTATTATCGTATCCAAAACAACATCAGTTAAGAGTTTGATAATTGTTCACATTCACACAATTTTCGACGTAGAAACTACATCGTTAAATTATTCATTCGTTCCATTTTTCAATATATATGAATCCCACTGAAGCATTGTTTCCGGTTCTAGGCAAGTGTGTTTGAATTTAATTGGAACATGACAAGGGTACACTGTTAACAATGCGTATTTTGCAAAAAAAAGGCTATCTTTTTGGACAATAATTATAGATTAGCGTGACTATTCACTGAGGCTTTCGCAACAGGCTTTTGGGGAAAAATCCAATCGAATAGAAGAACCCAAGTTCCATAGTAATGAGGGAGCGTAGAGTAGTATTTTTAATTCAAGGGTACTGCGCTCTTCGACGTAGGGAAGATTGGCAAATTTTCGCGCCAGGCCAGCGGTGTGAGTATAGCCAAATCTTACATGAATGGAATACTGACTGTGGTAGAGCCAAGTGACGGCTATTGCTGCTGCTCGAATGGGCTGGCTCGGACGGGTTGGTACCACGGCCTCGCAGAATACTGGCGAGTTAAGTAGAGGCATCTTGTGCTTCTGCGTTTAGTTCAGTGAGTGAGGTAACCGGAGACCCACTCCCACTCCCCATACCCTTCTGCATCCTCCCTCCCATCTTTCAAATACCTTTATAGACCGGCGACTCACCTGCAGCTTACCATCAGATGAACAGCTTGCTCGTTTTCAGCTTTTACCTTAAAAAAAACTGACTTTTGTTGGCGCTGTCATGGAAAGGCCATGTCCAGCAGTGATAAGTTCACGTTCACGGGCTGATGATAAATAATATCTATACACTAATACAAAAATACATTTTGAAACATAGTGATTGTAACCTCCTGTTATATAAATATATACTAAGGAGCTAGTAACGTTAGCTGATATGAAATGGCAAAGCATAAGTGATTACAACGGAGGCATAGACCATGATATTTCTTATATAACAAAAGTTTTAGTTTTTAATTATTGTTTGAGGGACATTTTGCTAGAGAAGCAGATCATTGGATGTAGGCGGCCTGTAACGTAGGCCATATTCCTAACTGATGTTAGAAGCGAATGTCATCGCTGCGACTAGAGTTACCGCTAAATATTTCGCATTCCTTTCCCAGGGGATCGAATAGTCGGATAATGTGACCATACCTAGTTGCCAGGCAATATTGTTTTTAGTTATTTTGGCTACCTTAATTCTCCTCGTAAAGACTACTGTAACACTTTTATTGGCATCGATTCTCGATTTTCAGAATCTTCGCCAAGTCGATTGGCTGCCGCTTGGAGTCGAAGGCATAATTTTCGCGAAAAATACGAGATTGATCTGGGGCTCCTTTGGATTGTCGTGTAAGCTGGAAAACAGATTGGGGAGACAGCAAGGGCATCGAGGATCTCATGTTTTGAGATGAAATTCGCGTATCCTCTACCCGATAGCGAAAAGTCTGTTTGTGACAGATTGTACAGTTTCTAAATCAAGCCGTTGTGGCAGACTTTGTCAAACGCCGTTGCGAACTCGAAGAATAGTACCGCCGTGCTGTTAGAATCAGATCCTGGTGATATCTTACAATAAATGAAGAAAAAAAAATTATCTATCTAAAATTATTCATCTAAGTTTTAGCACAATCATTGATGCACCCAATAGTATTCACGAACACATAAAAAACTTCAATGATAATTAAAACCTTTATTGTACTTTGATTAATACCTTAATGTTGAGGCATCAATTACAAAATGTATATAATGCCAACAGTTTTTGTAGGTCAGTTTATACAATCATTATTGTCGAAAGAAATTAAATAATTTCACTTACGAGTACAAAACAAACTAAATTGACATTAAAATTTAGCGTTAGTGGTGAGCATGCATTTAAAACAGGTTACTTTTTTAACAGATTTAAAAAAATCTGGGATAAATTACAACATTAGTGTCTCGATACGTTACTTTTTTATAATATGTAGACAATGTTTAATAAAAACTATTTCCGAATGTACTTCTTGGTTTATGTATAACGCCAATAAATAGGAAATATTTTTTAAACAGCATCCAGAGAAAACGATTACCGCTTGTGTATTCTTTAGCAGACAATGTATATTATTGTGGACAAATATTGACACACCGACACACCGACTTCTCTGCAATCGAATCTTATATGTAGTGGGAATATCCGAATAATTGTAGTGATTTGGTATCGTTTTCTATTTTAGTGTCATGTCAACATCTCTATAAGTAATATGAATTTAGTAATAGATTTTAATATGCATTAATTTAGTTCGTCACATTTTCCAGGTCTGCTTTATATTACTAGTCTTACTTGGTACATGAGTATGGGTGATCGTTGATAATAAAGTTTGATGAAAGGTTAGTGTTTTGAATGCTGGGCGACAATTTTTTAATAAGCCTTTATATTGGTACAAATATTAGAATTACCTGGTGGTGGTGGAAATTTGTGCCCATGACACGATATTCTAACCATACAGTTGGTAACATATTTGTACTCTGCGCTTGCGATCAGCCTCAACATGTTAGTAGTAGATTAAATAATCAAATATAGCACCGATTAAAAAAACATTATAGATTTTCGTATTTAAATGACGACATTGAATCAAACCGAAAGAAAATAAAGTCCGAAGAACCGTGAAGGCAGTCTCTGGTATAGTTGGTTAACCTTTCAAACGACTGTAAAATATATTAACTGCTGTCATTGGAAACTACAGACATATTAAACGTTACATATATAAAGGCCCCTTTCAAGGTTCTTCCGTAATTATAGTGAAGCGGTAATCACATGCCGGAAAATGGAATGTAGAACTGTCATCCACTTGATGAAGTGACGCCTAATTCAAGTGTTCTGAACAAGTGCCTTGGAAGACGATCTATTTGCGAGCTTTGCTAATTTAATCCATTGATTGTACTAGATTTATTCAAATATTTATTTAAACCGTTTTAACCCACATTTCACCACAGCTTATTTTGAACCAATGTAGCGAGCCATAGTATAAAAGTACACAACATATAGACATATAAAAGTTCACAATCGTTTATTAATGTGAAACCTTAAAGGTTTTTGTATATACAATTTCGTTATAGAAAATGTGTCAATATGAATAAATTTGGGAAATCTTTTATCCTTTCTAAAAATGCCTCAACATTTTACTGATAATGTATGTATATCGACATGAAACCTTTTTGGCCAAGATCTCTGGCCTTTTAGTACAAATTCACTAGAGAATCAACTGATGTCGAATAAAGTGTAAACCTTGCAGCCGTCTGAGATTCGTGCGCTATACGTTATAGGAACATGTTATTATAAGTAAGTAAGTAAGTAAGTAAGGATCACTTAAATATATGTCGATATATTATTAAGTGATACTTACAAGCTTACAGGTTAGCTTACCTGTTCGAATATCAGCCGAAGCTAATATTTGTGCAAAACACAAATTATACATTTTCGTGTTTGATTTGTTTGGTTCTATGTGGATCATGTGTCTGGCTCATACTGCATCTAGTACGTCCTCCAAAACTTATCGCATAAGTTTTATATATGATATGGGAAGGTGTGTTTGCCTTTTATTCAGTTATTCACAAGTGAATGCCTGTGTGTGTGCTCGTAGAATTATGGCAGTATTATATACGTGCACAGTTGACAACTACCGACGGTATTGGAAAGTGGTCACGGTGGTCGAAATTGCCCAGGACGACAACATCATCATATTTAGTCGTTATTGAATCAGTCTAGTTTTACTGCCTTTAGATAGTGGTAATACTGGGTGTATGTGATACCCAGATATATATATATATTGAAGTCTACAGGATGTTTATATTTATCTCAAAATGCAATACCGCCGTCGTTAGAACTCCAGATAATACTGGCCAAATAACTCTCATAACTGATAAACATTTAGGGGAAGACTGACACTGACAGTATCGGGTTGAACACATAGCTAGCTATTGACAACTTGCATGATGTTGGGGAAAGTTGATAGCTGCAGTTGGCACATATACGTGATTTGCCGCTATCTGCCTAAAAGAAATATGTTCAGTAGTGGATATTTTAATATGTACTGTAGTGTTTTGTAAAGCAAAGAGCAAACGAACAAGGGATCCATCTATTGGTAAGTAATTACCGACACCCACGTACATCTGTCACAGAGGAGAGAGTGAGCCTCCGGTCACTTCACTTACCAACCGAATCGCAGAAGCAACAATATGCCTCTACTTCACGCCGGTATTCTGCGTGTCCGTGATACGGTTCCGATCTAGTCAATTTCCGGACGAATTATTTGATTATTTCATCTTCGATACCAACATTTTATAACACAATCAAAGTAAATAATTTGTAATGAAAATATTGGTTAGAAAATACATCTGATACATTATCAGTTTACCTCGGGTATACGTAAAACGTTATCAGAATTATGAATCGTGGAATAATTCGTTCAATTCCTTTATTGGGGCGCCGAACTTTCTTATACCATTCCTTATCGAACTTGGTAGAACAGCGGTCGTGTAAGTGCTTATTGAATAGCTAGGGTCGAGTTTTACAGAAGTACTTGTACGAGAAAACGGATTCTCCGAGTCACACGCCTCTGTGTTTGAAATAAATGTATGAATGCGAACTATAATTATACTAACTCGTAATAAGATACTGAAGCATTTAACTTATATATATATAGAACAAAGAGTATGACCAGACAGTCTTAAAATGCTATTCACATCCGAACTACATTAGCTGTAAAAGGTGAAATATATCACATAATGGTAAGTGATCGCTGTAGCTCCTCTGCTGTTTGCAAATGTATGTACGTGGGGTGTGACTTTGTGAGCGAGCCTCTCGTTACCTCACTCATCAAACGTAATACAGGAGCTGCCTCTACCTCGCGCCGGTATTCAACGAGGTCATGTTACTACCCTGGTCGAACCGGCCCCTTCAAGCAACAGCAAAAGCCGCCTTTAAAATTCAAACTTAGCTTACCTAAACAACCTGAATAGTCCATTGTAGGAATCAGCCCATAAGGAGAATTTGCCTTTATTGCCGCGTCCGACAAGCGAGCGCAGTACTAGACACCTCACAGCTTAAACACTGCTGTCAGTCATTGGGCAGCTCATTTTTCGAGATGGGTTTCCCGCCATCTGATGGTAGCTGTTGCGATTTTCAAATCTTAATCGTCTTTTAAAACACTCCCGATACCAAACGGTAATTGGAAAAATAAAATATATAACCATATTTTTTTTTCCTATAAATATTAGTCGATGTAATAAGTAAGACACGCGACTGATTAATTTCAGAAATTATTAATTTGCACTTTTGTTCAGAGTAAAGCGGAACAAGAAATTCTGAAACAAGCCGTCGCTCTACATTGTTGATGTCTGCAAGCCATATTTCATAAATGCAAAACTCATGTTTATTCACTTAAGTGCAGCGATTAATCATTCAATAACGCTTCTGACAGCGTTTTCCAGTATAGTAATGGTAATATGTCACCTGTTCTGAGATATAATTTGTTCTACATCATTTGGTGAAAATAACAGAGAAAAAAAAATTAACACGTAAAACCTGTCTTCTGAAACGCCAAAAAAGTTATTCTGCCATTAAATAACCAGAAAAACATAACAATCCTTAAATTTCGACGTAAACACATTACTACTACAACATGATTGACCCAAGTGTTGAAACCAATAACAATAAAGGATCTCGATTGGGACCACTGCCTTTATTAATAGTTACAGCTTTCATTACTAGCTAGATCGGATTGTCCATTGCGACAGTGTTAATCAGATTGCTAAATTGGAAATTTCGGGCCTTGTTACAACTAGAAAGTTTGATTATTAGTATTTATTCACTGTAATGATGTCCATGGCCATTACTTCCTTATATTAACCGCAAATGTACCCACAAACACATGGACACTCACTTTACGTTCCAATATCCGATGACGCATATGGAATAAGGTCGGGTAAGATGCAGTAGCTAGACCAGACCAATAGTTTAAAAAGTTAAGTTTTAAAAATTTTAATGAAAGTTATTTACTCGGATGAGTCACCTCCAGAGTTGTTGATAACCGTATGTAATCCTAGTACTGTACCATAGCATAGTGATAACAAGCTCGTTTGTATGCATGCGTGTGTCAGTTTGTATGTGTGCGTGTGTGCGTGCGAGCGTGCTTGTATGTAAGTGCCAGTATCTTTCTATTAAAATTGTGAATAAAATTACGTATATAATTGAGAACGTTCTATGAAGTAGAATTGAAATGTACAATTAAGTTTGTATTTATAAATTAATTACAATAATATTTGATTCAGTAAGAGAGAGATTATTTGGATCAACGTCCCGAAATGGTGTGCCTGCCACTATTTTAGTGCCGAGGCAATAAAAATCGTACTTAAGTTTCCAAACATTCATTAGATGGAATAACTCGAATAATAGCAGAACAATGGACGAAATTATATTCAAAAGTAAAGTATCAGCAAAATATATTAGTTTATTCAAATTAAACTTTGTAACTGCAAACATAGGAAATGCAATGTGCTTAGCATGCACCTTAGTTTAGAAATTAATGTATCGCTGCACCACGGCTGGCAGCGCTTCATGGTTGAGAAATTTGCCAGTAAATTACCTGTGCTACAATACAATTTCCCGACTGGCGTGTTGTGCCACACGATTTAAGTACAGATTTAGAACGACTTTAAAGCGGAAAGTAAAATCTTCCTAGGATCCGGTGCTTAAACTTACTATTATCTACCGTAAAGGAAATAAAAAAAAATGGAAAGAATGAAGTTTACCATTTACCAAAAAGAGATAGGATGATTAATTCTCGGTCGCAATTTGTATGTCACAGCGTACACAATACACGCTCATCTATAAAGAGAAATCGATGTGCTGCTGGATATCAGTCACCTCTTATATAGGCAACTAAGAAGGCAAATAGTTCATTATCAAGAATCTAATTACTCCCAACCGCCGCGCACAGGTCTTTGCTCCGCGAAACAATAGAAGAGTTAATAGAGTCGACGTTGCTTCACTTCACTTCAAGCTACGTAAAACATATAATTTTATTTTTGTGTGAGAATCTTAGCGAATTTTACTTTATTTCTCATTTTAAAAACAAAGTAACGTTAAACGCTACGTTCACCGAAACACAATTTGTATTCTAGAAATCGCTTATTCTAAAACTCTAATACACATAGAGCACGAATGTTCACGCAGTGTATTCTAAAAGAGTGAAAATATTAGCCAGTGAATTTCCATATTAGTAATTTGTATGTATAGATTCCATTCTTCCATACCATAAAGTTATTAAAACAAAAGTAGCTATATCTTTCAGTGTGTTACTTTTCACGACTAATCCGTTTAACCGAATATGATGAAATTTATTATGGATGGACCTTAAACCCTAGGTAAGGACAAAAGCAAAGGATAAAAGCAAGAAGTGTTCTGTTATAACTTATTGAATTATTCTTGATATCTGCTTCCAGTATCTTGGATTCCATTTTAGATTCCCTGGCCTTAACCCTGGTGGTAATCCATAGTAATTAACTGTTTTAGAATACAGCAAAATCATTTGAACTTATCGTATCTATATATAGGTTATTTTAATAACCGAAGAATCGCTTTCCACCTAAGGAATCGTTTGTTTATGGTTATGGTTGTATGAAATAATTTAAATTTATTCTCTGTTTTTAATGTTAGTATGTTCCGTGTGAAACAAACTTTGATAACAAATGCCAAAAGTTAAGCAAGTAAACTAAGTCGAGGACGGGATTAAGAATTAACACATCGCTTCAACTCCAAACTTTCAAATTATCTGCTAAGCAAGAGGGACTTTAGAGATCAAGTAAGTTCAACACTCACTAACGCTAACTTAGATACCTATATTCTCACACCTTGTATGTGTATAAATAGTTGTCTCTAAGAACTAAGCTTGCAGAACACGAACAATTTCTTATCAACACTTGCATAACATGCGGTTTCTTTGACTACTTTACAATTTCTTGAACTTCTGTTCCTTGTGCGTAGTCATCTGATTATTAATATATAGATAATAAATGTATTACATTCATTCATTATCTCATTATTATTAGGGGCTAAGTATGAAATTGTCGTTTTATATTGAAAAATTAAAACACCTCTTTTTTTCTTTTATCTAAGAAGATTATATTTATTTAATCGAAGTATTTAATCTTATCGTCAATACATTTCAGACTTATCAAGGGAAGATCATTTATGCCTTTGCGATAAGGATTATGCCTTTTTTGGCGTTGACTCTACAAAGTATATGAAGGCATTTGGTACCGCTCCCAGAGTAAATTTTTGTTAAAGGCAAGTGGCGGTCGACGTGGACGGTGGACGTGGATTCGAATCCCGCTGGGGTCAAACATTTGCATAGTCAATATAAATGTTTGGTGTTTATTTATCTAATAAAAATGAGTTGGCTCCTGAAAATTGACTTGATATTTTCAGGGGTCTTACCTTAGTCGCCTCTTATAATACCACGGGGAGAAAGGAGGTGGAAGTTACGCCAATCCCATAAGGTTCTCAAGTCACAAGTTAAATTTGCAAAAAAAAAATCTTTCATTCAATCATTTTAATATTTCATTCAATGTATAGTGTAATCACATTTTTTACTTTACAACAGTCGTAACTTGATTTAAAAAATAAGAACTTATTTTACTAATCATAAAATATACTGTGTAAGAGCAAAAATATTTAAACTATTGCATTTTAATTATCTCTAATTATATAACTTTCATTAAATGCGTGCCTGCTTTTGTATCATTCTTAAACAGGCTGATGAACTTATCCATCAGCATGCGCTGAGCGAGGTAAAGCCAAGTGGCGGCTTATGGTGTCGCTCGAATGGGCTGCCAGGTCCAGGGTAAGTATACGGTTTCGCAGAGTACCGGCGTGAAGTAGAGGACTTAGACGCCATTGTCTTCACTGGTCTGAATATTTTAGTAGGTTTGGTATATTTAAAATAGTTATTTAGCACTTTGGCCAGAGGCCATGTGTTTTTTCTGCAGTTTCGTTTTACGCAAACCGTAGAATACTTGCAAAAGAGATTAATAATATAATACCTGTTGAAAAGAATATAATATTATAGACAGACTGGCGCCTTCTCTAACATATTAATAAACTACAGTATAATATTAAGCGAATATCGGTGTGTATAGTTGCGAAAAATTCTTTTTTTTTTTTATTTCCCAAGTAACGAAATAAATGTTCAGATTGCACAGGTAGTTAGGTTTTTTTGTTTATACTAAAAAGTTTTTTTTAAAAGTTTTTTGTATTCTGTAATCCAAGCAAACTGGCCACGGTGATATTTAATATTGTAGGTAGTAAATACACAACCAATGATTAAATAGTCGTAGATAAATAAATAAAATTGAAGTATCTGTTCGAAGTAACCCCTTTTCCTAAGCTTATTTAATATTAGCCCTATTAGACACTAAACGCAAAAATAACTTTTGAAAATTATTATTATCCGTAGGAAACGGCTGAACCAATTTCGATGGGACTTTCAGTAGAATAGGGAATGAAGAAAATATTTTTTTAACTCGGGAAATATTTAAGTTCATCTTCATCATGCGAACAGTTTTTTTTAATGTGAATTAAGCTGAATAGCACAAAATCAACGCAACCAGTTTAATTAAACTCGGATTAGCAGTTCCTGAGATCTTTGCAATTAAACAAATGTATTTGTAATACATATTAAGCAAATTATAAATATAACTTAGTTTATTTAAAAACATTTAAATAGGACACACATATAATAGACACAACTGCATGTTCCTATGCGTATAATATACACATCGAACATAGAACCAAGTTTTCTAGAAGTCTTTTAAATAAAAAAGAAACTCGTGAAGGTTTTAAGCATTTTAAAAGAATACCATTATAAAAAAAGTACATCGCAAATGGAGAAGAACAAGTTGTTGCGCGTTTTCTACGTGAGGAAAAGTTGAGTTGTGTAATATCTTTGTAACTTTGCGTAATATCAGCGGGTATAATACGTAAGTTCGTAATAATCGAGTATGTCTTTGGAATTAGTTAAGACTTTCCTAAATTTGGAAGTCTTAACTAATTTGAAGCGTCCGACCTAGCAATTATTGTATGTGTGAGAATTTTTTTATAGTAATCACATCGTTAAATAAAAATAGTGGATTCCATGCAAACATTTATTAAGTTATCAAAATATTTCCGAATTCATCAAAGTACTTGCGGAACTCATTTTACCATAACCTGCTTTAATATATTTAAAATCCCTTTTTCATAAAAATAAAAAAAAATCTAATACCGAAAAGGTGTTCTATACCGGTAAACATATAGGTTTAACAAAGGTGTGTGAAGTGATTTATGTATAAATGTAGAAAGTTTTAGCCAAATTCGGCCATGCTCCTGTTAAAACAGGACATAATAAGGTATTACACAAACGGTTCAGTGGCGCGGTAGCTAAGGGTTAGCCGTGGCGCTGTGTGTCGCTGGTTTTGAACCGACACGGGACAAGTAATCTGGCTCTTTGGTCATGTGTAATTTATGTAAATGCCCCCACGACACAGGAGAACCTCATACGACAACAGATAAGGGTTGGGGAGCCGTAGAGAAGTCTCTAGAGAAAGCCTTTCTACCCCCTTCTCCAATATTCAAAATAGGCTGATAAAAAAAGAAGAAAGACGAATATTTATACCTTTATGTTCATTTTATACTATGCACCAAAAAATAAACATAAACATTTAATTATGTTTATAGATTAATTCGTTGCACCTTGCAACAAAGAAAATTACTTTGTTATAACACATGGTGCAACACCGACAAAATTGTATAAAGAGAAACCACAAATACACAAAAGCTGAATCAATCAATACAAATCCGTGATGTTCCTTTGGCCTCACTGGCCTCGCTATTATGGTACAAGCGCCCGGAGTTGTCGGAGTGGATTGAAGTAAACTTTCAGCTACCCTCTTTTCCTCTTCATAATTATTGAAGCACCCTCTAAAATCGTCGCGGAGCCGTCAAATAAATTTGTTTTATGAACATAAAAAAGGTCATGGAAAGGAAAATTTATATAACAGGGTTAAGTTAATTAAGGTTTCCAAATTTTTCTTTCGAAAAAACTTCTTTGCAGACCGTCCCAACTATACTGTTAAAAGTAGGTCTCCCAAAAAGATGATTGTATAGGATATATGATTTAGAGTGTAAGGGGGGAATATACCATTTCTTTCTTCAAATGCCATATTGACCTGCATGTTGTGCACTCTATTAGCTAATAAATCAGGCTCTGGCTACCGAAATATGGCGGGATATCCATACGAATTATTCGAATCCAAATCCCACAGACTGACCAATATCATAATTAGTATCCCTGTAACCACGGCTGCTGTAAAGCTCTCGAAACGTCGGGAAAAACAATATTTATTCTTTGATCGCAACGTAAAACAGTTCACAGAGAACATCCCTCGAAAAAGTCTTGCTGAATAAAATCAATTATTTTTCTTAAACAGTATTATATTCGTCCGGAGTAGTATATTGTGCTACAGTGTTGCGTTCAGTGAGTGAGGTTACCGAAGGCCTACTACCCTTTCCCCAACCCATCTACCCATCATCCGTGCCATCCCCCAAATATATTTAAAGGCAAGGCTGGCAAGGCACCTATAGTTCCACGGATATTACAGATGTACGTGGGCGACGGTAATCACGGTGAGCATATTTTTTGTCTAAATATTCATCATTTAAAACTTAGTAACTACCAGCCAGAGGTTTAAATTTTTTGGTCGAATAACGTTACAACTACATAGCTTATTAATTTTTATAAAATTAACATTTTTAATATTTTGTATAATACAATATAAATAAGTACCTACCCGGCTAATCACAATTATTATATTTTAAGTACAAGAAAACTCATTCATTAAATTAATCTGTTTGAGTCTACTTTTCACTGCATCAGAAAGCGGATACCGGTTTGCCAATTTCTACAAGATTAATGTTGTCGTACCGCCACTGAATTCGGTTACAGCGCGCAAATGCTTTGCATCTAAAGGCATAATTTACTGTTTAGAGAATCGTTCAGTATTTATAGAATGCAGTGGCATAAGATTTTTGTATACTGCCATAATTTTGACACTAAAATTATAAGTAGGTATACATTCAAAATGGAGTAACACACATGAGAGTGTGTTGGTAACAATATTAAACTATAATTTAAAATAAAGTCTGCATAGTTCCACTAAAATAAATTCACAGATTTGTAATAATTATTTTCTATTATCCTTAGTCAAGTAGTGGCAGCTTAGCCTAATTTAAATGGCGGAATAACTATCTCAAACATGCCTACTGAACAGACCGTTAACGAATAGGAATTTCTAAGGTGCAAGGTATCTGAAACCGCAATTGCCGAGGTACCAGCTGTCCTATAGGGAGTGTCGTAAGTTTTCTAAGAAACAGATTATAATAACCTAATAATTATATGTGAGCGTATAATTTCATCATCATCATCATCATCATTTTAGCCTATCAGAAGTCCACTGCTGAACATAGGCCTCCCCCAAAGATTGCCACGAAGCTCGGTCCTGAGCCACCTGCATCCATCGACTTCCCACAACACTGCGCAGGTCGTCACTCCATCTTGTGGGGGGTCGTCCTACACTGCGTTTGTCTGTACGCGGCTGCCACTCGAGAACCTTTTTTCCCCAGCGGTTGTCAGTTCTGCGAGCTATCTGGCCGGACCATTGCCACTTTAGCTTGTTGATCTTTACGCCTATGTTGGTTACCTTAGTTTAATTACCTTAGCGTATAATTAAATAATGTAAAATTACAGACCTATGTTATTTTGAGTGTGAGTTTAGTGATTTTTTCGAAAAGCTAATTAGTTTCTTCTTTATTTTGGCATGGGTACTACGAATAAGCACTGCAAGCATTGGCAATTTTTGGTAGATACCTTATCTCCCGTTGTGGACTTTGGTTTTACTGAATTTTTCATTAAAATATAAAGTATTTTTTAAATTCTTTGTACGAAAACTATTGAAACCGCTTACTATGGCCACTTGAAATTCATGTTGTTATTGAAACTTCTGTTTCGAAACACACTAAACTCTAAATTCAATTCTTATCACACCATTTCAAGGTAAATACGATGCTAACAAAGTTTCCCGCACACCATGTACGTGACGAAAAGTTACATTCTGTAATTATGTTTCGTCTCCAAATAATTGTTAGTCACGTGTTTTAGAAAATTCATAGTTTAAGTATAAAGTTAAATAGTCAGCATGAATACAATATGTTCCTCGTTTTAACAGTTAGCGTAATTGACTGTTGAGCCATAGGTCCTTTGTTCGAATCTCAGCCTAATCCAACAGTTTTTCTAGTTTTTCACATTTACCAGGACTCATTATGTTGAATTAAGATGTATGCGTAAACCTGCACCACTGTAATAATATCCCGCGCTGTTGTATTCGGAAGTCTCCGTTGTTTCCAGCTTCGGAGTGATAGAAGCGCCTGTTTTTACCGGGGGGTAGAGGTTTGAACAAAACCACGGGACCCATCAGCTTTTCTCATCAAAACAATGTCACATAAATTAAAACCTGGTGAGAGGCTGAAGAATTTCTTTCATATTATTGACAGAGAGACATTATACTTCGGTTTCAAATCAGCTTTCAAGCATAACAATGATCCTTCCTTTGTTACATCAGGTTATTTTAGTCCACCAGTGAACAAAGGCCTCTCCGAGAAAACGTTAGCCAAAAACCGGCAATACATTTCTTGGATGGTTGCTCATACTCACTACGCTGGTCGGGGTAGTTGGTGAATGAAGTACCGGTACCCTCAACCCAACAATTATGCTCCTCAGTCTGTTTTTTTTTTGGGTTTGCAAAATTCGTATGAATATTCTGCCATCATTCGGTCGCCAGTCTCGTTTATTGGTCAACATGGTGCACACTTGAGTAATGTGTTCGGTATTATTTCCGTGAAAGAAACGTTTCATTATTTCCTTAACAGATTAGTTTTTTCTTTGTATTTTACGATAGTAATATCAAGCAGTCTCGACAATTCAACGAAATAATTGGGGTGCGTTCCAATTTTAATTGCACCTTGCGGGCAACCTACTTTATTATAACTTAATCAAATTTCGTCGGGTCACAAAAAATTACCTCTTCAAGAAATATAAATTTGCCCTAATGTTTAGTTGTGTAAACCTAAACCTGAGCACGCCTTTCCTGGTCAGTGGCATGCAATCCAAAGATGGCTCATAATCTCTCTAATAATCGCAATGCCAAAGCACTAGAAATAGAAAAACTAAAAAATAAAATCTATATAAAACCCTCTCTATCCAAAATACCGCTCACAGACTAAAAACGAAATCACAGGAATATCAACAGGAACTGAAAACCCTATTTACTTGAAATGTATCAGGAAGATTGTATGGTGTAGATCTTCGAAGAAATGACTTTGTAAAAAATAGAAAGTTTGAAGAAAAAAAAGAAGGGTGTAGAATAGGGGATGAGAGTTTGTACCGTTTAATTTTATTTACTGATGTTATTTTATTGAAACTTAATAAAAAATCTCTTTATAATAAATATAACACCATTCGTCATTCCTTGTTGGCAATTCCATTAATTTTGGCGACATATCGGAATTTAAAACCTCTTCACATACCTAGTAATAAAATACGTGTTTTACTATGCTACACAAAATTAAAAAATGTAAACAGAATATGACGGTTTTTTTAAAAAAAAACTATGGGAACACTTTCGCTGACACTAGCTTAGTAAAGGCAATTAAATATAATTAATTACGTAAGCTCTCACAACCGTATACCCTATAATGGGAGAAACTAAAATATAAGAGGCCTAGACATTTCAGTCAACCAGTTTATTTGAGAGCACGTAACACAGGTCTGCAGCGACAGGTCCTCCCTGTAGTGTTCACAGCGCTAACGAAGCAAATCGTACATAAGTTTCAAAAAAGTCGTTGGTGGGAGCTCTTCATATAGTCTCTTAAGTCGGAGGCACCCACTCGCCCGCAGTGGCAATAGCACATATTATTTAAAAGTTATTAAGTAAATATTAAATTGAAACTGGCAATTGTGTGTTAAAAAGCTAATCCGTTAGGATTTACGGCTTATCGATTAAATACAATTGTAACGATTAAAAGCAATAGTACACCTTATCATATTGTTGTTAAGTCTGAGAATTAATTTGAAAGCCGTTGCTCTCTTTTCTTGTCAGAGAAATTATAGTAAGATGAAGCTACTCATAGTATTCGAAAACGACCAAAATAAATTGTAGAACAACACAATGCTT
Organism: Bhutanitis thaidina; assembly: GCA_029286595.1. Taxonomy (NCBI): domain Eukaryota; kingdom Metazoa; phylum Arthropoda; class Insecta; order Lepidoptera; family Papilionidae; genus Bhutanitis; species Bhutanitis thaidina. The sequence goes on from JAGSMS010000003.1 coordinate 4,164,618, forward strand.
TAGATCAATCAGCAATAATAAAAGAAACCGATGACATCCCGGATGTCAGTCGGAAGGAGATAGGATGGCGGCTCTCAAATAGCTTGGCAGGTGAGGACAGACTTACAGCCGAGCTACTGAAAGCGGTTGTTTATTTATTTATTTAATTGTATTTTTTAAAAAAAACATAACCTTCCATTGTAGGAATTTCTCAAGTGTGAAGGAGTCGGCAAATCAAAGGTCAGTGATGTATTCGCCATTGATGTTGATAACGTATCCTTTCCAGTTCAGCTGCTCCTAACCTAAACGAACCTAACCTAACCTAACCTAACCTAACCTAACCTAACCTAACCTAACCTAACCTAACCTAACCCAACCCAACCCAACCCAACCCAACCTAACCTAACCTAACCTAACCTAACCTAACCTAACCTAACCTAACCTCACCTCACCTCACCTAACCTAACCTAACCTAACTCAACCTAACCCAACCTCACCTCACCTAACCTAACCTAACCCAACCTAACCCAACCTAACCTAACCTAACCTAACCTAACCCAACCTAACCCAACTCCAACCCAACCCAACCTAACCTAACCCAACCCAACCCAACCTAACCTAATCCTAACCTAACCTAACCTAACCTAACCTAACCTCACCCCACCTCACCCAACCCAACCTAACCTCACCTCACCTAACCCAACCTAACCCAACCTAACCTAACCTTAACCTAACCTAACCTAACCCAATCCCAACCCAACCTAACCTAACCTAGCCTAACCTAACCTAACCTAACCTAACCCAACCTAACCTAACCTAACCCAACTCAACCTAACCCAACCTAACCCAACCCAACCCAACCCAACCTAACCTAACCCAACCTAACCTCACCCCACCTCACCCAACCTAACCTAACTCTAACCTAACCTAACCTCACCTCACCTAACCCAACTCTAACCTAACCTAACCTAACCCAACCTAACCTAACCCAACCCAACCCAACCTAACCTAACCTAACCTAACCCAACTCAACCTAACCCAACCCAACCTAACCCAACCCAACCCAACCCAACCTAACCCAACCTAACCTAACCTAACCTAACCTAACCTAACCTAACCTAACCTAACCTAACCTAACCTAACCTAACCTAACCTAACCATCTGCAAAAACTGCTCAACAGCGCACGGGGTAGGCACAGACCTTGCACACAATGCTTTTAGCAGCATGTGCAGGGAAAAACAAAAGTGGGACGCCATAGCACGATCGCGTATATCCTATTGCTAAGGGCAGCGATGACAGCGACAGCTCAACAGGGTCGAACAACTCCATAAACTTCATACAAGCCAACTTGCAACGCTCCAAAGTGGCAACAGCCGAACTTCTTCAAGTAGCAAAGGACAAAAAAGTGTCAGTCGCCATTGTTCAAGAGCCCTACGTAGGAAGAAATAGCTACCTAAAACAATATCCTGGCACTCGAGTAATCCAATGCACCTCAACCGGCAAAGCCCGTGAAAGCTGCCGTCATCATTTTTGGAAACAGGCTGGAGGTCGTACATGACCCACAGCTCGTGACTGAAACTGAGGCAGCGGTTCTTCTGGTTGCGGGAAACTTGAAGCTAGGCGTGGTATCGGTCTACTTTGAAGGGGAGCAAGACATAGAACCCTACCTAAGACGCACCCAAGCAGCCTGCGAAAACTAAATACGAAAATATCATTGTAGCAGGTGATATCAACGCTTGGAGTCAATGGTGGGGCAGCAGCACAGAAGACGAGAGGGCGCAGCATACAGCACCTTCCTAAATGACATGGAGCTGCAGATCCTCAACACCGGGGACACACCAACTTTGAGGCCTACAGAAGGGGAAAACTTTGCACAAGCATAGTAGACGTAACAGCTTGTAGTCTGCCTCTGCTCGGCAAAGTTGAAGACTGGGCGGTGAACAGAAGCCTTGTCACATCGGACCACAACGCTATCACATTTACTTTGCGAGCTGGCACAACCTTAACGGAAGTACTACCGTGCACAACTCGCAAATACAACACCAAAAAGGCGAATTGGACAGACTTCAAAACACACCTCAGCTCCCTACTGAAACAAAAAAACTTAACCTCAGCCTCAATTGAAGAGGTGAAAACCCCGGAGGATCTGGAATCCATAACAACAGCCTACACAAACGCCATCCAGGAATCCTGCGAAAAAACGATTCCGAAAGTGGGAAATAGGAGTGCAAACGCAGTGCCCCCATGGTGGTCACAGTCTCTCAACCAGGAAAAAAAGGAAGTTCTCCGGAAAAAAAGGAGAATAAAAAACGCAGCGCCAACTCGAAGGCATTTTGTAATTGACGAGTACTTAACAGCAAAAAAATTATATACATCAAGAGTTGACGAGGAACAAACACGGAGCTGGAAGGAGTTCTGCACGACACAGGAAAGGGAGAGCATGTGGGACAAGATCTACAGAGTCTTACGTAACACCTCAAGAAGACAAGAAGACATGCTCCTAAGAAACACCGAGGGTGTCACCCTAACTCCAAAAGAATCGGCGGAACTCCTGGCCGAAACCTTCTTTCAGACGATAATGAGGCAACAGATCAGCCTCTTCACACCAAAATAAGAGAACTGACTGGAGGCAAACCAACAACACAACAAGGTCTATCTGATGATGATCCACTGTTTGCAGAACCGGAACTGGCCTTAGTGCTTAGCGCACTGAACCCAAAAAGCCCTGGACCTGACGGGCTTACAGCCGATATATGTTCCGCAGCTATCCACAGCGAAACGGAGGTGTTCCTAGCTATTGCCAACAAGTGCTTAACGTTGGCGCACTTCCCCAAACAGTGGAAAACAGCTCATGTGGTCATCATCAGAAAACCGGGCAAGGACGACTACACGCATCCCAAGTCCTACAGACCAATTGGCCTCCTGTCGGTGTTCGGAAAGATCGTCGAAAAGTTAATGGTGGGCCGACTCCAGTGGCATATTCTCCCAACTCTAAATAACAAACAATATGGTTTCATGCCCCAGCGCAGCACCGAGGACGCCCTCTATGATCTGGTAGAACACGTTAGAGAGGGTATAAGCAACAAAAAAATTGCCCTCATAATTTCACTAGACATAGAGGGGGCCTTCGACAACGCATGGTGGCCAGCGCTGAAACTACAACTCGTCAAGAAAAAGTGCCCAAAAAACCTCTACGAAATGGTGTGCTCATACCTCACAGACCGGAAGGTCGGAGTCAATTACGCTAGAGCGTGTAGCGAGAGGCAAACCACCAAGGGTTGCGTCCAAGGCTCCATCGGAGGAGCGACTTTTTGGAATGTCATTGTTGACTCGCTACTGAACCGACTTTCGGTCGAAGGGCTACACTGCCAAGCCTTTGCGGATGACGTTGTCCTGGTGCTCACTGATCACTCAACAGGTGCTCTGGAGCGGCGGGCCAACGACACTCTCAAGAGCGTGGTGGAATGGGGGGCTCAGAATAAGCTAAACTTTGCCGCACACAAGACCAATTTGCGATGCTATTAACAAAAAAGCTTAAATTTGACCCTTCAAACCTATACATGGCTGGCAAAAGAGTACAGATAGTAGAGGAAATGAAAATACTAGGTCTCGTTATTGACAGCAGACTAACCTTCAGGGCACATGTAGCAGCTGCGTGCAAAAAAGCAGCAGACATACACAAACAGCTGTCGCGCGCAGCTAAGGTGACCTGGGGCCTCAATAGAGAGATCATAAGAACCATATACGTCGCAGTAGTGGAGCCCATAGTGATGTACGCCTCGAGTGCATGGTCCTCAGCAACAGAGATGAAAATGATCCAAGATCAGCTGAACTCGTTGCAGAGGGGATTTGCACAGAAGATCTGCAGAGCGTACCGCACGGTGTCACTCACCTCCTCACTCACTATCTCTGGCTTGCTTCCGCTAGACCTGAGAATACAGGAAGCGGCTAGCTTATATAAGGCGAAGAAAAAAAAATGCCTCGACTATCTACCACCTGAAAGAGAGCTGGAGCGAGTAGTAGACCACATGGGTCAGCCGCACCCCTCTAAACTTATTACAACAACGTACGAGTTATTGGAAAACTGCGATTCCGAAACCCTAAACTCCCACCAAGTAACCGGTCCTCAAATATATACGGACGGAAGCAAGATTGAGGGGAGGGTCGGAGCCGCTTTGACCTGCTGGGAGGGCGGCAGTGAGTCCAACTATGCCACCTTCAAATTGGACCCAGTTTGCACGGTTTTCCAATCAGAACTCTACGCGCTTCATAGGGCCATCCAGCTCGTCCAAACGAGGACTGACTCAGTCGTAAACATTTTTAGTGACTCAAGATCTTCACTAGACCTGCTGGCGAACCCAAAAGCGAACCACCCCTAACACAAGCCATCAAACAAAGTTTAGGGGAGATCCGACGGAGTGGAAGAGAGGTGCGACTGTTCTGGTTGAGAGCACACATCGGAACGACCGGAAACGAGAGGGCTGACGAGCTCGCGAAGTCGGCGGCGCTCGGGGAGGATGCTGCCTCGGACTACGACCAAGTTCCCCTGTCCTATGTCAAGAAAAAGATCAGAGAGGAATATGTCCGCAAATGGCAGGACAGATACGAAACCTCCATCACTGGGTCAGTCACAAAGAAATTCCTCCCAGATGTTGAAAAAGCATACCGAGTGGTGAGGAAAACAAAGCTGACGCCCACGCAAGTACAAGTACTGACAGGACACGGCGGAATCGCGGAATACCTACACAGATTCAAGCTGAAAGACAGCCCTGAGTGTGAGTGTGACGCGGAGGTAAATGAGTCTGTATGGCACATCATCCTGGAGTGCCCTCGCTTCCAAGCGGCTCGCCTGGACCTAGAATTCAAAATAGGGACAAAATTGACAAAATCCGACCTACCTACGATGCTACACGATGACGACATGAGAGAACCATTTTTGGCATTTGCAGAACACACCTTTCAAATTGCCGCCAAACGAAACAGCACTACACTGATAACACCACCTACACTCACAAATACACACACACAAGCCTCGGGCCGCCAAGACACTGTCGCGGACTCCATGTCGGCACATGCAAGAGATGGAATTCCCGTACATCTGACAGCCGAACACCAGCTGCTGGAACATGCAGAAAGAGGCAAACCGGGAATAAGGATAAGAGGAGTAGCTTTCTTCATGGATAACAACTCGGAGACACTGGGAATAGGTTTCTGCGCAGCAATAAACCAAAACTTTGTTAAGATCTCGCCGGGCCTAGCCTATTTGCTGAATGGCAGCACATTTAGAACGAGCATGAAGCGCAAAAAATACGACGCGCTGTCGGAGGTAAAAGTCGCAAACCAGCGATGTCGAATAGTGAGATTAAAAAACAAAACAATCTTACTATTCGCATGGACCGAAGAAAGCAGCCCATTCGCAAAGGCGTGCTCGGTTCTAAATGAGCTTGGAAAGCAAGAGAAGGACACTGCAGTCACATCCCGCATTATTAGTGTGGATGCTATGGCGGTTCTGCACGACCAAGGGGAAATCGCAGATCGCATTGGGTGCATTAAGGCCTCCAATACCCACATGATAGTCGTATACGAAAACAGAGGAGAGAACCTAAGTTACCTCAAAAGTTACGACTTAACTACAGCGAGCACCCCCATTGACAGCTGGGGTCATCCCATAGCGACACCTGAGATATGTAGCGGATCGGAGAGACTGCAGTTGCAAACGGCCACAGAAAAGGCAAACATTTTACAAAAGGCCAAAACATCAGAACAAAGAGCAAACTAGACGCCTTCCTATATACTATAAGTGCAGCAGCACGGAGTATACCCGCAGTGTCTAAGAGAAAATACTAAATATAAAACAAGAGCACACAAGAGAGCTACCCAACAAATCAACATCTCTAAAGCATGCCCAAACCTCAGCCGCCACGAGAAAACCCGGCCACCCAAATCTTCGTCCGGTAGTGGAGTCAAAAGATCACATGATCAACGCCTTCCTCGAGTTTAAAGCACTAATAAAAGCCACCATAGAGGCGAACCTCAACACCTGCAGAAACATTCTACAAACTTATCACCTTGGTAGTGAGGATCTGCTTAAGGTGCTACTCGAGGAGGACGAAGCGGCCATATATGACAATAAAACATCTACTGTTCTGAGAGGAAAAATCAAACATCATATGGCGGCTTACAGTGGAACGGCAGGCTTCGTGATGCTGGACGAGGACATATCGAACAGCAACGGAAAACCCAAATTCAAAACGCCTCCGGGTGACCATATCGTTGTAACTGCACGGTGCACCAGGGTGATGCTAAACGACAAGATCCTCAATATGGCTGAAGCCATCACAGAGGACAGGTCAGGGCGCCATGGGACACCTGGCAATTTCAAAAATAAAATGGATCAACGGAGTCCCCGGATGCGGAAAGACAACGTGGGTGGTAAACCAATTCGAGGGGGGAAGGGACTTGATAATCACAACTACATTAGAAGCAGCAAAAGAACTAAAAATAAAATTAGCAAACCGCATAGGCGCAGACGCCAAAACGAAAATACGCACTATGGCCTCGGTGCTTGTAAATGGAGTAAGAGAGCCTGACAGGGGTCGATGCTCTCGACTCATCGTCGACGAGGCTCTCATGAACCATTTCGGAGCCATAGTGATGGCAACAAAGCTATGCGGAGCGCAAGAAATGCTGCTCATCGGCGATATCAATCAACTTCCCTTCATCGATAGAGAGAACCTCTTTACGATGCAGTACACTCGCCCAAACCTGGTAACCACGATCAGCCAGGAGCTCCTGTGTACGCACCGGAACCCAATGGATGTGCCGTATGCGCTCAACGAGATCTACAGCGGCATATACTCATCCAAGTCTCTGGTGCACTCACTGAAAAGGGAAAGGTACACGGGAGCAAATATACCAAGCACTCTCTCTGACACACTGTACCTGGTGTTCACCCAAACCGAAAAGGAATCCCTGACGAACTTAGGGTACGGGTCGGGCGCCGGGTCACGCCTCTTAACAGTCCATGAGGCCCAAGGACTTACATGCGAAACTGTCATAATTATAAGAACTGCTGCAGAGAAGCTAAAACTGCACGACAGCGTTCAGCATGCTGTGGTGGCGGTGTCCAGACACACCGTTAGCTGCACATACTACGCAGATGACTGTGACGACGCAACAGGGAGGCTGATTCAGAGTGCCATGGCTGCATCAACTACCAAAATAAAAGAGTACAATTTAAAAATGGCAATGAGAAATAGGGACTCAGCGGTCATGGAAAACCTGACAACGCAAACGGCCCCAAAAAATAGTTAACCCAATAAACATAGTTATAAATATAAAGATTGTTAAAAAAAAAAAAAATTATATAGCTAATGTAAAAAAAAAAAAAAAAAATATTAATGAGCATGTTCATACTAATAAAATAAGACTAATAACTGGAAAAAGAAAAAAAAAAATATATATGTAACAAAAAAAAAAAATTTAAAAAAAAATTATTATATATATAAATATATATACATAAGGAAGTAAGTGAACTCACTGCAATAACAAATTCTGTATTTATTTTATTTCATTTTAGTTGCACAATGTGATAGGAGTTATGTTAAAATAATAAAAATAATAACAACAAATCTAAAAAAGGCACGGACAAAAAGTCTGTGGAGACTTAGTTTTATTTTAAAAAAAAAAAAAAACCTAACCTAACCTCACCTCACCTCACCTAACCTAACCCAACTCAACCTAACCTAACCTAACCTAACCCAACCCAACCTAACCCAACCTAACCTAACTCAACCTAACCTAACTCTAACCTAACCTAACTCTAACCTAACCTAACTCCAACCTAACCCAACCTAACCCAACTCCAACCTAACCTAACCTAACCTAACCTAACCCAACCTAACCTAACCCAACCTAACCCAACCTAACCTAACCTAACCCAACCCAACCTAACCCAACCTAACCTAACCCAACCTAACCTAACTCAACCTAACCTAACCTAACCTAACCCAACCTAACCTAACCTAATCCCAACCTAACCTAACCTAACCTAACCCAACCTAACCCAATCCCAACCTAACCCAACTCCAACCTAACCTAACCTAACCCAACTCAACCTAACCTCACCTCACCTAACCTAACCTAACCTAACCTAACCTAACCTAACCTAACCTAACCTCACCTCACCTCACCTAACCTAACCTAACCTAACCTAACCTAACGTAACCTAACCTAACCTAACCTAACCCAACCTTACCTAACTAGTAGAGGAAATGAAAATACTGGGTCTCGTTATTGACAGCAAACTCACCTTCAAGGCACACGTAGCAGCTGCGTGCAAAAAAGCTGCAGACATACACAAACAGCTGGCGTGCGCAGCCAAGGTGACCTGGGGCCTCAATAGCGAGATCATAAGAACTATATACGTCGCAGTCGTGGAGCCCATAGTGATGTACGCCTCGAGTGCATGGTCCTCGGCAACAGAGATGAAAATGATCCAAGATCAGCTGAACTCATTGCAGAGGGGTTTTGCACAGAAGATCTGTAGAGCGTACCGCACGGTCTCACTCACCTCCTCACTCACCATCTCTGGTTTGCTTCCGCTAGACCTGAGAATACAGGAAGCGGCTAGCTTATATAAGGCGAAGAAAAATGCCTCGACTATCTACCACCTGAAAGAGAGCTGGAGCGAGTAGTAGACCACATGGGTCAGCCGCACCCCTCTAAACTTATTACAACAACGTACGAGTTATTGGAAAACTGCGATTCCGAAACCCTAAACTCCCACCAAGTAACCGGTCCTCAAATATATACGGACGGAAGCAAGATTGAGGGGAGGGTCGGAGCCGCTTTGACCTGCTGGGAGGGCGGCAGTGAGTCCAACTATGCCACCTTCAAATTGGACCCAGTTTGCACGGTTTTCCAATCAGAACTCTACGCGCTTCATAGGGCCATCCAGCTCGTACAAACGATGACTGACTCAGTCGTGAACATTTTTAGTGACTCAAGATCTTCACTAGACCTGCTGGCGAACCCAAAAGCGAACCACCCCCTAACACAAGCCATAAAACAAAGTTTAGGGGAGATCCGACGGAGTGGAAGAGAGGTGCGACTGTTCTGGTTGAGAGCACACATCGGAACGACCGGAAACGAGAGGGCAGACGAGCTTGCGAAGTCGGCGGCGCTCGGGGAGGGTGGCGCCTCGGACTATGACCAAGTTCCGCTGTGTAACGTTAAGAAAAAGATCAGAGAGGAATCTGTCCGCAAATGGCAGGACAGATACGAAACCTCCATCACTGGGTCAGTCACAAAGAAATTCCTCCCAGATGTTGAAAAAGCATACCGAGTGGTGAGGAAAACAAAGCTGACGCCCACGCAAGTACAAGTACTGACAGGACACGGCGGAATCGCGGAATACCTACACAGATTCAAGCTGAAAGACAGCCCTGAGTGTGAGTGTGACGCGGAGGTAAATGAGTCTGTATGGCACATCATCCTGAGTGCCTCGCTTCCAAGCGGCTCGCCTGGACCTAGAATTCAAAATAGGGACAAAATTGACAAAATCCGACCTACCTACGATGCTACACGATGACGACATGAGAGAACCATTTTGGCATTTGCAGAACACACCTTTCAAATTGCCGCCAAACGAAACAGCACTACACTGATAACACCACCTACACTCACAAATACACACACACAAGCCTCGGGCCGCCAAGACACTGTCGCGGACTCCATGTCGGCACATGCAAGAGATGGAATTCCCGTACATCTGACAGCCGAACACCAGCTGCTGGAACATGCAGAAAGAGGCAAACCGGGAATAAGGATAAGAGGAGTAGCTTTCTTCATGGATAACAACTCGGAGACACTGGGAATAGGTTTCTGCGCAGCAATAAACCAAAACTTTGTTAAGATCTCGCCGGGCCTAGCCTATTTGCTGAATGGCAGCACATTTAGAACGAGCATGAAGCGCAAAAATACGACGCGCTGTCGGAGGTAAAAGTCGCAAACCAGCGATGTCGAATAGTGAGATTAAAAAACAAAACAATCTTACTATTCGCATGGACCGAAGAAAGCAGCCCATTCGCAAAGGCGTGCTCGGTTCTAAATGAGCTTGGAAAGCAAGAGAAGGACACTGCAGTCACATCCCGCATTATTAGTGTGGATGCTATGGCGGTTCTGCACGACCAAGGGAAATCGCAGATCGCATTGGGTGCATTAAGGCCTCCAATACCCACATGATAGTCGTATACGAAAACAGAGGAGAGAACCTAAGTTACCTCAAAAGTTACGACTTAACTACAGCGAGCACCCCCATTGACAGCTGGGGTCATCCCATAGCGACACCTGAGATATGTAGCGGATCGGAGAGACTGCAGTTGCAAACGGCCACAGAAAAGGCAAACATTTTACAAAAGGCCAAAAACATCAGAACAAAGAGCAAACTAGACGCCTTCCTATATACTATAAGTGCAGCAGCACGGAGTATACCCGCAGTGTCTAAGAGAAAAATACTAAATATAAAACAAGAGCACACAAGAGAGCTACCCAACAAATCAACATCTCTAAAGCATGCCCAAACCTCAGCCGCCACGAGAAAACCCGGCCACCCAAATCTTCGTCCGGTAGTGGAGTCAAAAGATCACATGATCAACGCCTTCCTCGAGTTTAAAGCACTAATAAAAGCCACCATAGAGGCGAACCTCAACACCTGCAGAAACATTCTACAAACTTATCACCTTGGTAGTGAGGATCTGCTTAAGGTGCTACTCGAGGAGGACGAAGCGGCCATATATGACAATAAAACATCTACTGTTCTGAGAGGAAAAATCAAACATCATATGGCGGCTTACAGTGGAACGGCAGGCTTCGTGATGCTGGACGAGGACATATCGAACAGCAACGGAAAACCCAAATTCAAAACGCCTCCGGGTGACCATATCGTTGTAACTGCACGGTGCACCAGGGTGATGCTAAACGACAAGATCCTCAATATGGCTGAAGCCATCACAGAGGACGGAGTCGGGGCGCCATGGGACACCTGGCAATTTCAAAAATAAAATGGATCAACGGAGTCCCCGGATGCGGAAAGACAACGTGGGTGGTAAACCAATTCGAGGGGGGAAGGGACTTGATAATCACAACTACATTAGAAGCAGCAAAAGAACTAAAAATAAAATTAGCAAACCGCATAGGCGCAGACGCCAAAACAAAAGTACGCACTATGGCCTCTGTCCTTGTAAACGGTGTAAGAGAGCCTGACAGGGTTCGATGTTCTCGACTCATCATCGATGAGGCTCTCATGAATCACTTCGGAGCCATAGTGATGGCAACAAAACTGTGCGATGCGGAAGAAATGCTGCTTATCGGTGATATCAACCAACTTCCCTTCATCGACAGAGAGAACCTTTTCGCGGTGCAGTACACTCGCCCAAACCTGGTAACCACGATCAGCCAGGAGCTTCTGTGTACGCACCGGAGCCCAATGGATGTAGCGTATGCCCTCAATGAGATCTACAGCGGCATATACTCATCCAAATCTCTGGTACACTCACTAAAAGGAAAGGTACACAGGAGCAAATATTCCAAGCACCCTCCTGATACATTGTACCTGGTGTTCACCCAAACCGAAAAGGAATCCCTATCTGACTTAGGATACGGGTCGGGCGCCGGGTCACGCCTCCTAACAGTTCATGAGGCCCAAGGACTCACATCCGGGACGGTCGTAGTCATGAAAACTGTGGCAGAAAAACTGAAACTGCACGACAGCGTTCAGCATGCTGTGGTGGCGGTGTCCAGACACACAGTTAGCTGCATCTATTACGCGGATGACTGCGACGACGCAACAGGGAGGCTGGTTCAGAGAGCAATGGCTGCATCAACAACAAAAATCAGAGAATATAACCTAAAAATGGCAATTAGGAACAGGGACTCAGCGGTCACGGAAAACCTGACAATGCCAATGGACACAAAATAGGCATAATGTAACCTCAATTTACCTTTTAAGTAACTAATGATATTAATTAAGTAATGATAAAAAAAAGAAAAAAAAAATAATAATAAAGGAAAAAAAAAACAAAATATATATATCCAACTGTGTACTGTAACTAATTTATTGTAATTAATAGCACATAGTGTAAGGAGTATTGTTCAAAATAAAAGAAAAAAAAAAAAACAATCTTACAATTATAAAAAAAAATCAAATCTAAAAAAGGCACGGACAAATAGTCTGTGGAGGAATAAAAAAATAAATAATAAAAAAAAATAAATAAATAAAAACCTAACCTAACCTAACCTAACCTAACCTAACCTAACCCTGCATCGGTGAAGAGTTTCGGGAAATGACACCACCTTTCAACGACGCTGTGTGCAGCTGTCTGTAAAATCTCTCGATCTCAGTCTAAATTTTTGCTCCAGCGAAAATAACTGCGTCACTTTCTGTCTTCAACTTTGTTAGTTGCTTCTTTCCGATAGACATATCTGTGGCAAAGATTTTGGAGCTTTTGTTCCGCTCTATCGCATTTTCAATAGAGGCTGTATTAAATTTGCGTATGTCTTGCTCTTTATTTTATATGGAGTTCTAATGTATATATATCCCTATAATTTAGAGTAATATGCGGACACACTGATTGATTGCATAGATTTGACTTTAATAGTAATGGAAGATTTTTTTAGGGTGAAGTGGATATGGACGTATGTTTCTCTGATAGATATATATATAAATGAATTTTAAGTCTAAATAAGTTGGGAAAAATTACTTCACATAATACTGGAGGAAAAAAAACAATAATATTACCCAGTCCCAAGAGAAGAAGAGCAACACCCTCACCACAACTATCACCCACATAAGGTAATATATACCACTAACTGGAGGCATCCCGAAGTAATTTTTTTTCCAGCTTCTTTGGAAATAATGGATTTCCGCAAAGTAACGCCTGATTGTGTTTATGCCTGAATTTGAAGTGTGTACTTAATTAATTAATATTTGAAAATGTATTAAGATACGAGGCTTAAATAATGAGGTCAGAAGGCAGAGCAGAATCTACAAACAGCTCCTTTTTGTTTTGATTTTTAATATTTTTTTCGACGATTATGCGTTTATTGGATGAGAAGAGACAATAAATTGTCTCAGATACTCTGCAACAGTATTCCCGATTGTTTGTTATTTACACTGCCATTATAATATATTCGAGTTAAATAGATTAAATGTAGAAATATGTACTAAATGTGAATGTATAATACACATAAACCTTTTCCATAAAATATTCTAAATAATAGTGAAAATCAAATTGAAATTCACTAAAAAGTTCAGGAGTTGTAAACGAAAACAAAGACAAACCCGACTTTTTTTTATACTGTCGGATTACAGATTAAGTAAAAAAATCTTGTAATATTATTTCTACTATAGTTATTTATTAGTGTATTTATAAAGTTATCTATTTGATGAAAAAATTATCTATGATCATGTTCCATAACAGTCAGTCATCTTGCCCCATTTTCGCCTGTTAATTAATATTTTGAAATAATCTGTAATTAAAATTAATTGTCGACCAACCTTCGACAGCTGTAGTGTGCGCTGAATGACCTAATTTCTGCATGAATTGGCGTTTTGCTTATACGACTAGTACGAGTAATTTGAGTATTGGGGCTGATAGCATCACGTAACCTACTTTATTATAATGGTACCGAATTCGCTACAGCTTACAATTAAAAACTACAATACGTGGTAGTAAATTTGAAGACTTTCCACGAAAGCATCAACAAAAGCTGGCATGTTATGCCTGAAACATTTGCCCATACTCACCACGCAGGGCATGTGGGTTAGTGAGCGCAGTGCCGGTACTCCAGATCTAGTGATACTACTCATTCGTTATATCTTTAAGATGTCTTATTTCACAACGGGTAACTGTCACAGTGAAAGAAGAAGAATACATTTTGGAAGCTTAGAACGAAGAGTAGACTGGACAGCTCAAAACATTATTTAAGATAGGGATTGTGGATCGTCTAGAACAGGGGTCGGCAACCTGCATCACGCGAGTCACATGACACATGTGAAGCTGCGGCTCTTTCGCTCCATACGCAGTTAGTTATATAGATATCTATTTATTGTTGGCAAGAAAAAATTTTGTGTCTCTTTAAATTTTGTAAATTGTAATTTTTAACTCCTCCGACTCAAAAGGATCCCGACTCCTGGTCTAGAACACCGAATAAATGGGTCAATGAGAAGGAGATTTTTCCGAAAGCTCTCCCCGAAATTCACACGCATGGCCGTACTTCCGCAGGCTGAAAATTTAACACATGCAAAGATGTAACAGACGATCCAATCTGTCAAGGAGCTCTCCTGTTAGACCGAGTTAGCATAAGATATCTACCGTAATCAATAACGGGGAACAATAGGGAATTGACATGCGTGATTTTAGCAGCATGAGGCAAAAAAAATCTCTAATATTTAAGTGAATGAATGGAAGAGAAGACTCAATATTTAAAAATATTTTTCATTAACAAAAATCGCAAAAATTAAAGTCCAAACATGTATCTATAGATATAGCGGTAAAGTGTAACAGAACCGTAGGAAAGAGGTGTCCGGCACTAGTGAAAAAAGAAACAGCTGAATTCAGAATGTAAGAGTCGGTCACCTCCTTTTTTCCGTCGTGTATCGTAAGAGGCGGCTAAGAGAAAAGCTTGAAAATTGCAATGGCTACCATCAGATGGCGGGATAACCATCTCGAAAACAGACCGAAATTAAGAAAACCGATAACGGGCAGTAGCGTCTATGGTGTGAGGTGTTTGGTACTCCGATTACCAATCCGCTTGCCGAACGTAGCGATTAGACCAAATACTCCTTACGGAAGGGGCATATGTCCTGCAGTGGATTATTTACAGGCTGTTACGGTAAGGAAAGCACTCACGATCGTATATCGAATCTAGTATTCGAGATTGGTTTATTTAATTAAAGACGTTTTAATCTACTTTTTTAACTTGTCATGTGGTGAGCCTGTCGCTGCTTTAGTGTTCAGGCCAACGATGCTAACCGAAGTCGATACATAAGTTTCGAAAGCTCTCTATATCGGGGATCGAATACGGGTTTCCTAATTCGGAGGCATGTACTGGCGTGGTGTTTCTAATAACAAAGACTATTGTCATCCCATGAACATCGCCCACTCCGTCTCGTCGTAAGAGTCGACTACGTGAAAAGCGTGACTTCCGACAAATAGCGAAATAGCCTTTTTAAAAAAAAATACCACACCCTTATATACAGACCCTTAGCGGACTGTAGTGTAAAGGGTGTGAGGTATCCGGCACTACGAACGATCGCCAATACATCAGTCACGCATGACGATAATAGCTAATCCACCATGTGGATTCAACCTTAGAACTACAGAATAGTTCTTAAGTCTTACGTATGATAAAACCGATGTTTTTTCCAGGTTTCTGTATAGGTACGCACCCGTGCGTCTTGAATCACATATAGACTCATAACATTCTAAACACACACATGCACATAAATGAAGACTCTAAAACATTAACACATTCACACACACAGACAAGTACTAAACATCGCCAAATGTTTAATGATTGTTTTAATTATAGTGGTTATTTTTTTATTCATGTTGTATGTTGGTATTTTGCTACTCTTTTCATTACATTATTGTGGCTGTAAATAACTCATTCACTGAATTAGGTATTTATGGACAATTGATAGTGTTATAAATATGTAGTTGGTATTAATTATTCTAAGATCTAAGATTTTTTGTTATCTAAGATTTTATTAAACAGTCGTAAAAAAAGTTTAAAAAATAAAAGGAGATCAAAACTCGATGGAACGTTTACACCTGTTGTACTTTTAAAGCAGCTAAAATTTTTTAACTAATATTACTATTATCGTACACTAAAAATTTATAATTATTATCCAATGTTACAATGTTAAAGAAGAGAATATGAAGAGTTATATAGGTAGATTTTTTTTTAAAAGAAAGTGAGGAAAGTTAGTTTAACAATTAATTTACGTAAGTGCAAAAATCCCTATCACGATTGCCTCGGTTAATCGCGTAACGCTTCTAAATAAGTACTTGATTGCATGTGGTATAAAGTAATTAACTATTTACATAATAGCACTTAACGAATGTAATTAATGTATACATATGTAATGATGACCAGTCGATTTAGTTCACTGTTAGCTCAGCAGAAATGTGTCCAGGGTTAGAATTTACGAAATTAATATTTAGACAAAGCACGAATTATTGACTTTAGATCAAATTATTTGTAAATAAACCGCACATTTCGGTTGTGGAATGTTTACGCGTGAGCTGGAAGAAATGATCGTACAAACCATAAGGTCCTATAACCTCTCGGCAAAAGCCATACGGCTCGGGAGATATTGGAGCGTTGTTAACATCTCAATCCTATAGAGGACGTGTTCACGACAAGCTTAAGTTCACTATCCTGATAGGGCAGGATAACAGGCATCTTATCGTCACTCTTGAGTTCAATACAGGGGAAAAACATCTCCACGTGTCATCACGATCTCTCAACACGATCAGTTAAGAGAGATAATTTACTTTTAAAAATTGTCAACCATGTATCGGAAAGGCTAAGGACATTGAGAAATTATTTAAAGATCCTATCTCCTAAATGTAAAATGAAGGTATAATTTATTAAAAAACAAAACATATACATGTTTTACTATATAAAACATCGTGATTTTTATTCGTAGAGTTGAATAATGTCAAAGTTTGAAATTAATCTATAATGTATCTTACCAAAGAAATTCAAATTTCTGCATTGCACAAGTACGATATTATACAGTTTCTATTAAAACACTGTGAAACAAAAAGTTTTGTTCGAAGCGGGAGCACATACCTCATTGTTGGAAACTTAAATACAGAAGTTGAATTCACCTAGATAATACATTTGACAACGTCAGTACTTTCAGAATTTAACTTTTAGTCACGTACTGAATTACACTCCATGGTCGTGAAACAATGCAGTTGAATAAAATATAACGTATGGGAGTACCAACTCAAAATAATTATGATTCCAAACGCTGGCAAATATACTAAACAGTAACATTCGTCAAATTATTTACATCTGGCTACAGCAGTTTGGTATTAAATTATGTTATCGCAGGACTATAAAATGTTTACGATTTTTGTTTTATAGCGTATTGTTAAACTGCGTTAAGATGTTTTTTAATAGAAAAGAAATAATTTCAATAACGCTTCCATCTTGCTGTTTACCTAATGATGTATGAACTAAATCTAGGTGAATCATACAAATTTTAGTTTCTTATTCTTTTTTAATAGTCTCTAAACAGTCCTTTGCTGGGAAAAATATTCTCTGAATTGGGGATTTGTATTAAAATTCAAGTTTGCTACATCAAAAATTATCGCTGTAATAGACTGCGTGAATATACTATATTTTTTCGAAAAGTCGACCTCTCCTTCACGTAGTGCTCTCTGCTGACGAACGAACATGGCTCTGGCAACCGACTAATGGCAAAAAATGCACCCAAATATGCCGAACCAAAATTCCAAACTAGTGATGGGGAGATACATATCTAGTACCGGCTCTGCGCTCTCCAATCCGCTTACCTAGCGTGGTGAGTACAGACAAACCTTTAAAGATGGACAACCTTTTGCTTGAGCTTTCTCCGAAAGACTTACTTTCGACAGACTATTATATATTAGACTAAAATAGGCTAATGAAGTAGTAGTATATAACTATTATCACCATTTCAACCTGTCACAAATCCACTGATAGATAGGCGTCCACCAAAGATCGGTCAAAGCACGGTCCTGAGCTACATGCATCCATCGGTTTCCTACAACACTGTCCAGGTCGTCACTTCATTTTGTGTGGGCCATAAGCACCATTTCGTCGATAAATCCAAGGTGAGTGGTGAATTTGCCATTGATTTTGACACCGTATCCTTTCCGGCTCAGAAGCTTTAAAACATCTATCAATGCAACGATGAAAAGTTTCGGAGATATAACATTACCCTGTCTTACACCTTTCTGCAATTGGTTTGGTTTCGTACTCTGGTTCATTAATAATTACTCGGATAGACAGCATAGAGTTATTATTCAAACACCTCAGCATTTCGATATACCGGGAGTCTATCTGGCACTGCTGAAGAAAATTTAGCACCGCCCAAATTTTGACTGAATTGAAGGCTTTGTCATAGTCCACATCCTCGGTCTTCTGTACAATCTGGCGAATAGTAAGTTACTCACACTAGTGTGTGGTTTCCACGACGATATGTAAGGTTGTCCGTAAATTATCTTGATATCACTTAAAACCTCAACTCCAGTAGAAATAACAGCGCCACATTCGGTGTTCAAGTTAGTCAATTGGCTCTTTTCGATAGGCAGAACTTTTTTTTCAGGAAATCCCATGACACAAACTATGGTATTGGGGGTATTAAAAATACTAATTTATCAAACCTTTTAATCCTAGACGTCTCAAAAACTTAAATACAAATCCGACTACATTTAGTCCGCTATACTGTTTGAGCCCGACAGCAAAATATGAAAGGCTCGTAATCCCAGCTTACGAGCTAAAAGCTCGCCATTTCATCTTAGGAGGCGATAAATCGTTAAACGTTAGGATCAGAATTCAGAAGACTCATGCTGAGGAAAATTAATTTCTAATTTTACGTTCGTCGTCAGTAACAACATTTTTCGTTTTTATACTATACTAATGTTTAAAGGGTTAACAAACACTTACTCTTTTATCACAATATATAATTATCTTTATTAACATTTATTCCATTAGCGCTCGCCGTTCCCATTTAGCAGCACTTACATAAATGAGTTAAGTTAAAAACTATAAGAGTGGTGGTTCCCTTAAATTATCGTTTGCGGCTCAGTGGATGATGTGCAACATATACTTGCAATGTAGATTTTTTTGCTTGCAACATATACTTAAATGGCGGAATGTGTAAAGCACGATATAAAAAATGAATCATTAATGCAAAACCATAATTTAAATATACACGATATTGGAGCGGTGTTAACGATCTTAGCAGAACAAAAATATCATGCTGCAATAATCATATTTTTCTCAGCTGTATTACAAAAAAAAATTATATTATATACAATGGAGTACAACGGGGCTGATATCCGAATAGGAATAAATGAATAATTATGAAGAATGAAGCCCCTAATTAAATAACGAGGAAAAAACAACAGGTGCGTAACCTAACGTTTGTCCCTACGCACAACGCACACGTATACGTGGTAGAGCCAAGCGGCGGCTTTTGTTGCTGCTCGAATTGGTCCGGCTCGACCTGGTTGGTATCACGGCCTCGCAGAATACCGGGGTGAAGTAGTGTGTCTTGTGCTTCTGCGTTACGTTCGATAAGCAAGTTAACCGGAGGCCCACTCCCCTTCCCCATCCCCCTCGACATCCTCCTTCTCATCTCCGAAATACCCTTAAAGGTATTAAGGCGAACGTGGGCGACGGTAATCACTTACCATCAGGTAAATCTCATGGTCGTTTACCGCCTTTTCCATAAAAAAAAATAATAAAAATAAAAAAAAAATAATGAGTACCGATACCCTCGCACTAAATATGCAGCGTGCCACCACTACTATGTGGAATTTGGGTTCCCAGCCTGAGAACCGCAGTGATTACGGTTAACTCCTCCAATCAAAGACCGCTGAAGAAGACCTAAGCAGAGCACCAGCAACGTGGCCTCAGCTTGTCAAAAATTTTTTTTACTGTTAATTGATTATTCCCTTTGACGATACCTCTCTTTATCTTTCCAGTGTGGCTTTATTCTGACGGCTGTTAATAAGAAGGTGTTTAAGTTTTTTGGCTCAAAATCAGTGATGAATAAGGTATTAGTTATACAACAAATACTGTGCCAACCCCTTATCGACACAGGCGATATTCTTTTAATTTTTACATTATATTGATTTGTTATTTTTTTATGTACATGTGCTAAATAAGTGTTTTTTTTTTTTTCATTCTATTTCTAGTCTAAGTAATTCATCGGCCTCGCGTTAATGGTCGTGAATGTTCGGAATCCACTTTATTATTTCTGACTTGACTTGAATTGTGAGACATTATTCAACCCATGTTAAGTTCAAATGCAAATTATGTGTAGGCATGTGAAGCGAAAATTTTAAAACAAATATGTATGTTTTCGACGACGTTAATTTACGTGTTCGCTGGACCATTTAGCATGTCAGTACACGTCGTAAATTTATTTATCTGCCTTGTACCTTTTATAGGAAAAGTTCTATTTTATTTTTCTCTCATTGTATGTTGTGGCTTTATTAATTTAAGAAAGGTAATTCCATTCAATTATTATAATTAGTAATAAAGAAAGATGAATAATGAAGCGTTTAGCAATGAAGTACTGTTTTGTTATAATAAACTTGCATGCCTAAAACACACGAAGGATTGGCGTTGAAACTTATCCGAGCTTACTTTGTGCTCAGCTTATATAGTAATATGTTTCACATTTTTTTTAATTTTAATACAAATCAATTGAATTCTAATTTCCAGATTAAGATATACTTATAATTAATGTTAAAACTTTTAGATAGAGTAAACCTTAAATAAACGTAACACTATTAATGGCTCTACGATCATAATGACTGACTGCTGATTTACTATTATCGTGGTGGATTTGACCCGAGCCAATATTTATTTAATAAGCTTAACGTGGTGGATTTTGGTATTGGATTAATTTTTGCACATGTAAATGTAACATTGCATACTGGAAAAGAAAACAGAAACACAAAATTTCCAAATGGCCACCACACATGCACGCATTTTGCACTGCCGATTGAGACGAGGCTCTGATTCAAGGATGATTGACAAGATAGTGCATATTGACGGGCGGCAGCAGCGTCGCTATTGCGAAGTTCCAGTCACAGCGTTCAACAACCTGCATCACCTGGATCGTGAGCTTGAGCAAGAATACAATTGGAAGGTGTGCCAGGTTTTATCGATAAGATGAAGTATTTTTTGTCATCGTGTTATTTTATATTTAATAATCATATAGATAATAATATGACTGAAATTAAATTAAAATAAGATAAATATAATTAACACACACAGTAAATAATTTCTATTTTGATTTAAATTTTAATCTGGTTTTATTGAAGTACAATTTAATACACACGAGGTTATAGCTATAGTCGTGTGCCGTTTAATTTCCGTTGGTTATCCCACAAACATAATTATTTTAAAAAGCTACTAATTTTCCTTTTTTATTTTCCAATAAATAAGAAGTTTCATTTCTATTTTATCGACCGTCACATGTTCTAACTCTTCGTCTAATCGTCTATCGAAAGAGAAACTAAGAAGAACTAAGACATTTTCACGTATTACAAAATAAATAAAAAAATAAGTAACCTTTAAATATATAATAATTAAATACTTAAAGTGAAATAAAATAAATAAATAAATTATAACCAAACCATACGAAAGCCCTCGGCAGGGGAGACCAGACGGCCGTGGGTTAGGGGGAAAGGGAAAGAAACCAGAAAGAGCTCGGAGCGGTCCGTCACGGAGTCCCAGCCGCCCCAGATGTTCCGAGAGCCTGACTGGGATTAGCCCATTTGCAGAGACGACTATAGGAATAGTTTCGGCCGGCATACCTCCCCACATGTCGGTCACCTCGTTAGCCAGGTCCAGATAGTTCGTTTTCTTATCTGTTTGGGTTTTCACGAGATTCTCGTCATACGGAATGGTGATGTCGACCAAAAATATCCTCGACAGCGCCCGGTGGGCCGGTCCCAATAGAGCCGGACGCGGTCATTTTCGAGCACTGCTTCCGGCGAGTGTGTATAGTTTATTACTATTATTATTAGTAGATTTGTGTCTAATCTACTGGTTCCATTAAGTTACACAGAGTAGATTGCTATCTATTCTACGTATAAATGCATTACATAGTTCATTCACTTTGATGTCACGGAACGATATCACCATAGATCAATTAATTGTTACTATGTAAGTGTCACTATTAAGAATTACATTGAACTAGAATATACGATTAAAAGATAAAATTTGTCAATTTTTTCAATGATGCATTAGAAGGAATGGGCTAAGGTTCTCTTTTCAAAATATTAATTTATGCAGTAAGGGGTGACCTGTCGTTGCTAATTACTCATTTAATGCACAATACGTAACACATCAGCCGTGGTAGCCTAGTGGTCACGGCGGTCACTTTAGTTTCATGGAGCGCGAGTGACCTGGGTTCGAACCCCGGTGCCGGCACCACTAAAATTGTTAATAGCAATTTTAAGTGCTGTATTTAACACGTGCTCAGCGGTGATGGAAACCTGCATATATGGGAAATTATTTAGAGGATATGTGAAATCCGCCAACCCGCACTGAAGCAGCGTAGCGGGCCCTTCCCGGCTCCTAAACCCTTTCTGATATTCGTTTTGAGAAGGAGGCCTTTGCCAAGCAGTGGGCACTTACAGGCTGCTACTTTACTTTTTACTTAGCGTAACAAAATACTTACTTGAACGGATTAAAACTACTAACTGACACGGCAGTGCAGTTGCTAAGCGTTCGGGTTCGGTTCTTACACGGGATAAGCTTAATAAACGATACACCAAACTTAATAAAAAAACTTCCTACACCCAACCAATTTTTTCTATCATTATAAACATGTAATAACTACATAACTGGTAGTCTACCACAGTGTAGGATCCTTCTCTGTCTAAGAGTTGGTTCTGCTATCAAACAGCAGTCCAATTACTGTGGTGCTCTGGTTTACAGGGTAGATAGTAAGATTACGGACTGCTTGGCATTCGAACTTAATACTCAGAAGTGACAACACACCTGTAATCTTCTTCCATCGACGCTGTACGCTTACCATTAGATGGAATGTAAGCTCTTTTTTCGTTCCCCGACAAATAAACATATTAAACAAATCAAAACATATACACGTACGTACATTAAGTGATGTGAATCATCACATATGGCCATCTAGTTAGTAGTATAGGATGGTATGAGCATAACAATCTACCACTTTATTTCTTCCCGTGTGTGACTAAGCATCTAAGTGAAAGGAAGAAAATGTCATCGCAATTTTCAGAAGTAAAGCCAGCGACCAGGTTAGCCAACTGACACATTCTATCTTCCGGAAAGACGAAAAGTGGGTTACATAAGAGCCAGACCTGTGTCGAGACGAATACAAATCTGTAATATATACCTATCCCTGTGTGTAACAGGCGTGTGTGTTATATTACGATTATACCTGAATAACATAATGCTACATGAGATTATCTTTTTGATGCCATCATGGGTGAGTGGTTACGGGATCGTCGATTTCCATATGTCATGAGCTTTTAATAATAAGTTTTTCCAATCTTATGTACGGTAATTAAACGTCCTACATCAAAGCCACGTTATTCCAAACTATCTCTGGTGAAAAGCGGAGTTGAAACGACTAAAATAAACTGCTATAGTAAATTTGGCTATGTGGTATTGATGTAAGAATCCGCCACTCCCTTCTTCCCATGGGTGTCGCAAGAGGCGATAAAGGGAAAATCGCAAAGGATGGCAACGGATGGCGGGATAGATATCACCAGTTAAAAACAATAATTATCTGTCCAAAATGGGCAGCAGTGTCTAAAGTGCAAAGGTGTCTGGTACTGCGACCGCTAAGGCGCCTGCCGAGCTCAGTGGTTATGGCAAACTCTCCTTATAGTAAGACCTAAGTCCTGCAGTGCAGTGACAGCAGCAATTGTTTTAAGCCATCGATAAGCCTTCCTTCGTTACCTAGTAACTTTTCAGCACTTAACATTGAAGTTATCAATTTAAATGGTGCATGCGACAGAGATCAAAGCGAAAATTTTAAATATTCCACGTTGTGAATTACATTCAATTATTATTATGAAATATTTACTGAAATAAACACAGTGCAAAATTTAATGCATCAAGTTTTCATTAATTACAAAATATCTACCCGGTTCATGCTCTTCTATTGTGTACAATTTAATAAACAGCACAGCTTTCTTGCCGCTTTAACGTAAACGAGATTAAGTAATTCCATGGGATGATATAATTAAGCAAAATTGAGTTACATCCGCTTTAATACAAGTTACATGGGAAAGGTAGGTACAAGATATGTGGAACTATTTACAGTGAGCTTATGTGCAGCCTTTAAGATAGACCCGTAAAAAAAAAATTAAATAATGTTAAAGGTGTCTGTAAGGGTAAGTATATCATAATTACAGCCTATCACAAGTCCACTGCTGAACATAGGCCTCCCTTAAAAATTGCCACAAAGCTAGGTCCTGAGCCACCTGCATCCATCGACTTCCCGCAACACTGCACACTATCGTCAATCCATCTTGTGGGACCTGTGGCTGGCACTCGAGAACATTTTCCCCCTTACGGCTGTCAATTCTGCGAGCTATGTGGTCAGCCTATTGCCACCTCAGCTTCCTGATCCTTGCGGCTATGTCGGTTATCCTTCGTTGGTCTGCTGCGTATATCATCGTTGCAGACTGTATCGGCATGAGAAATTCCGAGCATAGTCCTTTCCATAGCGCGCTAAGTATACCATACCTGCACAGACTGACAGAATAATAGCGGAATATTCATCCGACTTTGCAAATCCCATAGACTAGTGATGGGGAGCAGCATTACAAGTTCAAAGTTATCGGCACTGCGCTCACCTACCCGCTTACCCAGCGAGGCGATGAAGGGCAAATCTTCCGAGAAATATTTACAGGTCAATGTTCAGCGGTGGACTCAAACAAGCTGATGAGCCTGACTAGAGACCTACTACTACATCTAAAAGTAGAATCTACTACTCCATCTAGTAATAGTAAGGTTTACAGTAATTTTGCTTTTATTTTTTATCTTCCAACTAAAAATAGAAAAAGATTAATTTGAAAATTTAACTATGTCATTGATACCATTCATTGATACCAATTTAAGTAACCATCTTTTACGTACCAAACTAGCACTCGCATTTGAGATGTAAGTTAACTGGTATTTAAATGACGAACCGACATGCCAAATTGTTGTACAACCACTTGGATAGTCCATAAAAATATATATAACCATCATAAATATTGGCGAATATGTCATATGTATTTTCAATAAAATATTGGTAAAGTTTCCAAAGGCCTTAACCATTGTGTGCTGTGAGTGCCTCTTTATTTAAATGACGCCATAAAGAAATATCGTTTCTGTAATATCGGAACATCTGCTGTCGAAAAGAAGCGAAGTTTCGATAGGACAGTTTATGACGATGCCGCAGTTTCTGATGCTTAGTATGAAAATGTTTTTTGATGCGACCCAACTTACGGACTGTTGGGGTCGGTTTGACCTCTCATACTTTTTCATTATTACATGATATTGAAAATATTAAGAGCATTTCTATCCAAAGAACCATCGTTAACTTGAAACTATAATATACTTGCAATAAAAAGTTAACAATAAATAGTTACAAGACATCTAAAAAAAAATACAAAATTAAGATGTTTTTCAACAACTGGTTCTATTAATTTATGAACATCGTCATTAATAATTCGTAAATAACAGTAATATTTGCCAAGAAACAGCAGAAGCACTTTAGCTTATTTTGCAATTTACCTTTATTTTTAACAGCAGTAACAATGAAATTACAAAAAAAAACCTAACGTAGAAATGTCAAATTTTATAGGTAATCTGATATTTTTATGAAACAAATCGAATCGATCGAGTTAATTTAAAACCCTCCATATCACATTTTATTGAGGAGGTCCCTTTACGTTTAAATCCAATTAACTACTCATGGTGAATACAAAATTCAAAATGGGTTTTACCGAATATCGTAAAAGTGTTCAGTTGTTGCTATTGCGATTCCCAAAAACATTAATTTAATTTGTTGTGGAAAAACACCTTAAGTAAAAGTAGAGTAAAAAAGGCAAGTAGCAGCCTGTAAGTCCCACAGCTGGGCAATAGGCCTCCTGCTCAAATATCTGAGAGGGTTTTGGAGCAGAGAAGAGAAGTCTCGCTGATCCAGTGCGAGTGTTTGCGTATCCTCGAATTAGTTTTTTTTAAATTATTTCTCAGACATGCAGGTTTCACGATGTTTTTCTTCACCGCTGAGCACATGATAAATACAGCACTTCAAATTGCTATTAACAATTTTAATGGTGCCGGCACCGGAGATTGAACCCAGGTCACATGCACTGTATGAAATTAAAGAGAGCGCCCTGACTACTGGGCTACAGCCAATAATGTACATAAAATTATTATATTAGGTAGCGGAAACAGTTTTTTCGTATTTTATAGGTGAAAAGTTGCAGTAAAATCTCTATGGTTGTACTGTTTGTATCTGGCTGGGTTTAATACCATTAAGTAGATTTCATTTTAAAAACAGAAAAATAAAAAGTAAAAACGTTTTCTGCCATTTTTCTATTGTTTTTCTCTCCGCCAAAATAAGTGATCTAACAAAGAAATTCGATACATTTTGAAGGTTTGTTACAAAAATGGGAATAATGCGCCGCGGAAAAAATTTGTGACGTTTATGGATTTTAAGCAGTGTCAGTAAGAGTAGCACAAAATTAGTTCAAATGTTTTCAGTCCCGGCATACACCTTGATACCAAAGATGAAACTCGCTTTGGTTGACCTGTTACGTATAAAGTCGCTGCCATTTTTGAAAAAGTAGAGCAAAATTGGCATATTAGTAGCTATGAAATAGGCATAGCTGAAGAGTTGAGGGTTGACCACAAAATAGTTTTGACCCATTTGAATAAGTCTGGATATACTAAAAAGCTCTATATTTGGGTGCCACACGCCTACTGAAAGAATCCTAATGAATCGTGAATGAACTCATATGAGATTCTCTATTGAAACGTAATGAAACCGAACCGTTTTCGAAAAGATTGTTCACTGGTGATGAAAAGTCGATTACCTAGGACAAGAACGTGCGAAAATATCATGGTCAAAGAAAGAGAAATCAGGATTAAGTCGCAATAAGGTGATACTGTGTGTATGGTGGGATTGAAAGAGCATAGTTCATTATGAGCTTTTACCGCCGGGCCATACCATAGATTCGGATCTGTACTGCCAACAGCTGATGAAACTCAAGCAAGAAACAGAGAAAAAACGGCTGGAATTATTCCACAGAAAGGGTGTGACTTTTCATCATAATATCGCCAGACATCACACATCTATAGCCACTCTGCAAATATTGAGAGAGCTTAGTTGGGAAGTGCTAACCATATAGCCCTGACCTTGCACCGTTAGATTTTCATCTGTTTCGGTCTCTTCAGAATTATTTAGGAAGTGTTAGGCTAACATCAAAAGAAGACTGTCAAAATTACTTGGCACAGTTTTTTGATCAGAAGTTCGATAATATCTACAGCAATCCCATTGCTGTTATGTTACTAACTACAAAATAGCAACAAGTTATCGAACTAAATAGTACATACATATTATATTGAAATGTAAATAAACTATATTAAAAAATATCTTAAATTTAAATATAAAATACGAAAAATATTTTTTCCAGACCCATTATAAGTAATGATGGTGATGATGATGTTGTTTTTGGTCGATTTAATCCATTACTTCAATCTACGAATATTATCGGGATTTGGTAACTGTGCAGGATATAGAATATTGCCGAAACAATATACGTTAACACAGTGACACTCGCTCCGGCCTCCCATATCCGTTGTAACGCATCTGCGATAACATCAGACGAAGTAACAGAGGCACGGGATGAACACGACACAACAAAACCAGAAAACCAATAATTTGTGTTTTTGCACAAATATTGACTTCGACTGTGATTCTAATACAGGACCTAGGATATTTCAGCAGTCAGGTTCGCTGACCCGTGCCACGCGCTGATCAATAATATTACTATGGATCACATGAATATGATCTCGCGAATCTCGTTTAACATCATCTGACTCGATTTTAACAACAGTAAAATTTGAGCGGTCTCCAAATAAAAAGCAAATACAACAATGGGCATTAAGAGATCTACCGATACTTTTAGGCCATCACTGAATATAAAAGCAGGTACAAATTATTCCAACAGATGGTGGTTATGCTTGTCTAATTAGAATGAATTAATTTTTGTTTACTTAAAGTTTAATAAATACTCGTTGCTACTATTGCAATGTTGCTTTGGTTCCAAACCAAAGCAACTGTCTAAATTATTCGTTGGTTGATGTTACCTTTGCTCACCATCGGTTCATTTTGAACTGTGGATAGCCTCGTGTTGAATCCACAGGTATTATATCTCGGTTAATTACACTCCTTACTCAACTATTTCTAAGACCCGTTGATGGTATTTGTGTTATAGCATGTAGCGTTATTGTAAAATTGCGTAAAATTGCACAAATAAGCATACGAATTAAATTCTAAAATATGATAACTACAAATCCGCTAAGCAACCGTATAGCGAAGTGAAGTACATAGCGGTGCTTATTCCCTAGAAACAAATAAAAAGCAAATTTAACAATTAGTCTACTAATTGTTTATACAATTGACAAAAAGTCAATCAATTAACTGTCGAGATAAGAGCAGTTGAAAAAATCCTCGCAGATATCATATGATACAGAACATTTCGCTTTGAAGTGACATGCACATAATCAGCTACTTAGCAGTCGAAAATATTTCAGTTCGTAGCTTGTTGTAAGATAAAAATAAAATTTCTTTGTGATTGACATGATTACGGTGGCAGTCGAAGAAACAAATTTTAGTAATATTTTTTTACGTTATAGAACCAAGCGGCAATTTCAAGCGGATTTGCTATTGCTCGAATAAGCTGGCTCGGCGTTTTTAGGCGTTTTTTTATGGAATGATCTGCCATAGCGTAACGCTTGACAGTCATATTTAGAGTAGGTACCGAGTCCACCAGCTACAGCTGCGGGTCATAGGCCTTCGTATGTTAGAGACGTTTAATCTGTCGAAATTCGTGAGACTTTAAGGTCTCTACTTAAGGACAATATAAAATTTAAAGGAACTTACTAACTATGGAATAGTCGTATATGCTATGACTATAATTACGCTAGGAACGATTCATATGTATAACGCATGGGTACGAAGAGGTTTCCTTCTTTGTCTCTGTAATGTACGTTTCTTCGCTTCAGTCCTACCAGATTACGCGACACACATCTGCCAAGTTACAATGAGTCGGAATCTTTATTTCACTCTGCACCTTACTCACTCTGGATAATAACCATTTACCAGATAATCTATCAGAGTATCTAGAAATAGGATACTAAAGTGTTGCAAAAAAATCAAGGAGTCATAACGGAAAAATTAATACTTAATTAAATGATGTCATAACATAGGCCGTTTCATAAAAAAGTGGTTATCCATAGAAATTTAATGATGTAATTTTTGATAAACATAGAAATATTTCGAAGCTTTTTAAATAAACAATGTTCAAAAGAGAATTATTTCGCTGACGATTTTGATAAAGTCCTATTGCGTTTGCTACAAGTACAAGTAAACGGGAAATATTCATTATTACCCACGACGCTGTTCTTAAAATACATTAAAGTGTTTCTCAATTTTCATTGACTCGATTGCGGATGCAGGAAACCTAATAGAAAAAACTGAAACAAAAAAATCCTGAACTTCATTTAACGGAAACCTAGAGAAAGCAACGAACGAGAGCGCCGTCTCTATTACCACTTCATTGACTTAAATAAACCGAGCTATTGCATAAATTTAAACGTTCATTATTAAAAACAAGTCTGCTTGGAAAATCGAACCGTCCGACTATAGATTTGAAATGTTCGACTTTTTATGAATTCTGTATTATAAAATAACGTTTTCTACATTATTATGAAGCATTAAACGAATTGCTTATGTATATTCTCATTGCATATAAGTAATCTCAGTTCTCCGATCATATCTCATTGAATTGACGTAGTTTTTGATTTTGTAAAAAAGGGAGATATTGATATTTTGATTTTAAATTTAAATTTTAGTTTATTTTTCTTTTCGTTGTTTTCGCTGATTTTTTTTCCTTTTTTTTTATTTAATTTGATTTAATTGTTTACTATGTAATATACGTACGTACAAGTTTTTAATTGTAAGTTATCTATGGCGTTGATATGCGATATGCAGGTTTCCTCATGATGTTTTCCTTCACCGTCGTGTACGTGGTAAATATTTTTAGAATTTCTGTTAACAGATCCCAGGTCACTCGCGCTCTAAGGCGGTATTTGGCATTGCCGTGATTAGAGAAATTACATAAAAAAATATTTTGTTATTATGTTCATATAGAACCTTGTATATTTAATAGACACCCCGTAATAAATTGATAAATATAGTGCTGTAAATTTCAATCGAAGAAGGTCACATATCACCCCGAGTTAAAGTTCGAGTCTTGCTTTAGCATCCATTTCAAGAATTACAAACTAAAGCCAGCACGCATTTCTTCAAAGGTGGGAGCGTGGTGAGGATGGGCTACCATCTCAGCAAGCCGGTAACTAACTAACTAATATGTTAAACTTTTCAAATACGTTGGTCAAATTCGAATGGATTTTCCGCCATTAGCCGGTCGCCCAAGTCTCGTGCCTAGCGGGATGCAATACGTGCAGGTGTAACTAACTCAGATACGAAAATTTAGTCTTGCGTTGCAGCGTGGTAGAGCCATGCCGCGGCTTTAGCTGCTGCTCGAATGGGCCGGCTCGACCGGATTGATACCACGGCCTCGCAGAATACCGGCGTGAAGTAGAGGCATCTTGTGCTTCTGCGTTTCGTTCGGTGAGTGAGGTAACCGGAGGCCCACATCCCCTCACTATTCCTCTCCTCTTCCCTTCCATCTCCCAAATATCCTTAAAGAGCGGCAACGCACCTGCAGCATCTATGGTGTTGCAGATGTATGTGGGCAACGGTAAGCACTTACCATCAGGTGAACCGCTTGCTCGTTTGCCTTCTTTTCCATAAAAAAAAGAGGGGGATCGCCGGGATATCGGGGGGGGGGGGGGGTATACTATGTCTCGGCTAACATGCACAAGTCACCGATGAAGATCAGAATTATGGTTTCTTTTCTTCAGATTGTGAATAATGACAAAATATCTATATAGCCATTTTAAAAGTAACAGCGCCTGAAATAAAGTTCTGAAGATTTGTATCATGTATGATGCTCGTTAATCTATATTCATTGCATAACTTTTCTTTCATGTTATGGATTTACAAATTTGTAAAGCTGTTACAAGTTGATGATCAGGCCTGAAAAGTTACTACGTGATCTCTAAAGGCTCATTTGTGTAAAATTTATACTGAGGTATAAAATATTATCTATATGTTTTTCCTTTGAACAAAAAGCTAGACAAAAGATATAATCCAAAATAAATTAATTAAAAACGAATAGACATTTTTTTTACTGTAATAAATGTGTAGATTTTTTATATTTTGTAATAATGCTTTTGTCATAGCTCTTAAGATGCATGTAGATTTTATATAGCTTTTAATTATTTATAATATTTTTTTGTCACAGTAAATTATCACGTTATTATGAGTCAAAACACATAAACTAATAAATAATGACATTATCATTTCAACGTTGTGTTACAGCACGTTAGGATTGATGGCTTTCACTTAATTAAAATCACAGTTCCCCGTCATAGCGAGACCGTTACAGTAATTTAGCTTTGAATAAATAACTGAAGCACAAACACAAGTACCAAATACATAGATATTTGTATTTGTATTACAATGTGGTTGAAATATGTTCCATATCGTGAAATTCAGTAGTAAACAGTAATAAATATAACATACATTGAATGTGAAAAAAAATTGGTTTCAGCTTGGATTCGAGCCCAGACTTTATAATTTAATAACCAGATCCGACAATTCAGAAGGTACACAGATCTCTAAGCTACGCGAATTTAAAAACATTAACATTAACATTTTGGAACTGGGAAAGGTTAGCAGACTAGGTTAGCGGACATGTGACCACCAATTTATTTATCAAATCTGCTGAAGGAAAGCATTGTGAGATATTTCCTCACGATGCTTTCCTTCACTGCCGAGCGTGTAGTAAATTTCGCACATAAAATCGTTATTAACAATTTTAGTGATGCTGGGGATCGAACTCAGGTCACTAATGCTCTATGACATTGAAGCTAGCTCCTTGCCCGCTAGGCTACCATTAGTCAATCCTCCTATTTAAATACATCCAGCAGAGTATGTAAACGCTGCAAACGAAAAATAGAGTAAAAAAGTTATTAAAATCATTGTAATAGACAATATTGTTTATGTTGCATT
Source organism: Bhutanitis thaidina (assembly GCA_029286595.1). Classification (NCBI taxonomy): domain Eukaryota; kingdom Metazoa; phylum Arthropoda; class Insecta; order Lepidoptera; family Papilionidae; genus Bhutanitis; species Bhutanitis thaidina. Next base: position 4,196,813 of record JAGSMS010000003.1, read on the forward strand.
TTAAAAGGATATAAAGAATACAGCATCATTATTAGAAACTTGTGCACCGTTTCATTTCTTAATGTAAGAGTAATCATACTGTTTTCTTTTACAAAGCATCAGTGACGGATAAGTTTGACTTAAGAACAGTTAACCTTTAATTAATTATTGTAAAAGAAAAGAATTACAACGATAAAACTGCCATTTAACATTGTAACTGATGCGCTTTTACCTATTTCTGCCACCAAACAGCAGTATATTTACTGTTGTGTTCCGTTGTGAAAGGTACAGAGAGCCAGTATATTTACGTGCTATGAGGTATTCCATCTGTCGTAAGGAGTGCTAAGCTATGGAGGAAGGTGCCAGGTCGAGTGTTCGTGACCTAAGGAGGCCGTCTCCAATTTATTAACTTATGCACAGGATGTATTTCTGAATAGCGTTCTCTTGGGACGTGCTTTCCTGAATAGCTGTCTGCCATTTTGAGCTTCTCATATGGGGACATAGACGTCGCTACAAATGCATCTGTATCGTTCCTTGATTGAAGTTATTTGCAGGTGTCCGTGTGTTCTTACATCGGATTATTATGCTATAAGACCAGAAGAATGGTCAAATGAAGTGTCAGATATTCAATGGCACAACCAATAATTAGGTTTTAGATCAAATATTGGCTGTGACTGGGATTTGAACCCAAGATCGGTATGCTTATCACTGAACCACGCAGTCGTCAAGTTTGTGTTAATTTATGACTGTTAATTTGACTGTTAATAACGAATTGCTATTGTGGTTGGGCTTACTTGCGATAACATTTTTTTCTAACGGTTTAAAACGGTTCATCGGCCCATTTAAAAAAAACTGTTAAAGTTGAAATTGTAAAAGATATTATTATTTATAATTATCTCCTTCCGTTAATATTACTTCTTAGTAATAGAGCCCTCTTATTTTTTGGCAAAGGTAATGGCGTAAATGAATGCAACATTATGTATATTACGTGGTTATTTATTACCTTGTCGTCTTGGACTTACGCCATTACTCAATCCTTAAGTAGCCTTGCTCGTGGCTCCTCACGCAAGTTTAAATCTCAAAACGGACGTTGTTGATTACATTTTATTTTCTGTACTAATTACTAGTCTGTTATCTGTGCTTGTTTGTACAAATAAGTTTTGAATTGAGAATATTTATAAAATAACACAGTCCACCTGATGGTAAGTGGGTGCTGTGCCCATAGACCAAAAAACATCTAGAATACAAACGACAATAATAATCAAAACGACGATGTCTTGCCATCTTTGACGATAAAGATATAATGCCTCATTACCAGTAAATAGGTTTTCATTTCGATATCTCTTATCATATAAATTACAGCATTTATTTATAGCAGGTTATTTTTAATTGATTTATTATTCTTGAATTTATATCACATATTATATTTATCTGTTATTAAATTATAGCTGCGTATATAGCTTAACCACATTAATTAAAATTTAAATGATTTTGTTATAATTAAATCCATATTTTTTGTTTTTTTGTTTCTTCACTTGCGCTTAAGCGTCGTGAAAGAAATATCTCTCAAGACAATAAAATGTAGCTACGGTTCAGGGACACTAATGCATGCTTCAGACGGAGTTGAAATAAACAACACTTTTCTGCTACGACTAAAAGCTTTTTTATCCTATCTGTGCATTTCTAATACGGTTATGAAATATGTTAAATATGTAAGAAAAAGAAGGAAAAAAGAAATGATTGCCTTATTTAATTTAATTGTAATAGAATTTAATAAAATCTGATGGTTTCTTGATTTACAGTTATTGCTTTAAACGATATACGAATATTGTACAGTTTTTATTTATTTTAAGGACCATCAAGGACTATTGCTATCATTGTATAGATAGTTATACAAGAATACCTGCAACCTAAAAGGTTTGATTCATTATCGTTAAAAGTTAATACAAAATGTCGGTCAATTTTTTTCTAACATTAACACTTACTACTAAACATTTGTAATTTTCTGCATATCGCACGCCAATGATCTATGATTGTAAAAAAGGAAAAACGCGACATAGATTTACAAAATAATTTGAAAATGTTAAAGAATTTGTAAGTTTTCTTTAACAGCCTTTACAGTCTAACACTTTTTAATAGGCCATTTTTTATGTACTTAGTGAGAAGCGAGCAAGTCGTCTAACTGATATTAAAAGCGTTATAATAAAATATATGTTCTACCAGTAGTTCAACTTCTTGGTTGTAGGACGCAGGCCGCCACCGCGTAGGTATTAGCACAGGAACTCCAAAGACTGGGTCACAATAATGGTTTCCAATTGGTTTTTTTATCTATATAGTCTATATAGATTTTCATCTTGCATAATCATAATTCATAAAGGGAAAAGCCAATCCCCCCTCCTTATCCTCTCTCCCATTCCTCAAATATCCGTAAGTACTTACCATCAGGTGAGCCGTTTGCTCGTTAGCCCCCTTTTCTATAAAATAAAATTATTGTTTTCGGATTTTATTGCGTTTAATTTTACTTTTTTAATCCTGGCGTCTGACGGTAACGGAGTTAAACATCTCAGCCATCTGGTAACCACAGGTGTTTACAACACACGAAGGCTCGTCAGTAATAAAAAGTGTAGGACTGTACAAGCTTGATCGCGGTCTCTCTTACATAGGGCAATGTAAACGATCTGTAAGGACCCGCGCATAAGAACACATAGCTGATGTGAAACATCGACACTGGGAAGTCTGCAGGTTGTGATCATACCCTTGATCGCCCCAACCATTACATCAGATTTACTAGATCACAAATTCTCGCAAAAGGATGAATTCCTTCTAAAAATGATTCCCGTGGCTATGGAATCGAAAAACATCATATTTTTAACTGAGAAGATGGCTGGGTACTAACACTAGTTTGGGATTCTTAAATAACTTTAATTAAATCTAAAATCCTAACATATCACTGCATGACCTCAAAATACTGTAAGCACTTTCTGCGTGGATCGGATTAAAATTACTAATTAAGAGCTGAAGGTAGCCCGAGTAAACGATGTTATCAGAATGTCTAACACCCGAGTCCTCCCGTAACCACGGGTGCTGTAAAGCTCCCGAAACGTCGGGAAAATAAAACCTGAAATTAAACGCGATAAAATATAAAATAGTTTAATTTTATAAATACGTTTAATTTTTACAATATGAGTAATGAACTTTCTTGAATGTAAATAGCTATATTACATTTTCAATTAGTTTTTCAGAAACGGCTCTTTCGATTTGGATGAAATTTTGTATTTAGATAATGTTTTATTTTCCAAGTTTACCTCGATAGGTGTCATTACAGAAAAACTTCGTTTTACATAAATGAAATAATTAAAACACATATTCAACAAAATAATATCTTTATCTTTGTTGTCATACTTGTTATATTGCATTTATTTTTAGTTTATGTGGTTGCCTGTTATTAGAGTTACAATTATCTTATCACTACAGCACATGTTCGATCTGTTGGCAATCATTAAAAAAAAATAAGTAAAGAGATTTATTTTCGTTAAGGTCGTTCAGTTCAGACTACAGAGCGCAAACTAAATGAAATATCGCTCGCTGACCCTGCCGCTCCTTTCTCCGCAAAAACCGCATCGTTGTCCCGCGCAGGTACACGGGTAGGACGTCCGGTAGTAATATTAAGACTGTGGTAATAGTTACACCTACCCATAAAACATGCAGGGGGGGCTACATAACTTTAAGTTAAGGTACGCGGTGTTACTGCTCTGTAGTCGTTTATTCTGAGACACTATTACTAAACTTTTTTTTTTATGGGAAAGGCGGCAAACGAGCAATCGGTTCACCTGATGGTAAGTGATTACCGTCGCCCACATACATCTGCAACACCAGAGGTACTGCAGGTGCGTTGCCGGCCTTTAAGGATATTTGGGAGATGGGAGGGAGGATGTGGACGGGGATGGGGACGGGGATGGGGAGGGGGAGTGGGCCTCCGGTTACCTCACTCACTGAACGAAACGCAGAAGCACAAGATGCCTCTACTTTACGCCGATATTCTGCGAGGCCGTGGCACCAATCCGGTAGAGCCAGCCCATTCGTGCAGCAGCAAAGGCCGCTGCTAGGCTCTACCACGTTCAAATACAAAAACAAAAACTAAGTCGTATATGATTTGTGTGTACTGTGTTTAAGACAATGATTAAAAAAATAAATGAAATATATTTAAAAATTATAATTAAGAATTTATTTTCACCACAACGTGTTTACTTGAACTTATCATAATTTCTAAGTTTAAAAAGAAACGAAATGAAAAAGTCTTAACGAGAAGTTGATGTATTTGTTCATGTATATTTTTTTTTGAAGGACAACCTCCTCTCAAGATGAAGTGACCACCTGACCAGTGCTGTGGAAATTCGATGGCCTATGTTCAGCTGTGGCCTTGTGTCATGCTGTAATGATGGCGCTTAAGAAGTTTTAGGTGATATTTTTCTACTAGACGATTTCGACAACGGCGAAAATTTACGATTACTGTCGGCGGCTATCAACTGCACTGGATATATGCAAGTGTACGCGCAGACACAGAGACAGTCACTCGACTTTGCCTTGCAGTATCCGATGTAACGCTTAGGGCATAAAATCAGAGGAATGGTTAGTATCATAGACACGGGACATAACAACTATTTGTGTAGTGCAAAAGTGTATGTGGCACAAACATTTATCTCGCCAGGAATTAGAACCCAGTACCGATTGCCCAAAGGTCAAGTAGGCTAACCGCTCTACCATACGATCATAACTTGTCGATATAATAGATTGATATCCAATATTTTAAACCTTAACAGCCAGTAAACAGTCCATTGCGGGACATAGGTCTCTTATAAGGTCTATTAGCCTCATTGTAACCATTGGCCATAATCGCTACCCTCGGTCAAGTGGGTTATATACCAGATATCTTAGACCTGCTGCCCATCATCGGTCTAGTTAATTTTGGTCAAGTATTTTTCGAGACGGTCGTCCCGCCATCTGGCGGTAGCCAGATCCATTTCTCTCAGTCGCCTCTTTCGACAACCGCAAGAAGAAAAGGGGTGGAAGAGTCTTACGCCGATACGACACGACCAATATTTTTCACGTAAAACACAAATATATTTTTGTTAAGCTATTAAATAAAATTGTGTATCTATCCAACGGTGTGGTGAATATATCCCACGGGACAATGAAAAGCTATACTTGTGTACACATATTAATAGCCCACACCGGTGTCACTAATGCGCGTTGCAGACGGCGCTGTCATAAACATTATTTACCGGCTCCAAGTAAAAGCTTTTAAATGTGTCATTGTAATATCAACTGCAATATATAAAGTGCAATCATTATGAATGTAGCTTTAATGTTAGTAAGAATACCATTATATATACATATCATACATTTAGTAGAAATTTCCGGAAAGCTGTATACAATTTAATTGGAGGAATATCATAGGGAACGATTTACAACATTACCCACGTTGTTGCATTTTCTGTATTTTTTACAGACATCCTAAATTTCAACAACTAGCTGTGTCTTGAGGTTTCACCGGTGTTTAAATTGGATTTCAATCACCTGTTTCATACACATCATAAGTACACAACCAAGGTATATGGTTACTGATCCGCTCTTATGGGTCTTAGCGTGATGTTATAGAGCCTATAACCTTCCTCAATAAACATATCCATAGAAAATATTTTTTCAGATCCATCTGATATTTCCTGAGATTCATATTCCTGAGAGCGAGATCATACCAAAAAAACAGACGTTCGTTTTTTTACTATCTCACTTTATTACGTATAGAACGCTTGCCAAGGATTTACTTTCACTGTAGGAAATAGACTTTTCCTGAAAAGTAACAGTTCGTGAAAGGTTAACTCACACTTACCACGCCGAGCACGCAGTGAGCCCGCAGGGAGCTGTTCCTTATCACTTATTTGTATGATCAGGCTATTGCATTTTCCTACTTAATAAATCATCTGAAATCGATGCGAAAATTATCAACAGTACGTTGATAATTTTCGCATCGATTTCAGTTCAGGAAATTAAATTAAATATCTAGTGTCATATGACTTGTAACAATGTTTTTTTCAATAGTTTCAAAGAAATGATACGTGAAGGGATAAGGAAATTGAGACGTTATTTATTGCGTAGTTGTGAAGATAACAAAAAAGAGCTGAAGTTATTTAAGAACACTGATAAAAAACGTCACGTTTATACAGATTAATATAGACAATTAATAATATTTTTTTAAATGCGTGCTGGTTTGTGTTCAAATTGTTTAATTTATTGTTGTTTAGTAGCTCTAGATCTATAAACTATTAAATAGTTTATAGATGTAGAGTTTTTTTTTTTTTTTTTATAGAAGAAGGGGGCAAACGAGCGTGCGGCTCACCTGATGGTAAGTGATCACCGACGCCCACGAACATCCACAACAGTAGAGGAGCTACAGATGCGCTGCCGGCCTTTAAGGAAGGAATAAGCTCTTTTCTTGAAGATCCCTAAGTCGTAACTATTCGGAAATACTGCTGGCGACAGCTGATTCCACAAAGTCGAAGTGCGTGGCAGAAAACTTCGATTAAAACGCACTGTGGTGGATTGCCAACCATCTAGGTGGTATCGATGGAACTTCGAATTCAGTCGCGATGTACGATGGTGAAACTCAGCAGCTGGGATCAATCCGAACAGTTCCTCAGAACATTCCCCGTGGCAAATTTTGTAAAAAAAAAATGCAAAGAGAAGCAACATCTCTTCGCAAGGCCAAAGGATCAAGCCGATCAGAGAGAGCTTGGTCGCCGACAATTCGAGCCGCTCGACGTTGGATGCGGTCAAATGGAAGGAGTTGGTACTGGGGTGCCCCTGCCCAGAGATGAGAACAGTATTCCATGTGGGGCCGAACTTGCGCCTTATAAAGTTGCAAACGGTGGACCGGCATGAAATACTGTCCCGCTCTACAGAGCACACCAAGCTTTTTGGAGGCCAATTTGGCCTTTCCTCCAAGTGACCACGGAACTGAACGTCGCTCGATATGTCAACGCCAAGGATTCTGATACTGGCTGAGGCAATAAGGGAATGTTCTCAAAAGAGGAGAAACGACAAAGGATTCTTTTAGCGGTGAACGCGCAAACCTGTGTCTTTTGGGGTTGAATAGGACCAAATTACGTCGACCCCAATCCGAGACTTTGAATAACAAGGTCTCGACTTCAGACACAAGTTTGTTCCGGCACTCGTCGACGTGTTCCCGAGAAATATTCGCGCGGCCTGTATATAGGGCATCACCCGTGCTGTCGTCTGCATAGCAATGAATGCTACTGATTTGTAGCATGTCGTTGATATGCAGAAGGAACAGAGTGGGAGATAGCACACAGCCTTGTGGAACACCAGCATTCACGGGTTTGGGGTCCGAGCATGCACCGTCGACAACAACCTTGATGCTCCGATCCGTGAGGAAGCTGGTGACCCAGTTGCACAATCTCTCAGGAACCCCGTAAGATGAAAGCAGAGAGAGAGAAAGAGTTGCAACGACGATGATAATGGATTGATGTTGCTTCCTTCAGGAGCAGACTCTATGCCGTCTTCATCTTGATAGAGCCAAGAGGCAGCTTTTGCTGCTACTCGAAGTGGCTGGTTCGACCGGGGTATCACCACAACTTCGCATAATATCGGCGTGTTGTAGAGGCATCTAGTGTTTCTGCGTTTCGATCGGTAAGTGAGTTAATCGGAGGCTCACTCTCCTACCCTCATCCCTCCATTTATTCTCTCTCCTATCCCCCAATATCCTTAAATGCCTGCCACGTACCTGCAGATTCTCGGGTGTTGCAGATGGACGTTGGCGACAGTAATCACTTACCATCAGATGAGCTGCCTGCTCGTTTGCCACCTTTCCCATAAAGAAAGGTCTAGCCATCAACCAGTCAAGCAGTACTAGACAACACTCATCTTAGACACAGCTCCCCGTAATTGGTCTGGTTAATTTAATTCTGAAATAATTGAAATGGTATTAAGCCATATCAGAGGTTACGAGATTTATTTGATACTTTTCAAAAGGCATAAGATGTGTTAAGTTTCTATTTTTATGCCATAGCATTATTATAATCAGTTAATTAGATTACGTTAAAATACATTTTTCATCTCAAAAGATTACAAACCACTTATTTCGGGAAAGAATACAATATAATAATATAACACAAACAAAGAAAAAAATACGGTTGCACCAGTTTTGACAAAAGTATATAGAGATTAGAAGTGTCATTCATTATCTAAGATCCGGTAAGTGATACAATAGATGCTGAGGCACTATACCGTTATCAAAATGTATATTATAAATAACACCTACATAGATTAAAAATTACTCTTGGTGAATTTTGTACTTATATCGGCACTTACATATGTGTTGTGTCACTCAAATAACACAATGAGTTCATAATCTTTTAATACGCATTTGATGCACGATTTAGTTTTTAATGGACAATTCCTCATAGCTGTATTATGGAGGGAATATAGGACGTAGGTAATATTCGTAATGTTGTTTAAATGTGTTTAAATGATAAACAATAATAAGTACACATCTTAAATCAATATTAAACTATTCTTCTAAGCAATTGTGAATTCAACAAAGCTGTGTTCGAAGTTAAATTGTAGAGGTTATATCAACCGAAACTTTCTAGACAGATAAACGTAACCATCGAGTGCGTGTTTAAACTTCTAAAACATTCGTTTTTGGTTATTTGATCAAGTTACATTTAAAATAAACTTTTAAAATTTTGTTTCCAAACTTTAACATAATACTGTGCTGTCGTAATACTAATTCCAAATCTTATATCGGAGATTTAAAAGGACCATTGACCATATAATATATATTCTACTTGTGTCTACAGTTTCAGAACACTCACTCACTTTCTCACTGAACCCATCTAGTATCTTGGAAACGTAATGCATAAGAATAAAATATCATGTGACTCGGTTAGGTTAGTAGTTTTAGTTAGGTTGTCGAATTTAATTTTGCGTTAATTTCTTCTTTTAAAATTATAATTAAAAACGATGTAACGTTATATTTTTAAATTTAATATTTATGATTTAGCACACTATTTCAATAATAGTATCGTTATAAACAACTTTTAAGAGTATTGGTTTGTGAAAAACAGTGAAGTAGATTAAAATTACTTCAACGCACTGCTTTGTCATTGGCCAAAGTTAACTGAGTTGCGGTTCCGAATACGCAACTCGGAGTGACATGCGGTTTGTACAGAACACCTCATCCGGTACTTAAGTACCTGTAGATCGCTGAAAAGGGTAAAAATTACTGGCACATATTATGCACTTACACACTACGAATATACTTTTTTTTCGAAGTACCAATTTTTAAAAGACAAAACTCTTTTAAAATAAAAAACAGTCGATTTTGATCTTAAGTAAATATATTCAAGTTCAAACTATCCATTTTTCATAGATTTTTAATTTGATTACCTCTTAATTTAGATAATGATAGTATTCTAGCTGCCAAAATTATAAAATTGCTTTTAAATTTGCCCTTGTTACGTTTCTAGGCAGTTAAATGTTAGTGTTTCCAGTGTTTGGAGAAACTGACAGCGATAACAGGAAACAGAATCCTGTGAGCGGAGGCCAGGTTCTGGAAGAAAAAGATGCACAGATTCACGAGACAACCGCTCATTACTGAACCAAGCACAAAGAAATAGAAAAGTTACATTAGTCACAGAAGACACTTGGAAGAAGTAAGAAGTGTATATCAACCAATCGGTGCACGCTGCCAACATAAGCAGATATCGCCCGGCATGGAGCTCTTAAATAAAAAGATTAAAATAGGTATTAAATAGGCAGACTGGCATGTGCTCACAACGATATGCCGTACACTTAAGTAAAATACAAAAGCATTAATCTCAGGTGAATCCAGAATATCGATACGGTAATGATCGCTGTCTAGACGACTTCGAATAGTAGTAGTACGTCATGCAAAGGCAAGTTTAGAAGAAATCGTTCCGTATGGTGGAGGGTTCGTAATGTTTTGGGAAGCCATCTGCCTTGAAGATTACACGAAGATAGTTAAGCAGAGAAGTACCTAACATAGACTCCTAATTTCTAGTCCGAACCATAATTTATTGATGTGGGAGAAGAAAATATGGATGATAACGCACGAGCGCACCGTACTGAAGATATATTGACGTGTGACGTGGAAGATATGCTGGAGGTTATGATTTGTCGATTGGATTGATCAACGAAAAGCCGTGAACTCAATACGATTGAGCACATGTAGTAAGACATCCTAAAACTATGTTTAAAAGCCAGTTCACAGCTCGGCAATACATCAGAGAACTCAAAAGAGTAATCACAGTGGCGGAGGGAAGCGAATTCCGCGAGAAATTTCAGAAAGTGCTATTTCAAGCATAACCAGCAAATACAAAGTGTTATCTGGGCTAGATGAGGCCAAATTCGATATTAAGTTTAATTACTTTGAAAAAGATTACATCTCAAAAGCTCGTTAGTCAAAAATATATTGTAGCGTATATAAAACTTATGACTCTTTTGGTTTTATGTCGTTATTTTTGTTTCTAAAGTACATCTTAGGACAATTTCGTATGCAGCAAAGAATAAAATGGTACCTATACATATTTAAAAAGAACTGCCGAGACGCCGCCGTGACTAGGCGGTTGTCGCAGTCTAATCGTTTGTTAATGCCTTGTTGCGAGGCAAAACACGTGTCGCGCGTTTTTTTACCTAACTTCAATCACTTCTACGAGATTTATACTGCATTTATGTACAATATAAAATATACCATTAATAAGAAACACTAAAATTTACATACCCGTTGATTTTCAAAATATTTAAATTAGATCAACATGAAAATTTTATTTCCATTTCAGCTTTAGTTTCATGTAGAAAAGAAGCCTCTTGAGCGTCCAAAGTTATAATATCTAACCTTCTAGTTTGTTTATAATAATTTAAATGTGCGTTTTAGGCATGCACTGTGTGATTTTACTAATTCTATTTTGCATAAAATGAGTATTCCATTTTTCAAAATCATCATCATTATCATCATTTCAGCCTATCAGAAGTCCACTGCTGAACATAGGCCTCCCCCAAAGATTGCCACGAAGCACGGTCCTGAGCCACCTGCATCCATCGACTTCCCGCAACACTGGGCAGGTCGTCACTCCATCTTGTGGGGGGTATCTTTCAAAATACTTTTTACGTTTTTGAAATGTATGTCAAATTGTAGCACTATATTTTTGGAAACTATATTGTAAAATTTTATGAAGATTCAAAGATAAAAGTTTCTAGTTTTTGCCAATCTAAATTTAGAAACCTCTAGTGTATCACCTCGACACGTTCTTCAGGAGACAGTTCGTTTTCCATTTGTTTCCAATTCAGCTGCAGATCGACACAGTAATACACCATTGGGCACAATACTGTGGATTACTTCCAATGGAGACGAACAATGATTTGACTTTAGCCGTTGCTTCATCAGTCAGCACTTTAATCTTTCTAATAGCGAAAAAAGCTGAAATTAATTTCGAAGACAGTTTAGCGGCCACTTAGTTTACTAGAGTACCAACCTACTTCGCTGTGCATCCTGGATTTAAATTTAAATCGAAGCCAATATTCGTACAACAAACAAGTAATTGATACCTAACTGTAAACAAAAGCGTAATTGGTAATTAAAATTGATAATTAAGTTAATTAGTATCCGGGTGTATAGATAAGGGACCCTGTGTTCAAATTGAACTTTGATGAAAAGTTTTTGTTAGCAAAAAATGGGTTTAAAGGACTAAAATAAATGTTTAGACCTCTGACCACCGTGTTGCATATATTATTTATATCTTTACTTGGATATAAGAGGGAATATAACAACTTTTTCTACTAATGTCTCAAGGACTATTATCGAGAGCAGTATCATTAGACCGTTACACGCAAACTTATTAACAACCAGCTCCTGAGGTACCTGGAGGAACATCAGCTGATCAGTGACCGACAGTAGTACGGTTTCCTCCACTCTGCACCTTCTGCATATCAACGGCATGCTGCAAATTAATAGCATGCATTACTATGCAGGCGACAGCACGGGTGATGCCCTATATATAGACCATGCGAATATTTCTCGGGAACACGTCGAAGATTGCCGGAACAAATTTGTGTCTGAAGTCGAGACCTTGTTAATCAAAGTCTCGGATTGGGGTCGACGTAATTTGGTCCTATTCAACCCCAAAAAGACACAGGTTTGCGCGTTTACCGCTAAAAAGAATCCCTTTGTCGTTTCTCCTCTTTTTGAGAACATTCCCATTCGCCTCAGCCAGTATCAGAATCTTTGGCGTCGACATATCGATCGACTTTCAGTTCCGTGGTCACTTAGAGGGAAAGGTCAATTTGGCCTCCAAAAAGCTTGTTGTGATCTGCAGATTGCAACTCCTTCCATTTGGCCGCATCCAACGTCGAGCGGCTCGAATTGTCGGCGACCAAGCTCTCTCTGATCGGGTTGATCCTTTGGCCTTGCGAAGAGGTGTTACTTCTCTTTGCATTTTTTACAAAATTTGCTACGAAGAATGTTCTGGGGAACTGTTCGGATTGATCCCAGCCGCTGAGTTTCATCATCGTACATCGCGACAGAATTCCAAGTTCCATCAATACCACCTAGATGGTTGGCATTCCACCACAGTGCGTTTTACTTGAAGTTTTTTGCTACGCACTTCAACTTTGTGGAATTAGCTGTCGCCAGCGGTATTTCTGAACAGTTACGACTTAGGGATCTTCAAGAAAAGAGCCTATTCTTTCCTTAAAGGCCGGCAGCGCATCTGTAGCTCCTCTGGTGTTGTGGATTTTCCTGGGCGACGATGATCACTTACCATCAGGTGAGCCGCATACCCGTTTGCCCCCTTCTTCTATAAAAAAAAACAAGATGTCCATAATTTGCAGTGTAAATTTTTTTTTATCATATTACAAATAAAACCCTTCATATAACAAAAATAACCTGAGAAACAGTCCGTTCACATGTTCGCTTAATGCATGCTTCTGTTAACTTTTCTATTGCAGGTAAAACGACACAGAAAATGTATTCACTTATTCTTTGCTTTTAATTATTTTATGTTGATATGAATGGTAATTTAATTAATTTAATATATATTCATACAATTTTGTAGGTATATTTAAACTCAATATGCTAGTTATAACTAGTTCCTTAACTGGAATAATAAGTACATTATTCAAATAAAAGAGCACAAAAGAATCAAGTGATATATTAGTTTATATACGTTAAATATTTTCGTTTCATTCAATTAATGCGGTCAATTGACAAATGAAACGATCCTTGAGCTTGGACTCGTATTCATTAATGAAGAAAAGCACCCTCGTTTTCCTTGATCTTTATGAGGGTCTATGTTTCCTATTCATATAATTACGAAGGTATTACGGTGGGTTACAGAATCATGTATCAACATTTTATCTCCAAAATTTGCTACAGTAGTAATTTTACAAAGTTACAAACGGTAAATATAAATATATGTTTATTTATTTACTTCACGATAAAGGGGGCAAACTGGCAAGGGGTTTACCTGATGGTAAGTGATTACCGTCGCCCATGTACAAGGAGCTGCGTGTATTCGATGAAGTTCTTGCTGCTAGCCGTTTTGGATTTTACAGCTTCATAGGTCTGCACCTGTGTTCTTGAGGCCGCAGGTGTTATAAAGGAGGCGCAGGTGCGTTGCCGACCTTGAAGGATATTTGGAAGATGGTAACGAGGTTGGTGAGGGGAAGGGGAAGGAGATGAGGAGGGAGGGGAGGGGAGGGGAGGGGAGGGGAGGGGAGGGGAGGGGAGGGGAGGGGAGGGGAGGGGAAGGAAAGGGAGATGGGGAGGGGGCAAGGACTTCCGGTTACCTCACTCGCCGAACGAAACGAAGAGGCTCAAGATGCGGTATTCTGCGAGGTCCTGGTACTACCCCGGTCGAGCCGGCCTATTTGAGCAGCAGCAAAAGCCGCGGTTAGGCTCTACCAAGTAATAAAAAAATGAGTGAGAGAGCGGAGTGAAAGGGAGATATACCAATTTTTTTTTCCAAAATCGTACCAGAGCAAAGTAGAGCAATAAGTAACGTAAAATAGCAGCCTATTAATGCCAACTGGGAAAAGGCCTTCTCTTAACTATTTGAGAGGGTTTTGGAGCCGGAAAGCGTCCGCCACGCTGCTCCAGATGTACTCGTTTTTTTGTTTCCTATATATTTCGGTTTCCTCGCGATGTTATCTTTCACCGCCAAGCACGTGGTACCTTAGTGGTACCGACATCGGGCATCGAACACAGGTCATTTGCGTACTATGGAATTAAAACAAGTGCCCTGATCTATAGGCTACCTCGATTAAACACAAGAGATAATGCTTTAATAAAATTCCTGTATAAGTTAAGAAGTTACAAAAGACAACCTTATACCTACCACTATAAATTTGAAAGCAATATACTTTATCTGGCGGTGCTTGCTTGCTTGAAAGGTTTTAAGGTGTAGTTAACACGTTGGGGATTACTCTACAAAATATCAAAGTTACGTTCCCAACAGTTTTCTCGTTGTACGCCATGTTGAATACTGAATAAACGAGTATGTCAGACCCAGGAGGCAAAATATATCAAAAGGAAGTGGTAAGTGTAGGAAGATTCTGGTCGTTGTAGTCAGCACTTTATTTGAGCTAACATTTTCCATAACATACATTAAATATCAGAAAACTAAAGAATCCGTCAGTAGTCACTGTCTCAGGGTGAAAGATTTAAATTTAAGCAAAATATACCAATATGCACAATTGACAAAGATAAAACACAATTCTTTTTTTTTATTTATCAGTTTTGTTTTGCTAGGTAAGGTAATTACAGTTAAAATAGTTCTTATGTATATGTTGTGAAATACTCACTTTTCGGAATATCCATCCGAATTTCCCCACACCATACCCATATCCGAAAGATTAGATAATGGAGGGGGCAACATTAGGCATGTGATGTTACTTCCACTGCGCTCTCCGACCCGCTTGTCGAGCGTGGAGAGCACAGGCAATCCTATGTTCAGCGGTGGAGTAAAACAGGCTTATGTAGTATGTAGTAGTAGTAGGAATTTAAACTTTTAATAGGTAGAAGGCACCATCTCCGCCTAGAACTTATCTGGGTGAGTAATCCATCATGTGGGTGGTACCTACTCAGACGGCTACCCGACTACCATGCGACTACCCGACGCGTTTCTGTCGCCAAACAACAGTATAATAATTAATATAACAAAAGAAAACAAGAGCCAGTACAATTACGGGATATGAGGCAGTCCTCAGAGGCAACAACGCATCTGTAACCTTCTTCCATTTTTTGCAATAGTCTACAGGTGTCTATGTGCTGCAGTTGCCTCTTTCCATCGGATGAACTGTAAGCTCATTTTTCACCCAATCTAATAAAAAAAAGGTAAGGCTTCTTGTGTTTGTCTGTTTTTTTTTATTATTTAGAATTAAGCTCTCCTATTAAATCATATTGTGTCCTTATTGCCATTAAGTAATTCAACCCGACACCCTTTTTAGTTAACTTAACACAGAATAAATCGGCCAATTGGCCAATCTTAGGCGTTTGTTGATAAATCAGGAAGGGTCCACTCGTTTCAGTCTTATCTTTATTAGGGTCTCAGTTACGTCGAAGTGAAACTGTGTAATTATGTTGCTTCACTCGCTTGTAATTGGTCATGCGTGAAACTATACACATATGTATTATACTCGTATGTATATAATTAAGTTTATTATTTATTGTGTTTTCCATCTTCTCCTTCATCGGCCTATTCGAGATCACTACTGAACCTGCCTTTCCAAGAACTGGCATTTTCGAAGCCACGTATTTCTTGGACGGTTCAGGATTATTCACCGCGCTGGGCAGACGGTTTGGTGATTGCAGTACCAGTACCAGATCTCTGGTTCTGCAAATTTGGATGGATTATCGTCATCAATCTGTCGTCGAATGCTCTTCTTGAACTAGCTGGTTGTACTACGTGGGGGTGAGATTGAGATTTGGTACAGCACCAGACAACCCCCTTAGTGGTATAGTTGTAATTATCCGCTGTTAGTGTTCTTCTCATGGACCTCTGTAATAAAGTATTAGCAAAGATGTCACGTATTTCTTGGAAGCTCTGATTATACCGCTATAATCAACTATTTGTTTAAAACAAGCAAAAAAAAGTGTGTAATCTGTTTAATTAACACGGAACATTTTTAATGGTGCGATACCCGCAAACTTATCGTCTTTGTAACTTACCGAAAAATATAGTTAAATTATTATTCTCTCTTCTACGGTTACTTACATAGTAATTAAAATTTTATTGTGAAACTAGTACAAGAGAGAAGAGTAATAGTCAATATAATAAAGTTTCATCAAGAGACAACAATCGCAAGGATAAATTATAGTTAAATTAGTTTGCACCGCCATATGTAACATTGAAAGTGATCAGTATTATTATTATATTCCAGTAAAAACCTTGGTAGCAGAGTGGTCAGTGGGCCTTTCCTTTCATAGAGCCCGAGTGAGCTGAGTTCGATTCTAGGTGCCGGCAACATTAAATTGTGTTAATTTAAGTGCTATATTTACCTTGTACACAGCGGAAAACATCGCAAAGATACCTGGATGTTTCAGAAATAATAAAAAAAAATTATTTCGAGGATATGTGAAGCCCGCCAACTCGCACTGGAGCAGCGCGGCGGCCCTTTCCGGCTCCAAAACCCACTCAGATATTTTAGAAAGAGGCCTTTGCCCAACTGTGGGCACTTACGGACTGCTACTTTACTTTTACTTTACAGTAAAAAAAATATCATTGAAGAGTAGTATGCTTTGGGTTTTTTTAATTATTAGTGAACCTGTCTTTATAATTATTATTTTTGGTTCGATCTAAGCAGATCTTTAATTCTTGATCGTCGATTTAATTTTATTAATTATCGGATCCCAAGCAGGCGGTAGTACTGGTACTATTGAAATTAAGATATTTTTTAAATTCACCAGTCTCGCGAATCTTCCTAAATATAGAAAATAATATATCAGAACTGTTATTTGCAATATCCTCAGTGTACTATTAACCATATAAATCCAAAAAAAGAATTAACCTGAGTGAGTTCTTTCGTGGTATGAAAAAATCGACATAAAATCAGTCAGAATGCGATGAGGATCTAATATCGTGGTTAGCTTAAGTAAAATGCTAATAATTGACAGTTAGCGTAATGATAATAGTAAAAAATAAAAAAACCAGAACTGCTGAACCTCGAACGCTCTTGTTATATTTTGATCGATCAATTTACTTTTAATAATTATCGAAAATTTTGCATTTAATTTAATCCCTCTTTTATTAAAATAATGTTATTGATCAAAGTTATAAGGCCGTAAGTTCTTAAAAAACGTTACTCGCCTACGTACACTGTTTCGGGTAATTTCGGAGGCCTGGTGGAATTCGCTTCTCTGCCTACCCGTTGGCAGGCTTATGTTAATATTATTTTTTTTAAACTTTATTGCAATCATCTCTATAATAAGGGCTACAGAAGGCAGAAATAATACCTATTAGTATTCTCTACTAGTGAAGTCGGAGTGAGGAGAAATATGTTTTATATTCACGTTAAATTATAATACCGTTATCTTTCGAAACAAAGGCGATACGGAGCATATTTCATTTTATTTGGAAGTGAAAGTGCAATCGATCTCAGTTATCCCTAGCAATTGGGCAAATGATAACATCAAATTGTATATATTTTTTAAATTGCACGTTATACGCCAAATGAAATAAATAAAAACTCTATCCTTCAATGGTATTCGATTTACTACTTTTTAAAATGTTTTTGTTTTTGCTTCCGCTCGATGTCTGTCTGCGTTGTTTCATCTTCATTATTTAAATAAGGAAAACATCACAAGATAATTGGCAGTGGCAAAACTTTTTACAAATATCCTTTATTTGACTTTTTAATTAATTACGTGAGTACAGAATATACACGTTGCACAATTTTTAATGGTGAACACTTTTAGTTCTGCATTGGCATATCAACCTTCCTTCGCCGTTTGTACATATATATACAAACAAATTAATAATGGATGGCGCAATTAAAAAAAAATCCTTTGTCAACAACTGCATAAATGAAGGCGAAAAGAATTTCTTCGTATTCCGCTAGGCTTAAATATTTTGATATGTTTATATTAGAAAAGCGTAGGAATCTCTTGGACCGTATGTTTTTGTTTAAATCACTCAGAAACCAAATTGATTGCACACATTTTTTGAACAGGTTTTGAATCAAAGCTCCAACCAGGTACCTCAGAAAGCGGCTAGCATCTTTTTTCCCTACGAAAAACTGTTCTGGGCTCGATCTCTCCCGTAGCGCGGTTGAGTAGACTTTATAAGGTAAACAGTGCTTACGCCGATATAGACATATACTCTGAGTCGCTGGTTGAATTTAGAAAAAATCTTATTAATTAAATTATTTGTAACGATAATTAGTTTTAGCTTAGGCTATTTTATTAGATTATAAACGATTCAATTTTAATTTTATCTTGTTCTAAATGTAACTGTCCATAGGGAGTTTACCCTTATTAGTTGTGCTCTAAGATATATTTGTTTATTTCAATGTTTCTGATAATTTGTATCAGTGTAACGACTTTTTGTAAACCTAAAATAAATAAATAGATTCCGAAATGTATTTAAGCTTTATTGTCATTACTTTACACAAAAGGACAAACAAGGTAGAATTATTGCCTATAGCCTACGGTATGATGAAATTTTATGGTATGAGTAACAAAGTACGAAGAAAAACAATATAAACTAAAATTATATGAAGTACTATACTGAAGTAAGTAAGTAATATTTATTATTACTAGATAAATTACTAACAAATGCCCTTTCTTATATTACGTACTTGTAAAACTATTTAAACGGAAATTATTTACATACGTTCATGAATACCTACTTATGTACATTTATATATATAAACTAAACTACATACCTGTGACAGTAGCGATAAAAAAATAAACAATACCATGTAAAATATGAATCATGAACTATGAGGTTCTTAAAAATGTTCGCGAAACAGTCTACGAAAAACGCACTTACTGGACGCTTGTCTCATATAATTGGGCGTGGATTCTATAGCAAAGTAGCTTGAATACAAATATTCTTAATAGAGAAATATCTAAGAACTCTATCAACTGGATAAAAAGAGACTGAAATTTACCCCAGAGATAAGAAAGGCGCAGATGGATCATTTAATATAGAGAAAAGAACAAGTAGAATTCTGGAATTGTCAGACAGTCAGCCAGTTAAGCGGAAATCTACAAAGAGACACGTGGGCACAAATATCCATATCAAATTCCTAATGTTCATCTCATTTTGTTATTCCGATGAAGGGTATGGTTTTTATATTGTTTTCTTATTTGTTTACAAATTTCTTCCAAAAAAAACCAAATTTTATAGGAATATAAAATATACATATAACAAACAATAAATTTCAAGAGTACATATTACAAATTTCAAGTCACTTATCTTATTTTACTGTCGTGATAAGGGTGGTGGAAAAAAAACCGATAGGGATTATATGTATTTTATTATTATTACGGTTAATATATTTATAGTGGGTAACTTTTACATGGTTCAGGAATTACAATAATTAAATTTATAAATAATTAAATTTCTAATAGAAGTATACAAAGAATCGGAGCTTCGCTGCAAGAGTTCGTTAGTAATAAAAACATTCAAATATTTATATTTAATGTCTTTATACTCACATATGCGGCTTACGTAAAGTCTATGACGATGCGCTAGCAAAATTAATAATTCTTGTGCATTTGCGTTTCGTACGGTGAGTGAGGTAACCGGAGGCCCATTTCCCCTGCACCCTCCCTATTCCTCATACTCTCTCTCATTCCCAAATACCCGTACAGAGGCTACATATCACTCAATTTGGAGGTTTTGGTTAATCAAATGGAGCAATATGTTTCTTCTTCTTAGCCTTTTAAATTTCAATTACTTTACTATAGCACGTGCTTTATGATTTAAGCAACTGTCAAAAGTGTGAGAGTTGAAATTCAATATTCTTTTGTTTTTAACGTAGCTGAAATTTGGTGTGTGCTTAGGAAGAATGAAAGTGCACAAGTTAATTTTTTAGGAAAGACTGGTTACAAATGCATAGCTTAAATTGTTGGTAGTTGATTTTCTTCCCAATTAATTTAAATTAAAATCAATAAATGTAGGTCTTCGGGAAGAGCGTCGTTATAAACGCCTATAGTAGTCGTATTCTATGCAGTTACGTAAATATAATTCCAATCCTCTACAATTTATACTTCCTGTCTGAATCAGGTATAATTTTAGAGAAAGACTTTTTATACATTTAGAATATTACTTAGTTTTAGGCTTAGCTTTTCATTTATCTGAAAATATGATATAAGTTTATTGGTTAATACTGATTGGATCAAATATTTCATTCGGGTAAATTGTATATCTAAGAACCTAAACAAAAATTATCACCGTCATCTAATTATCCCCTTAACAATCCACGGTAGAACTGAAATATTTCCATATTGAAGGAGGAATTGTTCATAAGTCAAGCGGTCACCTCAGATACTGTTTCCCATCTTCTGTCTGGACCATTCAAGTCTGATATATTTGATACTGATTTATTTTATGTTGTTGTTTTCTGGAGGATCTTTTCCATTCAGAAGGTGTGAAATGCGGAGAATTCTAGCCCGAAAGTCTTTGCTGGAAGTGACTGGTCAGATAGGATATAGGGTGGGCAAACGGATATCGATATGATCGGTGCATCTGCTTACAGAAGATTCGAGAAGTACCTGTACCGCTTAACCGTTAGAGAGGTAATAATTTATTGTAGCAGCAATCGTTATAGGATAGTTCAGCTGAGCCATACCGACATCTTATTAAAATTGGCAACAACCTCTCGCTCAGCGTTGGCTCGGCTCGGCTCTTGACCATGGTCGTGATAACAGAGTAACCTATTCTGCGAATAGATTCAACCGCAAATGGTAGCCGTAGAGAAGGAAAGACATATACAATCGCAATCCTGGTAATCCGCCTTGAGCCTGTTACCGAGAAAGCTCTATTTCATCCCAATAATTGAAACCCATGCGGCGGATAATGCGTCGACTGCAACCAAAAGGTGGCGTGTGTGATGTTTACGCTCTTCCCAGCAAGAACAGAACAGAACCAGATAGGGTTGAGAACTCTTTTTTTTTTTTGGGGAACGCATTCCCGCCCGGTCGGGGGCAAGGACAGGTTATGTCGGGCTCGTACCGACTAAAACCACACGCTGTACTAACTTCACCGCATGTTGGCATGGTCACGGGTACGCTTTCACACACAGCCGTGACTCCACCAGCGCCGGCGAGTCAACTGGCGTGGATCCAGAAAGAGTTTTCGCAGTCATGGCATGGTAGTGTATAAAAATGTTCCCATTAGCACCATTCACAGCAGAATCTTTGACATATTTAAACATTCGTATTGAACAAATATTTTGCGATTTAATGCAAATGCTAAACATTCAGTATGACTAATAACTGCTCGTACGAACAAAACTTTAATTACCTTAATCACATGCCATTGTGTGGATGAGATAACATTTCAGCTTTACGTTAGCGGGGTAATTGGATCCTAAAACTGAAATATAAATATTTGCCGTCACTCACATTATGTTTTCTATTTCAACTCTATCTCGGCTTTTCCAATTTCAACATACCTACATACAACACAATAAAGACATACTTACCTTTTATTGTTGTATAATGTTGATACTTTTTATTATTGTATCTACCAGTCGTCAAGAATTACAATAAATTTTCGAATTAATAAAATGGTTGCCCCAGCGTAGGATATTTTCGTGTATCGTTGAAGCTTGTTATAGATATAAACTGCACATGGATGCACAGAGTGTCCTGTGAAACCCACGACGCCGAAGCCAATGTGCCAAGCGAGGCGACAGTAAATTTTATTAAAACTAAAGTTTTAAATTTTAACTTACTTTAACTTTATTTACTTAGAAATTATACTATTATTTACAGATTTTATCGCGTTTTATTTTGTTTTTTATGTTCCCGATGTTTCGAGTGCTTTACAGCACCAATAATAGTTTCATTCCAAATGTGCAGTGTTCGCGTAAATAAAAGAAATTTATTTATTTATATATATATATATATTTACATAAACTTTACTTTTAAAAGGAAAAAAATAATTAGTAATTGTTCCTCCCGGGTATTCTTCCCCCAGAGTTTTGTACCCGCGCAATTTGTATATTAAAGGGTTATAGTCGTTAGTGCCACTTCTATTTGCTTTCCGTATTCGATATTATGCCTTAGCAATATGGCAATAAGTTTGAGGTGCAATGACTAAGAATCTGAGGCAGTCACAATTATTTTGAAATGAGTGTTGGATTTTAGGTAGTCAATCAATTTAAATTTAAAGTCGGAATTTTTTTTTCTCCTAAAACTCAATCAGTGTTTTATTACTCATGACGCATAATAGTAGAAATTATATTGTTAGAACACCTTAAGGAATAAAAATTTTCAGCACAGCCTCTCCTAATGCGAGGTGTTTCGTAAATCCTACGATGGTAGGCAGATTTACAATCCCATTGCTACTAGTGTTTGCTTTCGTCTGTCTAAAGCGTGTTTTCTGACTAGGCGACTTTTTTGACACATAATGCATGAGATGTTCTGACAGATATTTTACCCCTACACTCAAGTAAACAATGGTCGTCTTAATTTTTAACTCCTTTTTAAGAGAGAAAATCGATTATTGTTACCTAGTCCCATGAGTGAAGTGCATCCGGATTATGTCTTAATCGTAACAGATAGAACCTATTGGTGGCTGTCGTTAGTCCTGATTACCACTCGTAATGTGATATCCACTAGTATTATTTATCAGTACGAGATAGTCGGGCTCCGCGCAACTTTATCAGCCAATATGTGAAGAGGTGAAAAGATAGCCTGGACAGTCACCACTTCGAATGATAATGACGTTCGATATTCACGTACATACCCAATGACAATCCGCATCTGAACATTAGATTATAGTTCTAAAGTTTTTGATAGCAGCCTATTTTGCTATCATACCGCATAATTATAAAACGCCAGCTGTTGATTTTTTAATAACTAATAGAATAACATATACTAATTGAGCGCATATTTATTAAATAAAAATAAAACCTTTGAAAATATTCTAAGCAAAGTATAATTCTAGTCAAAAATCTTTTATTTAAATTAACTATTTGATCAATACTGCATGGATACAAATGCACAACAAGAACGAATTAAAGTCCCTTCAATACGACTATGAACATAATCGTTAGTCTGATGAACATTTAAGTGCAAATTTAGGCAGCAATATTGGAGAATTCAAAGCAATCTCTGCAGAAGCTATAACAATTTCCGTTTATACGAAAGCTTCTTTTCTCTGTATTGTTTCCAATATAAGGTATTAGAGACTGAATGAGTTTAATTAAATTAAATAAAACAAAAAATATAGGGTGGTAATATGCAAGAGTTCTCTTCTCCACCTCCTCCCACAACGTAAAATTCGACAAAATTCCGTTTTTCGGCAAAAGAACGTGAGGTTAGGGGTGCCAAAACGTCTTTTTACGTAGCAACAAAAACTGGTGTGCAGTCCACGAAAGATGAACTCGTACTTACCCAGTTGGGCAGTATGGTTTGTGATACTGTTAGGCAATACTGTTACTGCCCACCGGATGTGAGGCGTATTCGAGAACACATTTTCCGCCATAGCCTCAGATGATGACTATACTATACTCAGAAGTGATATGAAATGAACCGTCTCGTTTTGACTGAATCTTTCAAAGCTTAAATACCTTCCTATTCCTCAAATGGCTTCAGGATTCTACAAGCGCTTTGTTAAATTTTTATCAAGCTCTCCATCTCATCTTAAAAATTAACACGTAATGCTTTACACGATTAACGATCAAGAACCCCTCTCTGTAAACAGGTACACGCATTCCATAACATAGCACTGAATTCTTGGCTCTTTTTTCAAGGTTCTATCTGATAATGCCAAGATCACATCAGCCAATTTAAATGTACTGCTGAACATAGATCTCTCGAAGAAAGTGCAACGAAATCCGGTATACATTCCTTGGAAGTTATGTCCATACTCACCTCGCTTGGCAACCAGTTCCATGAGCGTAGTGCCAATGCCCTCGCAGTAGTAATTCTGCTCCCCATCACTGGTTTGCGAGATTAGGATTCGATAAATTTATATGGATATTCCACCATTATTCGGTGGACAGAGCCCCGTTTATTTGTTACCAAGATGTACCACCTGCAGATAACTTTGTCATTTGGATAAAAAGGTAAGATATAATTACCATATGTGCATATCTAAAATGGAATATATATAGGGTATAAGTGTTATATTATATTAATTTATCTATTAACGTTTTTCTTTTTGATTTTCTAGTTCCATTCTAGTTTGCATTTGAAGAAGTCTAGTTGTCAGGCCGCTCGTTTTAGTTCCACCGGGTTACTCACTTCTAGATTAATTAAAAGTAAGAAGTGTTTCCTGAGTAATTGCATACAATTCTACTTTGAAATGTTTAAAATAAAAAGTAACTAAGTATTAAAGTTTATTATTTAGCTTTTAGAAATGGCTACTATAAAACAGATCAATATTGTGGACAAAGATGTGTAGAAATAGCACTTACTGTGCATTTACAAGGCTGACATATAACAGATCTAAGGACGACAGACTGATAAACGATCTTGTAAAAATTTAATAAATTGACAATAAATATTTTCTTATACGTTCTAAATTATAATTTCATCATTTATCATGGCATGACAAAATAGGCCTCTATGGTTCTTACAGGCTCTTTTCTGAAATATTCTTCTTCTCAGAACTGATGAAGATTTTGACGGTTATGTGAACTTTAAACAAGACCTCTCAATCCTTTTGAATGGGAAAGGGGGCCAACGAGCACGCGGCTCACCTGGTGGTGGGCGACGCCCACGTCTGCAATACAAGAGGACCTGCAGATGCCATGCCGGCCTTTAAGGATATTGGGGAAAGGGAACCGAGGAGAAGAGGG
The DNA here is from genome assembly GCA_029286595.1 of Bhutanitis thaidina. NCBI lineage: Eukaryota > Metazoa > Arthropoda > Insecta > Lepidoptera > Papilionidae > Bhutanitis > Bhutanitis thaidina. The sequence goes on from JAGSMS010000003.1 coordinate 4,221,866, forward strand.
AAGAGTAGGTCTCCGGGTACCTCACACACTAAAAGAAACGCAGAACCTCTCAGAATACCGGCGTTAAGTAGAGGCATCAGGTAAGGACCACTCCTTACCTAGCCGAGCTGGCTTGTTCCTGCAGCAGCAAAAATCGCCACTTGATTTTATCACGTACAAGAATGCAAAAGCTTTGACTTTAATATTGAATAATCAAAAGTAATAGAGTACAAGTAATTCAAAACATTTAATTTAAATAATTTATCGTCATTAAAGAGACTTGGCAATTTATTTGGAATTTCCATACAATGTCTTTGAGCGTTTCGCGTAAATCCATTTGTTGCTTAATTTAGACTTTATGAATTTTCAGTTATAATTATTGAATTGAAGATCAAGCGAAAAGTTGCAAAGTACACGAAGTAGTGAAACAAGGAATTTTGGATTCTGATGAAATTATATTAATAAGACTAAATTTATTCTATGTATATGTAATTGTATATACGTTATTTATGTATCTATTGTAAGTATATATTTTGATATTTATATCCTTTTACTGGTTTTTTTCTCATAGCAGTATCGCCTCTATTATGTATATATCTCTGCTTAGCCTAATGGTTGACTGGTAGAGAATGCCTCTAGGCATTAAGTCCGCCATATGTACGAATTAGTGCTTAAAGATAAAATAAACAAATAATACATACCTTAACAGCCTGTACATAGTCCACTGCAGGATATAGACCTAACCCATTAGGAAAATGATTTGCCGTAATCGCCACGCTCGAGCTGGGGATTGGCGATCGCCGGACACCCACAGGAAGAAAGGTTGTAGATTTTTACACCTATACCACACGGTATCCAATATTAGGCAAAATTAAATAATTTTTATTTTTATTTTAATTTATCGTGCTATATTATTTATTTACCTGTACGAATTTGCCCCTCAAGACGTTACACGTTTCTTCTTCAATGATTGTCAGTTAAGTGGCCCATTGCCAATATAGTTTGCCGACCCCTGCGTGAGTTATGTTCTTTACCTCGCGCAAGAAAACGCATTGTGAGACGACCTTCGACAAGATGGAAGGACAACCTGTACATTGTTGAAGGTGATAGATGCAGGTGGGTCAGGGCTGTGCAATAAGGCAATCTTAGGTAGAGGCCCATGTTCTGCGGTTGACTTATGACTGGCTGAACTTGGACAGAACAGGCAGATCTGATGAGAATTATGTTATATCAATAAAAATAATGTATTCCGGTATATAATCCTTGTATATTTTTAATTATATACTATTTATACTTAAACGTACAAATATAACAAAAAGCCCTCTCTTCCAAAAGGATTGGCATTGGTAGTAGGGTTCATGCATAAGATAGCCAAGGCTTTTCCTAAAGCTTATTTATGCGTGAATTATGTAAAATATACAGTATGGCTGACATACTGACTCATTTCTAAAATACCTTTAAAATTAATATAATTAAAACTCCTTTAAAACATGTCATTATCCTTATGTCACGAAAACTTTATTCTAAAATTAACGTAATATTCAAGTATGTACGTAAATAGATCCTTTCAACAAACTACACAGGGTTATATACAGCAGTTATATGCTAGTAACAATTCGTTACGTGTCAGCAAGAAACTAAATTTCCTCAGGTCACATCCCCGTCGATATTCGTGTGTAACATTCGGAGTTTATTGCTACGCCACACGTTGGGAGGGTCGTGTCGTCCCCCATATCATGTCACCGCAACGTTTGAATACTGAATTAAAGAAAGGGCCTTTTATTGGCACGTTATTTGAAGCAGATCATAATGCCTTTAAATATATATATTATATATATATAAATAACTAACTACCTTACTTAGTACCGCGTCGCCTTTTAATTAAAATAATCATTCAAACTATAGTGTGCGTTGGAGTACAAACACTTATTATGTAATTTTTAAATTTGGAATCCTTAAAATCCAGTATGCTTTGAGGAATTTTATTATAGATGCGTGTTCTTCATGACTTTACTTAATAATAACCTAAACTTTGAATTTTCTACTTTATATTTATTTCTCAATTGAAAATTCAGTCACTATTCTTTAGGAATAGGGAATAGGGACAAGGGAATATTATAATGTGCTAAGTACCGTCATATATAAGTATTGTATCTTAGTATAATATTTAGGTATATATATAGGAACATAATATTTTTGTGCACCCTTTTACATTTTCTCTGTTCAATCTAATGGTAGACTGGTAGAGAATGCTTCTTGGCATTAAGTCCGCCTTTTTGTTCTGTAATGTGCAAATAAAGTTTAAATAAATAAATATTCATATTTACACACATATATAATATTTACGTAATGTTTTTAACCGCGAAAAGTTAAAATGTTTAATTTCTTTAAATATTTCCCAAAGCAAATCATGTGTGCGGAATTTTTTAAATAGCTGTTCAATCTCAAATGTAGGAAAGTCTATATAAGCTTGTTTAATTTAAAAAAAATTGAGAGAAATCAAAAATAAAAGTGCAAAGAAAACTGAGTATTTTTTTTTAATCTTTTTCTATTAGTATCTAAAAATTAAAAGATGCTTAAATAAATATTTTTTAACACGGCCCTTCATTTAACGACGAGTAACGACAGTGCATAATAAGAGAAGTAACAAGAGGTAGCTGAAAATTTTATTACAGTAAATTGGAGCATCTACTTAGCTTCGTTGTCTACGTTCAGTGAATAAATTTACGGCATTGTTGCCTTACACTACGTTCCATTGTTACTTACATTACGTACGACTGTTATCATTGGTACGTTAGATAGATAGATAAACAGAATACGCTTTATTGCAAACCAAAGAAAAAACAGTTACACAGTTAGGTTCCTGAATCTTTGTATATACTAGTTGAATAATTATATTATTAAAGTAAATCATTGAGTTTGTAGTTTAATATGTTATTTACATCAGCAATTCAATATGTGTGCTTTGTGTTTCACTTGGTTTAATTTAGAAACATAACGTAAGCATATAATAGCAAAGCACAAAAAGCACATGAATTAGGTTTTAAAAGTTGAATTATTTTTTTTCGTTAGCGATTTTTAGTCTACAGCTAAACATTTATAAAAAGCACCAACCAAAGCAAGCATGCTTCTCTTGAAAGATTTTCCGATACCCAGCACGCTGTGCAAACGCCGTGGGTCGGTGAGCGCAGTGCCGGTACTAGCGGGGGTCATTGACGGTTTTCGTGGCAATGTAACGTAAGTTACTACTTGTTTTGAAACAGCTTTATTTAACTCTCTCTCTCTAATATTGATAACGTTTTAGCAACTTAAACAGTTAAATTTTAGTATAAAAAAAATCATGAAAATACGAGCTTTATTTGAGTTGAGATTTTAGAAAGAATTCGTTCATCAATAGCATACAACGCATAAGATTGTTGAAACCATTTAGTTTTTCAATGATATACATTTTTTAACATGATTTTGAAGTAATGGTTAACAGTTAATTCGTTTCATTTCATTTAATCTGATTTTAAAACATTTTCGTTAATTCAATAGCCACCGCTAATGGTACTCTCGTACCGATGATGCTGCATCACTAGTCTGTAAGATGTCGAAAATTTAAAAAATATAAATGAAGAGAAACGAAAGGACTTTCCGTCATTATAAGATCGTCAGAACCTCGTTTGTTAGCGAGCAGGGTGCAACCCGTGCAGGTGAAGTTGGTATTTGAAGAAAAATATTTACCCTTCTCATTAATTTTACCCTCCTAGTTACACCCTTCTCTAAGTCGAATAATCGTTTATTAAAAAAACTCTGATGCGACCAATCGTAAAATACCCTACATCGATATTATTACGTACGACAGATCAGTAAGTTTGCGCATACGTGTTCATTGTGTTCATTGTCATGGTCTAATTCGAGTATCCACGGAGGCAAACTCCCTAACCACTCGGTTACCATGTCTATTTTATTGTATTATTTTCATATATTAATTACATAGCTATGTTTTAAATCTCCGATTATTATTTACGAACATATAATTAGGAACAGGTTAAGCTGACAATAAACGCTTGTTACAATGAAAACCACTTGTTAAACTCTTCCATCTTTTTCTTTTTTAAGCTTGAATATATGTTTCTCGCAATAGCCAAATGAATAAACTACTAACTGGATATAAGCTGAAAAGCTTATCCTAACCGTAATTAATATATTGTAACCATGGCTAAGACTAACCTACATGGCCGGCCCGACTTTGCCGAGCGGGCCGTGCCGAGGAGGCAGTTCCGAATGGGCTTACCGAATCCACTCCGGAGACGTGTTGGTAAACTGCGGGGAGAGAATTGGCGTCGCCGCTCTGCACCGCTCTACTTGCCTTTCGCAGCCGAAATATAGTCGCGGAGGTGGGGGAAGACTTTTGACCTTTCTCCCTATTCTCCGTGAATCTGGCGGATCAGCGGCGGGAGAGACTAGATCCCTCACTTGTGATCGAAAAACTAGTGCTTTCGAGTGCTTGCTTTCTTGATCCTAATAGCCTTAAGGTAGCAAATTCAGTGAAGTCCATTGCCTACGCGCTCATCATCAGGATTAGAGGCCGTATAGGAAGGTGCATTCGTGTTTCTGCGCGCCTTACCTAAAAGAAGTTAGAAAAGAGGTGACCGTTCCTCTTATCCAGCTGATGGTGTTGGTGGGGTCGCGCATGAGTGCGAGAGTGCTACCGTGGCCCTGCCAATATGTGGCGAAGACGGAAAAATTAGGTTTTAGTCGGTGGCCCATTTATGCGTAGCCCGTGAGTGTAATACGTACGTATTTTCTAACGTTGTCTACAAAAAAAGGTTGTGTTCACTTTTAGTATTCTAAATAAGATATTGTTATAACATAATATTGTTGTAGGCTTGAACTGATATGAACTAAGTATACAAGTACTCGTATATAAAAATCTTCGTGCTCTTAAGGCTGGATCGATTACCTTATTTCTATTATAATTTACCGATTGGATAACTGGGTGCGTCTGCTTTCTTCACAGTCATGCTTATTTTGCGTGTTAAAAAAAGTTGGAAATATTTTTAACAAACGCTCTAAACGTTGATAATGTTAAGGTGTTAATAGATATGAGCTCAGCAGTCACACAAAGGTTTACTGCAAGACCCTTGAGATTAGAAACTACTCAAGAGTCAACGCAGATCTAAAGCTTTATGATGCTGAGTGTCTCATTCATAATTCGCCAATTTTTCCATCGCTTACAAATCACATGTACTCATAAATATACTCTAAAATACTCATAAAAATATAAATTTCTTAGAATAATGTAAAAAAATATACATATTTTCTACTCTATAGTTATATACTAATGCTACACGAAATTAATCTCTCTAAACAAATTTTTAGGTTAATGCAGATGGAGTCGTGGGCACAGATAGTGCAGAAGCAGATCCGTGATTTGAATCATAAAATGTTCATATTTATTTTCAATACTTGCTAAGAAAAACTCGAATAGTGCCACCATAATGCAACAAAGGTTTAATGGCCGTTATAGCTGCTATCCATTTTTAAAAAATATTATGTTCTATATTTAAATTGCGTCTTAATACGTACCGGAATAGCAACAATTGTTGTAACAATAATGCTTTTCATCGCTACAAGATGAATTGCCCGCCGCTTGTGATTCAAACAAGCATGTTCTTGTCTGATTACACGTCGTACGCTTTAGCTTGTCGACTGTCGTGTTAAACAACAAATTGTGTTTCATTTCTCACTTACGTGGTGTATTATAACATTATATGCTCTTTTACGATATCTTATTGAAAAGGAATGATGAAAAATTAACCCGAGCTTCTCTAGTCTGGCGGCGTTTATTTTTGTCGTTTCATCCCAGTTTTTTGGAAAAACGTGACAGATTCGTGACAGAGTGACCATACATAAAAAACAAAAACTCATTGGCACGAATCAGTTTCATAGGTAGATACTAACCATTCAGCTAAAAAAAAATATGTTAATTTTTTTAAGCAATATGTTCTTAAAAAAATTAAATCCTTCCAATGTATCGATTAAGTTCAGAGAAAGCACTGTAATCACACCGAGTTTGAGGCATGTACGTATTACCATTTATTACCATATATAACAAATAAAAAACCGTTTAAAAGAAAACGTTTCTTGTATGGCGATCCTTCAAAGTTTTTACATAATTTTTTTTATTTTTTGTTAAGATATCCGCTATAATCTATTACAATTCAAAGGATCCTTTAAAGGTAGGACAGACTGACGGACGGAGAGACGGCGAAGGCATAGTAACAGGGGTTCATAACGCCCATAGAACCCTGAAAACTGCATAACCCAATCTATTTTAGCAATAATAACAATTAAGCCACATATTCAAGTCGCGTTGTGTTTGCAAACGACGGCACAACATCGTTTACAATGTAACCAAACGAAGACCGCAGTTGTAACGAGCTTACATATTCCTTGCTGATGTATACATTTCTTCGTCTCCTACTACTTCAGTGTGGAAAAACACCGAATGACAGTTATAAATAAGTCATTTAATACACAATTAAAGCAAATTAGCAAGTAGCAATAGCCATGGCAGCCTAACTCATGGTACTCGAAAGTCCTGAGTTCGATGTCCCATGCCTCTAAAATTGTAAATAGCAATTTTTTTTGCTGAATTTACCAGATGCAGGGAAAACATCGTGAGGTAACATGCATGTCTGGGGCAGTGAGTCCACCACGCTGCTTCAGTAAGGGTTGTCAGGCTGTTATTTACCAATATTACTTCTCAGGTTTCTTCACTTTGTTTTCCGACGTGTACCATGTTGTACGAACATTGGTAATATGTCTTATAACTCGATGCATAAGTTCTCTTTATTTGTAGAATATTACGTACAATCAATATGATAGTCAAATCATATCAAATCAAATAGATAATAGTCAAACAGACTTTCGTCATACCATTTTATCATACCATCCCCTGGGCGTTTCATTTATTTCTTCAGAATTGATGACAAGCCTCATCACCACAATAGAGCCTATTGCATAACGCTGGTGGTAATCCTAGTAGTGATTGGTTTCAAATTTAATTTTCGACGGATTCGAATGTTTCCCAGATTGCGTCACAGAGATTTGTCAAATTTAATCGTATATTGTTTCTGATTGAACTAAATAAGTCTCTACAACGAGTTTTATCAAACTGTCGAGCCGTTTGGAACTCAAATTTAAACCGATCTCTGTTAGGATTACCACCAAATTTAAGAAAATGGGATTGTTCTCATCCCCGGCCCATTGAAAAAGCTTCGGCGACTCGGAGCCATTGTGTATGGTGTCTTAGACGTGATGGGTTATACCGTAGACATAATTAAGTTTTGCCACGGCCTTCGAGAAACGCCGGTGTCGAACCTAGATATTTTGTACCACCAGTTTGCGTTTTTAGGTCCTGTTCGTTTTTGACTTTCACTTTGTACTTGCTGATTGTACTGTATGGGTATTTCCTCAGTTTCGTCCCTATATCCCAAAACTGCATTCATTTCTATATTATATACTAGGTATATGATAATTAAATGAAGAACATGGTAGTAGTATGGAGTTCCATATAATATAGGGATGATGATTTGTTTTATCCAATTATTAATATAGCTCAGAATTAAATAACTATCTCGGGTTATCTTCTCTTTGTTTTCTATTTATAAAGGTCATAATTTACACTGTATAAGGCAAACGCTGATACGTATAAAGGTACAGCTTAATATAGATTATTACTTTCAAGTATTAAAATATTTAAACTGATCAAACGTATTAGAAAGGATTTAACGAAAAGTAGCTAATATAGGAATTAAAGGAATCACCTTCTAACAAATACTTATTTTACTTATAAACGCATTATATTAAAACTAATGTTTGAATTTTAGCCAGCATTTTATTAGTATTTATTAAACCAACGTAAATGATAATTGGGTTAATGCAGTCGCATTCCTCATAATTTTCTTAGACTACGATCAGTGAAGACGTGTCTCAACTAACGACACTGTTTGCATCTTCAATGCATCTGCAAAGGTATAATTTAACCATCTGAATTCAAAATGGGCAAATTTAGAAATGCCTTTATTTCTTAGATACTAGTTTGTAACGATATCACTGCATTCAGATTGTATTATAGCGGTACACGGTCTGACTAAAAGTACGAGCAGCATATTTAAATAAAACACGACATTCATATAAAATATTGTAAATGTAGTATTTATTCCATATACCTTTATAATGTAAGAATTTTCTTCTTATCTGCAATATCGGTATTTGCGAAAGTATCTAAAACCGAGATCGCTATATTCATGTTTAAAATATCTTAGAAACGCTCCGTATAATCAACATAAATAACGTCCAAGTGTTTGCAGTAAATAAAGCTTCATGTTCTATAAAAACTTCTGATAGTGTGGGAAAGTGTTTTCACCTCTACGATAGTAAAAGCAGAATAGTAGGTCAACTACACACAAAGGTACCGAGTGGGGCTAATATATGTGCGCACCAGTATGCACGAACCACAGCACGCACACAATGAAAAATCTCTGCATGCCAGGAAGGTGCTAGTAAGGGCCGCGTTGCAATAGCGCTTAGTCTAATATAATCAAGACTCTGCCACGCACCGAACAACAAAGCTTATACTTCATATATGACGACATAACCCGAACTAGCATTTTGTATTTTAATTGGATGTATCAATAACAATTCCTCAAATTCGGAATTATCGTTCTCAAAGACAGGCGCGATGGTGGCGGCGACTTGGAAGATCAAACGCGCATAGCTAATGAAAAATATGTGCTTATGTAATAGTAAAGTAGTAAAGTAGCAGTCTGTAAGTGCCCACTGCTGCGCTAAGGCCTCCTTCTCAAATATCTGAGAGGGTGTAGGAGCCGGGAATGGCCCGCCACGCTGTTCCATTGCGGGTTGGCGGGCTTCACATATCCTCGAAATAATATTATTATTTCTCAGACATGCAGGTTTCGTCACGATGTATTCCTTCACCGCCGAGCACGTGGTAAATATAGCACTAAAATTGCTATTAACAATGTTAGTGGTGCTGGCACCGGGGATCGAACACAGGTCACATGCGCTCTATGATACTAAAGTGAGCGCCCTGACCACTAGGCTACCACGGCTCTTGTGCTCATGTGAGTTGTTTGTAATGTAAAGCTGGGATCTTAAGATGTTTGTATTTTACTGTTACCGGGTCGTCATTAGGAATTTGCATAGAACCTTGATTTTTTTGAGAGAAATATAAAAAAAGGATTAATAATCATGATGTATACGCTTTTTATATATGGTTTATATACATACTTAGGTAAAAAAATATCTTTATTTACGTAACCACAAAAATAATTGTAACTGTTATCATTTACAAATCCATATAACATTATATAGGTAACCTAAAACAGAGTCGCCACGCTGTCACTCGATTTTTTATTTTTCTCTATTTATGGCTTTCCTGGTGTCGGTTGAACAGCTTGTCTGTCTGGTTTTCTGGTATTTATAATATAATCGGGTACTTATAGTCATAGGTAATTTTATTCCTCCAAAATGCTTTGTATTAAATGGTTTAGTGCTATTTATCCTTTCGTAAAATCCACGTTTACGCTATCCGTGGCTTAAATACTATTAAGTTGTTTATCTGAGTATTAAAAAATTGGCCCTAAACTGTTCAGTCATTTAAGTGATGTACTTTTTTGATCAAATCAGGTTTTCGGAAATTTTTCATTTCAATCTTCAACAAAATTCAGCACTGAGTTAATTAGAGAGCCAACGTACTTATGTGTACGTTTATTACTTAGTTGCAAGCGATTGTAATCTCCATCATATTCTCTACAAAGCTGACCAAATAATCGACCATTCAATGCATTGCTTCTAATCTTACTGATTGCTCTAATAACCTAATGGAACGATATATACTGTCCAAATGTAAAGGACGTATAGTATGTACATTTGGTAATGCTTGTTTCAAATGCGATTTAAAACCCGTGTGACTCATCATTACTGGAATACCATCAGCAGCAGCTGACAAAATATTTACTTTTGAAAATTGAAACAGAAATTTCTTACTTTTGAAAATACTTTTGCTTATTACTAAATATAGATTATATGTGTCACTTTCCAAAGTTTTACTAATTAATAACTCTTAATGCATTATGCAGCATTATGTTTTTATAAATGGAACGAATGATAAAAACAGAACTTCGTTGTATGGCACTGATTCATCGATTTCAGATTGTATCGTTGGCCCGAAGGTCTCTAAGACGGCGACTGTCTCACCACCTGTCACGTTGTCACTAATAAACTCTATTAAAAATTGAGTTGATACGACTAAAATAAATGTCTAAAGCCAACAAACCATCCCTGTGTGCAACTAAAACCCTACGACTACTATTATACTACGATTACCTAACTCGTTAAAATGTGACGCCTACTGCAAGTCTGAAGCCTACCTTATTTCAGTGAATCTCGAAACCTGACTGTTTACTCGTATCCAATCAATTAGCTAACGACACTTACTCTAGAAGGGAGGCATACGTCACTTAATTACGAGCTTCAAATGAGCATTACAACAAAATATAATAAAGATGGTGTTAGCGAAGCACCACTTCAACAGCCTAATAAATGAACAGACGGTGCTTATATCAGACAGAAATATATTATCAAAGTAGTTGCTACAGAAGTAATGCATGGAGATACAGCTATATCGTCAGTTTTTATTAATATGGTGACGTCATGAAATTTGTCGTCTAGGTTGGCGCAGTACTTAAGCATTGACTACGTTGCTGCGGATTGTGGGTTCTATTGCCGGACAAATTCTTCATTCTAAAAATATAATAAAGATGGTGTTAGCGAAGCACCACTTCAACAGCCTAATAAATGAACAGACGGTGCTTATATCAGACAGAAATATATTATCAAAGTAGTTGCTACAGAAGTAATGCATGGAGATACAGCTATATCGTCAGTTTTTATTAATATGGTGACGTCATGAAATTTGTCGTCTAGGTTGGCGCAGTACTTAAGCATTGACTACGTTGCTGCGGATTGTGGGTTCTATTGCCGGACAAATTCTTCATTCTAAAAGTATAATATTAGTAAACCTGTAGATGTTCCACTGCTGGGCATAGGCCTCCTCACGATATTTAAGAGGGCTTTGGAGTTTGCCACGTTGCTTCAATGCAAGTTGCGATCGAAGTATATTTTTTGTTATTACTTAAACATGGAGGTTTTGTTAAATAAGATGTCATCGGACTCACCACTTATCGCGTTGTTCCTAATAAACACTGGTGCCAAGTGAGTCAAAAGGACTAAAATAAATAATAATTGTTATTCTTTATAATAATTATTATTCTTAATTCTCTTCTTTTTATAGTAATTCTTTAACCCATAAAAACATGAACGCTGTAAAACTGGCAACTGTTAATTATATTCAACGAATTGATTTCTACAAGGAAAAAGGAAGTTCTGTAAACAGATTCGTAACTTTTAATTAGTTCGACTACTAATCAAAAGAATGGGAATAAATGTTTTTTTATCCATAATAATGTAAAGGTAAGCTTAGCTTTTGAGCCCTGAATGTGAGTTTTAAATATATTACTATAGAGTTGGCGTTTACGTATATTTTTATTATTTAAATTTATATCAAAATAAATAAGCTTTACCGGACGGGAATCGGAAATTATCTTATAACTTATTTTTTAAAATTTGCGAATACATATTAGAACTTTCTTAGCAATAACTGGTAATGCTATATCCATTTCAAGTAATATATCCGATAGCCTAATTCTTTGGGATAGTCAGTGTCAAGTTTGAACTTGTCAATGGGCTTTTGGAGCTAGAAATGTGAGGTTGAGTTTACTGTCTGTCATGCATCGTGGATTTCGTACAACGCATTAACATTAAATTTTGTTTTAAGTTACAAAAAAGTTCAAAAGATGCGTAAAAATCAGTATGTGGCGATAACGTGGTGAACGTGAAGATTGTTCACAAGTGGTATGAATGATTAAAGTGGAAACGAGTCGGTTCAAGACAAGCAACGGTCGAACGTCCTCCGACCTCAATAACAGACGAAAACGTGCAAAAAGTGGTAGAATTTGTTCGTGCAAACAGGCGGTTGAATATTCAAAAGCTTACCGATGAACTGAACAGGTCATAAGGACACGAGTGAGTACAAAATTTGTTTGGCTTCCTCCTTCAGTAGAATTCCGAAGTACATTCCTTCATAGTAGCTAGATCTGTTTATGTCTATACCAAAAATATTACTATAACTGTAGCCTAGTTTACAGGTGAGATTAGCATTTGGAGAAAAAGATGGCAAATTCTCCTTTATACCCTTGCCATACTGATCTACATTTATATGAAAAGACGTAGCTTGCTATTGTTTGTGAGCCGTGGTAGTCTAGTGGTCAGGGCTCTCGATTTAGTTTCATAGAGCGCGAGTGACCAGCAAATTTAAGTGCTGTATTTACCACGTGCTCGGCGATGATAGAAAAACATCGTGAGGAATCCTGCATGTCTGAGGAATAACAAAAAGAAAATATTTCGAGGAAGTGTGAAGCCCCCAACACGCACCGGAGCAGCGTGGCGGGCCCATCCCGGCTCCATTACCCTCTCAGATATTTGAAAAGGAGTTCTTTGCTCAGCAGTGGGCATTTACAGGCTGCTACTTTTTTACTTTATTTCGTTTACTGCATGCTTATTTTCAAATCCACTTTTTTTAGATATGTTTCTTATGATGTTGCCAAGTGTATGGGTTTTTTTATCATTTTCTTGTCCTTGTTTTTATTTTTTTAACCTTGGCAACGTCAGGTACAACAGCTAGTATTATATATAAAGCCGTAGAATTTGTGTGTTTAAACGCGTCAATCTCGTGAGCTACCAGATCGATTTGAAAATATAATTTTGCATTAGATTTAGCTCATTTATTGAAGAAGTTTATATGTAACATCACGCTACGATCCATAGGTGTGGAGTAGTAACCATAAATCTTGCTAAAGGTATGTATTCTCCAAATTTATAATCGCGGGTCACAGCTTAATAATCATAAGCACTCACGATTATAACTCAAGAGCGCTGACAGATTTTTGGATTTCCATTTGGCATGTTTCATCAGAACCACACTGGCAAGGAACGAACTTTTCACCTCCCCTTGTTACATGCACATAATGTATGTAAATGTATCCATATAGTACATGACGTTGGTTTTTAAATACATAGAATAAACAATAATAACGTTATTTTTCGTCTCCTGCGGAAATGTGCTCGCAAATAACTGTCACTGAAGTGACCGGGTATGTCGGGGGCTGCATTAAGTGCAAAGCGACTAAAACCGAAATGTGCTCTAACCCCTGTTAAAGAAAGAGACTCTCAACTACAAGAGGGTGTTCGCAATAATCCAAGGGTTCCTCTTAAGGAGGGACGAGACTCCGGCATAGAGTACCGTCGATAACGGTGGAAATGGATCGAATTTAAAAACGACTTTAACAGCTTGTTGATAGTCCAAAGAGGACATAGTCCTCTCTTATAAGGAGGATTTTCAAGCGGATTGGCCATAGTAGTACCAGACACCTCGCACCTTAGACACTGCTTCTCATCATCGGTTTAGTTTATTTGGTTTGGTATTTTTCGAGATAGTTATCCCGCCATCTGTCGGTAGCCATTGCAACTTTCAAGACTTACGGCACACATGGAAAGAAAGGGAGTGGCAGATTCTTACGCCGTTACCACACGGCACACCGATACTACAAAAATAACGAGTAGGAAATAGCGTAGCTTACGTATGTTATATAATATTTATCGTCTTTTACAATATACCAAGTAAAGTCAAACGCAAATCATAGACTTTACTAGATAACACTGGTCTTGAAATGTATAATACAGAAGTAGCAATGCTGCGGTGTCACGAAACGGCAGGGACACGTCCCTCGCACTGCGCCAGCGGATCAATAAACTTAGAACGTTACAGAGAAATATTGACTGGGTTGCGACCTGAAAAAATTAATTTCGCATCGAGTCACAGAGAATTTGTTGTAAAAGAGAGCTCGTCTACGTATAACATTGTTTCACTAAATTACATTGGAAAGCCTAGTAATTTTTGAAATTGTTATATATCCATCTTTTCTGCTTTTTTGGAGCACAGTAATGATTTGAGGACCTGAACACCTAACCGCTGAGTCGTTGAATGCCAGTGTCTCTGACACTTTATCTGACCCTTCCTACGATCTTATCGCATAAGCGTTACATCTCAACAACATGTGACCTCTGTGTTTCCGCGTCCATTTACGGAGGGCTCTTACACTTACGTACGATTTGTGTCGTGGGCTTGGACACTAAGATCTTGGACGACGGCGAAAGATTCACTGCCTGTCATGTTGTCTCAGATAATTGTTGCCATGGTGAAAATTGAAAACTTAAAAGGGCTAAATTTGTCTAGACCTCTGAAACACCCAGGTATCGGGTATACGGTCGCGAGAACTTATTTATCCATACATAAATTGTTGATCTTCAGTTTGCGTTGCGTTACGATCCTTCCTCGACGTGATCTGGTTTCGAGAATGTACAGACTGTTTAGTGCGTTTGTGTTTACGCGTACACTTGTGTGTACAAAGCATACCGCGCAGTTAACAACTGTCATTTAGTATTCGAAAATAGACCTCGTCATCTAAATCGACCAGAAGTATATTGTATGTACGAATCTATGTAGATTTGAAATTTTTATATTACTTTCGGTAATGTTTATTTATGCATCCCAGCCATAAATATGCATTCTTCTATTCTATTCTATAAGTATGAAAAATAAAAAAAATGTTTTGGGAAATACATTGCGTGATCTTTTTGCTAAAACAGCTGACGTGACAGAAAACGTATAAAATATTACATGTTTCCCGTCACGTTATACATTTCATAGCATTGAAGCATGGCAAAGGTAGCATATAAATATACTGAATATATGGTTTACCTGGTTTAGTAACATGCAAAGTTCTGAAATATCAAGTAAGACGTTGCGCTTATAGGAGCTATACAGCTATACACTCTGACGCTATACTAGCTTTTAAATTGGCGAAAATACACTGAGTACGGTCTATGTAGATCGGTGTCAGGAAGAAAACACCTCTGTCCTAAAATTAATAATAATGATTTATGTTGAATTTATTACAGGATCGAAAGACGATAGTTAGTTAGCTTAAATTAGCCACTCTTTTCCATTGAAATTTCAATGTTTTTTCTATAAATGCAATAGCCGCCAGAATCTTTCATGACATGAATCGATGCTCTTTTGCGCGTATTTCAGTTCTGTGTTTAAGGCATTTATAGGGTTAAAGTGATCTAATTTGTCTGCTCGTAAATTTGTGAAAGGTTCGTCGAATTACCACTTTGCACAAAAAGGAAGTATTATTACAGAAGTATTCATCTTTTTCTCCTAATGCCAACCTCTCCTGCAAATGAGGCGTTGGTAGAACGTACGGTAGTTGGAAGATGGCGAAAAATCCATTGGAATCTGCCGAACCCAAATTTTAGAGACCAGTGATGGGAAGCAGCATCTCTAGTGCGAGGATTCTGCTCACCAACCAGTCTACCCAGCGTGGTATGGATGGGAAAACCTTAAAGACTGTGTCCATGGGTTGCAGTAGGCACTTACCGGCACCCAATCAAATAAAATAAAAAATTCGCTAGTTCTTTTAGGCACATTTTGTGTATACCTTTATCCGACAGCACTTCTTGGATTTAGAGAAAAACCTATGGTGAATAGCGAACTTGCACGGACTGATAAGGAAACAAAATTATGTAGAGAATATAATCGCATCAAAAGTTTTCCTTTGGAATCTATTGTGAAAGTATTTAATTGAATTGTAGGAAATATTTTTGATGTTACCCCATAATTTGGTTCTGTTTTAATCAGAAAGGTGTCTTGATTGATATTTCAATTAATGGACATATTTTACAGTTTTGTTTGAATAGGTAAATTTTGAATGAATCATATAAGAAGTGATGTTGTGACCTACATTAAGTAACTTATGAATAGTAATGGCCCTATATGTGTTTCTTGAGGAACACCTGATTTGACGTAGTAGGTCCAAGATTTAAAACCATTAACCATGTCCTTAAGGTGATAATTAAACCACGCTAAGAATACAAAATACTCCCATACTACGTTTACTTTATCAAAAGCGCACATAACTTCTATTAACGGGTAACGTGTACCTTTTATCAACTTCTTGCAATAAATGTAAAATAAGCAGGATATATTGTTATGGATTGATGGACTTTTTTTCAGATCCATGTCTTTAAGGTAAATGGATGTCATAGCAGAGACTCAAAAACTTTGGATATATACAATAATATCGGTCATTGACCTTCAAGGTTTCTCTCCTGGTGGTCTTTTTTCGAAACCTAGGAAAAGAAAAGGTTGCAGAATCTTAAGACGATAGAAGACGGTCACACACTCCTCCGTATGTGAGCAAAATTAATATATTTTTCAGACTGAAGGAAACATTCTGGTTATAATTAATCTTAGATCTCTAAACTTACAGCTAGTACATATCGTGACTGTAGGGGAAAAATTTATAAATTGTGAATCTAATCTCTCAAAATATTAAAAGATCCGTTTACACTAAAATAATTAAATTAAAAACTTAAGATAAACTTCATATACCATTGATAATAATTTATTCCTAGTGAGAATTAAATTATTTTGTATATCGGTAGTTTACAACTAACAAAATTTTGAACTTTGCATGACAAAGCGGCGTAACACAGCATGTGCTTGTACACAAATATCATGAACTACAAATAATTTAAATCAGAACATTATTCCAGTTATCCATTATACCAGTATATCATGAATGAAGCGGAGAAAAAAATATGCTATTCATTTATATATACATAAGTCATCATAATATCATAAATTTAAACGCAACAGATGTACTTTAATAACATTTTTGTATGATATTTTTCTGGTAACAACAAGCCTTTAACTTCCGAATACCTTAAGCAGATTTTACCTTTTTTATGTGTATGAGGCAAACAAGCATGACGCTCATAACTGATGAGTCATTATTGACGGCCATGTACACCGCCTCTGGTCTAGCAGATGCTTTGTTTCCCTTAGGCGTAGCGTAAAATATTTGGAGAGGGTGAATGAGGAAGGGAAATGGGAGGGGTGGAAGGAAAGAGTAGTCTTCTGGCTACCTCACCTACCAAACAAAACTCAGAAGCACTAAATGTGTACTTCACATCGGTATTCTGCGACCACGGTCGAATCGGCTCCAATCCACAGGTTTCGAATCCAGGACCAATTACTCAACGCTAGCAGCTAATTTAATAACTACTGAGGTACCGATACGATTATCCGATACGAAATACACAGCATATAATAAATAAAATATGTTTGTGCTTAAAAGCTTCCTATCATCATCGTCATCGTCGCAAGCTTTTGAACTTTCAACAACTTGTACACCATTATCTACTTCATAAATTGTTCGATGAGTGCTCTATGGACCATCTAAGATAGGTTCGGACCTCGTCTCGAACTGTCGAATAGTGTCGATCTATCTGGACGGTTAGAACCATTTTGGTACGCGAGTTTATCTTGTGTAGGTACGCGAGTGTGTTGCTTGCGCGACGCGGTCTGAACCGTCAGCGTGAAAGCTCCAGTCAAAGCCGGAATGCATATAAGGAAGTTATGCCCGTACGTACGTCGCGGGCCTTTACTCGCTATGACACAAAAATATTTTACCATATGATGAAATCGTGCAGTATTATTATTCACATCCAAGAATTGTTTTCGTTTATTGATAACCATATCTTGGATAAATAAAACTATTTTCAAAATTACCGTATGATTTTAGTGAGAAATTAAGCGACATGGAATTTTTGTAATTTATTGTGGCGTAGAGGATAAGGCCCGGTGTCGGCTATTTTATTTGTGCCGGGAATCTAACCCAAGTCAGTCACTTGAAATTGATGGTGAGTAACCGGCCGGTATATCAACAGATTCTGAAGGGACTAGTCTGCTTATGTTTGCGATGTACTTACATATGAATGGAATTGCCTGTACCCTATTTCAGAATAATGTTTTACTCTTTTCTAAAATCCACACTACACATCACTACACATCGGTGTGTAGGTGTGTGCGAGCTTGATCGTGTGCTTTCTGAAAAAGTTATTTCTTTCATAACACATGAATCAGTAGGTATGTTTTCAAACACTAAAAAATATTGACATTATATAACTATCATCATAATCGTCATAATTCTTTGTAAATTACAGTGCTGCCGCACTTGAGGGAATTGGGTTGCAATTACTTGGTACACATTAGTTATTCACAATAACTATTCGATAAGAAATGTAGCCAAGGTGCACACAAGTCGCGTTCTCTCCGACGATAATTTAGATTTATAGTTCTGATTTAAGAGACGGTGATTAAGTGCTACATGAAAAATGCAATGGCCAAAATTAAAACCGATGACAGACAGTAGCGTCTAATGTGCGAGGTCCCCACGCTCGGCCATCGCAGTACCGTTTGACGCAAATCTTATCTATCAGAGAGGCCTATAATGGCGGAAAGTCTGATACTATTTATGTAACAAGTTACTACTACAACCTATTTAACATTTTCTCTTATAAATTAAAATGGGGGTGTGTAAGAAAGTTGAGAATAAAAACCGTTTGAATTCCATCTGTAACCCGTAGCTTACTGAGATTTCTTTCATGCGTATTACGATGGTCGAACGAACACGTATATTTCATTCTCATGGGTAGATTTATACGAGCGTGTACGGTTCGAACGTGTTTTACAGGGCAAGATGGTTTGTGGACGTGTATCGAATTCGTATTCGATCACTGACTGACTGAACTTTTATATGATGTAATAAGGAAATGTAATTTTTATAGGTGTTTTGAAAAGCCCCGATACCCGAGTAGTTAGAGGCAAACCTTCGAATCAGGAGACTCGAGTCAGTCAAGTTTGCAAAGGGCAAGTGCACTAACACTGAGACAGACTCTCACGTTATGCCAAATAAGCTCTGGTGAAAAATGACTTCAAAGGCCTGAGGTGTCTAGACCTCTGACCACCCCCAATTGAAGGTATACAGCCTCGAGAACTAATTATTTTTGTAAGAGATTTTGTTGAAGATGCTACTCTGTGGTATTAGACAATTACACTTATATGTGTCTTGTGGTGGTGAGGAAGAAAAACCGCTACCCTCGCCTTCTTGTTCTGAATTAAGGTGAATGACATAAAATTCTCGTGTCTCTTCTGTTATAGCAGAGTAGCTGCCTCAAATATGCAACATAAAGATCTAAATTGTTTCGACTGGTGATGGCCAGCAACGTCAAAATACCATTCACGTCTATTCTAAATAATATGCTATGCGTTTCCCGGCTGTAAACTCTTTCTCTACCTTTGAGTATACTGAAAATCCCTTTCACCTATTTCTCCCGCCAAACAACAGTGTAACTGTTGTGTTTCAGTTTGTAAGGTATTGAGTGGCAATATAATACGGGATATATATATCTTAGTCCTCAAGGGTGGAAACGCATCTGTAACCTTCTTCGATTGAAGTTATTTGTAGGTGTTCATGGGCTGCAATAGCCACTTGTACAGGTTTTTTAAGTAGATTGTTAGTTCGTTCTTCACACCAAATAAAAAGGTAAAAAAATGCTACCTCATTAATAATAACCGATATTTCAATTTAAAATACATACACAATTTTTATAACATCATATATCATAAAAGAGCTTATATTTCACAACTCGCAAGTAACTTAACAGTGTAACAAAGGACTAGAGCTTAAAACAACTTTGATGCTAACGCTTTTGACCGATGTGACACAAGTGAATGAAGATTATATCGTTCTGAGCGTATTGTGTTGCGTTCTAACCATAAATGTTTATTTGCAGTGATTTTTTCAGTTCATTCTTAGTTCATTTTCATATAATTTAATACCCAGAGCAGTATTTATTTAATATAAAAGCGTCGAATAGTCGTTTTGCTCCTTTGAAATGGTTAGAAAAACCGAGTATGTCTAGACAGTCAATGAGTCATCGCCTTAATAAGGTAGAAAGTCACGTTGACTTTTGTATGCCCAAAGGATCGTAATTAAAAGCAATTAACATCATATTTTGTTTAAAAATATTTAATTTTATTTTGATACATTTTATATTAATTTCTATTGTATGAACATAAAAATTATATGCAATTTATCCGCAACTAGGTTCATCAAGTAATTAAAAAAGTAAAAACACACGATATAAACACTTTTCTCTTCTTAAGCTTCTTATGGCCTTTCCATTTCTGGACAGTAAAGTTTAAAGTAAAATTTAAAAAAAAGGAAATGCATTTCCCGAAAGATTTTCATCCTACGACTGCGTAGACGAGTTATTAATTATGTTACGCCACATAATCAAACTGTAAAATATTAGGCAAATTCAAATAGTTTTTCCACAATAAGTCACCTGAGCATCGTTTATTACCCAGCTGGTCACGCCACCCGCACGTGCGGTTGGTAATTATTGATAAAGTTGGTATATTTCCCCTTTAACCAAAACTGAAAAAATTCAATACAAAACAAGTTTCATAAGAGCAGGTGCATACAAGTTAAAAAGTAAACCTTAAATGGTACCCCGCATGAAAGCTTCCATTATGTTAGCGGTATTGTCGAGCGAGAATTACATACCCTTTGCGTCCATCATCTATCAAGTTTCCTTAAGAAATTCTGCGTCTCTCGTCTGTTTAGATATCACAATTTATCAAACACCAAAAGTATAAAGATAAATTGATTAAATTTGCTTGTTTTGAAATATTCTTGGAGCAGCATCAGCTTCTCGGATTGCCTTATTAATTCATCATAAGTCATGGCAACATAAGTCGCGTCTGATACTAGACTACTGCCTGTCTCCCATATAAGTAAAGTGATCCCTGATCTTTTTACATCAATGCGGTACATCTTAACTCTTAAGATGATCGTGGAAATTGCTTTAGTTGAAAAGATGTTGACTAAAAACAAGGTACACATTACCGCGACATCTGCAGCATCTTAACTGCAACGCCAAAGACACGGGCAACGCAACACAACCATATCCGAAAATCAACAATTTGTGTGCACTTATGCAGGCTACTGTTGGGATTCGAGCCCGGCACCCATGGCTCTGCATCACCAGTAGGATACGCTTACTACTAACCACTACCACCAGGCAGTCGTCTAAGGATAATATGCACACATTTGAACGGTCCTTTAAACGGTATTTTATTTCCATATTGAACCAAAATATTTCAATCCATATCTATATTACATCCATTTCCAATCCAATTCATTTCACCTTTATCTTCGTTCAATATTATTTTTAATACCTATCAGTTTTAGAGCTATGGTACAGTGTAGTTTTAAACATATTAATATTCCGGTATATTATAAATTCAAATGTTATTTGTTGATTGGATAATTACCAAAAATCCCTATAAATAAATAATTGTTCACACCATACAACGAAAGCAAAATGGTCAGAGTATATTGTTGATAAAGTTTAATAATGTCGTTGACTCCTACGACACCCGAGAGATTTGTTGGCGGGGCGGTAAGCCGTAGAGGTATACTGCGTTCTATGCTATGGTAATTATTATTAGCACCATTAATGTATTTGGATGACACAATATTATGGTTGTATCAAGTTTTAATTATGGACGTCTTATCACCACACAACAGAAGATAATTAATATATGTAGATTCAAAGTAGGAAAAATTGCGGAATTTAAAAAAAAAAGCAAAAAGATATCTATCAAAGATATACGCTTACACTCGACTAGAATAGCGTCCAAGTTAAGAGGCATCTAGTACTACACTTGCCTGTTCACGCGTCGAACCTGGCATCAACGCCCTACGCTTAGTTAACTCCTTGGCCAATGGTTATATACTAACTTGAAAATAATTGCCACGAGACATGAAATATTTAATATCAATCAAAGACACAAGCGTCATTATTATGGATGGCTTGAAGCGACGTTAAAAGTAAACAATATATTTGAAAGAGACATAAGAGACTATAAATTGAAAGAGAAACTTACTGAGACAATAACTATCCATGTTTCCACATATTATCTATTATAAAATTAAATATATGAACATGTAACGAGCAGAGCGCCTCTGTAGTTTTCAAGGGACATAAAAATATTTGAAACTATTGGTCAATAACATTTAATATATAAGGTTCTGATTGAATAGTATTTTCGGACTTGTGATATTACATTCGTAAGGCTAACACGCACAGAGTATCACGATTTGTACACAAATGTGTCCGGTAGAGTCAAATACGTTCATTTTTCACTGACCTACTCCTGCTAAAGAATTCAGTTTATGAGCAAAGCCATTCGTCTTCATTGTATTTGTATCATCTGCCTGCTTAAATGGAAAACGGTGCTCTATTCATGTCTTGATGTAAAATCTTGATCCGCAACCGAATTTGTATAATAAGTTAGTTCAATTATAATATACACAGTCATAATTTTTTTTTTTTAATTGGAACGATGCCAAACGAGCAATCGGTTCACCTGATGGTAAGTGATTACCGTCGCCCACATACATCTGCAACACCAGAGGTGTGGCAGGTGCGTTGCCCGCATTTAAGGGTATTTGGGATATTGGATGGGGGATGAGGAGGAGGATGGTGAGGAGGAGCGGGCCTCCGCTTACCTCATAATATAATAACTTCTTCTATCCTCATAAAATCCACTGCTGTTCACAGTTATTACAGTGAATACGTGAATGTTAGCATGCCAAGCATGGTAGTCTTACCCATACTCCCTACGCTGGCCAAGCTGGTTGGTAGGCGTAGTGGCAATACCCTCGCACCAGGGGCACTGCTCTCCGAAAATACTTTGTACGATTTGGGTTCGGGCAAAGTCTTTTCGTAATTTGTAAGTAAATAAAACCTGTATTACCACCCTATCACTAACACTGTAACAACTACTTGCAAAAATGTTGTTATCTCCATTGTAGATCCAGTAGCACTCTTTGAAATTTATGTTTATTACACACTCTAAGACCTAACATGCAAAATTTCCCATTGCATCTTAGAGGCAAAATTTGCATAAAAAATTCACGCTCGCAGCGCCGCAGCGTGACAATTTACGAGTAATACGAGGGTCCAAATTTCCTCGTTATTTTTGATATTCACTATTATCGGTTTCTTGTAACCGAAAATTGTTTCTACACAGTGTGTGTTATCTGATATATACACAGTTTAGACATATCTGAATTAATAAAAGTTCATATTATTCAAAATTGTTCATATAATTACAAAATTAAATGAAACAAACGCATCTCAATTTAAATCTATGGAAAGGTTTTGTTTAGTTAATGGTTTGCTTTAACAATCGACAGTTTCCTTTAATGTTATTAGTAATAATGATGACAATATCATAGTTTCTAAAGATTCCTTTGTGAGATTTATTTGTCGTCGAACAAGTAGCCTAATGGTCAGGGCGCTCACTTTAGTTTCATAGAGCACGAGAGTGACCTGGGTTCGATCCCCGGTGCTGGCACCACTAAATTGTTTATAGTTATTTTAAATGCTATATTTACCACGTCCTCGGCGTTGGATGAAAACATCTTTGAAAAAACTGCATGTCTGAGAAATAATAAAAAATGTGAAGACTGCCAACCCGCACTGGAGCAGCGTGGCGGGCCCTTCCCGGTTCCAGAACTCCTGTCAGATATTTCAGAAGGAGGGCATTGGTGGGCTTTTACAGGTTATTACTTTACTTTTACCTTACCTTAAGTTAGAGTTAAATCATGATTAACATTAAACGCTAACACAAACATAACATTGTTGTGGTGTTTTGGTGAACCCCTTTGAAACTTTGACCGTAAAACAATGTAAGAGCATACGAGTTGCAGTTCGTTGAATTATACGAGTATACTCGTACTTCGAAAATTTACACATTCACGCCACAATTAAAATGACCGGGCACTAAAAGCAACGTAAATTACAATGTTGTTAATAATTTAGAAATATTTAGATGTTTTGAAGCTCATCAGCATTTAGTTCGTTAGAAACTAGACTCACAAAGTTGTTACGCCTAAGTTACAATATTTTATCTATTCATTACATCATTAAATTGTAACCAAAAGTATAATAGATAAAAAATGTATAAACTTGAAAATGTAGGTTTTCAGTTAACACGTCTGTTGCTAGTAGTTATTTATTTGTATTTATGTTTTATTTGCAATCAATTCACTACGTAGTTAGTAATTTTATAACATTATGACTTTTTTTTGGTATTTGATTTTTGAATGAAATTAACTTTTTTATTTTACTGAACGGGTTTTAGGAATTTTTTCTTTGCCTAGGAGTCGTCTAGGGGGTAGGTATCATACTCTTACCCATTTCTGCTGCTAAACAGCAGTGTTTGAAAGGTATAGAGAGCCAGTATAATTACGGGCTATGAGGCATTCCATCTCAGTCCTCAGGATTTTTTTTTTTATGGAAAAGGCGGCAAACGAGCAAGCGGCTCACCTGATGGTAAGTGAATACCGTCGCCCAAGTACATCTGCTACTCCAGTGGAACTGCAGGTGCGTTGCCGGCCTTTAAGGGTATTTGGGAGAAGGGGAGGATGAGGAGAGAGATGGAAAGGGGAGTGGGCCTGCGGTTGCCTCACTCACGAAACGAAACTCAGAAGCACAGGGGCATCCTGTCGGTACGGTAAGGTACTTCACGCCGGTATTCTACAAGGCCGTGGTACCATTTCTGTCGAGCCAGCCCATTCGAGCAGCATAAAAAGCCGCCGCTTGGCTCTGCCACGTATAGAATGACGCAAATGTGTCCTTCTTCGATTAATTAAGCAAGTCTGTTAGCACCATTAGTTTTTCATTTAATTCCAGTAAATAAATAAAAACTCAATTAGAAAACTCTTACGCTTTGGTATATATATCATATATAACTGAGATCATAACGTAAAATGCGCATGTAATGTCGACACGATCTAGTAATAAAATCCATCAGAAGGTAGTTAGGTTGCTTTTTATACAACAAATCTTAATAATGTACATACGTAAAGGTTTACCTACAAGGTTCAAGTAAATATTGCGTTTGAAAAATTTGTTATAAATGCACGCTTCTTTTAACGCTTTATAGTTCCTAACTAAAGATAATTTGTATAACTACGCGCAAAAATGACAATCGAAAAGTCGTCAACAGCGGTAGAGAATAAATTTTAGGCGCTATATAAAAATATACTCAGCAATGACTTCATCCTGTTAATTGTAAACATATTCAAGAATTATCAGTCATTTACTCCACGTAATTAATATAAAAGCGTCAAGGTTTCTGCTAATTAATATTCGATATTTAAAAAAAAATTTTTTCGCTTTCTATTTTATAATCATTATTTTGTCATTAACATCCCCTTTTTTCCTGAGAAGCTAGATATTATCGTTATTTTTTGTGCACTGTCTGATTACTTTATATCATAATGGAAATTTACTTTCATAATGTTTATAGGTACCATATTTACCAAAAAAAAAACATAGAACTTGATCCAAACATTTTTTAATCCATCATAAAAAAAATCAGGTATCGATTGGCAAATAGTGTGAATAATCTGTGCGGCTTCATCAAGTTTAACCTCAAAACGAGAAACAAACTTAGATAGAGCACAGAAGTTTGTCTGGCACGAGTTCAAATGAGCTAATATGCTAATATGCTCGACACTTCTATCCGGTAACTGTAATACTAATAACCTAATGTCAGGAGCTAGTCCAAAAACAAACAAAACTTGTTATAAGAATGCGTAAACATGAAATATATTTGAAACGTATCGCTTTAAAATGGCCGCTTTTCATTTAATTTAGACTGTGCTACGACTACTTACAACCGTGCTAAGCAAAATCAATTTTTTTTTTTACTGGGCATTGTAGGTCAAATTTAAAAGTATGGGGAAAAGCGAAAAATCCTAAAATGATTATCTGGCCCGATTTTGATTAAAACTAAAACTGTATAATAAGATTAAAGAAATAAAAAAAATTCGAACACATTGATTTTGAAAAAAAAAACACTGTTTTGCTGCGCCATCCAAAACTGTCACTAATAAGGGTCAAATTCTGCGAAGTAATGATAAATGGCTCGTTTCGGTATCATATCTAAGTCTCAGTGGCACTTCTTCCATTGACAAAGTAAACCTTCATTAAATCAAATCGATATCTATCCTCAAATCACACAATCCATGTTCCAAGTGTAACTTTTTATTATTATTATTGAAGAAGACACGAAACAGTAAGTACCTTATCCGCGAGATATCGATTTTATTATCGCTTATAAATTATTGACATCAATTCACTTTTACGTAAGATTTTCCTTTTACTGTCGTCTATATATATATAACTGAAAATGAAAATGATAAATTAGCTTTTCTATAGCTAGCTAGATTAAGCTTAGATACATTTTTATACTAACTTGAAAAAAAATTATATTTTTCGCTATTCCCGATACTTTTGGATTTCATCGCATCTATGCCCATTTTAAAAATTCACCTGTGTGTTTATAGCTTATTGTACAATTAGCTCTAGACATATGCACCAATGTTCATTCATATAATTTTTTTTCTTCAACAACCTCTTAACAGTGCTAGTGAACAACTGATCTACTACTGCTACTGGACTGACGATCGTGGTGGCTTAACGTACTTGACTGCTGAGCATTGAACCCTTGGTTTCAACCCCAGCCAAAGACAACATTTGGGCAAATCGAAATAATACAAATAAACCTTATCCCATCCCTTGATGCGGGGTGATGAAGAACTTTAATGTTTTAAGCCCATTGAAAAACGACTCACCGATGTCTTTTGTTTTATTGGTTTCGGATGACGTACGAACTAAAAGTCCACCTAATGTTAAATGGCTACTGTAGTCAACGGGTACCTACAAACAACTTCAATCGCAGGCGTTTACCGATGCGTTGTTACCCCTGAGGTCTAAGCTGGAACGCCTCATGGCCTGTTATTACACTGGCTGGCTATACCCTTTAAAGCGAAACGCAACAGTGGTTGCACTGAGGATTGGAGGTAGAAATATGTAAGAGCGTGGTAGCTACAAAAACGACTCATAGGCAGAGAAAGAGCCTACCATCTAGTAAATTAATCACACGAAGGGAATAAAACAATTATCATAAATAGAGAACACTTGAGTGTAATGCACTTATTTTAAACTATGGTATTATTCCCTTTGTCGTGTCTTAGTATAAAGTGAAATGGGATAATGATATAATTTATATCGCTGTCTTTTTTTTATTGGAATAGGCGGCAAATGAGCAAGCGGTTCACCTGATGGTAAGTGATTACTGTCGCCCACTTACTGCTGCAACACCAGAGAAGCTGCAGGAGCGTTGCCGGCTTTTAAGGGTATTTGGGAGAAGAGGCTGGAGGGTGTGGAGGGGGATGGGGAGAGGGAATAGACCTCCGGTAGCCTCACTCACCGAACGAAACGAGGAAGCACAAGATGCTTCTACGTCAAGCCGGTATTCTGCGAGGCCGTGGTATCAACCCGGTCGAGCCGGCCCATTCGAGCAGCAGCAAAAGCCGCCGCTTGGCTCTACCACGCTCATGTTAAACTTTAAATAATACTCTAACAATTCGTAATAGTTACTCGTAATTTATTCTTCTGCCAGTTTGAAAGTCGATTATTTTGTATACAAATATATTTAGTAAATATATGGTTACTTAAAATTATTTAATCGCTTGCTTATGTACAGTAGGTTTAATTTCTAATGAATGTCGTTTATTCACTTTCGCTGACATATTTTTATACGAGGCGTATCTTTTTTTGTTATAAGTTTGGCGTTAGTACAAATCATAGCAGTGCCATACTCTCTTTCAGTCCCATATTTTATTCAACAGTCTCTCTACCGGAAGAGGAAGCTATACACATACAGTCAAACCTCAGTCCCGCTTCGTAGCTGAATTTGAAGCCTACTTCCCATGCACACTTCGAAATTCAAAGCAAAATTTATTTCTCATTTTCAAATGGAATTTAAAAGAGCCATTTACTGGGTAGAAGCCAACTAGAATGTAAAATAAATTTCAAATATGTGTTCTAAAATAAAAATAAATATATACGCAGGTATGATTATAGAACAATATTTTATGTGATTAAATACAAAATATATTGGTAAATTTTGTATATATTTTATACAAAACCCTAAATTCCGTGAAAATTGCGTTATTGATATGAGAATTGACAGAGACAGGCACTGATTTTTTAAAAAGTATCTTTTCGATTAAAGATCTGCCACGTAATTCGCTAGTACATTGTAGGTAAGCTGTTCACGTTAGAAACGTTAGCTTATTTATATCGAAACCTAATTTTAGCTTTTACTTGTGATCGAGAAGTATTTTTAATTATAAAGAATATTTTTACTAAAAAATAATATTTTTCAGAAACAGAAAACACACTTGATGTTCGAGTAAAAGGAAATCAAGTGATGTTTTATTTATTTTTTATGAACTTCAATTTTTCTTAGCTAATAGATATATAATATTATTGCGCATTTGTTAAATAATTTAAAATGAAAGCACGATTTAATTAAAAAAACTCGTGACTGTATTTGTGAAGCAACGGTTTAACTTTCTCTATATTCCAGCATAAAGTATTTATTAAGGTTTCATTTAAATCTGTTTCATACTTTTTATTAATACATTACTTTTAAAGGCTGCCAGTAACATATAACTAAATTAAAACAAATTAATTAAAATATTGCAGATTCTGTCACCGATGTGGTACTTCAGGAATGGAACTTTTATTCCGTTCTCTGCAGTGCCTGTCGGAGGTAAATCCCAGCCTTGGTTTGGTCGCACCTGCAAAATAGCGTCACGCCGAAAGCGGAAGTGCTACCAGGCCTGGGCCGATGCATCGGCGTCTCGGGATGCAAAACCAGTGCTCTTAAAACGAGTACAACTCTGCCTCCAGGTCCTTCAAAAGAGTTATCGCTGCGGCAAAGTTAAAGCACATTGGCAGAATTGGCGAGAGACTAGTTCGCCTCCATCGGGATCCCGCGCATTCTGGTCTCTCGCCAAGGCTGTCCAGGGAATTTCTGTCAGCCATCTCTCCCATCTCTACACAAGGAGGATGATTCGCTGGCCCATACTGCAAAGAAAGCCGATCTCTTGGGCTCTCTTTTGCATCCAACTCGACTCTTGATGACCGGGAAACTCACCTACCATCCCGTGGTGTAAGTGCTCCATGCCGGAAATTCAGTTTCTGCAGAGCTCAGTGCGAAAGGCACTCCGCTCCTGGACATTCATAAGTCGAGTGGGCCGGACGGAATCCTCAATTGTGCTGAGGATGTGTGCCCCTGAGTTGGCACCGGTTCTCACGCGTCTTTTCCGGCACTCCTACTCTTCAGGCGTCGTCCCGGAATCTTGGAAGACAGCATTTGTGCATCCAATACCGAAAAAGGCGACCGCTCTGATCCGTCCAACTACAGGCCTATTGCCATCACCCCCTTGTTATCTAAAATAATGGAGTCACTCATCAACACCCAGCTCCTGAGGTACCTGGAGGAACACCAGCTGATCAGTGACCGACAGTACGGTTTCCGTCGCGGACGATCAGCTGGTGATCTTCTAGTTTACCTGACTCACCGATGGGCAGAAGCAGTTGAGTCTAAGGGGGAGGCTTTGGCGGTTAGTCTGGACGTAGCGAAAGCATTTGATAGGGTTTGGCATAAAGCGCTTCTTTCAAAGCTTTCATCTTACGGGGTTCCTGAGAGATTGTGCAACTGGGTCACCAGCTTCCTCACGGATCGGAGCATCAAGGTTGTTGTCGACGGTGCATGCTCGGACCCCAAACCCGTGAAGGCTGGTGTTCCACAAGGCTGTGTGCTATCTCCCACTCTGTTCCTTCTGCATATCAACGACATGCTACAAATCAGTAGCATTCATTGCTATGCAGACGACAACACAGGTGATGCCTATATACAGGCCGTGCGAATATTTCTCGGGAACACGTCGTCGAGTGCCGGAACAAACTTGTGTCTGAAGTCGAGACCTTGTTATTCAAAGTCTCGGATTGGGGTCGACGTAATTTGGTCCTATTCAACCCCAAAAGACACAGGTTTGCGCGTTCACCGCTAAAAGAATCCCTTTGTCGTTTCTCCTCTTTTGAGAACATTCCCCTTATTGCCTCAGCCAGTATCAGAATCCTTGGCGTTGACATATCGAGCGACGTTCAGTTCCGTGGTCACTTGAGGAAAGGCCAAATTGGCCTCCAAAAGCTTGGTGTGCTCTGTAGAGCGGGACAGTATTTCATGCCGGTCCACCGTTTGCAACTTTATAAGGCGCAAGTTCGGCCCCACATGGAATACTGTTCTCATCTCTGGGCAGGGGCACCCCAGTACCAACTCCTTCCATTTGACCGCATCCAACGTCGAGCGGCTCGAATTGTCGGCGACCAAGCTCTCTCTGATCGGCTTGATCCTTTGGCCTTGCGAAGAGATGTTGCTTCTCTTTGCATTTTTAAAATTTTCACGGGGAATGTTCTGAGGAACTGTTCGGATTGATCCCAGCTGCTGAGTTTCACCATCGTACATCGCGACTGAATTCGAAGTTCCATCGATACCACCTAGATGGTTGGCATTCCACCACAGTGCGTTTTAATCGAAGTTTTCTGCCACGCACTTCGACTTTGTGGAATCAGCTGTCGCCAGCAGTATTTCCGAATAGTTACGACTTAGGACCTTCAAGAAAGAGCTTATTCCTTCCTTAAAGGCCGGCAGCGCATCTGTAGCTCCTCTGGTGTTGTGGATGTTCGTGGGCGTCGGTGATCACTTACCATCAGGTGAGCCGCACGCTCGTTTGCCCCTTCTTCTATAAAAAAAAAAAAAATATAGAATCACTTTTATTAATGATCTAAGCTCTAAAAATAAAACAAACTGAAACATATATACACTGACCAGAACATCCTTATTGAGCGAAGAAAAAAAAATCGACGACACATCAGAAATCGCAAAATGACCGAGATAATACCGGCACTGATTTTCAGTCCGGTCCGTATTTAAAGCAACTTGGGCGACTGCGTGCGCGTTCTTAATAGTATTAAAACTTTACAAACTTATTGCACATCTTTAGGGTCTTATTCATAAAAGTTACAAAGCCCTTTGCGGTGCGTTGTCGTTGAAAAAATATTCATAAACGTCTTCTAATGTGTATCTTGTAAGTTTCATATTGCTCGTGAAGTGTTCGATTTCTCAGACATGCAGGTTTCCCTCACTAGGTTTTCCTTCACCGCTGAGCACATGGTCAATTCGGCACTTACTACACAACTAACAATATCAGTGGCGCTGGCACCCGGGACAAACGCTTACTATGACATTAAAGCGAACGATCTTCAAAAATCTGGCCAATCTTTCACTCATCATCACCATCATCATATTTACAACCTCTCACAAGTCTACTGAACTACAAAGCATGGTCCTCAGCCTCCCCCATCCATCGAATTCCTGTAAAATTGTATAAAACAACTATATCATTTACATATTCCTTTATAACAACAATGACCCTTTCATAAAGGCTTTAGTTTCTGTTTGTTTGTTACCTATTCATAGGAAGACAGCCTCTATCCACACTCTAATGATTCTAATTCACCAATCGTTGTTAAAGCCATGTTTGTTAGCCAGTACGTGTACCTTTGATATTTTCAGATATTTTCAGTTTAATTTAGTTAATAGTATTTTTTCCTCTAAAGTCTCATATTCAATGTCTAGGTTGCGCCCTTTTTCCCTCTTATTTTCTACCTGCAGGGCGTGCATCTCAGTTCTACACATAACTACAAAATTTAGTGTAGTGATACTTTTGGTAATATATCAGTGGCGCTGGCACGGGACAAACGCTTACTATGACATTAAAGCGAACGATCTTCAAAAATCTGGCCAATCTTTCCTCATCATCACCATCATCATATTTACAACCTCTCACAAGTCTACTGAACTACAAAGCATGGTCCTCAGCCTCCCCATCCATCAATTCCTGTAAAATTGTATAAAACAACTATATCATTTACATATTCCTTTTACTGTCGTCTATATATATATAACTGAAAATGAAAATGATAAATTAGCTTTTCTATAGCTAGCTAGATTAAGCTTAGATACATTTTTATACTAACTTGAAAAAAAATTTATATTTTTCGCTATTCCCGATACTTTTGGATTTCATCGCATCTATGC
This sequence comes from Bhutanitis thaidina, assembly GCA_029286595.1. Lineage (NCBI taxonomy): Eukaryota > Metazoa > Arthropoda > Insecta > Lepidoptera > Papilionidae > Bhutanitis > Bhutanitis thaidina. Next base: position 4,254,051 of record JAGSMS010000003.1, read on the forward strand.
CCATTTGAAAAATTCACCTGTGTGTTTATAGCTTATTGTACAATTAGCTCTAGACATATGCACCAATGTTCATTCATATAATTTTTTTTCTTCAACAACCTCTTAACAGTGCTAGTGAACAACTGATCTACTACTGCTACTGGACTGACGATCGTGGTGGCTTAACGTACTTGACTGCTGAGCATTGAACCCTTGGTTTCAACCCGAGCCAAAGACAACATTTGGGCAAATCGAAATAATACAAATAAACCTTATCCCATCCCATGATGCGGGGTGGTGAAGAACTTTAATGTTTTAAGCCCATTGAAAAACGACTCACCGATGTCTTTTATTTTATTGGTTTCGGATGACGTACGAACTAAAAGTCCACCTAATGTTAAATGGCTACTGTAGTCAACGGGTACCTACAAACAACTTCAATCGCAGGCGTTTACCGATGCGTTGTTACCCCTGAGGTCCAAGCTGGAACGCCTCATGGCCTGTTATTACACTGGCTCGCTATACCCTTTAAAGCGGAACGCAACAGTGGTTGCACTGAGGATTGGAGGTAGAAATATGTAAGAGCGTGGTAGCTACAAAACGACTCATAGGCAGAGAAAGGCCTACCATCTAGTAAATTAATCACACGAAGGAATAAAACAATTATCATAAATAGAGAACACTTGAGTGTAATGCACTTATTTTAAACTATGGTATTATTCCCTTTGTCGTGTCTTAGTATAAAGTGAAATGGGATAATGATATAATTTATATCGCTGTCTTTTTTTTATTGGAATAGGCGGCAAATGAGCAAGCGGTTCACCTGATGGTAAGTGATTACTGTCGCCCACGTACTGCTGCAACACCAGAGAAGCTGCAGGAGCGTTGCCGGCTTTTAAGGGTATTTGGGAGAAGAGGCTGGAGGGTGTGGAAGGGGATGGGGAGAGGGAATAGACCTCCGGTTGCCTCACTCACCGAACGAAACGAGGAAGCACAAGACTTCTACGTCAAGCTGGTATTCTGCGAGGCTGTGGTATCAACCCGGTCGAGCCGGCCCATTCGAGCAGCAGCAAAAGCCGCCGCTTGGCTCTACCACGCTCATGTTAAACTTTAAATAATACTCTAACAATTCGTAATAGTTACTCGTAATTCGTTCTTATGCCAGTTTGAAAGTCGATTATTTTGTATACAAATATATATGGTAAATATATGGTTACTTAAAATTATTTAATCGCATGCTTATGTACAGTAGGTTTATTTTCTAATGAATGTCGTTTATTCACTTTCGCTGACATATTTTTATACGAAGCGTATCTTTTTTTGTTATAAGTTTGGCGTTAGTACAAATCATAGCAGTGCCATACTCTCTTTCAGTCCCATATTTTATTCAACAGTCTCTCTACCGGAAGAGGAAGCTATACACATACAGTCAAACCTCAGTCCCGCTTCGTAGCTGAATTTGAAGCCTACTTCCCATGCACACTTCGAAATTCAAAGCAAAATTTATTTCTCATTTTCAAATGGAATTTAAAAGAGCCATTTACTGGGTAGAAGCCAACTAGAATGTAAAATAAATTTCAAATATGTGTTCTAAAATAAAAATAAATATATTATACGCAGGTATGATTATAGAACAATATTTTATGTGATTAAATACAAAATATATTGGTAAATTTTGTATATATTTTATACAAAACCCTAAATTCCGTGAAAATTGCGTTATTGATATGAGAATTGACAGAGACAGGCACTGATTTTTTAAAAAGTATCTTTTCGATTAAAGATCTGCCACGTAATTCGCTAGTACATTGTAGGTAAGCTGTTCACGTTAGAAACGTTAGCTTATTTATATCGAAACCTAATTTTAGCTTTTACTTGTGATCGAAGTATTTTTAATTATAAAGAATATTTTTACTAAAATAATATTTTTCAGAAACAGAAAACACACTTGATGTTCGAGTAAAAGGAAATCAAGTGATGTTTTATTTATTTTTTATGAACTTCAATTTTTCTTAGCTAATAGATATATAATATTATTGCGCATTTGTTAAATAATTTAAAATGAAAGCACGATTTAATTAAAAAAACTCGTGACTGTATTTGTGAAGCAACGGTTTAACTTTCTCTATATTCCAGCATAAAGTATTTATTAAGGTTTCATTTAAATCTGTTTCATACTTTTTATTAATACATTACTTTTTAAAGGCTGCCAGTAACATATAACTAAATTAAAAACAAATTAATTAAAATATTGCAGATTCTGTCACCGATGTGGTACTTCAGGGAATGGAACTTTTTATTCCGTTCTCTGCAGTGCCTGTCGGAGGTAAATCCCAGCCTTGGTTTGGTCGCACCTGCAAAATAGCGTCACGCCGAAAGCGGAAGTGCTACCAGGCCTGGGCCGATGCATCGGCGTCTCGGGATGCAAAAACCAGTGCTCTTAAAAACGAGTACAACTCTGCCTCCAGGTCCTTCAAAAGAGTTATCGCTGCGGCAAAGTTAAAGCACATTGGCAGAATTGGCGAGACTAGTTCGCCTCCCATCGGGATCCCGCGCATTCTGGTCTCTCGCCAAGGCTGTCCAGAGGCCCTGTCAACCATCTCCCATCTCTACACAAGGAGGATGATTCGCTGGCCCATACTGCAAAAGAGAAAGCCGATCTCTTGGGCTCTCTTTTTGCATCCAACTCGACTCTTGATGACCGGGGAAACTCTCCACCTACCATCCCGTGGTGTAAGTGCTCCATGCCGGAAATTCAGTTTCTGCAGAGCTCAGTGCGAAGGCACTCCGCTCCCTGGACATTCATAAGTCGAGTGGGCCGGACGGAATCCCTCAATTGTGCTGAGGATGTGTGCCCTGAGTTGGCACCGGTTCTCACGCGTCTTTTCCGGCACTCCTACTCTTCAGGCGTCGTCCGGAATCTTGGAAGACAGCATTTGTGCATCAATACCGAAAAAGGCGACCGCTCTGATCCGTCCAACTACAGGCCTATTGCCATCACCCCTTGTTATCTAAAATAATGGAGTCACTCATCAACACCCAGCTCCTGAGGTACCTGGAGGAACACCAGCTGATCAGTGACCGACAGTACGGTTTCCGTCGCGGACGATCAGCTGGTGATCTTCTAGTTTACCTGACTCACCGATGGGCAGAAGCAGTTGAGTCTAAGGGAGGCTTTGGCGGTTAGTCTGGACGTAGCGAAAGCATTTGATAGGGTTTGGCATAAAGCGCTTCTTTCAAAGCTTTCATCTTACGGGGTTCCTGAGATTGTGCAACTGGGTCACCAGCTTCCTCACGGATCGGAGCATCAAGGTTGTTGTCGACGGTGCATGCTCGGACCCCAAACCCGTGAAGGCTGGTGTTCCACAAGGCTGTGTGCTATCTCCCACTCTGTTCCTTCTGCATATCAACGACATGCTACAAATCAGTAGCATTCATTGCTATGCAGACGACAGCACGGGTGATGCCCTATATACAGGCCGTGCGAATATTTCTCGGGAACACGTCGTCGAGTGCCGGAACAAACTTGTGTCTGAAGTCGAGACCTTGTTATTCAAAGTCTCGGATTGGGGTCGACGTAATTTGGTCCTATTCAACCCCAAAAAGACACAGGTTTGCGCGTTCACCGCTAAAAGAATCCCTTTGTCGTTTCTCCTCTTTTGAGAACATTCCCTTATTGCCTCAGCCAGTATCAGAATCCTTGGCGTTGACATATCGAGCGACGTTCAGTTCCGTGGTCACTTGGAGAAGGGGCCGTTAGTACTCAAAAGCTTGGTGTGCTCTGTAGAGCGGGACAGTATTTCATGCCGGTCCACCGTTTGCAACTTTATAAGGCGCAAGTTCGGCCCCATGGAATACTGTTCTCATCTCTGGGCAGGGGCACCCCAGTACCAACTCCTTCCATTTGACCGCATCCAACGTCGAGCGGCTCGAATTGTCGGCGACCAAGCTCTCTCTGATCGGCTTGATCCTTTGGCCTTGCGAAGAGATGTTGCTTCTCTTTGCATTTTTACAAAATTTTCCACGGGAATGTTCTGAGGAACTGTTCGGATTGATCCCAGCTGCTGAGTTTCACCATCGTACATCGCGACTGAATTCGAAGTTCCATCGATACCACCTAGATGGTTGGCATTCCACCACAGTGCGTTTTAATCGAAGTTTTCTGCCACGCACTTCGACTTTGTGGAATCAGCTGTCGCCAGCAGTATTTCGAATAGTTACGACTTAGGGACCTTCAAGAAAAGAGCTTATTCCTTCCAAAGGCCGGGCAGGCAGCGCATCTGTAGCTCCTCTGGTGTTGTGGATGTTCGTGGGCGTCGGTGATCACTTACCATCAGGTGAGCCGCACGCTCGTTGCCCTTCTTCTATAAAAAAAAAAAAAATATAGAATCACTTTTATTAATGATCTAAGCTCTAAAAATAAAACAAACTGAAACATATATACACTGACCAGAACATCCTTATTGAGCGAAGAAAAAAAATCGACGACACATCAGGAAATCGCAAAATGACCGAGATAATACCGGCACTGATTTTCAGTCCGGTCCGTATTTTAAAGCAACTTGGGCGACTGCGTGCGCGTTCTTAATAGTATTAAAACTTTACAAACTTATTGCACATCTTTAGGGTCTTATTCATAAAAAGTTACAAAGCCCTTTGCGGTGCGTTGTCGTTGAAAAAATATTCATAAACGTCTTCTAATGTGTATCTTGTAAGTTTCATATTGCTCGAGAAGTGTTCGATTTCTCAGACATGCAGGTTTCCCTCACTAGGGTTTCCTTCACTGCTGAGCACATGGTAAATTCGGCACTTACTACACAACTAACAATATCAGTGGCGCTGGCACCCGGGACAAACGCTTACTATGACATTAAAGCGAACGATCTTCAAAAATCTGACCAATCTTTCACTCATCATCACCATCATCATATTTACAACCTCTCACAAGTCTACTGAACTACAAAGCATGATCCTGAGCCTCCCCCATCCATCGAATTCCTGTAAAATTGTATAAAACAACAATATCATTTACATATTCCTTTATAACAACAATGACCCTTTCATAAAGGTTTTAGTTTCTGTTTGTTTGTTACCTATTCATAGGAAGACAGCCTCTATCCACACTCTAATGATTCTAATTCACCAATCGTTGCTAAAGCCATGTTTGTTAGCCAGTGTACCTTTGATATTTTCAGATATTTTCAGTTTAATTTAGTTAATAGTATTTTTTCCTCTAAAGTCTCATATTCAATGTCTAGGTTGCGCCCTTTTTTCCTCTTATTTTCTACCTGCAGGGCGTGCATCTCAGTTCTACACATAACTACAAAATTTAGTGTAGTGATACTTTTGGTAGTAATATCATCCGGAGACACCGATAGTGTCTCAGCCAAGTACACGTTCAACAACATATGTAATATGTGTGTGAATGTGTATCTATAAGAACAAAACCATTGAAGTTACCAGGGAAATCTCTCAATTAAAAATATTAAAACAGCGGTATTTTCAGAATAAGTTGTTCGATTTTTATTTTTATTCTATATTTATATACTTTGGGGCATTCAACATAATTTTTCAAGCTTAAGAAAGTACTTGCTCACAAGAAAATTGAGTCACCGGAAATATTCCAAGTAATTTTACTGACACTTTTTCTAGACTTCTTTTGTCAACGAAGTATCTCGAATGAGTCAACCGATATTCATGTAGTTTGCAATAGTTGAGGTCAGCCTTTCAGTAAAAGAACTGATGAAATTGTGAAATTGATCGAAACAAATATTTCAAAGTAATTCCAAAAAAGTTTTGTTTCAAATATATTGTAAATGGTGTCACAATATCCCTTAATTAACTTATTAATCCCGACAGTCAGTTTAAGAATTTTATGATCCTCAAGCATTCATTAACGTTATATTTTATGAAGGTCATTCAATAAACAGCTTCTACTATTTATTATTCATTTATTCATTTCTTTATACAATTAAAATACAAAAAAGCGTTAAAGTCATACAAACGTAAGTCGAATCCGTGAAAAAAAAGGAACGCCCTTGAATTTGAATTCGTACACATTAATTTGAATACATCGAAATAATCATCACTGATGAGGCCAGCGACTTGGTATGGAAGGGATGAACAATTGCTGTTTGTATAATCCCTTTACATACCAAGTTTCTGGTCCTAGCCATTAGGCATGAAAAAGATAAGGGTATTCAGTGACGCACCCCAAGTTCGTTTAAAAAATTGATTTTAATCGTTAAATTTGCTACAAAATTTTTTCACTACCAAATATCATAACGGTTACTTTTTCTTTTTTTAAAGTATTTGTAAAGTTCAAATTTAAAAAAGTAAGTTTTGTAAGTGCAAAATTTTAATTATGTAACTTGAACTTACGTAAAATGTAACTATTTTTAAATAAAACATTTACCACACCATGCTAAGCTACATTTAAATATTACCATTTGCCCAGATCATCTTTAAAAGATATGGGCCTAAACCAAATCCAGAAATTGAAAAAAGGAATGAAATGTAAATATTGAAAACGGAAACTATGCAGTAAAAGCTTTTATGCGGCATCACGCCTGAACTAATATAGTACTATTTACGTACTGTTGCTGCTTCCAACAATTGAAAGTCATATTCTAAAGAATATAAATTCCAAAGTACCCACTACATATCAAACACTGGTATTTATATTTATTTTGTATTTAACTAGTTGTATGTATTTTATCAGTTAAAAAAGAAACAAGAATATTGTGTGTACGACTTCTGAGCTGCCAAATGTAACATATTAATGTAAGAACTCGCCCGTCAGACATGGAGGTGTTCTGTGATTACGAAATTCCATTTGGCACAACTCAGCGTAGCCAATCGGCTGTTAGCTCGGTGTCGGAGTTAGCTCGGTGTTTACCACGACATCGAAATGAGATCGCGATGAGATATGTGATTGATAAATAGAAAAAGAAAAAATCTTATTTAAGAACATCTCTTATTGCTATATTTAGTTTAACTGTTACCACAACAAAGCATTACATCTCAAATCATATTTTTCACAAGATTTTTTGCGAAAGCCTGGTCTTAAAATAGTAATGCTTAGCGCTCTACTGTGAGTACTTTTCCTCGAACAATCATGGCTGCTTTTTTTTTTAAATCGATGACCGGAAAAATATCTTGGAACGTTTTTATGTAAGGCTAGAAACGTACCTGCAGGACTCGTTTTTAATATTCGCATCGAAAGAAATTAAAAATGTTAACTACGGCTAAGAAAAATAGGAAATATTAAAAATAATATTTCTATTTTTCTTAAAAAATTTAAAAATCTTTTCCCTGCGCTTGGTTACTAAAACTTATCTGCCAAAGCTATAGGGTAGCAGAGTAAGATAATCTACCACACATTCTAATCCCACAGACAGAGGGAAATGCGAAAGATATTTCATGGCTTCTAATATATGTATGAAAATTATCATCACCATTGCGCAATACCTTAATTCTCCAAGCAGACAACTGAATAAGACGACTACGGACGAAATTTCTTTATATCTAATAAGATATAAAGATACAAAGATAATAAAAAAAGATATAAAGAATAAATTAAATTAAATTTCGTCCACATTTGGGAGAATTTTAATCAAATAATATTACAATATTATTAATTAGAGCCACGAAACTAAAATTAGGTTACTATCTCGACAGTTCTAAAACATAACTACTTATGAGAATCGAGCAAATGTATCGAAATATTCACTATGTATAAATACTAATATATGAGACATCATGTATTAAATATGTCAAACAATAAGAATCGAATGAAATTCCAAAACTCCTGGTTTTAGGGTGTAAAACAAATTAACATTTAATAACTTAACAATTAATGTAAATCATATTAGCTCTAATTGAGAGAGGGACATGGCCTGTAGTTCAATTTTAAAAATTTATAATTTGCTATTTGTACTCGGCCCCGCGTTGCTGAGGCTCAGACTGGTTATATGGACAAGATTGTGAATTTACGTCCAACAGATGGCGTAGTTTTTAAAAAAAAATATCTTTTGGAATAAAAACGCGCGTATTCCAATACAACGTAGTTTCAAAATTTCAAAGCATTCGTTGATTAACTTTCGTAGATTTAGAGTCAAACCATACCTTACGGAACAATACTAATATATATATATTATACCCTTTCGTAGATTTAGAGTCAAACCATACCTTACGGAACATTACTAATATACATATTATACCTTTCATCGCACCGGTAAAACTACTCCCCATCACTAATATAGGTACTTAGGTTTGCCATAATTTGATGGATTCTCAGCAAACCGATGAAAACAAAAACGTGGCTCTAGCGACTGACTGTCAGAGCCTCGTCTATCAGCTAGCAGGCTATAGTATAAGTAAGATTAAGTGGGAGTAAAAGATAGCATATTCTCCTTTAACCTGATGTATACTGAGAAAGTATGTGTATATTCTTTTTATCGACTGGGCTACGTTTGACCGCTATCTCACCCGATATTGAGCTAAACTTACATCTAAACTAACATGCATAGCACTATAACAATGATGGTCATTTTAAAAATAAACTAATTCCGCATTAAATGTATTCATAATTTTTTTTTACCTTTCCGTCGGTTTCATTTTTGTTACTTATTTCAAAACATTACACGTTTTTTCTGCCCCTTTGCTGTCTAATTTTGTATGCTCCGACATTTCTCCACATTTATTTTTCTTTGCGGTCTAATTTTCTTTGTTGTCTCCGTCATTTTATAACCAAATTTCGCGGAATGAGGTCCGCGGTTAGGATAAAATTGGTATTCACAATGAATTGAGCTCGGCTGGAAGTAAGGCGAACCCTTAACGCGAACACGTAATTTTCATTATTAATTTTGTTTATTTTGCGCGAAATTTGAATGTTAACCATGACGTCTAATGTTTTCATTACGATTCTTTCGCATTATCGAAAAACAGAATATAAAAAAATTCTGCTGTACTATTATTTCCGTTGCCTTTGTTGTTATTGCAAATTATCACGTGGAAGCATTTTATCAACACTGCCAGCATGTTTAGATGAAGGGATATATTAATTAAACACTTTAACAAAACTACTAGTAAAAATAAATTTGTACTTTTATGCCATTAATGGCATTGTCTTGTTATTCTAGTACAGATGTTTCTCGGAATTGCTAATGATTTATAATACGTTATATTTGCCCAGTATGGGCATAAGTTCTGTTGCAGATTATAATGTATATATTTTGTGAAAGAAACTGCAACTACACTGAAATTTTTAGAACTACAATTAAACTCAAAGCTATTATATAAAACAATTTTGTTTACGGCCGCCTTTGACTTTCTCTAATCTGGAATTTAGCCACTGATTAAGATTTTTTGAGATATTCAATGTCCGAGTAACATTTTAAGTCATGTTCTCTAATACTGGCTTTGACTTTCAGATCTGGACTGAACGAGAGCCTGTGTTCACTTCTTATGAAGTTCGGAACATACACTTTATGATGTTGCTTGTTGTAGTGCTCTTAATTATAATTCTTTTTCTACTGTCAATAACTGATAATCTTGTACTTGCGTATAGGGACAGTAAGCGTTTCGATGTCGAGAATTATTTGGGGACAAGTCCCACGTATCGACGGTATGCATGATACTTGAGACGAGCTTCAAGAATTGTGTAACATTTCACGACATAGTCCTAGGAGGATTCTTCATTTCACGTTATCGTATTTCTTCGCCAAATTCTGGCTTCGATAGCGTTCACTGTCCGTATGATCCTAACGGCACGAGGTCGCCCGATTTTTTATGGTTTTTTCGCCTTTATAGCGTCTTAAAAATTACTGAAGGCTCCATACCCATTTTGTGGAATGCAATTCTGTTTTCTTTAACACCCCTCTCCATAAAAAATTTAGCAATCACGAAATCGATAGATTTTTTTTGAAAATGGATTCTTAATTTGAATACAGTATGAAAAAAAAGAAAACTTTATAAGCTGTAACGTTATTTATGGCCCGACGTGTTATATATACATAACATTAAAGCAATAACAAGTTGGTCTTAAGATGAACATGGACAAGACGAAGTTCATGTCAAACGTCCATGTCACACCAATACCGGTTGTTGTTGGGAACAATAGGCTCGAAGTTGTAGACGTATACCTGGGACAAATTGTCCGATTAGGTAAGTCCAACTTCCACTCAGGGGTCAATCGACGAATCCAACTCCGTTGGGCAGCGTTCGGGAAACTACGCCATATCTTCTCGTCGAGTATACCGCAAAGCCTCAAGACGAAAGTATACAATCAGTGCGTGTTGCCAGTGATGACATACGGATCCGAGACTTGGTCCTTCACTGCAGCCCGTATGAGGAAGCTCAAAGTTGCTCAGCGCGCTATGGAAAGGGCTATGCTCGGTGTTTCTCTGCGTGATAGAGTCTGCAACGATGATATCCGCAGCAGAACTAAGGTAACCGACATAGCCGTAAAGATCAGCAAGCTGAAGTGGCAATGGGCCGGCCACATAGCTCGCAGAACTGACAACCGCTGGGGAAAAAAGGTTCTCGAGTGGCAGCCACGTACGGGCAAACGCAGTGTAGGACGTCCCCCCACAAGATGGAGTGACGACCTGCGCAGTGTTGCGGGAAGTCGATGGATGCAGGTGGCTCAGGACCGAGCTTCGTGGCAATCTTTGGGGGAGGCCTATGTTCAGCAGTGGACTACTGATAGGCTGAAATGATGATGATGATGATGATGATGAAAGCAATAAAAAGGAAGTGTTTTTTTTTCGATCAAGAATAATATAAATAACGTCAACATTTTTTGCATTATGTTTAAAGCAAACTCATGTCCGCTGGGTGTCGGAAATTAAGCTCTGGATCACCGATGCGAATTTTAATAGTATGCGTTGTGTGCGAATGAACTTCCGGAGCGCGTTGGATCATTTAACAGATTTCTGATAGCGCAACGCAGTAGAAGAAGTAGAAAATAGATATTTTATTTTATTTATTTACAAAATTTAATCATTTTTGTACGTACCTTAGACCTACAAGAGAATTAACTTATTTTGTTTTTTAATAATAACAGATAAACGTTGTAGCACAGAGCTGATATTAGGCAGCCAGAATAGAATTCTTAAATATTCTTCCTTATTTCTGTAATCCCAGCACGCATAACGCGTACCGATTTGTATACGAAAACGTCCAGTTTATTCACCCATATTTATTTTTCAGCGACCCAAATGCGCCTACTGAAATATTCATACAGTCGCCTGGCCATCCGTCTTCTTGATTCGCTCTATAACAATAACTGTAATGTCTCATCATGAGCGATAGCTTATCAAACGTAAGATGATTTGAAACTTCACAAGTAAACGGTGAACGGGAGGGTCAGCAAAATATGTATACATTTTTGTATGTATGGTTGAACGTATTTTAGAGGCTAGTACATAAATTATCGCCCAATTCTATTGCCTAATTTATCATGATGAAAAATAATATTATGTGAAATGGCGACAAATCGCTTTCTTATATAATAAGCGTATTCCGAATTTGAATAGAGAAAAAACTTTTTAAGTTGTTACATTGTTTACAGCCCCACTAGTTATATTACGCAGTTCAAAGAAAAAAAGAGCACCACTCTCTCTCCCCTATTCGTGTACTCTTTCCTCCAGACATCCACCTTCACCACAACACTCACCCACTCCTGCATTACTTTAACTATGCGACATACAACTGCCGAGTGTGGGATGACTCACCCGAGTCGCCAATTTTTGTATAAAAAGTAGTGAACACATCAGCTCAGAACTAAATATTCCATATTTTATTATTTTTAGCATTAGGAATTGTGCAAAGTAACATATTTCTAACATGTTTAAAATAATGGATGTATGCAAAATAATACCTGATTCTATACTGTACAGGTCATCATTCTATGTTGTGGTTCTCTGCGTTTGCCTGTACTAGATTAGCATTCGAGAACTTTTCGTCTTCACTGTTAAGTTCACTTCGACTTAACAGTCGAAGCACAGAACTTAACAGTTCTGTGCTTCAGCTTCCTGATCCTTAAGGCTATGTTGGTTATCCCGGTTCTGCTCTGGATGTCGTCATTATACTTTTTATTTCGTTTTAAAGAAATTACTGTTCATTCACCAGATTTGCTTCATATTTTGAATGTGACCCATTTAAAAATACATATACATATATATATATATATTCACGCCTTGTTCCCAACGAGCTAGGCAGAGACAATCTCCTTCCACTTTCTACAGTCCTGACATACGTCTTTCGCTTCTTCCACTTCCATTAATCTTCGCATGCATGCTCGTTGGTTTAGAGTACTCTTGACCTGGCCTTTTTCCAAAACGGCTCCGTTTGATCGTGAAATGTTCGCCTAGGTCTTCCTCTCCCGACTCTACCATTAACACTCGCCTCATATAAAAAAATACAAAGACTTAAATTACAGATTGACTATATTTATTTACCCCAGTATATACACATATTACATTAACCGATGGTGATAAATAGATTGAATGCCCTGTGGATATTATACAAAGCAAAAGTAATTAAAATTCAATGAGGATCCCATGCATAAAGAGACCACTTAAACCATGGGTCACGGCTGGTGTAATTAAGTCAAAGAAATACAATTTACAAAATGCTTAATAATAGCGTTGATGATAATGAACTGAAACATTAATGTAGATATATAAAGATGTTTCAAATACAAAAATCGCTGTAACGCATTAGTTAAAACGTTTAAGAAAGTGAACTATGCAGTCTAAAATTGCACACTCATCCTCGACTGAATCGTCGTTAAGTACCCCTTTAAATATTTTTTCAATGTTCTTAGCTAATCCCATGAAAGATGACATTACGCCATCAGAAATTTGAAATTTTTTTTTTTGGTACAAAGCTTAAGATTATCACATCGTAGGTACTTCAAAATACCTATGATGTGATAATATCAACATGAGAGCCCTCAATGACAGTTATCACGCCCACGCTACTCGATTGCATATCTCCATAATTTGAGTTTTAACTCTTGGAAATTCACTAAAATATTTAAAAAAAAAAGCTATCATGACTCCAGTTTATAAAGTAGGCTACAAATCTCGACCTAAAATCTGCTGACCAACTTCGCCGCTTATGCACTGTCCAAAGTTCTAGAAAACTTGACAACAATAGCAACGTGTTGTCGAAAAACGAATTTGCTTTTCTTGTTGGGAAGTACACGGAAGATGCAACCTAGAACTCCATAACAACATCTATAGTAAAATACCTTGAAAGTTTTCTTAGATCTGAAAAAAGCTTTTGATATGGTATCCATTCTTATCCCGCTCAAGAGAATCGTAAATGTAGGAATCGAAGGTTTCCGTTTCAATGGTTTGTAGATTACCTGACAGACATACAGCAATGCGTATGTATCAATGTAATAATGAGCAGCGGTGCAATCTGCAAATACGGTGTTCCCCAGGGAAGTAGGTCCGACTATATTTTTGTGTTGTATAATTTATGTAACAGAGATGGGATAGGAGATGAAATAATAATATTTAAAATATCATTGCATTTATTAGTAATCAGCAGGCAGAGCCTTAATAGTATTACGCATTGGCTTGAAGATAATCTTTGATACTTGCACCTTACAAAAATGCACGGTTACCCGATAATCGTTCTTTCATCATCATCATCATCCTTTCAGCCTATCAGAAGTCCACTGCTGAACATAGGCCTCCCCCAAAGAGAGCCTTTCCGTGTGGCTGTCGGAAGTAAAGAATAGCGCCAGCCCTGTCTGACCATGGGTGTCGTAAAAGGCGACTAATGGTAAAAATTTATATTAGGAGATGGGCAGCAGCATCTTCCTGCACTAGAACAAAAAAAAACTGCGGTTGCCAACCCGCTCGCCAGGCGTGGCAACTAAGGCAAACCCCCCCAATCGTTCTTTGGATAACCCGAATGAATTTTGCCGCCCTCATATCACATACGGGCAATATCAAATTGGGCTTGGGCTGGTTATTGATGAAAATTCATATACATAGATATACACATGTAAATATACACACTCTTAACCGCCGCTGTTAATATATCATCTATTAATAAGCTCTACCTTATTCTCTTAAGTTAATATTTTTCGTCCAAAAAAATGTACTTAACTTAACACAGTTTTTACTGGCACCGGTTGCAGGGATTCAATTAATGTATGCCTATCTTATGTGACATAAATAAAAAAAAACTTTTCAAATTTTTCATACACTCCATTACGCAGAGAAAAACCCTTTCCATAGTGATTAGCTCGGACCCATCTGCTCAAAGACGAAAAATAGGTTCCGAAAGCACATTTGGCTACTCTGAGTTTTACCAAATTCGAAATCACTGTCTATCCCTATGGTTGACAGGCGTAATTATATCTTTTAGGTAAACATAAAACGTACGTTTTTCTAAATAATAAACAGAAAGTATAGAGAAATCAGGACCATTTTTAAACTATTTCAGTTGGGAAACCCGCATGCAAGCGACGGGTGTATTTACATTGTTTGTTTGTTTCCAGTTTGAAATTGTTATTTTACTTTAATTACAGGGCTGTTATTTAACACTAGTATACATACACACATAGCAGATACTAGCAAAATCGTTGTTCCTGGTTAATTGAAATACTTCGATAATTCAGTGTCGCAGCCAGTAGTCATTGGTTCGAAAGTTAACATCTCTTCGGCTGCATCGACATTGCTGCTCCGATGACATTTGATTTTAACTCCCCGACACAAAAACCGAACTACTAAGTCTGAAGCTCTATGTCTGACCTCCTCTGAAATAGATGGAATTGAAAGTGTAAGTTTTTTACAAATCAAAATTAAGACATGCTTCATTAGATCATAACACGTTTACAGCGGGTCAGAGTTACAATTTCAATAATATACATTTACTTTACAAATACACTTCTTAATAATACAAGATTCACAAGTGTTGTGATGTGTGACGCCAATCATGATTTTTTTTTCATGTTTGTTCATAGTAGTATTTGCTAAATTGCCATCAATTAATTAGAGCCGCCTAGTGGTCAGGGCGCTCACTTTAGTGTCAAAGAGCGTGAGTGACCTGGGTGCCGGCACCACTAAAATAGTTAATAACAATTTTAAGTGCTGTATTTACCACGTGATCAACGATGAAGGAAAACATCGTGAGGAAACATGCATGTCTGAGAAATAATAATTACTAATATTTGGGAAGGAGGCCTTTGCCCAGCTGTGGGCACTCACAGCCTGTTACTTTACTTTACTGCAATGAATACACCTTATTTTTAGAGGACATGCTTAGTTTTTTCTAACCATTTTAATGACAGATATAGATTTATTTACGTTACGAAGAGGGATGACGGAGTTGATAAAGTCAATTTATAATATTTTTAATTTCACTTTACCAGCGTTAAAACGGGAAGGCCGTTTCCTAAGTTTGAAATAATTGAAATTATTAAATTGCTTGTTATTAAATACTAATATACTAGTGAGACGTATAATCGTAATACTTAAAAGAACTTGATACCTCAGAAGTTGACAGTTTTGACATAGAAGCGATGATGTCTTACGAACTCGTAAAATATAATAAGTCTTAAGACATAAGTTTATCGATAAAAAAACTTCATCGGGAATTTATGAGACTTTATAATTTTTACTTTGGTATAGGGTATTGGTGCTCATAAAAAATATGTAAAGAGTCCATTAGGTTGTGTTAAGAGGCCATTAATAAAACACAGTACACCAACAAAGCGGTCATAATATATTATTCAAAAGGTTGTAAAATGAAAACTGCCCGCATGAACGTTTCATTTATGAAAATATTCTAGGAAATATTTTATAAACTTACAGAGAGAGAGAGTTCATTTTATTGGTTGAGTAAAATATATTTATAGTTACTGCTGCTTGAGGGATATCACATAAAAATGGTAAAACGTACATTCAAATGCTGAATTATTAATTTAAACTAAATAAAACAAAATAATATTACTTTATGAAATGTTCGTCTAAATCTATTTAAAATCATTTAATGTACGATGTCATTTATTTTACACAACAGTTGACAAATGTACCAACAATAATAAAACATATTAAGACGCTGGTAGAAAAAAATAACGAACCCCGTACTCTAACTACAGGCGAGCCTAAATCGCGAAAATCGGTAAATGTTCAACGAATAAAAAGAATACATAAAGTTAATTTAAATTAATACGAAATACTTGCACGTCAATAACTTTAAAATTTTACTGAGTTGCTCGTTGAATACTTAATGAGATATCGATAAACCGTAATTCACCCGCAAAAGCTATCTCAACCGTTCTGCAATATAAATGAACAGCTACCTCGTGATTTCCCTTGTAATCTGCATCAACAAAATTGTTAATTATAATCTATGTTATTGATTTGCCATGTTCTCGTCGGTAAGATAAATAGTCGTAAGAAAACATATGTAATAAATATGTTTAACCATTATTTTCATTAAAGGGCGCTTTTGTTATGATGATTATAACAAAAGAGTTATTCTAGTGTACCATTTGATAAAGGCTAATGAAAATAGATTTAGAAAAAGATACTTCTTTACTCACTTACTTAATTTAGCAACTTTTATTTTAATCTCGTTATTTTAAGTTGCCCTTTGGTAGCGCGTCAAGAATCCGTGATCCCCATTTCTCCCCGTGGCTGTTAGCAGTGTCTAAAGGAAAACCCTTGAAAATCTAATAGCTATGTCCGGAAACAAGTCCGGTTACAAAGTTTTCTATCCATCAAGTACTATATCACGGAAAAAGTGTGTTGCGGATGCTAAGCCCATGAGTTCTGCGTAATGAAATTTGTCTCTTACTATAATTGTCTCTTTCTCTTTTAAACACATATCGAGAACAGTATAAAAATAATCACAAAAAAGTAGATAGTACACAAAAATAAATAATTTAATAAATAAATACACCTGCTACGGCTATCTCACCAACCCATGGGTTGACTGGGAGAGAATGCCAATAGGCATTAAGTCCGCCCTTTGTAACCTCAAATTGGGGTGTATGCAATAAAGTATTTTAAATAAATAAATAAATAAAAAATATAACAAAATAACAATATTGCGTTTTTATTCATTAGCCTATATAAATCTATTGCTAAACATAGGCCTCTCCAAGAAAGAGCCTGATAAATCCAGCATGGATTTCTTGAAAGGTTTCCCCATACGCATCAAACTACTGATGATACTGGTCCCCATCACTAGTTATTGAGATTAAGATTCAGCTAATTCGGATGGCTTTTCTGTTCTGTCTGTCTGTTTTGCCTGTCTGTTATTCTGTCGCTTTATTTTCTTTATGTCTATGGTATGTTATCATTAAAACTTATCTAAACTATAAGTCATTAGTTAAGTTTAAAATTTTATTAATTAAAGTTTCTTAATAATTAGCATCGGTTGCAAGGAATTATGTAACAGTACGTTGGCCCTAGGGACCGCTGTGGGAAGGTATAGGTGTTACACATAAATTGTTCTCGACGAGGCGATACGGTATCTACCTAAATTTCGTTAAGTACGGACTAACGAGTTACCAACTAATATCGTCCGTTTTATGGTTTGCCGACATGCGATATGTAGTTGGCGGTATAAACGGGGGATTATTTGAATTTATTTATTTGCGAAGTTTGAAATTGTAAATGTCTTACTTGTTATCATGTTACAGTGTTCGATATGAAAGTTATAAATTATTACCGACAATAAGATATTAGGTAATGTAATGAGACAAATACTAAAATTAAAGAGAAGATACAAACTAATTTCGTAAGTATGATTTAAATCAAATAAGACATAATTTTCCATCATCGGCCTGCTTAATTTTGGTTTGGAAATTTCCCAAATGTTTATCCCGCCATCTGTCGGTATCCATAGAGATTTTCATGACTTTTTACTTAGTCGCCTCTTACGATACCCACGGGATAAAAGGGGGTGGCAGATTCTTACACCGATACCTCACAGGCACACCCGCCACGAAAGTATATTAAGAATGTTTTAGTTTTAGAAGGGCATCCGCCCGCGGTCTTGCACGCTTGGAGAATCTTCCTGCAAATATCCTGGGATAAAAAGTAGCCTTTGCTTATTCCTTACCTATACCTTATCTATTACTCTTACCTACCAAACTTCATCATAATCGGTTTACCACTAGAGCGCAAAAAGCGTATTAAAGCTAAATAGATTTTGTAAGAATTTAAATGTTCCATAATCCCAGACAATTACAATTGTAATTGGAGATAATTATCTCCTTTGCAGCTAGACATTTTGTAAATGTTCTCTACTAACTTGTTAGACATATGTATTCTACTTATGCGTATAAAGTTCAATTAAAATCGCTTCACTCATTTCGAATATTGACTTGAAAGTTTCTATGGAAAACTGTGAGACTTAAACGCTCTTAATACGTGATCAAAAACACATCCCGTCAAACATACTTTGACGTTTATTATGTCTAAAATTAATAATAATAATAATAATATTTGTTTATTTTCTTCCCACAAAAACAGACCATACATTATTATCTAATGAAAAATTAATATACATTTAGATATCGGTGTGTTCATAGTCTAGGATGTGTGAGGAGCTGGTGTCTGAGATAGGCATAAAAAGCCTGTATTACAGATCACCAGGTCACCACCCCACGGAAAAAACAAGAGCATTATTTAGCATAAGTGGTACTGGTGTTTAAACTTAAGGTATAAAGAGCCAACTAATTTAAATATTATTGCATATATTGTGTTAAGAGAAACAAAGATCATTACAGTGGTTCAAATTATAACAAGATGGGAGAGAAAAGATTAATACTATAAAAATAAAAGATATAAGGACGCCTCAGTAAGAATGTAAATATGTTGTGTATGTTGAATTAAACTATATAGTAGGATTAGCTAACTTGATCACAAAGTCGTCTTTAAAGGAGCTTTCACCTATTATTATTCTATTAAGAAAATGTAGGTTTAATTTATTGGATGTTTAAGAATTTTAATAGTAAAAAGATAGATTAAAATTATCTACTAACTAATGTAAAATGAAACATAGAATTTTGTTTTGAATCTGTTTGTCCCGGACGCTGAGACAAAACTCCGATGCTTTGTCAACGTATTTTACAGCTCCGTTCTCTGTGAAACGGTCCTTGCAAATGTCATGAATGGATACTATTCGCTTGGAAAAGCGCCATTGTCATTGTATGTTTCAAAATAAAGCTTTGTGTAGCATTCTTGGGACGCTTGAACCCTGTTCCGTCAGTTATATTAGGTGTTACATCACATTATTACGCAGTGACGTCGGTAAAACAAACAAAGGAGATAAACGTTTGTAGATGAATACTTAAACAGAGTAGGTACAGACAAGGTTAAATATTCGATGCGAACACTTGTTGAGTTTTAATATAGAAGCTCAATATGTTCGCTGACGATCTTTATTGGGTTACTTTATTTTGTCGAAATACGAGTATTATTGCCTTTTAGTATTAATTATACTTATTCTTTAGCACTTTAGTATTGATTGCACCTTGAGCCGTGGAAGCCTAGTGGTCTGGGCACTCACTTTAGTATCATAGAGCGCAGAATTGGGCTGGATCCCCGGTGCCGGAATAACTAAAATTGTTAATAGCGCGATGTATATCTGAGAAATAATAAACAAAATATTGGACATGAGAAGTCCGCCAAGCCGTACTGGAGCAACTTGGCGGACTCTTTCCGGCCACAAAAATATTCTCAGATAATCGGAATACTTCCAATGAAGTTAAATTAAGGACAATTAATCGCGTTAATTTTATTTTAATATTTGAAATGCCAGAAATGCCAGAAAGTTCTGGCATTTCAGGTGATTTACAGCATCAGTAGTCAGATGTCTGCAGTATGCGATTATACTCTAGATCTTTCAACCGTTACAACAGATCACAAATTGAAGGCCACAAGATTGATGATATGAGGCGATAAATGAAAATTACGCTTAAACATTTTGCATATTTTGTTTTTTCGGAAAGGCGGCAAACGTCCAAGCGGTTCACATGATGGTAAGTGAATACCGTCGCCCACTTTCATCTGCAATACCGGTGCGTTGCCGGCCTTAAAGGGTATTTGGAAGATGGAAGGGAGGATGAGGAGGGGGACAGGCCCTCCGGTTACTCACCGAACGAAACGCAGAAGCACAAGACAAGAGCCCCTACTTCACGCCGGTATTCTGCGAGGTCGTGGCACCAACCCGGTCAAGCCAGCCCATTAGAGCAGCAACAAAAGCCGCCGCTTGGCTCTGCCACGTGTAAAAATTATATTGCATTCAGCTTTAGAAAAGTGCCGATGTACTTGTTAAGTTTTTATGCTGTATAACATTTCTGTCAAGACAGGAGGCTAACTGTCTAAAAATAATTTATAGCTAGGTGATACAGCTTCTTTTCTGCCTAGGATCTGGGGTGTAAGGGCAAATTTCATAGACTAGTGATGGGGAGCAATGTTAAAAGTTTCTGTCTGTCCAGCGTTGTGAGTATAGGTTTACCTATGTTGTACAAGAGATGCATTTCTTGACATTCAAATGTTTAAGAAATGCATGTCGGCTTTTCCTACCTTTTCGACAAGAGCCCTATTGAAGTTTGCTATTGACTTTCGTCTTATGTATAGACTGTATAGTCCATAAGACACATGTTAAACAGCGGCATTATTATACCATAGGTTGTGTGTTGAAGGATATTGAAACTATGATAGACGTGCTTTGGTGCTTTAAGCTTTAGCGATCTTCAAAAGAAAACTTCATGGAGATTTTACTCCTACAGGGTCATTCTGAAATCACAGGTGGATTTTAACACATGCTTATTAAAAAACAATTTGAGATCCAACCAATTTAAATCAATTACAGAGGCAGCCAATTTTAAACTTCTTCCCACTTCGGCTATGCATTTCTTTCCAAATTGTGCCCCTTCCTTTCTTGGCATAATATAGAGTCCGGAAACGAAGACCTAGGCGAACATTTCACGATCAAATCGGAGACGTTCTGGAAAAAGCCCAGGTCAAGAGTACTCTTAACCAACGAGCATGCATGCGAAGATTGATGAAAGTGGAAGAAGCGAAAGACGTATGTCAGGACCGTAGCAAGTGGAAGGATTGTCTCTGCCTACCCCGTTGGGAACAAGGCGTGAATATCTAAATATATATATATTTATTAAAACAAACCCCCTTAAGTCAAGATCATCCTACTTCAGCGCAATTTTAGAGGTTTGAACTCAGAGCAGCTTCATTAGGATGCTTCCGTCAATGCGCCCATAGTTGATGAACACTTTCTGAAAAAAACCTTTTTAATCCTTTGCAATCCATTTTCCGATCTAGTCATAGTACGACTGCAGCACTTCTATAAATTACCGATGACATTCGTTATGGTATAGAAATGAACTTACAGTTAAAAACTTACTTTGCTAGATTTCAGCAATTAAATTCTATAGACATTTGTTAGAGTATCTGATGTCCGCAGAAAAACGCATCTCGTAAATAGCCTATATTAGGTAGACTACGTACGTACTAGGTTAGACGTACGAACTTTTTGTTTAAAGCTACTAAAGTTGCACTTCCTCAGTTCTTACATAGAACTCTCAAGAAATATAGACATAGTGGCCATTCGGGCTTCACCAATATGATTATATCTTCGAATTTTGCAAGCAGCTCAAGAGGCTCGCAATCTGTCTGCTTGCACGTCATTTCTCTTATCCTCTCCCCAGTATTTAAAAACTGGTTTGAACATTATTTTCCTTTCCCAATCCTGTGTCAAAAGCATTGACAGTTACCGCTGTGCATTTGTGGAACTCGTTACCTCCTCATATTTCAGAATTTTTTTCCTTTAAAACTCATTAGACCTTAGTTTATTGCACTGTAGCTCTAAATGTTCATTGTACTTATTAGTTTTATCGTCTAGATTTATATCATTAATTCCTTTTCTTTATTTTCTACGGCTACCATAATTTTGTTTTTCTTACCATTTATAATCACTTGCTTGTACTTGTCTCCTTTTTATATTCTACCTTCATCAGTTCTCAACGTCAAGGTTAGTGAGATCGCTTTTTAGTGATAAGATCGCCTGTTGTATCATCTTTTAAATCTTCTATTTTTCTTATTCTAAGAGGTAGTGTACAATGTATAATAAATAAAATCTTGATCCAACCGTAACTTCATTTATTATTTATTTACAATATTACGGTGATTATTATTGCTACACTGTTTCACTAACTACCAAATAATGTTTTTCATGCCGTCGCTTTCATACCGTCGATGAAAGAGGAGGTCGCTTGTGGCGTCACTTATATAGCCGCGGCAGCATTTCAAATCTCGATTCAGGAAGATCGCGCTGCTGCCTCACGTAATTTGTCGCAACGCAGTGCAACCACGTGTCGTAACAAGATATATGAGGGCAGCGGGGGACTGCATCCGCTTCCCGTGAACGCCACTTCCGGTTTCTCCTGTTCCGGCGAGGGATTATGGAAGAAGAAGCAAACGGTGTTGCTTTCTGGTTCTGTAGAAGGGTTTCAAGCTTCTGCAATAAGATGTATGGTAACAGTTTGTGAGGCGCATCTTAGTCCTCAGCGATCACTACATATTTGTAAACCTCTTCGGTTGAAAATCTCTGCATTTTTCACTTCAAATTGATTAAAGAATATGAATTTTCTGTCCGTTGACAGTTAAACGGATAAGCATTCCCGTACCTTCACAATTACAAGAGTGAGATTTGGGTGTGTTTGTGTGGTTATTATTTGATTACTAAATTACTTCTTCTTACGTCAATCTTAGAACTAATTGCAATACAGACGACATTTCCTCAATGTTCAATATTGACACGGCACTTTACTTTCTATTGATTCCGATAACTTAATGTCGACTGAAATAATGGAACACGAAACTTCCATTTGGAGGAGAGGAAGATCATATTTACAAATGCGTTATTTTAGTCTACGCTCATTCTCTGGTGTCAGTAAGTTGCGACTGCTAAATTCGTTCATATTAAACGTCGACGTGTGAGATTTGAATTACCGGTTTTTATACCTTCGTACGTCGCATAATTTCATTGTATATATATTTATTAACTACAGCTTTTATTTTATGGTTATGGCGGCAAACGAGCAATTGATTCACCTAATGGTAAATGATTGCCGTCGCCCACGTACATCTGCAACACCAGAGGAGTTCCAGGTGCGTTGCCGGCCTTTAAAGATATTTGGGAGATGAGAGGGAGGATAAGGAGTGGAATGAGGAGGGGAAGTGGGCCTCCGGTTAACTCACTCACCGTACGAAACGCAGAAGCACAAGACGCCTCTACTTCACGCCGGTATTCTGCGAGGTCGAACCAAATCATGAACACGATACTCAGGAGTAGTTACAGTACAAAATACAGTTTGTCGCGTAATTCGTGTGTTTTTAAAAATTGTACGCGTAAATTAACTTTACGCCAAAGTAAATTATTTTTGATGCGATGTAACAATAGCATTTCTGTTTTTATGACGGGGAAGGGATATGCTTTTTCATCTTGGAGACGTATGGATGTTATGAAATGAAAATTGTTGCCATATAATTATGTAGGTAAATTTACCTAAGGGCGTAAAGGTTTTTTTTACAATTGGAACTTTAAAACCTTTGTAATTTTTTATACACAAAAAAAAATTACATAATTAAAATAATTGAAAACGTGACTGAAACCACCTTGTCTGTGCTTCGTGTACATTGTAGAGTATTATTTACCTTTGGATCTTAGGATTCTTACAATACACCAAAAAAAATCACTTATATTTTAATTGGCAACGTGTTTGAACCCAGTTTTTATGTGCTTCGTGCATGGGAAAGCTAAAAAAATAAAAACGAACGGCTGACGCGAGATAATCGAAAAATTATCCTATCACATTTTGATCAAACTTTGTATGGAAATTCTTCCCTCAAACTATTATAAGTATAGAACATTGTTGTTTTTTCGATTTAATTTTTGGGGCCTTTCCTATCAAAAGAAACCTGTAGAAAGTAAAAAGGAAAGAGAGGCATATCTGTGGGACATTCCAAATTTAAGTCGTATTAATTTACTATTATTCGCAAACATATACCATAAAATTGACTAAAGCTCTTTCTGTTACAAATAAATTATTTTATATGACATGAGCTACTTCCTTTTTTACGTAAATATGACTAAGAAAGATTCGCGCCAGCCGCGATATCACAGCTTTGGTACACCTACGAATTAAGTTAATTCTTTATTGGCATATAAAGACTATCTGTTAGATTTGACATTTAAATTTAGAGGATAGAATGGTTTGTGTTAATTTAGATTTCAGTATTTCGTACACCCCCCCCCCACACACACACGCACACACACACGTACACTCATAGGCACACACACACACTCATTGGCACACGCACTCGTAAAGACAGCAGGACCACTGACACACGTAACGCACTCAGATGTGTGTATGAGTGTGTGAGTCCAAATGTAGTAGTATACCACCTACTTTCGTTCGTTCCTTAATATAAGCTCATAATATATATGTATATGTAATATTATTCTCGTATAAAACACCAAAAGTGTCCAATCATTGTACATAACATATTTCAATTCAAACAAGCTATGTAAAAAGCCACACACAAGCCACATAGCCGAGAGGATGTGATCTGCTTCCTATCGGAATCTCTGTATCCAGAGGGCTCCTATCAATGACCTTTTCAAAACATATGTACACCCAGTATACTAAAACGGGGAGCCATCTGTCACTTTGTTCCAAATAAGCTCTGTATAATAATCAAATAAGTTAAAATTACTAAATGCCACCATAACGACCATCTCAGTATTAACTAGGTCTTGAGAGCTTATTATATTTATCGTTATTATATTTTTAAAATCCTTTAAGAAAAAATTTTAAGACCTCTTAAGAATTCTTTAAAAAGTTTTAAGTTAAGACTTAAAGTTAAGCTTTGTATTGTATCAAGACGTTTGTCGCACATAAAAGCAAATGTGTTACACAACACATAATAAAATGAGGATTCCTTAAATGTAAAACGTTCTCCACCGTTCCGAGAGTCGTTGGAACCTCTATAAAAATGTTAGTTCCCTTTTCATTACATTTTCCAACGTAGTTTAGTTGGTATTTCATTTAAAAATTGACCTTAATGCGATATATTAAAGATAAAATTTCAATGTTCTCATCTCCACTTATATTTTACTCAATGTTCGATCTGCCCGTTTTAAACACTCAGTTATCAACGTTTTCAAGTAAGTATTTCTTAGTTTTCATATTACAATGAGATGCTACAATAAACTTAACTTAAACGAAGGACATACCAATATTTTAAAAATTAAATTGACTAGAACATTTTAGACCTTAATAAGTTCAGTTTATAATTTTTAAAAAAATATTGCAACATTCAAATACAAGATACTTCCGAAGATATTCCATGGAGGAAAACTAGCGTAATCTGTGTATATCTTTCCGCGTTTATGTTTTTACGAACAGCACTATGCGTTCCCCACTACATGCGACGCTCTGTTATTTCCCCTGACAGCAATATCACTGCGACTCACCGCCAATGTAATTTGAACTTCTTTGTCCTCCCGTGCACTTGCAAAATGTAGCCAAGTTGCTAGCCGTGTGGGTAATTCAAAAGGATCTAGCCAAGTTGGCATATGCATGGCATATAGACTTTGATACTAAGATCCTTTTATCCCAAAGGATAGTAAATTATTATTATTATTTAGGTTTCTATATAGACATTGAGTTACTCTTAGTTTATGTTATATCAGTACTTAACTAAAAATGGGGTTCGTGCAGTATAAATAAATGGTAATTTTTAAGTGTATTCCGTACATAGTTATCTAGTGTATAACATGACAGATAAGACTTGTTAATACTGAATGCGCTTTTAAAAACGATTTTTTTTTAAAAGCATTTTCGGATTTAACATGAGATGTCATCCGAACCGATTTTAACCGCAGCGACATCTTCCATACACTATCGGTAGATGCTGACTGCGCAGGAGATATTAGTGTTAAAATTGTATGCGCGATCACAGAGGCGCAGACTGTCCTTGCACCTTACTTATTGTACCGTATATACGATAATATCGAAGAGAGAGTGAGATGCAGTATCAGAAACACAGGACACAACACAACACTCTTGGAACCGAAAACCAATAGTTTCTGTATATGCACAAATATTAGCTACGGAATCGAGCACGGGACCCATGTGTCAGCAGATGGGTAAGTTACTAAGCCACACAGTCGTCGTACGAGTTTCCGTTATCACGTTGATTTTACATAATGAAGAAGTAATGATGTTTTACATAGAAAACAGGGCAGGGTAGGTAAGGAATCTACCCAGACCACTCCTTCTACTCCTACCTTACATATTTATACCGCCAATTAACAGTGCAACCATTGTCGAGTTCTGTTTTGAAGGGTTACCGAGCCAGGATAGTTACGGGCTGCAGGGCATTTTAGGCCTCAGGTGATTGAGGTTTTGCACGTATTCATGAGCTGCAGAAGCCACTTACCAACACCCCAATCCAATAGTCAAATAAAGTAGCTGAAGAACTAAAGTTAGCAACGTAGCCATTCGTGCTTTCAGACTTATGTAGCAATGGTTTCCTCTTATCAAGCAGAAATAATAAACGCTGGAGTGAAGACCCTTATGAGGTCGACGCCTGATGATGATGACGAAGAAATATATCAAACACAACAGGGTAAGGTCACGAGAGAACATATATATAAACAGCTCAGTGATTTTAGACCAATTTTTTCAATGCTAAAAACACAACTATGTGTCAAAAAAGTTGAACTTTTATATTTATGTCTATTCCTGCTATATCGGGAAAACCTTACAAGGTATTATAAAAACAACAGCATTCCATATACAGCTAAAACCCATCATCACACTGTCTTTAAGATCGCCCCCACACTGAGTCACAGCGTTGTAAATAAACTTTAAATGATCTCATCACCTTATGCTTAAGATGGACATCTTCAAATAAACTTGATTTTTGTTTTGAATGTCGCTTATTAAGTTAAGCGTTAAATATCGTACATAATATTTAGATTTTAATTCTGTCAATTATAATATTTATATAGGTATCAAACAATAGCTTAAGTTATAAGCAGCACGGAATAAATTAAATAAATTTTAATAATTTCTGTTGATACTATGAAAATATTATTTCTTTCTATTTGGTCACACAATGATTTCTTGTATTTGTTCGAATATTACACATTTGAAATGAAACTATTATTTAAACAATAGAATATGAAAATAAAATTAAACTAGATAATATTTTCATTTCAAATCTGTTTGGTCACTTAAATTGTATATAGTATTTTATTATTTGTCATATTATTCCTGAAAACGTAAATTGTCTTCCAGAGTTCCATTATGGAAAATGTATTCGACAAAAGTACCTACTTTCACAGGACATTCCTTGCAGACTATACTGAACGAGAGGAATCAATTTCATCAAGCATAATTTTTACATTATTTACATACACGTCGATGTTTGCGAACAACGGTATACGCTTACGACAAAGTGATTTTGCTAAAAGCGTATTCGTATTTAGAATTTCGATCTCGCAATGCCAGCTTGTATCGAGAATATCACTGATACGTACGATATTTTATTTGAGTCTATTCGAGTACGCCGCTCGCCGCGACACGGAAGAGTGTCAAATAAATACAGGTTGAAATATATCCACTGTCGAGTTTTGTGATCCTGGTACATTCGTGCCGTTTAAAGAATGAATTTTTACGTGGTTTTCCTGTTGTTCGGATATATTTTCGGTTTTACTTCCGGGATGCTGTATCGTCGAGATTCAGATAATGTTTTGAAGCCCGGTGAGTCCCTTTTATAACATAACGTAACAGAGTTTTAAAAAACAAAAGCATTTTGAAACAGACCAAAACATTTTGTTTAAAGGTTTTTTAATTTGTCATTTCTATTTCTCGGCAATTATTTTTGTAGACGATAATATTTTTTTTTTACTTATGTTATAAAATGTAAAAACTATTTAATAAATTTTATAATATTCTTCTTCATACTTGCAATCTATTTCGGTGTATCAGAAATAATTTAAACTATATTTATTAGATTTTTTTCATAAATCATTATATTTATTATATATTTTCATATATTTTATATATTTGAATTGTTTTTACATAAGTTTTTCGTATTAAATATCATAAGTAAAAAAATAAAAATATATGTAAAGTTTATCAGTTACCGAATTTATTTTAGACTTCTTAACAACTTTACCAGTACGAAGTGATTGTGAGTTAGAGTCGCACGCCGACGGTCCATATAATTTTATGAAGCTGTACGAAGTGGTTAAGATAATATTTTAGCTTCCAAACCTACTCTCCGATGTTTGGAAGCTAAAGGAGATGAGGTGAAGTAAACTTAAATAACCTGTAGAGGTCCAATCGTTGAGTATTTGAGACGGCTCTGGATAGGACCTGTCGGGTGCTGCAGTGTATCCTCGAACTATGTTCTTCATCAGCCTGTATAAGTCACCTGGTGGACATATAGGTAAGTCTTTCCCTTCCATTAAAGTATCAATATATGCTGGAACACCACGCATGAAAAAATTCCTAGCTCTCCACGCTGAGCTAGCGGGTGCTGAGCACAGTCCCAGCTCACCCTCGTACTAGAGATGCTTCTACCTTTAACCAGTCTGTGGAATTGTCTTTCTCAAAGTAAGCGTCGAATAATAATGAATTTGCATGCATTTTTTCATTCACTTGGGTTCGGTACATTATTAGGGATTGTCGCCAAAGCATCATCGGTACTGCGTACAAGAAATATAATTATGATAATTTCTGAGATTATGTTTTCCCTTAAATTAAAGGCGTTTAAAATTTAAAATTAACCCTTTTGGTGTCGGAAACAATCGAATCCAACTCACTCGCGTGTTATGAAAATAAGCGACCACCGTGGCCTTGGAACCACCACCGCTCAATATTTTTACTAGGAAGCACAGGTTATCTAAACTCTACATGCTAATAAGAAAACTCTGTATAAAAAAAACCGTAACTCGATCATTTTTAGAATCGAATAAGTGCTTTTCTCTTTTCTACTATATTTTGGAAGTGAAAATTCGATATTATTTTAAATTATAATCGCCACTAATGGATTCAGGTGTATTTGTTGCTGACTTACCTTGAGTGTACAAACTTCGTGTCGTGTGCAAAGTGCACTTTCGAAATGCAGTCATGATATCTTTAAGTATATTATTTACATTGGCCATTTAAAAATAAAGTTCAAACCAACAGCGCTTAAAATTTCAACCATATTTAATTCCAATAAAATTAGCTTTTGTGTTACCTTCAGCTGCACTATAATCGACTCTCTAAAAATGACTTAAGATATTCATTATTTCATAAACATGTTTACTACTGCGCAGTTTTTTTGTGCTAAATTTAAATAAATTTTGATATGAACACTCAAGCAGACACTCATAATAAAATGATTTTAAACAACCGGTTAATAAGATAGAGAGGATGGATTTTATGTATTTGAAAATTACTTTAAATATTTAGTAATTTTCTTAAGCTTTTAAATTAATTATATACGAAATGAAACTATTGTTTACGGATTATATCGTGTTTCATTTTGTTTTTACATTTATTAATTTTTGTCGAATAAAAGCTGAAGGTAGCCCGTCATAGTCAATATGGCATCTGGACGTCTAACACCTCTGTCCTCCCGTGACCACGACTGCTGTAAAGCACTCGAAACGTCGGGAATATAAAAACAAAATTAAACGGGATAAAATCCGTAAATAATAGTTTCATTTCACTTTTGTAGTGTATGCGTAAATACTAGAAATCATAAACTATATAAATGATTATTATTACTTTAAACATTATTATATTTTATTATATATTTTATTTTAGACAATCAATGACAATTCGTATGTTAACAAAATGTTTAAAATGAAACACACTAACCTAATTTTTGTTATAAAGTGTGAACACGGGTCTTTCAACGAGATTGTGCAGCTACTGCATTAAAAATGTTAAGACTGGTTTCTTGGCCTTGCATAACGGAGTGGCGGGCCAGGGTCAAGAATTTATATGGAGTGGTTGTATTTATGTCACCTAACGTAAGATTATGAATATGTTGTTTAAATATATTATAAGTATAATTCGACAATAGAGCGATTTTAGTTTACTTCGATATATGCCACTACTCAATTTATGTTTAACTATAAGCTATCTTGTGTTCCTCAGACAAAAACAGCTAAATAGTAGTGTGATAACTGTTGTGTTTCAGTTTAAAATGTGTAAAGACAATATAATTACAGGTATTCCATCTTAGTCCTTAAATAACCTTTATACGCATCTGTAACCTTCTTGGATTAAGCTTGTTTGCAGGTGTCCGTGGTGTGCAGTAGCCACTTAACATGAAGTAAACTGTTAGCAATTTTCACGTCAATCCAATAAAAAAAATGTATTTTTTATGAAAAATAATTCTCTTAAACTAAATTGGTGGAGTAAGTCAGATCACATTAGTCTAATGGCGAGAACCTATAGGACTTAACTACACAGGAGAAAAGTACATGTATTTAATATTTATATATAACATACAGACATAAAAAATTTTCATGCATTATCATTGGATAAGAAATAATATCGAGCGATAATCGCTGTGAGGCAGGCTTAATTTCATAATAGGCGAATGAACAAGGGAAAATCTCCGCCTATTATCCCATAATGTTTACCGAGGCTGACACCACTAAAATTGTTAATTAGAATTTTAAGTGCCGATTTACCATAATATGTCCGGCTCTTAAAATGCGTAAGAGGGGGGAGGGAGAAAGGTAGTGATAGGATTCCCGACAGAGTTGGATTCGCCGAATGATCTCTGAGTCGAAGATGGACTTACGTAGTCGGAATTTGTTCCTGATATACGTACTTGTCGACTTTGGGAGTAGAGTTCCCAACAACAAACGGTGTTAGTGTAACATGGATGTTAGACATGATCATGTCCATGTTCATCTTGGGATGAACCTATTGGGAGACGGTTTGAGGGCATAGTGCTAAGCTCCTCTAGCGATTCTTCCATTAGGAGTATGTAGTCGGCAAATCGAAAGTGAGTGATGAATTCGCAATTGATGTTTATATGATTTATGATGTCCCTTTCTAGTTCAGCAGTTTCAAAACCAAACCAAGATGCAGCGGAGAACAGTTTCGGAGATATCACACTGTCTGCATTTGGATTGGTTTCGTACTCTGATCCTGTATTTGGATAGAATTCGTAGCCTCTTTGTACAAACACCTCAACACTTCAATATGCCGAGAGCCTATCTGGCACTGCTGACGCGACTGTAGCGCCGCCCAAATTTCGAGTGAATCGAAGGCTTTCTCACAGTTCTCATACGCCTGACATAATGATAAATTGTACAATCGAGCGAAGAGTTTTAAGTGTTTTGTGGTACTGAAGTCTTTTCGGAAATCAGTTTACTCGGGAGGCTGGAAGTTATCAAGTCTAATTGCTGGACGAATCATGACTCGAAAATAGCATATAGACGCGGCTTAATAGTGCTACTAGCTTATAGTTCTTCAGTTACTACCGAGTGATACTTTATTTATTTATTTAATCTTTATGCACAAATTGGTACACATGGCGGACTTAATGCCTAGAGGCATTCTCTCCCAGTCAACCATTAGGCTAAGCAGAGATAAACACGTAATAGAGGCGATACAGCTAAGAGAATAAAACAAGTAAAAGGATATAAATATGAAAATATGTACTTACACAGATAGGTAGATACATACATACATACAAAAATACAATATGTACAAATATACCATATACTTTAATTTATTGAATATAAAAAACTTCATTTACAGTTTTTTTTTTCATTAAAGTGCCGATGACAACTCATTGTCAAGTCAAACAATTTCAGTTTATTGTGCGTGATCCCATCACGGATTACATTAGTAGTACCAAGAGCCCTTTGTCGCTTAAAGTCAAAGTCAAAGCTTTTTATTCAATTTAGGCTTGTTTAAAGCTATTATGAACGTAAAATTCTGCACTGGTTCGCAAAACAAGAACAGGCATTCTACTCTGTGGACTGTTTTTAACGCCTTGTTGCAATGACATTTATAATTTACAATAAAATTAATACAATGTCCAAATATACGTTAATATTTATTTTAAATGTTCATTTGAATTATATATATATCAGTATTCAGGGGCCTTGCAGGTGAAGAGTAAGAGCTATATCCATACAACAAGTGTTTGTCCTCAATGTATTGATCTATTTTATAGTAGGCCGTTCTTTATTAATTTTCTTTAACAATCTTCATGAAAATTGTGTCGGTTTCTTGCATTATATTTTAAAAAGGTACCCATATCCTGTAGTCATAGTCTGTATATTCTCTCTCTGTATACCTCAAATTTTCTCAGCTATTTTTGCAATTGACTACTCAACCGGATGAAAATTAAAATGATTTTATGTTTTTGCTATATATCGATTAGATTATGCAGACTAGAACCCTTCAGGGCCACGGTAAAAGGCGCTTATGTTGTTTCCAAATTGTGGGAAGCCTATGTAATGATCTATTTATATGCCATAAAAAGAGATAAGATGATATTTATTAAAAATCAAGTTCTCGTATATCAACTCCATAATATCGCACCGACCACCAAATTTAGTCGTATTATTTAAATCACAACTTTTCAGGAAAATCTAAAAACATAAGAAGTGTATAACGATAGAAGTTTCAACAGAAAACAAATTTTTCTTCATTAATATTATAATAAATATTAGTAACAAATAATAGTAATATATTTCTCTTAAATATTATTAAAAAGGGTCGTACCAAAATTAAGGTGATTAACATTGTTACTGTTTAACACGTTTACCATCTTAATACAGCAGCGATGTAGTTACTCGTATGTGCTTTGTTCGAAAACGAAAAATATTTTTTTTTCCGAAGAATATAGATTTTTTTATGGGCATTGGGGCTAACGAGCAAGCGGTTCACCTGATGGTAAGGGACTACTGTCGCCCACGTACATCTGCAACACCAGAGGTGCTACAGGTGCGTTGCCGGCCTTTAAGGGTATTTTGAGATGGGAGGGAGGTAGAGGGGGGGGGGGGCAGAGGGCCTCCAGTTAACTCACTCACTGAAAGAAACGAAGAAGCACAAGATGCCTTTAATTCACGCCGGTATTCTGTGAGGCCGTAGTACCAACCCGTTCGAGACGGCCCATTCGAGCAGCAGTGAAAGCCGCCGCTTGGCTCTGTCACGTATGAAAAGGAGATTGAGATTGAGAGGAGTATTTGAAGTTTTACATTAAGAAATCACGAATGCATTATGAAGGTCGTAACAGCGCTTACAACTTTATTACGTGGGAGTGCAAAATAAACGCAACGTTATTTTGTATGTTGTAATTTAAAATTCATTTGTTTTTCTTTTACAGATCTGTTACCAGTATCTTCGACGGTGATGCCTCTACCATTTTACTCTGTTTATGGATTCGAGAAGAAATCACTACGTGATAAAAATAAAAAACGACCCGAAGGGAAAATTTCACTTATTACAAAACTACATTAATACAACTCTATGTTGTTTCTGTGGTTATTAGTTACCTTACTTTTATATTGCTTAGTTTTATAGTAAAGTTTATTAGTTTCTATTTTCTTAAATTTTTATATTTTATTTGATTTGAAATTAACTTCTATTGACATGTTCATTTATATTCTAAAATTCAATCAATTCTTCACGTAACGGGAAAAATAAACAACTAAAGGATACTGCATTATTACTACGAATTTCAACATAATATTTAATATCAACATAATCCAACAAACGTAAATGCACAAGAAGGAAAGTTAATATTGTTATATGTATCTAAACACACTACCTTCAATAAAGCCCGCAAACATATTTGCTCAGTTCTAATGCGCCGTTGAAACTTTAGAACGGTTTCGTGAGTTTGAGTTTGCAAATAACATACCGAGCACATGCATTTTATTTCATCGTAAAAAATATTCTTTTCTGAAATTCTCGCCAAAGATTTTCAATTTTTATAAAGAATAAAAATAATACTTTCATTTATTACATAGCTTTAATGCCTACATTTCCTGTGATATTTATTTCTAAAAAAAATATGTAACGGATTTTGTCTTTAATTATATATATTTTGATTAAAATTAAACGCGATCAAATCCGAAAATAATAGTTTCATTTCAAATGTGTAGTGTTCGTGTAACCATTAATATTTGATGTGATTTAATTAATAATAAATAATTTTTATGACGATGATGATGCATTTTCGGTCATCAATCGGGCGCTGGCAATCGTTTCTTAGTGACCAGGGGCAACTGTGCTGGCCAGCCTGCCCGGGGCAGTGGGTATGGGCAAACCTTTCAAGAAATGCGAATGTATTCCTTGAAAGCCGGCTTTCGAGACCTAAGTTCAGCAGAGGATTTAAATAATAAATAAAATTAAAATCAAGTAGAATTAGTGTTTTTTATTTATTTTGTGGTCACTATCTAATAGATGTCGCTTTAATATAATAGAACTAAAGAAAGGTTTTTTTAAAGAAATTAATGAATAATACGTCACGATAGCCAGTCCGACTCCAGTCGGATACCCTATGTGGAGGGTTATCTCCAATGAGTTTTTTCGAAAGTTACGTACGATTTGTATCATTGGCTTGGAAACTAAGAAGTTCACCCAAATAAGCTCTGGTAAAGAGAAAGAAAGGAGTAAAATATGGAGACCTCTGTCAACAACAACAACCTTCTTATAAATTTCTGAATGCAGAGTCAAATCGAGCTCAGAACCCTAAGACAAAATTAAACATTGTTACAGATTAGGAAACACAAAAGCCGTAATTTTCACATGCAACATATCTTTAAACAAAAAAAATAAAATCTGTAATATGACTAAATTGCACTTGAATTTATGACTTCAAATATGTAACTGATTTTCTGGGAAGATTAAGAGAACTAGCGTAATGGTTGTTGAATATAATCCGCTTAACTGCAATATGGATTAAACATGTAATATGGATACATAACTGTCATTGATTTAAACTGTAAATTTGAGTTATGTGGTATGTAGCAAAACAGACAAACGATCTGCCATTTTGTCATGAAGAAATCCTGTATTTTATAACCCATCGTCACAGGGGCACCGTAGGCGGTCTCCTACCTGCTTAAAACCAACGGTGTTCATCTCTTCCCCATTTGACGAAACTGAGGAAAAGCACTCCACCGCAGCCGCTAAGTATCTTAACGGACCCCTTTTCTACTAGCTTACCTACCTTTCTCTCGCCAAAGAGCCGATTACTTGATTGCTTCTCCACCGTGCCCTTCGCTTATCAGAGATTTATGTGAAGTCTTCTTCGAGTTATTAACCTGATGACTGGCTGGAATAGGCCAGAAAGATCATAATAACGTATGTACTCATCGGTATCAAGGGTGCCCGAACAAGCCCGTTGTACTCCCGAGGCAATTCCTCATAACTCGTCTGCGTAGAAACGAATACGGTAAACTGTCCTATTTGTAAAGACTAAGCATGTATTCAGCGTTTAATTGTTTAGTGATGGCTAAAGAAAAAAAAGAAGAATATTTTTTTTTTCTATTTATGCTATTCATTGTTCATCTCATTCTAAAGGTCGACAATGGGTGAAAATTACGCCTCATGGCATTCTCAATCAGTCAACCCTACGTGATAGAGAAAACATACGCCGTATCACATATATACGTAATCATAAGATAAATTAGATGATCTACACGCTACATTATGTTTATCAAAAATAAAGAGAACGAAAAATAGTCAAATTCGTCAGATATTATTAATTATTATAAAGTAAATGTTCTCGAACATACCTTTATCAGATTGCTCATTAGAAGCTGCCTTGATGTCACCTGAGGGCTCCAGAGGTACAGCATGAACTGTGAAAGAAGAACTAAAAAAAACCCTGCTATGTTTATACGAAGGTTGAGTTTGTTTAGGGAACGTTCTCGATCAAAACTTAAATGGAAATAGTGAAAGTTACTCTTAAGATAAAAAGTGACGTCGGATCAGTTAAAATAATCAATTAAATGGAATCAATTAAAATAGAATCCAAATGTCAATAAGAGTCTGGAGCTACGCTTTTGCAGGATAATTGGCCATTTAAGCTTAGAACCATAGGTGTAAATATGGTGATACAAACGTAAGCCGAAAATGTACGTTACATTTTGCGTTCATTATGCTGTTGATTAGGCGCTAAGTAGCTTAATAGGTTTGCTAAGTTCAGTTGTTAAATAGGTGCTCCAAATCATCCGGTTTTTTTTATGGGAAAGGCGGCAAACAAACCAGTGGTTCATCTGATGGTTAGTGATTACCGTCGTCCACGCACATCTGCAACACCAGAGGAACTGCAAGTTCGTTTCCAGCCTTTAAGGATATTAGGGAGGGGAGTTGGGGAAGGGGAATGGGCCTCCTGTTACCTCACTCGTCTAAAAAAACACAGAATCATAAGATGTCTCCACTTCACGCCGGTATTCTGCGTGCCCATGATAACAACCCGGTCGAACCAGCCCGTTCGAGCAGCAGCAGAAGCCGCCGCTTACCTCTACCACGTATAACAACCGGGTGACACAAATCTCCGTAAGCAATTATGGGTGCACTTAGGGTACTAATCATTTCCTTTTGGAAGTGAACATATAGTTCCGAATTGATAGAAAAATATGATTGCTTATACAATACAAGTCTGTCACCCTAGTGAGGTAGAGTTCACGAATTTCCATTTAGCACGTTCATTTTCAGTACAACCAAAGGAGTTCCGGCAAATTACTCTTCGGCTCCCCGGTAAACACAAGTGAAGGGTAGCAAACCATGTCACGAGGCTTGAATCCAGAGAGGCAAATGAAATCAGAGCTATTAATTGGTGTATCGTCCACAGTGTCTTTTGACATTATCACAACCTTGCGCGCCATTAGAGGAACACCGGTGTGTAAACCAGATATTGTTTACACACCGGTAGATTACCGGTAGATTGTACCGGTTTTACGTTAATTCGGGCTTCTGATTTTTGCCATCCCAATCCCAATGTCAATAAAACATATATTCAATAATAATATACGTCTGTCAGTCTCGGTTTAGTTTCATTATTATCATCACCAGCTGTTTGTGAATCTAGGTTTTATTTCTTCTCAAACAACCTGAAACAGATACATTTCATTGAAGTTTTGCATAAATTCATCACGCAGGGAAGGTGAGTCGGTGGATGGAGTGGTCAAAATACTCATATCAGTGATACATTTCCCCATCGTTAGCCTATGGGAATTTGGCTAATGAAATATAGGATAGATTTTGCGTGATCAGTCGAATGTCAGAGTTTCGTTAGTTAGCCAGCAGGTGAACCAAGCGCGGGTCATATTGTTATTTATAGATAAAGGTATTCCTAACATTGACATGTATATATATGTATATATATTCACCCCTTGTTCCCAACGGGGTAGGCAGAGACAATCTTCTTCCACTTGCTACGGTCCTGATATACGTCTTTCGCTTCTTCCACTTTCATCAATCTTCGCATGCATACTCGTTGGTTTAGAGTACTCTTGACCTGGCCTTTTTGCAGAACATCTCCGATTAGATCGTGAAATGTTTGCCTAGCTCTTCCTCTGCCGACTCTACCATTTACACTCACCTCATATATTTGTTTCGTCCTCTCCACATGTCCAAACCAGCTCAGCATCCCTTTCTCAATTCGTGTCACTACATTAACATTTACAAGGTTGGAAAAATAACACTTGTGATGTGCCTACACTTCCAACTGTCAACGCTCATTATTCCTCGACCGTTGCGGTCACCGGTTGAAATAAAAAAAAAATCTACAGCATGCAACAATGATAATTTCTGCCGCTCTTCTGATGCACACAAGCATTATTGCCATATTGGCTAAAAGAGATGTTATAAAAAGTAAAGTAAATTGGCAGCCTGTAAAATGCCCCACTGCAAAGGCTTTATCACCATGATTGAGATTGATTGATTTGTTAATCTGTTAATATGAGAAGATTGATTGATTTGTTAATCTGTTAATATGAGAAGATTGATTGATTTGTTAATCTGTTAATATGAGAAGATTGATTGATTTGTTAATCTGTTAATATGAGAAGATTGATTGATTTGTTAATCTGTTAATATGAGAAGATTGATTGATTTGTTAATCTGTTAATATGAGAAGATTGATTGATTTGTTAATCTGTTAATATGAGAAGATTGATTGATTTGTTAATCTGTTAATATGAGAAGATTGATTGATTTGTTAATCTGTTAATATGAGAAGATTGATTGATTTGTTAATCTGTTAATATGAGAAGATTGATTGATTTGTTAATCTGTTAATATGAGAAGATTGATTGATTTGTTAATCTGTTAATATGAGAAGATTGATTGATTTGTTAATCTGTTAATATGAGAAGATTGATTGATTTGTTAATCTGTTAATATGAGAAGATTGATTGATTTGTTAATCTGTTAATATGAGAAGATTGATTGATTTGTTAATCTGTTAATATGAGAAGATTGATTGATTTGTTAATCTGTTAATATGAGAAGATTGATTGATTTGTTAATCTGTTAATATGAGAAGATTGATTGATTTGTTAATCTGTTAATATGAGAAGATTGATTGATTAAAAGAGGGTTTGGAGTCGAGAAGGGTCCGCCACCGTGGTCCAGTGCGGGTCAACGAACTTCATTACCTATAATTATATTTCTAATTATTTATCTAAGATGAAAATCTAATTCTCACGATGTTTTCCTTCACCACGGAACTCATGGTAAATTCGACATGTAAAATTGCAATAACTAATTTTGAGTTGTGCCGGCACCGGGAACATTCATCTACAATGAAATTAAAACGAGAGTCCTGAACCCTGTGCTATTAAAATCAAAATATCCTAAAACCTTATTTAGAATCTATTTCATCGTCAGATCCTTTTAGAAGTATTCTGCTGAACATACGCCCCTCCCGATTATTCTCAGAATATGAAAATGAATTGGATTACGTTTTAAATCTGAATTTCTTAAATATGAACAGTTTTTCTCAATAGTGCGTATAATACTTACGACGAAACTTACGTTACCCTTATGGTTTTAATAGTTTTCATATCTATTCAAAGTAATCTTCAGTATTTTAGATTTGATTAGATGATACGTTCAATAACTAATTTAGTTTACGGTATTAAAGAGTCCAGTAAGAAATTAAAATTTAACGCTTGTTTTGTTAATTTAGCTGCACCGCCTCCCTAATGCTTATGTCTGCTTAGCCTAATGGATGACTGATAGAGAATGCCTTCAGGCATTAAGTCCGCCATATGTTAAATAATTTAACATATGGCCGCCATAAAAGTTTAAATAAATAGATATAACATTCTACATCCATTTTTTAAAATAAACATAATTAAAATAATGTCTTAATTGGATTATTTTTGATTTTAACAACCTGTAAACAGACCACGGGCGGGCATAGTAATTATTATCTTAAATAGGAAGGGATGTGGATTGGCATTGTGTTTCTCTTAACCACGTGGTAAGCATAATGAGAAAAAATATTTTCGTTGCCATCCTGTCCAATTTTCGAAAAAAAATTCCGGCTTTGAAAATAACCATGGCTACCGATAGATGGCGGAATTATCATCTCAAAAAGTACCAGACCAAAATAAAGCAGATCGATGACGGCCAGTAGCGTCTAAAGTGCAAGATGTCGGGTACTGCGCTCGCCAATCCACTTGTCAAGCGTGGCGATAATGCCAAATCCTCCTTATGGGAGATGGCTATGTCCTGTCCTGAGTGGACTATTTCTAGGATCTTAAGGATAAGTGACTTCAAGAGACTGACCCCAAAGCCTGTAAACAATTTAAATTGAGGTTATGAGCTACATTCCATCTCAGTACGCAGAGATGTCGACGCATAAGTAACGTTCTGCAATTGGAATTTCAGGTTTGCAGGTTTCCATAGGCGCCCTGTTAGCTCGTTTGTGCAAAAAGATTCATCATTATAAATAAAATAACGATTATAAATTGTAATTTATTAATGTTAAATGATAACTATAATGTTTCGGCAACATTTTTCGGAGACAGTGAAGTATTGGAGACATTACATTTGTATAAGTATTCCCCTTATGCACTAATTTATAACACAGCAAAATAAAAAACAATCACGTCCAATATGAAAGTTGTAACATTTTTTAACGATTAGAAGGATTCGAAATAAAGAATACAGTAGGAATACTTATCATAAGTTTTATATATTTAGTTTTTAAATATATCCAAAAATTACGTAGACCAACGCTCATATCTACGAGTAAATATGTGCTCCCGTGACCACGGCTGCTGTAAAGCACTCGAAACGTCGGGAATATAAAAACAAAATATAAACGCGATAAAATCCGTAAATAATAGTTTCATTTCTAATGTGCCCGGTTAAAACGTGTGGGCGATGTATCTGCCCTCCGGGTCACCCCAATCTTAATTCTCTACATCGCTGTTTCCAACCACCTTCACACCGCACAGTGCTTGTTTCTTCATTTCAGAAATAAATTTAACTATAACCAAACATTTATATCTTTATTTCTCGAGATAAGATTTTGTTTTCTGGCACTGTGAATGAAAATCAATCTATTTTATTTAAACAACACTCTTATTATGTATTTTTTTTAATAAAAAAGAATACTGGCAATGCTATTAACATTACTAATATTCCTGTTTACTGCTCCAACTAAGCATTACTGCTTATATCTGCATTGGCTCACGACCTATACACTATTATAACCTATGGGACCTAAGTTGGCCATTAAAATAAACTAAGTTGATTTTTAAATAAACTTGTAGGCATAATGGCTCACCAGCAAGACAATTCTAGAAACAAGCTATTCAGCGGAATGTCTGTTTTAGATTTCAATGTTTGTTAACAATGAACTTTTGAGTTTAAAATAAAAGACGTTAAAGACTAATTCATACATCTGTACTGGGGAATGTACCAACTTTTTACATGCTACAACTATTAAGCTGAAATACACTAATATGCTGAGTAACAGACGCTGCTCTGGCAACCAGGAGGAGATAAATTAAAGAGAACTAATTCAGGCTGATAAACTAGATAAAAATTTAATGAGAATTTCTGCCCGTTTTTGAGGTTGTATTTAGTTAAAAAAAAGTCAATGTAACAGAATCAGGTTGGTGTAGTTTTTAATTTTTTTGTAGACAATTGATTACAATTAATTTGGCATAATTACCTCATACAACGTGTAATATACATATCTTCATTAACATTC
Source organism: Bhutanitis thaidina (assembly GCA_029286595.1). NCBI lineage: Eukaryota > Metazoa > Arthropoda > Insecta > Lepidoptera > Papilionidae > Bhutanitis > Bhutanitis thaidina. The sequence continues at coordinate 4,295,327 of JAGSMS010000003.1, forward strand.
AGATTCAAAGTCGACGATGAGATATATCGCCATCTTGACTCTCCCTGTGGCGAGATACTAATGAGAACAATGAATTAATTATTCTCCTTCATGAGCCTGTTAATAGTTGCCAGTGCCGGTCATCAACATCTGCCTATTTTGACTTTGAGAAGATAATCATAAGTATCAAAACGCCACGCGCTGTCGACAATTCTGGCCGTCAACGGTCGTACAAAAAACAGGAGGGAAGTCTGAAGGAAATCGGTTTCTCGGCATTAGTATTCGTTATACTATAAGCATGGTAAAAAAACAATATTAACATGCTCCATGTTTTAACCTAACACTACTAAGATGTAAAAATACAAAAATTAAAGCAAGAGGACAAACTAAACAAATTTTTTATTACATTTTACTAACTTTGTCTCTGAAGCAGGTAAATAATGGATACTAACAATAGCATCGATTTCATTTCATTCAGTCATTTCTTACATTCATTTCATACAATCATTTTCATTCGTTTCATTCATTTGCTTCGTTTCTCTCATGTTATTAATTTCTTTAATTTCATTCCTTTTATTCATTTCATCGTCCTGCCGCGCCTCTCTTTACGCCCTACATCCAATTATTATTTTTGTTCACTATTTCATAAGATACATTCTAACTTAAAAGTCTCAAGTTTCTACGTAAAATCACGAGATGGACTGAGCGTTGAATTTTTAACATGTGATGTCTCCAGAAAATATCTTTAAATATCTCTTGAACTGGTTCTCTTTTCACCATAGTGATCACAGAGATGTTACTGAACTATCTTTTGGTAATCATGATGAGGTCAAACCAGTAAAAAAAAACAATTTTTTCACGCTGCATAGTAAACTTAATTATAAAAATGCATTACAAGCATATCTCTATTTTTACTCATACTGCTCATACATTTGTCATTTAAAATTTTAAGTTATTACTTGAACTGTTAGTTTATTGCATTAGTAAAAGTGTAATAGTTTTTTTATACATAACACGCCTATGTATTTTGTCGTAATTCCCATCCAAAGCTATCAACAAATCATAACGATTAGGAATATCTAAGGACAGATGGCTCCCGACCCTATTTTTCGGATAACCAATAAGTGAGGCTACATTTTTATAGGCCATTCTGAGGGTCGCTCATTCTGAATTCTTCAACTTCGGGTTAATCTTTCACCGAATATTGAAACGAGTGGCTGAAATTCTTCGGCTCGATATTGACTATGTGTTATATTATTTGTAAATTTATACATATCATTATTTTTTATAGAACGACTTACATAAAGTCTTGTATTTACGCAAACACTACACATTTAAAATGAAACTATTATTTACGGATTTTATCAGAGCCGTGAGCCACGGCTGCTGTAAAGCAATCGAAACGTCGGGAATATAAAAAAAAATACTCACACGTCATGGTTGAGAGATTGAGATTTATTATTTTTGAAGCATCGGCATTTCTGAGTGAACTGTTCCCTTTTCTACTATGCCACTAAAATATTTACACTAATTCTATGTGAAATCATTCCCTGATAAAATCCATATCGTGTTTTAACAAGGTTTCGTTTATTCCCGACACAGTTACCAATAAACGGAACCATGACTTAGATTTAAAAAATACACCAAATAAATCACATTTACCTACAGATAATTACAGAATACGTTCTTTAACCCTGATACTACTTTTAATTTCGTTTGTTTTTATGTTTAACTTACGCTTGTCCCCCACAGGATTTCCAGAGACTACGCATTTCCATTTGGAACACCACCTTAACCTTAAACGTAAGACTCTGTAAATATTCCACTGCTGGACATAGACCTCTCACTTAAGGAGTATTTGCCATAATCGTTTCACACGGCAAGAGGATTGGCGCTCGCAGCACCATACACTAAACAGTCTAAGATGCGCATCTTAGACTCGGTTGCTTCGAGTCATCGTCATCGTACTGCTTACTTTTGGTCTGGTATTTGTCAAGATGGTTATCCCGCCATTTGTCGGTAGCCACTGCGAAGGCTTTCCTCATAGTCGCCTCTTATGATACCCACGGAAAGATAGGGGGGTGGCAAATTAGCACATTTTTCGCATCTCCAGAAGAATGTACGAAACGGGTAGCGAGCCCCGTCTCCGCGTTTTATCTCGGCAATTGATGTGATACTAACAAGGCAAAGTTTTTAATTATTTATATGTATAAATTATTCAAAGAATTTAGCTACATTTGTTAGGAATAATTTTTTAAAACCTGATTAATATATTTTAGTAAATAATTATTTTTTCTACCATTGAATTAAGTTAATTTTATAATGTTACTTGTATATTTTAATAAAACAATAATTCACATTTATTAAGACGTTGTCAGTTATTATCCCATTAATAACAAAAGAATACGGCAGGGGCGTAAAACAATGTTATCGCTGTGGTGTCTCCAAAGGGAGTTTAGCTTAATTGCTTTTAGAAAGCCGATAACTCCGCCTACAAGAAGATATTTTCTATGTCAGTATGACCTAACTTATTTTAACTGATATAACATTTGGTATAACTTATTTGACGAAAAATACATTCAATCTTATTTATTTATATATATTAACTTTATATTCTAAAAACAGCTTTTGCTGTGTGAACTCAATTTTTTTCAGAATACAGGATTTAGAAAAAAAAAAACAATTTCTCGGTGTCGAGTGTCCGTGACTGTGTACTGCAGCCCATGTGCACCAGCAAACAACTTCAATTGAAACACGTTCTAGATACGTTATCATCTCTGAGGGCTAAGACGGATTGCCTCACAGCCTGGAAAAATTCTGGCTTATTCAACAGTATTAGTAGTCATTTGCTGCCTCTCGAATGGGCCGGCTCTACCGGATCGGTACCACGGCCTCGCAGAATACCGGCGTGAAGTAGAGGTATCTTGTGTTTCTGCGTTTCGTTCGGTGAGTGAGGTAACAGGAGACCCACTCCCCCGAGACATATTTCAGGTTTGGCTGGTGATTTCTTGGAGAAGCCTATGTTCGGCAGTGGACTAAAATAGGCTGATGAATAATACGATTCAGCGTAAGCAACGTTATAGCTTTAATCAATAACGATAACCATTCTTGTTTATTGTGTTTGTGTATCAACTTCTTGAGAACTACCTTGAACCTTGTGTTGTTATTAAAAAAATAACGACTCAATATCAGCTTCGTTTACGTCAACCCACGCATGCTTGCATGTTCATCCTTAAAATATTTTCGACCACCTCGAAGTTTTATGTATTTTATTAAACTATAAAGTAAGCTACTAGGGGTACGTTTAAATTACATTGGTGGTTAGTTGCACCGACAACAGTCTCTAGGGAAATAACACAGTATCACATAAAGCAATGAACATACGTATGTGGAAAGCTAGTACATGAAGATGAAATTTGGTGCATTTAAAACATTGTGTATTGTTAGTAAAGTATAAGTTCAAAAATTATTACCATTTATTAATACAAATGATTATAGTGATTTCTTGTATTTACGCGAACATTTGAAATGAAACTATTATTTACGGATTTCTCTTTTTACGGTTTAATTATGTTTTTATATTCCCGATGTTTCGAGTGCTTTACAGCAGCCGTGGCCAGGCCCCCGTGACCACGGGGTAATATTGTTCAAAGTAAAGGCTAATGACTCGCAACACAATGTTGCAAACTAATTGTTTCTTATACTGTATGTTGTGTGATAAAAAATTTCATGCTAAATGAGAGATAAAATTTATATTCTCATAATTTAAAATTTTAAGAAAATATTAAGGATTCTCGATCATAAAAATGTAAGTGAATATAAGCAACAATGTTATATGATAATAAATTCGCTGATGCCTATAATTACTTTATTAAAAACGGGTGAAATTATTAAACTGCTTTGTCACAACGCAGAGTGGACGGGAGTAGGTTCTTGACTTAATAAAGCTTACGACAAACTGAGTTCAGACTTTATAACTCCGTGGTAGTAATTAATATCACATTTGGCTACGTCATTGATAAATTGTAAAATGAAAGATTAAGCTTTGAGGAAATTATAATTTCTATTGTCAGAGTCATCAGTAGAATACATTCAGACGTTCAGTGGCGATAACAATGATTGAGATCATTCGTCTTTTTTTTTATGGAAGGTTCGACAAACGAGCAAGCGGTTCACCTGATGGTAAGTGATTATCGTCGCCCACATACATCTGCAACAGCATAGATGCTGCAGGTGCGTTGTCGGTCTTTAAGGATATTTGGGAGATGGGAGGGAAGAGGAAAGAAATAGGGATGGGGGTGGGCCTCCGGTTACCTCACTCACCGAACGAAACGCAGAAGCACAAGATGCCTCTACTTCACGCCGGTATTCTGCGAGGTTGTGGTACCAATCCGGTCGAGCCGGCCCATTCTAGCAGCAGCAAAAGCCGCCGCTTGGCTCTACCACGCTTAATGAATGCTTATTGATCTGAAAACTACAACACAACATAACCCTCGGCTTTTAAGCTACATCTCGATTTCAATATATCGGCCACAGTGACAACTTCCAGTTGTCAACTGTGCGAGAGATATTGCGATGCTGAAGTACGCGCAAACAAACAGGCACCTAATTATTATACATTTCCATATTGGAGGAAGCGTCAGACGCAGTATCAGATATACGTGACGCGATACACAACCAGACACGATAAGTAATGATTTTAGTTTTGCACAAATATTGACTTTTAACCCAGGACCTATATGTGATCAGAAATCAGGTACGTAAAACACGTAAGCCACGCTATCGTCCGATAACGTATTAAAGTATTATTATACACCTTTTCAATGTGTTATCATATTACTTATCTGTATATACTTATTAATATTTAGTATTTACGCGAACACCACATTTGAAATTAAACTGTTATTTACGGATTTTATAGCGTTAATTTTTATTTTTATATTCGCGTCGTATCGTGTGTTTTACAGCACCCGAGGTCGCGGGGTGTTAGATGTCATAGTTAACTTGGGCTACCATCAGCCTTTCATTAATAAAATTTAAATAATATTATTAAATTATAACAGTAAGCAATAGTTTCATGTCAAATATAACTATACTTACTTATTCATAATTATATGCTAGTTAAACAACGTATGTAATATAATATGTAAGAGATACATATGTTGGTCTATATTACTAAAGTACGCGCGCCTGCCAGGAGGTTAAATGTTATTCCTTAATTCCACGCCGAGTGGACAGAGACCCTCGTAAAGATAAGAGGGGAACGAGAGGGCTTTTCTTAATATATGAATGAGATTATTCAAGATATTTTATACTTACTCTCGAAGAAATAAGACGTTTTAATTTTTCTCATTAGATATAACGGATTCTTACCAGAATAAAAATGTGTACTATTTACTATTACTTAGAAGGTGTATTTCTGAACTAGAAGTGTTAAGACAATTTTTCTTTTATTTTAGTATTTATGAAAACCATTTAAATGAGTTAGAAGTTAGCTACCGTTAGAAAATCATTATTTCAGAGAGTATAAGGGCTTTGTAACCAGAAACAACGGGCATCAGCATGGCTAGTAGTTTCGTGAAGTAAGTATTTCGTGACAACGAACACCGGGTTCCGCACCTACTTCTGAGTCATCGAGTCTGCCACAGTCGAGCCTGCTATGTTACCATATATCACAGTCGTCACGTATAAGGCGCAAGTTTGTAGTATACTTTTTTATAAGGAAAAGGGGGTAAACAAGCAATTGGCTCACCTGATGGGAAGTTATTACCGAGTCCCACGTACGTCTGCAACACCAGAGGAGCTAAAGTTGCGTTACTGACCTTCAATGATATTTGGGAAGAGGGTAAGGATGTGGTGGGAGAGAAGGGAAAAGAAGAGGAGAGGAGAAGGGGGAGACGCAGAAACACAAGAAGCTTTTACTTCATGCCGATATTATGCGAAATAAATTAAGACATTGTTAGATAAAATAAGTGATGGCGTTTCTAGATAATTTATCAATTACCTCGTTACTCAGAAAATAAAAAATGGCCACCATCTATTAATCTATACCATTTTAAGACAATAACTTTAAATGGCCATTCAATTTATTTCAAAGCTAAAAAAGAAGCAAAAAAAAGGGAAAAATTTAATTATGGATTTCATTCAATCATTCTAGATTGCATCAACACCGTTTATTTATCTGTATACCGTTATAAATAACGTTTACTCGTTCACACCTACCATATTTTCGTTCGTTGATTAGCGTTACTTAAGTATATTTGTATAGAGGTCTACCATATTTATTTTCAAATAAATTTTTGAATATATTCACTCGTGACGACTTTGTACAAATATCTTATTCCAATGATCTCATCTCAGCCTATTCATGATTAAAACGTTGTGTAAAAACAACGCCACCACAATGTTGCCTTCTACAAACTGTTAACGTCATACACCTCATCAGCTTAGAAGAAATCAAATTAGATTAAATCTGAAAAGAAGAAGCTGTTGTAACTGTGTAATTAGAAAAGTTTAACTGATTCCACCGCTACACAATGATAACCTTGGGATGCAGATTCCGATATACATGTAGGAAATTAACTAAATATTTTTTTTATATTCTAGATTAGATAAATCTTTTTGGCTTAAAAAAATAGCAAGGGGATGTGAGTCTTTTAAGTTCACATGTTTTGCTATCTTTATAAATTAAATAATAATAATTGTAAATTTTAATTATAATGAAAAGACAATTGAATATTTACAGCAACCAATATTAAAATTAATGAACATAATCAATATAATAGAATAAACAGCAAATAAAAACACATACGAGTATATAGATAGAAATTCTAACCCCGTATAGATATATATAGATATGTGATAACGGTTATAAACTCCATGTTGATGAGTCATTATGCTTGGAAATAGTAGGCAAGCATTCTAGGATTATTTATTTATTCTTTACTGTGTGACCATAAACTAACATTTACAATGGTCGAACTTTTTGTCGCATTCTTGCCAGTCAACACTGGAACGGGAAGAAATATGTGTCGGGAAATGCAAACGTTCGTATGAATAATATTCTTCTTAGGTCAAACCATACGGCGATAGGCTCACCACTTGTCGCGTTGTTCCAAATAAGCTCTTGTGAAAAATGGGTTCAATGGTCCTCTGTTAATCAAGTACTGGGGATAAGGTTGGGAAAGTTTATTTATTTATTTATCTTCTTTCTTATATTATACGGACACAAATTAAAATAAAGGCAAAATTAATATAAAATAATAAAAGACGAGGATAATGATCCAGATAATTCGCTCCTGTGTATTTTACTTAAGTAAAATATTGTAATATCTACGAATTTTTTTAAGCACGAAGTTAAGGTTCTTATCAAACTTACAAATCTGATGGTATCTATAATTTGACCAGTTTTAAAAGTAATTTAAAAATATGATGTAGGACTTTGACCGAACTTGTTAGCCAAAGTAAAAGTTGCTACTTCTTAAATAGTTTCACATTGCCGGAGTTTATTCTACGAAAAGGATACAGAAAATACGAAACCCATATTTCACTCTTAAAATTAAAAAGCTATCAAGTTAGCGATTCATAATATTTTTTTTTATAAATTAAAGAATTTTTAAGTTTCTCACATAATTTTAATAACAGAAGATAACAATATTTAGTTAAATCCAGCAGGATCGTCATAATAATAGTAATAACTTCACTTACCATCAGGTGAGCCGCACGCTCGTTTGCCCCCTTCTTCTATAAAAAAAAAAATAATAATAAAAAAAAAAAAAAACATTACGTGATAAGGCTTTGTTACCTATCTATATATTCTCTAAGGTACTACGTATCTGTTTCTGTAATCAACAACCCTTATGCAGTAAATCTTCATATTGGTAAGGGCCCACGTCTAGCAAAACGATTTTTGAGGGCTACTAAAGAGAATTAATTAAAAATATAAGTCTTCGCTAATACAGAAAGATCTGATTATAGCCGCTAAAATGCACTGGTTTAAGTTTTGCTTGCTTGAGATAGAGGGTTTCTTAATTAGGTCCATTGTTTTTAATTGTCTTTAGCATTCCAAAACGTGGCTGCGATTTTTTCATCTTATTAGTGAGACACAAAAATGTTATATACACGCAAAATTATTGAAAATTTCACGAGCTACGAATCATTCTTTTTCGGTTTTTGTGAGTGAATATCTCCTAGCGAGTAAACATCTCTTAATGAAAAACGACACTCGAAACGAATCCATAAATCAAATAAGGAAACACCGACTTATGTAACTGATTCAATTGTTCTTTCCCGTTTTTCTTAGAATTCACGATAGTTTTCTTACCTTAAAAAAATAATAAATTATTTATTTTGTATCTCTCTATTTTCTAAACAAAGAGTCAATTTTTTTTTATTGGTCGGGGTAACAAATGAGCTAACAGTCGGTCTGATGGTAAGTGGCTACTTGCAGCCCATGAACACATACAAATAACTTCAATCGAAGAATGTTACGTAAGTTTTGTCACCCTTGAGGACTAAGATGGAATGTCACCGCGCGTAATTATATTGGCTTCTATACCTTTCAAATCGGAACACAACTGTAGTTGCACTGTTGTTTGGCTGTGGAAACACTTACGAGCTGATATGGATAGGTGGTACCAACTTAAACAGCTCCTAGGTAGAGAAGGAGTAATACGTAATTATAGCTTGCTTACAACGATATAATGTTGTGATTTCTTGTATTTAATTCATATTAGACATATGAAATGAAACTGTGATTTACGGATTTTATTGCGTTTTATTCATTGTTTTTTTAAATTCCGCTGTTTCGGGTGCTTTGGTCTTGTATTTCATTATATTTATGTGTTTAATAACAAGACCTCAAGCACTTTAGTTTCTCGTGATCATGTATATTCTAAGGTATCTGAAATGTCAGGAATATGAGAAATTACATATGTGCCATATTATGCGATAATTATTTAATAGTAAATTTTTATTTGCTGTTATATTTCATCCTACTCTATTTTGTTACAAGATACTAGTATATATCAATATCGGAGTAATACAACATCAATCAATATTCATATTTGAAAGAGTTCAGTTTATCGTTTTATTTGCAAAATAAAATACGAATTGTTTAATACACAACATTTTATAATCTTAAAACAATACTTAAAGCGACAAAGCGACGGCTCCGTAAGACAAAGAACTCAAACTGTCTTGAGGCATTTCTTTCGGAGGCTAAAACAAGTCTGAGTTTAATACATTTTTAATCTAAATAAGAATAAACTGAAATTATCTCTTCATTATTAATGTAATGTTTATTCGTAGAGATAAAAATTTACAGGTACACAGTGTAACGGTAAACATAAAATATATTTCTCCATAGCCCAAATACACCTGTACGCGGTGCTCTTCTAACAGACAGAGCCATGATGACCAACTGATGATGGAAAGTCAAACCGCGTCTCTAGTAAGAAGGTACCGGTACTGTGCTCACCAACCCACCTGCCTGGCGTGGTGAGTATGAGTATAAATGAGTATTGTTAGTTCTTAAACCAATCTCATGTTCGTGGATTTCGCTGAACTTAGTTTTTAGTTTTTAGAGCCGTCATAAAAGAAGTAAAGATCTATTGCAGTGTCTGGGATACAAACATACACAATATACCACAAACATACAAAAATGACTTCATCAAATCAATTGCTCAAGATCAAGGATATTTTTAATTTATTTTGAATTTTGATAGGTGCCAAAGCTAAAGTCAATTTTTTTTATTCATTTAAGGCTTGTTTAAAGCTCTCATAAACGTCTAAATCTACACCGGTTTAAGGTTTTTTATTAAGTTTTTTTAAAGATTAACAATTCTATAGGTATGTGGCCGTGATAGCCAGTAAATAGATATTGTGATTAGGGCGCTCACTTTCGTTTCATAGAGCGTGAGTGACCAGGGTTCGATCTCCGTTATCGGCACCATTAAAATGATTAACAGAAATTTTATTTATTATTTACCACGTGCTCGGTCGTGAAGGAAAACATCGTGAGGAAACCTCCAAGAACCCTCTCAGATATTTGACAAGGATGCGTTTTCCCACCAGGGGGACCTACAGGGTGCTACTTTACTTTTAGGTAAGTTTAATAATATTATTATTATATAATTATTTGTGTATAATACATCAAGACGTGCAATTAAAACTAATTAATTATTAAAATTTTTATAAAATTCTAAATCTGCAACTTGAACGAAATATTCAAATCCAATAAAAAGACCGTAGCTTTTCCGATAACTGTATAAGTAGGCATTAAGATTTTGCTCGTGATTGGATAAGCCGTAACACGAACAGTGAGATAAAAGAAATTTGGCCGTACAAAACGAATCAGTAAGAGCCCTCTTAATCTTAAATTTTCCTGAAAGGTAAAATGTAATAATTTGAAATTAAACTTAACTTTTTAAAATATAATTACATAATATACAAATCGGATTTCAGTAGAATTGTAAAATCCAAAAATTTTTATGCCTTTTTTTATGGGAAAGGCGGCATATGAGCAAGGGGATCACCTGATGATAAGTGATTGCCGTCGCCCACATCTGCAACAGCAGAGTGCTGCAGGCTCCACCACGTTTAAAAAAAATCCGTCGTAAATCTTTTTTAACTAACTCACCAAATCCCTCTATTCTAGTCCACTACTAAATATAGGCTTCTCCACGAAAGCCCCGGTGAAATCCGGCATATATCTTAAAAGGTTTGCTCATACTCATCACGCTGGGCGGGTGAGCTCACTAGTCTGTGGGGTTAGGATTCGGCTGATGTGAATAGACTTTGCACCCTCGTCGGATCGCCAGAGGCTCGTTTGTTTGCAACAAGAAGCATTTGGATAAAGAGTATAATACGTAAATATTTTATAAGACACTCTTGTTTAAATCTTACATGCACACATGAACCTACCTCTCTCGCACAGACACACGCCCGCATACACACCCACGCGCGCACACACACACACGCGCGCGCACACACGCACACACAAAATCGAACACAGACACACAGCATTGCACGCGCGCAGTATATTTTGTCTTTGGGCTTACATAAAGATTTCTTGTATTTACGCCAACATAGATGTCATAGTTAACTCGGACTACCTTCAGTTTTAATTGATTTTTTTTTTTGGTCCGATTTACGCAGAATGTGCTCACAGTATCTTGAAGTCGTGCAGTGGTATCCTTTGTTTTAGATTTAGTTTTGTTTATTACTGGATCCCAAGCCGGTGATAGCACCCAGCCATCTTCTCTATTAAAATTAGGATGTTTTTTGATTTCAATAGCCTCGCAAATCATCCTTGGCAGGAATCGAAATTAAAGCAAACGTCGGGAATATAAAAACAAAAATAAACTCGATAAAATCCATAAATAATAGTTTCATTTAAACAAAGTTTGGGCTTACAGTTAGAATTAACATAATATAATGTAACATGCATACTATATCAAAAAACATGAGTCATCCAAAAAAAAATTATTTGCTAATTTAATATTCTTGGTAATTTCTACTAACATTATGGTACTCGCCGACTTTACTATTACATAATTAGTATGAGTGCGAATGGAAGAGTGGGAAACAACCTCAGAGAATGCGTATTTTCACTGAAGTATTTTCCTACTCTTCTTACTAAGAAAACATGCAGAAAACGGTGTTGCTCGATACAATACGAATCCACCACCTGTTTTTCATTCAGTCAACCTAAATCCCGGCCGTTTATCAAAAATACCATCCTTGAGATTAGAAAATAAAAACAATTGTAATACAGATGACTACACGGCGTAAACAATTTTTTTTTTAATTTTCTACACTGGTCTGGAGGCTGAACTTACAACTTTAGACTTTGAAATAAATGAAAAAATAAAGATACGAATATTTCGTTATTTTAACATTCAACAGATTCAATAGACAAATTAAATAAATAAAGTATTTAACATAGATAAAGCTAAACTGTACTATAAATAAAAATATTAGATGTACTGTAAAATAAATAAAGATAATCTGTGTATAAATTAATTAAGCATACCTACTTGTATGTACAGAATTTCACTTGTATGTGAAAATTTTGTTAAAATAAAAAATGTCGTTATAGTGCAAATTACCTTCTGTGATAAGTTCGGTCGGCTGCCGACCTATGTTCGACGGGTACTACACGGGCGCGCGACGGCAACCTGGCACCTGGCAACCGTGATGTGGCAATGTCACATATTGGCCACGCTCGCGATGCCGTTATGCGCGGGATATCTAGATTTTCATAACTTGGTGACCTTTTTTTACATTATAACTACATCATTATTTATCCCATATGTAACAACAGTACAGAATTATCTGTTCAATTTTGACTTTTAAACTCAAAGTGTTCCTGTATTAAAGTAAAGTAGCAGTCTGTAAATGTTGCTTTTATTGGGATTAATTTTAAGGTATCGCTCTGTGGGATTCAGAATATTCCTCAATATTATCTAGCAACACTACAACTGCTATAATATTAATACAATAGCTAATTACTAATGTCAATTTAATTCAAGAAAATATTTAACAAAAAACTTAATTTTACTCGATCAAAGAAAGTGAAAAATTTGTTTCCGAAAGAAGTACGAAATTCGCAACAAGAAAATATTCTCGGCTATTTTCCTTGAATTTTTGAGCCAACAATTGTTCCTTTGTTACTCAACTGAACAAGCTCCGAAGAAAACTTAAAATTACAAAACATGCACATTTACTGTAGATATTATGATTTCTACAAGAATTTAGAGTTATGAGGACTGCACTCAAAGATGTTTATTATTTATAAAGCAATCGTAACAATTGTATTTCCCGACACACATATATATATATTTAAATAATTTAAAGAAAAGGAATGAACTATGACTAAGATGATTCTGCCATTTTACTTAAAAGACTTTCATCTTAAACGTAACGTCTTTTTTGACGCTATGATTTAAAAACAGACTGTTTTACAAAGAAAGAAGGATTGAACAGGAAAGGATGGGCGGACAGAGCCAGAGTTATAGGAAGGACACTGAAGTAGGAGGTTATTTAAAGGTATTGATAGTGGGAAAACAAGTAGAAAGGAGCAGTAGGAGACATCTTAAAGAAGAATAAATTGAGTGCTCGAAAACAACGGTACCGACGAAAAGTTAACCAATTTAATTGTGAGCGTTAAGTCATACGTCAGATACATGTCTCTTCGTACGAGTATAAAAAAAATATTGAATGCAGATATGCTATTTTTTAAGGACATCTGCATTTAAGTCAAAATAGCAAATTAAAATAAAAGAGCAAATAAAAGAGACAATTAAGATGTGAGCAATAATAATTTTGGTCTTTTAAGGGAGATAGTTTTCAGGCGGTATAGAGTACTTAGTTAATCTACATTTTGTATAAATTAGGATCTGTATGAGTGTATAATTCCGCATATACGTAATATCTCTGCAAGCTGAGGGAATATCAAAGCGATGATCTGACTCTGTCACGTTATGATGCATAGTTGCAAAGAGTGATTGCTTCATGTATCAACAAATAATCCGTTAGAAGTTGGAGTTATTGGAACTCTATATACCATTACAAGCAAGAGTATATGCAATGTAAAGTGTTAAAACGACAGGACTTTACCGTACCATCAACGATATATGAAGTACTCTTTAGAGTATTACCAATATTGCCACACACAGACTTTCGATTTTGCATATTGTAACTGTCTCGGGTCTCGTTCACTGCATGGAGGTTTCCTCCGGACTTAACTTGAATCTAAATCTAAATTTGAGATATTTTACGTACAATATTGATTTTTTACAAATTTTATTATGTCGCTCTGGTACCTAAAAAAAACCAACAGGGATAGTCTATAAATAATCAGGCAATAAACGGCTTTGCGTAGTACGAAGACGGGATTTAGTAAAGCCAACGATGAATTGATGTCATACGTCAACGTGCCGTAAAGGGTAATAAACGTAAGTAAAATGTTTTCTTTTTGATCCCGAATGTTTTACGATGATATTATGGGAAAAGTTCCATACCATAAAATGAGTCTCGACACCAAAAACAATCACCAATACCATAACATAAAACGATACCAAATGAGCCAACTTGGTTTTTGAATTATTTTTTTTCACTTCATTGCATACTACTTAATCTAAGGGCCTTCAATGAGCGGCTTTAATGCTTTGTGGTATTCTCTGCCAGTCACCCCAATATTAAAAGATGTAATCGGAAAGTAACAAAAAATTAAATCAAACAGAGAAATGTAAACTTTGACACATTTACATACTAATTAAAATAAATGAGTGTGGACTATAACATACAAAAGACGTAGATAAATATATACACATGTATATAAAAACAATATTACTTATATATGAGAAAAGCTCGTTTTGCAGAAATGTCCCGTTCTCTGTCTCATTAGCTCATTGGCTCAGAAATTTGTGTATAGACAATCACATACAAATCATTCTTAATTGAATAAGTTACTTATTCATAACGTGCAGTATTAAAACTGATAATGTTTCGCTCATCAAATCACTAAATTAGTGGTGTGGAAAGTGCAGTAACAATTGTAATGAAAAACACATCTACCCAGCTCCATAGATGCATAATAAAAAAAGCTCTTATAAATTAAATATAACATACGCCCATGCGCAGGCATGTTGCGCGCATGCCAAAAACAGCGTATTCCTTTTTTTTCCCTCTGCAAAAGCAAAAGCAATGGAATTGGAAAAAGTCTGATAAAGTTGGTGATTACTGGAGGAATATTAAATACATTTAAAAATATTTGATATATTAAAAATAGTGCAGGTGTTATGCGAATTATTTTAAAATTAAATACAAATAAATTTAAATTCAACTAACGGTAGTCCAAAAGAATTTATGTTTTGTATTGGTATTAATTTATTAAAGCTCATCTAAATTCATTCATTTTAGTTTAAAAGACTCTCTCCAAGTCTTTTGTAAATTTATTCATGACTTGAGAAAATATTTGATTAATTACTGAATCCAAAATAGACGCTGCCGATAAAGTTGCGCGGCACTTTATTTGATGAAGATATTGTTGCTAAAACTCTTGTGAATAGAAAAAACAAACTGTTTCCTCTAGTATAAAAGTTTAGTATTTTATTTGATGGAGATATTGTTGCTAAAACTCTTGTGAATAGAAAAAACAAACTGTTTCCTCTAGTATAAAAGTTTAGTATTTTATTTGATGAAGATATTGTTGCTAAAACTCTTGTGAATAGAAAAAACAAACTGTTTCCTCTAGTATAAAAGTTTAGTATTTTATTTGATGAAGATATTGTTGCTAAAACTCTTGTGAATAGAAAAACAAACTGTTTCTAGTATAAAAGTTTAGTATTTTGTTGATGAAGATATTGTTGCTAAAACTCTTGTGAATAGGAAAAACAAACTGTTTCCTCTAGTATAAAAGTTTAGTATTTTATTTGATGAAGATATTGTTGCTAAAACTCTTGTGAATAGGAAAAACAAACTGTTTCCTCTAGTATAAAAGTTTAGTATTTTATTTGATGAAGATATTGTTGCTAAAACTCTTGTGAATAGGAAAAACAAACTGTTTCCTCTAGTATAAAAGTTTAGTATTTTATTTGATGAAGATATTGTTGCTAAAACTCTTGTGAATAGAAAAAACAAACTGTTTCCTCTAGTATAAAAGTTTAGTATTTTATTTGATGAAGATATTGTTGCTAAAACTCTTGTGAATGGAAAAAACAAACTGTTTCCTCTAGTATAAAAGTTTAGTATTTTTTTTGAGTTACTTATTCTATTAACAATTTGTGATTATGTAATGATGTAAGGATAAAAATATTTTATTTTATTACTTTTATAAAAATAGGACATTATTGCAACATTTCGTAGTCTATAAAAAGTTTTCTTTTATAAATCTCATTTTGTTACGCTAAACTAATTGTAAATATTAAAAGGTGAATGATGCCTATTTTAACTGCCTCAAAAGCACGTAATCTTTATCATCATCATCGTAACATCCTATCACGAGCTAAACATAGGCCTTCCCCAAAGACTGCCCCGAAGCACGGTCCTGAGCCCCTTTCGTGCAACGTCTTCTTGTAATACTGTGCAGGTCGTTACTTCACTTTATGGGGATACTGCCTTCCCGTTACCGTTTGCCTGTACGAGTTTGCCGAGTCATTCTTCAAACGAATCGAGAACCATTCTTCTCCAATGGTTGTCAGTTGCGAGATATGTGGCGTGTCTATTGCCACTTCTGCTGGTCGTATTGTCCTTATGGCTAAGTCGGTTTTCCAAGTTCTACTGCGGATATCGTCATTGAAGATCATGTTACCCAGATAAACACCAAACATGGCCCTTTCCATAGCCCAATAGAATATAAACCACCAAAACCTATAAAATATATCTAAAGACCAAAAAGTTGGGAGATATTATGGACTTTGAGCTTAGTCTTCAGAGATCCTGCTATAGGGAATAAGTTGTCAGCAAATCGATGATGAGTGATATATTCACTAATGATATTAATAGCATATCCTTTTCAGATCAGCAGCTTGAAAATATAATATATATAAGAGTTTCGGTTTCGGATAAGTTTCATTTTTCTCCAGTAGATTTTTTTTATTTAGGTCTTGTATTTTGGTGCACACTAATACTTCAATTTATCAGAAGTCTACCTGATACCGTAGTACCACCCAAATTTCAACAGAATCATTGTTCAAATTCGCCAAACATAATGATCAATTGAACTCATCTGTTTTCTGTACCAATCTGTAGGCTGTATTGAATGGATGACCAGGCGTGATGAGTGCCAGTTTTCACCCTAATGATGACATAACCATCACTCAAACAGTTACCGCTTGGTCGTCATTATAAAGAAATCTTATATATCAGAATTGTTCTATGATTTTGTTTTATATGATGTAGATAAAACAAAATCTTATATGATAACTTAAATCCAAATATATATTTCTTTAATTATTAACAATTACAGCGAACTTTGCAAACAGCAACAGAAACAGCTTGGATTATTTATTTTAATTATTTCCACAGCGTAATGAGTTATAGTATTTTGCTGTGTGGGCCATAAGAGCTATCTATAATTATTATTCTAGAAAATCTCTTAGGGATAAACTTAAAGAAATAATTATTTTAACATTGGCTTCTCAATAAATATATGAAAATTTAATGTATGTGCATAAAAACTTAAATGCATTTAATAAGAATGTTGATATTTATAATGTAAATACTAGAAACAAACAAAAGCTTGTGATACCAGTTACTAAGCGCCATACAGTAAGTAATTCCTTCATGGAGCAATGTTTACGTTTCTACAACAAAATCCCAGCAAATGGACAAAGTCTTCCTATCAATAGGTTTAAAATTGTTTTAAACTAAAACTTTATAAAAAGAGTTATTATATATTATAACATGGATGATAATAACCCCTGAAAGTGATTTGATCGCTCCCAAGGGGTAAAAATGATTCGACAAGTGAAATGTATGTTTCTTACGTTGAATAAATGATTTAATTTAATTTGATTTGCGAAGCGGTATAGATTTTGCACAGAGAGCCAAAGGCTAAATTGAACAAAAAAGTTTTGACTTTGACTTGGTCTTGGTCTACTACTAATAAACAATAATATTAAAGTTTCAATAAATTATTTTCCCAAAACTTGGGGTAAATGTTGCGTTCTTATTCTAAACGAAGGTATTTGGTTACAAAAATAACAGAGACTATAAAAAATATGTGTCATAATAAACATTAACTAAGTCTAGGTTTAGATTAACCATTACTCCATGAAGGAAGGCCCTACTCTTATCAGGCCTTGTACAATCGCAGCCACTATAAGTAGTAATTGAATAGCTTGGGGGTGACCTTTCCGGATTAGGTAGAATTGCCAACAGAATCAGTATTCTTTGCCGTAACCTATTTATACAAGAAAGTCTTACGCAATATGTTTTGTTAATGAAAGATTTAGTCACGATCTAAAGGACACCGTCATCTCTGAGAAATACAAAATGATTTCGAGTACTGTGGACTCTCCTTCTCCTTCAAAGGAACGAAAATGTCCTTTGTTAAGTGAAATTTATGTCCCCTATGTCGAAGAATAAGTTATTTCATTTCAACATATAAACACTAGAGTTTTCTTGTATGTACGCGAGTACCACATATTTGAAATAAAACTGTATTCATAACTTTCATATCAGACGTCTTCTGGACCAATCGAATACTTGCCAATGATTTGAGGACCTTTGGATATAGATGAATAATAGGTGTAAATATTTTATATATGGAGCATAATAATTGAAAAAATTATTAGTGTATACAGTCACAAATATATTATATCGCTATCATTATGAGTTATCCGTTGAAGAATATAAGAAGATGCGTCGGAAGAGAAACTTAACCTACTCGGCGAGGATATGGAGGGTCGTAGTGACGGAGACAGTGGATAGAAAGATAATATGAGATCTTTTACCTTAACAGCCTGTAAATAGTCTACTTTAAGTAAATAGTCTTCTTTTCGGACATAGTTCTGTTTCATAAGGAGGATTTACCAAAATCGCTATACTCGGCAATCAGATTGGTGATTGTAGTACCAGACACATCGCACCCCTGAAGCCGCTGCCCTTCATCGTTCTGCTTAATTTTGGTCTGATATTTTCCACCATCATTCGGTAGTCTTTTTAATTATCAAGACTTTTCTCTTAATCGCCTATTACGATATATGTACCGATATACTCGTATAGATACATAAGGTCACATATGATCTATGAGCAGGATCTATTTCAAACTAGCTTCCTCTTCTACTTCTTCCACGTGGAAGACTTTTTCGCAACTTTTCTGGGATAATTAGTAGCTTATGTCCTCCCCCTGTGCTTAAGGTCAATATCTATATACCTAATATCACTGAAATCAGTTAGCCATGAAAACGTAAAGAACAGACAGACAGAGTATGTTTCGTATTTATAATATTAGTGTGGGCAATACCACAGTAATAATTTTGTGTAGTTATATGATTGGTTGAAGACATCCAGACAGTTTTTACAGTTTTATCTACAGTAACGTAAATGTCACTAAAACCATATTTTATTATAGCGATTGTCTCTATGCATCTTTCAATTTATATTAATGATTTTGATTTAAATGTATAATTTATTAAAAGATTCTTGTAGCTCTTGACTTGCCTGTGATAGAGAAACTGATTGCTTGAAAACTGATTGCTTGTCAGTCGGTTATATCACTAAAAACAACAAATATCAGAACGTCAGCCACAAAAATTGTTCTGTTTTTATGTCAACCAACAAGATGCACTACATGAAGAGGAGATTCAGGTTTTCTGAGATTCAGTTGGTATATTTTTCCCCTTACACTAAAGTATGAAACTAAATTCATTATATCCACTAATAGTTTAATAAAGGTCTTTCCGTTATTTCCTCACGCTGTCACTTTACACAAAATTAAACCAGTAGTAAAGTAACGAACTCCGCACTTGATAATTCATACTAAGCAGTTACTCGGGAATTTCAACAAAGCTTAAAGCGTATTTGTCACAGAAACAGGACATTATGATGCGTTGAAATTAATTTTCTTTGCTGACTTTTCAAACTTTCATTATTTTTGCTGTTTGCGCTGGTACAATATGAAAATTTAATGAATTCCTTAAATTACAATGAATAAATAATTAATAAGACTTCTAATCTAAATACATGATCACAGTTCACTTTATGGTAAGTGGATATTGCCACTGCAGCCCATGAAGACGAAGTAGGTTACAAATGCGATGTCACCCCTGAGTATTAAGATGGAGTGCCTCCCGGCCCGCAATTATCCTGGCTCTCTATATCTTTGAAAATAGAACACGAACGTTGTTACACTGCTGTTTGGCGACAGAAAAGAGTAGTCTACCCCAGATGACAATTAGGCAGAAAAAGAGTCACCTAGTAAAAGTTACCACAGTTTGTTTATGAATTATGATTAACTTCATGACATATTGAACTTTGGAAGCTCAGAGGTCAGGGCTAGCTTTCATTTTATTAGTCCAACGTGAGATCTAATCCCATAGCCAGCAACACTAAAATTGTTAATAGCAATTTTGTATGCCGAATTTACCCCTGCTCCAATCTCTCTCAAGAATATTTGAGAGAAGGGTAAAGACAAAGCCGTGGGCATTTACAGACTGCTTCTTTACTTTACTTTTCTTACAAATATTGGCTAATCGGATCTGGCCGGAATCGGAGTAGATTTAGGTCAAACCCAAGACCACAATTTCGGCAGACAGTTTATTACCACTAAGCTACGCGGTCGTTAGATACAGTTATAAATATTTATGCAGTGCTTACTTAAAAAGACATTTTATACATCAAAAGTGCATTTATTCCGTCACAATGAAGGTAAAATATGAAAACCTCAGCATTTGAATTTATTACATTGGTGGGTTTACAAAGGCCTTACATTTTACCCTGAAAATCTCTCTCATAGAATTATGATAATGCAGCCATTTCCAATAAAGGAGTTCGGAATCAAACATCAGACATTTTTGCCTTTGATGGTTTGTCGTTTAAACTGAAGCGGAATATGTAAAGTCGGCGCGAATTTCTTTTTTTTTTCACGTCTATTCAGAATTTTCGATGTATCATTACAGGCGACATAAAATCAGCAACGCAGGATAAATAAAACCATGCAAGGTATATTTTTACAATACACTCTAAACCTTTACTGACCAAAGAGAGTTTAAGAGAAAAGTGTTTTGAATTTGCTATTATTATTGTTAAGATTACTCTTGCAAAATATCTAATCCCAGCATACGTAATAACAGGCCGTTTTTTGACACTTCGTTTTTGGGGGCACGCTGAAAAGTTGTAAGTCCATAATGTTTGCACACCCTCCCCATCCCTTGCTACGGCGCTTTGAGGAAAAGTTTGAAGTAATTTATTTTTTTATTGTCTAAAAATATAATTTTTACAATAATGGCAATTTTTCGATATTTCCGACATTTCCTGAGAGGGCCACGTGCCCCCTCAAAATAAGCACTGCGTAATTATAAAAAAAACAACAACAGTTTCTTTTGTTTATTTTAAGAGTATTTGATAAGCTACAAAAAATTAACTATGGTATAATCACCAACAAAGTTGCAAGGCTATAATATTATAACCTTTTTTTTATGGGAAAGGCGACAAACGAGCAATCGGTTCACCCGATGGTAAGTGATTACCGTCGCCCACGTATATGTTCAACACCAGAGGCGCTGCAGGCGCGTTGCCGACCGTTAAGGGTATTTAGAAAATGGGAGGGAGACTGAGGATGAGGATGGGGAGGGGAAGTGGGCCTCCGGTTACCTCACTCACCGAACGAAATGCAGAAACACAAGATGCTTTTACTTCACGCCGGTATTCTGCGAGGTCGAGGTATTAACCCGGTCGAGCCGGCCCATTCGAGCAGCAGCTAAAGCCGCCGATTGGGTCTACCACCTTAAAGTTTTTTATAAGTACAATGCTGGACATTGACATTTCCATGAAAACAAACATTATGTGACTTGTTATGCATGGAAGATTCGCCCATAGGTATGTACAAGTATCACATCACTAGCCCAGGGCACTAGGGCAGTCCGACTAGACGAAGTCGGATAGATTTTCATCGCCAGAATAGTAGTAAGTTAGTAAACAGAGTGCACCGCGTGCAAGTGAAGTTGACGTTTGAAGAAAAAGTTAGTATAATATTCACCTTAAACATCTTATAGCAATATTATAATATTATATACATTTACTTTTCACGATAAATTAAATAACACAGGTGGTTTTACAATGTTTTATAAGATTACTCTAGATACGAAGTAAAACTTTTAACAAGGTTGACGTTGAAGTTCATAAAGGGAGAATGGAATGAAATTAAAACTGCGCTCGGTGTGCGCTGCGTCACATTTCAATAGAAAAATGTACGATGAAATTTTAGACTTTTTTGATTGTATTATTTTTCTCATAAATGAAAATGTAATTTATTTTGTGTTCAGTATAATAAGCTATATATTTATATTTACTATATATTTATACCACAATTTCTTATCTCTAGATATGAATATGGTAGAGTCGGGAGAGGAATACCTAGGCGAACATTTCACGATCAAATCGGAGACGTTCTGCCAGGTCAACAATACTCTAAACCGACGAGTATGCAGGCGAAGATTGATGAAAGTGGGAGAAGCGAAAGGCGTATGTCAGGACCGTAGCAAGTGGAAGAAGAATGTCACTGCCTACCTCGTTGGGAACAAGGCGTGAATATATACATACATATATGAATATGTTATCTTTACTTTTATACCATGGCATCCTCATAGCTGATTCCTGATTCATTAAATTGTATCTGGAAAACATTTATTATTGTGGAAAAATGTAACAGCGTCCTTAATCCGAGACGAGGGCGTTAGAGTCAGCCCCTTTATACAAGTTACTTTTGTTTCAACCACAATATTTGTTTACGCGGAAACGCTATAATACACATTTGTATTCAAATGGTGCGCAATTAATTTTCATGTCCTAACCCGTATTAAATATTCCTATATAAATATTTCCTATTATTGTACATTTTCCTAATTTCCACCTAGGACTCGATAAAAAAGGGACGCAATGCAACTGTACGCAAAAAAAGGTGTAAAATCCGCGAAGCCTTGCCTCTGTCGCTAAATAAATCGATTTAATTAATAATTTCGCTTTGGACTCATAAATAATACGTACTGGGTACCTACTTACTTGTAGCTCTGTATCCAGTGAAAGAATTTTCAAAATAGGATTAATAGTTTCGGTGAGTCCTTTACCACGTTATGATATTAGTATAGACTACTTGATAGATGGAACAGTGTGGGGTCACGAAGGTGTAGGGCTCCGGCGTCATTTTTAGTTTTACCTCTCCAACTACAAAACTTTTAACTATGACATTAACCATTATTTGCATTGTGAACACTAACATGACTTAACAGAAACTTCTCGATCAAACATTTTTAAAATGCCCGGTGACGATAGGTCGGAAATATATTTTTTATATCTGGCAAGAAGTAATCCAGAAAGATATTAGTTATTTTAAATAAAATAATATTTGTGTGTTCAGACACAATTTACACACAATTTGTGTTTTTTAAAATACCATTCTCTCTAAATAAAAACTAGTCGTACCGATTAACTCTAGAACTCTAGTCGCTTTGAGAATTAAAACTTTTCTAAAACGATTCTGCCTTTCAACTGCCAGTAGCAGTCGGAGGAGGGCATGCGTTTCACTTTTCGTATCATCTCGGCGAATTTGTTCTAGGCGTCTAAAGAAGTTTCACTTTGAAAGAAAATATAATTTTGAAGATGAGAGTCAAAGCAGCAACTTCCCGGCTCCAAAACAAGTTCAAATATTTGAAAGGAGTTCTGCTACTGTTACATTACTTCTTGGATTAGTAGGTACTTACGTACGCAATTACTTTCCTAAAAATAATGACAGAAAGACAAAAGCTTTTTCTTTTTTAATTTTCAATGAAAGTACTGGCGGCTGCACGTCTGCTTTTCTTTAAATATAAAAGGACAAAGCCACAGTAGTAGTTTCTTTGTCTCTCAACGGAACAAGCTTTATAGCAAACTTAAGTTTACATACGATGCGCTGTAGCGTTTCTGTTTGATATAAATATGAACTGTTTTCTTGACTGTATTGAACAATATTTGAAGAATGTGCTAATGGATTTTACTTCTTTCGATGTTTCGTAATGTTATTGAACACATAGAAAATGTTGTATACTAAGCTAAGCTAAGTGTACTATAGTATTTTTATAAAATTACCTACCTCGCCCAAAAGTGACAAAGAACGAAGTTTTCCGATAAAGATGATAATGAATATCACTTCTGTTAGTTCATTAAAAATGCTTCTAGGCGTTT
Source organism: Bhutanitis thaidina (assembly GCA_029286595.1). Taxonomy (NCBI): domain Eukaryota; kingdom Metazoa; phylum Arthropoda; class Insecta; order Lepidoptera; family Papilionidae; genus Bhutanitis; species Bhutanitis thaidina. The sequence continues at coordinate 4,319,192 of JAGSMS010000003.1, forward strand.
TAGAAAATAGCTTAAGTGAATTATTTTAATTTTAATTGACATCAATTAGTTGTAATAGTAGCGGGGTGATAGCGGTGTAAGAATCTACCACCCTTTCTATCCATGGGTGTGGTAAGAGGCAGTTAAGAGAAAAACCTTGAAAATCACGCTATCCGAAAGCACACATGGTTGAGGAAGCCCATTAGGCTACACTGAGTTATGCCAATCGGAAATCCGTAATTTCTCCTACAGGGCTTTGACAGGCTCTGACAAACGTGAATGTTTTTATATTATTAGTAATTCAAGTGCTACAACTGGCACAATTTAATAGATTCTGGTAAATTCAAAGTCTCGACTCTATGAAAATTCATAAGTTTTGTTCATACCTTTTTTTTATTGCTCAAACTTTTTAAGGGAAAAATAAATAGTTTGTAGCGTTTTTACAGAGCTTATATGCCATTTTTTATTATTTGCTATGTTAATTTTCTTTAGATATTTTGTTATATACGTCATTTATAACAACTTATTTATTTAAAGTTGCTTAATGTATGTATATATTTATATATATATATTCTTCTTTCTTGAATATATATATTCAAGATAATTTTATTGTATATTATATTTATATATAGCGGCGCAGAGGCGATAATTTATCAATTTTTTGAAGGTGTTTCTTAAAATGTTAATATAGACTATATTTAATAATTATATTATAATGAACGTAAAATGTAACAATAATGTTCAGTTTTAATGTTTGTAAAATTTGACAAAGAGATTTCGCTGACTTTCTGATTCAAAAATGACGCTTTGATAAAACTAAAATGGCGGACCGGCTTTTGATCGAGGGGTCAGCACGAGATTGATTAGGCACTTTTGCTCGAGGACTAGACCTGTGCCGACGTGACTCGCATATGATTGTAAAAAATCTGTTTTCACTGTACATAAAACAAGTGATGTAAGTATCAAAGCATTAAATAGGCTGGGCTTTTAATTACGTATTGGCGTTAATTAAATCATCAATTCGCTCCTTACATGGTGCTTATTAATTAACCTTAAAACTTTGAATGATGTGTGGTAATAATAAGGGTTGGGACGATGCAATTCTGACGTCACGTTTTCTTAAAACTGTAGTCAGTCAATCTCCTCATCTGATATATCTCTGTAAAATTTTTAACGTTGTTTTTGACTATTAAATAAGCATACGTAAATTCTATAATTTCTTAATGACAGTTGGTCACTTCAATTAAATCAAATCAATTAAAATCACTATTCGTCGGACATAAATGTAACTTATCAAAGTAATTATTTTGTTTTAATCTACCACCGTTTCGTACTGAGGTTCCTCTGACGGAGACAAAACATGCCAAAGAAACTTTGCAGTTAACATATTTTTTTTCCTTTTAATAATTTTTGTATTATCCAACTTATAAAATAGATTGGCATCGATCAATTAGTTCCCAGAGGTTACAATCACCTATGTTTTCCTTTATATTACAATAACTCTTTTCATAAGGTCCTTGTAAGTTAAATAAATATTCTATTAACATATTTAATGTATAGATGTAAAATACAGATGAATAGATTATATGTACGGATCTAGGAATAAGAAAAGAGTGTAAAAGGTTACACTCTTTTCTTATATCTATAGCTTACATTTTGCAAACAGTGGCAGTTAAGTTTTTACGGCATTTCCAAGACTATTGGTATCGTACAAATAATAGTATGAGCTTCTTAATTATATTAAACAATAACTTTTTACCATTCCATCTAGAACACACTTGTTCGTAATGTCCACGTAATGAAACTTTGCAACCCAAATAAGATTAGTTTAATAAGTCGAATGTACCGAAATCAACGATATAAAAGAAATAAAGCCGCCGTTACAACCATATGTGGTAGCAATATCAACGCGTGATGTTAGTAAAAAATAAAAGTCAGACGCTGCAAAGTATTCAATATTACAATATGGCATATGACAAAGGAATTGGAAGTACATTTGCTGAGTAATGGCGCGCACAAATATTATTATATATTTTTACGATTTACGATTACGATTATAATATATTTTTTGTTGCTGAGACACTGCTTACTTGCTTTAAGGTATTTAAATGCAATTAAAGTAAGTAAATTAGCAGCCTATGAATATCCCAATACGGGCAAAGACTGCCTCATAACATTTGATTAGGTTTTTTTGGCGTATTCTACATAACTCTTAGAAAATATTTTTTTTATTATGTCTCAGACATGCAAACATCTTGATGTTTTCTTTAACGTATGAGCATTTGTTAAATTCAGAACTAAAATTTTAGAAATTAACAATTTTAGTAGTGCCAACATCAGGATTCGAACCTAGAGGTCCAGTTGGGGCCATATTTGATTAAAAGAGAAAAATCTTGTATTTATGCGAACACTACAAATTTGAAATGAAACTGTTATTTACGGATCTGCGTAGTTTGGACCAAAATTAATAATTAAAAGCTGAAAATAGGCTGAGTTAACTATGACATCTGGACGTCTAACACCTCAGTCCCCCCGTGACCACTCTGGGCTGCTGTAAATCACTCGAAACATCGGGAATGTAAAAACAAAATCAAACGCGATAAAATCCGTAAATAATAGTTTAATTTTAAAAGAGAAAAAGTTAATCTCAAAGCTACTGATAATAAGGATTTAATTCACTCTGCATACCCCATTTACACAATCGGGAGATATTCATACGGACAAACTCACAACTTTAATCAAGAGCCAAGATCCATTTCTTCAAAGATTTGCCCATACTCACCATCCTGTGAACGCAGTGCCGGTAGCCTCGTAATAGTGATGCTGCTCCCCTTCACCAGTCACTGGGATTTAGGTTTGGTAAATCCGGATGGACTTTTCGTCATTATTAACGTGCAGATGAGACTGGCTTTACTATAAGAAACATTTCAATTACCGAATCACAAAGCAATAGACGACGTTAGAATAACATGTTTAACAATCGAGTCGCTGGCGACCGACAGACGCCGGAAGAAAGCATTTGTATATGCCGAACCGAAATCTCAATGATAGTAATATTGATAGGATTTTCAGTGCGAAGTTAATCGTCAGCTAATATTCTATGACAGTGTTTAAATTAAGTAAACAACGTATGAACCATGTGTAATCTTAAACAACAGCTAAACAAGAATTATTCGTATTACTAATTTCTAACAACTTTTAAATCATTGTCTTAAGCCTGCTTAAATTTGTTTTATTTTTATGGGAAAGGTGGCAAACGAGCAAGCGGTTCACCTGATGGTAAGTGATTACCGGCGCCCACCTACATTTGCAACACCATAGGTGCTGCATGTGCGTTGCCGGCCTTTTAGGGTATTTGAGAGATGGGAGGGAGGATGAGGAGGAGGATGAGGAAGGGGATGCGGAGGGAGAGAGGGCCTCAAGTTTCATCACTCATCGAACGAAACGCAGAAGCATTTAAGATGCCTTTACTTCACGTCGGTATTACGCGAGGTACCAACCACGGCCGGCCCAGCCGTCAGCAGCAAAAGCTCCCCCTTGCCTCTACCACGTTTAAAAGTTTATCTGTATAGTGTAGTTCACTTTAGAACTCGTAATTGATATTAAATGTTAGGTGATTGGCGTATAAGTGTGACACTACCATTTTATTAAAATGCCATCCTCTCCTATGCCCTGCATCGTGCACTTTAATAGCTAACAAACGAGGCCCTGACGACCGAACGAAGGCGGAAGATTCATCTGAATTTGCCAAACCCACAAGTGATAGGGAGTACCGGGACTGCGCTCCCCAACTCGACTAACCAGCGTGGCGAAAAAGATGAATTTCTCATGCATATCATCTAGAACACGTTGTCCTTAATGCCTACAACACTTTGAAACTCACCATCAGCCGCGTGTTCTTATACGCATGATGCGAATAGAAAATAATTCAGACATTGTTATTCTATGACGTGTGAAGAAACTCGAAGGGGTTTTACTAGTTTTTGCAAGTGGTTTAGAGCATCGGTACAGAGTTGTCGGTTTTCAATAAGTTGCATGTCTGACGGTATGCATAGGAATTACACTCACCATCCCTATTCTCCTATCGATTGAGACATACGAACGGATGAATTTCACCGTTACTTACTTGACGTTCCAGTACAAAATGTTCCGCTTCATGTCTCTGGCGCACACAGCAAGAAAGTAGAAAATTTTACCGGCGTTGGTTTTTCCATGTCAGTATAAGAAGCGTCTCCAGAGGTAAAAAAAAGTGCCAATAGCCTAAAGGTTTGGACTGCGGACTGCGAAAGATTCGTTTATTGTCGTGTCTAGTCACTGCCTTACTAATAATGTTAATAGCATTTCAATCACAATTTAAAGACTAATAAAAATACATAAAGGCTAACGTGATTACCATCCTTAACCTTATCTTAACACTGTCAATAGTCCACTGCAGGACTTAGGTCTCTCTCATTCACTCCTCAAGGATTAGCCATATTCACCACGCTCGGCAACCGGACGCTGCTGCCCGTCGTCGGTTTGCTTAATTTTGGTCTGTTATTTTTCGAGATTGTTATCCCGCTGTCCGTTGCGATTTTCTCTTAATCGCCTCATACGACACCCACGGGAAGAAGGTGGAGAAGAGTGAAATTTTCTTTAACCTTAGCCACCACTTAACACATCTGTCAAAAAAAATATAATCTTTTTTTTTCATTTATTGCACATAAACATATTGTTATTTAATATTTTTAACGGCCATATACATTGAAATAGGATTAACCGTAAAAACTCATACCCGCTTACATGCCAGCTACACTCACGGGAAAACTCGGCTTAGGATTTAATTTAATTTTTAGATTAAAAAAATTACCGAAGCGCTTTTCCGGATGATAGCTCCGTCATCCGAATCTGACAATATTTCAATTTATTTTTAAATTTACGCCCCGATCCACGTACGATTTGTTTAATGAAAGAGTTTTTCTTTAAATTTGTGAAAAATTTTGTACAAAAAAAAATTGATAAACTAAAATAAAATGCATGAAAAATACTGGTTAATTATTATATTTCACTAGAATGTATATGTGATAAATGTAAGAAATAATTTCAAAAATAAGTAAAAAAGTTTTTTTTTTTCATTTTTATCTTCCTCTGACGATACGAGGGTTCAAAAATCAACATCCAAATCAAAATTCCAACTTGGTTGGATTTTCTCTCATTTGGTTATGGTATAAGAGGTGTAGAATTTTTTTATGACGTTTTTATTTAGGGTAATGACATACATTACTCTAAATAATTTCGCGATTCTATCCTAATCTCGTCATCTTTTGTATCCATATATGTTCTAAGTATTTTATACATAATGTAATAAATATGCTTTGGGTTATAAATAATATGTAAAATATTGTTCAACTGTGTAAAAAAATATTCGTCAAAAAATAGTAATGGGACGAAAAGCAAGAGCTTGTCGGGAGTAATGTAAAGATGAGTTAGAAAGTGTAAAGCGAGCAGACAAAATTAGAGCACCTTCAAAATATCGTATCGTTACCGGAATAAACAGAGGAATATATACTCTGATGAGCATCACGTAAAGCACAGTTTAGCACATGTGTTGTTCGTTTGCCGTTTACATTTATTCTTGCATTTGAAATGCAGATCTTCTGTTGTGCTAGGCAAAAGCTAGCCAAACAAATTGAAAGCTTCGAGTATTCGTCTAACAATTGCGTTTAAGTTAAAAAAATATAGAGATTTGTTTAATACATGTAAAGTTCTATGATATATTTCTATGAAAGTATTTTGGAAACAAATTGTTACATAATCTTTAATTTTTTTTTGGATAGAACACTGCGTTTCTAGAATAGATTAGAATAGAAAACTGTTGATGTGGTGCAGACACGAACTTGCGGTATAGTAAACTTTTAAATATAATTCCGTAACTACATGAATACTAATATAGTAAATATAATAAAATCTTATTTCTATTTATTTTTTTATCATGTTTTTATTAACTCACTTTCTTGTTTTTTTCAGTTCGGTGCAAATATGGTAATCGATTTCAAACTAACTTCCCAATGAGCTAGAGACTTGACTACCCATATCTGTTAGTTTGTTTGTCTGTTTTTGTCTGTGCTAAAACGTGGTATATTATTTTTATAATTTAACAATTGTTCTTTAGCAGACCCTAAATGATCCGATGTCGAACAGAACCTATCTGCCAGGTTGGGTGATCATTAATCCGTCTTGAATGGTGGGCTTTTTTAATTTCGTATGCCTTCCAGGTTCTTCGTACTTCTAAACTCTTAGGTCTTAAAAGAAATACGTACTGATTAAATTATCCTTACTCTAGTAAAATGTCATGATTTATTTAACGTGTCATAGCAATAGACATTCTATTTTTGCAAAACTCGTAAGATTTTTGTCATAATAGTTTTTATATTTAATCGAAAATGTTAAACGGTTCGCGGCTTGTTTCTTTTACTAGAACAAAAATCCTTTAACAATTTTCGATAACGGGATCCAAGTAAATCAGGCAATTTCAATAAGTGCTACGCCTTTGGATCGAATCTACATATTTTATACTCAAGAACCGTAAATCTCACCAGGACGGAGGCTAACAGCGTATCTATATTGACATCGTAAATATTCCTGGTCGTCTTAATAACAAATTACCATAAATTCTAAAAAGACCTAAATCTCGGACGTATTTATCCTTTTTGGATTAAATGCTACTTTATTGTGGTCTGTTTTATTCTAGTTGCTGGGTGTTTTAGCCGTACTTATATAAAATTAAAGTTCAGTTTTTATCACATAAGGCAAAGTATTATATAATGCATGACAACATATTACATAATGTGTTGACAAACACCTCAAAATGATCATTAGTAATTTGCACTCCAATATTAAAAAACTTTAATTTGTTTCTATCTATTTAATTGCGATTATGTTGTTCAAAGGTTCAAACAATCATTAGATGCAATTTATTGTGTTATGTTAAGATATTTTTTTTTTTACTCACAGGTTCGTGATATCATTAGATATAAGCATTAAGAACGTTACAGAACTAGATGATTCTCAAAGTTTGTAGATTTTGTTCTTTTATTTTAATTAAAACCGGCATTTCATCATCTCGTAGTTTGTGTGTACAGTTCGATAGAAACTGCCGATGCATATTTGCGAATAAGTATGTCTGAGTCGAAAATTCTCAATTCAACAACGATTATCGGATGCAGTAACCGCAATTAATCGCCCCTCCCTAGGATGGACGTGCGCGAAATAAAGAACCGACGAGGGTGATTCTTCGATCGTACGTACGCCTACGAGTAGTAAGAACGGTTTAATCCCCCCGCGCTGCATTTAACTTTAAATTATAATCATTTTTATTGAGCGGCAACGTAAATTCTTCATGTTTATTTTCCAAAGGTATACAATTATAATGAAATGCGTAGGAAAATGTTATTTGAACACGGGGAATTTAATATTACTACCTATCTTATTACAACAGAAAATCTATTTTTTTTATGGAAGTGACGGCAAACGAGCAACGGGTTCACCTGATGGTAAGTGATTACCGTCGCCCACATACATCTGCAACACCATAGATGCTGCAGGTGCGTTGCCGGTCTTTAAGCATATTTTGGAGATGGGAGGGGAGAGGAGGGGAATAGGGAGGGGGTGTGGGCCTCCGGTTACCTCACTCACCGAACGAAACGCAGAACCACAAGATGCCTCTACTTCACGCCGGTATTCTGCGAGGCCGTGGTACCACTCCGGTTGCCTCTACCACGCTTAAAACATGTAATACATTAAAAACGTACAGTTTATATTAAATTTCATTGAAAATAGTCGAAAAGTACTCTTCATATTACGTATAGAAGGGACGTGATAAACCTGTCGTTTACTATTATTAAGTGTCAAGTTTGTCCATGATTGTTAAAGTTGGACCCAGAATATTATTTGTTGTGTTTGGTTTGTTGTTATTGGTTGTGTCGAAACAATTGAAAATCTGTTGTTGGCACATAGCATTGCTAGTTTTTTTTTTTATAATAAAAACGCAACGACAGTTTCGTTGTGGTGGTACCTTCCTTAACAACCGATGATGGGCAGCAGCGTCTGGGGTGCGAATTATCTGGTACTGCGATCGTCTATCCGTTTGTCGAGCGAGGCGATTATGGCACGTCCTGCTCATGGAAGAGGCCTATGTTCTGTAGTGGACAATTTTCTATTTGCTATGGCCCAATGACATCTATCCTCAATTAATAATAATAATTCTGTGTATGAATTTCTAATTTGTAGTAATGTTAAAATGTGATTGCAAAATTTACTGAAAAGGTTGAACATTTGACAACAAGTCGAGCTGGTTTTTATTTCGAATATTGTGTTCCACACGGAACTTCTTTATATTTTACTCCTAATCTAGTAGGATAAGGATCTAAAAAAACGTATTTTAAGAATTAGGAAAATATTGATTATATTGTAGCGACAATCAACGCACAATTTGCAGTTTCTGGTACTGGTGGATGTTACATCGGTGAAGCTGTAAAATGGTAGTTGCGCGATCAAATAGTTTTCAGAAAATAAATTCAATTATATAAATTTATACTTAATTGAACTTAACTCAAGGTTACTTAAACCAAAACCTTCTTTTGGGAATGTAAAACCTGAGAGGAATGTACCAACTTTTGCTTCAACTGTCAACTTGCACATAATGCATTTGCTTACTAACGAAAAAGGCTCTGACGGGGGACTGATAGGAGAAAATACGTCCGAATATAACGAACTCAAATGCCACATACTATTTAAGGGGAGCAGTATCGCAAGTGTAAGGGTAGCTTTATTATGCCAAACGCATACTCGCTCGCGCAAGTGTTCCACGGCAGAGCCCCGGGAACACTTTCGCTCGTATCATCACCGTGCCGGTGATAGCTTTCACAGCCACCAACCTACTTGGCTTCTAATCCCTCATGGTCGACAGACCTATCTAAAGCCAAGAGAATTAGGAAGGCGGGCGCCTGCATGCACCAGCCCATCCACAAATCTTCCACATTGTGCATTCCGGCTTTTGTTGGCACTGTCTTGGAAAAACCAATGTCTAGCCAGTTGGCTCAGACAGGTCTTTAAAGAAAGAAGAAGAAGAATCAAGGCACCCAGTTACTGTTTATTTACTAATTTCTAAATTTCAATCTAGAAGGTTAATCTAATTATTAAAAAAGATTAAATTTATACTCAGTTTAACATATCAAACTGTAGAACTTTTTGTTTGCTCTAAATTACGACTGATGTAAACCTTTTCCATACATTTCTACGGCGATCGTTAGGATCCGAATATCACTTTTAAAGATAGACAGCCAACGAATAAAACAATGTTCGTTGACAGTTGGGAGTTTTAGCATTACTGCTAACAACCGTGCTATTACAAGCGTTCACGTTTGCGTGTCGTCCGTATTGATAATCTTAAATAAATTTAAATCTTCTCTGCAGACGGTAATTTATAAAGATTTTCCGGCGTTATTTGGACCGTCTTCTCTTATTCGTATTTACCTGTTTAGTTTTAACTCCAAAAGGAATTTTTATGCAAATTTTGATAGCGCGTTGAGGTGCATTGCGGCATCTCGGGGATGAGAATTGTAAATCTTTTATACTATTTAACATACCTCACCTACCACATTTCTTATTTACCTTTGTTTTTGTATTATTTTGGATTTAAAACAACCACTTTATAATATTTTAATAATATAGCATGAGTACATTTAATACACACTCACTACTGTTAGTAGATATCAGCAGAGTTTACGGATTTCTATTTGGCACGTTTCTAGAGATATCACGTGACGAGTGGCGAGCTTCGTCACCGAGGTTGGTTTCTTCCGGAAGTTACAAATTTTTAAGGTCTTAGACCTTGTTTAGGAGAGCCACGGGAAGGCACTGAGTGTCTGAAGTCTTTATTATACTCGGATTGTATGCTAAACTATGACATTAAAACTGTCCCATGTCTGTATATTTCATAGTTTTAATAATTTTATTTACCAGTAAACTAATTAATTCGTTTAAGACTAAGCTTCAAAAATGCAAAAAAAATATAAACATGCATTATAAATGACATTAACAGGACGTCTATCTGTAACCGCAGATGACGCCCTTAGTGAGTGTGTTTAGTGTATCTACACTGTGTGTGTACGTTTTAACAGCGATTTATTTTTGTATTTACATATTTTGTATGTCCACGTCTTATGTTAAATTTGAAATTATGTTATTATTATTATTAGCGACACTAATATATCTTGCGTTGATACTTACGAACACTACATGTTAACACTAAAAATCGGTCTTATGTTCTTTTATTCAAAGTACTAAAAATCAATTTTTTACCTAATGAGCACTGGGAAATTTTTCAATGGAACAATGAGTGAACAAAGTCACCCCCACAAAAAATGCTCACGCCGACACCGTTCCGTTGGAAGGCTATGCACAGTTTTTAATTTCGTTCTCCTCTTCGTCGAGTAACTTCGAAACCAAACTTGTTACAAGTTTAAATTGATATTTCGCAGAGCATTGTTTAAACACAATCGAATACTTTCCCTAGTTTGCTGCTGTTTGCGGAGAAAAGTTAAATAAATTTTGGTATGGCAGAGAAACAGACATTCTATTTTTATCGAGGATCTTACCGAGTATGTACTGTACTTACCCGGTAAGATACAATCTGCCGATCATAGAAACGAATCCATTTTACCTATCAGGTATTTTTGTGTCACTGTAAAACGCTTCCTCGACACAGTCAATGTTAAATGCTACCGTAAGAGTCCTACTATTATTTTATTAAACCGAAAAAAAGATGAAAAATGTCTTTTCTCCAAATGTCACCGCCCATCACACGTAGTAAGTACATTCCGCTGTGTGCTAGATCGGAATAAAACAGACTAAGGAATGGAAGAGTCAATTGCGAAGGGCATTGGCACGGCGCTAACCAACGCGTCTGCCGCATATGTGCAAATCTTCCATTGAAGGCATTCTAGCTTTTGTTGGTGCTTTCTTTGAAACGAATGTTCCGCAGTGGAAAGGATGATAAAACGAAATTAAAATAAAATCAGACGTTAGTTTTGGAGAATCTATTACTAAAGTAGAAATTTTAAATTAGTTTGTAATGATAAATGTCGTAATATACATAAGTATAATTAACGTTTTCATTGTGCGTTTCACATTGAAATATGTCCGTTTTTTTCCTCATAACTTAGCCTTTTCGAAATAAAAATAAACTGTGTATTTCTAAGTTCTTTTTTAACATTTTTTTAATGAATACTTCGCAGTATACATATATGCAGTTTATATTCTCATTAAAAAAAGCTTTTTTTTATCTATGTCTAATTTCATTTCATAATTTATTAGTCTCACACCCCATGCATATGATCAAAGCTGTGATTGATTGTTGTGAGTATTCCTGGCAGATTTGAACCATGAAAATAACTATAGATTAATTCTGAAATTTGTCAAATGCGCGGGTATGTTACAGTGCCGCATGTGTATGTACGAACATAGAGACTTTCGTCAACCTACAGTAATCCTACAGTTTAGCATATATTATGACACTTGAAAGGTATTTTGAATGGACCAGAAAAATCAGCAGACGCCTCGGATGACATAGTTGTAAGACAAGATGAAGAGTAAGAACTTAAAATAATCTTTACTCTTTTGTTTTACCCACAATCGTTCAACTAGACTATGCTAGCAGGCAGGTGAGAACTTCATTTAGTCATAGCAAAATATGTAATACCACTCAAGGGCGGGGGAAAGGTTTACCGGAAGAATGATGATGGATGAATATCTTTTCTGTGATCCCCATTCTCGTGGACATTTAGTCTTACAACACATAATGTATAGCCATTTGTTATGCTGTTGTGTTTATTTTTCCGGGATCTTTTATATTCATTATGAGTAATGGAGGGCTTAAGAGCGAGTAACGTGCTGCCACCCCAATGCGAAATAGGACTATATGAGGCGAAAAGGAATTTAGTCTCATTTTTTTTGAGGTTTGTAATAAAATAAAATGATGTAGTTTTTCCCTTTGAGTGTATCACTTTATTTTATCGCACACGTTACAATATTTAATTAACATTTTGGCCTATTTTGATATATTCTGTTCTCTTTTCTACTGCTACTAAGCTGAATTTTATTTGCATTGAATGTTTTTCTATGGAGAGTTTATAAAAGAGTAGAACTCAAAGGTAGATTTTCTAAGTTGCGACTGTTAGCCTACTTGGCTGACAGTTTCTTCGCTCATTACTTGAAAGTTAGTCTAGATATTTGAATTTCGAATTGGAATTGAACATGAAATCGAACCTTTAAAATATGAGCTAACCGTCGGCTTATACCATCTGGCGGACGTGAAGATATTGCACCCCAATCTCATATCGTCATAATGGTATTATGATCACTAATCTGTCTAAGAAGAATGGCTATGTCCAGTAGCTGACTATTTACATACAAGAGGAAAAAAAAAGAATCGATTTATTTATTACCGGATATAAATTATTTTCTCTGTAGTGCCCATATTCGTTAAGTGCCTGCCCTAACATTTCATAGATCATGGATGCTTGCTTGATTTTGCTTTTTGCTTGTGCACCGCTGATTAACAAACGAGACTGTGGCAACCGACTGATGGGGGAAAAGCCAACCGAACATACCGAATTATCACAATCTAGTGATTGAGAGCAGCATTACTGTGGCGATGACACCAGTGCTCTACTCACCAAATTGGTGACCCACCCAGCGTGGTGATAATGGGCAAATTACCTATGCATGACATGCCGGCTTTTGTTAGCACTTTGATATAGGGTTGCCAACCGTACTCTAAAATGAGAATTGTGTGGTATTTTATATTGGTACACCTTTCATTATAGATAAATCTAATCAAGTACGCTAAAATACTATATTTCCATCAACTGACTTTTTTGAAAAATTGTTATTTACGTGGTACATTAAATACGAACTATTTTCAAATTTGGAAATAAATGAGGAAAAAGTCTGTAATCTTTATTTACGATATATGAAATCAGATATACTTCATTGCGTCTGAAGTTGGCAACTCTACTAGTACTTTCATGCAAAGTCCTATCGCCAGCAGTACCTTTCCCGGCTAATGAAGTAGTAAATTAAGTGTAAAAAAAATAATATTGAATTCGTATATAGCCTCAATACTTATCTCAGTACCCTAAACGCGGATCCCGGCGGCCGTTAATAGAGGTCCGTTTAGTCCTATTCAACACACGTGCACGTTGAAATGATCATAAATTATATAAAAGTTACAAGAGAAATGTAAGTATAACACAGTAGATACTTTCCACGAGTTCGGAACTCTTAAAACTGACAATAAGAGCACACTAATGGTAGTTGCCGAGATTTTAATTAAAAAGGTCTACTTTTAATTTATCTAACTAAAAATATGAAGTAAATAATTTTAATATTTTATTATGTGTACCAAAATTACACTTTAACACGATATATTATTTTTTAACACTAAATTACAGTATTATCTTGTATCATAGGTAAAAAAATGTATGCATATTTAAGCAAAAAATGAGAAAACTATTTGAATTTTAATGTATAATGTGGTAAATTAATCCAAAAGTCGATAACGAGCAGAGCGTGTTTTCAAAGCCATGTAAATACAAAAAAGGCTGCAAAATTCCAACAAAAGTTGCGAATGTGGGTCTAAGAATCTTGTGGGTTTCTTTTTTTTACTGCATTAAAGAATTCCAAACCGCTAAGTTGTGACTCATCGAATGCATTTAACTGCGTAGATTTTGTTACTTTGCTTTGTAAATTAAGACACTAAGTTTTGTTCTTCATTATAAATGTATATCTTAGTAAAATGATCCAAAATATTCAGTTAAATGGTCTAAGCTTCAATGTCAGTCTATACTTAGAAACTCTTAATAAAGTCAAATTAGTAAAAACAAAAACAATGCAATTAATGTTATTTTGAAAAGTTTATGAGAGTTTATTGATAGAATAGTAATTTTGAAGAATAGACTGTAAACTTCAATCTTGTCTACATGACTTTAAGACATCGTGGATTGGTACTTTTGTAGTAATAATGTTATATTCACTACTGAAAATTGTATATTATAATGCAATTGTGCTTTGCTTTGTTAAAAATCTACACAGAACGTATAAATTCATAGCGCAAAACGCTTTTTAAAGCAGATGCAGTTGTTGACATTTCCGCCGTAAGCAAAATGCAAACTCTTTCATCATTTAGCAAGATACTTGTGGTTTTGTTTTTAAGCTTAGGAAAATAAAATGTCTCTGTATGTATGTAAATAATTAACATGTAGATATTTTACTATGTAAATACAATAAATTCTCTAATTCTTCTCTGTAAGTTTTTGAAGATATAAAAACTGTAGTATCTACGTGTAATTAATTATTTGAATTTTGTACATTCTCAATATTTTAAATGGTATTAGAAAATTTATGGTAAGCTCTTTAGGAATGTGATGTGTTTGCTGTAATTGTCATATCTATGTGTATTGTATTGACATACTTATCATGCTACAGGCGATGACTGACATATGCGTCATAGTTGTAAACAGATGCTGCTTGTGAAGGCTGGCTCGCTCGCGTTCGCAGTGTACTTGTGCTTTAATTTTTGGATCACTATTCGACTTCTTGTAGAATGCTTTTCGTTGCCTATGGTCCCATCTGACACATACCTTTTATTTTATGAATCGAATTAGATTTCATCACAAAATAGAGGATACCTACGGACTTCTCCATTGCAGGAACCTCGTTACAAAACGGTGGTACAAAAGTAAAAAAAAGAGATTTGACATTTGACAAACGAAAATCTTTCTTACGACGAAGAATACAGAATTTATTTTTAATTTCAGGTGCAGGAAATGGAAACCCTACAAATTAGTATCTCGTTTCTCTGACAGCGGAAGGAAAAATATTTAGAGATGTTCACTTTTATGAACGTGCAACTTCTTACTATAACCCATATTATAGCGATGCCAATGGTCTCCAATTTTTTCTCTCTAATTATAGCCAGTATATAATTTGAAAGGTTTTTTTTAATTATGAAATAACATGTTCATATCACAAAAGTTCTATGTTATTTATGCCTAGTAACTCACCGAGTATACCATTTTAATAAATAAATATTATATATCGTAATATTAACGATAAAAGGGATAATAATGTATATGACTTTCCTTTTTTAAAACCTAAAGAAACATGTTTCAAACGACTTCGTCATTTTACAATACATTACCAGAGGTATAAGAAAGGTTTTCTTTCTAAACATATACCATAACCCATTTGGGACCTAAAATAACTCGGCGGTAAGTGAGAAATTCTTTATAAATTTCACTTTGTTGCTTCAGGAAGAATATGAATATACAATATTTTTACGAGGAACATAGATGTAAAAAACCTTTGATCTTTCTTTACAAAATTCTTACAGCTATATCTTATTAGACACTTTTTATGCATTCACTACGATATTCTCGTATAAGTTTTTAGCTAGCGTATTACAACAACAGAAGTTCTATTATTTAAGAATTACACGTTAAGAATTAAAGCATACTTCATAAAAATAATGAAAAGTAAAGAAGCAGCCTGTGAATGCCCACTGCGGGGTAAAAGCAAAAATCAACTAAAATTAAATATTTAAGCGGGTTTTGGAGCCAGAAGGGGTCTGTCATGCTGCTCCAACGTGGATTGGTGGGCTTCGCATATCCTCAAAATACTATTTTTAATTATTTCTCAGATATACCGATTTCTTCACTTCGTTTTCCTTCACCGCCGTGCGAGTGGTAATATCAGCAATGCTATTAAAAATTTTAACGCAATTTAAATTAGATTAAGTGAGTGCAATGTTCGATATTTTTATCGTTTAATTGGTTTTTGAAGTTTTAATACACATTTATTTTTATTTAATAAATTCTACAATTAGTATTAATACTGCCAGAGATGTATGGAGAGAGATTGTTAGCCTTCATCCCGCCAAGATTTACAGTCCATGAAATAAAATATGTAGATCCTTTTCGAGGCACAGCACTTATTGAAATTGCGTGATTTATTCCAAAGCCTTTTAGCCAAAGCATAAAAGGATTGAAGTGATATCCTGAGAAATTAGTGTCACTGCGTTCTGTTAACAATAATATTCCTCAAATCTTCTGTCTTCTATATCACCCTATTCAAGGCATGTGCTCAACATAGAAAGCGCTGCATTTCATCACGCGTTGGTATGTACATTGCCGGTACTCCCTGTCGCTAGTAGTTTTGGCAAAGTCTGATAGATCTTCCGCCTTCGTTTGATCATCAGGGCCTCGTTTGTTAGCTATGAAATTGCATGACGTGGGGCATAGGTGAGGTTGGCATTTTAATAAAATGGTAGTTTCACCCCAATACCCCATTCTTCTAATATTTAATATCAATTACGAGTACTAAGGTGAACTGACATTCAGACCAATCTAAGCAAGCTTTAGACAATGGTTTAAAAGCAGTTACAAAAAAGTTATACGACCAATTCATGTTAAGCTATTGTTTAAGATTACACATCATACGTATGCACCACGTTGTGGTAAACACTGTCATAGAAGATTGACTGACGATTAGTCTGTTAAATTTTTGTTGCATATACTCGTAATTTGGTGATTGTATTGGCTCCACGGAGGCTTTCACCTGACCAATTATCTAAATATTTATTTAATATTTTATGTAGGCATTATTAGCAACCGAACTTTGTTTGCCACATGTGCCTTATAATAAATCCCTCGCAGACGGCATCAAAGGCAGAAATAATATAACAAGTAAACTATAATATAAACCAAGAATAGCAAAATCCCTGTGGTACACCCATGTTTACTGTAGAACCTTCAGAATTTACGCCACTTGTCTGCAGCGCTTGGATCCTATTACTAAGAAAGGAAGATAAGATAGAATACCAACAATTGAAGATCCCGCTCACTTAAACCATAATATTTTAATTAACCAAGAAAAGTGGTGTGATATTCGCAATGAAATGTTTCAAAAGTCAAATCTTTTGATAAGTCACATAATACACTAATCGCATTTTAAAGAGTTTTTCACGCACTTAAAATACACCGAATTAAACTTACTCCTAAACCAGTCAAGGAGCGCCCTTTGGTTATTCCAAACTGATTATTTCTAAATACTTTATTGATGTTAAAAAACGATAGCATTTGATTAAAAACATCTTCTCAAAAATGTTTCTTTCTAATCTAAAATTACTTGAATCTTTAGGGTCTCCAGATTTATAAAGTAGCTTACCTTACTTTTCTTTATTAGCTTCAATAGTTCCTGAAATATACCCTCATCGATACATGAATTCAATAATAGTGTAAGGTACGGCGACAAGATAAAACTTACAAATTTGTATTAATAAAAATTAAAAATCCCTTAAATTATTATTAATATTCATATTTAATTATTAAATGCTTTAATGATATCATGGGAGCTTGAATGTTTAAAACTAAACTTAATAGTCATAATTTAATATTACTAACCTTAATATTGCTGGTTAAAATTTGGTACACAGGTATTAAGAGCAGCTGTAGATTTTTATTTGTATATTTGTAAAATATGTTACAAACTTATTATGTAATTCATTGTCGGACTCAATTAGTCCAACATTTTTTTTTATTTATTTATTTATTCTTTATTGTCCCTAAAAAAAGGAATACAATGGGCGGACTTAATGCCTTTGACATTCTCTACCAGTGAACCCTGGGTGAGAAAGAAAACATGTTGGCGGGTACAAAATAAATAATACATATAAATTAAATATATAACCCTTATAATATACTTACATACTTATAATATACATAATACACAATACATAAACATATTATACATACATAAACAAATTAAATGAGAAGAGAAAACTCTCAGATGGCATTTTCCTTCAGATAGTGACGACGGAGCAGGGTTTTGTAGGAGTTTTTGTTCGGAGCTTTCTTGATATCATCGGGGAGAGCGTTCCAGAGAAGTGTGGCTTGAACGGTGAAAGAAGAAGAACATTGAATAACTGGAATTATCAATTTTTTATCTCGTTCCGTTCAATCCCGGTATTTATCAGGATTAAAACTTCAGGCTACGTTTATATTGATTCATATGCTTTCGTAAATGTAAGCCTTAATGAAATTGGTCAAGTACTTTTGGTGTAAGAATCCTGTACTTGTAAATCCCGTGATGAAAACTATCGCATTTTTAAGACGAGCAAAACATTATCCAGAGCCTTATCCACTATGGCGTAAAAATATTTCATAACAATTTCGTGTGGGTTATGAATCCTCGATTAAATCATTCCTAGATAAGGGAGTAATGTGTCACGGAGTTTTGTGAAATTGTTTGTGGCATAGCGGAAAAGGCTTCCGTAGTTTTTGCGTGATGCCAAAGCAAAAAGATAAACATACAAAAATTCCAAAAAGAATTTTTGAATAAGAAGTTAGGCGTAATATCTTAACCCAAAATAATTTTTAATGTATTTACAGCTTTTTTTACAATTTTATAGTAGTGTAGATTAGAATAGTGGGCCCAAGAACCTTAAACATCAAATACAATTACAGCGATAACTTACAACGTGATTACGTGATTACACGGCAAGTGGACAGAAACCCCAATAAAGATAGGGACAAAACGATTGGGATCTTTTTGCTACATTTGTATGTATATTTATTCAATCGTATGTAGGGTCAATAGTTTTTGAACTGGATTAAAACGTATTTCCTATAATTGTAGAAGTAAGCCTGCATTACTAAATATTATGTGGTTTATTCAATTAAATCATCTAAATACAATACGTAATTCTAATTACTGTTTAAAATAGTCAGGTTTAGGTGGAATAGTCTTCCTCTGTCTTGGAGTCGCCAGGGTAGGTGCCACACTCTCGACTTATTTCTTGCCCCAAAAACCAGAGAAACTACTGTTGTGTTCCGCTTTAAAAGTTATAGAGGCTCTCTAGTAGTATCATTACGGGCTGTAACAACGCATCTGTGACCTTATTCGACTAAGGTTGTTTCCATGCATTAATCGGCTGGAGTAGCCACTCTGTTAACTCGTTCCAATAAAACAAATGGTGAAATGTATTATATAATCCATTTAGCTCTGTTAGATTCTTCCACCTCATTAGCGATGCAGAGACACTCATGAAGTTTTGCTCGCGGAACTACTACCTCAGTCACAGAATACGTAATAGTATACTATTAGTTTCAAAGAGCTCGAGTGACCTGGGTTCGATCCCTGGTGTCGGTACCACTAAAATTGTTAATAGAAATTTTAATTGCTGTATTTACCACGTGCTCGGCGGTGAAGGAAAACATCGTGAGGAAACCTGCATATCTGAGAAGTGATGAAATAAAATATTTCGAGGATATGTGAAGCGCGCCAACCTGCACTGCAGCAGCATGGCGGGCCCTTCTTGGCTCCAAAAACTATCTGAAAAATATTTAAGAAGTAGGCCTTTGCCCAGCAGTGGGCACTTACAATCTGCTACATTCCTTCTTTTTTCCTGATGGATATAGACTACAGCGACAACCTCCAGTTGTACGCACAATCACTGAGGCGCTCAATCGTCTTTACCTACCCGTATCCAATGTTACAAATATGCAATAAAAAGAAAAGAAAAATGCGCTAAATGCTGGATGCAATAACATAACCAGAGGCGAAAACCAATAATTTGTGTGTAACTCAAATACATTAGTTTCGGCTTAATAAACCAGGATTCAAGGCTCAGTAGTCAGGCCATCATATCAGGACTTTCTTAACGGTAGTTTATAACAAATGTGATACAGCTTTACTCCAATTAGATAATTTTTAGCTGAGCAGCGAGAATTGTGAAGAACTATGAAGTAATATCGGCTATTGTTCCTCGTCAAAATATAAAATGGATCTTTGTTATAAGTTTTCTCACAACTTTTATTAAAGAGTTGGTGAACTTTTTGATTGATTGTGTATACAAAAGTTCGAAGGCGGTAAGCCTTTGATAAACTTGTTACTGCGATCATCAGATAAGACCTTAATTTATACTGCTTCATACAGGAAATTATTAAACTTCTTCTCTCGTGTGGCACGATTTGACGGATTCAATATAAAATTTAAAGTCTCGACTCTGTGAAACTTCATAAGTTTTGTTATCTTTGTTTAATATGGGAAAGGTAGCAAACGAGCAACCTTCTTCCTCCCACATTCCCAAATATTCTCCAAGAACGGCGGGTGCAGCTCGTCTGATGTTGCAAATGTACGTGAGCCCCCATGCCCCCTTCCCATAAAAAAAAATATCTCATAAAATAAACCAATTTATTGAGACGGTTCTTGACAAACTTGACGGTTCTCCGTCTTCATCATCAGATCTGGCTTCAAATCAAAATAAAAAATTATTCTTCATAGAAAGTTAAATTTCACTTTTCAAATGCCATATATTTTTTTTTAAATGTAATACCGTATCGTCTATTTTCCTTGAACAATGACACGATGCTACTTTTAAAAACCACATTGGAGCGATCAATTAATTCCCCGGGGTTTTTATCATTCAAGTAGTGATAAAAGAATTTTATCATAATAACAACAGAAATAACATATTTCATGAATTCTTTGTTTAATAATGTACACTTATTGGTAGGAAGACTTTGTACACTTACTTGGATTTTCTTGTGAAAAAAGTATATCTTCTTCATCGCATTCTTCATTCCTGAAGGTCGTGTCTTTCTTAAAAAGCCTTTACCGAGATGATGACAAGGTTTTTTCATCCTGCTCTATCTTCGGCTTGTCTCAGTGCCGTCGGTATAGTGAGTCCGGTCACTTCTTTTATTTGGTCGGAGCAACGGATAGGTGAACGGCCCCGTCGTCTTTTACCGTCAATCTTCCCCACAACAACCAACTTGTCTAATTTGTCGGGTTGACAAGACAAAGTAACCTAGTACTCGTCGGTAACAGATAGTGGACAACCTTGTCTTGATTTTTAGCTGGGCGAGAATAGATTTGTTGGTTCTTTTTGCAGTCTACGGTATGCGCAGCATCCTTCGCCAACACCACATCTCAAAGGCCTCGATCTTCTTTCGGTCAGCTCCATGGATATACCATGACCACGTACGTAAATATCGAGAAGACCAACGTCCGTAGAAGCCTGATCTAGGTCATGTTAGATATGCTCCTGAAAAAGTATATATCGCACCATCAACGACATACTGTCTCCATAGTCTAGTAACTGATAATGCAAGCTTGTGTTTGATCCTAGTATTTACATAATGCACTTCACTATTCTTATTAAATGTACTTATATTTGTATGTACACACAGTACGTTTTCATATTTATAGAGATATATAATGAGAGATTACAGTTTGGATTAGAAACCTCGTACACATCGTAACATTTGAACCAAAGCTAATTCACATTATATATTTGTTTGTTATATGCTGTGTATTTCAGGCTAAGCAATAAACTGTTTCATTTACTATACAGGTTTAATTGAAATGAACTATGAAACTTTCCTGAGTAAATTGAATGTTGTTATTTGGCAAATATCTTATACCCGTGACACAAGTTTTAACTTGCCTCTGATTTAATTTATTTAAAATCACGTTATCTTTATTTGCTTAAATTTTGTTTTATTTTGGTTACACTTCCCTTGCCAACCTGTTAATAGTCCACTTCATTACATGCGTCTCTTCCATAAGGAGGATATGGCATAACCGCCACCCAGCGGATTGGCGATTGTTGTAGCAGACACCTCGCACCTTAGACGCGGTTGCATGTCATCGGTCTGCTTAATTTTGGTCTGGTATTTTTCTAGTTGGTTATCCAGCCATCTGCCGTTCTGCCATTGCTATTTTCAAGGCCTTTCCTGGCAGAATCTTAGGTCGATACCACAAAACCATGGTTACACTTGGCTATATAAAATTTAAAGACATGGCTATTATTTAATTTCGATCGGAATGTGCGAGTTGATGTGCATAATATTATATATTATAATGAATTTGATTACTATTAATTCATATAATATTTCCTTTGTATGCAACCCGCTGTAGGTGTTTTATATTTTGCAATCACCGTCTATATGTCAACTCTTATTTCTATGAATTAGTGAATCCGGTTTATGTCCGTTTTCACAATTTTTTTTTATTTGTAACGTTTATGTTTCTATATCTTCCACAGCTACTGAATGAAATAGGATGACAGAATATTATTTGTAAAAGTATCCTTTAATATAGTGTAAGAAAAAAGGTCATTAAATCATTTACTATATATAAAATTTTGTTTAACAATATTTAACCAAGATACAGAAACATTTCTTTCACAATAACTACTTTGAATTTTAAAAATAATGATCTGTAATTTTTCAATGTACTAACATTTATATAATTTTAAACAGCGCTTAAACCACTCAGGGCTCTAAGTGGCTCTTTGTTTAAATGACGTCATAAAAGAAATATCATTTTCGTAATATTGGAGCATCTGTCGCTAGAAAGAAATAAAGTTTCGTCTGGACAGTTTATGAGTACACCACAGTTTCCGACGTTTAATGTAAATCGCATTAAGATCTTACATTTACGTTTAATATTTAGTTACTTCTGCGTTAATAATACTTATTGTGTTAGTGTGATAACATAAGGCAGCGTATTCTATACGAGTACACCAGAGTACGATACTAATCCAATTGCATAAAGATGTAAGAGAGAATTATAGACAGAACATACATCCTGTATCCCCCAAAACTCTACTCGGCAACATTAGAAGCTGTTTTTAGGATTATAGACTGGAAAGGATATAATATTAACGTGAATACATTAGTGCATAGAACCGTTTAGCAGAAACGAAGCCATAAAGAATAGGTTATACTTAGGTACGTGGGAAAACTATTACCTACGCTTTGCTTCATGCGGTCGGGTAGTAAAAATAGGAAAACTTCAAAACCCTTAAACGTATGGACTTTCTTGTTATTCAATAATGTGCGTGTTTCTCTGTACTATACACTGTCTTCTGTAATTATCATTGAAATGTTTTTTCATATTTACTTTCGAATATGTACATGATCGATGGAAGGTGCCTCTTTACATCAAATTACAAAAAAAATCCAACCTTTGCTTAAAGTAACAAAAAAGTAACAGCCTGTAAGTGTCCACTGCTGGGCAAAGACCTCCTCCTCAAATACTAGTATCAGAGAGGGTTTAAGAGCCGGCAAGGGCCCGCCACGCTGCTCCAGTGCGGATTGGCGAGCTTCACATATCCTCGAAATAATATTTTTAATATTTCTCAGACGTGCATCCTCCGTTTTCCTTCACCATTGAGCACATGGTAAATACAGCACTTAAAATTGTTATTAACAATTTTAGTGGTGCCGGCACCAGGTATCGAACCCAGGTCACTCGCGCTCTATGACACTAAAGTGCGCGCCCTGACCACTGGGCTACCACGGCTCAGAACCTTTGCCTAAATCCATAAATAAAAAAAGAATAAATAATATCAAAATATAAATTAAATACACTCGGTAACATTTTACGTTGAAATCAAGTAAACACTTATTAAAGTGGTACATATAATGTGCGGTTATTTGAATTTTGCTGCCATTCAATTCATTATTTAAATACAAATTGAATAGGTCACGGTTAATTATGTGTTTCCGATACGGTAATAATTGTTTTCAAGAGAATCAGAATTGAATGAAATTTACATTGTATTCGAATCATTAATATCGGAACGGAAATAAAAAGAAAATACACCAGTTGCAATTTGGCATTGTAACTATATATAGATTACATATAATCGTGTATATTTGTACTACTAAAATCGCAAATTTTCTTTTTTTAGCAACCTATGAAGTTTCACAGCTTTACATACGCCGCTTCCTATGAGAGGTGTCCGTAACCTCCGCTTGACAGGCTGATTGGCGGTCGCGGCAGACTCCTCTCACGTTAGGAGCTGTTAAATGTAAGTAATATTTTTTTTATTTTAAAATAGGTGCTCGCACCTACCCGTCAACGTCTCCGGTGACCGGCTATGTCGGGATCAGCATTGAAGATGCCGGACCGACTAAAACCCCCACGGTAGATATGCTGTTGGCCTAGTGGCCTCTACAGCTTCAGCGGTAGAGACTCGGGAGCAGGAGGCCCGCAAGTTTGTAATATTTATTTTATTTTCATTGGGTTTTATGTGCTTCGCTGGATCTAACACATTCACGACTTTTATCTTTAAATAGTTTTTTTTTTTTAAAAAAACGTTACCTTACTCTGTAGGACTTTCTTCTGTGTCGCGGAGGGAGTTTACATACATGAATTGCACACGGACATACACCCAGACCAGGAACTATTATTTGTAGTCCATACAAATACTAGTCCCGTGCGGGAATCGAACCCGCGACCAAAAGCGCCGCAGCTAAACGCTTAGCCACTACGCCACCGAGCCGCCTACGAGTTGACAAACAGATCCCAGACAGACAAATGTTTTTTTAGTATTCTATCCTCTAATCCTTCTATCAGCAATCTATGCCCAGCCTTATCCTCTAGTTGTTTCCTATTTCTCTACTATAATTTCTTTATATCCAAGATACAAGTCTTACTAAGCTAAGCTTAAACTTAAGGACGCTTCATATCCTATTAGTAAATGAAAAAACTTCGTCCGAAACTATGTATCGTTTTATAAAACCAAAAAAATTGATACTTGCAACGAACTGAACATACATCTGCATTTATCTAAACTTAGCCTTGTTAAAAATAGATTTACGATCCCGCCTCCGTACAAGATTTATTATTTCTAACCCGGTGCTTGATTGATTGATATTTTCAAAACCGACGCCTTCAATAAACTTGTAGACCGCTTCGTTGATAGGAAAGCTTATTATTAAACTTCCATAACTATATTGCTGATAAAGACAGTGGCTATGAAGGAATAACCACATATAATGTATCTTTGTTACCACATATAGTGCGTTGATATACAGTTTCATATTATTTATAACATTATCACTTTGTATAATTATTAATTCTGTTCTATTTGATATTAAAAAATTTGGAAAACCAATTTATTGACTTTCTTATATTATGTTTACAATGGTTGTGAGAACATAATAATCGACTTCGTCTCCTTGCTGGTAGCTGGCGGAAGAAGATTCTCAAACCTGTGCAAAAAACCGAACAATGTTCGATCGCATTCCCTTAAATGGTGATTCATTGCGTGCTATTCGGCAGAAAGTCGTGCTAACTTTGAATTTGGCGGTGATGCCTTAAGTTAATACTTACATTAGTTCCGCAGTTACGTTCATAAAGCAAAGTGGTGGCTCGTATGGAGGGAATAATCTTTAGGGCCAGTGTGCCAAACTTTATTCGACTTGTGTATAAACCATACGAAGTTTACTGATACTGGACTAATGCTTTACACTGATTCGCCAATATTATTATGGATTACGGTACCATGTTCTACTTCAATTACTTCTCTCAAAGAGCGGAGGGAATGTTCGCCACCACAACCATATTTTTGTTAAATCTTGAAGAGCGAAGCCTTTCTACCGTATATGTATATATATATACATATGTATGTATATACTGTGAATATTTTAAAAACGGGAAGAGATTATTTGATTAAATAATATTCAAGATCCTACGGTTCCACCTACTTTAGTGAATATTGATTCCATAAGAATAACTGAGTTTTCGTAATCGTTTTAAAATTTAAGACAGGGTTTATAACCACCATTTTATTTCTGATATTGAAAGATGAAGAATTTAAACTTGAAATATAACATTTATTTAAAAAAAATATATAACTATTATAAATAAAAGTTTATGTAAATCTTATTGCAGCATTTTATGTTCCGCGCTTTCTTAATGTGATTAGAAGTGCGTTCTAGAACGGCGAACATATATTTATTTATTTTTTTCAAGTTTGAATCACTGCTTAATATTTTTATATATATATATATTTGTATACATATTTGTGTATGTAATATTATAAACATTTATTTATTATGTAATTACAAAGTGTTTTCATATGTATATATTAACTTATTATTTTTTGGAGTCTACCTACAGTTTTTTATTCTATGTTTTGTACCTGCTAACTACCTTTCACCTTCACAAGGGTTGACTGGTAGAGAATGCCACTAGGCATCAAGTCCGCCCATTGTAACCTTAAGCTTAAGGTTAACAATAGAGAATAAATAAATAAATAATATTCTCGCGGTTAATCATCTGAATCTACTAAGGAGCTTTGTAATTTCTTGATACATACTTGTTAAAATTTAAAGCTAGAGAATTAAATTACTAACGTATAGCTTCTAATTTAAGTGAACCAAACTCAAGCATCGCTTTCGGCTCCAGGCTAGTGTACTTCAATTTAATTGGGACACCAAACACGGGAGTCAGTCTGAACAATGAGTACTTAACAGACTTTCAACACTACGCTATTTATACATTTTGATCTTATACTAAAGGATAATAAAGATCTGTTATTCACGAATTAAAAGAAATATTTATTTTAATATTGAACGTAACTTAACATCGATCATATCTGACAGTATAAAAAGTAATAAAAACAATTCCAAAAATTGTAGTTTTCAAAGTTAAAGCTTATATTTAAAGTTAACATACTTTCTTCTGAGTTTTTTACTTCTGCACTCAACTGAAACTGGAGATGGCTTTCGTGTTGAGTAACTTTGATACTTATCTACGTATGATATACTTATGTTCTATTATTATTGAAATAAGTTTTTAAAGATGAAATGAAATCTGCAGAAATCATACGCCGAGACGCAATTAAAAAAGATTTTTATTATTTCTAACTCTAAACTCGTTTTTCCCTGCTATGTTATTCACCAAATATAATTCGGTACAATTACATATAAAATAACTCGTTGCGAATAGTGTAAGGAAAAGAAAAGTAAAGTGCCCAGCTGTGAGCAGCCTGTAAATGCTCACTGCTGGGCAAAGGGCTCCCTTCTTAAATATCAAAGAGGGTTTTGGAGTCGGGAAAATTGCTGAACTTTCATACTATGTCATATTTTATATTTTTAGAATTCCGAAATAAGAACGGAATTTTATAAGTTACTTATTAGTATATCTTTATTGTTTATGTTAATGTCTGTTTTTAAACATGCATTGTCAAATTTAAATTAGTACCTCTACTTGAAATCTACCAACTTAAAGTATCAAATGTTCAAAAATTATGTTTTAGGATTATTTTGTTTAGAATTCATATAATGAATTTTTCAATATGACATCTATGTGTTCAATTATAGCTGAATTAATGTTATTAGATTATGAAAATTATATTGAATTTGAACGTATAAATATCTACAATGTGTTTGTACGCAATGCAATAATAATACATTTTCGCTACAATAGACGCAAAAAAGTAATATCATAATATAGAAATCTTCGAACACGTCTAAGAATACCCCGGCATGTTGCCGATACTCAATATTTGAAACCTGTTCAGCTGCGGATCTTTTGGCTATTTCCTGTAAATTCACTAGAGAATCAACTGATACCAAATAAACTCTAGACTTTGCAATCGACCATGTTTCGATTTCTACTATATTATATTAAAATATGTTTTCATGCTTTTAGTAATTATGATTATCTCTTGCGCTAGGTAATACTAGTCTATCAGATACAGTCTAGTACAAGAGAAATAGAAACAGTCAATACGATGAAGATTTTGATACTTTTATGCAAAATCAAATTACATAATCTTTCTTCTTGTCTTTTTGTCTAACTTTTTTAGTTCTAATTTGAAAGATTGACATTACTTATATTAATTTTACGATTACTAACACGAGAAATATATTGAGATGTCAGAGATGTTAGAAGGGTCTTGGTCTGAATCTGGTAACGGATGAATATGGCTCTCTAGTAGCGTGTGTGAAGCAGCTATGGAACCCTGTTACAAGCAAAAGGCGCAGAGTTGGGAAGGGTCTTTGTAGCATATCAGAAAAGGAAGCCTAGGGGGCGTAAAAAATTATGAATTGTCGCTTGGCAACTAGGACTTGCACTGTATTCCTGTGTGCACCTACAGGAGACCGTTGTGGTTGCAGGTGAAAAAATATGTGTCCTTCAGATGGGAGTGGAGATGGAGATTGACCTAGACTATTGGCCTTTGGACTATCAACGAAATAAGGCGAACACGGAGTTGATCTGTAGGTCGGGCTCAAGGTCGCGGTGACGTGCGCAGTATGCCCGTGCGTCTCTACTTGAAAAAATATAATACCCAACTCCTCATCGCGGATGGGGCTCGTTCGTCGTTGTAGGCGCAAGTGTACCCTAAGTCTCGACTAATGGCGATACAAAGAACATCCTGTAGTATATTAGTCCAACATATCCACTTCATAGCGTCAGACCGTAAGAGTATTTGATTTAGGTAAACGACCTCACAAGTTGGAAGTGTTTGAATGGCCACGCAGTGTATTGTGTAATTATTATCTCCAAATGCGTCTACTCCAACCTATCAATCCTAGCTATGAGAGGGTCTTGTTGATACACTGGTGGCGAATGATTCATCTGAATTTACCGTAACTAAATTACCACTATGGGAAAGCAGCTATACCAAAGCCGTCTGACTAGCGCCTGTCTCTATCTCTGTCTCTGTCCTAATCAGTGGCCTGAAATACGCTTAAAAGAAATAAGAATCTCCATAAGCTAATCATAAGCCTGTAATGAAAACAATGTTTACCAGCCGTGGTAGCCTAGTAGTCAGGGTGCTTGTTTTAGTTTCATAGGGCGCAATAATTTTAAGTACTGAATTCACCACGTGCTCGACGTTAAAGGAAAACATCGTTAAGAAACCTACATGTCTGAGGAAGAAAAAATACTATGAGAAAAAAATACTATTTCGAGGACATGTGAAGTTCGCCTACCACAGTAGCATCGTGCAACAAAAAAATAGCAACCTTTCCCGGCTCCTAAACCCTCTCAGATATTTGAGGAAAACTTAGCCCACCAGGGGACACCTGTGTTGTGTTTTAAATATCTGTGTTAAAATATTAATACAAAATAATGTAGGTCATTTCAGAAATGATAAACTTGCATTTCTATTCAGATTTATGCCAAACAGGCAATTCTAAAACAAGCCACGACGTACTGAGTTGATGTTTACAAGCCGTATTTCATTAAATGCAAAACTCATGTTTGCTCACGTAAGCGTAACGATTAATCATTCAATAACGCTTCTGACAGCATTTCACGGCAAAGTAATGGAAATATATTACCTGCTTAAGTTATTTTTCGTTTTACACTTATATTTTAGTTTCGGTTGTGGCTTATGTACTCTCATTCGTACAATTTAAAATTTCTGTCTACAAAACATTTTTTTAAATCTATCAAACTATCTTCGGCTCTTTTTTCTTTTATCGAATAGATTCGATTTTTTTGATAACTGGCTATTGGAACCAATTTTACTGTTCTAAATTATAACTACTTTGTTTATCATATATTACTATCAATATAAATTAAATTCTCTCTACTCACTAGGACCATCGAAATGTTTTTATAGCCGCTCACACTAGCTCTCGCGAGGGGCATGGGAGGGTCGTCTCGGTGAAAAAATCACACGGTACGACCCCCTTTCTTCCCCCCACCCTTCGTCGCATTAGATTTTTTCCTTTCCTTAGATTAGGCCCACATGAAGCGGCCACCAGGGGCCGGCCAGGAAGGTTCCTCTATGATCACCGCCATGACAAAGCCCCTCGCCTTGTCATGGCGGTGATCCAGGGGTGCAGACGCTCTCACCTGGCTGTTGGATTATTGGACCCATTCAGGTTATGGTAGATAAAAATGTGCCCCAAAAACTATAATTTTAGGCATCTAGGCACGCTCTTTAATTTTTAATTAAGTATGAGATTCAGTACGAGATTTTAGGGTCAAAACCCGGCACCACTATCATTCATCCAAGCACATGATGCTGATGCTGTTAATAAGCATTTTGTCTCTGTTTCTGCAACCCTGTTATTCGATCTCAAAATATTTCCTATTTAGCTTAAACTCAATCTCTCCTCACAACACACTTTCATTTCTCACCTGTGAATCAGGATGAGGTTAGAAAGGTTGCTATGGTGTTATACTAATTTTACTGTGATATCATCGTTGCAGATTTTATTACGCAGAGAAATACCAAGCTACATAACTATACTGCTTCATATTTTTTGCACTTAACACCAGAGTCACAAGCAATGAACGATTTTAATTAGGACTGCTGCCTTAATTAATAGTTAAGGCTGTAGTAACCAGCTAAATTGGGGGACTTTATGTTGCAACTACGACTTTACGACTTCATGTACCAATAAGATAATTCTTATAGAGGCATGATTTTCCCATTGTAATTTTGCGATTAAGGTAAACGATAAAATCATTAAAAGTAATGAATATAAAAACATAATTTAACTTTAAATTACATGTGAGTGTGGTCCTGACATTTCCCTTAAGACTAATTTCATGTCACCCTCGAGACAATCGACAATGAAAGAAATTCATAATTTTTTATACGTTTATTTATTTATTTATTTAAAATACCTTATTGCTTACAGCACAATTTGAGGTTACAAAGGGCGGACTTAATGCCTATTGGCATTCTCTGCCAGTCAACCCATGGGTTGGTGAGATAGCCGTAGCAGGTGTATTCATTTATTAAATTGATTAAGTAATTATTTTAAAATAACTATAAACAAATATAAATAGATATAATAAACTTAATGAATAAAAATATGAAACAATATACGTAATATACATAATATTATACTATTACATATGTAGATAGATAAATACATATAAATAAGATACGTTTGTTACTTTTAATAATGTATATCTGTACATACTTTATTTTACACCAAAAAAGCACAAAAAAAAACATTACAAAATGAAAAACCCAAGTCGGGTACATAAGGAAAGCAAGTATCGAGGTCATCTTGTAGATACTGCCATACTTGCTATGCTACCCAAAACTTTGAAATGTTACCGCGGGGCACTGCAAGTAACTAAACCTGATTTATTGTAACCTTCCTAACTTGGATGTACCTTAGTTTCCTAATAGTTATATAGAGAGCCGTGGTAGCCTAGTGGTCAGGGCGCTCACTTTAGTTTCATAGAGCACGAGAATGACCTGGGTTCGATCCCCGGTGCCGACACCACTGAAACTGTTTATAGCAATTATAAGTGCTGTATTTACCACGTGCTCGGCAGTGAAGGAAAACATCGTGAGGAAACCTGCATGTCGGAGAAATAATAAAAATATTATTTCGAGGATATGTGTGCTCACCAACCCGCACTGGAGAAGCGTGGCGGGTCATTCCCAGCTCCTAACCCTCTCTGATACACTAATATTTGAGAAGGACGCCTTTGCACAGCAGTGGGCACTTACAGGCTGTTACTTTACTTCTTTGCTTTATATAGAGAGCTCATTAATAACTTGGTTAAACAAATTATGGCTTTTTAGCTAAAGTATTTGAAGCTCGTAATTTTCTTTTAAAACATTTATAGGAATTTTATTGAGGTATAATTCCTTGTGACGAGTAAAGAGGATGGCGACGTGTAATAGTCCCATTGTTATTTGAGCTTATTCACGTATTATTTTATAATTATAAATATTAATACAGATAGCAGTAACTGTAAAGAAGTAAAGTACTATGTACTATAACAAAGTAAACGAATCACTTTGCACTGTACTCAAAGGTCCGAGTTCACCGTCAATTTAATGAACATTTAATGTCAAAACAGAGGTTTAACATTAATTTTGGTATGGTAAAACGAATGATTAAATAAGAACGGTTTGTTAATTAATTTTTTTTTTTAGTTGTGAACTCGAGCCTAAATTTCACTGTTAAATGCGCTGTCCCATTTCCTTTGTTCGACAAATGCGCTAACAATTTGCTACCAATTTAATCTGATCCTATTTTCGGTTAACGTACTCCACAATATTGTGAGAAACTTAAAAAAGTTTAGAATCCGATTATAACCAGTTTTATCCCCTAGATCTCCTTCTTCTTTCTTCTATATCAGTTTCCACTGTTGGAAATAGGCCTTTCCCTGTAAGCACAAACAAAAGTTGGCATGCCATCCATGGAAGATTCGCACGTACTGATATTGCTGTGCAGACGGGTTGATGAGTGCAGTGACGGTACCATCGCTCTGGCAATACTACACTACTTTAATAGTCTATGGGATTTAGATTCAATAGTCAGATGGATTTGTCACTATCAGTTAGTTGCAGGAGCCTCGACCGTTAGTCAGCAGGGTACTACGCGAACAATTGAAACATCAGCAACACCAGAGGTGCTGCAGGTGCGTTATCGGCCTTTGAGGGTATTTGGGAGATGGAAGGGAGGATGAGGAGGGGGTGGGGAGCTGGAGTGAGTCTGCCCGAACGAAACGCAGAAGTCCAAGATGTCTCTACTTCAAGCCGGTATTCTGCGAGGCCGTGATACCAACCCGGTCAAGCCAGCCCATTCGAGCAGCAGCAAAGGTCGTCCCCTGGGTCTACCACGCATAAACTTATTATATTATAGTATAAAGTGCATAAAGGTAAGTTACTACCGTAGCCCATGGACACCTGCAATCAACTTCAACCGACGATGGATACAGAGGCGTTGTCATCTCCGAGCACTAAATTAGAATGCCTCACACTCCGTTAAATGGCTGTACCCTTTACCTTTCAAACCGGAACACAACAGTAATTGCACTGCAGTGTGGCGACAAAAATGGGTAAGAGTTTGGTACCAACCCAGGTGACTCTTAGGCAGTTAAGTTATATTTAGAGATTGTTCCAGTATTTGTCCAGGATCAGGCCATTGCGTTTTACGCTTTATCTTAGACAATCCACTTTTCATCACACGTCACGATTCCTTCCAAAATCTCTTTATTTCTGTACCTACTCATCAACCTCAACTCGTTTTCGTAATTTCTGTACTGTTTCAACTATAAACTTGTAATTACCTATGACCGAGTACCATACTAATTAGTGGCTTTTAAAGAAAATAATTATGGTTACCCTATGAAATTCTCTGAGTCCTGAAGGATAAACTTTGCAGTATCAACTTGACTGAAACACGCGCACACGCACTGGCTGTTTTAATTTCGGCAGATTTGACGCTATAAACATTTTGCCGAAAGTTTCAACTTAACTGTTTTACATGGAATAGTATGTCCATTTATAGAAAATTAAGCTGTTGATAATAAAATTGCCGACAGTTTCATATACTATATGACTCGAAGTAAACAGTGCCAGTGTTTGGGTCTGAATATCATTTCTCTCTAAGCGTTTCATCCGCCTCAATAAGCGAATGGTTGACCTTATTATGCATCGTAAGCGTTCAATGAATAATATTTGTGAAATACTCCGAATAGACAATGTTTTCAAAATATTTTTTAATTAAATTTCTATTGTGCACAAATTTTGAATTTTAACAGAATATCCGATAATAGCATGCCTGCCATACTGTAGTTATTAATACTCTTATTATTGAATTAAAAAAAAAACAATATTCTTCAACTAAATATTTTGTTTAGCACGATCACAGAAGAATCACACTCTTATGAACACGCAAGAGTGTAAATTTTCAGCGTTTCATACGATGAGTCAGAAGAGAGCCGATAACACTGCGAGAGAAACAAGTTTTTTTTTATTTCCCTTTTTTTTATTAATCTATTTCAGCCAGTAAGTTTCCATAACAGGGTCATGTTCTGAAAACTACCGATCACACTTAACTCTTCACGTGTATAACAATAGAATTCTCCTTGTTGCAGTATGTCATCAGTTATACGAGTAACCCCTGACTCCTAATCTAAAAGGGAATTAGGTGACCACTTCATCGCCTTTAGTAATTTAAAACCGACACCTTATCATGTAAATATAAACATATTCCTCGTACGAATTTGAAATTGGGTTAAATATTATAATGAATTGGCGAAGAAAAGTGACGTCGTTTGATTAGTTAGAAAATTTGACCTTCGTTAACAATAAAAATATGATTTTTATATTATCAGACGTGATTCGAAACAAAATATTATTCTCAGGTCATTTGATATGATAAACGATACTATTAGCTACGTTTTATTCAAGCCTTTTTTCACCCTTCACATAAATCATATACTTACAGTAAATATTGAAAAGCTACAAAGGATACAATAGGTATTGTGGTCTCGAAATGCCTCTTTAGATAAATAATACAGTAAAGAAATGTTGTGGTTTCAAACATCTTTTATCGAAAGGAGTAAAATTGAGGCGAACAGTTTGTGGAAACGCCGAACTTTTTATGATAACTATGAACATATTTCATTACTGCGTGTCTTGTAGCCTTTCAGGTGGCTTGTTTGATTATTCCTGGCTTTATATTACTAATAAACTAACGTAGGCTACGTTAGTTTATTAGTTTGCCTTTTCATACCATCATCCGAGTGGCTTTCAATATAATGTTAATGTATTAAGCATTTAATAATTATACTTGCTAAGTAATCGCTGCAGAAGTTGAAACAAGACAAGATAGGAGATCAGACCAGATAGGACAAGATAAACGGCTGGGTGCTTTGCTAGCTCCTCTGATGTTGCAGATGTACGTTGGCGTCAGTAATCACTTACCATGAGGTGAGCCACTTCCGACGTTTGCATGGTTTCCCACAAAAAAAACTAAACGCGAAATTTTTGATAATATAAACTTATGGTTAGTTTTTTAATTATTATTATGGTTAATTTTTTAGTTGGTTATTTTGTGTATATTGTAGAACTAAGTACCAAAATAACGTAAAACGTTAAACATATTAAATAAAGTGGCTGCTTGTAAATATCACACAACTGGGCAAAGCCCACCTTTCAATATTTGAGAAGGTTCTGGAGTCGAGAAGAGTCGGCCCCACATTCCTGCAGTATGGGTAAAATTTCATATTTTATTGAATTACATAATCTAATTTCTCAGATTTGCTAGTTTCCTCACGATTCTTCACTTCCAATCACGTGGCCGATTCGGCAGCGGGATTAGAACCCTGCCACTTGTACCGTGAAATTAAAGGACTCAGGAATCAGGACATTCGTTCGTTAGTTAGCTATCACGCTTCTAGTCATCTACAGTATTAAAAAACCATTTGATATCCAATTTGAAAGCAAAATGATACTCCTAGTATATCAAAACAGATTAAAACCAATATATCAATAATTTTGAGTTAAACATTACAGCTTCGTAATCTAATGTTATTGACCTAAAAGTGGTGAAAGCAGTAGCAATAAAGGATTTCAATTAAGCCTTCCAGCCTTTATTAGTCGCTAAGGGGCCCCATTACTAGCCAAATAGGATCAACTACTCGGTAGAACTCGTCGAAGCGACTGTGTTAATCAGATTGTTAACAGGAGTTCGGAGTACATACGTCGAATAAAATTTAAACAAATTTAACATTTGTTTAATTTTCATGGACATTATTATTATTTCTTGTTCTAGTTTCACAAAACATTTAATTTTTTTATATAAGTAACCGACCGGTTTCGCCTTTCGGCATTTTCAGGATATTCAATTATAATGAAATATTCAACTAAAGTTACCAACAGTAAATGAAAATTTTAATTAAAACTAAAAAAAATTTAATGTTAATGGTATGATTTTGGAAGACAGAATTGTTTTTAGATTTTATTTTTGTGTAAGAATTAGAAACAAATGTAGTAATTATTATATTATTATAAAATATCGACTAATGCTTAACGCTTTTGATTAGTAATTAAAATTTTCCCGTACGGTTATTTGTTTTATGTTATATTATATTCGTTATATTCTTTTATTAAATTTCATAAAATAATAGCGGATTAGTCAATTCAAGAGTGATTTTGTACTATCATGGATATTTTAGAACAAGTTTTTTTTTTAAAACCACATACTTGAGCTACAAAGCCTATGACATGCTTAACATATTCTGGTAACTAATTTACAATTGGTCGCAAGAGACGTCTTTAGTCACAGAAGTCATCTCCGTTCATCGTTATGTCGTAACATGTTAGTAGGACCGAGTGATGGTACGTTAAGACTTAAGAAATTAAAAAAATCATGGTCCTTTAGTGGGCACAATTATATTTTCTTAATTTGAATTTTATCGTTTGTTCCCCTTGTTGTGCAATCTGTATGAGCCACTGCTGATAAATACCGTGCACGTTAGATCAACTAACGGACTAGCGTTAGTCTGCAGGATCACCCTTCTTCACATACGTATCTTTGTTACTACTTATGCGTTCTTCATCACCCCTATATATATAACTAAATATAGTCGATGGATGTCCAACGTGAACGTGGTAGAGCAAAGCGGCCGCTTTTGCTGCTGTTCGAATGGGCCCACTCGACCGGATTGTTACCACGGCCTCGCTAAATACCGGCGTGAAGTAGAGGAATCTTGAGCTTCTGCGTTTCGTTCGTTGTGTGAGGTAACTGGAGGCCCACTCCCTCTCCTCATCCTCCCTCCTTTCTTCCAAATACCCTTAAAGGCCGGCAACGCACCTGCAGCACCTCTGGTGTAGCAGATATACGTGGGCGACGATAATCACTTACCATCAGGTGAACAGCTTCCTCGTTTGCCGCCTTTGCCATAAAAAAAACACGGTGACAGGCACACCACATTGTCTCAAATATGCTCTGGTGTAAAAGTGGATAGAAAGGACAAAAATGTCTAGACCACTGGTCACTAAAGTTGAGCTTTTTTTTAACACTTTTTAGTTTTCATTTGTTATCTTATTTCTACATTTACGACATGTTACATGATGACGGAGCTTATTTATTTTCTTTGCAAATAAGCATTTTGACCTTTCGAAGAGACAGTTTTCATATACATGTCCATAAAAATTGTATATGAAAACGTAGATCGTACATAAATTTGATAAGCTTATAAGATAACATAAATCTGTGTGTGTTAATAATAATTTATAATAAAACTTTCACTTCAG
The DNA here is from genome assembly GCA_029286595.1 of Bhutanitis thaidina. Classification (NCBI taxonomy): domain Eukaryota; kingdom Metazoa; phylum Arthropoda; class Insecta; order Lepidoptera; family Papilionidae; genus Bhutanitis; species Bhutanitis thaidina. The sequence continues at coordinate 4,356,051 of JAGSMS010000003.1, forward strand.
AATTAAATACTGAGTAATTAAATAACCATTATTTAAAATGTACGTAACGTACAACCATAAAACTTTTACCCGTTAATTATAGAACGAATGTGTTAATCCTCATTAGATGGCAGGAGCATACCTCCATACATTCAAATTTTAATTTCCACAATTGTAGAACTTTATCATAAAGATTTTTAATGGCCATGTTGAACCGTTAGCGTTTTCACGAAACGCTTCTGGGAGCTATAAATGGCCAGTATTTAATGCTGATAGCTTTATGTTTCCTTTTAAATAATAAAAACAGTTTTTATGCATTTTAATGCTGGATGCAGGCAGCGTAGAGTAAAGCACCCTTCTGCTTCTCTGAAGGGCGCATGTGGTATATAGTTAAAATCAGTCATTATTAATTTTTCCATGCACCGTGTGGTGATGGGATAGACAAAATCTACTACCACCTAGATGGTTGGCATTCTACCACAGTGCGTTTTAATCGAAGTTTTCTGCCACGCACTTCGATTTTGTGGAATCAGCTGTCGCCAGCAGTATTTCCGAACAGTTACGACTTAGGGACCTTCAAGAAAAGAGCTTATTCCTTCCATAAAAGGCCGGCAGCGCATATGTAGCTCCTCTGGTGTTGTGGATGTTCGTGGGCGTCGGTGATCACTTACCATCAGGTCAGCCGCACGCTCGTTTGCCCCCTTCTTCTATAAAAAAAAACTTCCGTTCCCTTGGCGTATCTCAAGGAGTCGACTATGGAAAAGTCCCCAAGTAAAAATCTCATGACATCCGACAGACGGCGGTGGCATAACGACCCACCAAATGCCAGACTGAAAATATGTAGATCGATGGCGTGCAGCAGTGCCTAAGTTGTGAGGGGTTTGGCATTGCGATAGCCAAACCGTCCATTGAGCGTGTCGTTATTGGCAAGTGCTCCTATTGAGAGGGGCCTATGTCGAGTAGAGTAGGCCTTTTAAAGACTGATAAAGAGTATTTTTGCAGCGTTAAACCTAACCTAGAAAATATCAATTGGCTTTTAAGGGAGAATACACCATATTTTTCTTCAACGCCAACCTTACTGCGCGCGGTGCTCCCTGCTAACTAACAAACGAGACTCTGATAACCGACTGATGGTGGATCCATTTATTCCTCACACATTAGTTATGAGAAACAAACAATAAAAAAAAACAGCGTCACTAGTGTGAGGGTACACTGATACTGAGCTCAACAACCCACCGGCCCAGCGCGCTGAAACCCTCCAACATATGCCTACCGCATAGCTGGCCCTTTCGTGGAGAGACCTATATCCACAGTACAGCATACGAAGCATCGTAGGATCTTAAGATAAGGCAACTAGCACAACAGATGTAAAACTAATAAACTCCTATTGAAATTTGAAAACAATTTTTTTAAGAGTAATTTGAAAATAAAAATTACTTTAAATAACTTAATGTAAAGACGAGAAATACATTGTACTCTGCCAATAAAAAATAAGAATAAACGAAATAGATTCTGAGCTATTTCTTTAAAGTTGTAAATTGCTTTCCTTTTGCGCCTACCACAAAATCCCACTACACTATGGGTTGACAGGTATAGAATGCCTCTACCCATTAAGTTCGCACTTTATATTCCATTTTGTTAAGAACCACTACGTTATAAGTGTAAATGAAGCCGTGGCAGTTCAAGGGCTAAAGCACTCGTTTTAAGTTTCACACTATACGAATAACCTGGGTTCGATTTTCGCTCCATCACTAAAATTATGAATTTAAATTTTAAAGATGGAAATAAAATAAGGACGTCACGACGTCATTCTGCTAACCCATACCGAAGCAGTATGGTGTAATTTTTTGGCTTCAATGTTGAGAGGACCTTTACTTACCCGAGGGACCTTTACAGGTTACTGCTTTTCTTTTTTAAGCGTTATAACAAATAAACTCCCACGTCCATATTATACTGGGGTGATCATAGGTTTAGACTTTTTGAGCTTTCTACCCACTTTTCACCAAAGCCTATTTGGCACAACGTGACAGGTGGTGAGTCAGTCGAGTCTAAGACATCGATACCATCGTACGTTACTTACGCAAAAGTCATTGGTCCAGTCCAGCCCTACACATAAAACAACGAACTAGAGTGTCCCGACTTGGAGGCGATCACCTAACCACAATACAATATACAGTTCCTACAGAGATAACAATTATTCAAACGTAATGTATGTCGTCAAGTATAAAATGATTTCTATAGTTACTTTCTATTAATAATATTATTGATCGATGATAATATTATTCGTGGTAGAACCAAGCGGCGTCGTTTATTGCTGTTCGAATGGACTGCCTCGACGGGGTAGTATCACGAACTCGCTGAATATCGGCGTGAAGTAGAGGCATCTTGTGCTTCTCCGTTTTGTTAGATGAGTGAGGTAACCGGAGGCCCACTCCCCTCTCTCCCTTCCCAACTCCCCCCCCCCCCCTCTATCATGCCTCCTATCACCTAACTATCCTTAAAGGCTGGCAACACACCTGCAGTTCCTCTGGTGTTGCAGATGTCTGTGGGTGACGATCACTAACCATCAGGTGAGCCATTTGCTCGATTGCCTCCTTTAACATAAAAAATATATATAACAGTCATCGAAGTGTAAATATATTAGGCGAGTGTAAATGGTAGAGTCGGGAGAGGAAGACCTAGGCGAACATTTCACGATCAAATCGGAGACGATCTGAAAAAAGGCAGGTCGAGAGTACTCTAAACCAACGAGTATGCATGCGATGATTGATGAAAGTGGGAGAAGCGAAAGACGTATGTCAGGACCGTAGCAAGTGGAAGAAGATTGTCTCTGCCTACCCCGTTGGGAACAAGGCGTGAATATATACATACATACATACATCGAACTGTACTCGTATTGAGAATATTACATTAACTGGTGACTCATATAAATCGCAGTTTGGAAGTGAGTCATTTCGCATGTAGCATGTTAACTTGCCATTGCTATCATTATAATTTGCAGCAATAGCAACGTTCGCGATAAATAATTTTCATGTAATGTTGAATAAATTATGTAGCACAGTTATGGGGGAAGTGTAATTTATGTTCATAAAACCATTACGTATATAGCAATACAGCTACTTAACACATAGAATTCCGTGTGGCTCTTGCAATTAAAAATATAGCACCATAATATAATAACACCGCCATTATATAGAAAGCGATAAATAGCAAATAATATGTTCCAATCTACGCATAAGGTGCTCACAGTATCTTGAGGTCTTGCACTGGTATGCTTTGCTATGTATTTCATTTTAGTTATTACGGGAACCCAAGTCGGTGGTAACACCCAACCAGCGTCTCTATTGAAATAAGAATGTTCTTTTTTATTTGAATTGAGAAAGGGATGCTGAGCTGGTTTGGGCATGTGGAGAGGCTGAATGAAAGTAGGATGACGAAACAAATATATAAAAAAAGGCGATTGTAAATGGTAGAGCCGGGAGAGAACCTAGGCGAACATTTCATGTTCAAATTGGAGACGTTCTGGAAAAAGGCCAGGTCAAGAGTACTCTAAACCAACGAGCATGCATGCGAAGATTGATGAAAGTGGAAGAAGCGAAAGACGTATGTCAGGGCCGTAGCAAGTGGAAGAAGATTGTCTCTGCCTACCCGTTGGGAACAAGGCGTGAATATATACATACATACATACATACATACATACATACATACATACATACATACATACATACATACATCGAACTGTACTCGTATTGAGAATATTACATTAACTGGTGACTCATATAAATCGCAGTTTGGAAGTGAGTCATTTCGCATGTAGCATGTTAACTTGCCGTTGCTATCATTATAATTTGCAGCAATAGCAACGTTCGCGATAAATAATTTTCATGTAATGTTGAATAAATTATGTAGCACAATTATGGGGGAAGTGTAATTTATGTTCATAAAACCATTACGTATATAGCAATACAGCTACTTAACACATAGAATTCCGTGTGGCTCTTGCAATTAAAAATATAGCACCATAATATAATAACACCGCCATAATATAGAAAGCGATAAATAGCAAATAATATGTTCCAATCTACGCATAAGGTGCTCACAGTATCTTGAGGTCTTGCACTGGTATGCTTTGCTATGTATTTCATTTTAGTTATTACGGGAACCCAAGTCGGTGGTAACACCCAACCAGCGTCTCTATTGAAATAAGAATGTTCTTTTTATTTGAATAGCCTAGAAATCTGATGTAACTTTGGAATGTAGAATATAATCGCAAACTTTTTTTACAGGAGGTAGAGCCATGCGGCGGCTTTTGCTACTGCTAGAATGAGCCGGCTCGACCGGGTTGGTACCACGACATCATGAAGTAGACTGGCGTGAAGTAGAGGTATCTTGTGCTTCTGCGCTTTGTTCGGTGAATGAGGTATCCAGAGGCCCGCTCCCCCTCCCCCACCTCATCCTCCTTCCCTTCTCCCAAATACCCTTAAAATCCGGCAACGCACCTCTGGTGTTGCAGATGTACGTGGGCGACGGTAATCACTTACCATCAGGTGAACCGCTTGCTCGTTCGCCGCCTTTTCTATAAAAAATAAACTGCAGACTTCTTAGAGAGTCGAATTTTCACATCAGCTATATGTTCTTTTGCGCAGATTTTTATAGGTCATTTGTTTTCCCTATGTCATGTTATCCTGGATCGTGTAGAGGGTGTGTGCAATATTCATTTGACAGATGGTTAAAGTTTACTTATCTTTTTCGTCAAGTTGATAAATGTTTTTAAGGAAGCCCGCTTCAAGATATACCTTGACTGTGACTGGCTTTAGTCGGTCACAGTGATGTAGACGAGGAACCCGAAGCTTGTTGCTTGCTTGACGTCTTTTTATGCCCAAGAGCTCTGTGGGGAGCTAACCACCCTCTCAACTATGTCTACCGCTAATCAACAGAGCAACAACTTTAATAATATGAACAAGCGGCGTATTTTGCAGCTGCACGAATGGGCCTAATACAGCGTGATGTAGAGCATCTTGCGTTTCTGTGTTTCGTTCGGTGAGTAAGATAACCGGAGGCTGAAAATCCCATCTTACCTTCCGGATATCCTTCCCCAAACATCCTTAAAGGCCGGCATCGCACCTGTAACTCCTTTGGTGTTGTACTCGTAAATGTACATGGGGGTCAGTAATCACTTAGCGTCAGGTGAGCTGCTCATGCCATAAAATAAACCCTTAAATCAATTTCAATTTCAAAGTTTTACTGTAAACTGACTTTATAATTAAGTACATTTATCTACAAAAGTTGGTTTGAAGACGTTAATTATATTCAAATATTGTTATTGCAAATATTTATTAGCGAATATAGTATTAAGCGTCGAAGGTTTGAATAATGACAGATATATTATGTTTACTGCGAAGTTTGGGTAAATCGAAGTTAATTGATAGCGTTATTAATGAATTCGCTGCTGCCAAATCGAAATAACCACCATTTGCCGTTCCTCCGCTTTACCCACTTAATAGGGTGACTCGTTAGTTTGACTCAGTCGTTATAAAATCATACACATGGAATTAATAATGGAATAAATATGTTCCGATATTAATATGTTATGCATAATATAGTTTTATTATAGAATAACAGTTTACATTTTTAAGATTCCGTATCAAAAATCTTTTAGTGTCTGTTTGAATAAAAATATTAATTTCAACATTAAGGAGGTCGTTCAGCTGAGCATGACTTTGCTATATATTTATTATAAGAAAGTTCGTATGAAGTGTCCGTCTGTGTAAACTAATGTATTTACTAACGTACGCAGCTATTACTACGTTGATTATCTAATGATAACAAAAATTAAACATGTATCAAATTAGATTAAAAAGAATACCACAAGATACGAGCATCAATGAAAGTTGATTTGATATATTGTATGAGAGCAATACAAGGCTATTAAAAAACACTCGCACCTTCTCATATTTAAATTAATATATAATTGTTTTATTTTAATAATTTTCTTTAAACGCTGTGTGTGTGTGCTTGGTCGTTCTACAGTGTACTTTATTCGATCCGTAGAATAATAAAAACCGCTACTAACAGTTCTACCCCTGATTTTTGGAAAAAAGTCATTCACTCATTCATAACTAAAAGCACTAGGTATTGTTTCAATAGCCCTGTAGGTGTGTGGGCGACAGTTTCTACTCGTATATTTCTTTCTGAATTTTCCCCAGAATCTTTCGAACAAAGCAAAAAGATACAACCGGCCACGCTTTTTAAATTTGTTTATGTTGTCTTCTTCTTTACTTATTACAATTTTTTCTAGAGAATCATTTTAATATTTTTTTTATTATTTTTTTCTACCTACTTATTATTCATTATATTCAAAAAGTACTCTAGTTCAAGTACGATAACAATTTCCGAAAAACATTATCTTTAAAAGTGTCTGCGTATAATAATCTTAAATTCAATCTCAGGTTCACAGGTTCTTATTAAAGTGGTTATTTATTTATTTTCTATGATATTGACTATAAATATTTACTTTCATTTTCAATCAAGAGTGTATTCAATTTAAATTTAAACTCGGTTCATTTCTCTGAATGTATGATAATGAAAAGGAGATAAACACTGCGTTTTCGTCTACTCTTTAGATTGGTGTTAAAAAGAAGTACTAAACTTTTATGGCACAACATGTTTTTCTATTGCGTTTATTTGCTCTAGAAGAGCAGTAATAGAAATTGAGAAACACTAAAGAGGGATAAAATGAAACAAGTCTTTTTAAAACTGCGCTAAATAAGTATTTTTTTAAACCCTTTTTTGTTGTGGCGGGGGCGGGAGTAGACAATTGAGATGATTGGCGTAGTTGGAGCAGCCGCTTGGGCTGCCGAGGTGGAATGGCGGGAGGAGTGGAGTATGGGTAATGCGTCGCGCCACTTGCGGGGCCGCTGATGCGGACGTGTTGGGGCTGCGGGACTAGAGGAGCGTTGGTATTACAATGCGCCGCATTCCATACCCTCAACAGGGAACCTCAACATGTTACCGACTGTGGAGCTGTGAACCAATTCGCCTCCGGGGCCCGGAGACTAGGTACTCCTGACCTCCATGGCCTACGGGTAGCGGACTCGGAGGGGTCGTAAGTTAGATGATATAAGAAGTATAAGCTCTAAATGCCATACACTTGTCCGTGGTACACCGTGCTTGCTAACTAACTAGGCTCTTGGCGACGGAATGATGGTGGATATCCATCCTAATTTGCCGAAGCCAAATAGGGAGCTACATCATTAATGCGAAGGTACTGGCGCTGTTACATAGGTTATAACCTGCTTTCCCCAGCGTGCCGAGCATGGACTAATCATCCAAGAAGAAGTATACGAGCTGGTTTTTCTCAGAAAGGTCTATGTTCAGCAGTGGACCAAAACCGCCTAATGTAGTAGTAGAAATGATATTATTAATGTAATTTACGGTATTATTTCAATAAAATTTAACGTATACCATATATTACGGTACGGTGAAAATGTTAAACTTATAAATTATAACATCGAATCTATAACGTGACACGAAACTGTGTCGTTTGGCATGTGGCATGTAACAACGCCGTTGCGACGAAAATGCTTGCAATAAATTGCTTCCACGTTACGTTTGAATTATCGAGTAATTTTATTTTATTTGCATTTACATGTAAAATATATTTCAATTCAATTAACATTACAAAATATGTAGAGATAGTTTTATGTAAACCAAATTTTATAGCTGGCACTGAGAGGGTTTTGGAGCCGGAAGTGGCCGCCATGTTGCTCCAGACCGGGTTGGCAGGCTTCACAGTTCTCGAAATAATATTATTTTTATTATTTCTCAGACATGCTGATTTCCTCACGATATTTTCCTTCACCGCCGAGCACGTGGTAAATACATCACTTAAAATTGCTATTACATTTAGTGGTGACCGGGGATCGAACTCTGCTCACTGGCAATCCATGAAACTGAAGTGAGCGCCCTGACCACTAGGATACCAGGACGACACGACAGACAATTGTCTGTTAATTCAATTATTATGAAAATATTTTTCATTTACGTAACATACTACTTGCAGATGCTACGGTGTACATGTAAGAAAGATATAGATTATTTTGAAAAATATAAATAATAATAAATATAGTCTTAGAAAAGCTACGTAATAAAAAAAATTAAGATATTTTAAGTACAGGTTCGCTACCACGCTAGAGTTGAATGAGGTTAATTGGTTCTGTTATTAATGATAGCTTATAAATCGAATTCCGCCATAGGCTTTTTCCTCACTTAAACTAATAGGATGACATCTTACGTAGTTTCAACTCCAAATTTTGAGGATGATCATTATTTGTAATTTATGACTAGTACCCGTGTATTTCATTCACTACGGTGATAATAAGGACCTCCCGTCCAATTTCGAGAACGAATACATATTCCAAGTAATTGACAGAAGTTTTCCTCGCAAAGTAGCTTAGCGTAAGTAAGTACTCATTTTAACGATATTCGAAATTCTCTCAACAAAATGGTTTGTTTACTTAATATAGTACCATCGTGTATGGGGTAACACATGGGGTATCGCTGGCTTAAAATGCTAACCTCACCTGCACGTTAGTCACTGCGGTGCTTTCTGCTGGGCAATAAACGTGGCTCTGATGACGGAATTATTTATTCATGCGAAAGTGTGCAAGCGGCTCACCCGACGATAAGTGATGCAGTCCCACTCGAACATCTGCAACACTTGAGGAGCTGCACGTGCGTTGCCGGCCTTAAGGTATATTTAGGGAATGAGAGCGAGGAGTGGGCCTTCGGGAACGACATTCATCGAACAAAACGCAGAAGCACAACATGACTATACTTCACGCCGGTATTCTGCGAAGCAGTGGTAATGCCTCGATTGAACCGGCCCATTCGAGCAGCACCAAAAGCCGCCGCTGCAGCACTACAGAATAAATAGCCCTCCAAGAAAACCGCCTGCGATTTCTTCAAAAGTTTGCCCAAACTCAGCACTCTAACCCGACTAATTGATGAGTGCAGTACCGGCACCCTCGCACAAGTGATGCTGCTCACTGGTCCGAGAGATTCGGTTCCGGCAAATTCGAATGGATTCCCCTCCATCGGTCGATCGGCAGATCCCCGTCTGTAGTAAGGTTAGGTAGGTAGGTAAGGTTAGAGGAAATTATTTTTCGGTGGATCATATGGTATATTCCCACTTAGACCCGTTAACTGAATTATTTTATGACTCAATTACTTTCCGATAAATTTAATAAAATCTTTAACAAGTTTACTTACATAATATCTCACTGCAGTAGCCGCAATATTTATTACCTACTGATATTCGTTCGGTACAGCGCTGGCGTGCAAGTTTTATAAACTGGATTTTTCACTGCCAGCACTTTCCTTTTGAAGATACTATCAATGTTTTTTGTGCCAGATATTACGTCATATATTTTTCATACACTAAATTAAACAATTTTTATCTCTAAATTGCTCTTTTCTGTCATGTTCGGATAGTTTACCCAACAACAACAAGATGCGGCCTCATTGACAGTTAATGAAAGCTTCGTACTAATGAATTATTAATGAATAATTAAAAAGAGTATTAATTGAGTCAATGAATTAGTATAAGTTTAAAATTCTTGTCGGTTGCTTTATAATATCAAAATATACCGGCACGGACGATCGATTGCGGTCCTTTGACCCGGGGGGTCATTGGCCTGGTTAACTATTAGCGCAAATATAACATGACTCAAAATTACACAAGCCGTAAACTTAACCTTCGACTCGACTACTGTACTTATATAATTTGTTGTATCCTTTATTTTTCATGGACAAACATGGATACGAAAATATTTATTATACTTTTTGTCAAAACATATAAAATTTGATCATAGTAAATTAATTAAAATTTGTAATATGTTATGCAATTTAAAATATGTAAATGTAGTTAATAACTTTAAGGTAACAAAAAAATTACTCAAAAATCCGCGTCCGATAACCCGGCTGCGTTGCCATGTTGCATGGCTAGTGAAATACATTAAACCTAAAAAACGGACAAAGTAACCTGTTCTCCTCAAACTCCTTCCAAGCTGCCTTACAAAACATCTCCAAAAGCGTTCCCTTCTGAGTACATATGCCATGCAGCTGTTTCAGCAGCAGCTCCTCCAACGTTTTACGGCGATGTGGAGCAGTAAATTTCTAACGCAGGTTACAACCCACAACAAACATTGTCTTTTTCCCAAGGGATCAGTGTCAATCCATCCAGGGATTGAGCGAACTATGACGGATGTGTGGTGACCATCAGCTTCACCGTCATACCACAAACGCATTTGTGTGGGACACAGACATCGCAACCAAGTTTTTTTATTTTAGAATAAAGGGGGCACCGACGCCTTCGTAAATCTGCAACACAAGAGGAGCTACAGGTACGTTGCAGGCCTTTAAGTATATTTGGGGAGGGAGCAGGGGAGAGAAAGGGAAGTTACCTCCCACATCGAACGAAGCGGATGCACAGGATGCCTCTACTTCACGCCGGTATTTTGCGAGACCTTGGTCCTACCCCGGTCGTGTCGGCCCATTCGAACATCAGCAAAAACCTACAGATATATCTATGACCCATAAATGAACTGATCAATATGATGTTAAATTCAATGTCGTAACGTCGCATCCAGCCTGTATTATATACAGCCTGAACAACGAAGAGTGCTGTTGTTTGAGATTAACATGACAAACAATAGCATTCTTAGTCTAAATGTTTACATTCTGTAAAAGAAAATAAAGTAAAGTGAAGTAGCAGCCTGTAAATGTCCTGTTACTGGGCACAGGCCTCCTCTTGATGTTTGAGATGATTTAAGAGCCAAGAAGGATTCGCCGCGCTGGTCTTGTGAGAGTTGGCGGGCTTCATATGTCATAGAAAAATATTTTTTATTATTTCTTTAACATGCAGTTTTCCTCAGGATGATTTTCTTCACCACCGTGATGTGCTATCATACAGTTTTAATAGAGTGAGACAGGCGCACGCTTTAATTTTATATTACGCGAGTGACCCCGGTTCGAATCCCACTACTGGTACTGAGATCATTATTAATAGTGATTTTAGTGCATATTTACCACGTATATGACGATGAACGGAAGCAGCTCCACCCGTATTGGAGCAATGTGCTACAGTCTCCCCGGCCCAAATTCCTGCTATTTAAGAACTTTAATTATAACTATTAATAAATTCGAAACGTTTCTCCAGACAGCATTATGGAAATGTATTGTTTTTTAGCATATATACACCATAGTATACAACCAGTGCGTGTTGCCAGTGATGACATACGGATCCGAGACTTAGTCCTTCACTGCAGGCCGTATGAGGAAGCTCAAAGATGCTCAGCGCTATGGAAAAGGCTATGCTCGGTGTTTCTCTGCGTGATAGAGTCTGCAACGATGATATAAACAGCAGAACTAAGGTAACCGACATAGCCGTAAGGATCAGCAAGCTGAAGTGGCAATGTGCCGGCCACATAGCTCGCAGAACTGACAACCGTTGGGGAAAAAAGGTTCTCGAGTGGCAGCCACGTACAGGCAAACGCAGTGTGGGACGACTCTGATAAGATGGAGTGACAACCTGCGCAGTGTTGCGGGAGGTCGATGGATGCAGGTGGCTCAGGACCGAGCTTCGTGGCAATCTTTGGGGGAGGCCTATGTTCAGCAGTCGACTTGTGATAGGCTGAAATGATGATGATGATGATGGTATATACACCAAGTAGCAAACCAGCATTACGAGCTGAATAATTATTTGAACCCATTGAACCCTAAAAAAAATCAAGTATCATCTGTACATGAATGCAACTTTAACACTGTAAAAACAATGGTTGAAAGTCAATTTCACGTGTTAGTTTGTGTGTATAAATCTCTCTCTTTCTCTCTCTCTCTATCTCTCAAACACACACACACACTCTCTGCGCGGGTGTGCATGTGCACAAGTAAATTGTGTGAATAATGGTTGAATGTGGGTCATAGTATGAAAAATGATCTAAGATCTGATATTAAACATGTACGTGTATACTTTATTTAAGAATGTCGCGACCCGTGTTTGTCTGTCTATAGTTTATAAGTTCTTAATTTCTAATTTTATTTCAACGCGATAATTACCATAACTAACGTACATAAAAATTTTACGAGGAAGGTTCATATGTATGACACATTCGCATTTAGCTTATTTATATATATATGTATAATATCTGTGCGTGCGAATCGGGAGCGGTTCGCTTGTCTATTAATAAAAGGTTACGACACCGGTAAAAGTGACATTAAAAAATTATTCTTTTAACAGGGTTAAACTTTTATATAAAAGCAGACTGTGGAAAAGAAAACCTGCCTGCACTCGTCCAAAGAAGCGAACTGGTATTGAATCAGGTGGTAAGCTAGATCAAAGAAGCTATTGGAAATTATTTTCTAGAAACTTTCTTTGACATAAAGACAGCTATTTACAAAATTAAGCTCAACGATATTGGCGCTGCTCGTACCAGATACGATTATTTGTAGTGCATGAGATTTTCGAAACGCTTAAGAAATTTTGTTACAAAAATATTTGCGATATAAACAAAGTGACAAATATTATGAAATTCATGATTTTATAAAAAAAATATAATGAATGCTCCTTCCCCTCTCCCACAGTCCACAAACTCGGATCCGAAATGGGCACTCCAAGTCCACTCGTGGAGTAACCCCGGGCTAGGGCTTGGTAGTAGCGGCTTGACAGGACGGTATACAAACCACCCTGAACGGGGAGAATATTGCATTGTATTTTACCTTCAAGAGCTTCAAATTAAAAGAAAAAAAACTTTTAAAAGTTTCCAGCATTACAAAAGAACAAGGCTATGAAAAAGTATCTTACAAATGTAAGAGTACAAGTTGTCTTCAGTTTTCTACGTGAGAAAGGCTTTAAATTTGTAATGCCTCCGTAACTTTACGTAATATCGGCGGATTTAACACGGAAGTTACACGTAATGATCGCGCACGTTTCGTGACGTCGTTACAACTTTTCACCTTATATGGCGTAAGTTCTAATTTCTTTAAAAATACGTAGGTGATTTATAATAAGATAAAAAATTATTTAATGTTAAAAAAATTACATGACTACATTTAGACGTATTGATAATCTTCAAAATATTTAAGCGTCATTTAATATCTTCTTCGAATCTTCGGAAACAAAAGGTTCGATGATGTACTTCGATCTCTTTGAAGGGGTTACCTCTTTCTTCATGAAATAAGCAATACTAAGTATATATTTAATACAACAGCTGCATTTATTAGACCTCCTCTATATTAGCGGAATGTATTTAACGGTTCGCATAATTGTAGATTTTCTTTTATGGGTGAGCGGGTTATGGGCATATCTGTAACACCTGTGGAGCTACAGGTGCGTTGCCGGCCTTCAAGGATATTTGGGGGATGGGAGGGATAGGAAGGGAGATCAGGGAGGAGGATTGTGGTTCTCCGGCTACGTCACTCACCGAAACGCACAAGACGCTTCCACTTTACAATCCGGTCGTGCCGGCCCATTCGAGCAGCAGCTAAATCGGCGGATGGATAAAGTGTTTAAATTTCGGAATTTACGTAACAAAACTTTACAAAACGGAATTTCGGAATACTTATACTTAAATTTTGTCACGGATAGAATTTAAGTCATTCTACCTAGCACGAGGTATTGTGTGGTTCATTTCATAGACTTTTAACTATAGTTTTATAAATGTAGGATTTTCTACATCGAGGCGAGTTATCACGCCACCACACGGTAAAGAATGCAATATTATGTCTTTGATTTCATTCAAATTCAGAGGAGTAATTAATGGAAATAAACAAGATATAACGATACAAATCGTATAAAAGTAGTATAGCTAAGCGGCGGCTTTTGCTGCTACTCGAAGGGGCCGGCTCGACCGGAGTAGTATCACTGCCTCACAGAACCCCGAACCGGAATCACAGACCCCCCTCCACTCCCCTTCTGCAGCTGAGTAAAATATGAGTAAAATATGGATAATATTACACTCACCTATCGAATTACCAATCAAATATGATATCCGTACATGTATGTATTCCATTTAATTGCATTATTTTTTTTATTCTAAGGCCTGCGTATATATAATAAACTTTAAATGTATTTAAAATTATTTAGCTGTGTCTTTTGTAACGTACATTTTAATTTTAAAATTTTATGATTATTTAATCACCTTCGCTATATTGAAAAAATACTTTCGTGAAATAAAACCGTTACCTACAGTTTTTATTTTGGAGAGGCTGTTATAGAAAGAAGTGTCGTTCCTACTCTTCAAAGCTGTTATCGTCCGGAAAGAGTTCTTGTTACAACTCAACTCAATGTTGCCTTTATTCGTTACGTAAAATTTTGCCACTGCTTTGAAAAAAGAGAAGAACGTATTTTGATTGGCTAGTAAAATACTGACGCATTAATGTGCATGCGTCGGTCTTGTGAACAGGTGCCGCTTGTGGGGAATGGATTTTTTGAGTTTGAAGTGCACTGGTAAAACCCATTTCGTGGAGACAATAGTCGAACTTGGTGTGACTAAAGTGCAAACTAAAGTGAAACAACAAATAATAAAAACCGACCAAGTGTGAGACAGACTCGCAATTTCTCTCGAGAATTAGTATTTGTTCGTAATCATTCTGATCTCTTCACCACGGCTAAAGAGACAAAAAATGAACTGAGAGTTGTTCTCGGCCACTGTCTGAAATTGCCACTGAGTCATAAACATGGCTATGCCAAGAGAATAAGGCTATGGAAGAAACTTAAGATGTAGTTAATCGAAAAACGTTTTCATTGTTTAAAAGAGTTTTTAAGTCTCCCTAAATTGTCATAATAATTAATAATCAAATTCTTATATTTACTTTAACATATAAATTTAATATTATTACTTATTTATTTTGACATTTAAACCCTTTTGATATTAATTATGACCACGCAGTCGACATTGAATTTGTATATATGTACTTTAAATTTCTTCCTTTTATTATACAATACTTTGTATGACCAAATTCACATACCGAGTAGCGGCAAAAGAGTACTATGTATATATATCTAATATTAAATACCTAAAATCAGTGTACTATTTATTTGAAATTTTAGTGAATACATTTCATTTTAACTTTCTCATGCACAGACCTTATGTTAAAAAAAATTATTTACGTCACATACTTTTAGATTTTAGACAAGATTCCTTTCACAAATTTTCTTTCGCTTCAATCTTCGCCGTTAGAGAAACATCATTACGAAACGGCAGTTGATTCTAAGAAATTACATATGCAAACGAAATTTGGTTTTCATACGACTAAAAATAAAGATTTTTCCTTTTCTATTTATTTTCACCTTACCTTACATTAACAGCCTGTAAATAGCCCACTGCGGTACATGGGCCTCTCCCATAAGGAGGCTATGCCGTTATCGCCTCACTCGGCAAGCGGACTGGCGATCGCAGTACCAGACACCTCGCACCGTATCATCATCATCATCATCATCATTTCAGCCTATCACAAGTCCACTGCTGAACATAGGCCTCCCCCAAAGATTGCCACGAAGCTCGGTCCTGAGCCACCTGCATCCATCGACTTCCCGCAACACTGCGCAGGTCGTCACTCCATCTTGTGGGGGGTCGTCCTACACTGCGTTTGCCCGTACTTAATTTTGGTTTGGTATTTTTCTATATGTTTATCCCACCATCTGTCGCTAGCCATTGGCATCGACGCCTATGGGAAGAAAGGTATACATAATGTAGAAGTATATATTTTTTTAAATAGTCGAAACAGTGTCAGGGTAAAACTAATAATTGAACCCGCGTCGCTTACGTATAGTACATGATTGACCTGGGTTAAACTTAAGGCTAACATTGGTCCTTTAGTTATCATGGTTTTGCATGTAGGTATAAAAAAATATATATATAAAAAGACACGTAGAGGTTGTTGTGAAATAATTATGTTTCAATAGAATAAAATATACAATAGCGCACTTGAGTTTATTGTCTGCATTATTTTCAAACTGATTACTTTTCTTAACGATCATGTTGAAGCGGTTAGCATATTTAACTGCGGAACCATTGATACTGCGTTAGAATCCCATTCAGACCTAATATATGTGTTTTATATTTTCGCGTCTGGCTATAATCGTTACATAAACACGGAAAGGTAAAAACGTGTGATTGTATTTGTATTTGTATGAATTTGAGGGTAATAGAACACCTGAACGTGAGTTACACTATTTCACACTGTGTTTCCTTTTGTCAGTAAATACAAAATAGTATTTAAACATTAAGAATTATATGTTTTTAATATTTAGACTATAAGGCAGTATTATTAATAATAATATAAGTTAATGTTTATTATAATTTGAGTGACAACACCTACTAATAGACAAATAAAAAAAGTAAATATTACTTTAATTCAAAGTCTTTACAGTACAAATTTCATATTAGTTATTCAACGTTCCTTTGCAATTTTTAATGTGAGACTGTAGCATTTAAATCCCTATGTTTAACTACTTATCACTTATCACTTCTTAAGATGAAATAGCGAGCTTTCATCTCTTAAGCTGGGATTACGAGCCTTTCATATTTTGTGTCGGGTTTAAATATCACAGCGTATTAAAAGTACGTAATGTATGTCATACCCTAACTACCGTATTCAATTTAAGATCTTGGGACGAAGAAATATTTTAAGTTATTTCATAAATTAAATAGATTCTTGACTTGATGTCATAAAAAAATTCGTATTTAGATTCAGCACACATATGTAGAACAATTTATCTCGTTACCTTAACCTACCTATCGTGAATAATACAAATTGTCTACTAGTCAAAGGACTGTTAACTTCGCTAATTTACATAGAAGGAGCATTACAAATACCGCTCTAAAACCCTATTATATTGTGAGGAGACCAATGCTCTAATCGTGCGACGTGTGACCTTAAGTGAAAAAGCTGACACTATATATCTTACTTTTTATCTAACTTAAGTAATTGAATAATGCCTGTAATATTTGAAGTCAAACAAAGGCTTTGTTCGAAAAAAGGTGTAATAAAACGTGCTGTTCTAGGTTTTAGGTAAAAATTATCGATATTTTCAACTGCCTTTTTACAAAAAGGTAACTCACGATAGTAACCGGAATAAGTTTTTGGCGGGTCTCCGATGATCTTTGAATGTTTGTGTTTATTCGAACATATTTATTTCTCAAAGGCCGACTACTCGGGTATTTGGGTGTAGGGGCAACACCGGACTAAGGTGTTGCGGATGTTCGTGGGCGGGTATTTCTATACCATTAGGTGAGCTGAATACTTCTGCTGAATATACTGAATAGAACTGACTTCAATTAAATTTTATTTGTTGTTGGAATAATTATATTTTTTTTTTTTACTTACATTTATTATTTATATTATATATATTAATAATATATTTTTTAAATACAGTTTCCAAGAGAGCGTATTTTTGCTGTCACATTGTGTTGTATATATCATTTTATATATATACAAATTACGTTTAGCAGTTACCAAATAACAGAATGTTAACAAAGAGAAAAATAAGTGAATTAGAAAAAATATAAGACCACTAAAATTGTTAAAAAAAAACCGCGCTCTTGTGGCACTATACGTGACTCCTTGCTACTTTCGGGTCGCCAGAAACTTGCTTTGTGTTGTATTTAGTAAATTCTATTGTATAGGCAGGACCTTCAAAGCTTTGGGGAACAAAATTGCCAACTAACCACGGAATTTGACTCTCACAGACAGCAACTGAAGGCCGCATTCCAGGTGCTAGGTGTGACAAGCGGAGACAAAGCTGACTCCTTAGTTTAAAAGTTGCCAATGGAGGTGGTGAAGGTCTCCAGGCAAACGAAATGTACAGAATTGAGTCTCTAGTCTGGATGACTCTGTTAACGCATAGAAGGCTGTATCCGCTGTTGCAGGCGTTCAGTTATGTGATGCAGCTGTTTAATAGATTTAATCAAGAAGGGGAGATCCGTGCAATTGCACGGAAAACGACACCTCAAAGGTTAGTTGCCCTGTGGCCACTTCAAAACAGCTACAAGAGGATGGGCGCTTTCTAGTCTCCACTTCTAGTGAGATTTCGGTCGTTAGTCGCAATCGACGAGGGCACACCTCATCCACAAGAGACATCTTAACAGGAATGATGGAGGCATCCATCGTCAAAGCTTGGTTGACTCCTCTAACGCCTGCGGAGATTGAGGAAGAGATCACGTGATTTAAGAACGTCAGACAGCTTTTTGATGATGACGTCTGAATAATGACGATGACGATGCAGGCACCATCCTAAGGCCAAGTCATAGCCTCATAGGCTTCAGGTCATTGTGGTCTCGAGAGATCATAGTCTTACGTGCCAACACTACACAAGACATCGAAGAAGGCAGCCCTGTGTTATTCCGGAAGATTACCAGTAGTACGCAGTGGCCCTCACCTGTAGGACCTAGAGTTCGGCAGTTGATCGTCAATTGATGCAATTAAGTGTCTCAAGGCCCAGGTGTCTCCAATAGGACGGTAACTCATGGTGGGGAATTGTCTTTCTTGCCTAATATGAGGTAGCAGCCGTATTAAAGCGGCTCAACTCAGGGAGGACCTGATGTAAGTTGCCGCTCCTTACATGAAAATAGTGCGGTCCATGGCTCTTTATCATCAGGGCTGAGACTCTGACGGAGATAACTTCAGAGAAGGCCTCACATATGGAGGCAAAGTTCCTGGCGTCCTTATAATAATACCGTTGGGTTTTAGCTAGTAGGAGTCGGTTTAGCCGGTAGATATATTGAAAGATAAAGAAAAAAGAAGGATTTGCTTGCGAAATCTTGCGTGCCAATTTCAACGCGTGCTTGGGGATAATGAACAGTATAGGGAAGAGACACATATGTTTGAGATATGTAGATATTTTACAAACGTGACATGCCAGCCTTTATTGGCTTTTCTTTGTATATATTTATTAACTTGGATAGGCTGATAACAAAAGTAGAATAATAGTAAATCATTCATTTTATATTAAAACTATAAATTTTGTTGTTTCGTAAAAGCTTGCTTATTTAAAACCATTTACTTAAAACACAATTTAAAAAAACTATTTCTATTACTCGAGTCAAGTTACCGGAATTCTATTCGGAATTAATGTTTAATAATTTATCGCCCAGCAAGATGAAAAAGGAAGCTTAATATTTATAAGCTCAGAGTTCTGGATTTCATTCTCTAGACTTCGTTGACAATTTGTGCGGTAAATTTTTCATTGTGAAACTAAAACGTTCAATTGCAATTTTGAGGACATGTAAAGTCCGCTAGAAGACCTTAAGCGTTATGTCATTAAAATGTTTTACACAGGAGGCCTTTGCCCGGCTGTACAACAGACATCTACAAGTTGCTAATTTGGTGAAATGATGATTCCATTTTTTAAATTAAATACACAGAGAGAGAGAAGATAGCGGAAACGGTACTGTCCAGCTTTTAATCCAAATGTAAAAAATGTAAACCTTGATGATAATACTGGGGCTACTGGGTAACGAAAGAAGCTCCTTATTTTTTACACCTTAACATTTACAATCTACCTACACATACCTACCTTTTAAACCTACCTACATAGTTCTTAATTGAAAAACATGCTACTCGCATCATAAGAAATAAGAAAAATAAAAAAGTACATTATTTCCATATTTTTGGGTAAACTTATAGCGTAAATGTATTTACACATAATATAATACATAATAGTTTATCAAGGGCTATAAACAGCTTCCACATATTTGTAACAAAATAAATTAAAATCAGCAACAGAGGAGAGTCCAATGTTCAGCAGTGGACTAAAATAGGCTGATGCAGTACTATTAGAAGTTTGTTTAAACATGTTTAATTTCGACTTAACGACTTAAATTTTACAAAGTCATTTTATTCTCAAGCTTTAGTTAAATGTTTAAGACGTTAAAGTACCGAGTATATTTTTCCTATGACAAAACGAAGCTTACTATTCAGCGGACGGAAGCCATCTTGCCCGTTCCAACTGTCAGATTAACGTTGTCGTAGCGACACTGAATCCGGTTACAGCCAGCAATTGTCCGTACAAGAAAACTCAAGCGATAATTCAATGTTAGTTTTTACTGATTTCACGAGAAACCATTTTTTAGCTAAAAAAAATATTTAAGGTGTCACAGTGCATCGCAATAATTCTTTGATTACTTCATATATATGAAGCATAGTTAAATTTGTTTTGTAGAATTATTTTTAATTTAGTAAGCTTCAAGTTTAGGTTTAAGTATGTTAGCGAAGTAGCCTTTAACTATCGTACTGCAGGGCAAAGGCTTCCTCTAATTTTTTAGAGGTGGTACAAACCGGAAAAAACTCGCGACGCACTCAAATACATTGCCGGATTTAACATATCCAAGTTATACAAATCCAAACCAAAGTAAGATTCGCCGTGCGCATAGACAATTTATCTTTTAAAATTGCAATTGACAGATCACACGGTACCGGGTTTCGAAACAGGCGCACTATGAAATTAAAGGGACGCCGTAACCGCATTAGCTATCACAGATCTGTATTATGATGTTTTCCTACATATTATAGTAATTATGGTTAATTTAGCACACTTTACAATTTCAGTGGTGCCAGCACAAACCAAAGCGAGCGTCCTGTCCATTAGGCTACCATGGCTCGGATACTATGTATATACACAGGGCTGAGTACCTCGGTCACCGGTAACTTTAAGGGTTTACTGAGTTTCCTTGAGGAGCTCGTTTGGCTCGAATAAATCATATTCCTGCCCACACGCTAAATACGCGCACAGTCGTGGAGTTATGGACACCAGCCCGTCATAACATAACATTACATAACATACTATATATATATAACGGTAATTCTATAATGTTGTTTCACGAAATTATAACCTGATATAGTTTGAGTGTACTTACATGTTATTGACCTTTGTTTTCCGCTGCATCATTCGCTGAAACTGGCTAAATCTAAATTGCGGCGGAATTGGCCACTGGAAAAACCGTATCGCTGCGCTGGTAATTTACTAGTAAATCTCTGAGCCATGAAACGTTGCCGACCGCAACGAACGTGATTGATTTCTTATTTTAGGTAACCGTCAGACACATTGTGTTTTAGTGCTCTCAATAGTTCGGCTATTCTATTAATACCACATGTTTGAAATTAAACTATTAGCAACGGATTTTATCGCGTTTTAATTTTGTTAAACGCGATAAAATCTGTAAATAATAGTTTCATTTCGAACGTGTATTGTTCGCGTAAATACAAGATATCATTAATATCACATGTTGTTTTAATTTTATACCAAATTTCAATTTATTTTTTGTTTAATAAATATATATGTTTTAAATGTAACACTAACTAAACGTTTCTTAAGTAAAATTTATAGTAGTCATAAATTTTATTAACTTTGATCTCTGCTGCTGCTCGAATGAGCCGGCTCGACCGGGGTAGTACCACGGTATCTTGTGCTCGTCCTTCCCAAATATCCCTAGAGTTCTGCTACTCACATACAGCTCCTCTGGTGTTGCAAATGTACGAGTACGTAGGCCGTAGCGGCTTGCTCCTTTGCCCCCTTTTCCCTTAAAACAAATCCATTAATGAAGAAAAATTATAATTACAATAGAGAATACATTTTATTACATATTTTACAAACAAATTTGTGAATATTTGAAAATCTCAATTTTTTATCAATGAAAGTAGGTGGTGACGTGAAAATGAATATATGCAATGAATTAAAAAAATTACATTTTTTGAGAGAATATAGTAAAAAAAATCATCTCGTCTGTACGGGGAAACCCCACCGGATTACAGGCGAGGCCATTGTAACAGACTGATGTTGGAAAACTTTTCACCATTTTGCCTGCCCTGTCCCGTTTAGTGAGTATAGGGTTAATGCAGGGACTAGTAAGTTGTTTATAGTAGTTAGTAGTTTTTTTTACTATGTAGTAGTTTAGTTTTTGTAACCTTTTTTATGATAAGATTAAAGTAAGCTTGCCAGTAGTGAAGTACGACTGTAGAAGTGCAAAAAGTTTTGTTTAATTACCTTAAATTATTTAGGTAATACAATTTGTTCTATTATAATTTGATCCTGTATCAACATCAGTAATAAAATGATAGAAATGTATTTATTTAACAAAGTTATGTCATATTAAACCGATAACATATCAAATAACATGCCTCACTTTATCTTATCAGCCTGTAAAATTCCAAATGAAGGATTTGCGATAATAACCACGTTCGGCAAGCGGATTGGCTACCCGTCATCGGTCTGGTAAATTTCTAGATGGTCATCCCACCGTCTATCGATAGACTAAGGCTTTATCCTAAGACGCCAAGTACGACTCCCACGGGAGTAAAGAGGGTGGCAAATTCTCACGTAAACTATATGCACATAGTTTTGATATGTTGTTACGTCATTTACTATATAGTATATAGTTAGACTATTAGGTCCTTACATATGAAATTAGTGTATTATATGGAAAAAGTAAAAAAGGATGTTTTTATTTAAGAAATTATATATTTAATCAATCGAATTATGTATCATTATTATCCATGCACTTACGGCATTTTATAAGTAGTTCATTCCATTGCTGAAAAAAAATTTGAAAGCGTTTGGGACTGCCTCGTTAGAATTAATTTTTTTTTCCTTGCAAAAAATCGTCCAAATTCCGAAGAAAGCGGTATGGTAGGTGTCGGAGACTTTCCTTTCGCAGCTGCTCTAATTAACCGACCGTCAGTCGTGAAGTATGGGGTCTAGCGTTGTCATGAAGCAGCAGTGAGTTAGAGCAATAGACCAGTCTCGGTTGTTTAACAGCTAAGTTTTCCATTGTGGTTTGCAATTGTCGACAATACAGACCTACCGTAATCGTCTGGCCAGATTTTAGGAAGCTGTAGTGTATAACACCAGCACTGGTCCAGCAAACACTCACCAGCACCATTTTCTAAGTCAACTTTCGCTCAGGACAGGATTTGGCCGGTTATGCAGTTCGACAAAACGCCAATTTCATATGTAAGGATCTAATAAACAGTTTATAGAAAATTTTGATATGGTATTATGTTATTTGATATCTGCCCTGTGGTATTGGGTCAAGAATTTACCACTACGGTGTGGTGATTTCATTACCCAGTATAGTGCACTGCATTTGTCTTTTAATAATTTTGTATGACTTTATGTCAAATTGGACGTCCATTCGAAATTCTGTCCAGCTGAATTATACTAGAAGCAAATAGGCGAATGAACCATACAATGTTCCACCTCGGTGGTGACACAAATGGAGTTCCCCCATCCAAGTAAGTTCAGAGTGAGGTTGGAGTAACTATTATTAACTTATAGTTATAAAAATTTTGGCATAATTTTTTTTTTTTGAAACTTAGATAAAAATTACCTTAGTAGTACATTAATTCAATTTAATATGTTGCCATAACATTTACATAATCTGTGAAGTAACAGATTCAGGGCACAGAATAGAATTCCTTCACAAGTTCCAAGCCTGTGCCATTTTGGTAATAGACGATGTGCAACAAATCCAGAACTAAGGGTTTATATAAGGGGTAGGTAGATTTCAAAGATTTCCTTTAAGCATGACTGTGCTCCTAAATGGATATTTACTAGTAGGTCACTTGTTTCCCACTAAATATTAACTTCTTGTAGCATCCAAGAATCGAGAAAGTTTTGTTGTTTTTTGATTTACTGGTGAAAAGTAAATTTTTTCCAAAAAAAAACTTCGTTTAAGTTATATATCGTCATTGATTTGAAGCACTATAATTTTTGGGCTCAATGTTATATCATGCTTTTGAAACCGTAATGAATATGTACCTAATAATAGTATATAATCATTACAGATTTCGGACCAAATGAGATTTTTTTTCTTCATTACTTATTGAGCGAATGGGCAGAATGTATACACCTCATGCGATTCACGCTGCCCCTTTGATATCCGTGCAAAAACCGCCGACAGCGCGCGGGTCGTTTACATACACCCACTGTTTACTCAGTCTCACTGCCGTTGTTTCATGCATGTAAATCAACAAAAAAAAAATGCGGTGGACTCTTCATGAACTTTTTCACTAAATATTGGTAACGATTTGAATAACCATGGCAGGTGGCCGCACACAACCACGAGTGGGTGGTATACGGTTTCCTATTTACATAAGAACCCATTTTGGAAATAATGACAATCGACACCATCTTTATATTAGGCTTTCTTAATAAACGTTAGAGCCGTTTTGGCATAGTGTCCAGAGCGCTCGCTGACCTGGATTCTATACCCGGTGCCGACACCGCTAAAATTGTTCATAGCAGTTTAAGTGCAGAATTTACCAACTGCTCGGCGGTGAACGCAAACATGTTGAAGGTACCCGCATGTCTGAGAAATATGCTCTTACCCTTCCTTCCTTAACAGCCTGTAAGTAGTCGTCTGAGGGACTCTGAAAAGGCTCTCCTTTAAGGAGGATTTGTTATAATCGCGACACTCGACAAGCGGATTGCCAATCGCAGTAACTACGTAAAAAGAAAACAAATAAAAAAAAGTCTGCACTGTAGTGTGGCGGGCCCTTCCCTGCTCTAAAACCCTCTCAAATAACGAAGAGGCTTTTGCCCAACAGTGGGACATTTACAGGCTGTTTTTACTTTTAATTGTAGAAATTTCTCCAGTGTCATGGATACTGGAGGCGTGGATAAACGCACAGACATGGAACAAATATTCGTAGTCTATGCAAATACTTGTCTCGTGTGGGAACCAAACCCGCGAACCGCAACGCAGTGGCCAAACGCTTAGCAACTGGGCTGCCGGACGACAAAATGTCCTTGTAAACAATAATTCAACACTCAATTTTATTTCTACTCGTGAAACGACTTACAAAGTAGGGTTAGACTTTTTTACTAAACCGTGATATTTACCATAATAGCAATCTAATTGTTACAATTATCTTAGTGGTCATTTCTCGAGGCATGGGACCAGGAACTTATCTCGATTTTCACGTTGAATGGAAGAACATGTACTAGGAGCAAAAAGGCCTCTCGTCACCGGCTGCTAAAACCAATAGCAATGTAATTCCTTTAGAAATCGAATCGCGTTGGGACGTCACGGACCGTTGGCCAATACGGCAAATAACACTAAAACGTAGGATTCCCTTACAGAGGCATATTTAAGCCACTTTCCCAACGCTACTGCGTCTGATCTCGTCACGACTCTGATCGATGTTGTCCTGATATGTGAGGCTGTCAATATATTTACGCATGTAGCGTCGTACACAAGAGCTTTGCCTACCTCTAGAGGTCAAAGTGACGCCATTGCCGATGGTTATGGCCGAGAAAAGACAACAGGTCAACTGTTGGCTTTTCTCTCTAAAAATCATAATTACTCTAAAATTATCTACTTGAATTGCAACAATAAAATTATAAGAACTATTTTTCAGGTTTATATTGTTCATCTCATGTTTTGTTATAAACTCATAATCTTTCTAGGAGTTAATAAAAAAACTGAGCCATCTTCGAGAACGTATTATGATTTAGATAAGCATAATATTTTACGCTGCCGAACGGTCAAATTAAGTATAATTATGTTGCCTTTTTTTAAAAGTCAGAGATTGAAATTAACAATATTATAATAAAGCTCGTTACAATAGATACAAAGGCACGTGTCCATGCGATAACAGAATAGATTTTACGAGTAATTAAACTGAAAATAGGCTGGTCACACACGAGAATACAGATGCTTAAAAACTACAAGCTTATGATTCTTCTGGAGTAAAAAATTCAAAATAAAAACTATTTATTATTCTATCAAAAATGCTAAACACTGGAAATGAAAGAGAAAGCAACAAAAGAAAATCTTCTAAAACCTTGGCTTTGTCGGAAATTGTTGTTGCTAAATATTTATCCCCAATCATCGGCAAACTTTTAGTATTTCATGTTTTCCACGAGTTTAATAATAATATCGTCTTCATTCATGGATCGTTACACCCTTTTTTTGTTTATGGGGAAATTCCTAACGCATAGGTGAGGCTTGCACCGACCAAATTCCCAGGTGGACCTTCACTGTATATCGGCGGGGGCACGGAAAAACTTTCGCAGACAATCGCGATCCCACCAGCGCTGGCCGTCGTCGGCAGCCCCTCCTACTTGATCTTCAAACAGACAAGAGGACAATGGACGCCCGAGTCCGCCACCCGGGAGCTACGGGGATCAGGAACCTTTCCGGCACCCACCGACGGATCTGGTCTATGGCTCCGCTGCCAACCACATTTCAGCCGCGGAGGATGAGGAGAACGGCTCATCGTAATATTCTAACTTCTACTCTAAATCAACCGGAGCATCACTACGGTCCCCGCCAGAATCGCGAAGGATCCCTTCCCTATGGCGTATCGCAATACCGAAACCTCCAAACCCCCACTTATTCCCACTCGGCTGGAGAAGAAAAGGTGTGCAAATCTAACACTCTCTCCTTAGTCCACCAATCAACCCACATCCGAAGAGGCCGGCCCTGCCCGCAAATACAGGCAGAACCAAGAGAAACCTACATTTTCGATTTAAGAGGTTCCAGTCGTAATAGAATATTAAGTTGTAAAATAAAATTATAATTATGGTGCAAGTAGTATCTTACGATCTGCCTAACAACATTACGCAAGGACAAATTGAAAAAGTAGCATGAATGAAGTTACTTATACCAAGCGTAGAGTTCACCGCACTAATTATTATCGTTATTTATGAGGCCGCAACTGCCAATGTTAAATAACCTCTATTTACTGCTACCCTTGCACCAGTTATTATAACGAAACTCGTTAATAGGCTTTTACATTGTGTAATTACAAAACCATGCGTTCATTAAAATGAATAGTGTTAATAAAATAGTAAATTTTAAATTATGAATATTAAGCTAATGCTCAAATAGTTACTACATCATCATCACTTCAACCGTTTACAATTCTGTGCTAGCCATAGGCCTGAGCCACATACATCCATCGACTTCCTGCAACACTGTACAGGTCGACACTCAATCTTGTGTGATGCTATCCCTTTGATCATCATCATCATTTCAGCCTATTAGAAGTCCACTGCTGAACATAGGCCTCCCCCAAAGATTGCCACGAAGCACGGTCCTGAGCCACCTGCATCCATCGACTTCCCGCAACACTGCGCAGGTCGTCACTCCATCTTGTGGGGGGTCGTCCTACACTGCGTTTGCCCGTACGTGGCTGCCACTCGAGAACCTTTTTTCCCCAGCGGTTGTCAGTTCTGCGAGCTATGTGGCCGGCCCATTGCCACTTCAGCTTGCTGATCTTTACGGCTATGTCGGTTACCTTAGTTCTGCTGCGGATATTATCGTTGCAGACTCTATCACGCAGAGAAACACCGAGCATAGCCCTTTCCATAGCGCGCTGAGCAACTTTGAGCTTCCTCATACGGGCTGCAGTGAAGGACCAAGTCTCGGATCCGTATGTCATCACTGGCAACACGCACTGATTGTATACTTTCGTCTTGAGGCTTTGCGGTATACTCGACGAGAAGATATGACGTAGTTTCCCGAACGCAGCCCAGCCGAGTTGGATTCGTCGAT
The DNA here is from genome assembly GCA_029286595.1 of Bhutanitis thaidina. Taxonomy (NCBI): domain Eukaryota; kingdom Metazoa; phylum Arthropoda; class Insecta; order Lepidoptera; family Papilionidae; genus Bhutanitis; species Bhutanitis thaidina. The sequence continues at coordinate 4,383,587 of JAGSMS010000003.1, forward strand.
TGACCTCTGAGTCAAAGTTGGACTTACCTAATCGGACAATTTGTCCCAGGTATACGTACTCGTCTACAACTTCGAGCCTATTGTTCCCAACAACAACCGGTATTGGTGTGACATGGACGTTTGACATGAACTTCGTCTTGTCCATGTTCATCTTAAGACCAACCTGTTGGGAGACGTTATTGAGGTCATTGAGCATTGTACTAAGCTCCCCCAGCGATCCTGCCATAAGAACTATGTCGTCGGCAAATCGAAGGTGAGTGATGTATTCGCCATTGATGTTGATACCGTATCCTTTCCAGTTCAGCTGCTTGAAAACATCTTCCAATGCAGCGGTGAAGAGTTTCGGGATATGACATCACCCTGTCTTACACCTTTCTGCAGTTGGATTGGTTTCGTACTCTGATTCTGTACTCGGATAGACATCGTAGCCTCATTGTACAAACACCTCAGCACTTCGATATACCGAGAGTCTATCTGGCACCGCTGGAGACTGTAGCACCGCCCAAATTTCGACTGAATCGAAGGCTTTCTCATAGTCCACATACGCCAGACATAATGGCAAGTTGTACTCCTCGGCCTTCTGTACAATCTGGCGAAGAGTATGTATGTGGTCTATGGTACTATAGCCTTTTCGGAATCCGGCTTGTTCGGGAGGCTGGAAGTCGTCAAGTCTGTTCACTAGACGATTTGAGATGACTCTCGAAAACAGCACGTAGACGCGGCTGAGAAGCGATATCGGTCTATAATTCTTCAAAAGGCAGTTATCCCCTTTCTTGAAGAATAGGACAACCACGCTTCTACTCCACGCTTTCGGCGTAACACCGCCATGAATGACGGAATTAAACAGCTTCTGAAGGACAACAAGTATCGGTTTTCCACCCGCTTTCAGAAGCTCAGCTGTAATTCCGTCCTCACCCGGCGCCTTGCCGTTTTAAGCTGTTTGAGAGCCATCCTAATCTCGCTCAGACTGACGTCCGGGATGTTATCGGAGTAATGTCGGATAAGCTTGGCTCTTGGGTCGTTACTCACATCAGTGTGTGGTTTCAACGACGTTGTGTACAGCTGTCCGTAAAATCTCTCGATCTCACTCAAAATCTCGGCTCCAGCGGAAATGACTGCGCCGCTTTCGGTCTTCAGCTTGGTCAGTTGGCTCTTTCCGATAGACAGATCTCTGGCGAAGACTTTGGAGCCTTGGTTCCGCTCTATCGCTTTTTCAATACAGGCTGTATTGAATTTGCGTAAGTCTTGCCTCATACATTTGGAGATCTGTCTATTCAGTAGCCGATACGCTGACGCATCCGTTGTCGACTGCAGCTTTATCTCACGCCTGGCTTTCATGAGTTTAAGAGTGTGATCAGAGAGCTTTTGGGGCTTGTTCGTGCGGCGGGTCCTGCAAAACTTAGCTCCTACCGCATGGACAGTTTCCACTAGCCTGCTATTCGTATCGTCCACTGTAACGCAATCGTCTAGGCACTGAAAGCGATTATGCAATTCGAGCTGAAAGCTCTCGGGGTTCTGGATAAGGGCACGTGGTGGGCGGAGCGTAGACTTCACCAGACGAGACCGCTCGAGCCTAATGTTAAGGTTCAGTGTGCCTCTTACCATTCGGTGATCACTGCCGGTTTTACCCTAGTGATCACAGAGACATCACTGAACAGCTGACGCTTGGTCGTCATGATGAAGTCGATCTCATTTTTGTGGTACCGTCCGGGCTCATCCATGTCCACTTCCTGTGGGGCCGCTTCTGGAAATAGGAGTTCATCATAAAGAATCCCTCCTTTGCCATGAAGTCAGCCAGCTGTTGCCCTCTTGGGTTCCGTTGCCCTACTCCAAAGTTCCCCACTATCAGCTCATCGCCTTTTTCGTACCTAGTTTTGCGTTAAAGTCTCCCATCAACACCGTGTAGTGAGTCTTAGAGCAATGCATGGCTCTTGAAATATCCTCATACATTGCCTCCACTTCATCATCAGGGTGTGTCGAGGTTGGTGCGTATACCTGTATGACCTTCAGCGAATACCTTTTGGTTATTCTGAGTATAAGGTACGCGACCCTACTCGACACACTTCCGATCTCGATCACGTTGTTGATGAGAGACCTGTGGACGATAAACCCGACACCTCCTTGGGACAGATGGTCACCCTGCCGGTAGTAGAACAAGTTACCGGATTTTAGGATTATAGAGTCCTCTCCCTGTCTTCGGACTTCAGACAACCCTATAATACTCCAATGTAACTTGCTTACTTCTTCTTCCAGTTCTAGTATCTTCTCGTCGGTCCTCAATGTGCGTGCGTTATATGTTGCCAGGTCCAGTCGTTTGGGTTGGCAGCTAGAAATCAGCCGGTGATTCTTCGCACCCCCTGCCTCGCCGTTACCATGGCTGCCACCATAGCCAGGACTAGCGAGGCCGCCGGGGACTGGGGGCCATTGCTTTCTTCTACCTCTCATCATGGGGGGGGTTTGCCTTAGTTGCCACGCCTGGCGAGCGGGTTGGCAACCGCAGTTTTTTTTTTTTTTTTTTTGTTCTAGTGCAGGAAGATGCTGCTGCCCATCTCCTATATAATTTTTTACCATTAGTCGCCTTTTACGACACCCATGGTTAGACAGGGTTGGCGCTATTCTTTACTTCTGACAGCCACACGGAATGCTTGTGATATTTTATTCCCTTTGATGCTTGTGATATTTTATTATATAAGTGACAGCATTTTACTTCTCCGTTAGCTTTTAGATAGTGTAAATACTCTCCTGTTGGACATAAGTTTCGCCTATAAAGAGAATTTTTCGTAATCGATACGATGCAGAAGGCAGCTGCGTTTGTGATCGCAGTACAAAACACCAGATTTTTGTCACTGTTACTCCTAATACTGGCAGGCATACTTGAATGTGTTATTTCACCATCTTCTTTTCACTTAATAATCTATTGGATATAGGCGAAACCTCCATCTTGTTATTAACAATATGAAGTTAATATCATTGCAGTTCACGGTAAGTCCGCAGGTGATTTACATTCTTAATTAGCTTGTGAATAGTCCAATGGTCGACATAGGCTTCTCTCTGTGGTAAGTTTAACGATAATCGCCAAGCTTAATAGCCGAGTTAGCGATCGCAGTAATAAAGCACGCTCGTACTTTAGATGCAGCTGCCCGTAGTCTGTCTGCGTACTTTCGGTGTGGCATTTTTTGATGTGATTAATTCGCTATTTGTGATATAGGCATTCCCCTAAGTCGATTTTTCGACACCCACGAAATGTTAAAATATATATTTTTAATTATCATATACAAATCAAAAGGGTGAAAAATAATAACGTTATTTGTGTTGTATAACTAACAGTTAATGAATAAATTGTAAAACCTAAGACATATCGATATATGTTTTTATTATAGAAAAGCGGGTAAATGATAAGATACGAATGAGGGTAACCGACACCCACGAATATCCACAGCACCAGAGCAGTTGCAGGAGCGTATCAGGCTTTGATAAGGAGTAGGCTCTTTTGTTGAAGATCGCTAAGTCGTAACTGTTTAGTAATACCGTTGACGATAACTGATTTAACAAGGCCATAGTGGTGTGCCCCGGCCCAAAGTTGAGAACAGTATGCATGGTTCACAGAATGCAACATCATAAGATGTTGCATTCTGTGAACCTCCATGAACCACAGTCCTGCTCTGCTGAGCATACTACACTGTTAGCCAAAGGCCGACTGGCTCTTCCAGGTTGCCACGGTACTAAATATTATGATGATAATAGTTGCGGAAGTCAAAGAGTTTAAGCGACAAAGAAATTATTTTAATCGATAAACGCGCAAGCTTGTGTTTTTTAAAGTTAAATTGAACTAGGTTTCGTTATTCCAAAACATTGTTTGTCAAACAAAATATTGTATACATACAGAAGTTTGCTCCGGCACTTTTCGACGTGTCCCAGATAAATATTTGCGCAGACTCTGTATTGGAATAATGAATATGTTTTCAGTGATGCCAGTGCTAATAGCGTTATGGCTTTTAGAACTTCATCGGTCTTTGTGGGATCAAGAATGTTAGATATTTGCAATATCTAATTGATATGCAGAAACAGGATGGTACACAGTACACAGCTTTATGCACCAGCATTCAAGGGTTTCGAGTTCGAGCATGCATCGTTTATGTCTACCTTGATTCTCTGCTCCTCGAGGAAACTGGTAACCCAATTGCATAATTTAGAAAAGGAGCTTCAAAAGAAACACTTTATGCCAAACTTGATTGAAGGCCTCCGTTGCGTCCATATGTCAAGACCTAAACTCTTAACTAGATACAGATTACACATGAGGCAGCGACTTGATGGCTGAAGTTAACGTTTACTTGGAAAAGCTTATATCAAACAGTGTAGTTAAGAATGCTGATAAAGGAGAACAAAAGACTTGGAAGTTATATTTTAACTATATGTACATACATTCTTCTATGACTTTAGTTATTTATGACGTTTTTAATAAAAATTCAACTCAAGTACCGATAATTCAGGTTAAATCATATACGTTCTCTTATTAATATTTTTTATAAATTTATTTTTACATCAAATTCCCATTTTTCCTTAGTAAAGTTTTTCACTTTAACTTAAAAACAACGCAACATTTCATTGAGCTCACAACCTGTTTCTAGTTGAACTTTCTATGACATGATTTGTTTACCTGTTACAAAAGTTGATTATTAAAGTAAACTTAGACTTTCTAATCGGTTTATGTTACGTTTCAGAGCATGCAGAACTTGTTTATATTTGATAAAATGTTATTAAAACTATAGTTTATGGATTTTATCGCGTTTAATTTTGTTTTTAAAATTCACGATGTTTCAAGTGCTTTTTACAGCAGCAGGAAGTCCTTCCGTGACCATGGGAATATTAAACGCGATAAAATCCGTAAACAATAGTTTAATATTTCAAATGCGTTGTGTTGGCGTAAAAACTAGTAATCAAAATTTAATTATTTAATGAAATTAATAGCAGGTTACTATGTATATATGTAAGGTTGATGTTAACCGACCTTTACTCGCGTCGAACACTGGTACTTGATGACGCTTTGGTGATGGATTGATGATGGTAAATCTAGTCAAAAATTTTAATATTTTTAAAAATTCAAATGCGTCAAACTGGTAATGGTAAAAGCAACACCATTACAAGGTTCATGCGCACTGCACTATAGTCACACTGCACAAATACTGGTCCCGTTCGGAAATCGATCCCGCAAACCCGCAACTCTTATTGAAAACCCCGAGCCAAAATAATAATAATCGTTGTATAATAATAAAGGTTTTTTTTCTTTACTGTATTATAATAATGACAATACTTTTCTTATTTAAATTACAATTATTTTATTGATTTTGTGTGATTATCAAGCTTACATTCAAGCGTTCATTGTTAAAAATATAAAATTTATATACATGTACATAGTTTTTATTGGCATTGACGACCGAGTGGCTTAGTGGTTAGCATACATATCTGCTGATATATTAGGCCAGGGTTGGAATCCCAGCCGTATTTGTACATCACAAGCGATTATATAAGCGCATTTTGTGTGTGACATCTATGTGTATGCTATTGTATATTCTAAATAAATAATACTGGATTACTGCGGTCAGAATCTTCTTAATATATTTATGGTATGAAAAATACCAAATTACAGAAGGTAGGTCCAGACAACGATAACAACTACCTTTTACTATAATACATGGCTTTACTCCATCAAACTATGTTGTTTACTCGTATAAGAACTAAGAACATACAGATCATAGAGATTGTCCTATACTTACATACCATGGGCAGGCTGAGAGCTATGTAAACCTTCGCACTACAGACGTTGCTTCCAAACTCTGGTCTGTGGGATTTGGGTTCAACATATTCGGATGGATACATCTTTGTAGAAAAATATGGTATACTTCACTTTCTATATTTGTATATTTAGCTCCACAATACCTTGGATTACTACAGGGTATGAACAAACAGAATAAATATTTAATCAAAAAGAGGGCTTCCTATCTCCGAAGTGCACCATAAGATATCTTTCAAATCTATGTGTAATTTATTAATCTCTTAACTATATCCTTCCGTATAAAAAACCTTTATCCAAAACGGTTCCAAATTATCGGAGTTATACGTTAATTCAAAATATCGTCAAATGGCGAACTTGGCTCTTTTTGTCCTTAAAAATTTCAATTAATGAAAATCAGTCACTCGTTTTTATTTATCACTGTATTCACGCGTATTCAGTACTTTCAGATTGGACATGCTCCATCAACGATTCTTTTTTGTGTTAGTTGTCAGCGAATCTTTTATAGTATGTTTATAATATATTTTTATTACTTTTTACAGTATATTAGAAATTTAGGACAGATCAAAAGAAGGTAATGTAAGTATCAATTTATAGATGTCCCAAGGATGGGCAAACACTTTCTTTAAATTTTTGGAGAGAGTTAAAGAAGGATCCGCCACGCTACTCCAATACAAGTTGACGGATTTTAGCTATTCTCGAAATATAGTTTTAAATCATACCTCATACGTATAGGTTTCCTCGCGATGTTTTCCTTCACCACCGAGTACGGAATAAATTCTGCTACTTTATTATTATGTAAATCAAAGCTTAATGCAGTTCATTTAACAACCTTCATCCTGCTTATTCATTCTAGGAGCGGCTGAAAAGTTCTGAGCCTATTAGTATTAAAAATGCTGATAGAAATGTGTAAAAATATTATTTTTCAATGTAATCTCCCTCTACTTCAATACACTTCTTATATTTATTAAAAAGGGCTTTTAACCCTGTCAAAAAATATTCGCCGCCTGTAACCTCGAAAAGTTCATGTTTTACCTTCTTCATTTCTACGTTACTGGAAAATTTCCGTCCTCGGAGGTCCTTTTTCAAATTCGAAAAGAGGAAACAGAAATCTATCCTCTGATACCGGTTCCTATTCCTATCGTCGGTCTGGGGCAAATGGACAGATACATAATGTATACGAGTATGTAACGAAAGTGCAACCTTTGCCATACGTTCACAACACTGGCTCTCCATCTCTTTTCAAACAACGTCAAGAAACTCTTTTTTATTCTTCCATAGATATTTTTATCAAATAATTCTAAGAAAGTTTAATCCATTTTCCGGTCGAAATTAAAATATTGAAAAAAAGTTTATTTTAAGCATTTATTTCATGAATTTTCATCGCAAAATCCGTTACATTCGTGTTTCGTTTATTACATGAATGGCTTACTTCTAAAAGCCCATGAAAAATGGTAAAACCACACTCAAGGCTTATCAATCATCGTTTTATATTACGTCTGGCACATTGCGTGGATGTCGCACAACTTTATTCACATTTATTCGCCTAGTTACAATTCGACTCGTGCTGATTGGACAAGCTCCATCAGCGGAAAGCTTTGTCCGCTAGAATTTGAGTATTTTATATATTCTATGCGAAAAAGCAAGAATATTAAAAATCATCCGCTTTTTATTATATTTCTTTCGTTTATATGATATGGTTGCATGATTAAACCTGCATGATCCAGGATTCATGATTAAAACTTTTTTACACAAAAACACAAACATTCTGAATTCATAAATTTTATGACAAAAATTGTTCTATGGAAGCTATACAAAGTACCTTTATAGACTTTGTGGAGTTCAGACGCCCAGGGTTCCATCGCAGAGGCATAAATAATCTTCCCTCGAGATGGTGTAGGTAATAAGTAAGTAACATATATTTTCTTAGGAAAAAGGGGTTTTTAATTCTTTAATATGAAACCGCAAGTAAAATATTGACATTTATGAGACAAAAGAGAACAATTTACTGAAAGGCTGCCAATTCAACTCTTCTGATTATATACTCACGCCTGTTACCCACACGGGTATGTGGCAATTACAATTTCCTTATAGCACGACAACGCTGAGTCCCCAAATGGGCCTCCGCAATCAATATTTTATCTCTCCAGGAGATAGAACGTGTCAGTAACGAACCTTGTTGCCATGTTTGCGCGCGAAGATTGCCATCATAACTTCAAGCCCTTTCCCTTAGTCTTCTTACGACACCCATGCATAAATGGAGTAGCAGATAATCAAGCAGAGTAGGGGGAAGAGGGCGAAGGAGAGGAGAGGAGTGAGCGCTCGGCAACGCGCTCATCGAACGGAACGCAGAAGCACAACACGCCTCTACTTCACGCTGGTATTCTGCGTGGCTGTTGTTCTACCGCGGTCGTGCCGGCTCGTTCGAACAGCAGCTGAAGCCGCCTCTTGGCTCTAATTTTGGCAATAATTAGGATTGAACAAATTTTGGATGATATTCATATTTTTCAGGTTCTTCTTTATAATTGGGAAAGTTTTATTTCTACGAACGAACGAATACAGTTAAACATGAGCAGTTAACGAGTTTTTGGTAGAAATATATTTTTTACAACTTTTGCACCGAGCCTTTGATCTCAGCACAAATTCCTGCCAAGCTTTTCAGCGGCAGCTGCCTCCTCACCTTTGTTTGTACAATGAAGCTCGCAGTCGACGAAAACAGAGATTAACGTTTTAATTTTATTTAGTAAAGTCAACGTCACAAAACAACATTGTTTTCTACAGAAACTTCATATATTGTTAAAAACAACAATGCGAAAGGGGAATTGTACATTAAGTTATAAACTTCTTGTAAGCATTGTATCGAACAAGAACAGGTTACGAGTTTTCTACTCATTTACTTCAAACAAAAATTACTCTTATTATCCTCGTCGCAGGTTTGATTTACGCACGGTACAAGTTTTTGTGTGACTTTTCCACGACTAAAGATTAAATTAAGGATTATTTAAAAAAAAATTATGTTATAGATTATATTAAAAGTAAATTACATAAAAATAAAAGCTACTCTTAATATTTCAATATTAAGTAAGACATTTCTTTTCGTTTTATAGAATGTCTATAAATATATTGTAGGTCTGTAAACACAATAAGCCATGTACACACTGTGAATAAAAATCAATTAACTAGTAAAATTTAATTGTAATGGTATAAAGCAGTGTACGGTTTCGGATATAAAAGCATTACAAGAAACTTGGCTACTTTCACACGATATACCGTTTCTTAGTGACTTAGATGTGGAGCTTAGCTCTAACTTCTAACGACAGACGTCTGAGGAGTTCCGTACGTTGAACGTGAGACGGTTTAAACACCTTGGGCGTTGTAGAATACTCTGGCATAAAAGACGACTCTATGACGACGATATGTACTAGGAGAGAGAGTGAGCGTTGTGTGTTCGATAGATCGTCCGCAAATTCGCTCGTTGTTTCGTGCCAGTCAAAGTGAGAGCATATTTGTTTGTAAGTTCAATAGCACCTTCTTCTACACGAGGAGTCTGAGGGTCGATTACACACAAACACGTGCAAATTATGACGATGCATTTAGGGTGCTGATGAAGCTACCCCGATTCTGCATCGCATCAGGGGTGTTCGCCGAGGCGCCTGTGGACTGTTCCTACAATTGCGACCTATTGCGAAAGCGGTACATATCCTAGTTGCGTTACATGGGGAAAGCCGAACGCATTAGCGCTCCCGCGAAGACGAGGCCTCATTCAGTACGTGTGTTTTATTAGGACGCATTTTTGCAGGTGTGTGTGTGCAAAGAGGTAATTAACATTGATACCATGAATTAATACCACGGCCTCGCAAAATACCGGCGTGAAGTAGAGGCATCTTGTGCTTCTGCGTTTCGTTCGGTGAGTGAGGTAACCAGAGGCCCACATCCCCACCTTATTCCTCTCCTCTTCCCTTCCATCTCCCAAATATCCTTAAAGACCGGCAACGCACCTGCAGCATCTACGGTGTTGCAGATGTATGTGGGCGACGGTAAGCACTTACCATCAGGTGAACCGCTTGCTCGTTTGCCGTCTTTTCCATAAAAAAAAATCCATAAATAGCAATGCAAATACTAAAGTGGGCCAAGAGAATGCCTCTGAATTAATCTTTATCATCTCATATACACAGGTATTATTTTCCTTTTTGTTAGAGTAGGCTAAGAAAGTAAAGTAGAAGCCTGTAAGTGCTTACTGCTGGGCAAAGGATCATGGAACCGGAAATCCCCGCCCGCCGCCCCGCGGTTAGCGGGCATCATATATCCTCGAAATTATATTTTTTACTATTTCTTAGACATGTAGGTTTCATCACGATGTTTTCCTTCACCGCCGAGCACGTGGTACAACACTTAAAATTGCTATTAACAATATTAGTGGGGCCAGCACCACGGATCGAAACCAGGTCACTTGCGCTCTATGAAACTAAAGTGAGCACCCTGACCACTAGGCTACCCCGAGTTACTAGGCTACGACGACGAGAGTAGGGTATTGGGGGAATATTTTGCTATTTTCTGCTAACAATGACGGTGATGTATATTTTGCAGAACACGGTGTTTCCAACAAATTAGACGTCTCAGACCGGAGCTACACTGTCGGCTGAGATTGATTCTCGGATATATTTCGTTACTTAAGTGTCGTCTAGACATAGTAGACATTGAATGAATATACGATTATGTGCCATCACATTTATAAAAATATATTTATGTCATTGTTTAAATGATTCAGAACAACATCGGACCAACGTACATGATAACACTTTTTATTACTTTAACCGCAATAACAAGCAAACTCGCTGCGAGTGTATCTTCGGTCATTATTTCTTGGTATAATTACTTAAGTTTTTTACGATTGTTAAATCTAACGATATCTTCAGAAACATAACCCAGTTCATATCCACACACGATGCTCAAGATAAATGCATGGTACACAGTTTATTCCATACAATTTACATCGGAAATTATTGTTACTATAGCAATGTATAATTCACACTTGTAACATACCTATATTCTACAAATAAATGATTATGATTATATAATTATGGCCTATGTATGTAGCACATGTGCTACATACGAGGTATGTGCCTCCGCGCTATTTCTAAACCAAAAATCGGCCTATCCGGATTTTGATCAAACTTTGTATAGAGTTCCGTAAATATTTATTATTTAACCACAAAACAGAATGACAGTATAAAAATATAGATACATGTTACATAAAATTTGATCCGTTTGCCATTCTAAAAGCTGTGATATTTACAAGTTTTGTTATTTGAACATATTTGAATAAATATAGTTGATTATAGTATGTGTACAGTAAGAATTATAAAATAAAATATATTTAAACGAATTTAAGGGTTATAATACTACATTCACAGTTTTTTCTTGTACGAGACGATTTAATCATGTAATAGATCTGTTTTTGAACATTTTCTCAATCATTTATTATACTGATTGCAGATCCTGTAAAGTCATTGGTAAATATACAATTACTACTAAAAAAATACTCTTTTCTGTCGTTTAGTTATTAATAAAATAAGATTTATTCAATCCTACTCCTACTAATATTTATAGATTGGTTTAACTACATTATTATAAAATCTTTATATTATAACTGATCAAATCTCGACAACTTCTAACTCTTATTTTTAGGTACCTAGTAGTGTATACTATTTGTTTCGTATATTTTTAGACGTCTTGACTAGAATATTTTGATAATTTTATTCAATAACAAGCAATAGTAACAGGTCTTCGTGATCATAAGATATATGTATATACATACTTAAGCCTCAAATAAATATTAAAACTCTGGCCCAAATATTTAAATTCAATATACAAAAGTTTTCTCCTAAGGGCCAACTACGGGCTTTCTATTTTTTTAATATTCGTTTGTATTTTTCAACAGCATTATAAAAGTCCCGACTTTTTGTACAAAATAATTGAACCGCGCTCTAATTTTAATTGCTACTTGCGGACAACCTACTTTGTAATTAACAAGCGACTTGTCCTCGCTTTGCTCAGGTGTTAAGGTATATTGATAAATATTACAATTACACTTAACCAAGGTCGATCTGGTATTGTATAACTTCTTCATAATGTGGTCTTACTTAAATTCAAAGTAGTTATTCAATTTAGGCTTGTTGAAAGCTCTGAGATTTCTTTTTTATTCTCAAATATCTGAGAGGGTTTTGGAGATGGGAAGGGCCCCACGCCGCTCCATTGCGTGTTAGCGAGCCGGCAATCCCGCCATGTGTTCCACTTTGTGCATGGAACTTCAAATAATTTTTTAAGCGGTAGCTTTATGTGCTGCTCGAATGGGCCGGCTCGACCGGGTTGGTACCACGGCCACGCAGAATACCGGCGTGAAGTAGAGGCATCTTGTGCTTCTGCGTTTCGTTCGGTGAGTGAGGTAACCGGAGGCCCACTTCCCCTCCCTATTCCTCTTCCCTCCCATCTCGCAAATATCCTTAAAGGCCGGCAACGCACCTGCAGCACTTATGGTGTTGCAGATGTACGTGGGCGGCGGTAATCGCTTACCATATAGCCTTTGCCGCTTTTCGCATAATTTTTTTTTTATTGTTATTTAACCATTCATTAATTCCATAAGTATTAGTTTACAGACCTCGGCTGTTCGCAGGATTTCTTTATCGGCAAGTAGGCTGGCTATATGAAACGGGGGCAGCGGACGTCGGCGGGCGCGGACGGTCGATAAGAGCTAATCCTTGTAGGCCTAGTTAACTGTAAGATACAAATTACATGTACCTTAATTATCTAATACAAATATTTTATAAGTCAAAAGAACAAAAATAAAAAAGTAATGATTAGAACTGTTTAAGGCAAATCTAATGAGTTCAACTCGGTTCTACTAGTAGCTTCAAGGGTTTCGTTACCCTCCTTCCAGCTCCAACATCAGAGCTGCTCGAAGGTACAATGTTATTGTATTTGTCATCGGTTCTTAACACGAGTAAAAAATTTCAAATTATTCAATGTCTGGAAGTTGATAATAATTACATACATACATACATACACACAGGACAAACTATTAAAAAGGGTGTAACAGTATAGTTATATAACTGATCATAACTTTGTATCCACTCTGTATATCTTTGTCAGAATAAAAGAAATTCTCAGAAAATGACAACTGTTTTTCTTAAGTAAAAAAAGCCACTAGGTATTTTTTTACGACGAGAAGGCGGTTTCACATAAAATGTATATGACCCAGACCTGGAACAATTAATCATCTTAAGGACCATACAAATAATCGTCCCAAAAAATTATAAAAATTCCTCGACCTACTTTTTTAATCGTAACGAATGTCCAATAATGTCTTTTCAACTCTTGCGTCTTCGAATGACAAATCAAAAGAAATAATGTGTTATATATTACCAGTCGATGTTAACAAAACTCATTGATAGGTATATAAGGCTAAGGCTGTACACTGGTTGAAATAGAAGCCTATTTTCTGCAATAAAAATTAAATACCGTTTCGGAAATATTCTTGAATAATCAAAAATAAGAGACTATCGAAATTGGGGACTAGATAAGGAGCACTGGAGTGCGCTTAGGACAGTTCAATGGTAATTTAGTGGTAGAGATAGTGGTAAGTAAGTGGAAGAGGAAGATCTCGAAGAAAAAGGAAGAAAAGAAGAGTAAAGAGGAAAAACGACAGGGGATTAGTTACTATCAGAAAGACCCGTGGCAGATCACGTGCGAGGGACAGCGCATCCAGAAGAAACTCTGCACCCTTTTTAAGTTTTAAAAAATAAATAGAAGTTTAAGAAACCGGCCTTTTTACTTCAATCACGCAACCCGTAGCTCGTAACAACATTTATATGTGTATATTTTGTACACAAAGTTCTAAATAGTAGATTAACTTACAGGTGTTAAGTTAAACAAAAAAGAGGAAGCTGACATATGAAAAATATACCATTTTTATTACTGTTTGTACCTATTTACATTCTACCAAAAAATAAAGAAATTGTTACGACTTATGAAATAGTATTTTCTTATGATTGCAACGTTATGGACAGACAATCCTTGCGTTATGTTACTCTGTAACATTATTATGATCTCTTTTAAAATTTGCTTCCTTCTTTTATTTATTTGTCTTTATTTTTTCTTTGCCCTGAACTTTCCCACAAATAAACATAATTGAGCCGCACCTTATTCTTAATTGCTTCTTGGAACCGGCTTGTTTCAGTCGTAATTTAATGAGAAAGCCTCATTTTTTCGGGGCGTAACTAGCAAAGGAATATTAAACATCTACACGTATATATACTTTAGAGTAATTATACTGTAGGAATTAAACTCTTATTTCACTGGGTAATATGAAATTTAAAATATAAGTGCCATGACATATCAAAAATGAAATAGAACATGATGTAATATAAAGACCTAAGGTTTTAATTAAGATTTCTACTCGCCCATTAAGTCTCACCCTTTCACGATTTTAAACACTGGCTATGACATTATCCACGTCCATTAAGACAGCGTTAATCAAACAGTTAAGGAACGCAAGACTTTAACAACGTTAATTGTGTAATATAATAAAGAGTATTTAATACTCCTTCACATTAACACTTTAAAGAGCTTTATAAATAGCTGCTACATGAATAAAATACAAAAATAACATTCTCGTATTCTTTACTTCGTAATTTTGGCAAAATAAAAACATCTAGTGTTACTGCACAAAAAATATTAAAGAAGCAAAATCACCGATAAACTTACCGAAATCCGCCTGCACTGCCATATGAGGAGAATCGTCATGGAAATAGTGGACAGAAATACGGAAAATAATAATATATTCATATTTAAAAACATAGTTTGTTTTGTGCACAAATATTGTGATTTTAACCTATGTAGTCATTTGTTGAATGACTACAGTTATATTTTTTAATGTGACGACCGCGTGGCGTAACTAACTTCTGGACCATGGATGCAGGGTTTGAAACATTGCCGAAGTCAATATTTGTACAAAAAACACGAATTATTGGTGTTCGGGACTGGTTGTGTTATCGGGACTCAACACAATATACAAATGGCGTCTAAACCTTCGCCCGATCTGTCGAGTCAGCGCCTCTGTGTTTGCACGTACACTTTTTTTTTTTTTTTATGAAAAAATAGGCTTGCGTTTGACCTCAATCTTCCCCGATGGAAAGCGAATATGAGGCCTAGGAAATATATATATACACTATAAAATCTTATGAGTAATCGGTATGATGGTATTCGGAAGTTGTCCCCATTGTCGCCGTCCTCTCGGCTAATTTTTTAATAGAGTATAACTTAAATCATAAATTAACAATTAAATGAAGCATTAGGCTCGATGGACAACGTTTGCCACACAGCACGGTCTGAATACATCGACCTCCCGTAAACCAGTGTAATCTCCATTTCATAGCATCTATGGGACGAACACATCTAAGATCTTCTCTATGGAAGTTATTCCCCCAATGATGCAACGACACAAGTATCGTTTTAAATTTAGTACCAGTAAAGTTCACCACATTTCTTCACGCCCTGGGTTGACTGTTAGAGAATGCCAAAAGGGATTAAGTCCGCCTTTTCTAATCCTTTTGGTGTAGACAATAAAGTATAAATAAATAAATAAAGTATAATTTAATACGCAACGTTCCTTAAAAATTGTATACATAGTCATAAAATTATTCGGTAGTATCAATGACCACAAATTTTAATTATGTATTTATTTTGCAAGCGCAGTACACTTTTAGTATTTTAACCGTACGTAATAGTGCTATAAAATAAAACCTGATCAGATAAGTTCTTACACGCGGCAGTTTTATAGGGAGATGCGCACATTACGCAACTGATTTATTGCTCAGATTTGATTTTAATAGTAATGATAGCATGTTTTGTCCCAACCGTTATTTGTTTTAATAATTTTTCCGTGGTAGAGCCAAGTGGCGGCTTTTGCTGCTGCTCGATTGGGCCGGCCGAACCGGGTTGGTACCACATCCTTGCAGAATACCGGCGTGAAGTAAAGACATCTTGTGCTTCAGCGTTAAGTTCGGTGAGTGAGGTAACCGGAGGCCCACTCCCCTGCCCATTCCCTCCTCATCCTCCTTCCCATCTCCCAAATACCCTTAAAGGCCGGCAACGCACCTGCAGCATCTCTGGTGTTGCGGATGTACGTGGGCGAAGGCAGTCACTAGCCGTCAGGTGAGCCGCTTGCTCGTTAGAGCCGCCTTTACCATAAAAAAAATATAAGATATTATATGATATACTTAAACTTAAATTTGCTTTCGCTTCAATTTATGCGGGTTATTTTTATTTAAATCAAAAGCTCTGTACGTCTATTTGATTTGACACGATTACTTTGCGCGATGTTATCCAACTCGACACTTAAATTACTATGAGAAACACCAATTCATGCAGGAATTAAGTAACTCAGCGTATAATGTAATTGCCAATGAACTAACGACTAAAATACATTTTAATTACAAATATTTTTAATTAAAAATATTCGAAGCAATTATTCTTAGGTTGTATACATAAGTCGCTGAGTTGAACATGTGTTAGTTACTTTATAAAACAAAACCACCAGTTTATATTGTTTGACAAGGAGAATTTTGTCTTAAAACAATTTAGCTATTTTACCAGGTGGACGAATAATAATTTGATTTCTACAGTATTTATTACGCCCACTTGGAGAATAGCGGCGTGGCGAAAAACTCCCGGCTACAAATATGCTGATATCGGATGCCTGATCACAAGCACTGGGGTCTACTGATGCTGCTTTACTTTCACTTTCTAACGTATAAAGCCACAATTGTCAAATGGTCAGAAGACCTTGTGTAGAGGGCTCATACACTTGAGATTTTCGAAACGTATTCACGAGGCTCACATCCAGTCGCGTACTGGTGAAAAGTCGGTTGAAACATAAAAGTTAAAAATAAATGTCTAGGCCTCTAACCACCCGAGTATTCGGTATACGGCAGTAACGAAAAGGAAAATAGGCAACAAGATTTTAGAAAAAATTCTATCAAAGCCGGTCGAACTGATTTGATGATTTCAACCGGCAAAATGATAGAAATGAAAATGAGTATGCACAGTGCAAAAAAAACACAGAGAGCGGTAACCCTGACGAGTGATTGATGTCCTTTGATTAGCTTTACTGCGTATCTACATTTGTCACACGGTCGAATGAGTTTTGGTAATAATTAACGTTGATACTTATGTCGAAACATTATTAAAAAAAAAGTTGTGTGATCCAAGAAAATCTCTTGTCACGAGCCGATTTTAAAAATAATTTTGAAACGTTTGTCTGTTTTTTATCTGTTTGCGTAATGTTAGTTATCACACAAGTACTACTATAATTTTAAAAACTGCGATACTTTTAATCCCTTCAAAATACCCGAGATCAAACGGATCCTCGTGTGAAAATGATTGAACTGGTTGACTGACATTATATCGACCAGGTACCAACCCAGAACTATACGTATATATAGTTCTGGGTTGGTACCACCATTTTTTGAGAGTTATACTAAATCCGCAGGAGAGACAATGCATCTGTAACCACACTCGATTGGTGTTGTTGGCCACTTACCATCATGTGGACGGTTTAATGGTATGTCACTCCAATTCAATAAAAAAAAACACGTAAATAAGTGCTGACGAAACCCATGTACATCAATGGACATGTGTTGTTTCACTGTTTAGACGCTGATGATCATTACAAAGAAGTTCGTAATAAAATGCTTATATATACGTTTTCTATTGAAATACTAGAATTGAAATTTTTTGTAGCAGGAACACATATTTCACTGTTACAAACTTTAATAGTCAAACTTGAGTTAACCTCGGTAATACATTTGAAAACGTCAGACATTTTCAGAATTTAACTTTAAGTAATGTAAGTAGGTACTTGATCCCACTGCATAGTTTTGAAATAATGTTATAAACTTAACGTGAACAAATCTATAACAATATTACGTACAAATGCTTTTAATAAAATGTGATGGTTTCTTGTATTTAATGAAACTATTATTTACTGAATTTGTCGCGTTTTTTTAAATTCCAATCTTTCGCCTGTACCGTCCGTGGTTACTGGGGAACTGAGGAGTTTGACGTACTGAAGTTATAGTTAACGCGGCTACTTTCAGCTTTTCAATTATTAATTTTTGATCTGATCTACGGAGAATGGGCTCACGGTATGTTAAGGTTGTGCTGTGGTACGCTTGGTCTTGTATTTAATTTTATTAATTACCGGACTCCAAGCAGGTGATAACGCCCAGCTATCTGTCATCTGTCTTCCAGTCATCAGCCACCATCGAGACGCAAAGTTTAAAGGAGTTTCATATGCATCTTTGTTAACGCTTACGTTTACGGTAGGAACTATTCATTGTTCGGCTCGGAAACATTCGAAAGTTTTTCTACTATCATTTATAGTCCTTACGTTATCAAGGTGGAGGTGGGGTTGGTATTTGGAAAAACATAACATAATATATTTTTTTTGGGTAAAGGGGCAAACGGGCAAGCTAGATGGTAAGTGATTACTGTACTGTACGTTTACGGCCTTTTCAAGGACTTTTGAGGGATAGGGAGGAGGATGAGGAGGGGGGTATGGGAAGGAGGAGGCCTCCGGTTATTTCAGTCACCGAACGAAACGCAGAAGCGTAAGATGCCTCTACTATACACCGGTATTCTGCGAGGTTGTGGTACTACCCCAGTCTAGCCGGCCCATTCGAGCATTATTTAAAAGCTACCGCTTGGTCTCCCACGTTATTGAACTCTTTACGGATTTGGTAATTCAAGATATGGTAATGTTAAATAGAAAAGTTGGTGCATATTATGACGAAGTTATAATATTTCACTGAAGATTCACTTCATCTAATATAAGCTCTCGCGCTTGAAACACCTTTACGATGTAAAGTATACGATATTATAATAAAACACGTTCGCTGCAAGTTTCATAGTGATTATCTCCATCAGCCTGTGTAAGTACGGTACAGATATTACAATATTAAGTACAAAGGTCCTTTTCGTTTTATAGTAAGCCTATAAATTTTACAGCAGGAGTTCTCCTTCTTTAACTTTACAGGCCTGTGTAAGTCCACTCCTGGATATAGACTTTTCCATGAAGGCTCAAACAACAGCTAGATGCCATGCATGAAATTTTTGCCTATAATCATCTCACTGTACAGTCGGGTTTATTATTTATTAGCCAGCAAGGCGGTGTTGGTCGACTTCAGTTGATATGTCAAATTTAAGTGCTTATTCTCCCACATCTTCCTCGATGCACCATGAGCCAACAGTATGCTTATATAAAATTTATACTTTATTCATAAATATAACAGACTAGCTATTGTACCCCGCGTAGCTCGGGTTAAATTAAAATAAAGTAAAATTAAACTTTAAAAAAAGTATCAGAAAATAATAAAAAAAATTGAGCATATGTCCTTCCTAATGTCATAAGAAACATATCTCAAAAACCTGATCAAAATCGGTCCAGTGAATTTAAAGATTAGCCAGCACAACGAAATACAGTTGCGTCTTTATACTGAAACTTCGTACCATATGTTCAACTATTGTAGTTATGTCTCTTTATCTACACTATAACAAATATGGCCTATGTTACTCAGGGATAATGTAGCATTCTAATGGTGAAAGAATTTTTGAAATCAATCCAGTAGTTTTTGAATTTATTCGTTACAAACATACAAAAATACAAATCTTTCTAATATTATATATATAGTGTTGCATATCTACATAGGGACATAATGGTAATTAATAACTAAGCCTAATTCAATGCATACATAGCAAAATTCATCGCATTTAACAAAGAAATAAAAAATATATGAATTTTGCTTTAAAATAAAAAAAAACTGAGTGTTAATCTATGAAACACCATTGATCATATACGTCTTGTAGACTTAAATACTATATCCGACTACATTCAGCCCGCTGTGCTGTTTGAGCCCGACAGCGAAATATGAAAGGCTCGTAATCCCAGCTTACGAGCTAAAAGCTTGCCGTTTCATCTTAGGGGGCGATAAATCGTTAAACATTTGGATCAGAATTCGGTAAAGACTCTTTATACGTTATATTTAAAGACTCGTGCTGAGAAAAACTAGTGCTTTTATTTAAGTTCGTCGTCTGCCGAGTAATAGAGCGATAAATATGTAATCAGTAATAAATACAAAATCTTTTCTGCTCTGTTACTACAATAAAAAGTTACAACGTTAAGTTTAAAGGGCATCATTCTTAATTAATCAGTTTTTAATACTGAACAAAAACAATTTCAATAAGCATTAAAATAGATATTTTTCACAAGTTATAAAAACTTTTTAAGTAAAATACGGCACATAGTAAAGATAATCAAATGTTAAAAGACTAATTAAAAAAATCGCTCTTCTTTTGTATTGTATGTTGATCTACTACAAAATTTATTTAAGCTTTATGTGCTAAGTGATACACATAGCGGACCTAATGCCTAAAGGCATTCTCTTCCAATCAACCATTAGGCTAAGCTGTTTAACTCCATCGCCTCTATTATATGTTTAGAGATATTGTTAAACAAAATGAAAAGGTATAAATATCAAAATATGTACTTACATAGATAGGTAGATACATAGATACATACATATAATATATACAAGTATACCCTATACACATAAAAATACAAATTTTAATACTTAAAAACAAACATATATGTATGTCAAGATAAACAACTAAATTGACGTAATGGTATCTAGGTGGGATTACATTCTTTTACGAGACTTTATACTTAGCAGTTGTAATTGTAAAATACTTATTGGTGTGTCCGCGAGGGACGTCACGCGGTGGTGGCAATTAATGATTGCGGTATACGAGAGATAGCTCAGGCCTCCGGCTCCGGTTAATTTATGGGTAGATAAAGGTCTTTTATGACGACGGTCCAGCGGAAATTGCGTGTAAAAGAAAAAAATACTTGCGCGTTTTACCTGACACTCGTAGAACATACGACATTCGTCATAGCACACAACCATCCTTCTGTCAACTAGGCTAAACCACATTATTTTGACTTCTTCTAGTATTAATTCGTTGATAGCAATCTATTAAATGATTAAGTTTCATAAGTTTCGTTTGCTAGCAGAGCTAACGAGGCCCTGGTAACTTTAGATTATTTCTATTTGCAGTGCAGATGCTACACAGATCTTTTTTAGGATCAAAAAATCGACATTCATAATCTGTGAGTTAATTATTTTCTCTACATTGCCAAACTTTCGACACTTCCTTCCCGTTGCTAGTGATAGTACTGAGTATTCACTAGAAGCTATTAAGATCCTTTGGGGTTGTAGCTATAGTGTCATAATCAGAGACAATAGTATTTTTAGACGGAAGTGACTATATAGTAGTGTTAAGCTCTTTAGGTTCGTCACCTTCATCAAATAACTCCGTTGGACTCATCCTATACGATGGCGTATTTATTGGACTTTTATTAAATGAGTTAAATGTCAAGGTGGTAGGTGTTATTGATTATAACGTAGACTCATTTACTAGCAGTGATTGCGTGTCAGTCTCGACGTTAACCTCTAACTTCGAGACTGACTTTGTTTAAAATTAATATTTGTAGTAGAAACGTTTACAAAGTCTTCAATTATCTTTTTGAACGTGACATTTGCACGAGTTTCAAACTGTCAGTGTGTATTTTTAAGTATTCGCCATCAAAGTGTGGATTTTTTTTTATTGAATTGGCGTGATCATCATCGTAACAGACCATCTGAAGGTAAGCCTACTAAAGCCCATGGACATCAGCAACGAACTTCTATCATAGGAGGTTATAGATGCATTGTCATCCTGAATAGTAAGAATGAATGCCCCACATACTGGCTCAGTATATGTTTCAAACCGGAACACAACAATAACTAATATAATTGAGAAACTGATTGGCGGAAGAAATAGATTAGAGAAATTCTCACTACTATCCGAATAACAAGATGATGTAAAAATGATTACATGAATCTTAATTCTAACATGTAACATATTAAAAATCAAACGGCGAAACATTATTAAAGTGAGATACCTTGTAGTTCAATCAAGTAGAAACGGTTATACCACAGGATATAAAATTTTGATAAACTACTACATAAGTAAAACATATATAATAAAAACTTTTAAAGTGCTACTTGAAGATACCTTCGTTTCTTTCTGTGTTATTGATATTCTATTAAAAATAAAAGATTTTTGTTTAACGAAATATCACTTTGGTTTCCTTATTTTGCCAACATTAAAACAATTTTTTCCAATAATATTCATGTTTATTTTGTTAAGATCTCATCTTGCGTCGTCATCTCATTATTCAGGATCGTGACCCTATTTTATTATATCCTCTGTCTTATGCTCTTATAAAACGATACTCCAAAAGTCCTATTTGGTCAAAAATATGATTAAAAATGTCGATAGTTCGGCGAAGAATGTGACATGTGACTTGCGAGCAATACAGTGTACAATTATACAATAATTTCCACTGTCACTGGCTCAAAATAAGGCGTGCACACTAACCACTGAGCTATCAGTGTTTTTCTTATCTTATATCTCGAGGGGAAACATTTACCTTTACAATTGAATTTGATCGCACCGAGGGGTAGATACTAATTGGTACAATTTATAGAGGAACCAACAAATCTTGATTAAAGAGTATAGTAAAGTAAAGTACCAGCCTATAAGTGGCCACAGCTGGGCAAAAGCCTTCCCAAATATCTGATAGAATTTTAGAGCCGGGAAGAGCAGGTCACGCTGCTTCGGTGCGGGTTGGCGGGCTGCTTTACATATCCGTGAAATAATTTATTAATAAATTAATTAATTATTATTTCTCAGACATGCGGATTTCCTCACGATGTTTTCCTTCACCGCCGAGCAAGTGATAAAAACACGGTACTTAAAATTGCTAAAACTTGACAAATACTAAAGTAAATTTTTAGTATTTGTCAAGTACAATATCCCTCTTCAAGGTGCAGGAGTGTACAAGTTTGATTGTGAATGTGGTCTCTCTTATATAGGGCAAACTAGAATATCTGTAAGGACCCTCGTAAAAAACCCACAAATCCTCAAAAAAGAACACCGATTCCTGCCAATAATTATTAACGAGGCTATTGAAATAAAAAACATCCTAATTTCAATAGAGAAGATGACTGTGTACTACCTTGGGATCCAGTAATAAAAAAAAAATAATCTAAAACCAAGAATACCACTGCACGAACGCAAGATTTTGTAAACACATTCTGCGTAGATTGGCCTAAAATTAATAATTAAAGGTGCTCGAAAGGGCCGGCTCGAAAGGGCCGGCTCGACCGGATTGGTACCACGGCCTCGCAGAATACCGGCGGAAAGTAGAGGCATCTTGCACTTCTGCGTTTCGTTCGGTGAGTGAGGTAACCGGAGGCCCACACCCCCTCCCTATTCCCCTCCTCTTCCCTCCCATATCCCAAATATCTTTAAGGACCGGCAACGCACCTGCAGCATCTATGGTGTTGTGTAAGTGGGCGACGGTAATAACTTACCATCAGGTGAACCGCATGCTCGTATGCCGTCTCATCCATAAAAAACAGCTTTCTTATTGGTGTACCATTAACGGCTGTTTCGCTTGTCAATGATAAACCTTGTAAGTTAGACCGGTGGCCTTTAATCCTACAATCTTTAGAATATTTTCATGAAATACAGCAACGCGGCAAGCAGTTCACAGATCGCGGATCATGTAGCCTACAGCCAGACTCTGAAGGAATTACACGTGTTGTAATTCCCCAACTGGGAAAAACCCTATTAAAATGAGCCGTCGTCAAGAATAATAAATAATAATTAGACCTTTGAAACAATTTAATATTAGTTAAAATTTTAACTTTTTTAATTATCGCTATATGTAAAAAAAATATGTCTCTAACGATATCTGAATTTATAATTTTTTATTTAATTTTTGGTATTTGTTATTTGGAAATAAATAAATTAATCAATGAATATAAGTATATTCATTCATTCATTCATTTATTGCTATAGTTCCCGTTGCTACAATGCGTTTTTATAATAGAACTGTACTCTGTATTTTCTTTTCCTATTTAATTTAATAATTAAATAAAGAAGACGAGTTGATTTGTATGAACATTAAATTTGCGGTAGTTCTCAATTATATTTGCGACAATTCTTGTGAGGGTGAGTGACATGGGTTCGATCGCCGATGTCAGCACCACTAAAATTGTTAATAGCAAGTGCTGTATTTACCACGTGCTCGGCGGTGAAGGAAAACATCGTGAGGAAACCGGCATTGCAGAGAAATAATAAAAAAATATTATTTCGTGGATATATGAAAGCCCGCCAACCCGCCAGTGCGGGCGCAGCGTGGCGGGCCCTTCCCGGTTCCAAAACTCTATCATACAGATAGATATTTGAATAGGAGGCCTTTGCCCAGCAGTGGATACTTACAGGCTGCTAATTTACTTAACTTTTTTATATACTTAGGCACATACTTCAGCCACTAAATATACAATGCATTCGAGTCTTTGTGCAGAGCACTCACTTGAATAAACAATTCAATTTTAAATTAAATTTAAATCAGGGTTTGTCTGAGTACAAAAGACTATTATACTAACACACAAGAGATCATTGGCAGAGCCGTTTAGCGTTCAATTTTCATAGAGTAATCGCACATTTAAAAAAGAACCATTCAATTATACCCTTTCTCTTTTCTTATTTTTTCTTTCTGCGGATTCCGTTTTAATTTAACATGTTTGTTTGTATTGTATTTAAAATGATTTACTTGCCTCATCTTCAATAGTGAAACGATATCCTCTGTAGGATTTTCTCGTGTTCGTAGATGAATTTTACACACATAAATTGCACATGGACTATCACTCAGAACCGGAACAATTATTTATAAATTAAATATGTTTTACGAATATATGTTCTGTACACGCGTATCGAAACCAACCACCAACCGAGCCGTGTAATTATCAATCATATCACCCAATATCAAAAGGTCTCGTTATAATTAACGTGATATTTTGTTAATAAATAACTTCGGATTGATGAATGAAATTAATAAAAATTCCTTGCAACGCAAAATAGACATATTCGTTTGTCAAATGTCAAATCTTATTATTATTATTTTTTTAGAATTTACCACCGTTACGTAAAAAGGTACCTCGTACGGAAAAGGAATAGGTGAATGAAACTCTTTTCAAGAATTGTAATGTACATCTTGAAATAACATTTGTAAAAGCTTATTTATTACTGTAAATTTAGTTTTAATGCTCTTTTTACAATTTACAAGGCCAGTAATGGTTTTCTGTCCTTTTAAATTGTTTTATTTTCAACACAATATAAGTAACACTTCAATTCAACAACTACAAACCCATACATGCACGGAATCACGCACGCACTCACGCAACACGCACACGCGATGAACATGCACGCTTATAATATATTTATATGAAATTAATTAATGATCAAAAAAATATGAATGTTTGTCACAATACCAAAATAGATGTATTGTATGAGTGCTGTTGTGAAATAAAAGCGCATAGAATATTCTTTTACATTCTGCGACCTACACCTTCATATTAAATTTGTCATTGCATAAAGTTTTTTGAAGCAGAGTGAGTTTCTTAATTATATTTTCAGTTAAGTATTTTGTACGTAAAATAACAATGAAATAAAGTAAATAAGAATATAAAATACAAACATTATATTACAGGACACACGCATACGTGTGACGGATGTGACTTAATCCCCCTTGTTACAATAGTATTTTTTTGTTGGGTTGGTGTAACAATCGAGATAATAGTCCAACCGATGGTTACTAAAGCCCACGGACGAGGAAGCTCACTCGAAGAAGGTTACATGCGTTGTTATTCTTGAGGACTACAATCGAATGTCTCACAGTCCGCAAAATATACTATCTTTGAAACATGGCGCAACTAATTTTACTCGCTCTTTACCTTTCAAACGGGAACACAATATTAGTTGTATTGTTGATTGGCGATAGAGATTGGTAAAAGGGTAGTATCTACCCAGAAGGATCATAGGCAGAGGAGTCTACACATTAGTTGAAATTTTTGTAACGGTTTAAACATTGATATTGAAAAAAATCAAAATAATCCTACGAAGAACATTCTACATTTTTGTTTTTTTTTTATAGAAACAGAAATTTTATTTAAATTAAATGTTATAGAAACATTTTATAGAACATTTGAATACGTTCAATTTGTATTAAATGTCATGAGCGTATTGAATTACGTTAAGAAATATTAATCTAAGCTTTATGCATCGTCTTTGCATTAATTTGAAAATATTTCCCGGGTTAATCCTCTCCTATTGTACACAATTTAATAAACGGCAGGCTTTCTTGCTGCGTTAACGTATACGAGATTAAGTAATTACGTGGGATGATTTGATTAGGCAACGCTGAGTTATATCTCCTTTAATCTAATATGTAGTCGTATGGAAAATTCAGTTTATATAAGGAATCCTCGTTGGTTAGAAAGCAACGTTCTTTATCTTTTTCTTTACCAGCCTCACAGGAGAATAACAGACCACCAGTGGAAAAAAGAGGTTTTTTTTTCGAAAAGTTACGATACTCTCTCTTTAGAATTTTCTCCAGAAGTTAATATTTGTACAAAAACACAAAATTACTGGTTGTGTTTGTCCCGTCTCTCTTACATTGCATCTGACGCTTCCTACAATCGTATCGGGTACGGGAGGGTACTGGGGATGCACTATTTGCGCGTACATTTACGGTACTATAATATCTCCTGCGCAGTTGACGACGGTTGATGGTATTCGGAAGTTGTCGCCGTTGTATAAATCGGCTTGAAAGATATTGTCATCGTGAATTATGAAGGGGTAGAACTATCCAATAACCTCCGTCAAGTTTTGAAAGACGAAAATAGCATAATGTAGATAAATAACTTTAGAGTAGTTTACTTCTTATTACTTTAGATTGCAGACAGACTATAATTTACTCATTAATCGTCAATTACAGACCCTTTACAATTTAAGTAGGGTCGCATCAAATACATTTTCATACTAAGCATCGGAAACTGCGACATCGTCATAAACTGTACCATCAAAACTTCGCTTCTTTTTGACGGCAGATGTTTTGTATTACATGAGCGGTATTTCTTTATGGCGTAATTTAAATAAAGAGGCACTCAAAGCAAACAATAATCTTTGAAAACTTTTTCAATAATCTATTGAAAACATGTGATCTGTATGAAAGTATTTTGTCATCCTTTTTGAATGTCATTTATTTTTTTGCAAGTTCGTAATTGGTGCTGAAATATGTTATTTTTCATGGCTGTTCGGTTGGCGCAGCGACTGAGCTGTTGTCGCGTGTTCGATTCCCGCACGCAGCAAAGGTGTATTGATGGTGTTGGTTATTTTAGGATTTATGTTTGTAAATGCACCTTCAATATAGAGGAATAAATTGTATTCGCAAAAACCACGTACTATCACGTGGTATTTGCGAATACAGTTTACTAAAAAAAGGGTTAGAAAAATTAAATTTACTACTCACCAATTTTACTTACAAAGAAGACAAGACTTATAAAGACGCAAATGCTCAATTCCGTTTTTTGACAGATGAAATATCATTTTACACAGACATTATAAACAAAAATTTTAATTATTACTAAAATCTCTATTAAAGAGAAATAGGGGATTGTGCAGTACATTTGTCCACGCAACGGCCATACTCCGATAACCAATTCCAGTCGTGACCAAAACTTGGTAGAGATGGGTCTAAATACTTTAACAAACCGGCTTAACTGTGGATATCTTCTAAGTAGTGCACGAATTCTTCTTCGGCAAAGAATACACACCACAATACGTATGCAAGTGTTGTTTGTGGACACAGTGAATTAGTCAGGTCTGGAAAAATACCAAGGGCGGCCGTCGAGATTGAAGGAAATGGTCGGTCCGACACTGCATCTGACCCAGCTATGGTCGAAGCGAGTCACCGTTTAACCGGTCAGCTTTTAATTATACCAGCCAGTCTTAATTTAAACTGTCCTTCCTTTTGAACACATCCAACGAAGAGCAGCTCCTTGCGGTCAACCACCAGAATACGACTCCTCTGGTGTTGTGAATGTTCGTGTGCGTGATTACCGACTTCCCTGGTGGTGTGCTGCTCGCTCGTTTGACTCCTCTTCTAAAAAAAATACAATCATCTTCCCATTCGTATTTGTCAGTTTTATCTAGATTAAAAAAAAACACCCTTGTCTATATCTTAAGAGATAGAGAAGAGATTATGGGCTGATTAAGTTATTACGGCACTAGAGGCATTAAAAGCAGCAAGAGGCACCAAGAGGTCTAACTTCACAACTATATCAGCTAAGGCATCAGTCCGGGGTAGTCAAGAACGTTGTTTAAATACATGGATGGGTGTGAGGATTTATGCATTTTATAAGAATCCGCAACTATTCAACAACAGCTATTGACTGATTTTGAAGAATCATGAAAGATGTTTGTACCTCGACATCAATCTAAGTAAAACCAAAGTGATGGTTATGAACACAATAGTTTTGACCTTCTAAAATACGTCTTGGTCATGAAGTACTGAAGCAGATGAAAAGTTTAATATCCTAAAAACACAACTAAATGCTGGTATGAAGATCAGTTGCGTCTAAATAACTTGGATCTAAGATCTTCATTTCCAGCAAACGATAGAAATTAGTATACATAGAATTGTGTATATAATGAACATCTACGGAACTAAACTGAACCCTATTATAAATACTGATGTTCTTCTTAGTACAAATGTATATTTGATGTGACTGCAATTGTAATTGTATGTAATTATATGTGTAATTGTGTAAACAAATCATGAGATTTTCGTATTCCTGGCGAGATAATGGTTAAGTATTTATTTTACCTTGAGCTTCAAAAAGGCAAGCGACTGCTTATTAGTATTTAAGTACTTATTACATTTAATACTTATTAAGTTTTTATCGTCATTAACGCTTTAGTGACTATGATAGTAACATAGTTAGTCAGTAAGTTTACTGCCAATAACACCTGGGCAGCTTCTTATGTCTAAATAAATTAATACATTAAAATAAATTGCGAACTGCTTCTGTGGTTGAAAGATGTGCTCAAAAGGCATGAGGTGAAATTTAGATCACTCTGGTAGGCGAACTAAATTTCACCTCGTGCTCCTACGAAGAGTACTGAAAAGAGGAGGCACGAGCGCCAAGATCATTGAGCCGTCTGCAGATGACCATAAAATTAAAATTCAATAATTGTAATGCGTTTAAAATTAAATTTTAATGAAAACCTGCTACCAAATATATGGAAAATTAAGGTTAACCAAATTAAGTGATAATTTATACATTATTTAATATAAGTAACAAATCGATAGTTAATTTAAAATACTTCACGTCACAACCACACCACGATTACATTGCATCGAGTCGATTGTTAAATGTTCAAGCGAATTAACTATTCGCGGTGAATACAAATTTAAAATGAGGGCTTTTAGCACATAAAAGCGTATTGTTCTATTGTGATTGCGGTTTACAAGAGCATTTATAGTAATCGGTGGTAGTAAACGCAAAAAAAAATACAAATGTTCTTTTTAATCTTTAATCACATAATGATTTTCAACGTCGTTTGAAATTTCATCTATTCTTCTTTACACTGAATTATTACTCGCTGGAAATTTTCTGTTGATATCTGACGGCGTTTTGTTCACCATAATAGTTTTACTAGCAAATTATTTCCTCACTAATTGTGTGTGGGTTTCTTGCTTTGGTATGCCAATGAGACTGGCCTGTAGTCCATCATCATCTTGTTTACAAAATAAAAAACTACATATATATATATAAACTTTTCTGTTTATGCATTAGATCGATTTATTTAAGTCCTTTGACGTCATTAAATGATGAATAAAATCATGTTCTTGGTCTCGTATTACTTTATTTAAAATTCCGTGATATGGAACGTCGAATTTGTTTATTTGTGTATTTTTTCTTTTAGGTTTCCTGCGCCAGCAATCGAGTAAACACTTAGAGCATTTGAAGTTAGTATTATTGGAAATTGAGAAACACTTTAATTCATTGTAAGCTCGGCATAATAACTCTGCTGAGCATTTACGAATATAAATTTATATCGCAAAAAACCTACAATAGACGTTTTATAAAAATTGTTAATGTTTAAAAATATTTTACACACTTATCATAACACACTTTCACCACATTGTCCCATATAAGGGAGTAAAACAGTGAGAAAGAGAGCACTGAAAGGGACCTTTAACTAAACTTTTTGGTTTGTTAAAAATCAACATTATATAGTAGATTTATTTGTGATGTTTATGTGCCCATCACCTAAATGTATGTAAAAAAATCCGGAGGCTTTAAAAAAATCTCGGAATCTGAAAAAAAGGTCTTCAATAAAATTTAATCGTTAATAAAAACTTATACAGTTGAGAAGAAGCTTACACAATTCTTTTACCCATCATGCTGTCAGACTCTGGAACGAGCTAACGAGCTGCCAAATAGTATACGCACAGCCACCAGTAAAGGCACTTTCAAGCGTTTACTTTGAGAATATTACCTGGCGATGCAATAGTAGTGCAGTTGAAGAACATTTTTTTATTTATAACATAAGAAATCATCTAAGTTTATGTATGCATTGTGTATATTTATATATATGTAAGGTTATATAAATATGTATGTATAGTGTGTCATGTGTTTTATATAATGTACAACTACAATTACATGTATGTCTAAGTACCGTCATATATAAGTATTATATTGTAGTATAATATTCGAGTATATATATATGAACATAATATTATTGTGCACCCTATTACATTTTCTCTGTTCAATCTAATGGTAGACTGGTAGAGAATGCCTCTTGGCATTAAGTCCGCCTTTTTGTTATGTAATGTGCAAATAAAGTTTAAATAAATAAATAAATAAGAAGCTAATAGAATTTCTTATTATATTATAACGGACAAATAAGTATTTACTATAATCATACTATTTTATTGTGACACTAGTTAAGAAAGCCTGTAGTAGCCTATAATTGGGCACAGACCACTTATCATCTTTTCAGATTATTTTTTACTGGGAAAAGTCCGCGACGCAGCTCCGGTCGAGAAACACGCCTAAATTTTTTTTTGTTATTACTTCTCAGTCATTGTGGTTTCAAGATGCCATCCTTCACCTTTGAGCTTGTGGTGTATTAATAGGAAATTTTAGGTCAGATGTCACCTCTGTATATGATTGCATTATATCCTTTCTTCACATATTCGATTTATATATTCAAGTATCTTCGCCTGCCTTCTATAGAGGCAAGCAGAGACAAAGGACTTAATTTTTTGCCTCTCCGGGGGATATAATGTAACTTGCTCGGCTTGGCTTGTCGCCATATCGACTCCCGGGCGTTGGTATGTGAAGCAAAATTTAAATATGTAATGTTTAGTGGATACATTTTAATTTTGTTTTTAAAACATTAGAACTTTAACGTATACTTAAAAACTTCTTTGAGTATATATTCATATAATAATCCGAGTATATAATCAACAAAAGGATGCTATTTTGCTCATTCCAACTGTCGGATTAACGTCGTTGTAACGAGTCCGTATCCAGTTATAGCCGGAAATTTCCGGTAGAGCGTCTTAACGGCTAATTTAGTGTTAGTACGTCGTGCTTCTATTTAGAGAAGACTCAAGTGGTACCATTTTTGCAAACTGTTCTGAAAATAGTAAAAAATTACAGATGTAATTCAACATTATAGAGAACGTTAACATAAAAGCTCAAACATCTAAGATAAGATAAGTGCAAGAATAATAATCGAATAATAGAAAATTTCGCCTTAGAGGTTAGGAGGGGGTTATCTATAAAAAAGCTGGATGAAACATTTAATGAAAAATGTATTAGTACTCGTTGTCATTATTAAACAGTTAATAATGCAAAAAAACTCAAACGACCTCGCAGAATACTTTTTGTGCTCTCGACCCTTAATGTAATGTCGAATATACCGTCGCATCCGACCTATACATATACACAGGTTGGATGCTTATGCACACACGCCTATCATCCATAGGTGGGAGGCTATATTCCGTTTGGCGTACTACTAGCCACCAGCGTACTACCAGCGTAGCCAAAGTGCCTTCCGTAAACCACTTTCCGCCTCTCCGGGAGATAGAACGCGACGGAGTACGAATCTCATCACTGGGTTTGCTCTGGAAGATTGCCATGACATTTTCAAGGCTTTACCCTTTGTCGCCTTTTTTTACTTGTCTTATTAACGTTTACTTTCATTCCCTTTCTTTCCAGTGCCCCTTTCATTATTATCACCATTGCCTTAGCCGATGACGCAAGTAAGACTTGTTCGTCGGCGTAGAGCAAACTTTTAACAAGCAACTCATTCATTCTTAGTCCACAATCACTCCCCTTAAAATCTGTCAAACAAATATCCATGAATAAATTGAACAGCAATGGGGATGCTACACAGCCCTGTCTAACACCTTTATGGATATCAAACCAGTCCATGTACGCCCCGTTTATTCTGATACAAGCTCGGGAACCCTCATATAGGATTTCAGTGCTCGTATCAGATCACTGCTCACTCCATGCAAAGATAGTGCCGACCACAATTCATCCCTCACCACTTTGTCATAGGCCTTCTCCAAATCTATGAAAGCGCAATAGACTTTTTGGTTCTTAGCCAAACACTTTTCAACTATGTACCTTAAGGAGAATACCTGATCCGTGCATCCCATCCCCTTTCGGAATCCTGCTTGCACATCCCATAAATTTTCATCAGTTTCATCCATGATTCTTTTTATCAAAATTTTAGCATACAATTTGCCCTTTTCCTTTGTACAGTGGCACGCACGATTACAGCCTTGCACCAGTCTCCCGGTACTCGGCCCATTGTCCAACACAAGTTGAAAAACGCCTTGTCCAGCTCTCAGCATTTCGACCGCCACCCTATCATATCCCGCTGCTTTACCTGCTTTCATGCTCTTCAGTGCTTTCATAATCTCATGTCTTTGTCTGATTCACTTTTATTCGTTTCTTGAGGAGGCATGCCTGCATCTGCTGGTGCCTCAACTCTTTCAAATAGACTTTCAAAATATTCCTTCCATCTCTTTAGTACACATTCTTCTCCTTTTATAATATTACCATCATGACTTCTAATTTTAGATAACTCTGAAATTGCTGACTTTCCTCGGGCTAATCTAATCGATTTCCAGAACATTTTTATATTCGAACGGAAGTTATCAGAAAGGCGCCTATAATCGATTTCCAGAACATTGTCTAATATCTCTTAAATATTTATATAACGGCACAACCGCTGTGCATGGAACACTACTCCATCCTAAGAGTTAATACTTCCATTACGGACTGATACTAATACTGATTTACGGACTCGAACAGAAGACTCAGTAAGGTGCTTCCAAGATGAAAGCTGCAAAGCGTTCCTAGTTTGTATTATACAGCTCACATTATCATTAGTTTGCTTAAGAAATATATTCCTTCTTATCCTAATTTTACTACAGACTTGAAATGCAAGTAATATTGATTGATTTCGTACACATATTCTAAAAGACCTTCTAAAGCTTACAAAGAGTTATTGATACGCGCAGCTATAGAAGTGAATTCTTTATTGCTACTGCTATGCGACTAAATAGAGTATAGAATTTATAAGTACAAGCTGCTAACTCTAAGCGCTTCAAAGGAAACATTCCTAATGAAAAGAGGCGGTAATGAAATCCGTTGGGATGCTACTACACCGTCCAATATCACTTAATTAAGACTAAAAGAAAAAATATGTTATTAAATTTTTTTTTTATAACAATATCATACAATCTTTAAGCATTTCGACTCCTTAAAATATGCTTTGAATAATGAATAATTGTCACTTCAAAGAAATGTTAAGATATAATTTTAGATATTTTCAGATACAATTAATAATATGAAGACTTACTACTACTTAATTTGAAACAAAATATCCATAATAGAAGTCTTTGAATAGGAATTTTTAATATATTTTGTAATAAACAAAAGCCCCAGCCCTTAATTTAAACCGCTAAAGACAAAGCCTATTGTTCTACAAGTCATCAAATCAAAGCTTTTATGAAAATTTTGTCACAGAGCGTTCAATAAATTTAATACGCAAAAAGACGAAAATGTTTATGTTTTTAAATCGCAATGCTAAGCAGCTAAGTTGAGGATCGAAAGTCGATTACAGATCTGATATATTATACCAACTTTTTTACCGTATGTTCCGCCATCTTCAAAAAACTTATGCCAAAAGAAAGAACCACGTGTTGTTCTTAATATTCAGCATGTGCATTCAGCAGCAAGTTTACTGCTGCACAAAATCCTTTCCTTGAAAAGTGCTAACAAATGCTATGCATGGAAGCTTTGCGCCGGTGAGGTGGTTTGGTGCGCGCAGTACCGGTACCGCACTGATCTGATTTGCTGATCTCACTAATCCGTGGGACTTGAGTTCTGTATAGACGAAAGGATGGAATCTCAGCTACCAGCCAGTCAGTGTCTCGTCTGTCAGTGTGTGTCTGGCAATGGGTACCGTGAGGTTGACATTTTGAGAATGACATATTTCTCCTTACACTAACTTTAATTTAATAGCACATCATAATTAAATTGGGCCGTGGTCGTTGTATTGGATGTTTTGTGCTAGGTATTTACAAATACAGGTGGACTGTATTAAATTAAAAATTCGATCCGTCCGAAAATCGAATCCGTCAATGTTGAAGTTTTTTTTTTATGGGAAAAGAGGCAAACTCGGAAGCGGCTCACCTAATGGTAAGTGATTACCAACGCCTATATTAATAATAATAACAGCTTTGTTCATCCTTACACATTTAAAATTACATAAGAAAAAGTAAATGGTAAGTCTATAACACAAAAACTTTCTTTTTACTATTTGTATGTATGTATTTAATCTGATACGGTGTAAGGGCCGCGGATGGCGGTAAAAGCCTCCTAC
Source organism: Bhutanitis thaidina (assembly GCA_029286595.1). Taxonomy (NCBI): domain Eukaryota; kingdom Metazoa; phylum Arthropoda; class Insecta; order Lepidoptera; family Papilionidae; genus Bhutanitis; species Bhutanitis thaidina. The sequence continues at coordinate 4,418,364 of JAGSMS010000003.1, forward strand.
CTCTACCAACGCCTATGTACATCTGCAAAATCAGTGAAACTGTATTGCCAGCCTTTAGGGATATTTGGAGTGGTAGGTAGGAGTAGTGGGCCTCCGGTTACCTCACTCATCGAACGAAACGTAGATGCGCAAGATACTTCACGCCGGTATTCTGAGAGACCGTGGTCAAGCTGGCTATTATCATTCTCATTTATTGTTAAGAGACAACAGGTTTAAGAAGAGTCACAATGACAACGGCTCTTAACAAGGATCTTAACTGTTCATCTTGCTTCGAACATTTTATCACTAAGTCATAGACAATTTCTTAATTTGAATTCTATTTCTTCCTACTCTGCTCGCCCTTCGTGTAAATCTTTCATCCAGGTTTTTATCATAATTTTTTACTTAACCGCCGATATACTTGAATAAGTTATCAAGCTCGGATTAGCTTTATTTCCGAAAATTTAAATAATATCACTTTGATACTAGCAGAAAGTTAAACATTGTTGCCGTCACGCTTCGAGCTCAAGAAAAGAAATAGTTTTTTTTTACATTTTATTGTTACAATATTCTATTTATAAATAAGACATTCTAAGGATAAGAGATAAAAAAAAGGTTGGTATGATCGTATTTTTAGTCTCCCCTGAGCCTTAAACATTGTATTGACATGATATTTGACATTTTCAGTTAGCTATTGTTTGTTTCATTTTCGTCACAAAATCAACGTTATAATGTTTTGTGTGTGGTACCAACATAAGTATCGGTCGCCTTCTTTCTACTTTTGGGTGTCGTAAGAGCCGGCTAAGAGAAAATCTTTGAAAATCCGAGAACAAACTCAGATAGCAAACTCGGTCGCGAAGCCTCGCACCCGGTACTCTCAATCTCTCGGAGGAACGAAAAGTGGGTTGGAAAGCACGTCCAGCAACGCCGATCCGTGCCAAAAGAAATTCCGTGAACTGTGACTCACGGCTGTCACCCAGAAGGGTGACAGCCGTGAGTGTAGCACAATACAGTAAGTACCCTCATTTTAAATTGCATGGTACTCTAACTACAGTTTTCGACTGATAATAGTTAAATTATCTGTGAAGGCACCACTAAATGTGTTCATTGAGATATTTAGAGCTGCACCTACTCGGTTGTGATGGAAAACATCGTGAGAAAGTCTGAGAAATAAAGAAACATCTCTCGAATATCTGGATCAAAAATGAGAGGAATTCTATGCTCAAATCAAATCGAATCATTTAGTCAACATAAGAAACATGCATTTCACTAATCAAATGTATTTTTTTTAAATCTACCACCGTTTCGTAGTGAGGTTCCACTGATGAAAAAGAAACAGGTTGTACTTTTTTCAAAACAAAACTCTTTAATAGTCTAATATTTACATTATATTAACAGAACACTACTTTTTCTAGAAACGGTTTGGGAGCGATCAACTCATAACCTAGGGGTTAAAATCATTCAAGTATTCCTTTATATTATGATAACCCTTTTCATAAAGTCTTTGTCAAACAATTTTTTTAACTTATCAATATCCTATCACTTGCTAAAGTAATTGGACGTTTTCATAAATAAATATAAAAATAAACTCTCTCGACCATACATATCACTCACTCTCACTCTTTTACGTTCAAGAGTCATCCAATAGTGGGCGATAGATGTGAAATTTATTTTTTAGTTGTTTTAACTGACTTTTAAACAGAGCTTTTTTTCAACAACACGACTGCGGTGGTAAGCCTGTCGCCGTTTTTGTATACAGATCTACGATCAATTTTTTACTACGACCTAGAACGTTTTCTGGTGTTCACTTCACCAGGAAAATTTTTAGTGTAATATTTGTAGGCAATCATTGAATAATGTTCGCTGAAATTTATGAGGATAAATTTCAACTTATAGTCTGTTTATAATCTATATGACAAAGCCTGCCGCATACTGAGCATTAGTGGTACTAAGCTTTGCATATTGTATTTCTATGTACCGTACGGAATACGGAGCTGCGTAATTAAGGAACTCCGAATGATCAATTACAAATGACAAGTAAGAGTGGCGTAAGAGGATTCTGTACTAGGTAACTACATTCCGTGGACAGCAGTTGACTATTATGGGTTTGATGTAATGCATGTATATTGGTACTATTACTTAGCTGTAATTCTAATCACATATTTTTTCATAATTTCTTCCGAAAACTACATTATAGAACATAACGTTACATACAATAACATACTTCCCTAGATCTTTGAATGTATGTAAACTAGCGAACCGCGCCGATTACGCACGGAAAAACCAGTAATATAAAAAATAAATTTGAAAGGAAGTCTAAAGTATAGTGAAAACCATAAAAAAGTTATAAACGAATACATAGACCAATTCGGATTGCCACTTTGTTTTATACTGTTTGATACGACAATTTTTACTTTTTGTAAATGTAATTTTGAGTCAAAACACCACTCGAACTCGTTCGAGTCTATTTCTTATAAAAAAATTCACTCTCGCGTCATTTATTGAGATTGTTAATCCGTCATCTGGCGTCGTGACATTTTCAGGGCTATTCCCTTTATCCCCATTTCTGATACCCACATTACACCCACCCTACGCCACCACTACATGAATATATCTTCATAATTTTTGGTAATAATAAAATATTTGCCAATAAAAACGATTATGGATGATGATTTGACGCTTTAAGATGAGATCACAGAAGCACAGCAGGAATTTGTTGTTCGTTGGTGGCAAATTACTTTTTTTATTAAAGCGGTATTTAAATTAATACATAATTAATGTGTTCACGCCTTGTTCCTAACGGGGTAGGCAGACACAATCTCCTTCAACTTGCTACGGTCCTGACATACGTCTTTCGCTTCTTCCACTTTCATCAATCTTCGCATGCATGCTCGTTGGTTTAGAGTACTCTTGACTTGGCCTTAATTTACATAAACATTTATATAATACGTTAAATACAAAATTTGTTCAAAATAAACTGATATGTGTAATCGTGGATTAACAATGTACCTTATTAGTACCTCCTGGGCTTTTTCTTGTGCTCTAGTCCCAACAGAATTAGCTTAGGATCTAATTAGAGTAAAGCATCATTAGGCTAGAATATACGCACGGCCAGGCAAAGGCCTTGTCTCGATTTTGAAATAGTAAAGATGGAAAGATGCTGCTTTGGTAGGTGTCCTCGGAATATGTTTTATCATTTCTTAAAAATTGCCTTTACACGTCCACGTGGTAAGGTCAGGAGATGAAATTTTGTTTTACTATTTTAGCCGAGGGATCGAGAACTGAAACCTGGTAAACTTAAACTGAGCGCCTGGACCTTAAGTTAAGCCTTAGTATGTTTAAGATATAACATGTAGAAACGGCTATTGAAATTAAAAGTCGGGAGCCACCTTAGTCCATTGTCAGGCTGTAATGACGATGACAATGTAATTATAGAAACATTTTTGCCTTGAAATAAGAACTTCGAAACGTCTACTTTGTATTTAATCTTACAGCAATGTAAGAAATAAGTTGTGCTTGTAATTTGTCTAAAATAGTAAAAATTTTCAGTCAGGCGAACACCAGATACATTGTGTGTTGCAATACATTTTATGAAGACAAATTTTCAGTCGCAGCTAGTAAATAATGTTTATGACAGCGCAGTCCGTTCTGTGCATTAGTGACACTAAGCTGCCAGTACATTATATTTCCGCATCCAGTGGCATAATACTGCTATGTAATTATATCGCACGGAATACAAAACGTAAAATCAACTAATGGATACGCTTTGTCTTCCTTATCATTGCAACATTCTGGAATTTAGAATAAGAATAATATGTTTTATTTTTAAAAACATTTTATTTTTAAGGAAATTAATTATTAAAAAACTTTAGAACATCGAACTGCAGGGCACATACGACCTCTCATTGTTGATATGATTATGTAAACAACGCCATAATGTAATATAGTATTGTACAGTATTTAGGATCTGTGTACAATGAACTGTTTTGGAAATGTGTAGTATATACTATATATATAGTATATACTGCATTTCAATTGTTTTCATTTTTTATGGGAAAGGTGGCAAACGAGCAAGCGGCGAGCACCTGTAGGTAAGTGATTATCGTCGCCCATGTACATCTGCAAGAAAGCCTATGTCCTGCAGTGGACTATTTACAGGCTGTTAAGGAATGGTATATGTGGATGATACACTCAATGGAAGATGCTTTCGTGTTTCCGACATTTACACGGACAGGGTCACCCATCAAATTGCTGGAACATGCCCCAATACGATCGAGGACATTTATTCCGGCGTCAGGCTCAAGTTATGTGGAACATTTAAATTTACGTTGCTACGTAAAGTTTAATCAACCACCAACGACATTCGAGTAAATGTAAAATAAATTTCACGATGTCTACAAACGGATCCACCGATTGTAAATCCTAACGATATATTGCTGAGCGTATACAAGTACTTACAAATGAAAATATATTATGTGTTACTATGAGATGGTTACACATACATTCCGTCTGCTATCGGAGAACATGACATTTCTCATGGATTTCCCTTAGTCGACTTTTATGACACCAGGGGTTCTGTTATTGTCCTGTGTTTACGACAATGCATCTAACCTATCCCCCGATTTTAATGCATACGTATGATCATCGAGTACGGGAAGTTCCTTCGATCTTTTTGAACTATTTTACATACAGATTTGTATTCAATGATAATATGACAATTAATATAGACTGTTTAATATTATTGAACGATTACGTGTCAAAACACTGAACTAACACCAACTAACTACTATTTGATCAACTAAATAATTATTTCAATATGTTCATATTACTTGCAGTGGGTACGTTGGAATTGGCGGCTTGCGTTTAATTAAAATCTCAATACTCCGGCATAATGAGATGTAATGAGAGAAATGTAATTGAGCTTTCAATAAATAATTGAAGCATAAATAAGAACAATTGCTAGATAGTTAATTTCAACAGAACAAATACAAGAAGACGTCTAATTTCGATGTATTTATTATAACCGAGGAGAGTTTGGTGAATGTAAGGATAATGACGAAATTAATTAGGTACCTGGGAAAAAATATATTGTTATGGGTCATTCAGGACTTATGACACTAGAAGGGGAGAACTTAAACTAAAAATCACTGTCGTATGTCATACTTTATCCTCGCGTTTACATTTTTTATGTTTTACTTTTGCCGGACTACCGTTTATTTTTTTGTTATTGTTTATATCTATTAAATATATATATATTACGAAAATCCTGTTATAAATACCTGATCCTGTTATAAATAGTATTTTACTTAACCTTCCTGAGTTGAGATAACATGTCTTCATATGTTCCAAATCTAATCATAATGCTTCGATTTTTTTATTATTGAATACTAAAAACACCTATTATTTTCTTGTAGAGATGGGTTGATGAAATTTAAGTTAAAATATTATCTCGTTAATTTAAATAAATGAATCTTTAAAATAATTGTGTTTTTTCTTCTTACTGTATCGCAATCATTGCGCTAAAATATATTTACAAAGTATTTTATGCTTTAGTTGAGAGAATTTATTTCAGAACAACAATCTGTCACAGCGGAAATGCGAACATTTGCAACAGCTCTAATCTTGAAAGACGGAGTAGAAACGATATCCATTCGCTATTAAGTGAACCACTTTAAAAAGCTTTCTCTTTAGAATGTTATCTCATTTCGATGTAATTTCGACGAATACTTTTAAAGGGATCTCAAAGAAAATCGACGGATTTTATTTCTAAATTTGAATGATTTTAACATACAATTAAATGAAATGCACAGAAAAAGTGCATTCTGTTTCGGATTAATTAAAAGAAACAAGACCAAAGGCAAATAAATCTCTGTTGATATTTCGTAGCATCGTTACATGTTTAATATTATAAGCATAGAATGTCCACTCTCATTTAGTCAAGTGGCGGCTTTTCCTGCTGCTCGAATAGGATGGCTCGACCGGGGTAGTACCACGGCCTCGCAGAATACCGGAGTGAATTAGAGCCATCTTGTGCTTTGTCGTTTCGAGGCCCACTTCCCCTCCACCAAATATCCATAAAGGGCGGTAACGCACCTGCAACTCCTCTGGTATTGCAGATATGGGCGACGGTAATCACTTACCATCAGGTGAGCCGCTTTTCTCGTCCATCACCTTTTCTTTAAAAAATATTGATGATTGCGTTTGATTGATTGCGTTGATTTCGTTTATCAGTTACAACTGAGGTTAAGAAAATCTTTACATTTATGTATATAAAACATTAGGCAAAAGCAGCATCAGTATTTAAAATGAAAAGGGGTATTCATTTATTCATGTCGTAACTCAATGCAAATGACACGAGGATACAAGCTTTTAAACATAAAACCGTAAAAATATTTTCGGTGTCATAACTTTTATGCAAATCCGCAGATAAATGCTACAGGTATTCATGTAATCCAACTCTGTGATATATTACGTTTATTTAGGCACAAAATAAAATACGCAAAAATAGTTGTACAGTTTGTATAAAAAGAAGTTTATGGGCAAAGGAAGATTATAAACAACCCCTGCCCCCTGACCCCTGACCAACCAGGGCTCTTGAGAGCTTGCTTTAATTTCGTAATAAGCTAGTGACCAGGGTTCGATTCACTTAACAGGCACCACTTAAACATTAAGTTGCAGTTTTAAATGCTGAATTTACCGCTCGATCGGCAGTGAAGGTAGACATCGCTATGAAACCGGCATGGCGAAGATATAATAAAAAATATTTCGAAGGGACGAGAAGTCCGCCAAACTGCATTGAAGCATTGGACTCTTCTCGGTTTCTAAAACGCTAACGGTACCAAAACTTCAGAAATGAGGGGAGGCATTGCTCCGTAGTGTGACATTTATGGATTACTACTTTGCTTATTATTTCCAAACAGCGAAATATACGAAAACAATTGTATGCAAATGCCAATCACCATTCACAAAGCTAGCGTGTCTGTCTGTCAGTTAGACGTAACACGTCACCATGTTACCATAACTAAGTTAATGATTTTACGTAAACATTCAACTATAGGGGTAGGCATAAGTTGTTGTATGTCGTTAAAGGAGATATAATGGCCTAATTACGTGTTACAGCTCGCTAATTCGATTTAGCCATTACCGTCGCTAAACAAATTATTGTGACGCGATAGCTTGCGTGAGCTTAGTTTACTATTCTCCGACCTTTTTGTTTAATGTGGATTACCAGTGAATAACTGACTAGAAAAACCAGAATACTGAAACTGAATAATTATTGTTTGGGGATACCTTTATAGTATTCTCATCTGGTTGGGATATATGTAAATAAATAAAATACTTAATATGTACCATATTAGGTTTAGTACCTATTTTAAATTAATAACGGGTTACCATCATCAGAGCCGTGGTAGTCCAGTGGTCAGTGCGCTCGGTTTAGTTTAATAGAGCGCGAGTGTCCTGAGTTCTATCCCCGGTGCCGGTACCACTAAAAATGTTAATAGCACGTTTTAAGTGCTATATTTACGTGCAGTGAACGAAAACATGGTGAAAAAAATATTTCGAGGATATGTGAAGCCTGCCAACCCGGACTGGAGCAGCTTGACGGGTACTTCCCAGCTCCAAGCCCTGTCAGATATTTCAGAAGGAAACCTTTGCCCAGCAGTGGGCACTTATAGGCTGCTATACTTTACTTTACCATCGAACGAGTATTCAGATTCAGTACAGTGCTCCGAGTGTACAGTTCAGAAGCATCGCTTATAAAGAACTTGAGCCCGGAGTGGTCCATCACGGAATTCCAATCCTGAAATATTCCGAGAGACTGAGCGGGATTAACCCCTTCGCAGTGACTACTGTCGAAACTTCTCCCTTACTCATCCCATCCCACATTTTCAGAGCCAGGTTTAGATATTTAGTCCACTTATCTGTTATGGCCTTCACGAGGTCTTCGATATGTGGAATGGTAATGATGATCAAAAACAATCTCGACTGTATCCGGTCCATCATCCATCGTCGCCTGTTCGCAAAAATAGTTCTGTCCGTATTGATGGTCCGGTCGCAGTGAAGTCTCAGCGTGGTCGTTTTCGTGGTCGGCCTCCGGAAAGAACTTGTACTTGAAAACCCAGCAAGTCCAAAGAATTTCGAAACAAAATTCAAGATTTCTTTTTTTAATGAGGAATTTTAGTTTTATTTCTAGTATTACTCTAATGAGATCAAACACTGCACAAACTCATCGTGGTGAAAATGGGCAATTTTGATCTATTTTCTTATTGAGGCTTTCTTACCAGCCAGCAGTGGACTAAAAAGTTTGCTGTTGATACTGTTTATAATTCTACCTTTATTATAATTTTAACAAAGCTAAATTTGAGGTAGGTAAAATCAAATTATATGTTAGAATCCAGACTTCGAAAAACCCATTTCTTATCTGGAAGTAAGTAAGTATCTGATTCCGCGATCACCCATCCGTTTGCCAAGCTTAGTAATTAAAACAAATGCTCCCTTTGGGACTGGCTGTGTCAAGTAGCTGGTCCAGCTGTAAATTATTTAAGGACTGTCAAAGAAGATGATTAGTAAATACGTTTTTCGACAGTTATGTTTCTTATTTGTATAAGTATAATTTCTTATCTGTATAACAATGTACATCCATTCTCCGGTTGATTGAGTCTGCGTGATTACAGGCATGATTGCCTGACTGGAATGAGATTAGCGTCGGCGTACGATAAACGTATCTAGTTTCCAGGTGGTAGTAATTATCTCGTCAACATCTAAAATGAGTTGTTAACTTGTGTTTAATGAACAATGAAGTTTGCACATCTTAATGCAGACCCTGTAATTATGAAGCAATGAAGGATCATTATTCATAGAGCACAACCGACTTATTTCGCTACCGAATTGCCGGAAGAATAAAACTGTACATGTCTTATAAACATGTAGTGTTATATTATTCATTTGGTGGCAGGCTCCTTCTCTGCCTAGGAGTCATTTGGGAAGGAACCACCCATAACAGCCTTCAAAAGTTCACAGCTGGACATAGAACTTTTCATGAAAGCGCCAACAGAATCTGGCAAGCCATGCATGAGAGATTTACCCATACTGATCACGCTTGGCAGGCGGGTTGGTGAGAACATTGCCGGTAGATGCTGCTCCATATTTTCTAGGTTTCGGTGTAATCAGATAGATTTTCCACCATGAGTCAGCGAACATTGAAGTTAAGATTTTAAGTAATGGTTAGTTAGTATATTCCCGTTTACACCCTTATACACCATACAAAGATTAATTATCTTACATAAATGTTCATGACTCGGGTACAAACAGTTATTTTGCACCATACACATATGATTGCCTTTAGCGTGATTAGAACCAGCGACCTTCGGCTTTAAAGACAAGGTCACAAGCTATCGAGTCGTCTAGCGTTATGCTACAAATGTAACTTTATTTTCAATTATCCCTTTTCCCTTTCATGAACGATCGCCTTGTCGCCTTTAATTTGTTTGACAACCATTGTAGCATAAACCTTTTGGTCGCAACATTTTGTTCACACTTAAAGTGGTATATTACGTGGTTATTTATCACTTTGTCGTCTTGGACTTGTACGCCATTACTCAAGCTTAAGTTGCCTTGCTTGCGGCCGACCGCGCAAGTTTAAACCTGATAACAAAGTCATAGTTAATTCCATTTTATTTTCCTAACTAAATCTCACAAATTAAATTGCAATTTCTTTAATTTACCATACCATTATACTGTCTAATATTGCCATTAGTTCTTTTACGCATTAAAACGCATATATTTTTTAAAGAAACATTTTAATAATAATAAAACTTCTGTACATATTTATCAAAGTCTAGTCGTCCACTTCCCTTTATTATAGTTAGAGGAAAGGCAATAACTGCCACAAGTTTCATACTTGTCAACATGTGCTGCTGGTGGGTGTTAGTCAGCTCGGATCTGCAATGCCAATGCATATGGGCTTTACTATTGTGGTATTTTTTATTATCGTCGAATATGCTTCAGTAGCTTGAGGATATTTCTCTGATTTTAAGTAAAATATTTTCCTTGTGACTAAATTACTGTACTTATATGACTCTTATTTGATGTATAGCGTGGTAATAGCTTGTAGATTATGAGGTTGAATTTAATGTCTCAACATCGCATCCAACCTGTATAATCTGTCTAGTACTGCGACCGCCAACCTGCTTACTAGATGTGGTAATTACGGCAAATCGTATCTAATGTTACGCACTAAACTGCTTATAGGCTATTAAAGAAGAAAAAGAAATTGGGCATAGACACTATTAAAAGATATAATTAATAAAGCAGTTGATAATATTTTCTCTAACATAAATTACAAATAAACTATCAAAGAAATAAAAAAGCGTTCCTTAAACATTCTGTAATTGTCACAATACAGCATGAACTACAAAAAAAAACTATCACTCTGCGGCACGAAGCGAGATCAAAAGACATTCTCCTCTACAGTTTATTTCATGCTTATAAATATAAAAGTCTTTACAACCGGCCAGTAAATACTACTTAACTGTTGTCCGTAATGTTAGCGTCAAGCTCCATTCCTAACTTTAACGAGAAACTTAAGTTTTGTTCGTAGCCAAAAGAACTAAAAAATCACTATGGCTGTCCACTGCCGTTATTACACTACCTGGGCGTGTGACTTCGTTCGCTTGGACTTCAAAGATTTCGTAATTAGAAAGGTACAACTAATAAAAAAAGATCTTTTATTTTTTTTATTAAGTGTTAAATTTCCTGATATTTCGATCACTTAACAGATTTTATCGATATCTAAAAAACTCAGTCGTCTTGATTCACTTACGCATAATGGGTTTTATAATAATGGTAGATGAGGATTTATTCTCTGTTATACCTACTTTTGAACACTTAATTAAAGAATATCCGGTGCGGTTAAATTAATGAAAAATGAATGAAATAGACCTTAAGAAATAATAAAGTATATAAAATACTATATGTATTTTATATACAAGTATTTGTTTCATGTTCGGAGAAAATGATGATATATTACCGAGTACATTAGTTCCCCAGGGACATTTCCGAACGCGCTCTTCATATGCTTCGTGCGTCATCTTGCCCAAGGCAGAGGTATAATATTGAGTTTTATTTTTTTCCACTTGTAGATCATGTGGAATAAACATCTTTACACTACTACTACTACATAATTTCATTTTAGTCCACTGTTGAATATTTCCAGGAAAGCGCCAGCTTATCAGCCAATTTGTTGGAAGGTGTTTGTTGACCGTAGTTGATATTTCAGTATTTATAGAAACTTTATTATGATTTCTTGTAATTACGCGAACACTATAATCTTCGAATTTAATGGCGTTTGATTTTAGATTTTTATGTTCCCGACATTTCGAATTTTCTTGATCAAACCAAAATGAATCATTAAAAGTTGACGGTAGCCCGACTTAACTATGATATCAGGGCGTCCAACAGTCGAATAGTCATCCCGTGACTCAACATACAAAACAAAAATTAAATACATAAAAATCCGTAAACAATAGTTCCACTTCAAGTGAAACTTTTTATGATGCGATGGTCACATTTACGAAAATGTATAAATATTGGCATTGTTTCTGAACGTTTCACGTTTGTCATCCGACTCATGTACTTGCGCAGGGTTACGATGGGGGTTTTGTGTCGAAGCGAGCGGAATAGCGTGCGCAATTTCTGTTAGATGACGCTCTCTAGTCTGCAATGCTGTATAGTTATTGTTCTATTTATTACAAGAAATGTCTTTAAACAAACAAAAATGATTATTTAAATAAAATCAAAATTTAATTACTTTTTTATAATTTTTGTGTCAACCCTGCCTCTCGAAGCACGTACTGTGCGTAGGTATACACGGTGGCGACATGCGTTCTAGAACTAAAAAGTCGAACTACTCGCGGGACATATATTTTAATACTGTGCCCATACCCTCCACGGGTCAGCAATCAGGTACGCTAACCGCTAAGTCACGTGGTTGTCATACCGCAGAAGGATTATGTAACAATTTTTCAAAGTTTTTTAAACACCTAAAATATGTTTTTCTTACTAAAAAGTAACGTGATCTTTAAAAGCTTAATGCCCAATCCATTAAGCATTGTAGCAGCTTACAATTAAGCCCTATGTAAATATATAGGCAGCGTGTAAGCAATTTACGTAAGGGAATCCAAGCAATTAATTCAGTAATTATACTTCTTCCCATTTTTAGCCTATGGAAGGTCGTTAATATTCATCACAAATAATTTCGTAGCCGATTAAAACAATGAAGATAATATACGTTAAGTATAGAAAATTTAACAATATTCTTGAATGTTACTATGTAAATCTGGTAATACAATAGTACGTATCTATCTTGTAGAAAAGAAGAGAGAATATTTGGCACGTTAGCCGAGGATGAAATGTCGAAACTTATGTATGAATTTTATCGTTGGCTTGGAAACACTAAGGCGGAATCAGATTCGCCGTGTGTCACGTTGTTCCAAATAAGGCCTTGTTAAAAGTGGATTGTGATGAATATTAATGTGAAAAAATGTGGCGACTAAAAACACCTTTGAGTAACACACCCCACTTTTGGGTCGGTTGTGAGACCTAATACAAATATATACCTATGTATACATGTATATGCATATATATACTTATATATATATATATTTGTGTGTAAATTTAATGCGTTAATAGGTTATATTTCTTTCTGTAAATTAATATATCACAAATTTCAATTTTATTCTTCCAATACCATAATAATCTGTAACAAAAATCCGACTTTTGTCTCAGTACGTGACATTTTATTCTCGCAGCCGACCTCGGCTTGTAGAATACCAATATTTTGCCCATTGTGGCGAAATTGTGGGCTGAGCTTTGTTCCCTTTATTCAATGGTAGTAAACACCGATTTTTAGTATAACGGGCATAACACAATTCTTCCATTAAATATGTTACTTTAGTTTAAAATGTTTTAAGTGATACCATTTACGCTGCCCTTTCTAGAGTTTTCTCTAGAGTCAAGGTGTTTTACAGATAAATGTACACGTCTGAACACGAAGACTAGAAAAAATATTATATATAGATATACATTCCCACTTAAAACCATTAAATTATTAATATTTATTTTTAAACTAATTAAAAACAACAAACCTTAACGAACATCAATATCGGTAAGATTTGATACACGTATCTGTGTAAAATGAAAAAGATAATATCGTATCAAAAAGCCACTAATAAATGGAAATGCTAAACAGGTACCTTACAATCGATACATATCACGTATGGTATTCCTTAATACTGCTCCATCATCGTGAGTAATTAACAGTTAAGCCATTTCCCCTCACTATATAAGCGGCGCGCACTCAACATAAATCTGAGTCAGCTCAAATGCCACATAAGTAAAGTGTAGCTTAGTCAACAATGTCTGAAACAGCTTTTATCGTGACTTGTTGATAGAAACTTAAAGCTGTGTATGTACATAAGTAATCATGGTCACTTTTGAATATTCCTCTACTGGTAATAATACATCAGACAGAAAATTAGTAAACAGTGTAAAACAAAGGTAAAAATTAAACTATAAATGTCTAAGTTCCGTCATATATAAGTATAGTATTGTAGTATAATATTCGAGTATATATATATGAACATAATATTATTGTGCTTCCTTTTACATTTTCTCTGTTTAATCTAATGGTAGACTGGTATAGAATGCCTCTTGGCATTAAGTCCGCCTTTTTGTTCTGTAATGTGCATATAAAGTTTAAATAAATAAATGCGTTATAATTAACATAAGTACAGAGGAACAGGAAAAATACTTAGGTAAAGTGGAAATATTTTATAAAATCCACTAATATTTTATAAAATATTTCCTCTTTACCTAAACGTGTTTCACTTAAAAACTGAAAGTTATTATTAAACATAGCTAGCGCTTCTAAAAGTTATGACGGTAAACCTGGTTCTAATATAATCTTTTCGGATTCTAATTCTATTACGCATAAAGAAACTCCGCGGTCTCAATAACTCACTAAGCGGCTACAAGATTCCTTTTACAAAATATCTTATGAAAAAAACACATAATTAAATGAAAGAAAAATGGAACTTTTTATAAAAAGTATACAGAAATTAACTAAATCTTCGTACCGTAAAATTGAGGCATTTACATGATGTAACCAATTTACGTAAACGAATACATGCAATTAATTCATAAATTATGTTTTGCTCCTGTTTGTGGTTGTTGCATGAAAATAATTAATCATAATGAAAATTACGGGTAATACGGATACAAAAGTAAAAATAAAATAGAAATCACACTGTATTTACGAATACAGCCTGTATCATGTTTATTGAAATGAATATTATATAAATTGTTGTTTTTGCATGAGATTGCAAAAGTTAAAGAACTAGTTTAATAACTTGCACCGCACACCAGACCCAAAACTAAACTAACTAAAAAATTGTTGCAGAAATATTTCGGTAAGAATTTGAACCCAGAAAAAATCTTTAAAGATCAGATATGCTAACCACTAGCCAAGTTTCATAATTATCATAAAATTAAATAGCCCAAGCATTTAGAAACTGAAATATAATAAGACTCTTTTATTTATACGAACGACCTTTTTCGCTTTCAGACTATTCACTCATATAAGGTCATGGCCTTTGTTCGTGCCAACAATCAACTTTATCAGAGATTCTCAACCTTTGATTCACCATCAACCTTAATCACCCGCCCCTTTAGCAGAAAATTTAATTCAACGGCCCCCTAGTAAAGTAAAGTAGCAGCCTATATGTGCCCACTGCTGGGCAAAGGACTCCTTATCAAATACGAGTATCAGAGAGGGTTTAGGAGCCGGGAAGGGCCCGCCACGCTGCTCCAGTGCGGGTTGGTGGGCTTCACATATCCTCAAAATAATATTGTTATTATTTCTCAGACATGCAGATTTCCTCACGATGTTTTCCTTCACCGCCGAGCACGTTGTAAATACAGCACTCAAAATTGCTATTAAGAATTTTAGTGGTAAATTAAGAAGTTTAGTGGAAAATGATGAAGATTACATAATCTTCATCATTTTCACTACAAAGCTGACTAAAATAATTAACATCTTAACTGTATTCATACAGTCAAACTGTGTAAACAGTTTTGTTGGTTATTTCTTAAATTTTATTTGAACATTTAAAATGATAACATCGGGGTTCAAAAAACTGATCAAACGCGATAAAATCGCGTAAATCATTATTTTAGGTGAACATTATTTTGAAATAAAAACATTATGAAGGCGTTCATGAATAATGCAATATACAGCGAGTACATTAGGAACTGCTTGTTTCAAATGTGCTTTGTAACCCTTCAGACTTCCTGTCATTACAGGGGCACAATCAGTAGCAGCTGACAAAATATTTCGAAAATGAATTTCTTTTGTATGGTAACAATACCATCTCCCTTTGTGTCAATTTCCAAATTTTTAGCAAACAATAACTCTTGATGAATTTTCTCTTCTTTTATTGATCGAACGTACGATAAGAGTAGAGCCTCGTTATTCGGTAGAGTTGATTCATCGAGTTGAATGGAAAATGTGCAGTGTATTGTGCATTACTTTAAGTAATCTCGTAATGATATTTCAACGCCTGTTCCCTTTACATCTATTCTTCTGAATTATTACCGAGAGGAACTTTTCTGATTTAACGGTTTTTTATTATGAAGAACCGTTTTAATTATCTCTTTCCCGTGCATGATCTATAGGTGACTAAGGGAAAGGTCTTCAAGATCTAATAACAATCTCCGGTCACGTTCTACATCCCTGAAAGGCGCAAAATTGTGTTACGGAAGCGGAAGCGACGATGACCCAAAAAGGAACTTCACGATCTCTGCTTATCCCTAAGTAGTGCTTTTACGTGTGTACTTTACTTTAAAGCATACATTCTGAATTTCCACATTCTACAAATTATGTGTTATTGACCCTAAATACCTAATTACATAATTTTACGTCGACGAAAAGTAGACCCTCATAAAGATAAAAAGGAAGCGAGCGTTCTCTTCCTGATTTATCAACAAGCGGCTAAGACCCGTAGATCGGCCCATTTGCCGATTTTCTCTCTGTACTTTAACATAATAAGGGTGTTGGATCCGAGTCCTTAATTTTAATAACGAAACGCGCCCTGTTAATTAAACTGACTCTGTGGAATTTAAAGACTCGTATCACAGATATTGAATAAAACCTCGTACGTTACATTTTAGTTCCAGTAACCATATTTTTAATTATTAGCTCGGTTCGTGAGGAAACCTGCGTGTTTGAAAGATATTTGAAGTCCGCAAACCCCACTGAAGCAACATACCTCTACCGGCTCCAAAGCGTTACCCAGCTGTGGGATATTTACAAACTGCTACTTCTACCTTTGCTTCCTATTCTGAAGAAATACTTGTAGATATCGTGGCTTGCAGGAGTCGAAAATACTTTTGCAACTAAACTGGTGGTGACACAATCCGACTTACACCGAAGCGATTGTGTCTGGAGGTGCGGAACACTAAAAATATTCATCATAAATCAGAACATACCCATGCCAAATATCTTAGAGATTTTCATGTGCATTATCGTAAAAATTTTGCGACTATGTCACCCCCAGAATCTTCCATAAATTAACACTTACCTTTTTGATATATTACCGTCTTGAGCCTGACATACTCATTTATCTGACATTCAATATGGCGAACTAACCTGTTGGCGTCGCAACTTCGATATTTCATAGAGTAATCCCCAACGTGTTAAACTACACCGAAAAACCTCTCAGGCTAACGTGTAGGTAACGCCTGATAGAATATTTTTCCTTCCATTTCATTTACTATTATGTTTTGCTGTGTATTTTTTAAAATTGTTCGTACCTTCTTCCTATATACTTTTTCCTTATCGATAATAAACATTATAAATAAGTGAAAACTTTTATAAAACTACGTCTTTATCTGCTTCTCGATAATGGTCGATAGACTTTTCCAAGAAAGTGCAAACAAAGTTTAATGTATCTGATTATACATAAATAACATTTGCCTATACTCATTACACTGGGTAGGCAGGATAGTTAACGAATTACCCAGTATCATCGCTTTAATTACGCAAACTAAGCTCTATATCCTTCGATATCCGCATATTTAGGTACATTTTTCAGAGCCTAGTCTATTCAGTGATTGAAGCGTACTGGCGATCGAGACACATCGCGCCTTAAACGCTGCTGCCCATCATCGGTCTGCTTAATTACGGTCGTGTATTTTTCGAAATGATTATCCCGCCATCTGTCGGTAGCCATTGCGATGGCGAAGGCTTTTCCTTAGTCGCCTCGTACAACGCCCGCAGAACAAAAGGGGTGGTAGATTCATACGCCGATTCAACACGACCATACTAGTGACGTTGAAAGTGGCTCAGCGCGCTCCACGGCTCTTTGTCACTATAACAATTCTGGATTTATGGCAATTTTCATAATCATAAAATTGTCGAATTCAAATAAGTTAATATCTGTTGTAATTTTATAATTTTTATTTACTTATCACCATTCTCCGATTGACATTTTTCTTTTTTTTTAAACTTTATTTTATGGCAATGTAAAAATATCGTTTTTATAAAAAGTTTTCGAAAACTATGTAAATAATTAATTTAAAATCACAACAGTTTAAGTTTCACACAACAACATTTACATATTTTGTGACAAGTATAGATATAGTGTTCATCAAAATATTAATCGGAGTTATCGTTAATAAAAATAAGATATGAATATTTTTTTATTCCTGACATTATTAGTTACCACATTAGCTCCATCGATATTACATTAAAGGGAATGTTACGACGTTAACTTTACTATGCGTCTAGACAACTTTATGGGTATGTTCTACACTAAAGGTTCTCACTACGTTTCTCAATTTGCGTTCGGTAAAAAAAAATATATAAATACACTTATTGTTTTATTTTTATTTTTTTTTATTTAAAAAACTTTATTGCTTACGCCCCTTATAAATTGAGGTGTCAAAGGGCGGACTTATTGTCTATTGGGATTCTCTGCCAGTCAACCCATAGGTTGGTGAGATACCCGTAGCTGGTGTATTTATTTAACTTAGTAAATTAACTAAGTAAGAAAATTATTTTAAAATAACTATAGACATAGATAAATAAATATAATAAAATAAATGAATAAAAATATGAAATAATATACATGATATAGATAATAATATTCTACTATATATCTAAATAGATAAATAAATATATTGTTATGAAGTTAACGTACTAGCCGTAACAGGCGCTAAAATGTGATAAGCAAATCGCTCCTTTCTTACCACGCACTGACCAATTTAGCTGACCTTCCTAAAATTGTTCATAGATCTGTCCGTGCGAATCTGCCGCAAAAAAAAACTGAAAAAAAATGTATTTCCTCGTTAAAGAATTACATTTTGCCTATTCTATAATAGTTTATTAGAACGCCATCTTTCATTTCATTGTTCCCATATTAAGTTTGACTATTAAACACAATCTGCGCAATTAATCCAATTTTTAATTTACAACAATACGTTTAATGTGCCGTAACAATTTCACGCAATTTTAATCGCTGAATATTTCAGAATAAAATATTTTATCGATATCATTAAATACTGCTTTGAACTCAATAAACCATGGATAGACTATTCATTGGGCAAATTTCCACAATAATTTCTGCAAACAATATTAAACGCTTCTCACGTCAAACAATAAACAACTGATGAATAACGAGCAATTGGCATTGTATGAAATAAACCAGTTCAAATGTAGAAGCAATTAGTTCATTTATTTATCTCTCACACAAATAAGTACACACACACACACGCATACACACAATCGTGAAAATACTCACAAGTGTGCAAAGGGCCAAATAAATTTTTACTCATCATCATCAGCTTGAATATCCTACGGCTGGGATGTGTATTATAAAAAAGGAGTATATACGCCAGGTGGGTCGTTGCGCGATCGACGTACCAGTCCTCACGTACCACAGGTTAGTACTTACATCTCTGATTGTGCAAAAGTACAGTACAGTACTTGTATATTTTCAGACAATTACTCAGCCGTTCGCTCAAAACCATGTTTTTTTTTTAATTTCTCATTACATCTATCAACACCATAACAACATAGGTTTTCTGACACGGCTACCACGCTACACGCAACGCTACTTTCTAGCTGTTTCTTGCGATTTCATACCCGTGGAGTCCGAAGCTGTTATTTAAATTTCCATTATATTTCCATACAAACTTTCGTTCCCCTTTCTACACCCCAAAAAGCGAAATATCGGTTGTATTTGATTGTTTAAAACTATTAGCCTAAGTGCTACTTCAATAACATATTTTCAAAATAGACCATTGTACGCAGTAGAGCCAAGTGACGGCTTTTGCTGCTCCAATTGGCCTAGCAGAAGATTAGGTAGCACCAAGGCCTCGCAGAAAACTTGTGTGAAGTGGAGACATGTTGTACTTCTGCGTTTCGTTCGTTGAATGAGCTAATCAGAGGCACACTTCCCTCCTCCCTCCCCCTCCTCCTTCCTTCTTCCCTTTCCCCAAATATCTATAAAGGCTGCCACCGCACCTGCAGCTCCTCTGGTGTTGACAATGTACGTGGGCGTCGGCCATTACTACCCGTCAGGTAGCCATAAAAAAGAAAAATACATTTGCTAATACCCATTTCACCCTTTTAGAGATACATTTTCGGAAAACCTTAATCCTAACGGCTTCCTAGATTAGGAATCTGTCGGCCAAATTTCAAGTATTTGAAAGTAAAACGTTTCGTGAAAAGTTAGTGAGCGGTATTTCACTTTTATCGAGTATGTACCTATAAATAATGTTTTTTTTTTTTAATTTATTTATGTACACACAAAAAGGCATGAAAAACATTAAAACATAGTATTAGTACAAGGGTAACTTGGAAATTTCTTCCAACAGACCCTAACAGGAGATTTTATTGAAATGGCAAACTTAGTGCGTACATTTCATAATATGTAATATATAATAAATACATAAATAATATGTATACAATTAAATAAATAAGATTACATATAATTAAATAATATACATAGATATATTTAAATATATATTTATATACATATACATACATGCATACATAGTCGTAAATATACAATATATTCTCCATTAACACGAAGCTAAGTAGTGGTCCTTTACACGTTTCTTAAATGAAAGTATAGTTCCGGAATCTCTTATGGTCTAATGTCTTATATATTTACCTAATATTCATATCTACTAAGGAAGTTTTCGTTATCGAATATAACATAGACTTGCAATCTATTAGAGGCATACAATTTGAATAATTTAAACCTTTCCAACGTGTTCAGGAGCATTGCTTTTACATGGTTTCTATAATGTACAAATAAGGTTATATTTCAAATATCATTCAAATTCCA
Organism: Bhutanitis thaidina; assembly: GCA_029286595.1. Taxonomy (NCBI): domain Eukaryota; kingdom Metazoa; phylum Arthropoda; class Insecta; order Lepidoptera; family Papilionidae; genus Bhutanitis; species Bhutanitis thaidina. Next base: position 4,438,754 of record JAGSMS010000003.1, read on the forward strand.
AATGTTGACGAAAATGGCGACATCATTCTATTTTTGATGCATCCATTCCGCAGGGGTCTGGCTGATATCCAATATCCAATAAAACGTACTAACCCATTTACATTTTCAATCCGACCTTTTGTACAGTGATTTCCGACGTGTAAATCTTCAAAGAAGAAAAAAAACCTTTCAATTCTCTAGGTCAAAATCGGCATATCATTCTACATCACACATCCATAATATTGACTCCTTTTTTGTATGGGGGAAAAATAAACATTTCTCCTTCGTTCTTTAAAACGTCATTGACCACGAGGCTCAATTGTTCAATACATAAGTTATTAGTTGCCGAATCCAGATTATCTCGTATCGTTAACATTATATCTGACCCTTTCTCCGATTATGTCGCATATGCGTATGCTGGAAGGCGACGTCCATTTGCGTGAGAGATATTTATTACTGGTATTGTGCTTGTCTCTTACTTACGGCACTATGGTATTTCTTTGCCACATAACTTCTGTTTGTTAACCAGACGATCTCGTCCAGCATGCTTAAGACGTAACAGACGACCGCGTGGCTAAGAAGTTAACGTACCTGGCTGCTGAGAGCAGGAGCCAATATTTGTGCGACAAATGTGCTCATAAGGTGCCAGTTATATCTCGGTAATCACAATCCTCCGATCACTATCAGAAAAAGCTTAAGAAATGTATTAGATTTAGCTGGTATTCGAATCCTGTACTGAGTCCTGAGACTCTATTCTAAGTTAGGAAAGTAGAGTAGAACAAAATGTTGAACCAAACGGACATTATTAATTGGAGGGAAGCCAGAAAGCAATTACATTTTGATGATGATAGCTTTCAACTATTTTTTTTTTGCATTAAATTTAAAAATAAACTATTCTTTAAAGTAATTGTGTTTGTAGCACTTAAAGAAGTGTACATTCCGGGCGCAACGTGTTGTCTTACGTAGAGGCGAAAATTACAATGACTGCGTCCTAATCTCTAATCTCTGTCTATCCCACGTGAGATAGTCAGGGTGAGAAACGTGAGGACTTGTATATGCAGACTGGATGCGATCGTACTGACATTTAATAAAAACTTTGTTAGTACTAGTGGTCATAGTTATTTGGAAATAGTGAAAAAAACTTATTACGAAAGAAAAGGGATCTCTCGCAGGAAACGCAGGCTAGCCGGCATACATTGCTTACACAGTGGAAGGTTATTCCCCTTCCTTACCAGCCTGACAGTACACTGTAGAGCAAATGCGTCTCCCATAATCGCCATGCACGACAAAACAGATGGGCGAGCGCAGTAGCAGACACCTCAACCTCGACTCTGCTGCTCGTCGTCAATCTGCTTAGTCATTTCGATCTGCTATTTTTTGAGATGATTATCTCTACATCTGTCGGTAGCAACTACGATTTTCAAAGTTTTTCCTTTAGTCGATTCTTACAACACCCGCGGAAAGAATGGGAATGGCAGATTCTTATGCCGATACCTCATGGCACCACTTTGATGAAAGAATAATGAGAATATACTTATTATTCTAAAGACGCTGTTATGAAACTATATTATAGTTTAAAGACTTAAAAAAACGGAAATGACATTTAAAAATATAGATGTTGAGCCAACAGTAAAACAACTTGATACGTAATTATATGTCAAAGGGACAGAGACCCTCATAAACATAAGGCGAAAACGAGGGTGCTTCTTTATTTATGAATAAGAGTTTAGGACCAAGGAACGGCCCATTTGCCTTATTACCACTCTAATTAAATGATATCAAAACGTTGAATGTGTGTCATCAGTATTGATTTAGACACAACCGAGAACTAAACTGTTAAAAAAAGATATACTTGTTACATAGACTGGAATTTTTTTTAAATGATATTGGTACTGCTTTTCTATGGAGGCGCCAACAATATTTGACAAGTTGTAAATGGAAGATTTACTTTACACACTACCCAGTGTGGCGTGCTGGTGGAAGCAGCACCTTTACCCTCGCAGTAGAGATGTTACTCCCCCATCACTAGTCTGTTTTGTCTTTTGATTCGGTATATTCGGATAGGTTTTCTGCCATCAGACGGTAGTAAAGGCCCCGTTCGTTAAACAGCAGGGTGAACCACGTGCGATGAGGTTAACATTCAGAGAAAAAATGTGATATAACACCCCTACCATTGCCGTAAGAAGAGAACCCTGAAATAGCTTTCTTAAATTTTAAATATAATCTTCATTTGCTGTTAAAGCAAAATCTTTATATACACGTTTGTGTAAAGAAAATGTCGTAAATTTAATAGATTAACTGAATACTAGTAGACGGAGGTAGTGATTGCTAAAATTGCTTTCAAACATGATCGTGATTACGAAATGCACGCGAACTGAAATTGAATTTATTTCAATGGCGAGCGGAGACTGAAAATCAATCGGAATATTTCATAGATATTTATGCAGCTGAGAGATAATATCGGCTTTTACAACTACACGATAGGGCGAAATTCACATTAATTGGAGCTTAACGACTGATTTCAATAAGGTTTTGAATTTATTTTTAAATCGTTAAAACTATTTTTTTTTATGGGCTTAATTGAAGAATACCTTCTAAAATGTATTCCAATACGATAGTCATGGAGAAGGATGGTACAAAATGGAATTTCGTAATCTGTGCCTACGGTTATGGGTTACAGGCGCGAGTGATTATCTTCATCACTTCTTCTTTATCAGCCTATAATAGTCCGCTGCTGAACTTAGCTGAAGCCGGTACGAATTTGTTGAAAGGTTTGCCCATACTCTACAAGCCGCTCAAGCGGGTTGGTACGCATAGTACCCGCACTCTCCGACGAGTGATGCTGCTCCCCATTACTAGTCTATGGGATTTAGGTTCGGCATGATACATAGGTACGGACTTCGACTTCAGAATACAGTGCTTTACCTTCCTGTATCCGATGTAACATTTATTTGAAAATATCGGAGGAATGTGATAAGGAAAACTACACAACCAGATTCAATTCCAACAACTATACTGGTATTGGAGGTAGGTACGCCATAGACTAATCCCTGCGCGTTCAAAGCATTAATAGAAAAGCAACGATATGAAATTTCGGTTATGGATATAATTTTTTTGGCAAAATTTAAGATGAATAAAAACTCTATACGTTAACATAGATGTCAGTTTTTTTTTAATGGGAAAGGGCAAACGAGCCAGCAGATCACCTGGTGGTAAGCTTCTGCGTCCTGTCGAGAAGTTGATATATTACATTAATATATTATATTAACTTCTCGTCAGAACTGTCAAATTTAACAACTGACAATACAACCTGCGAAAACGTGGCAAGTTTAGTCTGTAAATTTATTTCTATACTTATCAGTGTTTTCTATAGCAGTGTTTACTGCTAATTATTGAACATACATTCTATGTTTTATTTATTCTTTGCATAAAGGTCTAATAAGTTTTGGTAGGATTAAAAATCCTATCTGTCTGTCTGGTCGGATTTTACTACTGTGCTAAAAATTTTCATAAATTGAAGATTCTGGATCCAATCTGAACATTTTTCTTATTTTTTAACTTCAATCATTTGGCAATTACGCGCTCGGCTTGTTCCAAATAAATTAAATATTATCTTAAATTTGTATCTTTAAATACTTTTCCTTATTTGCTCGACCAAGCTTTTTAAATATTAATCTTCATTATGTGTCTTTTATCATAGCACGCGAGAGACCAGGGGTTGATTCTCGATCCACCACTGTAATGTTTTGAAATAACAAAAGGTACTTTCCTTCAGAAACAGCGAGGAAATCTGAATATAAAAAATAGATTACTAGGATATGTAAAGTTTGCCAATTACTAGGATATGTAAAAAATGCACTAAACAGCATGATGGACTCTTTCTGGCTCGGAAACCTTTGTGAAAATGAGAGGAGACCTTTTACCTCATTTAAGGGTGCTTTGCCTATTTATTTTTACGTCTCAAAACTTAAATACACACTGCACACCTCGTAAATGCTAACGAGATTAAAATAATTATGTTTGACGCTTTGCTTAAGAGTAATTAAGTTGCAGACATTCAAGTGAACATAAATTTAATTTAAAAACGCTGACGAACAAACAGTTTGAATAAACATAATTGCCTAAACACACGAACTAATTTCATTATATTTTAAATTTGTTCCGGAAAAAAAATATAAAAACTGTTTGTTACTAAATATATGTGGACATAAAAATGTCATCCCCTTTTCTGAACAGAGGAATAGAGGCCCAAATATGAATATGTCGAAAGTTCTCTATGATAATGTCTTTATAGCTAACCGCACACACGGATTATGACTGCCATGTTAAGACCCGATTCCAGGAAAATACAATGAAACAAGTTGATACACAGGCTGAATGGGACCTTATTGACATTCAATAAAAAATGTTTATTAGAATTAGTGATTCTGAGAATTTGGATATAGTGGAAAAAATTACGAAAAATATAAAAAGAAACTTTTTCAAACGGCTTAAATTACCTGATAATCCGTGCCGTGCAGCTCGTAATGCCATTATAAGAAATTTCCATTTCCATTCTTCCCGTGCCGTAAGAGGCGACTAAGGGAAAAATTTTGTAAATGAAAATTCAAATTGAAAGTGCGAGGCGTCTAGTATTGCGATCGTCAATACGGTTGCCGAGCGAGACGATTATGACAATTTCTCCTCATTGGTGAGGCCATCCTCCTCCTCCTGGACTGAACTATTTACAAGGTAAGGAATAGTTTACTCACCACGGCAAGAGCATCGATCTCGCAGGATTTTCTTGACGGCATGTCGGTGACTTCAAACCGCTTAGGGCCGCTTAAGGTCATCATTATTCGTACATTCATATCATGTTTCAAAATAACAAAAACTAAACAAAATTTTATGTGACTAAATTGACAGTAGTTACGTTACTTATAAATGCCATATTCTGTTTATAAAATATGATGTAAAAAGCCTGTAAAATGTGGTATTAAATTTAATGTCGTAACGTCGCATCTGCGAGCTATGTGGCCGGCCTATTGCCACTACAGCTTGCTGATCCTTACTGCTATGTCGGTTATCTTAGTTCTGCTGCGGATATCATCGTTGCCGACTCCATCATGCAGAGAAACACCGAGCATAGCCCTTTCCGTAGCGCAGAACTGACAACCGTTCGGGAAAAAGGGTTCTGAAGTGGCAGCCATGTTCAGGCAAACGCAGTGTGGGACAACCCCCCATAATCGACCTGCGCAGTGTTGCGGAAGTCGATGGATGCAGGTGGCTCAGGACCGAGCTTTGTGGCAATCTTTGTGGGAGGCCTATGTTCAGCAGTAGACTAGTGATAGCCTTAAATGATGATGAACATCTCCTGTAAAAACTCCAGCAACGAGGCCCCACCCAACACGCTCCATCACCCGGGGAGGCATACCGCGTGATACTCGAATCATTGATTCATTATTTTCACCAAACATAACAGATTAAATAAACTCCCGAGGAACGTAAAAGTAAAACGCTGTGTCGGATGCTACAACAACGATGTAGCGAAACACCCCACGGGATATGGGAGCTGTGAATATCTATACTTGTGTACGTACATACGAGTGTACCTAAATAAAAATAGCGACACTAGTGTCACTAATGCGCCTTGCAGACGCCTCTGTCATAACCATTATTTACCGACTCCAAGTAAAAGCTTTTAAATGTTTCATTGTTATATCAACTGCAATATACAACATGAAACGAAATTAAGTGTTGTTTTAATGTATCTAAAAATATCACTTTTATAATGGACTAGAGTAGTGGGCGCATAGTTTAATTGAAGGCCCGGTTGGCACATCAGCTGAGTCATTAACGTTAACGGGTTCGACTCCGGTACGCTACTAATATTATATGTGCTACAGATAAATTATTGTATTCGCATAAATATGCGGTATATGCCTGAAAGAGCGTGCAAGATATCATGGAATGGAGCAGTTTCCTTTTTAATAAAAAAAATATTTGGCGCGTGAAATTACGGAGAGCTATTAAAATAGATAAAATAACGATTTACAAAAAAGCATACAGACTAGCCTATAATAGCTGCACTTATGACTGAGGCCTTGTCTCAAAAATTTCAAAGGATTTCAAGCAAGAAAGTCTGCAGAATTTGCAACGCTGCTCAACGCGGGTTCGTGGACTTCATGTGACGTTTCACCTCGGTGTAATATATTTTTTAATTCTTTATCTGCAGGGCATAAAGCCAACGATCATAATATTCCAATATCGATTTACTACCTAACTACTAAATATAGTTTTTGGACGAACAGAATAGCAAATAATTTAGTTAAGAACAGAAGCCGTAATAACTAGAGTTAGGTAGCTTTCAAGGAGGACTACAGTCGCCGTATCTATTTGTAGAATACGGTAACCATTGCCGTAATTTCCAATAGAATATTGTCACCATTTACATCAAACTACGTGCACTCAAATTGTGTGAGCAGACAGAAATGAAATTTAATTAATTTTGTTTATGGTATTTAAGTCTTTGAAATTACTCAAGGTATGTTACGAACCCGATACTGTACTAATTCAATACTGTAGCTATAAACGCATTAGTCTAATGCTTCAGGATGCGGACTGAGAAACCTGACGTCGCAAGTTCAAGCTCGACATTCAACTATTGTCGTAAACCACTCCATGTACAAGTTTGAATCTTAGTTGGAGTTATACAAGCCTTTTAGTAATGTGAATAGCATTACCATTTTACTAATTTATTTGTCTTTGCTAATAACATAGATAATTAACGTAAATTTAAAAAGCTCAACTGCATGAAATACGAAAAAGTTACAAATAATTATACAAATAATGAATAAAAAAAACAAATTTTATATTTCATGTAAAATTCATAAAGGACTTTAGGTTAACATTTCTTGTGTTCTTTATCATGAAATGTTGTGTAAATGTTTTGTTTTGTAAGCGAAGTTTGTAATATAAACATATATTTTTGAGTGTAGTAAATTTTCGTGAACAAAAAAATATTTTAAATTAAAAATAACTTATGTTAAAGTAAATTTATTTTTACAGCCTGTCAATGCCTACTGCTGCGCAAAGGTATTCTCTTGAAATATTTAAGTGAGTTCAGCCTCACTGATCCAGTGCGGGTTGACGAACATCATATGTCCTCAAAAAAACATTTCTTTTTTATTATTTCTCAGTCATGCAGGATTCCTCACGATGCTTTTCACGCCGAGCTCTTGGTAATTTCCGCACTTAAAATTACTATCAACAGTTTTAGTGATGTCGGCACGGAGGGTCGTTTTTGTCCACCTTCAAAGAGACCATAAGGGGATATAACCGCCTTGTCCCACTTTGCCTTCTCGTTGTGCAAGCCCTACAGTTAGAGGCCGCTAAAGTAGAAGAACTTAACCTACTTAATTAACATAAACTAATTAGTCCTCTTATCGTTTAACAACCCAAGGGGCAGCGGTAATATTATGGCATATTATTAGGTGAATTTTGATCTTACGGAATTAAAGGGTGTTTACTTAGAAGATTAACCCGTAAGAATTACTGGACAAAACGTCGCATTGAAAATGTAAATGGGTTAGTTCCTTTTTTTAGATATTGGATAAAAGGGTCTGTCCGATATCAAATAACCCCGTGGAATAAATAAATCAAGAACGTAATGGTGTCATGTGGATATTTTGAAACCTGAGTAAAGTTTTTTTTTAGATATACATCAACAATCTGCGGTCGCCGGGTGCGCCTATCAACAATGGCTTTCGAGAAAGATCTATGTCTACTTGAAAGTTGACTGAAAATTAGCTTATAGCGATGAAAATAACACAGTAAACTTCTGCAGCCTGTCTGAGTCCATAGCAGGGCATATGGAAGTAGGCGCCAAAGTACTATTCCCGACCTCTAGTCTTTGGAATAAGTTATAAGAATAAGTTTCGCATATGCTTAGATTATTCCCCGTCGAACGATCGCTAGAACCTGTTCGGTAGCAAGTTATAATTGTACAAGCATAAGTCGTTGTAGCCTTTTGATCAGAGCGCTCACTTTAGTTTCATAGAGCACGACTGACCTGAGTTCTATTCCTGGTGCCGGCACTACCAAAATTGTTAATTGCAATTTTAAGTGCTGCATTTACCACGTGCTCGTTGGTGAAGGAAAACACCGTGAGGAAACCTGCATGTCTAAGAAATATTATATCGAGAATATGTGAAGAGCGCCATCCCACACTAGAGCAGCGTGGCGGGCCTTTCTCGGCTCCAAAAACCCTTACAGATATTTGAGAAGCAGGCTTTTGCCCAGGCCCTTACAGGCTGGCTACTTTACTTTTTTTAACTCCAAGAAGGATCCTAATAAAATTAATAACCAGGCTATTGTAAAAAGATCAATTACAGAACTGAGACATTTCGTTCACAAATAAAAGAGGCTTTTCAATGAGAGCTTTCGATTAACTTTTCTAAGGCATTAACGCTTAATTGAGAGGAACAATGTAACTTATTGTGACTTCGATGTTTGAAAGCGGCCTTAATTTAAGCTATTTAATATCATTCATTCGCTGCACTATAGCCGGATTAGTTCCGCTCATGTCTGGTATATAAGTATTTAAACGTAAAATTATTAGTATGAATGTTAAAAGGATTTAACTTAAAAGTTAATAAACGGAGTATTGAAGGTTTTTTTTAAAATGTTCCTTATTATTCCAGAAGTTATGTTTTAATGTGAAAGTTTGTATGTCTGTCGTTCAGTGACGCTTAATGCACTGAACGGATATGAGCTACTACTAATCAAACAGAGATGTAGATTGTCTTCGTGACGTCTTGGTAGGACAACTTTAGGGTATATCCTGCGTATCGTCGGTAAGCACCCAGCTTCAGGTCTTGTTAAATGATTCGCGACAGTTTGCCTATTATTTTCTGAGTATTTTGTTGATCTCTGGCTGTGACAACGTCCATAGTCTGGGCCTAATACTGTATACTAATCGAAAGTCACTCATTAAAACTCATTTCGTTAATACTTCGCTTCATAATGTAAGTTAACAATAACGATGCAAAATTATATATGAAACGGCGGCTAATTGTTCGAAGTTTTGACATAACAAATTTAAATTCTGAAAAAATTACTTTTTAAATTATTATATTATTAATGTCCAGACTAATACAGTAGAATCAAACATAATAAACAAAACAACAATGAACCGTTTGTTATACTTTAACGACGAACGACGTTTTGCAAGAGCATAGAATTTAATTATGTAGTCTTCATCATTTCAGCCTATCAGAAGTCCACTGCTGAACATAGGCCTCCCCCAAAGTCTTAAACATAGCTTATTAATAATTATACAAATGTGTTTTTTTATTTGGTATAGTCTCTTAATTCAGCATCCTAATTAGTGACAGCATTCTGCCTCATTAACCGTCTTGTAAGTGCGCTAATAGACAATGTGTCGGTTATAGTTGGTGAAACGAGCAGTAACTGTCTGCGGAGGCAGCGGTCTTAATTAGAATTGGCCATTGCTAATTCGTTGTTATCCTCTCGTAATACATTGCGCATTTATTTGCGGAACGTTTCTTCGCTCTTTTTATGTTTTTCAATTTTTTTTATAATTTAGTTAAGTAACATACTTAATTTTTGAATATATTTTTATTATTTTATAATATGCACAAAGTTGATGTCTTCTTCTCTTCTTCTTTATAAGCTTGTGTAAGTTCATTGCTGGGCATATAACCTGACCTTTTCATGAAAGTGCCAACTAAAGCTGGGATGCCATGCCATGCTATGCATTTACTATTTTATATGTATTTTCTTAGATTAATATTATCTCCCAAACTAGAAACATGCTGTACAGGGTAAATTTATACTTGTTATATTTCAATTGCGATTGATTTGTTAGTTAATATAATCATTAGTCAATAAATTTTTGTGTAATATTACTTATGCTTACATTATTTTACTTCAGACAGTACATAAACTTTTTTCTTCTTTATTATGCTATTAAAATCATTTGCTAAACTGGTCTCTACTAAAGCACGCTAACAAGCTAGCTTAAATTTCTCGGACGGGTCGGTGTGCGCAGTACACTTCTACACAACGACACTGCTCCCCATCACTAGTCTGTGATACTGTAGTTCGTCAAATTCGGATATTTTTTTTTTTTATTTGTTGGTTGCAGCATGCACCACGTGCTGGTGAAGTGCTAACTTTTTTTTTTTTTATAAAAAAATAGGCCTGCGTTTGACCTCAATCTTGCCCGATGGAAAGCGAAGATGAGGCCTAGGATGGTACACGCTTGCCTAGATGTCTGTTCACTTTGGCCTTGAAGATATCCAGGTTATACGCCTCCGGAAAAACCGACCTCGGCAGAGAGTTCCACTCCTTAGCCGTCCGCACAAAGAAAGAAGAGGCAAACCGCCTCGTGCGTAATGGAGGAATGTCTACAACATAAGGGTGGAACTTCTCGCCGCGTCTAGTCGTTCGGTGATGGAAAGGGGAAGAGGGTATTAGGTTATGCAAAACCTCCGCACACTCTCCGAAATGAATTCGATAAAAAACCGAGAGGCAGGCCACTCGTCTACGGTGTTCGAGGCTTTGAAGTTTTGCCTCTACTAGTGAGTCACTGCCTATGATCCTCTTCGCTCGGCTCTCCAACGAGTCCAAAGCATCAAGCTGATGTTTAGCCGAACCATCCCAGAGGTGGGAACAGTATTCCATGCAAGAGCGGACTTGAGCTTTGTATAGATTTAAGAGCTGCTCCGATGTGAAGTACCGTCTCACCCCCAAGAGGATACTAAGTTTTTTGGCGGCAGTGTTTGCTATGGACTCGATGTAACGACCGAAATTTAGGTTAGAAGAGATCTAGACCTAAGAGCGCAAGACGGTCATTTACCGGAACGGAGACATTCCGGAAAGTCGGAGTCAGTTGGAATGGACTCCGTTTCGCCGAAAAAGACAAGCCTGTGTTTTAGAGGGGTTAAACTCGACCAAATTGGCATCACCCCATTGGGAAACAGCCTCCAAACTCGAGTTCACCCCCTCAATCATCGATTCTCTGAAAGACTGGACTTTTGCCCCAGACTTCGCATCGGACAAGTATCTCCCCGAGACTGTGCTGTCATCTGCATACCCAAAGATATCGTGTGTTACCAGCAGGTCGTTGATGTGCAGCAAAAAAAGAGTCGCGGAGAGCACAGACCCCTGAGGCACACCGGCATTAATATCATGGAGATCAGACGAGGCGCCATTAACGACAACCCGAATCGATCTGTTCCTCAGGAAATCCTCGATCCAGATGCAAAACTCGGGAGCAATACCATATGCCGGAAGCTTGCCAATGAGACTTGCGTGCCAGACCCTGTCGAAAGCCTTAGAGATATCAAGAGACACGGCAAGAGCTTCACCGTGTCTCTCAATGGCTTCGCTCCAGTGGTGAATAGCATACACAAGAAGATCCCCAGTAGATCGGCCTCGACGAAACCCGAATTGACGGTCACTGAGGAGGTCGTTGTCCTCCAGGTATGCAAGGAGGCGGTTGTTTAAAACGCGCTCCATAACCTTACAGAGTATGGAGGTGATTGCGATAGGTCGGTAGTTGGCAGGGTCGGCACGACTTCCTTTCTTAGGTACAGGTTGGACATTGGCAATCTTCCAGGACTTCGGAACTTGACCAGTCCTCAGGGACAAGCGATAGAGGCGAGTCAGAACAGGAGACAACTCAGGCGCACATGACCGCAAGACAATGGCAGGAATGCCGTCAGGCCCACTAGCCTTATTCACATCTAGAGTTCTGAGTATTTTGAGTACCTCTTTTTGCCGAATGTGTACCTCAGGCATTGCAGAGTCACAACGAGGTAGCAAAGGTGGGCAGTTATCAGCTGCATCTAGTTGTGAATTCTTCGCAAATAGAGAGGCAAACATGTCTGCTTTCTCTTTGGCGGTGTGAGCTAATGAGCCATCAGACTTCTGCAATGGCGGGAAAGAAGACCGGCAGAAATTGGCTTCGACCGATTTGGCAAGAGACCAGAAAGCTTTACTCCCGGATGGGTAAGACGCTAGTTTGGCTCCAATACGGCCAATATGGTCGAAGCGGGCCTTGCGGAGAGCACGTTTGCAGGACTTAGCAGCACTATTGTAGGCTCTTTTCAGTTTCGGGACATTCGGTGCTTTGCGGGCTCGAGCATCCGCCCACTCTTGGTAAGCTAAGTGCTTAAGTGCTTCGGCACTATCACACTCAGAGTTGAACCAAGGGCGGGCTCTCACATGGAGTGAGATATCAGAATATGGAACAAAATATTCCATAGCCTGATATCACTCCAGAAACAGCATCCGCGCAGCACGCCGGGTCGTCTGAAGAGAAGCATAAGTGCTGCCATGGGTAGTATGCAAAGAAATGCCGCATCTCATCCCAATCAGCTGACTTGTATCGCCATACACGCCTAGTCCCCATGTGTTCGGGTTCAGGTGGCGAGTAGACAGACACAGATTTCACCAGACAGTGGTCGGAGCTACCTAACGGGGAGGAGACTGCAACTTCATGAAGTAAAAGATATTTTTTTTTGTATCACGCGGGGAAAAGTGCTTGCACCTACCAGTCACTGAGACTCACGCACCTACCAGTCACGGTGATTGGTTATATCAGGGTCAGCATTGAAGATACCGGACCGACTAAACCCCCACGGTTCAGATAAAAATACGCTGTTGGCCCTGTGGCCTCGGATCGCTTAGTACGTTGACCGCGGTTTAGAGGCGATTATAAATCCTCGATACGTTAATCCACGAGCCTAGTACTCGGCTGAAACTATTTCACTTTTGTTAATTTTAAAATAGTATTATTTAAATAAAAACTTGTAAGAACACACGTCCAGGAGGGAGAGGTGTAAAAATGTTATACATGGGACCAAAAAACAGTAAACTGTAGTGAAAACTAAGTTAAAAAATCCTTGACCTGCTTATGATAATCATCACACAAACTTCGAGATTGCCCTTTCAAATTTAGTCGACTTTTCAATTTCATAAAAGCCTTAACATTAAAAGTTATGCAATAAATTTAGATTCATGACTAAATGAGTCCCACGCGCGTATTTGGAAGAAATTTTCTTAACGCGTCAAATCAAAGTCAAGGGAATAAGTATTAAAAAAATATTTTTACTAAGAAATATTTTCTGTGTAATTCTAAGGGTAAAGTTGTTTCTATTTTGTATTATAACACGCAAGAAGTAAATTACTAGTGTTTCTGGTATAAAACCGGATATAAGTTATGCAATTTTAAACAAATATATTCTATTTTAATAAAAAAAAAAGTAAAGCGGCAGCCTATAAGTGGCCACTGCTAGGGAAAGGCCTCCTTCTCAAATATCTGATAGGGTTCTGGAGCCGGGAAGAATCCACCACGAGCGGGTTGACGGACTTCACATGTCGTCGAAATAATATTTTTATTATTTCTCAATCATGCAGGTTTCCTCACGATTATTTTCTTCACCGTCGAGTACGTAGTAAATTCAGCACTTAAAAATGCTTTTAACAATTTTAGTGGTGCCGGCACCGGAGATTGCCTGGCATAACTTATATAATATATTCAAATAAACACTACACACCAATGATACAATCCTACACACACAAAAATATACACACAGAACTGGGTAGAGGCAAAAGGGTAACAAATATCAGTGTTATGAATTATTTTTATAGTAGAGATAAAGAGTTCTATATTCTATGTTTTTTTTATATAAGCGTCAATACTTCTAACTATCAATAGACATAATATACCTTTGACATAAAACAAAATACAGTAATACCCTGACTTACGCTACTTATACGTGCATCCTGCAGTTGTATGCTTGGTCTTAGATTTAATTTAATTTATTAGAGGATCCCAAGCAGGTTGTAGTACCTCTATAGGATGATTTGTAATTGAAATGACCTTGCGGAGCGTCCTTGGCAGGAATCAGTGGTTCTCTCCATCATCCATCACAGATATAATATAATTTTGATTGTGAAATGGAAGATGAAATTTAAAAAATTCATATGGATATTCTGCCATTATACAGTTTCCACAACCTCGTTTCTTTGTTAGCAGGATGCACCACGTGTAGGTGAGGTTGTAATTTGGAGAAAAAAATGGTATATTCTCCCTTGTGTTGGTTTATGAGTAATGGTACCCAATCCATTTATATTTTTCAGGCATTATTATAGGTCTAAAAGACCAATCCTAACCTGACCTTTGCTTAAAACCGTCCGCTATTTGGAGGAATGAGTTTTTTTTTATTATATGAACCCATTATTTCTAAACCAGTTTGGATGAATTCATGCAAAAGTATTTACTTAAAGTAAACATACCAACATTTTCTTCAAAAGTCGACCTCGATTACACGCGCCGCATCTTGATGACTAAATGACGAGAATAAATCGACTGATGTCGAAAAATTCATCAAAATATGGCCAACCCGAATTCCACAGCCTATTGATGAGGAACATCATCTCAAGTACGAGGGATACCGGCACTGCAGTCACTACTCCGACTGACCATCGTGATGAGTATGAGAGAATTCTACATCCTTGTGTTGGCGCATTTATTAAAAGGCTTGATAGTTTATCAGCGGACTGACAGGCTGATAATGAAGAAAAACAAGGCTCATGAAAAATAGTGATGCGCTTTTGAAGTATTGCACAGTGGTCGATTTTTATTTTGAAAATTAATTGACAGATGGAGATCGATTTACTGGTATTAATGTGTTTCGAACAACACAGCTAAAAGCCATTGTCAGTAAACATTACTTAAGAATACTAACAGTACATTACTAACACTTCTGTGTTCAACATATTTATTCAATCCTTTACCGGAAATCTCACCGAACTGACAGCAAGTGGGGTAAAGTGAGATCTTTGATCGTTCCCTTGCTGTTTGAATTGAAAGTTTAATTTCCTACTTCCTGATCTAAACTTTCTTGACATGCACCTATGGGACGACACATCCGACATTAGCGGTTTACTATAATTTAGCTGAACAAGCAATAGAGAGCCTTAAATGTATTGCGCTTTAGTTCATAAGTTATTTATTGGGTTTAGAACTTTGAATGATAGTACAAATGAACGTATCATTTTCAAATTACGAATGAATAAGGAGACAACAACAACTTATAACGAAACAATTAGTTCACTTACGTTACAAAATACGTATTTATGTGTTGCTTTATATAGTTTCTATTAAATGTTTTGATAGAAACTATATAAAGCAACGGAATGATTGGAGACAGGCGAGCTTTTGACCAACTATATAAGTGAAAACTTTTATGATTTTCTAATTCTGAAACACATATACAATAAAAATTACATTGATATTATTAAAAAATAATAATTTTGATTAAGCGTCACCGACCGGTGAGGCACAGTTTCATTCACTGCTCAGAAAAACTGTGCACGGTGTGCCTAAATTTTAACCTAACGATACAGATTATATTACCCTAACAACCCGAAAATAGTCCACTGCAGGACATAGAGCCCTTCCGTAAGGAGGATTTGCCATAATTGCCACGCACGGAATGCGAATTAGCGATCGCAGTACCAGACACCACGCACCGTAGACGCTGCTGCCCATCACCAGTCTGCTTCATTTTGGTCTGGTATTTTTGGAGATGGTTATCCTACCATCCGACAGTAGCTTTTGCGATATTTCCCTTAGTCGCCTCTTAGGACACCCACTATCAGATTCTTACGCCGCTACCACACGGCAAGATTAGATTATAGCAATAATTAAATTTAATTAATATAATTATTGACATATTTCAATTAATCCATGTTCAGCATCACTGCAGATGTACCCCCTATCAAATGTTGCTGATTTTGCCACGGTCTACATGTCTCGAAAGTTATGACATCATACCGTACCACATACCTCGATATTACATAATTATAGGTTATTAAAATTATTTATTCAAGCATTTCATTAGCCTGATCTCTACGTGCCTGTTTATGTGTGTACGTATGAATATGTCAATTTAATGAAATTATTCAATTACATTTTCACCCACTTCCAGATGTTCTAATTATCTGGAATTTACTTATTAAAAACTGATGACAATACAATAACATGGTAACATCGACTTGGTCAGATGCCAACCACATCTGCAAGAGATGTACCCTGCTAGCCATCAAACGAAGCTCTGGCGACCGAATGACGGCGGAAAACCCATTAAAATTTTCCGAACCCAAATCTCATAGATTAGTTATGGGGAACAGTATCACTAGTGCGAGGGTGCACCAACCCATCCACCACTTACCCAACGTGGTGAGTATGGGTAAACCTACCAAGGAATATATGTAGGCTTTTGCTGACACTTTCTTGGAGAGACCTGCTGAACATGCAGTGGATTAAAACGATGTAGTACTAGCATCGAATTGTTCTGTCGATGGAGCTGGAAGGTGGACAACGGAACCCTTAAATGGCTACTCGTAAACCCATCTTGGTTGGCCTCATTAGATTTGCCTTTACGAGTCCTATTAATTTCACGTGATGACGAAGACCAGACGAAAGGTGGAATAGAAAAGCGTGTATATTATTATTATTATGAAAATTTTCAGACATATCGATCCTGTATAACCTGTATGAAAACAGCTTTTTGTTTTACATTTTTATACATCGTAGAACACAGCGCTAAGTCCCTTTACTTCTACGGTAGAACAGCATAACTATTATGTGATACCAGCTGACTTCAAACAAAGCGCCAGACGTTGTCATCTACGCGGGATATGTTATAGTGACGCAAACACAAAAACACCCACTCAGGGAAGTCAGATGGTGTGTCACAGACAATACATGCAGACCCTAACATCGATTCCATCATTATTACAGTCAGCTAATATTCAGCTGATTTGGGGCAGCCCAAGTCAGCTGAACATTAGCCTCTCCCAAAGATTGTCACAAAGTTCGAACCTGAGTCACCTGCATCCATTGACAGTAACACTGTGCAGGCAACTTCGTCTTATACTTCATTCTTGTGTACGTTTTGCTACTGGAGTACGTTTTTTTCCTAACGGTTATCAGTTTTGCCAGCTTTGAGGCCGGTCCATTGCCAATTCAGCATGCTAATCCTCAAGGCTATACCGATTACCCTAGTTCTGCTGCTGAAATCATCGTTGTAACAATTCTAGTTTAGACTTATATCCATAATTTTTAATGATTATGAAGAAATGTAAATCTATAGAAGCCTTTATAACCATCTTTGCTTCTTCTTCTTATTCCATAAACTTTAATTAACTGCGTAACTTTGTTTTTGTCTTCTATAAAAAAATATCGTGTCGTTTTAAAATCAGAAGAGAAAAAAAAGCCAAGGTAAGAGCCACGGGGATCATCTTTGATTTTGATTAGAAAAGTTTAGGGCATTGCGAGGCAAAGTTTAAAATGTACGATAGGGATTAATTTTATCGATTTTATAGCTATCAAATTTTGATTAATTACGGAGCTTCCCTTTTTATTTTATAAAAGCTTCACTCGCGACTTTCTTCGCATGGGTTTTTGAATACATAAGCATCGGATTCGAAAGAGATATTACTATATTAAGTTGGTCCCAGGGTTGCTTTAATGATCTAAGTTCTAGCTACATAACCATAGTTCACAGCTGACAGTTTCCTACCCATGGCAACTGTAGCAATAATCTCCTTTTTCTCTGAGAAGAGAAGAGAGAAAAAGGTCGAACAACAGACGACTCTAACAGGAGCAATAAATAACTTATTGTAGAAAAGAATTTCCGATTCCATCTTTATTTATCTTAGTAAACAGTCAATTACTGCTTTTGATCGATTTATCATTTATTTATTTATTTACTTATTATCAACTCGTGTACATGTTATTAACAACAGCCCGCGGCTTCGCCCGTGTCTTCAATATTGTATGTACCAAGCGGATACTTGATCGTGATAAATGGTATCTTTTGTCTTATTCTAGGTAATAATTTGCTTCTTTTCTTCTTTCATATTCGTTCAGTATTTTAAGCGTATTTGAACAACAAAGATACAAACTTTCCCGTTAAATATGATAAGTTCTGGAACTTGCTAAAAAGCTCCTCCTGAATTCGTAAACTTGCTTTTATGCTTGAATTCGTTCAAACATACCTACATACAATATAAAGAATATTTTTAATTACTACAGATATTCATTACGTGATAGAGCAAAGCGGCGGCTTTTGCTGTTGCTCGAACGGGCCGGCTCGACCGAGTTGGTACCACGGCCTCACAGAATACCGACGTGAAGTAGAAGCATCTTGTGCTTCTGCGTTTCGTTCGGTGATAAGGTAACCGGAGGCCCACGTCCTCTCCCTATACCCGCCTTATCCTCCCTCCCATCCACCAAGTACCCTTAAAGGCCGGCAACGCACCTGCAGCACCTCTGGTGTTGCAGGTGTACGTGGGTGACGGTAATCACTTACCATCAGGTGAACCACTTGCTCGTTTGCCACCTTTCCCATAAAAAATTCACACATTCTTATATTATAATCGCGTAGCATGGTCAACATTACTGACCGTCATTACATAAGTTCCAGCCGAAGCAAATTATTACCACAAATCATTTGTGAGGTATAAGTACGTGGTATAACTCATATGTACGTTATTGAGCCAAGCGGCGGCTTTTGCTGGAATAGGCCGGGGTAGTATCACGGCCTTAATAGAATACAGGCATGAAGTAGATGCATCTTGTGCTTCTGCGTTTCATTTGTGCGTTTCATGCGTGAGGAAGCTAACTGGAGGCCCTTCTCTGCCCTCCGTCGCCACTCTTGTTTCCTTATTATATGTTTAGACCGGCAATGCACCTGCAGCTCCTCAAATGATGCAGATGTACGTGGCAGACGGTAATCATTTACCATCAAGTGAGCCGCTGGCACGTTTTCTCCCTCTCCCATAAAAAGACCTGCATGGGGTGCATCCTGCTGATTAAGAGCCAATAGCCTAATGGGTTAGGGTGCGGACTACGAAACATGAAGTCGTATGTTCGTGCCCGCCATTCGATTATTAGCGTGAACAACTCCAGATACAAACTGTAATGCTTAGTTGGAGGGTTAACAGGTTTATTAATAATGTTACTTGAAAAAATAGCATCGCTAATATTCTTTTTTGAAAATATAATGGCCCCGGCGACAGACTGATGATGGATAATCCTTTCCAATGTAACGAAACCAAGTTGTGATTGGCGACAGCATCACTGGTGCGACTATATAGACAATCTAATTTGTTGCCACCTTCGCTGTAAAGCTTTTGTTTAGCAGTGAACATTTACAGACAGATAAAAAATAAAATTAGTTACCAGATAACTAACTGTAAGTGTTTTTAATGGTTAAAGTTTTTGATTCTACATTTGATCCTTCTTACAATTTCATCGCATGAAAATAACTTCATCGGTGGGAAAAATGTCTCTCTAAGTCTGATTGATTGTCTTCAGCCGTAACAAGTCGATTACCACACGAAAAAAATATTTGTTAAGATTACAGAAGTTATTCCGGACCAGGATGTTTGTCGGTGCATATTCCGTGTAAAGACTTTTCCGTTTTTCACATAAAATTTAATTTTTTTTTTATTCACGGATCGTTACAAAACTTTTACTGTAAACGTAAATTATACCAGTTCATCTACAACTTTCTAGACGAACGTCCTTCGTTTCTTATTAGAATACGAAACTCGAGACTTATAGCTAACAATTGGCTTCGTTTGATATTTGGATTGAAACTTTTGATATTAAGTATAAAATACGAGAATGTTCCATCAACTCGCTATTTGAATATTAAATAATTTCAGCTTAAAGATGTTTGGGTATTTAAAGCTATTGCCAAAGTAATGTTACCTCACGTACAGTCTGTTTGCACATTGACCATTTTGAACTAATCTGAGTTAGTAATCTTTTTAAATTACCCGAATATTAGTTTAAATCTTAACTTTGAGAAATTAGAATCTTTTTTTTTATTTCCATAACCACGCGAATCGTGAGGATATGCGGTCTGTCATATCAAATGTATTAGTTGGGGAGATATAGAGCTCTAATATAGACTGCAGACTTCCTAGAGCGTATATGTTTCACTTCAGCTATGTGTTCTTTCACGCGGGTTTTTACTGATCTTTTTCTTTGATCAATATAAAAGAGCCCACATTCACAATCAAGCTTATACACTTCTACATCTTGATAGAGGGATATTACATTTGACAGATAGTAAACTATCTTTCTCGGAGGTTTGTAAAAAGTTTTAATCGAAGCTCGTTTTAAAACATTGCCGATCTCGTCCGTGAGGACGTCGTCAAAAGTCAAGATTAAAAAGTAAAATTTATCTCGATAAAATCCATAGTTTCATTTTGTGTTGTATTCGAGTAAATACTAGAAATAATTATTGTATCATCAACTATTGGGTCGGTGGGTTACTTCTACAGCAGAGTACTATTGAGCATAATATTTAGTCTTATATTCTTTATATATTATATATTAAGGTTTTCGTAAATTGCTTACTTTATTTAAGTCAGCTATTTATAAAAGCCTTTGACAGACAGACTGACCAATCCAATCAAATCATTCTAACCTTCACTCCTACGAGTAAGGTTTAAACCTTAATGGTAATTATTGATACGCGTCATACGTTAAAACTGTAAATGCTAAATCCTTCGTCGCCGCCCAAATTATCTTCCGTTAGCAGAACACAGTAACTACTTACTTACTTACTTATATCGATACTAATCAATACTTCAAATTACTTGTATGTATAGGACAGATATGTATTACACTTGGTACAAGTTAGTTTTAGCACATCAAGTTAACTAAACTTACATCAATTTAAATTTAATTCACGTTATGAATATGCTACATAACTTTCCAGACATACGTTCAAGTCTTATTTGCCTTTAAAGGTTGTTTATTCATCTTCAACGCTAGTATTTAACAGTCAGGGTTAGGTTTATAAGGCGATTTGGTAGCAATCCCGACAAGGTGGATTGCCATATTTTTTGTTCTATGTTTCGGAAAGGTGAAATATGACTTAAGGCGGCTTCCTTAAGTCATATTTCACCTTTCCGAAAGTTTCGCTACATTGAGTCATGCCAAATGAAAATACGTAATCTATGCCTACTCCTATGGGTAACAGGTGTGATTCGTCATATATATTTTATAACAGAAATAATTTACATAATTTCAGCCCTGTCTGTAACTTTCTTGTAATTTTTGCACATTTCATAGAGTCACTTCTGCAAATAAATACAGGTACATAAAAAAGAGAAAAGTGGCAGCCTGTAAATTCTCACTGCTGAGTAAATGTCTTGTCTCTTATATTTGAGAGAGCTTTGGAGCCGGGATGTCCCCGTTTTTTTTTTATTATTATTTTTTGACATGCCGTTTTCCTTACGATTATTTCCTTCACAGCCGAGCACTTAGTAAATTCAGCACCGGGTGCCAGCACCGGCGACAGGATCCAGGTCATTCGCGCTCAAATTAAAGTGAGTGCCACCATGACTCATCCCATCCATTATTCAATATGGTAAGGGACTAACGATAATTATGATATGCTACATATTACTAATTTCGTCATCACGGTTTCATATGATAATCTACGTAGGATTTAATGTTAAAGTGCAGTCAATGTTTCGCACAAGCTCAAGTGCTTAGTACTTTTTAGTATGTGGTAGAGCCAAGAGGCAGCCTAGTCTGCTGCTCCAATGGACCGTCTCGACCGGGGTAGCCCCACGGCCTCGCAGAATACCAGCGTGAAGTAGAAGCATCTTGTGCTTCTGCGTTTCCTTCGGTGAGTGAGGTAACCGGATGCCCAATTCCCCCTCCCCATCCCCTCTCCTCACCCTCTTTCCCTTCTCCCAAATATCCTTAAAGGTCGGCAACGCACCTACAGCTACTCTGCTGTTGCAGATGTACGTGGGCGATGGTAGTCACTTAAATAAAAAAATATAAGATCCCCATTTTCAATAATACAACGTAATTGAAAGTTTAAACAACAACTCGTTTCGTTTGATCCACATATACCGAGCGATCAATAACAAAGTAACTAAGGCGGAGACAGGTCGATCTGCTAGTTTATTAATAATAATAACTGGTGACATTCCATCCTCTGATTGATCTTTATCAAACACTGCATGATATTATTTATCAAAGACCGCAAGTATAAACGATGAAATAATTTATTAGAAAATACACTTGCATGCTATGTAACATAATGAGTAGAAATTTGCTAAAATATTTGTAACAGTATTCCAACGTCTAATGTTACACATTATGCACTGTAATTTAATATCACAAACGAAACAATGTTGATATAACAATTACTAGCTATTTTACTACTTACGAGAACAAATTATATTTCTAGTGTAAGAAATTGGGAAACTCTCCATTTACGATATTTGGTTCACGTGCCCGGACTCGTACATTGGACGTTTTATTTGAAAGTTTCTAAGCGAACGCTCAGGGAACGTTACATTTTACTTCGATCTTTTCATATCAATAAAACGTGTAGTGTGGAAGCACGTTAAGTCTTTAAGCTAACTACAAGATTAACGTGATTATAAGCAGGAACATTCGCTACATGCTCATGATATTAAGTAACGGCAAAACAATATATAATCCGTAGAAATACCACAAACTTTCTGAGGATGTTACGAAGCATCCTGAAAAAAAGTTTAAGAAAATAGTTAAAAAAGAAATCTTACGAATAAACACACTCTTAAGAATTTACGCCTAAGAAGAGTGCATTTTTAATAACAATTATTGGTAATTCTTTTTGCATTAATTTATTATCGTGCAAAACACTAAAATTTGTGTCTGTCTGTTTGTCCGGGCTGATCTTGGAAACGGGCTTAACTGATTTTGAAGGAACTTGCACTAAAAGGAAGAGGAAATTTTAGGGAACTACTTTTTACCCGTGTATTCTTCGCGTAAATTTAAAAACCTTTGATGTGATTTTCCCGAGAAGGTACAGGACATTATATATCTTCTAGGGTCTTTTTTACCCGGAAAATATGGGGCGTAATACTGTCACTGTTAAGAACTAATATTTTAGTGGGATCTTTTTTTTTATACTACATTCTCTTCGCAGCCATTTCTAATTCTATGTCCGGCACCCGAAGGCCATATAGGCCAGAAAAGAGAACACGTGGCAACACTAGCACTTACACCCAGCGACAGAGCTGTTATTTGGCTCCACCGTGGAATACACGTCAGCCGCAGAGGGTAGAGCGACGCATCGCAATACGGCCACCCTAGGTACTATACTCCCAGGTCTGACATATTTGTAATAACGACTTATACAGGACGTGTCTGAATAATGAATAATATGATTTATATCAAATTATAAAAACTTTATGTGACATTATTTGTACTCCAATATTTATTTTAATATTTTGCAAAATCCATTAGCGAATTCTGAAGTCTACGCGGACGAAGTCGGATGTTACAGCCAGTAATAACTGTAATCGGCTAGGTTATTGCGTTACGAATTTATTGCAAAAATGTATGAAAATGATTTGAAATGAATGTTTAACGATAAAAACTAAGAACATTGCTGAAGAGTATTTTCTACTAACTTAGGTTTAATGACACCTTAAGATTGATAAACGACTTGGGAAGGGTTCATATTAGAAAAATGCTAAGTGAATAAAATGATTAATTGAATTTTAAACATTCCGGTGACACGTTCTGCAAGACGATCTACGCCATTAGCGATCGTTCACATTGAGTACAGTTTTGGATAGTACAGTCAACATCAAAAGTAGATGACGATTGAACGATGTTTCAAAAGTATTTTATTAATGAAATCTTGCATCATGGATCTCATTATTTTTTTCCTCTTTATTTTGAGATAGTATTTTGTGTACCTTACCTTCCAGTGGTTTAAAATAATTCAAGTTTTCATTAATAAAATGTTCGGATATATTAGGTCTCATTATCTTTGTTATTCTTTCATCAGACAAATGTTCGAATTAACCGTTACAATATCAGAATTGTAATTTCATCAGACATGCTTTCATATTACAAAGAAGCTGAATGGTGTAAAAACAATTTGATGAGTTGTCCGTTTCCACACACCAACCTCACCTGCACGCGATGCACTTTGCTAACGAAACAAACGCGACTCTGGCGAACGAATGAATGCGGAAAAATTATACAAATTTGTTGACCTCAAATCTCACAGACTAGTGATGGGATTCGCAGGATAGGGGAGCAGGGGGAGTCGGTACCTGCGTAATAACTTTTGATGAAGCTTTTATGTAAAGGCCTGTGTCCAAAGGCGGACAGGCTATAGAAGAATTTAACTAAAGTCTTTACTTCGTTTGTTTATTTACATCTCACAAGAAGTACGATCGGTATTAATTATATTCGTATACTGAATAATTCATCTGAATAATTATACCAACTCTACATAAAATTACACCCACCATAGCCGTGCGGAACGTACAATTTGCGGTCAATTTAGACGTTGTAATTTGGGTTATTTGAACTGCAATGACTACAAATATCAAGATGCTTACGCTGTTTAATAAATATGAATGCCAGCAGAGGCAGTAAGTGCAGGTGTAAGAGAAAAAATTGTATATTATATTCCACCTCACACATTTTTTTTATTTAAAAACTTAAGGTAAAAACAGGCCCATGGTGACTCAAACTGGTCACTTCAATTTTATAGTACGTGAGTGACCTGGGTTCGATGCCCGGTGCCAGCAATACTAAATTTGGTTATAGCAGTTTTTTGCGCTGAAAAAACCTTCATGTCCGGGAAACGCTAAAAAAATATTATTTCGAAGACTTGAAAATTCCACCAACCCGTACTAAAGCACTGTTGCAGACCCTTCTCGGCTCCAAAGCCCCCGCAAATATTGAGTGAAGGCCTTTGCCCAGCCGTGGAATATAAACATGCCTCTACTTTTCTTTAGTATCTATATATTCACCTATGTAACTTACAGTATAATATGAAAATTAGTATCTATTACACTAATATTATTTTAATATTAAATATTTTTCTTTATAGAAATCAAAATCATTATGCAAGGTCATTAATTTGTCACAATCGATGAGAATACATCTCTAAATGACGAACGCGTGGCTTAGTGGTAAGCGTACCTAAATGTCGTGCCTTGGTTCAAAACCCAGCCGAAGCCTATTTTGAGCAAACAGAAATTATAAGTTTTCGCGTACGGTTGCGTTGTTTTCATACCGTGTCTCTGCTGCTGACGTCTGACCCTTCCTCCGATCTTATCGGGTCAGCGTTACATCGGATGTGGGAAGGCAAAGACGAGTGTGTGCCTCTGTGTTTGCGCGTACGTTTACAGCAATATAATATTTCATGCTCAGTTGACAACTGCAGCTAGTATCCGGAAGTTGTAGCTGGTTGTCGAAATCGACCAGGAGTACATAAACATCATCGCATCGTCACTAAAAAAACTTGCACTTAAATATAGACATATCACTTTCTGCAACTATTCTAAATCTATTGTAAAGAAAATGTAAAAGGAAATATTGAACGATCAATTCTTAATAATAATATAGCCGCAGATGAATAAGGTATGTTGTGCTAAAGTGACTGCAGCTGGTTTAGACGTGTAATAATCCGAGTTTGCACCTCCTCAAGTAATAACTTTGTTCATCTAGTCTTTATTACCCACAAGGCAACGGATTTATGTTGTATGAACTAAATTTATAATATAAATTTATGGTTTAATTTTTCCTTTTTCTTATTATAAAAGCTCTGGAAAAAAAATCATCTTCGTGAAAATTACGACGAACATGCTAAGTTGCTCAAGGTTTTTTTTCGCGACTTGTCAATATATACACATATATAAACACGTGCGCTTGTAACCTATACGGGTCGGCTTAATAATAATTATTAATTGTATCATTATTTGTTTAATTGTATTACAATAATATTTGTTTCTTATTTATTTTATCATAACATAGAGCCGTGGAAGCCTTGTGGTCATAACGCTCACTTTAGTTTAATAAAACGCATGTGACTTGGGTTCGAACCCGGCACCACTAAAATTGTTAATAGCAACTTTAAGTGCTGTATTTACCATGTTCTCGTCGGTGCAGGAAAACATCGTGAGGAAACTTGCATGTATGAGAAGTAATTAAAAATATTATTTCGTGAATATGTGAAGCCCGCCAACCCGCACTGGAGTAGCTTGGCGGACCATTCCCGGCTCCAAAACCCTCTCAGATATTTGAGAACTTAACTTTAATGTTAAGTTTATAGCAATTTAAAAAAAATGGTTTTTATAGCAAATGAAAATACTGAGACTAATCTTCATGAAATAAACTGTTTAGTTCAGACTTAACCAGCTTTATCTAAATCTGTGAAATTCTGTTGTAAAGCAGTGTTGATAAGATCGAAAATCAATAATTTGTATTTTTGCACAAATGTTGGATAACATTCAAACCCAGGACCCATGGCTTAGCAAATCAGGAACGCCAACCAATAAGTCACGCGGTTATTAGTGCCTACTTGAGATACACGAGTAGATCAAACGCTATTTGTATGAAGAATTAATTGAAACGATTTAATTAAGTCATATTAATTAAACAATTGTTGTTACTTTAAATGTATAAGTTAATATGGAAATATCATATTACATCGTAGAAATAATTTCATATTACGACATACGCAAATAAATTTGTAAACGTTATTAATTTATTAACGGAACAATTTTTTGTAGGCCATATAACTACTTATCTCGTGCGCGAATCGAACCGCTAATACTGAAATAACCGCTAAAACTGAATAATGCCGCAAATACTGAAATACTGAAATGTGATCTACATTTTATTAAAATGATTGTCCGGAAAAGAGCCGCCACAAGAGCTCCTTGTCGTCAAAATGCATGCAGTTACGTATTAGTGCAATTGTCTGTAAATTGGTCTAATTTGAATTTTCTGTCTGAATAGAGAATATGGTATAATTTTAGAGATGGAATATTTAACTAGTACGTACCAAAATATGATCTGAGCTTGAATATTAAAGGAACTAATCCGAATTGTGATCCCATGAGATTACAGACAGACTGATGCTTAAATAATGTATTAGATTTAAATATAAAACATTGTCTTCTCACTTATCGTAACTTTCTTATCCATATGAAACAATACGTAAGAATTTTTATGAATAAAAATCTTTAGTCAGGCAAGTTTAGTTGGAAAGTTAAATGGACCCCGTATTAGAAAAGCTTATCGTGGGTATTATACTTTACAACTTTTTGCCACGTAAGTAGAAATTTGCCAAACTTCATCGAATATCTCTCACGATAAAGTTTGTCAAATATTTGTTTTTGCTATATTCGTAAGAATAATTTCTGTTGTGATAGCATTTGCGTCATTATTTAGTAGCGTTGAATGTTTCTGTTCTTAAATTGGAAAGTTTACGGATCTTAAGAATTCTACAACCATCTTGCGATACTCCAGAGAGATCCAGAATCTTCTTCTTCTTTATCAGCCTTCCAAGTACTATTGAACATAGACCACTTCAAGAAAGGTAATTCTTGAAAGGTTTGCTCTTACTAAATTTAGGTTTCACTAGCAAGTAATAAAAAAAATGTTACAATCAGGATCCCTATACAAGAAATGTGTTTTCTATCTATCTCTATCGTAAAAACGATACAACATACAAGCGTCAAACTTGGTGTGATTAGAGTATAAACTCTGAAGTAAAACTACAAATAATAAAATATGGTCAAGTTTGAGTGTGGCACGCGCTAAGAAACCCGAAGCGAATGAAAGAAAACGCAATTTAACATACATAACACATACATTTTGTAGTGGTAATGAACACTAGCACTTGGTGTTTTTTTTTTACTTTTTTTTGCTACAACAATCCTTTACAATAATCCTGCTGTGATATTGATTAACATACATGTTTTTTTTTAATTGGGACGGGGTGAAAAAACATGCTAACACCCCATCTGATGGAAAGCGGCTACTGCAGCTACACTTGCAAACAACCTCAATCGAAGAAGGCATCACATAGGTGCCGTCGCCCCTGAGGAATTCCTCACAGCCTGTAATTATACTGGCTGTATATACCTTAAAAAACCGAAACACTGCTGTTTGACGGTAGAAATGGGTATGAGTGTGGTACCTACCCAGACGACTTCTAGGTGGAGAAGGAGAAAGTTGCGTAAAAGTTTATATTTAGCCGTAGGGTATCTTCGTCGGCGTAAGAATATCAGCCAATCTCTTCGTGCTGTTGTCGCCAATGAGACTGCCACGCGTGGCGATTATGGAAATTTTGAGAATTTCTTCCATTTGGAGAAAATTTGGTTCAATAGTGGACTACCATAATAGTAAATAGGCTAATGAACAATTTATCTGTAAGTAACTTTTATGTCTAACGTGATATATTTCTAACAATCTATTATTAATGGAAAGAATTTTCGAAATAATATCAAATAAAGTTTCCAATTCATTTAATGCAGCTAATAACTGTCTTAAACTCTCTCTGTGTAGATAGTAAATATATTCAGACGCTACTTTGCGGAAATCCATAATTTTAAAGATGTTTAATATGCCTTGTTGCTAGGCGAATCACGTGTCGCGTACTAAATGGTGCTGGTATATTAACTTTTTTGGTTAATAGTTGTGGTGATGAAGGTGGTGCTCTTCTTCATTTCTCTTCGGACTAGATAATATATGCTATTCTATTGTTTTCATTTGTTGTGCGAAGTAATTTTTTGCGTTTACATTGCATTCTTCAATAACGGTAAGAAGTGTTATCGAAATATTTCGTACTTAAAGTTGTAATATTCGTATACAAATGGAAAACAATTTTACATAAATCCAAGGCAGAATTGTTCACTTTCAAAATTATTCGGTCTGTAAAATAACCCCTGTCGTTGCCATTAATTCGGATGAAACATTCTGCGGATAATTTCAGCATTGAAATTTGAGATATTTTAATATTTAACATCGTTGCCGATAATGGTGAAGATGCTTTAAAAATAAATTACTATGTATCATATTTTAATTTGCAATTGACAATTAAATAAAATATTCATAACATACCGTCTAATTTATTATCTATGCACAACATTTAGTGATTATGCAGCGAACTATATTTAGTTAATGTTATTACGTTGAAACAACAGGTCGAGTGTATTTTCTTACTTCACCACATTTGTCGCGATTACACTATGTGTAATACAGAATTTGTTCTTTATATATTAATATTTGAATGTATGTCTATATTATAATTAACTAATGTTTGAATATTCAGACAGATATTACGCAAAACTCGAATATAGGCATGGTAAGGCTTTAGCTAGTTTATTTATTTTATCTCTTATTGCCTCTCTCTCTCTTCTCTCTTTACCTCTGGTGAAAAGTGAGTTGAAATTTCTACTGAACTCTTGAAAACATTTCGAAGGATCCATAATTACAAGAATGTAAACTGGTTTGATCATAACTTTAATGTTGATAAAAAGTAACATCTTGTAAGTGCCCACTGCTGGGCAAAGACCTCCGTCTCAAATATCTGAGAGGATTTTGTATCCGGGAAGGGCCCACCACGCTACTCTAGTCCGATTTTTCGGGCTTTACATATTCTCGAAATAATATTTATTTATTATATCTCAAACATGCAAATTTCTCCTCGAAGTTTTGCTTCACCACCGAGCTCGAACACAGGTCGGACGCGCTCTATGAAACTAAAATGAACGCCCTAACCATTAGTCTACCGCGGCCCCAATAAATGGTATAGTTGTAAATGATTTCCTAATTTATTCCTAAAAAATAAACATTACATGTGAAATCGTTGTTTACATTCTGGTATTTCTAGAACCTTCGAGATGTTTTCAAAAATCATATTACAAAGGACGCATGTTCTGCGACATACACAGTTCAAAAACGTGCGCTGGACATAATATTAGTTTACGACCGTAACTCATAACCGCTCGTACTAACGCTTATTACCGTAATCACATGCCATTGTGTGGATGAGATAACATTCCCGCTTTACGTCAGCGGGATAATTGGATCCTAAAATTGAAGTATAAATATTTGGCATCACTCACATAATGCTATGGCTTTCTGCCTATCTAATCTAAGTTACTCCATTTTCAACAAAATCCATTTCATCGCCGCTTTGATGTGATAATTTCCTGTTAATTTAGTTCATAACTTTTTTTTTATATAAATTTCTTGATTATACCAATTAACACAAGAAGAGTAAATCTTGAAATCGTATGAGGGCTCATACAAATGCTAAATATCGTACATATAGAAATGTTATTTAATGGAATTTCCAATGTACTTGCGTTTTTACAAGCTGGATGTAACTTTAATGACATATATATGGATACTTGGTTAGTATCAGTGCCACTAATAATTTGGAAATTGCGAACAAAACGTTACTAAAGAAATAAAAAGAACGCAAGCGCCATTCAACATGAATAATAGTTCAGTGACGATATCGCAGGGTAGTAGTAAGTACTACTGGCCAAAACTAGAAACAGATATTAGAAATTATGTAGTTAACTGTACTTAGTGTCAGGTAATCAAACACTCACTTTGTACCCAGTTATATGATGAAAACAACAACTGACAGACGTTCGAAAGAGTATTTTTAGACCTGATTGGTTTCTTAAGCAAGGATAATAAAGGTAATCAATACATACTTACGATCCAGTGTGAGCTCACCTCTTATGTGGAGGCATACTTGGTGGGCTCACACTGGCATTGGACGGATTCCCATTTTCGTCAAAGGAAACCGTGGCAGTGGTAAAAGCATTAATTAATTTCTTAAGATATGGCGTACCTTTTAAACGTAGTAGAGCCAAGCTGCTCGAATAGGCCGGCTCGACCGGGTTGGTACTACGGCCTCGCAGAAGCGTGAAGTAGAGGCATCTTGTGCTTCTGCGTTTCGTTCGGTGAGTGAGGTAACCGGAGGCCCACTCCCCTTCCCCATTCCCCTCCTCATCCTCCCTCCTATCTCCCAAATACCCTTAAAGGCCAGCAACGCACCTACAGCACCTCTGGTGTTGCAGATGAACGTGGGCGACAGTAATCTCTTACCATCAGGTGAACCGCTTGCTCGTTTGCCGCCTATCCCATAAAAAAAAAGCCAAAAGTTATTGAACCAGCTGTATATATGTGAATTCTGTACATAACGCAATACATTTAGAACCTCAGCTCGGTAGGTGCAGTGTGCATTTCGTTTGAATCGGTTGCATTGGAGCAACTGGTTGAACAGCTGAGGCTCGCTGAAACACTGATTTGTATAACCTACAAATAATGGTACCAGAGCTGGGAATTTGTCTATGTCAATCTAAACGATCTATAACTGTCTAAAAAAAATGTATTTATTTTTCAGTTTTTTTTTTCAGACAGTTTATAAGAAAAATTACTCTAAAATAATTAAATTTTTCTACACCTGCATGAGGGGCTAATTAATACCTACTAATTAACAGATGAGGCTTTAGCGACAAGAATAAGTAGGGTCGAAGCTTACGAAAAAATCTGTCGCCTCCAAATAATAATTTGCAGTCAAATTAATAGTCAGTAACATACCATAGGATATGATACAGATATTTCTTTTTTCATCGGTTTGTCTTATACTGACAGGGAGTACCTCCCATTTCTTGTTTATTCTAAAGTACAACATTTAAATCATTATTCAGTCATTTGCTCCAGTGATTTTACAAAGTCCCAGTATTTCGTTTATTACCAGTGTGAACATATTCCTCAAACTAGGCGGGCGGATTGGTGAGAGCAGTGCTGGAATATGGAGAACCTTTATATTAAATAAAGACACCGCTTCCAATGATCAATCATTATTATTCAGGATATTTCAATATATTTTCCACTATAAGTTGACCACCAGAGCTTATATCGTCAGCCAGTTGAGTACACCACGTTCGGATGTATTTGGCATTGGCAGATAAGCGAATATATTTCTCGTTAACCCTATTTTAAATGTATGTATGTATATCAAAATAATCTTAAACCCTTGTTGCCCATACTTTAAATTGTAAATGTTTGGTTTTCTGCTCATCAATCCCTATTTTTAAGATATAATGTTTAAAAAGAAATTGCAAAGCTTTGGCAGATTATAAGCCTGTCTTCTTCTTAAATCGAGTAAGCCTTTTGCTCGAAAATTATTTTACTTATTTCTGTCCTTTTACCAAAAGTTTTTACATTATTACTTTACTCTTTGATCAAAGGTTATTACAAAAACAATACCGTAACTCTCACCCGTCATAGAAACTTTTTTATTAGAAATTATTATAGTTATTTATTACATCTGCAGAATTAAATCTAAGTATATAAATATAAATAAATAAACAAAAATTTAAAATACCATTCACTGTCGTATCACGAAATCTCAGTAGTTATAAACCCTAAAAACTTGAAATATGACAGAAAGTTTCCTGACAGGGTGCAGGAAGCTTGCTAAGAAACATTTTACAAAAACGACCCCTAAAGAGATGAAATAGGCGTTGAAGGCCAGTATGAAAGACCTTTATTTTTGAAGTTAGAGACATTGAAATTGGTATTTAGGTTAATTTTTAAACAATGTACACAAATATTTTTTTTTTTTTTTGGGATAATTCGTCGTATGAGGGCAAGAAACAATGCACCCTGTTCTGTAAATTTTTAAGGGGCATTTAAAACATTATTGCTAATAATTATAGCTCTCCACATTCACATTGCGAAGAAGACAAAAGAAAAAAAAGATTCTGAATGTTTCCTTAGAAGTAATTGTCTACGATGAGTCTTTAGAGCTAATAAATTAAAACAACGAGGAGGGTCTAGGTCAAGGTAATTATTTTTGGGGCTGGATTCTATCAATAATTTTTCTTAGTATATCCAAATCGTGCAAAAATTGTAATGCGGACCTAAGCAGATAATTTTGATCACCTGGATCAAAATTATAAAAGAAATGCTTACATCAGAGGACAAGAAGGTACAAAATACATGCAATGGTTATTTTTGATGAATTCGAAAAGTATTTCCATGATTTACATAAAATTATATGTATTTTTCTAACGAGAGATGTTTCTAGGACAAAAAATAAAAAAAAATCCACGTGGAATCAGTCTCTGGGCATACAAACTAGGCTAGATGTATACATCAAACATAACACATTTGTATAGATATTAATTAGAGATATATATTTAAAATTACTAAGCATAATAATTATAAACTGAGGCTCAAACATACCAATTAATTAGAAAACAATATAATGTGTGTTCGCAATTTGCTAATATTAACTGAAACTTGAAGGAAACAATATAATATCATAGTTATTGTGGTTACGACGGCTATGGTTATAATTACAATAGCAAATATTTTATCAGGATAGTAATTAACAGGTCTGTTAAAACATTATTGATAAACAATAGAATCTGACATAAATAAATTTAATGTTCTATAGAAATTTTAAAAGTTTTTGAACATTTGCACATGGTAGTAATTAATTAAATTTAGCTGTTTTCACGATTAGCCCGGACAAGTAGCCTGCCCATAGAGAAACTCGAAACACTGAGTCGAAAAAATTTTGAAGATTGTGCGGTTATCATATACTAAATAAATATTATAACAATAAACTCTCCGGGTGGTCCTCAGTACTACTTAAAAGATAACAAGAATATTTATATAACCAAGCGTAACAGTCTGATGAGTATCTGAGTGTGTCACTTATTGGCCACGATGCTGAACGCTGTGTGATTGGGGAATCGACACTAGGTGGTCAAAATAACTTAAATCGTTAAGGGCGCACGTCTTAGGACGGTCCAGTTTACTTCACTCTCTTCGAACAGTAATCCCCGATTTCAGCGTAGGGACTCACTCCAAATAGCTAGACTCACAAGAACATAGCACATTACAAATATTTGTATAAAACCCATGTTAATAGTCTCAAAATACTTGAAACTATCTCATAAAGATCAAGACTATCTGTCCCTAAGGTCAAATCCTGTCGGATCGCAGCTACCGTGACATAAAAGTTGAAAAGGCAAATCCCTCCTTGAGATTTCCTAATGCGGGTTTATTTAACTTTCCTCTCAAAATTACAACTGAATATTTTGTGGATATTTATAAATAAAAATTAAGTCGATTGTTAGTAGACAACTAATGCTTCTTTTGTATTCTCTATGATTATCATTATATCTTCATTTTCATCGTTACATTTATATTTAGACGTTTTTAATTGTTAGCAAATTTTTTTTTTTATAGAAGAAGGGAGCAAACGAGCGTGCGGCTCACCTGATGGTAAGTGAACACCGACGCCCACGAACATCCACAACACCAGAGGAGCTACAGACGCGCTGCCGGCCTTTAAGGAAGGAATAAGCTCTTTTCTTGAAGGTCCCTAAGTCGTAACTGTTCGGAAATACTGCTGGCGACAGCTGATTCCACAAAGTCGAAGTGCGTGGCAGAAAACTTCGATTAAAAAGCACTGTGGTGGAATGCCAACCATCTAGGTGGTATCGATGGAACTTCGAATTCTGTCGCGATGTACGACGGTGAAACTCAGCAGCTGGGATCAATCAATCAAAATGCGTAAACCCCAGTGAACATGTGTTTTTATCTATTGCATAAAGTTATAAATTGGATGCCACATGTCATAGTGTAGAAGAGCTATCATTAAACGTGGATTAAATACTATGTTCACAAATATCACATATGTTATTTAAAAATTACTCTATAATATAATACCTATATATGACATACTTACGTGTACATGCATTATTATAATTTTATCTAACACTAACTGGCTCTGAGAGTTTCGACGTCATTGTAAGATGTTCTTCACATTAGACATCTGCATTTATTGATTACTAGATCTCAAAAGCTCAAAAGGTCACCATGAAGTGACCACCAAACATTTTGCTATTGGTAAGCTTCGTCTCAAACATTGCATTTTTCGCTTGCGTTTATCATAGAGGTTCGACTTTTCATCACAGTTTCACCCAATAGCTATCCTTCATTTCTGTACCTACTGATCAAAGCAACCTACGCTTCCACGCGTACTCATCTATGCACATCAGTTTATTCTTGAGACAGCCATTAATCGATTTTTTTTATTATCACCAATTTGGCACAAATGAGTTAATATTGGACGGACCCACCGCATGAACAAGCCCCAAAAGCTCTCCGATCACACTCTCACACTTATGAAAGCCAGGTGTGAGATAAAGCTGCAGTCTACAACTGATGCGTCAACATATCGGCAACTGAATAGACAGATCTTAAAATGTATGAGGCAAGAAAAATTCGATAGAGCGGAACAAACGCTTTCTTCGCCAGAGATCGATCTATCGGAAAGAGCCAACTGTACATATACCTGGGACAAATTATACGATGAGGTAAGTCCAACTTGGACCCAG
The DNA here is from genome assembly GCA_029286595.1 of Bhutanitis thaidina. NCBI lineage: Eukaryota > Metazoa > Arthropoda > Insecta > Lepidoptera > Papilionidae > Bhutanitis > Bhutanitis thaidina. Next base: position 4,474,040 of record JAGSMS010000003.1, read on the forward strand.
AGGTCAATCGACGAATCCAACTCGGCTGGGCTACGGCTACTGCGTCATATCTTCTCGTCGAGTATACCACAAAACCTCAAGAGCAAAGTGTACAACCAGTGCGTGTTGCCAGTGATGACATATGGAACTGAGATATGGTCCTTCACTGCAGGCCGGATGAGGAAGCTCAAAGTTGCTCAGCGCGCTATGGAAAGGGCTATGCTCGGAGTTTCTCTGCACGATAGAGTCTGCAATGAATCATCATTTTTACCCTAGTTCTAGTGCAGAACTAGGGTAACCGACATAGTCGCAACGATCAGCAAGCTGAAGTGGGCAGCAATGGCCGGCCACATAGCTCGCAGAACCGACAACCGTTGGGGAAAAAAGATTCTCGAGTGGCAGCCACGTCTTCTTTCTTATCTCGTGAGACGACCCCCCACAAGATGGAGTGACGACCTGCGCAGTGTTGCGGGAAGTCGATGGATGCAGGTGGCTCAGGACCAAGCTTTATGGCAATAATTGGGGGAGGCCTATGTTCAGCAGTGGACTTGTGGTAGGCTGAAATGATGATGATGATGAGTTAATATTGTCAGTAAACCAACCTCTAACCATGACGCTAATTCCATTACTGTTTGATCAGGATCGGCTAGTCTACCTCGTGGTTACTTCTCCAAGTCGAAGTAGAAACTTCAAAGCGATTAAACTAAAAACTCACAGTGTGTTCGTTAGTCATATCCTCTCCGAACGCAGCGTTGACATTGCGAGCTATCTCTGCTGGGTTAGAACCACGTCGGAACTCGTATTCGTAAATTATTCTATATTTTTAAGGCTCCATGTTTAACTCAAATATTGAATGTAAAAACAATTGAAAGTCAAATTATGCAACGTCATGATTTCTCATAATTTAGAATGCTATAGTTTTCTAATCACGAATCTAGGATCATGCTGGTACAAATTTTAATTCAAAGTGGCCACTCCTTTAAAACGGCAACCTCATACTTTTATTACCGTTTACCAAAATATAAATAAAACACGGTTATTACACTTAACTTGATTTATTGTATGCGGTAAAGACATAATCGTAGTTTTCTAGATAAATTTAATACAATTATATGTATTAAGTTCGGTAATAGTTCCTTTCCAAGTTCGACTGTTTGATCGATTAATTTCAATTATTATCATCTAAAGTTGTACCAACTATCCCCGTTAAAGTTAAGTTATAAAGGGTAATTTCAACAATGTGTTTTAATCATTTACGTAGTCAAATAATAACAAGAAATTTGGAATCTCACTTATTGTTTAAATGATAACAACCATTCTTTCCAAACTATGAGTATCAATTCATCAAATGTAATATTTTAGATAATTTTTTTAAATTCTAGTAAACTTACATTCTTCTATATTGGCTATAAACTATAAGGACCAAAGCAACCAGACAACTAGGCGATGGACATCATCAACGTACAGATCAACACTAACCCATGCAGCGAGACATACATTCCACCAAATTTTCTAATACAGCAAAATAGATAACCAGCACCAGCCAAGAGGGAGTCGAACTTTCTCATAGAGTGTTCCGTACAACCACACAATATATCTTTGTTATATATTACCAAAAAATATCTTTCCTTTAATTCTATTCGGGATCCTTGTCGCGAGCCCGACTCTCTCTTCACCGCTTATTTACGACAAAGTCAATAATAATTAATTATTACAATGAAAATTATAACTTTAAAATAGATATATGTACGGATGTATATGTAAAATGAACATATCCTATATCCTTTTTAAAAGACAAAAAATGTATTGTTTTGTTAATATGAAATACTAACTACATATTACTTTCAAGTCCTTTGAATATATCTATGAGTATAATAAACAGTCTAATAAACATTTAATTGGAAAATTAGACACCGATATTGGAGAACTCAAACCAATCTCCGCAGAAGCCAGCACAATTTCCGTTAATAAGAAAGCTTCCGATATTCCTTACATTGTTTCTATTGATAAGACTAAGAGGCAGCTAAAAAGCTTCTTACGAATAAATAGACATTAATAAAATATCAAATAAAAACCAAACGTCTAACACTATATTTTTTTTCCTCTCGGAATACATTTTATACATACATTAAGCGACTAGAAACGTTAATTTTCATAAAATTTTATTCTCTTACGTTCATATTGATGTAACCAAAACCTGATTTGTGTATGGATGGAATCCTCATAACAAACCATGATAATTAAGAGATAAATGTTAGGGGTTTATTTTAATGTTTAATTTTATTATTTAGGTAATAACGTATACTTTTATTTTGACCAAGGGATTATGCTTATAAATTATGTTTATGTATTACTTAAAAAAGCTACTGGTGTCAGTGTAATGGATCTATGCCGTTATTTTCCACTACAGTTTCTTCCGCCATCAATTTTTATCATACTAATTCGGGCAAATATTTTTGATTAGTGAATATGTACCCGTGTAGTCATGAATATTTTATTTTATTTTATGTCTATTTTTTTATTTATTTATTCATTTAGAAAATACTACGGACACGGGAAACCATAAGAAGGAAACACAATACAATTAATATTATTACGTATATATGTACATACGCAAACACAAAGTAGTTCATGTGAAAGTAAACAAAATAAAACTCCTATTTTTGACTACTAAAGCGAGTTTATGTATTAGAACTGGTAAGTTATCAATTTTATAGCTTTTTTTGGAGTCTTTATGTGTAATTTGTGTAAATTTTACAAGCTTTTACAATGCCAAACACATCGAAAAAAATTAAAAGAAAAGAAATGTCATATTTTTGGAAACAAAAGTTATTTTTCTGCTATGTGACACGAATGTGGAACGAGCTCTTCATTCCAGAGAGATATTAACAGATGCTAAGTCAATATGAATGATATGAATTGTTAATTACAGATTTTATTACGAAGTCCCCTCAATCTGAGATCTTCTCGAATTTGTCGACTGTTGAACCAGGATCGCATCAGAAATTCTCGAGTGATGAAAGTGAGATCATACCAATCAGAAAAAACTGACAGTTCCTAATAGTAATGACAGCGAATAAATTGATTACTTATTTAGTTTCTTGAAATTTTCATAGTATTATTTTTGTTCCTAATCTATAACAAATTCAATAGATAGGTTTTTTAAGATGTTTTACTTAAATAAATGACTTAATTTACACGGTTTTAAATAAAAAATTTATGCAAATATATATTTACATAAAAATATATTTTATTTTACGCGAATTTGGTCGGGCATCTATCTTTAGTGTAAATCAAGGGACAGATGTATAGAAATTTAAAAAAAATATACTGTATGTATAATGTAATAAAATCTTCATCAAAGAAAATATATATCTTTAGAATATTATAATAAAATACAGAGAACAGTGTGTATTTTATTATAATATTCTATGTATAATAAGTCTCCCGCAGAACTTCACTTCTTTCTGTACACGCCTACACACTAATATAAGTACACACCATAATATACACATAATATTCGTTACGTCACAGAATGTTAAACTGAAATGATAATATGATTTAACCTGAAGAAGAAAGAGATCCAGCTACAAATTGTACAATTTTTTTTCTGTCTGCCAACTAGTATCTTTGACATAAAGTGGCCACGTTACTTTATCGAATGTACGTTTTTGACAAATTCTTTAACTAAACATAAATTAATTTACAATACTTTGTTTTTTATAGGGTGTAAGATAGTGAATGTTTAATATGTATTGGCAGACTGCAGTTTGATAGGCTACATATGCCGTAGTGCATTAAAATATCCATTGATTACATTTTATGTGGAAGTAGTAAAAAAAGGCATATACTTATTAGTTTTTATAAGATCTTGCATTTAAACTTTATCAGTGGCAATTTGGCCAGGAAATGTGGTAACTTTTATGTGATGAGAATTATGTCATCACTCATCATGTTTTAAATTTGAAAATTACCCCATTTTATTTTCATAGTTTTTATTTCCATACTTTTGTAAATTTTAGATTAACTTCGAATCTCTTAAGTGTGTGCACTATGGGTCATATGTAGATAGTTTAAACTCTATTCATAATATCTTGTTCGCGAGTTATTTTTTACAACAACTTTGCGTTGTGTATTACCTATTTCACTTTCCGATACCACTTAGTGGCAGTAAGTACAGTAAAGTTTATCCTTTAATATCAAGAGTCTGGATGATATAAGCATTTGTGGAAAAATTGGCTCTGTGAAAGAAACGTCATCGAGCAAAGCCACACATAATAACTTAAAAATATCTAACAAATAAAAATATTATTTATTCGTATTTTTATTTAGAAACTTTATGGCTTATTCTTAACCCTTAATAACCTAGAGTTTCAATTTTGATACTAATATTTTAAACCGAATATTCACATTACTATTAGTTTTTTTTATATGTTGGCTGTATGTATTTTACTGTTGTATAGTATTCTATCCAACGAAATTAAAAAAAAAAACAAATGTCATTATTGTTTTATTTTATCTGTGACATATTACTTGCGCGGCAAAGTGAACAAGTAAACACATTTTACTAAAAGTTTTGTTGAATATAAATTTGATATATTTTCTTTTTCTGAAGAATATAAATACTTTTGAGGTAAGTGAATACATTATTTTCGCTATGATATAATTATTTTTAGCAAATGCATGTTTTACTTGAAGAAATTAGTGCTTTTTTTTTGGTATCAATATTGATACTTCAGGCATTCCGCCCTACATAAAACCTACCTACTAACTCTTTAGCTATAAAACTTTTGAACTTTCGTTTCATATTTTTCTGCATAGCTTGGTGTGGGGATTACTTTTGTTTTTATTTATTATAGAAATTTATCCAAAATGCGGCCAGAAGAGATTGAGAACATATTGAAGCGGTTAGAAAATGGTGAAATTTCGGAAGACGATTCCACCGACAATGAAGATGACATAGACTATTATTCGAGCCAAAGAGATCGTCTGATGGAGCTAGATGATGAAGAGGATGTAGGTAATTTTCCCACTGACCCAAACTTGGATGCAGATCCGCCTGCAGCAAACGTAGATACCGACATGCAACATAATTTAGAGACTGTTGAACGAAACCCAACTCCTACAACCAGCAGCCAGAACAACCTGCAAACTGCACCTTTCAACTCTAGAAACTTAGTGTGGAGAGTAAAAATATGGATTTAGTCCAAAATGCTTTCCAGTTTGCTGGAAATACTGAGTATTCACAAGAAATTATGAACTTAGACACTCCATTTCAGTTTTTTCTTATTTTTCGGTGAAGACATTTTGAGATTTCTAGTGGACGAGTCAAATAAATATGCCTTCCAAAAGAATCCCAACTTTACAGAACCTGTAACTGTCTTAGAATTACGTAAATTTATTGGAATTCTTATTTTTACTAGTGTATATCATTATCCTAGTGTCCGGTCATACTGGTCAAACATTACAAAGTTTGAACCCATAGTACAAACAATGAATCGCAACAGATTTGATAAAATTAGAGAAATTTTTCACATGAATGACGACTCTAAACATTTGCCCATTGATCACCCCCAGCACGACCGACTGCATAAAGTAAGACCAGTGATAGACTATTTGAACAAGAAATTTATTACTTTACCATTTGAGCATCGTCTATCACTAGACGAGCAGATGTGTTCCACAAAATGAAACATTTTATGAAACAATATTTACCCAACAAGCCCCATAAGTGGGGATTCAAATTATACGTGTTATGCTCTCTGTCTGGTTATGCCTACAGTTTTGAGATTTACTCGGGAGCTAAGGACATGGACCGTTTACCTGGCGAACCAGACCTCGGAGCTGTGTCGAATACAGTTATTCGATTGCTACGACCAGTACCAAGGCATGTCAATCATATAATTTATTTTGACAATTTTTATACGAATATTCCTCTGGTACATTACTTGACCAACGAAGGTATTTATTGTCTTGGAACAGTACAGAGAAACAGGCTTGGAAAGTCGTGCAAGTTGCCGGATAAACGGGAGATTATGAAATCCAACGTACCCAGAGGAACATATCACGAAAATGTGGCCTCTCACGAAGGCCTAGAATTGTCGGCCACAAGTTGGAAAGACAACAAACAGGTATTATTACTATCCACGTATGTTGGCGCTGAACCAGCGGATACTATAACCCGCTACGAAAAAACTAAAGGCCAATATTCAAATATCATGTCCTCGGGTTGTAAAGAATATAATGCACACATGGGCGGCGTTGATTTGATGGATAGCTTCATTGGTCGATATCGCATCCGCATAAAGTCGAGAAAGTGGACAACGAGGCTCTTCTACCACTTGTTAGACATGACTGTCATCAATGCTTGGGTACTGTACAAAAAAGGTAAACACAAGGAAAGGAAAACTTCAGAAGAATATTATGAAGTTAGCAGATTTTAGAACTGAGCTTGCCGATACTTTATGTAGATATCAAAGTCACTCAAAAAATAAAAGGGGCAGACCCAGTACCAACAGTCAACAAGACAATACAGTACCCTCTAAAAAACCCCGGACAGGTGCACAAGTACTACCCCCAACTGACGTGCGTTCCGATTGTATTGGTCATGAAAAAATATTTATGGAGTCTAGGAATAAATGTAAATTTAGTAATTGTAGGAAACTTACCTCCTGGTTCTGTAAAAAATGCAAAGTATCGTTATGCGATAATAAAAACAATCGATGTTTCGCATTATTTCATGCATAGGTCATTTAAGATTTCTTTATGGCCATAATGCCTGAAGTATCAAAATTGATACCTGTTTTTTTTTTTAAATAAATATGTAAAATAAATATTGTGATTTATTTAGCTATTTTTCCCATCATCTAGGCCCTCAAGCAAATACAGTAATATTTAAAAAAGAAGACTCGCGTAAATCAGGCTACTAAGGGTTAAAGGAAGGCTTTTGAACAAAAATTCTAAACATAACTTAATACGCAGAACAAACAAAATCAGAAACAGCTTTAAATAAAGTAAAAATTATTTTATGGGTTCCGAAAACCAATAAGCATAATTTTAAGTACAGATACAAATGTCTGTAACATTTCAGTACCAAACACAAAATTAATTTGTAATTTTATATGTGATTACGTAAATCTTGATAAAGAATCTTAGGAAATTATATGCCGATAAACTTCAGTACACGAAATTCCAGTAAAATTTCAATTCAAATTGCTTTAAAATTATATTTATATTTTTAATTTATTTAATACACAAAAAAGAAATGTAAATTAAAGTGTTAAAGGTTCAATCACTAAAATATGGGAGCGCGGTTTTTGTTGGCTACTAGCAGTTGTATGAATAAGAGGCAATATAGTCGCTACACGATCTACATCGATTGGTAGTATCTAATTAAAATCTCCGATAATATTACTCTACCTCTATGCGCACCACTTTATTTTTGTGTTGTACTTCTCTCTTATATTTTCGATATTCTCTTTGGTGTATTGTCTATGTATCTATTTTGTTGAGCTCGAGCTCAAGTAGTCAAAATTCGTTTATTTCCTAGAATTCTCATGGAAAATAGATAATGACAATATTATTTAGAAATCGTTAATATTAACCCAACCATGTTTTTACCGTGCCTTAATTACCAGTGCAATCTATAAATAATAAACTAAATGAAAAACTCCGGATTTTATTTGTTTTCATTATGACAAAGCGCCGAAGAATCGTCCAAGCTGACAAAATAATTCAAAATGTTGTTCATGTGTTTTGTTTGTTGATGTTTTTGCAATTAAAAGGTAATTTACAAATGTCCTGTTTAATCCAAATTTCCTTATTACTCCGTTTATGGATGTTTTCATTCATGAGTTTATTATTTCAGGTTACTATTCGGCAGCTAATAATCCTGTTTTATTATATTCTACCGCAACTGATATAAGAGTTCTAAATGTATCAAAGCCGAGCAAAATTAATTTAATTATTAAAGGCTTAGAACAGGGTTCAGCTGTTGACTTCCTACACATGAGGAATTTAATATGTTGGTCTGATCAAACTGCAGAGCTAATACAATGTATGAATTATAATGAAACATTTTCTGGCGAAAAAGTAAGTACCCACTGTTTGTATTTTGCTAGTAATAAACTATTAAAAGCTTAACAGTCATTAGAAAACACAACAAAACTGCTTAACATTATTTCATCTAAAATATAATCTATGATTTGGATTTAAGTTTGTTTCACAATTGAGAATATAGTGTTTATTTTTCTAATATATCTAATTGTGGGGGTAGACTGTTTAACATTATTTTATTACATAGTTAGACAAGCATAAATAAGTGATGTCAAACATTTGTTAATAATCAAATAGTATTACTTTTGAATTTAAGATCATGAATACTAATCCATTTTAGTCCATTGCTGAACATAGGTCTCTTCGTGATAAAATACTAGTAAAAGCCGATATGTATTTCTTAGAAGGTTTGCCTATACTCACCACTGGGCTTGCCTATACTGGGCAAGTTGGATGGCGATTGCTGTGCTTATACCCTCGTACTAGTGATATTGCTGCCCATCACCAGTCTGAGGTGTTTGGGCTTGCCAGACCCTCATTTGTTCATGTCCACCATAGTGAATGAGGGATAATACATCTTTAGCAGAGGTTAAAGAAAAGCTGAATTCAGAAAAGACTTTAGCAAGTAATAATAACAAAATGTTCAAGTATAAAGAATGGAATTATGTAAAAGCCTGTAGCATGCTAAAAGAAACTGACTGGTAAAATAATTTGAATGTTTATAATGTTGATATTGCAGTTTTCTTATTTAATAAAGTACTTTTCCAAGTTATTAAAGAAAATAATGCCATATGTCACTAATTGTAAGAATAACTACTCTTCATGAATGGCTTTAGAAAAGCCCTGCAATAAAAATGGAAACTTGTATAAAAGTTCAAAAATATGTTTTGGTCAATATCTTAAAGAAAAATGGAAATATATTTTGAATACTATGCACTACAAAAACAAGACTGCATCAGGTGGTATTGACATGTGCACTATACTACACTACTGTCTTTTACCTCTGGATATTGTCCTTTCGTTTGGAAAATTCCTCCTATAAGTTGTATGCTCATTTAAGTATATTTCATTAATAAGTAGGGAGATGTCTCAGCTTGTGATAGTTACAAACCACTGATAGCACAAGAACAACATTTAAGCGTGGTAGAGCCAAGCGGTAGCTTTAGCTGCTGCTCGAATGGGCCGGCTCGACCGGATTGATACCGCGACCTCGCAGAATACCGGCATGAAGTCTTGCGTCAAGCATCTTGTGCTTCTGCGTTTCGTTCGGTGAGTGAGGTAACCGGAGGCCCACATTCCCTCCCTATTCCTCTCCTCACCGTTCTCTCAAATATCCTTAAAGACTGGCAACGCACCTGCAGCATCTATGGTGTTGCAGATGTATGTGGGTGATGGTAAGCACTTACCATCAGGTGAACCGCTTGCTAGTTCGCCTTCTTTTGCATAAAAAAAAAACATGAATTTATAAATAATAAGGTGACTGTAGACCTGTAAGAATACACACAGGACAGCTTTAATGAATGCACTGGGATGCATTTAATATAGATGTTTTGTTTTACAAAGTTGTTTGATGAAGTGAATCATTATATATTAATAGACAAAATTTATTTCTCAATCCTTTCTCAAACTTTGCAATAACATATTGGAATTGAATCCCTAACTAATAACTCGTCCTATTGTGAATTAGGTGTCACATTGGATAATAAACTGTCATTTAAGTTCATTCATTATGAAAATTAGTTGTTGGATTTTTTTGAGTGTCTTTGTTATAGAATGGGCTAGCAGGTAAATTGCGGTGAACACAGAAGCCAACCAATTTATTTTCCTTTTTACATTGGTTATAATATTATAGTTTTCATGCACTGGAAGGATATTGAAAATAGCATTTCAGGTCTAAGGTGTATTTAAAGTTGATAACATAATTGAATATGCACTGTAATATTTATGTGCTCCACAGGAAAGAATTGTTTCAGAAGGATTGATCACCCCAACGGGAATAGCAGTAGACTGGTACACAGATAAAATATACTGGACAGATGGTGAAACTAACAGAATAGAAGTTATTAGCATAGATCAAAAATATAGAAAAGTATTATTTTGGTCTGAAGTTGATTTAGCAAGGGCTATTGTTGTTGTTCCTAAGGAAGGGTAAGCAATAGTCTTTAATAAATCTTTAATCCACTGCAAGAATATTTTATGTGGGAGAGCCAAGTTGCGGCCTTTGCTGCTGATAAATACTTATTAATGCTTACATTTTAATACATGTTTTTCTTTGACAAATAATTTTTTTCTTTTTAATTAATTTTTTCAAAAATTATTTGCATAATTGTATGCCATAGTGCTAGTTCATCTTTGTTAAATTAGCTTCCGGTTTTTACAGATGATCCTTAAAGTGTATTATTCCCTTTCTTGTTATAAAAATGGAATTTTCCGATGACTTTCTCGTAACAAGTGTATAGGTGAACTGATGCCCGCCAGATGTTGTACCAATTAATCTGTTGTCACCTTTTTTGATAAAAAAATATTAAAATATATTTGTAAAACATCATTTTAAATAAGTAACTTGTTTACCTCTGTATACATTTATGACCATAACTTACTTGCAATATTTCATTACAGACTGATGTTTTGGACTGACTGGGGTGAAGTACCTAAAATTGAAAAAGCTGGTATGAATGGTGATCCATCTTCGAGGAAAGTTATTGTTAAAGATAATATATTTTGGCCCAATGGTATCACAGTTGACTATAACAATAATGTAATTTATTGGGCTGATGCAAAGCTACAGTTTGTGGATATGATTGATTTTAATGGTGAAAACAGAAACAGAATAGTGAAAGGAGGTTTAGAATATCCATATGCACTTACTTTTTTTAATGACAAACTTTATTGGACTGACTGGAAGACTTGGTAAGAAAAACTCGTCTGTATAAAGTATTACAGATTTTTAATTTTGATTTTAATTGAGAAACAACTTAAGGAAAAAAATTGCTAAGGCTACTTACAGACGGCAGGCGGCATAACCATCTCAAAAATTACCAGACCAAAATAAAGCAGACAGGTGCAAGGTGTCTGATTCTGCCATCGCCAATCCGCTTGCCGAGCGTGGCGATTTATGGGAGAGGCTTATATCCTACTGGTGACAACTTACTGCCCTGTAAGGTAAGGTAACGAGTGACTAGCTTTTACCCGCGGTTTCATTCGAATATAAGTGTAATATTATTATTTAAAAAGACACGTAAATTAATTATAGGCATCCAAACAATGAATGTAACATTTAAATTGTTTTGTGATTGTTATATGATTCCCATTCTGGCCATTACTCATGATGTTAATTCTGTAAGATCAAACCTTTTTTTAATTTGAGTCATTCACTGTCAAATGGTGTAAGTATTTATCCAATTGATCCATTATTTTTGGTGTGTAAATCCCGTACTGGTAAAAACTATTAAATCAAATATTGGAACAACACCAGAAATTCAAATGAAATGAAAAAAAAAAAACAAAAAAAAAGAATTACTTATCTCCCTTATGAAGAATTGGTAGCTCACAGTAAATCAAGTAGTGAAAGAGCAGCAGACATGTTCAGGAAGTTTATGGTCTAATGTTTGTTGAGTGGTACTACATGGTTCACCAATTTTAAGGTTTTCTGTGTTGATGCCATCTTCGGCAGGTACTTTCAATGTTTAATTTTACGAAAAGCGGCGTGAAATTCGAAATCTGTTATGTGACTTGAATAGTGTTGAATTGAAAGGGAAGTTTTGGTGTTTTGGAGATCTTTTTTTATTCGTACCTGTTTTGTAGAAAACATGTTCAGCTAGAAATCTGATGATATAACAAATAATATAGCCTGACACAGATATGCTTTTATTCAATTTACAATCATCAAAATATTTAGGTTTATGCCTTAACATATAATTGAATATGCCTTTTCATTTTAAGGACAATTTACACTTGGGATATTTCTACAAATGGTCCTATGAAAGAAATTATAAAGTCTGACCCAGTACCAGTTGATATCAAAGTGTTTGATGCAAGTCGGCAGCTAATGCCTACAGGCGACTATCCATGCAAATATAACAATGGGGGTTGCTCTCATCTGTGTCTGCTAGCGCCTACTCCACCAGGTATAATTATGACATAAAGATTAATTTGATTATTTAACCGCCTGAAAAAGGGGGTTAAATAATCAAATTACTCTTTTTCGAATGTATGTATATTTTTATGCATTTATATCTATCTATTTATTTGGCATGCTATGTTGCCTAAACGCCTTGATGGATTTCAACATATGTATGTCGATAGATACGTTTTCATTGTGGGTATGACATGCAATATAATATTTAAATATAGCATCTGTGATCCAAAAAAGGGAGACAGAACAAAAACAATGTATGCAGTCTGATTTTTGTTTTTTAATAATTGAATTATTAATATTCATTTACACATTATAAGGTATGGTAGATTATTAATTTCAATTTGGCACAACTGAGCATCGCCACTTTTAGCTTCTTCGGGTGACGGGGAATGTTCACGGATTGTGAGCCACGTCGCCGTGTATTTTCCCATAGATTACCATGGGATATTCCCCTAATTCCCTAATAGAGAAAGTAGATGGCAGATTTCTATAACACTACCATATGGCTACTACACTACACTAAAGTTGATTCACATTGTGGGTAATCCAAACATCCAGTTGCACTTGCGTTTTACTCTGCCTAACTTACTATTACTAGCCACTTCACAGATTCCTATTATAATTATTGACAGACATTATGTTCAAGAACTTTTTAAATCATATTATTTTAATACATCATGTTTTATCTTATTTTTTATTTGTAGGCTATATTTGCGCCTGCCCAACTGGTGTAAAGTTAAAGGAAGGCAGCAACACAACATGTTTCAACATGCCTCAGTCCATGCTGTTAATTGCACAGCGCTCCATTATCTCTAAGATTTCATTAGACTCTCCTGATTTCACACCATACACAGTGCCTTTGAAGGATCTCAAAAGAACTCTAACCGTAGATTTTGATCCGAAGACTGAATACATGTACTGGGCTGACAGCTTGGTAAGTTGAGTTTGCTCAAAATTATTGTTGATGGTTTTTTTATATGGGAATCGTGGCAAACAATCAAGCGGCTCATCTGATGGTAAGCGATTACCTAATCCCAAGTAACGCCAGAGAAGCTGCAGGTACATTGCCGCCCTTTGAGGATATTTCGGGAGAAGAGATGGAGAACCGGCTACCGGCTCACCGAACAAAAAGCAGAAGCACAAGATGACTCTGCTGCACTCCGGTATTCTTGGAGGCCATGGTACTAGCCCGGTAATAAACTGAGCGTAGACACATTTGTTGCATCACTGGCACAGAAAAAAAAATCCAAAATCTAGTTGTTTTTTTTGTTTTTATTATTCTTTTAATTTTTTTAATAAAAACTTGTAAACGTATTGTGATGTAATGAATAAAGATTCTTTCTTACGTCTTTCTTTCTTTTTTCTTCTTTCTTCCTTCTTTCGTTCTTTCTTTCTTTCAAACTAGTCTGTGGTATGAGTTGGTCAGCTGAGTCTCATTTGTCAGTTAGAAAGGTATGTGCAAGGACTAGGATGTTAAAAATTAATTAACTGTATTGTTTTCACAGTCTAAATCAATATCACGGGCGCGTCTTGATGGTAGCGAGCAATCTGTGGTGATACACAGCAGTGGCGTCCCAGACAGCATCGCTATAGATCCACTGGCCAGAAATATCTATTGGACCGACCCCGTAACAGATACTATAAATGTTGCCAGACTTAATGGAAGCTGTAAAAAGGTAAGATTTAATTCATGTTAACTCATAAATCGTTTGGCATCGTCACTTTCTATCTACCGGAGACGCGAAAAGTAAAACATTTCCAGATCATACATCAAACATAGATTATATTTACAGTACAGTAGTTTTGTAATTTAATGATTTCTTGTATTTAGGCGAACACTACGCATTTTAAATTGAAACTATTATTTACGGATTTAAATTTTCTTTTTATATTCCCGACGTTTCGATTGCTTTACGGCATTTGACCACGGCTGTTAAAAAGTTTAGTAATTTAGGTAGTTTAACTCAACTTAGTATGTTTTATTGTATTTGCCCTTACATCCGGACTTCGCTGTCCATATTACAAGTTGCCGACTCGCTGACTAAGAAATCCTGGAATTTCGCGTTTCATTTGAATTATTAGGCAATTTTAGTAGTAAGAAAAAAAGTTTTTTTTAACCATGCTTCTAAATAATGACTATGACCAGTAGTAATCAAGTTTTCTTTAAATGTTAGTACTGTCGTATCCACCTTCTTTAAATAATATAGACCAAAGCTGTCTCAACAAGTTTCATCTTTCTACCACAGCGTGCGCTGCAATCGATTTACGAGTAGTTTACCCCACGACGTATTTTTCACCTATTCTCTCCCTCAACAAATAATACTTACAGGTTATAATTCACGATGAGCTTTTTGACCCTCGGGCAATAGCTCTACATCCGATGGCCGGTTGGATGTTCTGGTCGGATTGGAACGAAAAGAAACCAAAGATTGAACGCGCCAATTTAGACGGTTCTGGAAGGATTTTGTTGGTATCAGAAAAACTGACTTGGCCCAATGGGATTGCCTTGGATACTGTTAAGAATAAGTTATATTGGGGTGATGCTAGGACCCATAAAATTGAGGTAAACTATTGTTATGTTAAAGTAATTAAGTTATATAATAATAAAACTTAATATTATACAGGCTAATTTCCAATATTTTCGTATCTTAGCAGAATTCTTAGCTTAATATTACTTTTCACTAGGTTTGCAACATGGATGGTACCGAAAGGAGAGAACTACACAACAGCGACATTTTACACATATTCGGCTTAACGCTACTTGGTGAACATTTATATTGGACAGACATGCAACGTCGGACTTTAGATAGGATCAACAAAGATACTGGTAAGGATTTTTTATTTTTGGAGCGTTTATTTTAGGCAAAGTTAAAAACGAGCAAAAACCGTTTCCGTTTTATCTGTCGCCACAAAGCACTGGACACAGACTTAATATACTTACTTGTTATTATTTATTATAAATTTTTTCTAATTTGAAGTCGCAGGTTGCGTGTATTCCGGATCGTTTTGTTATGGTTTATTTCAATTTAAATATTATATCAGTGGCGATAGTCACGGCGAAAACTTCCGATTGTCCATTGTACCAATATTTCTTGTGTTGCACAAATATTGGCTCCGTCTGCGATCCGAACCCAAGGGCCACGGTTCAACAATTAAGTACGCGAACCACTGTTGCTTACATAAGAGAATCTGCCATCCCTTCTCTCCCATATGGTGGTCGTAAAAGTCGCCTAATGCTATAGCATTAGCTGCTATGCTAAATGTAAGGGTAATCTCTTAGTGTCCGACAGGCATTAATTGGAGATACTCAAAATATAGAAAGAGGCCTTTGCCCAGCTGTGGTATATTTACAAGCTTATTAATTATCTTTACTATTTCATAAAATATGATTTCATACATTTAATTAAGTTTATTTCACTTTTTTTATTCCCATAATTTCATGATGATAAAAATTATGCCATAGTGTATAAAATTTCTTGAGATAATGCTAAATTACCTTCCACAAATTCCCACAGGTCTTGAACGACAGCTAGTTGTTGAACAAATGGCGAACATGATGGGCGTTAAAGCGTTCCGCTTGGGCGAAACATTGGGAAAGAACAGGTGTAGCGACGACAATGGCGGCTGCTCTCATCTTTGCTTCAACAGGCCCGGTGACTATGTGTGCAGTTGTCCACTAGGTAAGAAGTTTATCACACACACACGGGCACGCATCTTACCATCCCTTTCTCTCTTTGATGCAGACACACATGAGTCTTTTTCGTTGTATGTTTAGGCCAATATTTGACCAAAGTCAGTGATGGAAGCCCTTGATTGGCGTTCTCAGTAGCAGACACCTCGCACCTTCGACGCCGCTGCCCGTCATCGGTCCGCGTAATTTTGTTCTGATATTTTTCGAGATGGTTATCTCGCCGTCTAGCCATTGCGATTTTTAGGGCTGTTCCCTTTGCGTTTGCTTTTATGCGACTTTTTCTTTTTAGGTTTAGAGTTAAGAAACGATAGGAAAACTTGCATAGAGCCGGATGCGTTCCTCGTGTACAGCCGGAAGAATCTCATCGGTCGCATTAGTATTGAGAATGAAAATAATGATGCTGTTCTGCCCGTAAAGGAGTTGAAGGAAGTTAGGTAAGTGTTACTTTAAAAATAATATCAGTATAGAAGGGAATCGAGGCAGCGTGGTAGCGGTGTTAGAATCTGCCACCGTGTTTCTTGCCACACTCTATTATACAATTAGCAAAGTAACTGTTACATTAAAGATATTTAAAAACAACCTATTGGAATAAGATATTCTTACGCCAAACTCCAAACACGAAAATTTCTTCTTAAAATTTTTGTCTCCTTGTTGTTTGTTCAGGCATCTCGCAAAAACGACTGGAACGATTTTGATACGGTTATCTAATTGTAAATAGGTAATCACTCAACTTAGAAACTGCGATTAGCGTTTACCTCGCTCGCCGAACTAAACGCAGAAGCACAAGATACGTACCAATTTCATGCCGGTATTCTGCAAGGCCGTGGTACTATCGGTTGTATAAAGGCTTACACTGTTCGAGAGCCATGGTAGCCTAATGGTCAGGGTGCTCACTTTAGTTTCATATAGCGCGAGCGACCTGGGTTCGATCTCTAGTGTCGGCACCACTAAAATTGTTAACAGCAATTTTAAGTGCTGTATTTATCACGTGCTCGGCGGCGAAGGAAAACATCGCGTGGAAACTGGCATGTCTGAGAAATAATAAAAAAAATATTATTTCGAGGATATGTGAAGCAAGCCAACCCGCACTGGAGCAGCGTGACGGGCCTTTCCCAGCTCCAAAACCTCCAAAACATTTCAGAAGTAGGCCTTTACCCAGCATTGGGCACTTACAAGCTGTTACTATACCGTTCGAGAACGTCTACCTGAAATTAAAAACCCCGATACTTTCTTACCCGATAACACCGGGGTTAACCCGGGGCCTTATTCACATTGCCATTAAATTCCATGAAACGTCATTCCGCGATAAAATCTATCTGTATAGATTTTAAATCTAGTTTCGTTTATAATGAAAGAAACCTTGCCTTGGATGTGAAAAATAAAGGGATGACTTGATACAATTTTTGTGAATTTGTTTTTTGGCATAGCAAAAAATTTGTTTTTCGGAATACCAAAAGTAGAGGCTATAATGGGATCCATACATAAATACCTCACATTTATTTGAAGTTTACATTCACTTTCATTCGGTCTATTTATAAAAAACCACATTAAAATGAAACAAAGGCCAAAGGCTAGTATTTTATAATCTTTTAATCTGTTGCAGTGCCTTAGCAGTGCATGTATCTGGCGGCAAGATATACTGGTCGGATAGCAAAACGAAAACTATAAATCGATGTTCCATTAACGGTTCTAATATGGAGAGAATTCTGGAATGGATGGGATTGGTGGAAGGTTTGTTTCTTTAAACATTTCTAAAATAATCAATCGTTAATCAATCAGGTCGTTATTTTTAAATACACATCATATACATATAGAGTATAGAAAAATCTATGTTATAATATATAGACATAGTATAATTTTAAAAATGGTACGATGGTAATGGTTCAATGAAAAGATCCTTTATCCTTTCACGTATCATAACAATAAAACTTCTATTGTTTCAGTTTGTCAAGAATTATACTTTTTAATTTTTTGCATTTGTTTAAACTATGTTAAATTACAAGTTAATACTTATCTATGCTAATACATAAAACATTTTTTTTTATATGTACTGGTATGTTTGACCGGACGTTTATATATGGTAGAGCCAAGCGGCGGCTGTTGCTGTTGCCCGAAAGGGCCGGCTCAACCGGTGTAGTATTACCACTCCGCAGAGTGTCGGCGTGAAGTAGAGGTCTCTTGTACTTCTGCGTTTCGTTCGGTGCGTGAGGTAACCGGAGGTCACCTCCACCACCTTTCCTCCTTTCTTCCTCATTCTCTACCATCCCTCAAATATCCTTAAAGGCCGGCAACGCACCTGCAGCTTCTCTGGTGTTGCAGATTTATGTGGCCGACGGTTATCACTTATCCATCAGGTAAGCACCTAGCTGGTTTGCCCAATTGCCCTTAATGCTTACACCAAAAATATTTTAAAGCAAGTTCACTTATTTAGACTTATGTGAAAAGTTGTATGTATGTCGTTCAATCACTCATAAAGTATTCAATGTATATAAACGTAATTTGTAAGATATCGATGTCGGTAGGACGTAGGCACCATAACAAAAACATAAGTTACTTTTCTCAATTAAGAGTTCTCTTGGCAAAAATTAAATATAAATTGACAAGTTGAGAGAGGGGAGGAGAATATGTAGCTCTAAAAAGGTTTTTTTTTCAGGTTTAGCGATCGATTGGTCAGCACAGAACATCTATTGGACGGACACGGCCGCGCAACGCATAGAAGTGGCGCGGCTAGACGGCTCCAGTCGACGCACCCTGCTCTGGCAAGGCCTCAAGAAACCCAAGAGCATAGTGCTTGACCCCAAGAAAGGGTGAGGAACATCGTTATTACATCCTCTTACATTGAAAAAAAAAAAACATCAAGCATGGATTTTTTTTACTATTTTATGCTCTTAGTGTTACGCCGAATGTGGAGGTCTTGGGTTTTATAGCCGCTAGAACAAGAGACAAAGACTCACACAAGCACAATCTAGTCTCAGTCTTTCATTTAAGTTATTGAAAAAGTTATCACTATTGGGTTATTGTCTATGATCTAAGGAAATTTCACTACTCCCTCTCACAGCTGGTAAATGCCGACCTCTCTTGTAAAATATCTTGTAATGTATTTTCTTATTGCAAATAGCCTAATGTTTGACGACGGTGAAACACCAAATATTGTGAGATCGAGAGGAAATCTGCTTGTCTGAGAAATAGTAAAAATTATACTTGAAGAAAAGTATTATTTCGAGTTCGTATGAAGTCCGACAAGCTGCTTCAGTCCGTCTGGTCAGACAGTTCCCGTATTTGTACAATAGAAGGCTGCTACTTCACTGCTTAAAGAAATAGTCTATTCCACCTTTCACAGTGACACCATATACTATAATTATTATATTAAAATTATTTATTAATTTTAGGTACATGTACTGGTCAGAATTAGGCTCGAAGAACATCAAACGTGCTGCTATGGATGGATCCACTCCAGCTGTATTCATAGAGCAAGTGGGTCGCGTCCATGCACTGGCCATAGACTATGAAAAGCGAACAATTTATTGGGCCGCCTTGGATCCCCCGGTCATAGAATACGCTTTTCTTAACGGAACCGGACGAAGGATATTGGCTAATAATATATCTATGCCTTACGCACTTACGTTGTACGGCGATCGAGTGTTTTGGGGCGACTGGAATACCGGTGAGGGCAATTTTTTAATTGTGACAGTTGTTACAATATTTGCATTTTCCATTATTATTTGATATAATTACATGCCACTAGCCACTGCTGACAAACATTATCCTCTTTTAAGTAAGCAAGATTGGTCGAAATTATCACCGTCCTCGCGTACCTGATCGCAGTACCCATCACGCCACATTTCTGGCATTTTCTTTATGCGATTTTTACCACATTCAAGGCAGAATATGGAATGGATTACAGAATGCCACCGCCAGCCACGCTATAATTGCTAAATCCTCAATTCGAAGGTTTGGTCGAGACTGCGAAGAAAACGGACGGAAGCGACCGCAGAAGCATCCACAGCGAGCTGGATTACATCTCGGACTTGAAGGTGTACCAGCGCGGCAGGGAGGCGGACGGCAGCCAGTGCGGCGCGGACAACGGCGGCTGCTCGCACCTGTGCCTGCCGCGCGCCGCGGACTTCCGCTGCGGCTGCCCCGCGCACTACCGCCGCCGACCCGACAACCTCACCTGCGCAGGTACGATGCTTGTGGCACGGCATCAGCCGGGTGCGGGTCGCTCTCTCGCGCCGCGGACTTCCGCTGCGGCTGTCCCGTGCACTACCGCTGCCAACCCGACTACCTCTCCTGATACATCCACGCCGCATAATTCGCATATGGGAAGCTAAACATCAATGAGTGCTTCTATGTTTGTTTATGCGTACATTTATGGCACTATAACATATCCACTGCGCAGTTGGCAACTGTCGATATTATTCGGAAGTAATTCTGACCCATTTGAAAAATTGTTTTATTTGCATTGATATCAGTGCACACGTACGGACGTTTTGTGACCGAATGACCTTGTGGCTAGCAACAATTAGCTTCCATATTATTTTATACTATTACATAATTATATATAATTGTTGTTTACTTTTCCAGAGCCGGAAGAATTTCTCCTTTTCGCGCAAAAGAATGCGATAGGACGCATTTTAGTAGCTGCCGGGGAGTGCAACGACGCGTTTATTCCATTGACTGGACTCAAGAGCGTCAAGGCCATAGAATACGACCCTATTAATAAGTAGGTCTTATTTTTATGCAATATTAAAATTTAAATCTCTTAATTTCAAGTCAAGAAATATAATAACCTAGCGAAGACTTTAAAGTTAGACTTGTTTTCGGATGCAATAGGCAGGCTTAAGAGAAAATTGCTTTACCTTAACAAATAATGTCTTGATTTTTTTTTTGTAATTTTTTGAGAGCAATTTATTCACAATTTAAAAAAAATACTTATCATAATTACCATAAGCCATTATTAATTTCTATGATTGGCTTGTGTAAATTAAATCATAATTTTTGGCTCATTACATTTTGCATGTGGTCTTCGCCTGTAACTGTAGTGACACTGAGCTAATATCATTGATGTATACATTTTATTTGTTGTAAGAGTGTACATTATGTTAGCGTTCATTAAATAAAATAAAATAAATGAAGTTTCTAATAGTTATATTAACTATGAAATATTTTTTATTTCATTTATTTATTTAAAGACAGCCAATTATACAAAAATAACATGTAAAATTATGTAGTAAAATATGTATATAGTTGTTTCATTTTGGATTTGAAAAGAATATCTTTGGCTATAGTCAAAGTCCTTGGCATTAATAAATCTTATCATATGTAATTGTATCTGCCCAATGTATACATATTTATTAAATTATGTTACAGACATCTATACTGGATGGACGACGAATCCCATGCCATCCGTCGAGTGGCTGTCTCGTATTCGACTACGTCGGCCGTCACGGACTCGAGTCCTGTTGTAACGGGGCTCACGAGGCCCTTCCACATGGTGTTAGACGTGATAGGGCGGGCCTTGTACTGGACTTGTTCGGACAGCGATTCTATTAACGCAACTTCCATAGTTAACAGCTCATATACCGGCGTCATTCTCCGAGGAGAGAAGATGATGCCGAGACATCTGGCTTTTCATCACACTAAGCGGTGAGTGACATAATGTGCTACGTACATATAAATTACATGTGAACGTATTTTATATATATGCCTACATCATGAAATATTAAAAATTATGGTCAAACCCGCATTGAATACCACACAGTCAAAATCGGGTAGCGTTTTTGTTTTATACTATTAAAAGATAGTGCCTGTATATACCGTATAGGCGACAGAGTTTCGCTCGTTCAAAGTCAAAGTTAAAACATTTTTATTCAGCCTGCTGTATACAACCAAGCTAACTGTAGCGCAGTGCCACAGTTTTTTTTTCATTTTCAATCCAAAATTTCGTTCAAATTATTACAACCGTTTCCGAGTAACCAATTACACATATACAGCTGCATATGTATATTTTTATTATATACTAACTGTTGTACCGGGCGTTGTTTAAAATGAGCCTATGTCCTATGCAACATCAAAAGAAACATCTAAAAAAATCGTTCTAGAAGATTACCCTATTCAAAGAAATACGGTTTGCTCAAAGTATTAAGGTAAGATATAAGCACTCACGCCTATTATACGTGATATTTCAAGAAAATATGAAGGCCCTTAATCCGCACTGGAGCAGCGTGGCGGGACCTTTTTGGATCCATAGCTGTTTCCAAAATAGAGAGGAGCCTTTTACCCAGCAGTGAAAGATTTACAGGCTCCTTACTGCTGATTTACTTTTTACTAGAGGTAGGTAGAGAATACAAATTTCTATTTAACACAAATTAGCATAGGGCCTACAGATTTTCGCGAACCCCTTTTCGTCGACCTCCGGGAAATTGAACATGACGGGTGGCGAGCCTCTTTGCCGTCTTTGCTCGTGGAAACTATCATAAGATGTTCAGGGTTTGCTACTGGGTGGTAGGTAGGACTCGTTTTCTGCCGCCGATCAGCAATGCAACCAATCTTGTGTTCCGGAATGAAAGAATAAATGTAATTTTTGAATGGTAAAGGTAGAGAGAGTACGTATAATTGCAGTGAGAGGTGCATTCATTTCTTAGTTCTGGCATCCGTAACTTTTTTCAACTGAAGTGTTTTCATGATGTCTCGTCCATCATTCCAATGATAATAAACGTGATATTAAAATGTTTCGTTCCTCCGCAGAGTGCTGGTGTGGAACGACGTGGGGCTGGGCGCGGTGATGCGCGCGAGCGTGGACGGCACGGCGCGCGCTGCGCTGGCGGCCGCGGCCAACGCCACCGCGCTCGCGCTCGACCAGCTCACCGCCACCGTCTACTGGGCCGTTAGTCGCCAGATACACGCCGTCGACCTGGACGGCGCCAACAAGTAAACGTTGCTTTTTTTTAAAAAAAACGGAATACACGTTTTAAAAAACGTTGCTTCGTCTTCAAATCTTTGTATTATTTGTAAAAGTTTTGTTTTTCATCTTTAAGTAGTTTTACCGAAATTGTTTTAATTTCGGTCTACTTTCTTTTATTTTGTTTTAATATTCTACAAATGAAACAAATTATTATGTATTATATATATTTTGACTAAGGCGTTTAGCCGCGCTGAAAGCGAGGAAAAGGTTTAGGCGTTGTACTTAAAAGTATGTTCCGATGTCGTAATGGCTGATGTCAATCCCTACACACCAAAATAAGTACATAAGACATACAGAGGCTGGTGATGATGAGGACTTGTCACTTTCTCAGGCGCGTGGTGTGGCAAGGCGGGTGGGCGGGCACCCTGGGCGTGTACGGCAGCGCGTTGTACTTCAGCGGCGGCGAGCGCGCGCTGATGCGCGTGCCGCTGTACCGGCGCGAGGCACCAGCTGCGCCAGTGCCGCATTTGGCGCGCCTGGCCGCGCTGCTGCACGTCACCAAGGTACACTACTCGCAGACGCTGCACCGGCGATGCTGCTTGTCGTCATGTTTCTTGCTTATTTTGAATATAATCGGCTTAACACCTGCAGGTTTAATTTGTTGTTTAAGATCATACTAATTTTTTTTCATACTTATTATAAAAAAAATATTTTATTTTCAAATGAGAATTTATGTATGTTTTCTATTTCAATCACGCATTAAAGACTGGGCAGGCTGCGTTCTAGATTATGTGAATGAATAGGATATGTTTTGTTAACGAGTTCTTTTGTGACAACCGGGCGAAACCGCTTGTTACATTATAAATGAGTTAAGTCCGTGTGAATAATTTTTATTACTTCTAATTATTTGGAAGTAATGATTTAATTTCTAAACTACTCGAGATTTTAATAATGTTAAAGTTACTAATAAAGTGAGTTTGTTGCGTGCAGGTGCCGCGCGAGCACCCCTGCTGGGGCGGGGGCGCATGCGGAGCGGCGCCGGGCGCGTGTGCAGCGGGCGGCGCGTGCGGTTGTGCGCTGCGGTGCGCGCCGCAGCCCGCCTGCGCGCCCGCGCACGTGGCCTGCGCGCCGCTGCCTGACCGCGCGCCGCGCTGCATCCCGCACGCATGGAAGTCAGTGCACGCCGTGCTCATATACCTATTGACCCCGAGACGATCGGTAGCGATTGTCAATTCTTTGTAATTGATAATCTAAAAATCTAATTTAGTGCAATTCTCAATACACTACATGATCAATCGCACTATATAACTTTGATACCCGATTAAAAGTGACTCTATAGATATAATTTTTCAAATAAAAAAAAAATTATTCAATGCCTAAGAAATTTGGTGACAGTTTGATGGGCAATAACTTAGGATATTACAAAAAAACTCGTTGACTGTATTTATTCCAATTACTAATTCCAATACTATTTCTATAAACCGTGTCAAACTAAAATCAATGATACAACCCTGTACAGATGCGACGGCACGGTCGACTGCCCGGACGGGTCGGACGAGGGCCCGGAGTGCGGCTCGTGTGCGGCCGGGCTGCGGTGCGCAGACGGCTCGTGCGCCGCCGCGCTCGGCGCCTGCAGCACCGGTGCCTACTGCGCCGCGCCCCTCCCCGCCGCGTTCCGGTAATTGGCACGAGTTGGCAGCGTGCACACTAGTGTCGCGCCATGTCGATATCAACCGGTCAAGACTTTCGACCATTGACATTTCAAGCCCAGGAGCTATTATAGTGCGGCAAACATAACTTTCGGCTTAAACAAATGTTGCCTTCATCTGGAATATAAATCCAAGTTTCACGAGTCAGTCAACTATATAATTAAATGTGGTAGAGCCAGCGGCGGCTTTTGCTGCTGCTCGAATCGGCCGGCTCGATCGGATCGGTACCGCGGCCTCGCAGAATATCGGCGTTAAGTAGAGGTATCTTGTGCTTCTGCGTTTCGTTCGGCGAGTGAGGTAACGAGGCCCCACCTTTCCATCCCCCTCCTCATCCTCCCTCCCATCTCCCTAATACTCTTAAAGGCCGGCAACGCACCTAAAGCACTTCTGGTGTTGCAGATGTACGTGGCCGACGGTAATCACTTACCATCAGTTGAACCGCTTGCTGGTTTGCCGCCTTTCCATAAAAAAATAAATACATGTTTGCATTGCTGCTGCATTATAAGTTTCCTCGACCGTAGTTCACCTTGCATATCACAAATACATCTTAGTACGGTAATTACGGACATAGTGTGACCCACATTAAGAAAGCTTTGTATTCCTTAACAGATGCGATCAACGTCTCTGCCTCGCGCCGCAATTACTGTGTGACGGCCGCCTCCACTGCGAAGATGGCTCCGATGAATTGCCCACAGCTTGTGGTTATGCACAAAAAGAGCCGGTAAGGATTGAAAAAAACGTTTCGCGTATATGTATGTTTTCTTTTTTTGTATTGTACGCGCGCAATCTACCATTGACTAGCTATTCTCCTGTCGCAGGTCTGCTGGAAGAAATTTCTTAAGAAATAAGCAGTACCTTTGTACAGACCATTTCTTTTATTCGGTTTTACTTGTGTGTACATAAATTATTAAAATAAAAAAAAACTAATATATCTCATCACTTTAATTCACGAATGTGCCTTAGTTCGCTCTAATGTGACTTATGGAACTGTGTACTAGTGACTTATTTCTGTCGATTACGTCTATTTGAATTTAAACAACCATTTGTCATATTTGGAAAGGATTCAATGAACATTTGGAAAAAAAGAGTACTTTAAATTTACTATACTCGTATTTAAAACATTACTATTAAAATAATAACAATTGATGTATGATGATTAATATGAGGGCAATTGATTTCTTTGGTGGGATTAGTTGGTCCATTGTTCTGCATTATATAGTACCATAGTTGATGAATGTGTCAGTAGTTGCTAAACGTATCTCACCGCATGCGCGCTGCAGCGACGTAATTACGTTTCTTTCACCTTTTAATGTGACAATGTTATTCACTCACTCGTCATCATTAACCCAAATTACCTGCGATCAGAATACATTCGTGTCAGCTGCGGTATAAGAGGGTAGGAACTTTCTAGATTGATTCCAGATGGCTTGTTATTTTCTAGTTTATATAAACTTCTTTCCAGAAGGAGAGTGTTAGCATTATTTCGCCAATGGTAGAAAGTACCTCCACAATTCATCATGCAATGTTTTTGCTTCACGCCCAGTTCCTTAAGATGCGATTGTGTCGTGTTACCTCAGTACATATTATACACTTATAATATGTACTGAGATAAGTAGAAATGACAATAATTCTGGATATTGTTTTCCTCCGTCTTTCGTCGTTCTGCAGGGACAAAACACACGACTGCACAGGATAAATTCTCTAATCTAAGCCCGAACAATGACATTTGTTGACTGACAGACCGTTCACCGACGTTTCGGATACTACTCAGGCTACCGTGAGCATTCTAATTATTACAGAATGCTCTCGAAATGCGAAGTACCTCTCAATATGTAAGGATTATGAAACCGGCAATAGTTTTCCACGCTACTCATTGCGGATTCACGACATTCATATGTCTTCTAAATATCTTTTTAATATTTCCCAGACATATAGAGAACCCGCCGAGCACGTGCTAAACTTAGAATTATTTTTTTATAAATGTAATGTAATGAACCATATTTGTACAGCGAATGTATGTATAGAACATTTTTGCGGATCTATTTGTATGTGTACGTGTATGCGCACAGGCTGCGCGGCAGTCGCGCGCGCTGGTGGTGTGTGGCGCGCTGGCGGGCGCGGGCGCTGGCGTGGCGGGCGCTTGGGCCGCGCTGCGTCGCTGCCGCCGCGCCGCGCGCCGTCGCCCGCCCGCGCGCCCGCTCGTCGCGCACAAGCCACTCCCGCACCCACACACCGCGCCGCCGCCGCACCCGCCGCCACGCGCCCGCCCGCTCGGCGCCAGCCGCTCCGAGTGAGTACACACCCTTATCGCTACTTCTAGTACAGTACAGATTATAGCTTCGTCTTTCGAGTGGCCGTACAAGCACAGACGAATGATAAAGTGATAGAACGCTACTAATATTTAGAAAAAATAACTAACAAGAACGGGCGGCGAGCGGGTGGGTCATTTTGCATTAATCAAAAGTAAAAAAGCGTCGGAGACAGTGTTTGACGCTCAGCTTTATCGCTTTGCGGTCACCTCGCACCGCGTGCGTCGCACATAAAAATGTCAGGTGGCTACAGCATTTCATTGCTAAAATGTGGTACTTAGATATCATCTTTTGTATTTTGCCGAGTTGTAGTAATCTAATAAAAAAATCTAATGTACCACAGCTCGGTGTGCAGCTCGTTCGATGACGGAGCGACGGAGAGCCTGTGCGAGCGCTACCCGCGGCCCACCGCCAACCCGCCGCCGAGCCCGGCGACGGCGAGCGGCGGCGGCGGTGGAGGCGGCGGGGGCGGGGGAGGGACGTGCGGCGGCGCGGGGGGCGGGTCGGGGCGGCGGCGCGCCTACCGGCACTACCGCGCCATGAACCGGCCGCCGCCGCCCACGCCGGCCTCCACGGACGCGTGCGAGTCCGAGCCGGAGCCGGCCGCGCGCGCGCCGCCGCCCTCGCCCGCGCCGCTCTCCTACTGACACGCCGCGCCCGCCGTGTAAGTTACGATCTGTTGCACTCCGAGTGAAGTCACTAGGGTAGCAGCATTGTATGTCATTTGTTATACTTGTTTGTTAATAATAGTATTTTGTTACGTGATAGAACTACACTGTCGCATTAGGTACCAAATAGTTTCAATAAATAAATGGTTTTCTATCTATATTAATTATCCGTGAAATTATTTTTCGACGGCGGCAATTCCCGTCCGCGGCCAGATATTCTTAGCATGCAGTAGCAAATGTCCGATAGATTCAACTTTAAGCTTTTTGACAGGTCTGAGTAGGTCATCAACCTATCCCTTTAATATGGTTGAGAAATATGGTCTGCAAGTCCTGCCTGTGAGTTTTTATATTCTTACGTTTTTTTATTTAGTACTTAATTTTATCTTAGAATATAATTTGATTCCCCTGTGTGTCTATTCATTGCTTTTCATTTTATGTATTGTTATTTGGTATAAATAAAATCTGGACAAACGAAATTTAAATTTTTTCCGTCAAATGTTATAAAATATATATTTATAAAGGTATTGTTATAGCTTTGAGAATCTGTAGTCATCACTGGGAGCACGCACTGATTGTCTAATTTCCGTCTTAAAGTTTTAATATATATGACTTGATATAGTTTACCGAACGCTGAGTTGGATTCGACGATTAACTTCTTAGTCGAGACTGGGCTTACCAAGTCGGACAATTTCTATCGTAACATTAAAATTTTAATAATGTGTCTCTTGTCTACAATTCATGTGTCTATTGATAATAGTAAATGGTTTATTATAAATTTTGTGTTACAGATATACCATTCCTTTGAAACAAGTCTTCTTAGCGTTGTTCAGCATGGACACCTACACATTTATTATCCGTCTGCGTGCCACTTGAGTAAACAATGGTTTGAATGCACACACTTGTATCTCTAACATTATCTTATATTCATTTAATAACTATGTTGTACTTTTCAAATATTTATGAACATGAGTATCATAGAAATATAATAACAGTGAGAGATACAATATGATCTTATGAAATGTTCACATCGGAAATACATGTATAGTAAAGAAATGTTTAAATAAAATTGACGCTGACGATAATTACTTTATCATCAAATTATCTACTCATTGTTATGAAACATGAGGGTTGTAATATGATTGTAACCTGATGGCGAACAACGAAATATTATATAGAAGTATAAAATAGATGTTGTGTCTAAAAATTCACTTGGACCCTCGTTTTGTTAAATGGGGATTAATGTATAAAGAATAATGATTAGAATGATTTTAAAGAAACGAAATTAAATATCAAGTGCTGGCACAGCATTTTATTCGTCAGCTATTAAAGCTACTCGATCACCGATAAAAGAAAATTTCGCTCATCATTGTCTAATGCGTAATTTTAACAAGTTAATTTGAAACCAAGTTTTAGAGAAGCAACTGACTATTGACTATACTACGTATATAACCTCCTTATTTTTGAAGTCGGTTGAAAATAAACCAATCATGTGCAAATATTAATCAAAATTGGTTAATTGACGAAAACCGAGGATACATAATATAATCATTGTTCCATATATACTAAATACGCCGGCCATAGAGAAAAGGATGCGATACGCTTTAAATTATTTAAAGATAGTTAAGACCTCGATATAATTTACAATGTTTGTACTATTATGCCTTAACAAACAATTCTGAAATCATGACAATTTACTTTACAATAGTTTTTTTTAGAGAAATTTATTGCACAATATGATTTTCTTGGAGGAAGATTTAGTATGTTGAATCAATTTATCGATACACTTCTCTTGTTATACAACGTCATTGTCTCTGTAGATAACAACCTGTAAGTTTATGGTCCGTGAACTTAGATGGCAATTACTAATTTATAGTCGGACATATCTCGCGAGGTGACAGACGTTGGCTGGAACAAGATACTCCCGATGTTAGCGGGGGCAGGTGTGTTGCGGGAAATCAACTACGTATCACGTTCGATGTACATGAACTTACGATCTAAGGATGAACAGGTCGAACTAAAGCAAAACTTTGCGCCTTTGACTTGTCCTCGCCTCCTTGAAAACCCTCCACCAACGTCCGCTGCTCTACGAGACGGTCGCGAACCAACCTGTAGGACTGTAGTCGTGGCTGCAACATTCTTACCGAAAATTAAAAATAAAACACCGAGAGACGGATTGTAAAAACATACATAAACTTAGGATACAGACTAAGAAATTTGCAAATAAATATTTACAGTATATTCCTGTTTCTAACGGTTAACAGTTCTCATTTCATTAGTGGCTTTAATGCGTACATATACCATATGACCTTGTGACAACAATTCAACAATCATAGAGTATCCGAACACAGAATCAACAGCTTTTTTTTTACTATTAAATGCAAAGGGAATTGAATCGGAGACATGAATTTCAGAAACAAATATTGTTATTCCTATTGTATTCTATAGAAGACAAGGATATGTGGTAATGTCAAATGCAAGACCGAGGTACATTGCAATGTGTCAATTTCTTAACTCATGACGTGTTACAACAATATAAATGCATTGTTATGCCACGATAATGGTTAAGGTGAAAATTTAAATCGGTGCTATTTCACTGTTCGTGCCTCAATAATTTTAGATACGTAAGTTTTAAATCTGTGTATAATATCAAATTAATATTTAGAGTGAGTTAAATGTATATATATTTACTTAAGACAACAATCACAAGATCTCGAACGCAACGGAAACGATTATGTGCTATCCCAGCAATTTTCCAGTTGTCGACACTTTATAGGTCCATACATTTCATTGAATAGCTAAACAATCAAACATATCACTGAGCACAATTGTATTTTACGTATTATATATAAGGACTGATGTAGATAATCTGATAAGAGTGTTCCAAATTAAACTTCTTCACTTCAAGCCGAGAAAACCGTATATGTCGTTGCCCGATGCTATGATTGGCCACGTCAAATGGCTAACTAGTACCGGCCGTATCGTTTAATCTTCATTTGTCCATCCGTCCATTCACGTTTGGCCATTTCGTTAAGGAAGGTCGTCCATTACTAATTAATTATTTTTATATATGGGAAAAGGCCTAACGGCTTATAACGGCTTGCACCGACCAAAACCCAACGTTGTTCCACCTTCGCCACATAAGAGAATACTCTCTCCAGGCTAGACGCGCCGGAACACTGACGTGTCCACTAACTCGGCCTCCAAACCCACGTGGGGGTCGGCATACAACGAATTTTTGTTTTAGTTGCTGACATTAAACATTATCGACATGACTATCGATTTCGTGTTTTGCCACCCTATCTTATACATATCCTTTGGCACAAACTAAGCGCTATCAGCGCCTCTAGCGGTGGTTACATAACAATTTTACGATCTGATTGTCTATTTGATGAAATGTTTAATCATATCATGAAATAGCCGTGCATTTATTTAATTGATCATATTGACTAATGATATCTATTCATTGATCGGACCAAGTCACATCATGATGTAGGCAATAGACTGTAATTTTTTATGCATTTCATACCAACCATTTCATGATGTGGCCAATTCTACTATCGGGACACGACAGATACTTAAAATAGTTTTTTTTTTAAAGAATATTGCTAAGTTTTCTATTACTATGTCTCCAATTTTACCGTTTTTATAAATGAATATTGCCAGTTTTAGATTAATACTACTAGCTTGTATAAGTTCTATGATTTCAGTCTACTATTGTTGTTGATCTAATAATATAATTCCAACCAAATAAAAATTATTCCTGGAATTTATTATGATTTTCATTCGTGTTCATATATAAATAATGAGACCGCTATTATTTTCCAAATTAAGTAATGTTGATTTTAGTATCTATAGAATTATTATTTATATATTTCGATCTACAAGACATATTATTAAGTTGTGTGGAGTATCGCATTAGATAAGTAAGTTTATTTGGATATAATATGTTGTTGCCTTAATACATTGTATAGTATGCATTTTACTAATATTGACTGATTTGAGATTTTGAAAAATAAAACTTCTGTACCTGTTTCATATTACTTTTTTTCATTTAAGTAACCTGGGTTTTGACGTACAATCTGTCTCATCTGTCGTTTTCATCGCGTGGGTGTCGCAAGAGTTGACTTACGAGTGCCTTGAAAGTGTTTCACTATTTCAAAACATATCAGAAGCGTCTTAGGCGCGAGGTGACTTGCGCTGTGAACGCCAACCATGGCGATAACAGCTGTTCCTCCCTTTGGTATTGCAAACGCCAAGTTTCAGATGTTGTAGCATACATTTTACTCGCCGGACCTTTTTTATTCTTTGGAAAATAGGTACCTAATACATAACTGGCCTCGCGAGAACAAAGCCGGGTTATGCCTTGCTTGCTCCTACTAAAACCCCACGGTGCAACGAGTACTTGCCTGGTACTCTTAGCAATATTAAAGGGTGCACGGGTTACTCATCGAAACGATAAAAGTACAAGATGTTCTACTCCACGCCGGTATTCTGCGATGCCGTGGTGCAACCCTGGTCGAGGTCCATTCAAGCAGCAAAAGCCGCTCCTTGGCTACAACAGTTTTGACTCCGTTTTAGCTCTAATAAAGAGATTTTTCTCACCAGGTTGGAACTGGATGTCCCTAAATATGACGTTGCCAGTATACAATATGAACCCAGCCCATGCTAAATTTCTTAAACCTCATTTGCATGGTTGGCGAACTCGTTTTTTTTTACTCTTTTACATTGGCCATTGTGAACGGACATTGGGCTGAGGCTCGCTCCAGGAGAGAACGTTTTTGTAGTAACGGTCGGACTCGTCAGCTTGTGTGTTGTCAGCGAAACTGTAAATTTGGTAACCAATAATTCTTGTCAGACGGTATAATTACTATTGGCACTAATATATTTTTGATTTGCTTTTATTGACTTTCCAATTTCTTGAATCCTAAATAAATTACTATTTTTTGCTATATCAGCAATGAGGTCTTAAGGGGAAAATCAAAAAAAGTAGTCTTTCGCCGACCAATTAGATAGAAGTAAGTCCTTGAAACTTTCATAAAATATTTCAGCCTCATATTAAGTTTGAATTTCAGTATTTTTAATATTCTTACCATGTTTTCAGTAATTATCTGAACTTCCATTTTCCTTGAACGCGTATTGATCTAGATGGCGGTGTTGACGGTTAAACTGATGGTAGGGGGGGTAGCGATGCGATAGAAGGTTTATTGCATTGCGTATCTGAAGGAAATACTGTTGAACTGGTGTGAGTGGAGTAGCAACTTCACTGACATTGTCCGCAGGCTTGAAGAATTGGAGTGGATTCGATACCTGGATGAAGCAGCGATGGACAATCTTCATCCGAGTCTGAGTTAAGTTTTCTATGGATGGATTGATCTGGATTAAATTGAATCTCGATTTCTGACGTCTGTGATCGACTCACTTGTCCGATTCATTGCTTTACATCGACAAAAAAAACCGAACATTTTAGCCGAAAAAATCGATTCTTTGATTAATCGTTCTCAGATGTCTATATAATTATTACAGCCTGTCATAAGTCTTGCTATAGGCCTCCCACAAAGATTTCTATCAAGTATGGTCAAAATTATATTATTGCTAGTTAGTATTTAATATTAGTCTAGTATCGTTCTATGAATTAGTCTGTGGAGTGTAGACGTGTAGACGTATGTGGCTGTGGACTGTGGACGTTATCAAAGAGAATAATGTGTATAATCACTACGTTACTTTATCAGCTGACATAAATCTAAGCTAAGATCCTGACAACTGTAATCTAAGACTCAAAGCATGTTAAAAGTGACTCAAACAAGTAGAAGTAAATTAAAAACTTTAGCTTTAGACCTAAACTTATTAGTCTATCATTAGCATAGATTTTTACCTGTCTTCAGATAAAACTTGGAAACATATTTCACTATTATTCAACTGTGAATACAAAAATATAATGGAACTACTATCAATGTTATGTTCTTGGATAATATATGTTATAGCAATAGCTGCCTGTATAATAATTATGGTGAGTTGATTAGTAAAAATATTATTCAAGCACAAATATTAAAAACAATTACTTTCACTTATTGTTTTCAATTCAATTGCTAAATACATTTTCATAAATGTTTTGACGTCTTCGTGAATAATTCCGTAAGTACACTTTAATAGGTAGCAGTTGAAAAGGTACGAAATGCTAAATTCCAAGATATATGGGTCTTTTGTTAAGAATAATTATTAGTCAATGACGGGAAAAACATACAATTGTAGAGAATGTTTGAGTGATGAAGCATATTATATATGCATTCTACATCAGTTATTTATTTCCTTACAAGAATATTAATATGCTGCACAAATACCACGGCTCAAGAAAAATAAATTGAATAAAAAGCGCACATTATACTTAGATAAAGCACGGCATATTTAGCCATAGTTATTAATTATTTCCATATTTAAAAGTAGGACAGAACTTATACCTAATTGGTTATAGTCATATTGCAGTTATATGCAATTTTAAATTAGTATGTTATTTATTTTACATCCCACTCTACTGGCCAATAGCATTTATCTTTTCCATGGGGTGCTTGGGAATGTTTCTCAGTAGCTTTAGCTGCTGCTCAAATGGTTCAGTATTACAAACTTGGAGAATACAGGCATGAAGTAGAGGCATCTTGTGCTTCCACATTTTGTTCGGTGAGTGAGATAACTGGAGGCCCACTCCCCTTCCTATCTCTCCCATCCCCCCAATATTCTTATAGGCTGACATACCTGCAGCTCCAAATTTATCACTTACCACCAGGTTAGCCACTTGCCTGCTTAACCATAAAAAATACCAACTGAGAAACATTATTAACACACAACTAAATAGCTACATAGCTTTTGGTAGATAAAGCAAATAGAATATGTAATATGCATTCAATTCTATGTAAGTTTGTAAAGATTTAACTTATAAGCAATTTCACAGATTTTAATGATACTTTTTTTTAAAAGTTTATTAGGATTCCAGTAGTGCTAAAGGCAAATTTTATTATAATTAAAATTCAATTAATATATATAACACACACAAACACATACAATGTAATGTGTTTAATATTTAAGGAATTGAATATGTCTTGTAGTAATACTGGTACCATGGCACACAACCATATGTAGTCACTACAAGGAAAATTATAAAGTGTCAAATTTCTTAATTTGTTTTTTGTATTGCAGTTCACAGTTCATCTGTATTTGACAACAAATGCATATCCAATTGTAAAGAGAAATGTGGAGGAGCAAACATTTTATGATCCTAAAACAAAAAGCAGACATAACTTTCCATGCCTTTCTGAGCCTTACAGTTTAAATTTATCCATCATAGTACCTGCATATAATGAAGAAGAAAGATGTAAGTTGTTTTTGCTTTTACCTTGTCTACTGGCTGCTTTTAATATGTTTATTTATTTGAAAAAATGTCATATATGCATATTAATTCAAGCTAACTACACAGCAATTAATTTAATTACACAAGAGCTTACTCTACGATTGATGGAGTTGTGGAGCAAATTAAACAGCCTGATTTAAAAGTCTAATAATGAGTTAAATAAACCAATTCATAAAATACCTTTGGTGTCTTTTGGGAACATTGCTAGACATACAATTGTCTGTATGTTGTCCTAGTTATCACAAAACTATATCATAACATGCATTGAAATTTATTTGAGCAGTAGAATATAAACGGTTGTTATCAATGATATAAGTTCTTCCAGTTTCAAGATCAAAGTTTCAATGAGCATTGCACCGAGGTTCATTCTATTACTTATTGATGATGCTTTCGAAATTAAACAATTTCTAACACAACATGATCAATTTGAAAAATAGTACTTCCATTGTAAAGTAAAGTAGCAGTCTCTAAATGTCCCACAACTGAGCAAAAGCCTCCTCTCGATGTTTGGAGCCAAGGAAGTTCCACTCCAGTGCCCTCTGGTGGGGTTCACATGTCCCTCATAACATCCCTCATCACATTGTCCTAAATAATATTTTACTCATGCAAATTTCCACATTATGTTTTCCTCCATGACAAGCATGTGGTAAATTCAGCAATTAAAATAGCTGTTAACAATTTAGATATCGCCGACACTGGGAATCGAAGCCACTCACATACTGCATACAAAAGCGAGTACCCTGACCACTAAGCTGCCACTCTTTACTTACATTGGTTAAACATTAATTTAAATACTAGGAATAAACACAAATAATTAGGACCTTTGACATCGCACTCAGTATTGCCGTAAACATTTCTTTTGCCTTTTCACATATGCTTCAGTAGTAAAACACCAAATATCCTATTTTCATTATGTACATAACATTATACACCAACTTTTATTTACAGTGCCTCCAATGCTTGATGAAACATTAGAGTTCTTAGAGAATAGAATAAAAGAATACCCAAC
The DNA here is from genome assembly GCA_029286595.1 of Bhutanitis thaidina. Taxonomy (NCBI): domain Eukaryota; kingdom Metazoa; phylum Arthropoda; class Insecta; order Lepidoptera; family Papilionidae; genus Bhutanitis; species Bhutanitis thaidina. The sequence continues at coordinate 4,509,901 of JAGSMS010000003.1, forward strand.
TTACAAGTACGAAGTTATACTCGTCAGTGATGGAAGTAGGGACAACACTGTGAAAGTTGCAGAAGCCTACGCTGAAAAGTATGGAACTAATAAATTAAGATGTCTGGAACTTATTGAAAACAGAGGAAAAGGAGGAGCTGTACGGTTGGTATGTGGTGTACTTAAAACTAATAAGAGAAACATTCTTAAAAGGTGTAAGAGTATCATGAAATTGATATTTGTAGTAATTAAAAAAGGTTACTAGTTGTTCTGATGACGGCGTAGCCTAGTAATGGTTAAAGACGTACTTGGTTTCGAATCCCAGCTGAAACCAATATCTGTGCAAAACAAATTTCAGATTTCGGATTTGGCTGTGTTGAGTTGTGTTGCGTTCCGTATTAATGACCCATCCTCCCATTTTATTGCATAAGTATTACACCAGATATGGGAAGGTAAAGACAAATGAGTGCCCATGTTTGAAGCATACGTTTATGGTTATATAGGATCTGTCATTTGACAACTCCCCATAGTATCTGGAAGTTTTAGAAGTGGTCATATAGGCCAGATCATCATCATTACAACATTAGTAACAAATAGAACCTTGAGAACAACTTTATCCTTGATTTATCAAAATATCTTAAATGGGTTTGAAGTTCCATGCATTTGTAAGAATTAGTAGTAATGAACAAAATCTCAAATAATGCTTTTTAGTGAAGCCCTAAGCTCCTAAGCTTAAGCTCATAAGCCTTAGGTGTATATAAAGCTTTGAACAAACTGTTGATATGTCAACAATTTTAAAATGACATGCAGCTAGTGTCTAATAGTACTGGCTGATCTAAATATTCACTATAATATGTGAGGTTGTGCAGCATACCATAATAGACTGTCAACCTTAAGTTCTATCAGAGTCCTATAAATATTAATGATCAAACAAATAAACCTTAGAATACATTCTGATAAGATGCTTGTGCCACTTCTTCATTTATGTTCATTGCATATCATGAAACCACAGGGTGTACAAAATGCCAGAGGAGCTACGATACTATTTGCGGATGCAGATGGTGCATCTAAGTTTGAAGATTTAGTAAAATTGGAAGTAGCCTTAAGAGATATCATCAAATGTGATCCACTAACAAACCCAGAGCTTGTCAGTGACAAAGTTGCCTTGTCTATTGGATCCAGGGCTCATCTTGAAAAGGAATCCTTAGCTACAAGGAGTCTTTTTAGGTATGTACTACAAATTACAAATATTTGGACAATGTAATATTTTTATTCTAAAACCACCCAGTTAATAATAACAAATCTACTCACACAAAAGTGCACATACTTACACTATTGTAACTCAGTTCATGCCTATGTGTATTTTTTAACTTCGAACAAAATTGTAAATAATTTTTTAAAAAAAGTGGGAGTACCAATGTCCAGATGTTGTAACGACGTTCCAAGAATATGATTGTACTATTATTGTGGGTGATGGACATACTTGAGTAGATCACTTCCCCATAATACTTTTGAATACATGCCTTGTGCATGCGAACAGACGCTGCTAGGGACCTGATCGGCTTGGGTCTTCAATTGCCTGAAATACTATTTATTCCTTTTTATTTTGTATTGTTTGGTATGTATCCTTCCTTCTTTAAGAAGCTGTAAATAGTCCACTGCAGGATATAGGCCTCTCCCATAAGAAGGATTTGCCATAATCGCCACGCAACACCACACATCTCGTACCTTAGACGCCACTGCATATTTTGGTATTTTTCGAGATGGTTATCGCGCCATCTATCGTTAGCCATTGCGATTTTCAAAGCTTTTCTTTGGCGCCTCTTACTTTGGTGGTAGATTCTTACGCCGGGAAATTGGTATGTACAAAAGATGTTAAGGTTTTATTGACTGTTTAGTATCCGTCAAAGGAGGTTCCTTTGAACAACGACATTACTTGACAAACCAAATTTGAATGAATTACGTCAAATGAAGAATTTTCATTCGCTATCGCTACACACTACACCTGATATAAGTTTACCTTTAAGTCTGTGTTTTGAAGTTCAATGAAAGTCATTACCAAAGATATTTATTATTTTTCAGGAACATATTAATGTACGGATTTCACTTCTTAGTGTGGCTATTTACTGTGAAAGGAATCAAAGATACACAATGTGGATTTAAATTGTTCACAAGGAGAGCAGCAAAGATATGTTTCGAAAGTCTGCATGTTAATCGTTGGTAATTATACAAGCATAACTATACTTACTCATACACTCTTGAATAAGGATAAGGATTTAGAAAATGGACGGTGGCAACGTAAGAAAATATTTCAACTTTTAATGCATTAATTTTTTTGTTGGATATACTGATATTACTGGCAAGGCGTGAAAACTAGATTTCATTTACGACATTAAATACTCGGCGATTATTTACAAGATAGAAGTAAGCTGAAGTGGGAGTCGACCTTGAACATAACGTCTAGGATTGGTAACAGTAGGATAGAAAAGTTCCTGAGGCAACCTCATACAACAAAACATTGGAGGAACATAGGATCGAGTGACGACTTGCCCAATGTGTCGGAAGTCAATGGACTCACGATCGCTCGACAATATTTGTGAGAGAACTATGTTCAGCTGTGGTCTTGTGATAAGTCAACCATGTCGCAAGCTACGAGGTTCCTCTCTCCAAGGCGCCAGTAAAGCCAAGATACATTTCTTGAAAGGTTTGCCCATACTCATCACACTGGGCGAGTTGGCGACGCAGTGCAGGTACTCTCGCACTGCCGATGCTGCTCCCAGACACAAGTCTGTGGGATAGAGTTCCCGGTTTCATTCGGTCGCCTGTCACGTTGCGTATCCTACAGGGTGCAATACGTGCAGAGGAGATTGACATTTGAAGAAAACATGCCATATTCCCCCAGACCCCGATTTCCTTTTGTCGCCCATTTATGTAAATTATGGTCTCAGTTTAAAATGACCTGAATTACAATTATATTTCTATTTTAGGGCATTCGATGTCGAATTATTATATATCGCACAAAAGTTGAACATTCCAATAGTCGAGATTCCAGTGCGGTGGACAGAGATAGAAGGATCGAAAGTAACTCCGGTTCTCTCTTGGATACAAATGGGATGCGACTTAGGTCTCATCTGGCTTAAATACAGAATCGGAGCGTGGAAGATAAAGAGTGAAAAAATAGATTAAGCACATTTCAGCATTTAAAGCCTGTATTTACATCTTAAATCTTATTTAATTATATCCACATCTTTGTGACGATTATTTTTATAAAGTTCAGTCATGTTCCACGTGATTAAATAAAAATCAATTTAAATACAAATATCTTTATTCTTCTCATATAATAATATATAGGATGAGAATGCAACATAAAAATTATATATTAACAGAATGCATCACTTACATTTAACACTAATCATGGAATAAAAATTTATTATTATTAAAAATGGTTCAGATTTAAACTAAGATCTGCTGTTGTGTTATTTTGCTCCAGAACGAATAAGTTATACAAATTGTAAACAATTTTAAGCTCTAAATATTTGAGCAATCTTTGAGTGATTTACAAAATTTGGCAAATATTTGAGATTTTCTGCAAGATTTTATATTCTCTAGCAAAGTAATAAGTCATAATAATTCGTCCCACCTATACTTAGTTAAACAATGATGCTCGAACTGCAGATTAACCTGAGGCTGCTAAACCAAGCTAAGTAACCTTTCTTATTTCACAACAACTGTACAACACAAACAAATTTTAGACATACATCAATATTTTAAAATAGAAATTTTTAATTCATTCAAAGCAGTATAAAATTTAGTTGTAGAAGTTCGATTATACTTAGTATTATACATACTCGACGCCATAATAATCTCTAAACAGTCCTGCTTATTTTTATAACGGTAGGTTAGGGAAATTTACTTTAACTTATCCCGGTTAACATGCAGACAAAGCAAAATAACCAAGAAATGTTATCATGGCTTTAGAATCACAAAGGTGTATAAACCATTTCGGTCTTAACTACTTGGTTGACTTTATGTTAAATAATGAGCAATAAATAAAGAAAATTATGTAATATTAATTTGCTTAAGTCCTATGTTAAAATTTTGTTGTACAGAGCAGGTGAAATGTTCAGTCTAGTAATGGTGATATTTAAAAATTCACTTAGCTACTTGCGACGAACATCTATTAAGACGTATTTAGGTTCAGAGTCATATGCAGACTTCAAATTTAAGACAAGCAGGTGCTGCAGACCTGGGCAGACTTCAAAATACACAACCAGAATACTTAAGTCAGCACTGACGTGTACTGACTTGTTGTACGTTTACATAATGCCAGGACCTGGTCGGTGCAGACCTCTCTCGCATTTAGAGTCGGCATCTGACTCTAATGCAAATCCGCCTTTATAGATAGATAACAGAGCGTTACGCTTGGTTGCAGCAAACAAATTTATTTATTGAATCGCTAAACACTACAATGTGCAAAACAGACGGATAAAAATTTAAATTAAGTGTAGCTAAAGATAATGACAGACGACGGTAGCATTTGGATAAGCCATTCCGAATGACAAGAGTTCACCATGAGTTTAGCAACAAAATGGCACGGCGTCACCTATAAATCTTGATACCTCTTAATGTAAGAACTCGTAAGAAAACATATAATAAAAAAGGGACCTCTACTCACTCCATAAAAACTAATCAATGAATTTGAACAAGAGGCCTACAATGTAGAAATTTGATTAACAGGTACGTCTTGTGACCTTGAGGTGCAAAGGATTTTTAGTCTGCTTTCGATTGGTTTCGAAGCACGGGTGCAGCACATCTGCGAGTTTAATATAATCAAACTTCTACTCCATACTAAGACAACAATTACACAAAACAACAATTATGTTATGCAAAGAATTAGACAAATGTATGCTTTTGGGCAATAAGTGTATATCATTTTTACCTTATCGGCTTTTCTAAAATTAATATTGTAACCACTTAATCATATGTATAATCTTTTAGATTATTTACCTACACAAGGCGTTTGTCTAACCTCTTCTTCTTTATCTTTACGGATTGGTGTGAAATTTTCGGAATTTTTTTATAAGAATTAATAATCGTGTTCTTTATAATTTAATTACAAATTTAACGCTCATATTGTAAGATTAAATCTTTTGAAGCCCGTAGACACTATTATACACTACTATTTTTGCAAATATTAAATTTTTTACTTATTATTAAATGCTTAATATTTATAAACTAATGCAAAAACAAGAGAAAGTATTTTCGTGAAAAATCAATCCAAACCTTTGTGGAGATTATCAACCTTGGCAACATCGATGTTTACGGCCAACACTGGACGGAAGAGAAATTTTCAGTTAGACTGACAATATGTAAAATGTATTTGCAATTTATGAATTTCTATTTATTGTTAGGAAAATATTTCTATCACACGTTTAACTTCAATAGACTTGCTAAAGATTTTTTTACAATCAACAAAAATTCAAATACAATAAGAGCAAAAAATCTCCAAACATCTATTGAAATTAAAAGTAAAATGTATATAGGAAATCAGTTTCACAAAAGGAGAAAAGTGATTCTATATGTAATACATTCTTCTTTAGCAGTCTTTAGATTGACCACGGCTGAACTGCTCATAGACTTCTACCAATAAGATTTGCCAAGATTACGGTTGGGAGTTGATTGGGCAATGGCAGTTCCAGACATACCAAACTTTTGTCAATTGTTTTATAAAAAAATCAAAAGAATTAAACGGCACGACAGAACTTGCCACAGAGTCGTAAAATGCAAGGGGCATGTCAGGTGGCATATTGGAGGTCCCTCTCTGCCTAGGAGTCATGTGGGTAGGTCACACCCTCCTATCCATTTCTAATGAAAATCTTAACGTTCGAAGTGCCTGGTACTGCGATTGCGAACCTCCTGCCAAGCATGGCGATTGCAGAAATTCTTCTTTTTAAATTTGGAGAGGCTCATGTTTAGCAGTCAACAGTTCAGTGCTAATGAAGAAAGTACAATTTAAAATTGGCACGATACATTTTAGGTTCAATAAGGTACCATTATAATATATCTTTTATTTACTTTGTTCAACAGAATCGGAGTGTTTCAAAATAAAAACCAATTTCTTTACGGTAAATTTAAGGTAGTATTCATATGCTTTTAATTGTACCTTCTGTGTTATGTTAATAATAAAAATTCATGTGGCAAGGCTGTTTGGGAAATATTGTTGGGCTACGGATTTTTCAGATTTTTCATTTCCTGGTAGCATTCTATGCCGTCATCGTTGATTTCCGCATAGATGCCGTCAATCAAACATGTACATAAAACTAAAATCATCACAGTAATAAAATAGTATAACTGATATTTCAGATTAAATAAATTCTGGAAACTATGGTATAGCCATGAAACTGAAATTCGTTTGAATGACTATGTGTTACAATAAAACTAATTTCATAAAAAAAAACTTTCCCTGCAAAAGGTTTGACCCAAGACAAATCAATATAATAATGGAAAAATATAATTATACCCAATAATACCATGTGCCTCTTGTTGTTACCGTTTTTTGAAAAGATCGACAATTTAAAGTTTCTATTATAGCTATCACATAAATTTAAGCATTTGTATATAAATATAAATTATCTTATGTTCATCTTAAAAACTAGACCCATGAAAAATATATTTTGCATACTTGACTTCTACATTGAAGAAGATAGCAAACATCATCAATATGAGATTTTAAACAGTAAACATTTGTGCATATTATTATATTAAAACAAAATTAAATATTTATCGAAAATAAAAGTAGCCGAAGAATCTTAAAAGCCACGTTGAATATCCATGTTATTATACCTTTAAACCAAACACCATTTTGAGAAATTGTTCATAGTGGATAGTTATGACGCCATCTTGATCGGTGTCAAATTGTCGGAAAGATGAGGTGAGGGTCTGTAAGTAGAAAATGATACATGGTAAAGTAATAGCTAGAAATCTTCTGACAGATATCTTCTTATTTTTTAGGAGGATATTACTGTCAAAATCAAAACATTTTATTGAATTAAAACTAATTTCAAACTCTTACAAAAGTATAAAAATTTGTTCAGCTTTGCAATTCTGCAGTGATATCATAAAGTAATTTTACCCTAGATTTAAAGCAAAAATTATATAACGTAATTTTAAGAGTATGAATTCATTTTGGGTTTTTTGGAGGCGAAATGAGCACAGAGGACGATGCACGCAGTGGACGCCCCAAAGAGGCTGTTACTGACGAAAACATAAAAAAGTCCACAAAATAATTTTGTGAAGTTGATTAAGATAGCTGAGACCCTAAAGATATCAAAGGAACATGTTGGACATATCCTATATGAATATTTGGATATGCGAAAGCTCTGTTCAAAGTGTGTGCCGCGCGAACTCACAATCGACCAAAGACAATAACGAATTGATGATTCTGAGCAGTGTTTGAAGCTGTTCAATCGTAATAAATCCAAATTTTTGCGTCAATATGTGACAATGGATGAAACATGGCTCCATCATTTCATGCTTAAAAATAGACTATCTCTGGACATGGTACAGAGTTAAGTGTATGACTGTGATAATTCCAAAGGCGGTAATTTACTTGGTTAATTGCAAAAATATTTAATTTAAGAAATAATAAATAAAAATTATTGAACTTTTTGAGGGTTGTCCCTTAAAATGAAGTTCAATTATTTTTATTTAATTGTAGTAAAAATAGCATAAAAAAACTTACATATAATGTAACACAGCATTGTATGAAATCATCAAACAATATTGTGCCACGGCCAAATCTATCGAATTTTTGCACCATTATGGTCACTACATCATCAGATAATCTATATCCAAATGCTGTAAGTGCATTTTTTAACTCTTGTCTGTCTATGTTCCCAGAGCTGTCTCTATCAAATGAACGAAAACAGTTCTGCCAATCAGTAACATACTTCCATAATGCTCCAAAATCTTCAAATGATATTACACCTCTATTTTGCTTGTCGAACATTCCTGAAATGGAACAAAAACCATAAAATACCTACACAATAACATTTGTTAACTTGTCTTTAAACTAGATTCTTAATAGATTATTCGATTATTATACCTATTAAGATAAAATAAATTTATGTTAGCGAAGGGGTGGGGTAGCAATATACAGGCAGCAATGGAAATAAATATTTTTTTAAGTATGCTCGTATTAATAATGTATTAAACAATTAAATAAATGATACTAAATAAGATTAACCTTCAGTAAAACAATTATATGCCCATTATTATAAGAAAAGGATAAAAATAAATCCATTAAAACTAATTATTCATATACATATATAACATTCTGTGGGCTATTTCTAAGTCATACACTAAATTACATAAGTAAGCTATACAAGATAATTTTTAAGTCTTTGTTATTTTGACTCAAGATATATTTGGGCTACTAATTAACTGGGTCAAAACCTTATCGATCATCCGCGACTACGACCACTGCCCGCGTTTGAAATCGCCGTCAATGAAATCTTGCGAGCCACCAATCTTGGCAAGGTCAGTAAACCATTAGACTTGAATAATGCTTGCTTTTTATTTGAATAATTAGGCTAGTTAATTTATATATGTGGTGTATAATCTAAAAGTTTTTTACCAAAAAATTTTTTTGTGTATAATGAGTGTAACTGTTTACAAGTAATTATGACTTTATAGTACTTATGTACTAACAAATTTTTGATATAAGGTCGCATCCCAAGAGTATAAACACACATGCCCAAGACTGAGCAAACCCATTTTTCAAATTTCCAGGAGAAAAATTGAGACAGGTATAATGTCTCATCATGTTTACTCTCCTGATATTGTCATGAAACTTTTCTTCAGTCGCCTCTTACGCCATTCACAAGAAAAAGTGAGTGGCACTTTTCTACACGGTAACACATGCCAACATAAGGCAAATAGAAATTCGTTAAAAATAAAGTACCTATCAGAAGTGTCTGAAGATATTTTATTTGTTTGACGATCTAGAAAGCCTGAACAAATCATACCAATCATAAGTCGCACAGTTTCTGGATTGAAAGGATTCCATGTACCATTAGACAGTGCCTGTTGTAACTCATCTGCCGAAATGTACCCACTACGGTCTTTATCCACTCTGTGAACCAAATTTAACAACTAAGAAATATAACCAACCAACTTATTAGACATCTTTTAGTGTGTTTCAGGAAGAAAACATAAGTGAGAGCTAGTAGAGGCAACTCCTTTTTTTCACCTTACTTTTACTTTATCAGCCTAAAGTCCTCCGCTGGACATAAGCCTTTCCATGGAAGTGCCAACAAAAGCTAGCATGCCATACATAGAAAATTTTCCCATATTCACCTCTCTGGGCGGGCAGGTTAGTAAGCGCACTGCTGATAACCTCGCAACAGTGATGCTGCTCCCCATCACTAGCCTGTGGTATTTGGGTATGGTATATTCAGATGTGTTCGGATGGCCATGTTTGTAGATGGTTTTCTGAACTAATTTTGCATGAGCTCTAATGCTGTAGGTTTTATGGAGATTATTATTATATATTTCATTGAAGAGATTGTAATTAGGCAAAATTCAGCACTTTTAACCCACTTTTCCGCAGAGTTCCCCCAGTTGAAAAAACTCATTTATTCTGTCATAATAACCTTTTCATATCAAGACAAGGACAATAGAGTTCATAAAGGCACATAAGCATGTTTCTTAGTATATAAATGTTAGTCTATAACTGTAATGATGACAATAATGATGAAGTAATAATATAGTAACTTGTTGCATGCTTTTCATTACAACATGGATTTCTCAACTCATAACATGTTGCAAAAAAATAGAAATTCTATTGTCGAGACCTGCTAAGGGTTGATACTGCACTTTATTACTCAAAATTAAGGAAAATAATTTATGCTGCATTTATGAGTATATCTACATAGAAATATGTTAAATAAATTACCATTATAGCACTCAAAAGATTATCATTTTTCAATAAGTTACAGAAATATAAGATACTTACTAAGTAATACTAAGGTATCTTTGTTCGTTATTAGTTTTGGTGTTACAAAAAAAGATCTATCCAACTGAAATATTGTATTTTTGAATACTATATATTTCTTCAATAGTGTGTAGTACATAGTACACAGACCCAAAATACAGTCAAAGCTAAAACTTATTTATTTATTTAGGCTTGTTTAAATCTCTTATAAACATATAAATCTTCACTGGTTTATACAACAAGATCTGCTCTTAGACAAAAAAACTAAGATTCTTTTTTTATAAACACTATTTTACAAAGTTATTTACAATTTATAATACAATCAATACAAATGTATATTGAGATTTTTTGAAAATGTAAATTTTAACAATATATCAGTAGTCAGGTTAAAAGATATTTCTACACATCTTTATCCTTGTAATATTGATCTATTTTATAGTAGACCTACTTTACTAAAGTTTCTTCAACAAGTTTATTAAATAAATAATCTGATTACAATAGTAATATAGTACAATACTATAGTACAATATATTATAGTATGATTGGCAACCCTACTGATGTGTGTTGATCTTGCAATTTGCATGTTTTTTTTTATTACTAAAATCTCTCTAGACTAATTGAAACAATACAGAAAAACGTTAGAGTACAAGGTTTCATAAAAGAAAATTGTAGATACATTGACAGAAATTATCAGTGATATTTTATTATTTTACAAATATATAAACTACAAAATAGTTATCATTGCAGTAATCTTACACTATAAAAATATGTTATATTGTGTAAAAACTAAGTTAGTTAGATAAAATGTTACCTTCTAAAGATATCCCATAGAAATTCCCTGCTAGGCACAGACGATTGAAACGCCATGTTGGTCTGTAATATTTAAACATTAACATTTTATTAAAAATATCAGTAGGTATGTAATAGTTACTATAAAATATATATATAAGGGAGATTATACCACATTACTCTCCAAAGATCAACCTCGCCACCCAACCTATGCTTTGCTCCCTGCTGACTAACGGACGAGGATCTGACGACCGGTACTGCGCTCACCAACACATCCACCATCGAGGTGAACATGGGCTAAACTTCCATGCATGGAATTCTAGCTTTCGTTGGAGTTTTCATGGAAAAGCCCAGCAAAGGCCTTAATCGAGAATAAAAATAACAAAAATTGTAATAAATAACAAAATTGCCACAACCACGTAAATGATGCATTTTTTTTCTAAATAGGACACGACATACCTAACAGGAAAAAGTTATAAAAATAATATGTAAGCTTATAAAAGAAAAGGTAATTTTCTAATTCCATCATTAAGAAGGTTTAATTTAAGGAAAAGTGGAACTTTCCTATAAAATGTAAATGATTTAATGTTGAGAAAGTGAAAAAAAAAACAATTACCGTTCAATTCGTAGTGAAAAAAACACAGTTTTATTCTTTTATCCGTTGTTTTGTTCTATCTTTCTTAAGAAGATAGAGCCTAAAGGTGGTCGTTACAAACTAAAGGAAAGGCGTATACACTCACAAATTATAAAGTATTATATACTGCAACAGGTCTTAAGACTATGTTTCATCCAAGACGTCTCTACAGAGTACTATATATATACAAGTCTCTTATCAGACCACAGAAAATATCGAGTATTTAGAAATATTAAAGGAACGAGTATCGAGTATTTAAAAGTGATTAAAATGTGAGCGTATGAGTGTACACGCAAACACTGTTTTTTTTCTTTCTCAATTTCATACAAAATATAATTTGACGGTTGGAATTTGAATACGTAATTTTATTATAATTTTTTTTTATATAACAATACTGTTTATTGCCATCGGAATTTGGAACACAAAATATGAATTCCCTGACATCCGTCTAGGTTAAGAACCTGTATTACAGAAGTCAGTGTTTTCTCCTAAGTTGATTAACAATAATAATTTCTTATAATAACAGCTAAAATAGTGTAGATACTAGTACAGAATTACAAGAAAAAATTAAAAACTTAAAAAGATAATAAAAAATTATTAAAAAGTAACTTAATTAATTCTTTGAACACACACATATATATATACTGAAATCGTCTGTGTATGCGTGTATATCTTTGTATGTGTGTGGGTGTGTGGGTGTGTAATGAACGAAAAACTACTTTGTGTAAACAAATATTTATTTTTGAATATTAATTTAATTATTATACAGTTGTATTGTATTAGTCATTAAACAGGATAAGTCTGATCACTGGATTGAGTCCTCTGTTTGCTGATAGTGTAATTTAAGAAGCCATGTTCTCTTTCATATTTTCTTTTCAAATTATGAACTGTAAGTGGATATATATTGAGTCGCCGATTTATTTTATTGTATAAACACTTAGATAAATGACTACCCTGCCGCCTTGCAGTTGCTGTGAGATACTTAAAAGGTGTATGGATGTTAGGTATTGTGCGTTTGGTATTGGTCACAGATATTTTTCTATGATTAGCCTTTGTCGCTAACCAATTCAGCCATGCCTTCTTCTTTTCACTCACAACTTTCTGCACTTTTTCAGCAACCCAAACATTCTTATGTTCTCTACCTTTCCTCCAATCCAAAACTAATATTTTTTTCTTTGTATTCTTCAACCTTGATATTGGTAGAGAATCATCGATAAAACGATGAATTGGAGCTATGTAAAGTAAAAAAAAGAATTGCTGTAGTTTATTGAAAATACTATTGACGGCCATCATAGCGTAGTATCCTAGTGGTCTGAGAGCGCTCGCTTTAATTTCATAGAGCGTGATTGAACTGGGTTTTATCCTCGACGCGGCACCACTAAAATTGGTTATAGCAATTTAAATGCTGAATTTACCACGTGCTCGGCGATGAATGAAAACGTCGTGAGGAAACCTGCATGTGTGAGAAATATTATTTCGAGGACATGTGGAGTCCGCCCATTGAAGTAGCGTGGCGGACCCTTCCCTGCTCCAAAACTTTCTCAGAAATTTGAGAAGAATACCTTTGCCCTTGGTAGTCTCTTAACATGGACGAGGAGGGCGAATGCTGCCACATGCGTCATGCTTGTGAACAGGCGCTGCTTGTGGCGGCTGGTCAACTGGGTTTGCAAAAAGTTATTTTATTATACTTTTTTTGTGATTAATTTTATCTTAGAAAGTACTTTAGTTGTGAGATTATTCGTTGTTGTTTTAATAATATGTCGGTAAACAACCTGCTATCTTGTCCAGATGATAGTACTATCATAAAAATTAAAAGTTCTGATTGAATTAGAAACGCAACAAAATATCAACAATAACAAGTTACGATAACAACAACAGTAAGTTTTAATTTAATTACAACAACTTTTCTTCATCTAAAGTTTGATGTTTAAATAATATTTCTTGAAATATAACAAAACTGCTATTATGTTTTCGTATAAACTTTAAACGTGGTAAAAACATCTAGACCTTGGACCAAGTATTACATGGACGGAGATATAGCTGGTTGCCGCTCATGATCAAACCTGTCAAACGATGTATAACAATAGTTGTCTCTGTCAACTCCTAGGAGAATTAGTAGAGAAAAAGAGATATCTTGTGTAAGTTTGGCAACGTCACACTGTGTGACCGTTGACTGGTCAAAATATTGCAGCTTGAAGGATAAAAGTAAAATATTAATAAAAATCATTAGTCTGGCTAGAAATTTTGTGAAAAAGTGGAAATAAATCGCGTGCAGTGTTCTTCCAGAACAATAAAAGGAGACGTAATAATCCAAAATTGATATTAAAATGTCATCTATTTTGATTGGTAACTACTGCGACTTTTAATCCTGAAAGATTTACATGTTATCAGTATGCTTTTCTTAGGTAATATTTACAAAAATAAAATATTTTTATTTGGATATCATCATCAAATAAGTTCTAAGTTACACGGGAGTACCCGTGTAACTTAGACAGATCGACCATTTTCCAAATGAATACTAGTAATCAGGTAAAATCAAAACTTAATAAACTTTGTTTTAAGCCTGAAACAAATATAATAAAACAATTTATATTTTTCTTTGCCAATTAGTCTTATACAGACTAAAATTGTATGATTGATAAAAATTCACGTAATATGCGAATTAAATTAATGTGTATGCAATTAAACTATTGTGAGGAGTTCATTATTCTATATGTAGGAGCTTTGCATGAAATGTGAGAGAGATAAAAAAAACAACAAAGATAAAGAAACCTAACAGTGTACTGTCGACATTTTCACAAGATTTTAATTTTATTGTCTTGCCAATATTATACAAATCTTGTTTTCTCTTTTGCTGAATGCCTTAGACCCAATGACAACAAATATTTAAAAAAAGCTTGGCTTCAGTATTGTTAACTCCGGGTTATCATGGATTGATTTAGCTCTTAATCTGCTTCATCAGCTACAAAAACTTCGGTTTAGCTATTAACAATCGACAATTTTAACTTGTTTCATGATGTTTTCATATCCTTGTCAAACAATGACATGTGCTGACAAACATAAACGTGAGGATGCATTAACATCGTTTTATTGATCGATTAGGTTGATTGACGATTTTTGACCACAAGTCAAAAAAAGCTTGCGTCATACCCCTGCGATTTGGCGTCGGCATCAGACCGCAGACATTTCTGCCCTGTTTGGTATAAGTAAATTATATTTTTCAATTTACAATCACATCCGGATTAAGACGATTGAGAAAATGCTTATATGATTATGAACTTTCCAAAGAAGTTCTTCATAATTATGGGACTGTTAAAGTCTCCTGACAAAACACTCAAGATCTGCTTTAAATGCTTCAACATGAATCACAAACTAGCTAATTTTTTGTACGGCTGATCTGGCTTTCTCTAAAAATTGGGATGGCAACTCTGCTTGGCTTTGCTTTGATATTAAAATGTCATCTATTTTGATTGGTAACTACTGCGACTTTTAATCCTGAAAGATTTACATGTTATCAGTATGCTTTTCTTAGGTAATATTTACAAAAATAAAATATTTTTATTTGGATATCATCATCAAATAAGTTCTAAGTTACACGGGAGTACCCGTGTAACTTAGACAGATCGACCATTTTCCAAATGAATACTAGTAATCAGGTAAAATCAAAACTTAATAAACTTTGTTTTAAGCCTGAAATAAATATAATAAAACAATTTATATTTTTCTTTGCCAATTAGTCTTATACAGACTAAAATTGTATGATTGATAAAAATTCACGTAATATGCGAATTAAATTAATGTGTATGCAATTAAACTATTGTGAGGAGTTCATTATTCTATATGTAGGAGCTTTGCATGAAATGTGAGAGAGATAAAAAAAACAACAAAGATAAAGAAACCTAACAGTGTACTGTCGACATTTTCACAAGATTTTAATTTTATTGTCTTGCCAATATTATACAAATCTTGTTTTCTCTTTTGCTGAATGCCTTAGACCCAATGACAACAAATATTTAAAAAAAGCTTGGCTTCAGTATTGTTAACTCCGGGTTATCATGGATTGATTTAGCTCTTAATCTGCTTCATCAGCTACAAAAACTTCGGTTTAGCTATTAACAATCGACAATTTTAACTTGTTTCATGATGTTTTCATATCCTTGTCAAACAATGACATGTGCTGACAAACATAAACGTGAGGATGCATTAACATCGTTTTATTGATCGATTAGGTTGATTGACGATTTTTGACCACAAGTCAAAAAAAGCTTGCGTCATACCCCTGCGATTTGGCGTCGGCATCAGACCGCAGACATTTCTGCCCTGTTTGGTATAAGTAAATTATATTTTTCAATTTACAATCACATCCGGATTAAGACGATTGAGAAAATGCTTATATGATTATGAACTTTCCAAAGAAGTTCTTCATAATTATGGGACTGTTAAAGTCTCCTGACAAAACACTCAAGATCTGCTTTAAATGCTTCAACATGAATCACAAACTAGCTAATTTTTTGTACGGCTGATCTGGCTTTCTCTAAAAAATTGGGATGGCAACTCTGCTTGGCTTTGCTTTGATATTAAAATGGCGGATGTCTCAAGTAATGAACGAAAAATAAAGATTACTAAAAACGGAAAAGTTGTAAAAAGACGTTCACGAAACCCGGAAGGTAATTTGTAAGTTCATAGACTTAGAGTATTTATGTTATAGTTTCTTTAATGAAACTTTTCTAAGTACTATATATAGTCTTAGCGTTTAGTTCACGTTACAATGTGAAATACTTGACTCTTACTACATTTTTGATACGTAAGTCTTAATTTGAAATGATTTGGATTTGGTTGGAAAGATAATTTTAAACTCTTTATAACTTGAGAACGGATATTTATTCCAAGCAGTATATTTACATTTAAGTAGATACAATATGTAGTTATATGTATAAATGATTTTAATCATCCTAACACCAATAAAGTACGTAAAATTTCATTTACCTCCGTTTGTTTATGTACAAGCACTTGCCGCATTTCCGCTTTCTTTATTTTTAGGTACTACATAAATAGATATAAAATATTAAAATAAGGTACACAATTTCAGAATGGCACAAACAAAAACAGAAACGTTTAAGAATAGCTGGTCTCGAATATATAAATGCAAATGGGAAAGTTGTACCACCAAAACAGCCTGGACCTGACTGCAATTGTAGACGAAAATGTTTCCAAAGAGTACCAGAAGATATTAGATTAAAAACATTTCAAGGTTTTTACTCAATGAAAACTCATGATGAACAGAATGCATATTTGTTTGGTTTAATGAGGCAAGTGGATGTAAAAAGAAAAAGAGTGAAAACAAGCAGTCGCCGTACATGCACATTTGAATATTTTGTAAGAGTCAAAGGGAGAGAGACTCAAGTATGTCAAACAGCTTTTAAAAATATCCACGCTATAACAGAAAGAAAAGTAAGAGTTCTCTGCAAAAAGATGGATGATGGAGTAATGTTTCCAAGTGATAATAGAGGCAAAAATAGCCATCGGCGATCAGGTGAAGTGAGACTTCCAAATGGTGTAATAGATCAAATAAAGAATCACATTTATTCTGTTGTTCATACTCACAGATTAAAAGATTTCATTAGATTAGATAAAATTGCTGGGTTGGAAATTAATATATCTAAAATGTGGAAAGACTACATAAAGTCCTATGATCCTGCCAATATATCATCTACCATGCCAAAATCAAAGAGGAATATGGAAATTGCTCTTCCAAGTGAGTCAGTTCCACAGTCGCAACCACCCCCTACTCAAGAATCTTTTGCTCCTATTACATATCCTGGTACAGGACATATTGTTAATATTGCTGAAAACTACTTTCAGAATCAGTACCAGTCTACAACCTTAACAGCAGGAGCACAAACAAATTTTTATCAGACCCAAAATAGTGCACAAGGTATGGGTATCCTCTTACAATCCACAGTTGCAAGACCTGCTCAACCTACAGCATTTATTGTGCTCCAAACCAAACCCGAGCCAAACCATGACACAAAGTTAGCTATAAGTGACATCTCATTCCATCAAAATTCAGAAATAATTCAAGAAATTCCAGAAAAGTCTCAGAAGAAAATTAAAAAGGAAAGAAAAAAGGGACCACTAGTCAAACAATGGAGATACTCTAACATATTCCATGATGAAATTAATGGTGCGGCATTAGCAGCCATTAAAACAAGGTTAGCAATGTATTATGCTGAAAGTGATGCAGCCAGGAAGAAAGCCAAGCAAGTGAGACCTCAAGATACTGTGCAAACAACACAGATACCATCGGAACAAATCAGACCCACTCATACTGTTACTATATATACATGAAATCTATTATTTCATGATTATTTAACTGCCTTAAATCATGCTAAGATTAGGATTATGGTACATTTTAATACTTGCTATAAAAATAATAATCTTAGTATAAAGTCATCATTAGAGCTAAGATCATTTACATTTCTGAAATTAACTTATTTATATATATCTCATTATACAAGCCTTGCAAGTTTTTTTGATTTGCATGAGAGCTACATAATATTCTATGTTTTTTTTTAATTTTAGTTAAGTTTTATGTTAATTGATAATATGTAAATAATTGGAAGGGGCAGTAATATAGTCAGACTATAACTGAAACTGTGTATTGTATGTGAACGATAAAGCTACAAGAAAAAAGTTGCCTGAATTGTAATTTGTTATGACTGCGATTATGACTGCATATTATGATTTATTTTAAAAGTATTTATCATAGCCATGTTTCTCTATTCATTTGAATATTAGATTGTAGAATCCCTTATATAGCTATGGATTTACATAGCAGACAAATAGTATGTAGATACTAATTAAGTTTGTCCAGTTTTAAAATTCTAATTTTTTTTTAATTATCCTGAGCTGTTTATTTTAAAAGAACAGTCTATAGGTGGACAAAAGCAAGTTTTCTATTGTATTCTTGTTTATATGGACCACTTAATATCTTGTAGAGGGTGCTGAAGGGATGGTAAAAAACAATCTTTAGAATGTCTTAGAGCCATTCTCCGACGCTGAATTTTACGGCGAGCGCGAGTTCCCAGATTCACGGCCTACACGGGGTATACTCTTGTTCAAGGTAGATTTTAAAATTCGATTAAAAAAAGCCGAAGTCTCGTATCTCCTTAATAGGGGACTTTGGGTTGCCGCGAGACCCCCCTCTAGTTGTCGAGAGGCCACTTTTAGTTAACACGTCAGCAACAGTCACTGTCGCAACACGGCCCGTCAAGGCAGCACCATCAGCGTCGTTGCTCTTGCATTATTTTTACTCGAGCCTCCTGCACGCGTGCCGCTTTCGGGCCAACCGCTTATCCCTTTTCCGTTGGGCTTTTGTCGCTTATAATGACACAACCACCGGCGAAACAAAAGTACCGGCGCGAAGCCAGTGAGCTCAGAGCGGCACACGCTGGTGGTAAAACACCGTGTTTATAATAATTATTACTATTCTCGCCTAAGTGATTCCAGTTTTAAGCGCTGAAGTTGTGATCCATAGATCATATTCGCGATTTTTTTTGGGGCATACCTGTTGCTGGCCGAGAGGCCACCCATCGTGTTATGTCGAACTCTGATCTCAGAAGAGGAAACATACCGACTAAAAAGTTTGTGTTGGCCCGGAGGCCTTTACAGCTTCATCTAAAGAGACGTTCGAGTGCGGAAGCCGGCAAGATGAAAGTGCGACAATGGGTTTGGAATAAGTGGCTATTTTGCTTTTACGATAATCGCAAAATCACGATCACGCGCATAGGCTTCACGAGAAATTAACTTCCGAAAACAACCCTTTTGTAATCAATACGTGAAACGTACCAGTCTAGTTCTTGTTTGACTCATGACAATTATCTGCCCGTAGGATTGGTTTATGTGTACCTGTAGTATGTCCTATTTCACTAAAAGTAAAAACTTATAAGACATGAAGCTATCACGTTGGATCCCCTTCGCTCGACATACTCTTTCTTCCATCCTAACTGACGACTATAGTACGTCTACTACTACTACGTACGTATGGATGAATGTAGGAAGGTACACCTGTTGCAGGAGAAATTGTATCTGAATTGTACTTTCTGGATTCTGTTCCACTTTCACTCATTAGTTCTCTTACCATATCAGTGTCCTTGTGATGAAGGTCAAACTAACCCTTGCCTTAAGGGTTTTTACTTCTGTCAAAGCATTATCTATTTCTACTTTAAAAGAGTCGCTCAATTTGCAGAGGCTTGAATGAAAGACTAATTTCTCAAAAATACATCACTGCCGAGGTACAGGTGGTTGATCACTTTGTTTTTTTTTAAATCCTTTGTGTAACTTGACCTCACGAAGTTCTGTAGAGTGATTTCCTTTTGGGTGCGTCGTTTCGACTGAAATGGCTTGTGATGTTGTACTTTTCATTAAGACGCGTTTTAGTCTTTTCCCACATCTTTTTTCTTTCACAGATTCGTCATCGCTATTAATTTTCTCGGATATCGGTTGACTGACATCGCAAGTTTCGGAAAATTTCTTTTTTCTAACCTTTTCATTTCATGAAAAGGAACTTCAGACATATATTATACTAAGAATACAATGCAAAAAAAAATACCTTTGGTTCGCTTATTTCGCGTACATCTTGTTTTTTGTGTTTACATACTGTAAACAGCTGTTTTCACTACCTTTTCTAATAGTTTTTGCCATTTCCCTTTTTTTTTAAACACGTTTTTTTGACGATACCGTCACTGACGCGTAAAATGAAGCGTGGTATGTGCCGGCACATAACACGCTTTGCTGCAATAAAACTTTTGAGTTCGTGTGGTTTGGAATCTTTCATTTTAGGTCTCTCGCTACATAGGATAATTTCTGTGATTATCAGTATATAAGAGAATGAAATTCTCCACACTCTTTTCTCTTGCGGTTTTTTTTGACAGAATGACTTTAGCAAAGAACGTATTTGTTTCATGCCAGTACTGTGTTACTTTTGACTATGCCAATCTCAAAACCTATAATAGGTACACTGTGCTCCTAAATACGTCCTTCCTAGCAGTCGCCGCCATCACCAGTGAGACGAGGCACGACATCACAGGCCGCGCCGCCAGTAGACCCGCTGTTGGGTATGGCACCAAGGCAATCTTGTTATACATGAATATATAAACAATTGAATATACAAATGTACGTTATGATGTCAAAGTCCTTACTCTTTATAAAGTTGGATGCGACGTTATTGAAAGTTAATGGTAATTTGGAACATGTAGGTAACAGTGGAAATAATTATTGGGAAAGAGTGAAATATTTTTTTACGAAAGAAATAAAGAAAAAAATTTAAATAACTTAAAATAAATAACTAATGATTCAAACTAACCACATTCTCCACCTCGGCTAGAGCGGCGACAACGCAGCAATGAATATGATCAATGATCATAAATGATTTAAAACACGAGCAATGAACGCTGGCGCGGGTAGTCGAGGAGGTCGTTGACTTAGATCTCGTATACCTAGTTAACTATTAGCTCAAATGTATCTTGAATCAAAGGAACAAAAACTATAAAATTATCCTGTGACTAAACAAGTGTACTTATATTTACTACATAAATTATACTATTTAGGTAGCTACGTTGTGCGACCTTTTTCCGAAGGGGGTTGAAGACGTGGGAGGCGAGGAAGAGGTAGCACGAAATGCGTGCGCGCACGTTTTATTGCCCTTGCTCGCTACACCACCTTCCTCTGCGTTTAGAGTGCCGCGTCCCCACCGTTTGCCATTTCGCGGGAGGGTCGCGCATTAACTTGTCGGACTATAACAGACTCCTGCATCTAAGGTGCGGAATGTGTGGTTCTGCGAATCCGTATACAAATAACAAATATACTAAACTAAGATTAATAACCTACTAAGAAGAGATCTACAAGTACCTTTGTCAAGTAGTAGAATATTTTACCAACTGTTAAAGTATATGTAGACTGCTTGATTCTTTATTATTACTTTCAATAAAACGTAATAAAGCTATAATAAAACAGAAAAATTAATAAGAAGAACATTATGAATGAGCTAAGTGTCGATATAGAAGTATGTTTAAAGATAATATCAATGAATCTAAATTTATTTAAATTTGTAATTGTTTTATTTGATCCTTAAATATGTGGTGGTCATGGAGTATAGTGTGTCCGCTACACGGCTCTAGTATGAGTTGGCCATAAATATATTATATTGACGAAGTGTTTGCGTACTTCATCATGACCTCGGAATAAAATATATATTTATTTATTTCACAGACATGCTGGTTTCCTCACCGCCGAAAGGCATTCCCGTCAAGGGACCTTGTGAATCGCGATCAGAAATAATCAAGGAAATGGAATATATTCTTTACTGAATTAGCACATTTATCATAGCCAAGGTTAAGGGGTCTGCCTCCGAATCAGGAGATCGAGTTTGATGCTCGGGAAAACTTCAGGCGGTACCAACTTTCGGTCACGGTGTGGGTTATGTACGAATATTTGCGCAGCGGTAACACTCCCGTTTTTGCATTCCACGCATGTGAAAAATATGCCATTGAACTCTGGCTTTCTGGACACCGAGGGCGCAAATAAATTATTCGCATATTCCTGGTGATATCGCCGTGAAGCCGAAAACAACCAGATCGTAGTTGGAGTGAGGATCGCCATCCATTTGATGATCAGTAGATGATACAGTTAAGGTCTTTAAACACAATTAGCAGCTGTCCAGTCCTTCATAATTATATTGAATCGGAATCCTGCCTTGATTGGGTTTAAAAACGTGCTAACAATCCTCCTGACCTGCAACAACTTCAAAGGTTACAGATGCGTTGTTAACCATGAGGACTGAGATGGAATGCCATAGAATTTTGGTGATCGGTGCATGCGTGAGTCAGTGAAAAAATAAGGGAACTTTGACATTCATAAGAGCTTTAACAAAGCCTAAATTGAAAAGTTTTAGACCTTTTACTTTAAGCTATTACTAAGCTATATTAGGTACAGGCCTGTAGGATAGGTCCAGTAAGTACTCTTGGTAACTGAAATTTCTAACTTTCCACCTTTATCCACAGCAAATATACAAGGGGCTTATAAGTTCCGTGATTTGTCTCAAGAATTGGATGTTATCGACAACACATGCCAGTGTTGTTTGCACAACAGCTTAATCTACATATAGCGTTTATTAAAAAACTACATTCATTATAGTTTTATTGTAAGATTTTAGTTTTTTTAGAGGTTAACTTATGCTATGTTAATAAGGCTACAGTATAGTGTACACCAAAATGACGCAAAATATATGAGATCTGAATTAAACAAACATGATGAATTTTAAAAATTTTATTGTACACTTAATTACGCTGACAATACGCATACTCCACCGACATCCTTTATCTTCTTTTCAGCTGTTTTTGAGAAGAATTTCGCTTTCACAATGACAGGTTGTTTAGGGAGTTTGCCTTTGCCGAGTAATTTGTAGTAACCCTAAAAAGAACATAAAATTATCATATTACCCCATCTCTGGTCTGTGTGATTTGAGTTCAGCATATTAGAATTGCCAGGGAGCCATACAATAGCAGATTGTTTATAGGCTAGTAAGGTGGCACCACATGCTGGTGAGTTGAGCTTTGGAGAAACAGATGATATACTCTCTCTTACACTCCAAATAAAAGCAAAGTAAGATAAAATTTTTGATGATTTTAAATGAATATTATTTAAATTAAAAACAGTTTCATGGAATTTAAACTTATTAATACTTTGAAAAATATAATTTTTTTTAACTATTAAGTCAAATTTTTGAAATCTACCATTAACTTGAAAGGGCTACAAAATAAAAATGGCCCCAGTGGTTAAACAGGAATTTCTGTTGTTGCAACATGTCAAGAAATTAAGACACCACTTCCAAGCATAAATCTCGATATTCGAGAGGGATTTGGAACTGAAAGTGCCTGCAACACTGCTCTAGTGTGAGTTGATGGATACAAGTGTCTTTAAAACATATTTGTACATACTTTCTTAGAATATGAATTACTACCTAAAAAATTAGGCAGACAAAGATATGATAGGTGGAGTGGTACAATTGTAAAATAAATTGCTGTTTATATAAATATAATGAGATATACCCCCTTTTTTTCAATTTCATCATTATGTCATGGCATATTGCAGCGATGGAAATTGGATTGTATTGGCATGTTACAAACCTTAAGTTTAAATCACAAATTCCTTCCAATAATTTTAATTAGATCATCATGATCTTTAAACATTATCATTATTAACTTTTACACCTCTTTATCTTTAATACCTCACAATGATTTAAAAATATTATTTCACTGAATCATTGATATATTTCATAGGGGTCACTATGACTTTAGTTTTGTTAACTTTTCGCACAACTTAATGGTCAGCATATCTTAGAAGTTTTGAAGTTAGCGCGATGGTAAACTACCTGAACCCTAAATTTGTACAACAGTTTCAATATTGGTTTTATTGTAATTTGGGCATCAGATGTGCCAAACGGACTTGTGAGACAAGTACTAATTTCACATCAAGTTTATTTGACTAAAGTTTTGACAAATCAAAATGAGTAATCGCTTCTTACCACTATGAATGACAGGTGTGAATGCTAGTATTATATTGGTATGACTACAATAATCTATCCAGTACAGAACTTCTAGATGTTATTGTCATGTCCCTTTTCAAAATTACCAAATTTTGTGCTTTAATAAAATTATTGACTTTCGTTATACTTACAGCCTTGACAATGTTGATAACTGGCACTTTACCATCAGTAACATTTGCATATTTGAGCCTGGTCTGCTCTGATACTAAAGTCCAAAGCTTGTCAAGATTCAGTACAGGGCAAAAGTCCTTGTTCCGTCTCAAGTGGTAATTTCTCATACCAAGCTACAATAAAAATAATAATAATAATTAGTTAAAAGATTAAGTGAATTTTTTTAAACATAACATCTGCCAAATGTATGAGTAAACATGTTTTAAGCTAAGGCTAATTAAACTAACTACTAAAGTAATTCGGTTACTTTCCTCCATACTCCACATACTGTATGTATATAAATAATAGGTTACCTTGCCAAAGTATCCAGGGTGATACTTGTCCATGTTAATTCTGTGGTGATGTTCACCTCCGGCGTTACCGCGACCACCTGGATGCTTGCGGTGTTTACCTAAAAATTTATTAATGAGGCACGTATTAATGAAAGAGTAATAGATACGTCAAAGAAAAACATGACAAAAAGATTATCTTGAAAAGTTAGTTTGATTGAAAGTTTTAACTTCTCAATGTGTAGTAATGACTTAACGCTTACCAATACGACCGTGTCCATGGCTCACGTGCCCTCTCAGCTTCCTAGTCTTCTTCTTAGATGTGGCCTGCCGAAGAACACAAATTGTAAAAAACTTTAAAAAAATTACAAATTTAAAAATAATCCACGCATCTACAATTTATACACTTTTCTTGCACAAAGCACGTATAACTTTGATTCTTTTTAATATGATTAAATATATAAATCCAGATAAATTCACAAATTAAAACACAAACCATATTTTCGGCTTCCGTCAAGACTTTATAAAAAGAAAGAGAAAGATAGCATACACGAAACGTCAATGTCAAAGTCAGACGTCTCTTCTTTCTTTTAATTCTCGGGTTCAGAGCCCATATATGGCAATAGTGACTAAATATCTGCCAATACCAAAGTGATATCACGACTAAATAGTCGTAATATCGGATTTAAATTCAATTGAAATTTTATCGACAGGAAAACGAAGGTAAAATAAACTTTTACTGAACACCTGTTGGACTTATGGTATCAAAACGCTAAACAAAGAATTTCGGCCTTTAATCGCTGCAGACATTCACTAGCACTTGAGACATAATACACTCTCAGCATTTTACGTCCAAACTAAAAATATACAGAAATAACTAAATTTGAAATATAATACACTAACATCACTTTTCGAATTAGTGCCAAAAAATGTCTGTCTCTCCTCCGTCATAGACATTTTTTTAAATAATTATTGTATTAAATTATATTGAAGGCAAAAAAATTTTTAGGAATTACTAGGTGGTAGCCGTACGTCTGGGTAGGTACCACTCTCTTACTCATTTCTGCTACTAATTAGCATTGTAACAATTGTTGTGTTCCGATTTGAAAGGTGTAGTTATGGACTGTTAGCTCGTTTTTCACCCAAGTCCAATAAAAAAAAGATACAACATGACAAGTGTCAGTACACAAAAAAATGACGAAACCTATCTCTAATAAGGCAAAATATCGCAGATGGTTGAAAAACACCACAAACAAATTATGTTTTTTTTAAAGAAATATGTTTACAAGGAGACTTTAAAATACAGTTTTGAGTAATGATCTTCATATATTTATTACATATATTTTTTCATGTAATGATAATCATTCACTCATCATACAAAATTCATCACTCATTTGAAATGATGTCTCTCCGGGTGTACCTTAATGTAGTATTTTAAATACATTTTTATTACGTTATTGAAGTTATACTTCTTTTCGCTCGTTTGGGAAAAATTATGAGAGTGAATTTTGATGATGTGCGCGTACACTGACATCTAAAATTAACAGGATGAAGTTGGTTTCTAAATGTCTCTTAAATTATTACGATGCGCGCGCACACCGCCATCTAAAATGAACAGCATGAAGCAGGATTCCAAATGTCTCTTAAATTATCTTGGTAACTATTATAGAGACTATACGTTATTATTAAGTGTATAGTCTCCACAGTAACTATATTCAAAGTGGTTATTCAAATATTTATGAATCTTTAACACACGTGTTTTACATCAGGAGTGAAAAAATATATTCATACATAAATATACATGAGTATTTGTTTGTGATTTAATTTAAATGTTATTTAATGAATGATAATTTATTGTGAGTATTCGTGATAAATGTGGTCTTTTATGTAATAAATGTTTTTAAGTAGGTTTAAAGATTTGAGGTTAACTGTCGGTATGTATTCTTTTTATTTGTTTAGTTACGCTAAAGAAGTATAACTTCTTACGTGCGTACATAAGTACACACGTTTTTTTTCAAATACAACCGGTTGTACAGTCGCAGAGTTTAATCACTTGATAATGTCTTCTTACTAGGCGGAACACGTGTTTTGTAGGTTAGTGTAGAATTGAAATGAAAATTTGCTAGCATCGAGCGTAATGCTTGTGTGAGTGATTGTTATGACGAAAGTGCATTTGTATGTATTGTAGGAAACAAAGGGAGAGGGGGGGTGGTGCTCTTCTTCTCTTTGAACTAGTCAACATATGCTATTTTATTGTTTTAGCCTGCGGAATTGTGCAAAGAAGTTTTTTTTGGAGCTCCTTCGATGGGAGACACGCACGAGTCCATATTTGTATATGACGACGTTGCTTGGGCGATAATATTTTTTTAAACTTACCTCCGAAGTTTGTCTGACGGAGAAAAAACCGGCGAAAGAAATGTAATTTTATCAAAGTGAAACGTTTTGATAGTACAATAATACATATTTTTTTCTAGAAACGGATAGGAACCGATCAACTCATTCCCAGGATTTATTATCATTCAAGTATTCCTTTTTATTATAATAACCCTTTTTATAAAGACTGCGCACTTTCTGGGATTTTGTTGTAGAAACGTGTACATTAAATGAAAGAGTTACCAACTCTATGGAGTTTAGTAAATGGCATCACAAGCTTGCGTGCTCATAGTATTTACATTATTTATATCATGATTCTTATTAAATGTATTTATGTTTTTAATTACGTACATTACAATTTCATATATTGATATGTTTATTTTTCATATATGTTTTTACGATTTTTAATTATCATTTGTCTAAGAGTTGTAGATGTGGGATTATATCGAGCCATCTAGTGCTTCTGCATTTCGTTCGGTAAATGCAGTAACCGGAGATCCATTCCCTCCACCCTCTCCCCTTTTCCCATACTTGGATCTAGTAAGTACTGCACAGTACGTAGTATTACTTAGCTCCATGGTTTCGTATCAATAACTAGTCTGTCGGTTTGTGGTTGACTTGTAATGGCATTGCATATCATTAATCTGTGTTCAGTACGTTTCCAGAAAATGGTGGGATAGTGTGTCGAAGTGTGACACGTATTTCGTTAAAAATCGTAATTTATTTCAGATAAGTTTATTATGCTATCATATTTAATTGAAAATATTTACTGACTGAAAATTTAAACACTCAAAATGGAGTTCCGAGAAACATTATTAGCTGCCCAAAGAAATCAACAACAAAAATCATCTGTAAGTTTTGATTCATAATTCTGCGACACATTTCATATTAACTTTATTCCAATATTCCGTTCTATGTGTACCCGCAAACCTATCGTTAGTATTAAAAGCTTATGTATAATTACTTTTTGCAATGATAAGTACGCAATTATCGCTATTAATTTGGTGAAAAACTACTATAAGGAGTGCGCTATTTTATACCATAGAAAAATACGTCACAAAGATACACCGAAAACCTAACATTTAACAATTTATGTGTATTTTATGACCGTTATTATATTTGAACTTACAGGAAAGTATTTACTATAAAGCTCGGTTCGATCCACCGAAAAAGGAGCAAAAGGTAAAAGATCGGCTGTCTTCTAATATTCAAAAGTTTTTGGCTAAAAAAGAAGAGGAAGAAAAACAAAAAAAGTTGGAGACACAAAGAAAACGGGAAGAATTAATTGCTATGCGAGATCCAAAGGCTTTAAGGAAGATTCAAAAGACTTTAAAAGTAATTAAATCAGCCAATAAATCTGTGATAGAAGATGCTGTGGATCGGAATAATACAGCAGTAACCATGGAAGGGCCTGATCAACCTGACCAGGATGACTATGGATATGAATCACAGGAAGCTGCTGCTATCTATGCGAAAATGATGCAAAAATACAGTAAACTGCCTGATGAACCAAAATTTCCTACAAAAAGTAAGTAAGGGAGAGCTAGAGCCAAAAGTTTTGGTTAATGGAGCCAATGGTTATTGAATCTGTCAGAGGCCATACCTGTGTGCTTGTGCTAATTCTTGAGGCCCTATGATATAATAATGTTGATTTCATCTTGACCAATTTAGGTTACAACAACAACTTCCAAAAACTATGACCAGCTATCAGTTATATTGCTGCAAATGTATGTGCAAATATAAAGGCACTTGCTTGTCATTACCTACCTGTATCTATGTAATCCTTATGCTATAAGATTGGATCTTATGGATAAGGAAGGATCAGATGAAGTATCTGACTCAGGATGCTATACAATACAACTAGACCTGAAGAACTAATATTTTGCTTTGTAAATATTGTCTCTGTCTTGAATTAGACAGAACACAAGACCCATGGCTTAACAGCCAGATATGCTAACCACTAAATCAAGCAGTCATTAGCATATATCTTGTGCACTGCAAATTCAGTAGAAGTTGTTAACAACTTTAAAATATACATTGATATTTATTAACTCATTATGTATTTTCCTAATTCAAATTGCTTAGTCACGGGATTAGGCTATGCTTAATAAAAATCAAATCTGAATGAGGTAAGAAAAGTAACTTGGTCAAAAAAAGTTATTAGGAAAGTGTGATTCATTATTTTTCTTGATAGAGAAGAACTTGTGTGGAGAGATGTTTGACTCTGGAAAAGGAAATAGAGACATATGAAGATTGTAATAGGTATTTTTATTTAATTGTGTTTATTTAAGCCTTATCATATTGATGGTATGAGTTCTGGTTCACCAAACAAAATAAAATTGATAATTTACAAATCATAATAGAGGTCTCATTGTTGTATGTTCATAATCTAGCAATTACCTTATATTAAAATTCATAATCAAAACAGTGTATATGATGTAAAAGTTTTCTATGAGATATGCCAGAAAAATCTTGTATACTTGACAGATGGCAGAATTATCATCTCAAATATACCAGACTTCAATTATCCAAACAAGACAAGGTGTCTGTTACTCTGATCACCAACCTGCCTGCCCAGTACCTTCTCTATGCAAGTCCTCTCTGTCCAACTGATTATGGATTGTTAAAGAAGAAAAAGTAAATTCATGTACCTAATAACTGTATGAGGCATGATTTTTTGATACTTCTCTGGATTATTTACAGGATTAGTTACTAAGGGGTTATGCACACCATGTGTTTATAAAAGATTGTTTTTGTTAATAACTAACAAACTGTTTAAAACAGAAAAAATCACATACTTTTACATGTGCTTTCAGATAATTCTGTAAGTAAAGATCTCAATGGTACAAGGGAGAGAGTCAAAAATGCCCTTCAGCATGAAGATGGCCCAGTGCCACATAAGAGGAGACGTAAAGGTGACAATAGTGGTATGTATAATTTCTGTCAAAGTATTTTATTACAAAGAAAGAAGTGTTATATTGATTTATCCATACATATTATAAGTGCTTTTGTTGAAATTTGCCAATGAGATACTTTGAACACTCGGGAAAAACTCTACTTTTTGTCCCTGGAAATCCGCAGGAAAGTTTTTCACGCAGACTTGGACGCGGCTAGTTACATATTAATTTTTGATCAAACTTTTTTTTCCTATTTATTGTACATATGTAACGAATATTAATAATAGCTCAAGTAAGTTATTAAAAATATGTAAAACGTTAAATAAAATTCACCCCCATATCTGGCAAGGTACTATTGGAAATAAAATTTATGATCTTATTTGTTCTTAAATCTACATCTCAATAGCATAATTTCGTTTATTTCTGTTTATCTCTGTTGAAGTTATGAGGCGGTCACTGATTAGGATGGAGGAATGGACTGAACTGTGTAGCTTATGGGGGCTGACTATGGAACACTGAATGAAAATATATCCATTTATTACAAATAAATTTTACATTACAATTTGGATAATATTATTATATATATATTATTATTACAGAAAAAGAACTCAGTCCACCGCCGAAATATGAACAGGAGAAGAAAAGGGAAGAAAAACCAGAAAAACCGAAAATAAGAAAATCGGCTCCACCTCCCATGGACTTTAATCAGCTGCTGAAACTTGCTGAAAAGAAGAAGAGTGAACCCGTAGATGTTGCTGTTGCCAAAAAACTAGTTGCAGAGCCCGAACCTGACCGGCTCATGACCAAAAAACAGAAGAGAGAGTATGAAGAGGAAATGGCTCGTCGTCAACGTAGACAGGAGCGTATTGAAGCTGCGAAAAATGGGAATCGAAAAGGTAAATCTCAATTATTCCATTCCAAACATAATTTAGATGAAATTACTTACATTTAATTTATTAAAAATAATATATAAATAAATTCGTAAATTCTAAAAACTTTTCACACTTCATTGTCAATTTACTTGCACTTTCTATAACAGTTCAGTTATATAATAAACTAAAACAACATTAGTACTAATTTAAATGTCTGCATTTTTAATATTATCTTACAGTTCCAAAAGAAGATAAGCCTGTTGAAAGGGAGAAAAAACCTGAATCTAGTGGTATTGGTCGTATACCAAAGCTTGGAGAGAAAAATTCTTTAAATCATAGAAATGATCATGCTAAGTCCTTTGAGAAAGAAAAAGAAAAAATCATAAGTGATAGGGAAAAGGTTGAAAAACTTAAAAAAATTCAAAAAGAAAAAGAGAGAGTTAGATTAGAAAGGGATAAAGCAGAAGGCGAAAAAGAAAGATTAGATAGGGAACGATTAGAAAAACTGAAAGCGGAGAGAGAACGAATTGATAGAGATATAAATCGTCTTAATAAAGACAGGGATAGGTTAGAAAAAACAAAATCTAAACTAGAAGCTAAAAGTACATCGGATAAAATTAACAAATCTGTAAATAATACAGTAGATAGGTCAAAGATAAACGCTAGGGAACAACCGGCGACGCACGAGGTAAAGAAAAGCATAGATTTAAAGAGTCAAAACACTTACCGGATAGATAAAACCCCAGACAAAAGATTTCTATTCCTAGTAAAAGCGGTGATACTAGGCATATGAATGGCCACAGCCAACATGGGAAACCAGTGCCAAAGCTGAATAAGGATCTGCCACAGAAAAATGACAGTAAAGGTAAAGTTCTACAAGCAAAACAAAAACCTCCAATTGATACCGGATCTCCGAAAACAAACGGGCATGTTAGGCCTGACGGTAGTAAGCGATTGCAGGAAAGCAGCAGAGAAATGCCATCGAAGAGATCTGAAGACAGGAAACCATTATTAAACAACAAATCATCCGCCGGTCCCAGCAAACCGAAGATCGCGAACAGTTTCGACTTCGATAAGCATGTTAACTCCATTGGGCAGAACGGTGCCCGGCAGTTCCCACCAGGCGACGTTCGGAGAAAACCGCGTCCCGATGACATGAAAAAGAAAAAAAGTAAGTTATCGTTGCTATTTCATACATGATTTATTCCTGTTACAATTATTCCGTTTTTTTCCTTCGTCATCAGACACTACGCACATCACTACGAGCCTTAGGCATAAACCTAGTGTGAACCCTCGGTTAGATTATATACTAGACACCTTATATGTTGGGCGATGCTGCTTAACAGGCTGACTAGTCTGTTAGGACTGATTAGTACGGATATAATGTACCAAATTTTAGTACTGGTAGGTATCTGGAGATTTTATGATCAGCGAATGAATTATATTTATATGGTTCAATTGTTCTCTTTAACCTTTACACATCTGTTAGCAGCGGACTGATGTTTACGTTTAAACATCAGTCCGCTGCTAACATTGCCGTAATTGCCATTCGGCAAAGCATATTTGGTAAGAGGACAGGGGGAGGGGAAGTTAGTTACCTTGCCGAACCAAACACAAAAGCACAAGATTCGCCGATATTCTCCAAGAGCGTGTAAACGGCACCACACAACAGATTGAAATTATTAAAAGACATAAATATGATTATTATTTCCAGGGCGCACGGTGGTCTCGGAGTCAGACTATGACTCCGAAATGGACGACTTTATTGACGACGGCGATGAAAATATAGATTATTCTACTCACATCAAGGAGATATTTGGTTACGACAGGTCGAAGTAAGTCCATGTATTACTAGCGATCAATGTACAGGTGGATGCGACGTTACGAACTTTTCATCAAAATCATTGTTTAAGTGCTAATAAATATTTTGAAATAGGGGAAAAAATTGAAAAAAATTAAAAGAAATACCTTTTATGCGCAAGCGCCGTTCGTGGTGAATAGCCGTTTTACGACCTCGGCACTTAACTATTAGCTCAAATATATCTTACGAGTCAAAGTATCAAAAAAATAAAAAGCAAAGTCCTTAATTTAACTTAAATTAGTCTATATATTACGAGGTTAAATTTTATGTAGTAATGTAGCATTCATTCTGTCATTATATGGGAGTAAACAATATAATTACGATTAAACATTTTCATTAAAATTATAGTTATAATTGAGCACTAATATACTATATAGCAATCTTCACAGCAGTTTCATTATTAAATCATCTTCTTATTTCATTATATTATGCTCCTCATTTTTTTACGAATATTATGTACAGCAAAAGTTTGTGAATTTGTTGAAGAGATCATCTTCTAAATATACAACTATGTCTAAAAATACAATTATTTTTAAATATTATATATTAATATGTAGTCTTGTGAAACCGAAGCGGGACGCTACTTGGTATGCATATATTTAACTGTCTTGTCCACAGGTATCGAGACGTCGACGATTATGATGATCCAATGATGGAATCAAGTTTTGCGCGCCAACAGCGGGAGGAATACATCAGTAAGAAAATCGGTATGTATCCTTGAAGCTTCCCATATGGTAATAAAACAGAATCAAACCGTGTTACGTTATATACCGTGATTTTACCACCGCTCTAGAGCCGAAACGTAGCAACGTAAGAAAGTTATACCATCCATAGTTCTGCGGCAGATTTATATAGACTAATGAATAAATAAAATATACTGTTAATTATAAGATTGTTATTCCTTCAACTGTAGGATGCCGCGAGATTTCCCTGGCATTTCTCATAATTGGTTATTAATTTCGATTCTACTCGATTAAAGTTTCTATTCAAATTGAAATACGAAATATGCAATTTAGCAATCAAATGTAACTTAACAATACTTGGCTATCTAGACAGACGTCCACACGGATTTAACATTAAAACTATTTGTATTAAAATTGAATAGGAAAAAAATAAACTATGTTACTGAGCCATGCTGCATTTAGCACCTAACTTGTGGTAGTATAAGTGTTTCGGCCATACCAGGGATGAACACAGTCACAGCAGATCTGTAAAATAGCAGCTATAAAATTTTGACAAGAACATACAAAATTACTTTTCATAATTTAAATTACCTACTATTATTAAACATAGCGTAAAGAGAATTTCTTTTCTTCCCAAGTAACAGCACCATATATTTGAAATAATTTGCCCTGTCTATTTTTAATATATGGTGTTCACAATTTTAAGTAATTGTGTTTTTACAAGCAAATATATTTTAATTAAAATAAGAGGAAATATACTATTTCTCATTCTCCGAAACCTGGCCATCCATCCATATTTCAGCCGAACCCAAATCCCACAGACTTGTGACGGGGAGCAACACTTGTGTGAGCTCACCAACCTGATTTCCCAGTGTGGTGAGTGGTGGGTAAACCTTCCAAGAAATGTCCAAGACATGTATGCCGGCTTTTGTTGACGCTTTCTCGGAGAGCCCTATGTTCAATAGTGGACTAAAATAAGCTGCTGTACCAGTTTTGTTCTTACCCATTAATTTTCAATTCTTACCTGCAGGTATCATGGAAGACTTGGAGGACATGCGAATGGAAGCAATGGAGAAGAAAAAGTCAAAAAAGAGACTGATTAGCGACGACTGAGCTCTCAAGTACAGAACATTAGGACCAAGATTATGTAACGTTTTTATTAATATTTTGCTTATATTACAATTATGTATAATATTGTGATGTACAGCAGCCTGTTGTACAGCAAATAATACCGGGAGCTTCGATAAGTGGTCAGTGTTGAATTGTGATTTTGTTATTTAAATCGAGAGTTTATATTTAAAAAAAAATCATACATCACTGTTCGATTGTACAGTTATATTTTCTTTAAGTTAGTGGCATAATGGTTTTTATTTTGACAGCATCCTTATTTTGATATTTTAATTTACCTTTGTCTTAGGACTTATGCTTTTTCACTGTAAACATGTCCTTTCTCATGCGTGTTTACCGTGTTTAAGTGTTTAAGTTATACAGTGTTTAAGTGACTATATTTCTTGACTTTATTTATATTTACATTACAAATTAAATATTCAGTGAAATACAAGACTAATTTGATTGATCATACAGATTTTCTCTTAGCTTTGTCTTTGCATATTCAAAATATTTGTATTAAGGAAATAATATTTTTAAGTGTAATTAACATTTTAAATAACTTCTGTTTTTTCAGTTAATATTTACCACTTGTAGTTTCTATTAATAACAATTGCACAACAAAAGTGATTATGTTTATGTGAATTGTTGAAAACTAAAATTTTGAAGTTAAAATATTAATTGTAATTATTTTCAGTAATTTCTAAATCACGAACTTGTGAATGTTGATATATTATATAATGGGAGTTTACTATTATTTTAGTGTTATATATGTTAATGGTATATATATAAAAGTAATTGTATAAAATTACTCAATCAATTTGTTAACTTGTATCCGTAAAATGTAAATGGCAGGAAGTAAAAGACAAAAAATATAAGTAAAATATATAAATTTTTCTCAATTTTTTTTATTATCTTTACGATGAAATACACACCATTGCATACGTAAAATTGTAGGTATATATAAAAATGTATATTCGCGTTACATTTTTCTTATCTCATTTGACTTACGAGCAATGGATTATATAGAGCCCCCCTTATCTAATAAGAGTCAAACAAGACAGCATGCTTAATGCCTTTTTAGACTATTTTACAGTTCTTTAAATCATTTAACACGTGATCACCTTATTTTTTATTTTTTGATGATTGAACGTATTACCGCATGTTTCTAACTCGAAAAGACATTATTTCTTATTTTTTACATTATTTCTATCTTATACGGATAGAAATTTATTTCATTACGTAATTGCGTAATGACGCGCTGACCCGGTGAGCCGTTTAGTGAGCGAGCGATATACATACATATACATGCAACATGCAAAATCGTTCGGCTTTTAGTCGAGAAAGGTCGGGCATTAACGGTGATTCACTGAGCCGTTGAGCTATTTGCTAAGCGAGTGAATGAATGCGAGTTACATTGTAGACAGAGTTGGCTAATTTTCATATCTCATTCATGAGGTACCCAAGTCTTTAAATGGAAGATTTGTCATAATCACCGTGCTTGGTTGGCGTCAAGACATTTGGTAGGTCTCAATACCAAATGTCTCGCACCTAAAACGCAGCTGCCCGCCATCGGTCTGCCTATTCTCTGTTTGAAATAATTTGCAATGTGATTGTGGATTAACCAATCCACAATCCCTAATTAAATAAACAGAAATACCTACTAAAACACATTATATTCTCTTAAATTATGTCCTGGCGACTGATCTTACCTTTATTGGGGTGTATTGTTAATGTATCACAGAATACTTAAATATTTACAAGAACACAGTATGGTATAACACAATCGGTAAGCAAACCGACAGTGAAGGTGACACTAGAATGGTTATTAAATGTCTAAGTAATAAATTACTCTACCAACCGAATCGTGCTTCAGCAAGTGAATGATGAATACTGCATGAATATCCTCCACCATATCCTGTCCTTGCGCCTTTTTTATGTTGCATGGACTCGTGGATCGATCGATCGTTTTATCTTTACCCTCTATCTGAGACTACTCTATTACACCTAACACGACGTCATGCTGATATTTCCATTATTCACGTAGATAGAGACATTTATTCGCTTTGATGAGCGTAGTGCCGATACCGTCGCGCTATTAATGCTGCTGCCCATCAGTAGTTGTGGGATTTACCATCATCGTTCGGTCACCAGAACCTTGCTCATGCAATAGAGAAGAACGAACAACACCCCACGAAACGAAACACCATAATTACTCGGCTTGTATTTTTGATCTATATTTGTAAAAACATAATTTGTACTATATATATTTTAAGATATATCTAGGACAAAACATAACCATTATTTTCCTATACCTCGGTTACATTGTTCTTGTCCGGTTAGTGTTGAAAGCATAGTCACCATAAATAGAATAGCACCGTACACGCTTACGGTCCTTGGCCTTTTATATTCACTTTCAAGGTCCAAAAGCAGTGCCTCGTTCATAATAAAGAGTTCAGCCTAGTTCTAGTTGTAATAAGTTAAGTACGTACTAGTTCCAAGTATTATAACTTTATAAGTAGTTTTCGTTTGTCTTAGGACTTATGCTTTTCACTGTAAACATGTCCTTTCTCATGCGTGTTTACCGTGTTTAAGTGTTTAAGTTATACAGTGTTTAAGTGACTATATTTCTTGACTTTATTTATATTTACATTACAAATTAAATATTCAGTGAAATACAAGACTAATTTGATTGATCATACAGATTTTCTCTTAGCTTTGTCTTTGCATATTCAAAATATTTGTATTAAGGAAATAATATTTTTAAGTGTAATTAACATTTTAAATAACTTCTGTTTTTTCAGTTAATATTTACCACTTGTAGTTTCTATTAATAACAATTGCACAACAAAAAGTGATTATGTTTATGTGAATTGTTGAAAACTAAAATTTTGAAGTTAAAATATTAATTGTAATTATTTTCAGTAATTTCTAAATCACGAACTTGTGAATGTTGATATATTATATAATGGGAGTTTACTATTATTTTAGTGTTATATATGTTAATGGTATATATATAAAAGTAATTGTATAAAATTACTCAATCAATTTGTTAACTTGTATCCGTAAAATGTAAATGGCAGGAAGTAAAAAGACAAAAAAATATAAGTAAAATATATAAATTTTTCTCAATTTTTTTTTATTATCTTTACGATGAAATACACACC
The DNA here is from genome assembly GCA_029286595.1 of Bhutanitis thaidina. Classification (NCBI taxonomy): domain Eukaryota; kingdom Metazoa; phylum Arthropoda; class Insecta; order Lepidoptera; family Papilionidae; genus Bhutanitis; species Bhutanitis thaidina. The sequence goes on from JAGSMS010000003.1 coordinate 4,547,301, forward strand.
ATTGCATACGTAAAATTGTAGGTATATATAAAAATGTATATTCGCGTTACATTTTTCTTATCTCATTTGACTTACGAGCAATGGATTATATAGAGCCCCCCTTATCTAATAAGAGTCAAACAAGACAGCATGCTTAATGCCTTTTAGACTATTTTACAGTTCTTTAAATCATTTAACACGTGATCACCTTATTTTTTATTTTTTGATGATTGAACGTATTACCGCATGTTTCTAACTCGAAAAGACATTATTTCTTATTTTTTACATTATTTCTATCTTATTTATACGGATAGAAATTTATTTCATTACGTAATTGCGTAATGACGCGCTGACCCGGTGAGCCGTTTAGTGAGCGAGCGATATACATACATATACATGCAACATGCAAAATCGTTCGGCTTTTAGTCGAGAAAGGTCGGGCATTAACGGTGATTCACTGAGCCGTTGAGCTATTTGCTAAGCGAGTGAATGAATGCGAGTTACATTGTAGACAGAGTTGGCTAATTTTCATATCTCATTCATGAGGTACCCAAGTCTTTAAATGGAAGATTTGTCATAATCACCGTGCTTGGTTGGCGTCAAGACATTTGGTAGGTCTCAATACCAAATGTCTCGCACCTAAAACGCAGCTGCCCGCCATCGGTCTGCCTATTCTCTGTTTGAAATAATTTGCAATGTGATTGTGGATTAACCAATCCACAACCCCTAATTAAATAAACAGAAATACCTACTAAAACACATTATATTCTCTTAAATTATGTCCTGGCGACTGATCTTACCTTTATTGGGGTGTATTGTTAATGTATCACAGAATACTTAAATATTTACAAGAACACAGTATGGTATAACACAATCGGTAAGCAAACCGACAGTGAAGGTGACACTAGAATGGTTATTAAATGTCTAAGTAATAAATTACTCTACCAACCGAATCGTGCTTCAGCAAGTGAATGATGAATACTGCATGAATATCCTCCACCATATCCTGTCCTTGCGCCTTTTTTATGTTGCGTGGACTCGTGGATCAATCGATCGTTTTATCTTTACCCTCTATCTGAGACTACTCTATTACACCTAACACGACGTCATGCTGATATTTCCATTATTCACGTAGATAGAGACATTTATTCGCTTTGATGAGCGTAGTGCCGATACCGTCGCGCTATTAATGCTGCTGCCCATCAGTAGTTGTGGGATTTACCATCATCGTTCGGTCACCAGAATCTTGCTCATGCAATAGAGAAGAACGAACAACACCCCACGAAACGAAACACCATAATTACTCGGCTTGTATTTTTGATCTATATTTGTAAAAACATAATTTGTACTATATATATTTTAAGATATATCTAGGACAAAACATAACCATTATTTTCCTATACCTCGGTTACATTGTTCTTGGTCGGTTAGTGTTGAAAGCATAGTCACCATAAATAGAATAGCACCGTACACGCTTACGGTCCTTGGCCTTTTATATTCACTTTCAAGGTCCAAAAGCAGTGCCTCGTTCATAATAAAGAGTTCAGCCTAGTTCTAGTTGTAATAAGTTAAGTACGTACTAGTTCCAAGTATTATAACTTTATAAGTAGTTTTCGTTTGTCATTTGTCAATGTCACATGTCAATTACTTGCCAAGAGGAAAGAATACGGAGGTGTGCAGACGTGTTGTGAACAAAAAGTTTTAAGATATTTTGATCGTGTAATATTTTGTCATTTAATTCCTGGATTCAGGTATTATTTTTTAAAGATATTGACAAGAAATTGTTGGACTAGTGCATTTGTCATTTATTTGGAAAAATACATGTCTTAATAAATTTTGTTTATTTAGGTATTTCTTCCTTATTTTGGAGCCATGAACTTGCTGACAAGTATTGACGACATTCCTGAGTTAAAAAGATATATCTAGGACAAAACATAACCATTATTTTCCTATACCTCGGTTACATTGTTCTTGTCCGGTTAGTGTTGAAAGCATAGTCACCATAAATAGAATAGCACCGTACACGCTTACGGTCCTTGGCCTTTTATATTCACTTTCAAGGTCCAAAAGCAGTGCCTCGTTCATAATAAAGAGTTCAGCCTAGTTCTAGTTGTAATAAGTTAAGTACGTACTAGTTCCAAGTATTATAACTTTATAAGTAGTTTTCGTTTGTCATTTGTCAATGTCACATGTCAATTACTTGCCAAGAGGAAAGAATACGGAGGTGTGCAGACGTGTTGTGAACAAAAAGTTTTAAGATATTTTGATCGTGTAATATTTTGTCATTTAATTCCTGGATTCAGGTATTATTTTTTAAAGATATTGACAAGAAATTGTTGGACTAGTGCATTTGTCATTTATTTGGAAAAATACATGTCTTAATAAATTTTGTTTATTTAGGTATTTCTTCCTTATTTTGGAGCCATGAACTTGCTGACAAGTATTGACGACATTCCTGAGTTAAAAAAAGATAATATTCATATTAAAAATGAGGAGGAGTTTTTAGATAAATTGAATAAAGTTATCAAGGACGGTAAAAACAAGCTCCAAATCGTGACTGATTTTGATCATACATTAACACGACACGAAATGGATAATGGCAAGACAGTGTTAACAAGTTTTGGTAAGTTAAATGGAATCAATGATGGTCATGTTTGTCCTGGCCGTTTTCGACCACGGCTTCCGAATACCGCAAATTGCAGCGCAGAAGATATTATAGTGTGGTAATTCGTCTGTACCCTCCCATTTACGATGTAACGCTTATGCTATGAGATCGGAGGAAGGGTCAGAAATAAGATGAACACAACAAATCCAATAATTTTTGTTTTTGCACAAAAATTGGTTTTGGCTGCAAATGTATTTACTTAGCTTTGCCTGAAAGGTCTCCTCCACTTTTTGCCCATAGTTATGAGTGTTTTCATAATAACTATTAACTGCACATGTGAACCCATTGTAGAAGTGAAATATGTCACCTATGTTGAAAACATAGTAACAAAGTGTGCAAATTCAAATAAAATTCACCCCTTTTCTTAAAAAAATTTAAATGGTTTACAGTATTTGAATTTTCGGCTCCTCCTCTAGCTTCGGCGGAAACTGTAGCTTCTTTAAGAAAATTCTTTAAATTCAATAAAATCTTTCCTTTTTTCTAGCTGTGTAATAGATTATTGGATTAGATTAAATTGTAATTCTCTGTTTGTAAGGGACTTAGTGATGGAGTGAAAACATTACTTCCCTGTAGGTAAATTCAGTGATAAATTGGATATTGAAACCATATTAAATTCCCAATTAAGATTACTTTTATCTTACAGGCATGTTTAGGGAATGCCCATCAATTCCTCTATCCTACAGAGATGAAGAAAATAGACTTGCAGCATTTTATAAGCCAATAGAAGTTGATCCAGTAATGAGCATTGAGGAGAAAACTATGCATATGGTGGATTGGTACAAGGCTGCACATAAATTGTTAAAGTAAGATTCATTCTTTAAAGTTAAATAGTTTCTTGACATTGAAAATTAATAAAATAATGATTGAACCTTTTAGAAAATTACTATTTTACCTGTAGTAAATTTTTGATGATTTTGACACTGTGATTGGTAAAGTCTGTATCTCATTTAAATTTAATAAGTTCTCATTCCAGTCACTGTGCATAGAACAACTTCCTATTGGATTTTTTATGGGGATTTGGCAAAACTGCATAACTAAATAAGCATCTGCAATCCACTCTTTGTCTCTCATGGAGATAGCATTGACATACTGCTATTCACAGAGTCATCTATGGCGGCCATGGGTAGAATGGAGGTGGCAGATTCTAACACCACTACCACATCAGAATTTAATTCATTGTTTTATATATCATGTGTTTTCATCATATTAGTGTCATGGGGTATTCTTATGCACATAAAAATTTTCTCTAGGTACATTAGTTGTTCCCTCATTGTTGAGAATTCTGACCTTATTTAATTTTATTCTTTATGAGTTGCCACCAAACGTTGTGGTTCCACATCTGTCTTATACTTTCATAAAACAACCCTCAGAGAGTGGTTAATGTCTGGTCCATCCATCGAACAGGTCTTTAGCCACGTCGTATCTTCAATTGTCATATTTTCTCAATACTGTAAGATGCAAGTAACAAGCAAGGTGTCCAAAGATGAGTGTCTTTCTGAAAACTATGGTTTTAAGATGTTCCATTATGCGAAATTCTTTAAGGATAGCTTCTGTGGGAAGTCTAAGATATGTTTATCATGCAATGCCTAAAGATCATAAGTAATGTTGCAGTACTTCATATCATGGGCAGAATTTCGAGAGAATTTTGCTAATTAAAAATAAAAGTGCATTTCTTGTTTGCAGGGGTATGAAATATCCAAAACAAGAATTAATGGAAGTAGGACACAAGATGATAGAATGCTTTAGGTGAGAATTTGACTTTAATGTAATTGATACTTTTTAAAGCACTCCTATTTATTATTTATGTTAAGCTGAAAATTGCATTGTGGCAAAAAATTTGCACGGTAATATGCTGAGCCAGCGAACCCCTTTGGTTCGGTTTGGTTATTTTATTCATACTTGCTGGTTTTTATTAATTTTGTTCATAATAAGCTGTCCCGCCGTAGTATTCCCGGCTCCTAAATAATGAGAGTGCCTTTGCCCAGGAGGTGGACATGGAGATGTAAAGGCTCATAAATATATTCAGCAGTATATTTGCAATAGGCTGTAATAAAAAGGTATAAGGTTTAAAATTCAATTTAAAATGAGCCGAATTTTTTGAAATTGTTTTGAATTCTCAGGTTAGGAGTTCAGGATTTAATCTCATGGAGCCAGGCGCAGCAAGTGCCGGTGCTGGTGTTCTCTGCAGGTCTCGGAGAATCAGTCGTGGCGGCCATGAGAGCGGCTAACTTTTTGCTGCCTCATGTGAAGGTATATTGTTTTTCTAAATACATGTATATGAAATAAATGTTCTAATATTTACCGTGCCGCGTATTGGCGTAAGAATCTGCCCCCTTTCCATAAAAGGTGCCGTAAAAGGTGACTAAGGAAAAAGACTTGAAAATTGCAATGGCTACAGATAGAAGGCGGGATATCGGTCTCCAAAAAATACCAAAGCAAAATTTAGCAGGTCGATGACGGGTAGGCGCGTCTGGGGTGCGAAGTGTCTGTACTTCGATCGTCTAGCCTGTTGTTGAGCATGGCGATTACGATAAATCCTCCTTATGGGAAAGGCCTATGACCTGCAGTGGGCTATTAAATTAAGGCACCAATATTTACTGTCGCACGTTACGTTTTATGGACTTTTTACGGATTCTTCCAATTTTTGCAAAGTAAAAATAAGGTGTAAAAAGGTACAATTTTGCGGTCGCCAGGTGCAACTGTCGCTAATGTCCTTTCCATTGTGTTTCGATAGTTGGGGTAACCCAATGGGTAACGAATACAAATATACTGTGATTTATTTAGTTTATGTTATTACATGATTCTACAAATGTTTTCAGGTCGTTTCAAACTTCCTTGCAATGGACGAAACTGACACAATAGTGGGTATAAAGGGCGACGTCATACACACGTACAACAAGAACGAGGCTGCCATTAAAGACACAGAGTACTATGAAATGGTCAAGGAGCGCCATAATGTGATCCTATTGGGTGATAATATCGGGGACGCCGGGATGGCGGAAGGCATGGACCATTGTAATGTCGTCATCAAGATCGGGTTCCTAGGCCGCAACGCGGGACCTAATCTACAAAACTACCTCAATAAATTTGATATAGTTCTAGTTGATGATTCCACTATGGACGTAGCCAATGCTATATTGAAATTTGTGCTGTGATTAAGTTTAAAAATGTTATTTAATTTGATATTATTTTTTAAACGTTTTATGAGTGCTTGTGGGACTGGACAAATGCTTATGTATTTATTGAGGTATATATACATGATATTCTCAAAATATAGCAAAGATTGAAAATCATTGACAGTAGTGTATTAAATAAACTTTTTTATAGATAAAATAGACATTCAACTTTGACATCTCACTTTCACTCGTAGGAAACAAATAGATCTATTTATTTTACTCAATCATGAGATTTACAAACTTTATACCAATTCCGAGATTATATATAGATTATCTTTCAGTTCCTTAGGTTTAGTAATTGGCTTCGATTTTTAATGTCTATCGGCCAATTATTTGTTTTCGGCGATTTTTTCCGAAATAAGGCGGTTTTGACTTTTAATTGGGATTTAACTACCACGACAGATCAGATTATTTATAATTTTTGAATATTACTTTTAAAAAGTAGATTTGTTAAAAATTATTAAGTTCAGAGTAATACTCGAATGTTTAGGTAAGTAAACAAAAGAATAGACAGGGTACAAAACCTTTCTAACATCCTATGCATATTGGCTGTACATTATGTATTTTAAAGGAACGGAATATTGTAACCTTATTTTCATTTTGTTATGTGAACTGCATCTGTTAAAAATAGATTTTTTATATGTATACAAATGTTCTTCGATTGTCTCAAAATTAAGGCAAATAAAAAACAATATGTGCAATTAGTATGAGTCAAGGCATTTAATTTATTACAAAAACAAGGAGTATTCAATGTATAATTTCAAGTTTTTACTGCTGCAGTCAAGAGGGGACGTAAATAAAACAGTTTTAATGAAATTAAATATTTTGTTATTATTATAAAACAACACATACAGATATAAATGTATTTTCTAGTCATTACTATGGCGTTTCGATTTTTTCGATTTTCGATCCATAACTCTTTAAACAACATTCCTTAATTTGAACAATATCACAATATAAATGCAGTTTCATAGTAAAATATAGGAATTATTATTAATAATATGTATTAAAATTATATATAGTTTCCAATTACTGCGAATTGCAATACAAGAAAAACATATCAAATTTTAAACCTTCAGACATTTAACATATGGTATTCCCATAAGCAACGTGAATTTCGGTGGTCTTGCTACGCTTTCTTATGTATAATAGACGTACATAAGATACACGGGTAACTCCTGACATATAAGTACAAATAAGTTACACTTTATATTAAACCAAAAACATCATATAATGGAAGATCTCCGAAAAATCATGACAATAAAAGCTCTGCAAATACTAACTTTGATGACAATGGACTAGTTTTAATTTCAAATACTGTTTAATTATCGATCTAAGGTAAACAGCGCTAAGCAAGAACAATTATTGTCATAATCATGAATTATTATTTTTAATCCTAGTTGCTAAATAATTAATTTCTCGATATACTATATATAAAAACGACAACATAAGCTTCAGAAGCGAACGGTGCCGATATGTCCGTTCGTATTCTCGTTCAGTGCATACAAGTTTTTAACGCTCAGTGTTAACAACTACAGTACCATACATTATATGGCAAGAAAATCTCTTTTTCAATCAACATCACTCCAGTATAAGCGTCGTCATAGCAACTTAATGACTGGAAAATACATGTTTTATCACAACATACCCTATTAGTGTAACAGAACAAATTAAAAGCTCTAAAATAAACAACAGTCTTAGAACATACAAGTTATTTACACAAAGATTTATTTATATAAAAATATCCTACTAACTTTACATGTAACAATTTTAATCGCCCATGTAGAAATATATAATTTGTCACTATGTACAACAACTAGAAATAGTATTAAAAATAGTAAATTTTTTAGGAATCATCTAGTCATGAAAGGCAGTGTTAGGCAAGAAATACACTATAAAATCGGTGAAATATGGAAAGGCACTTTTGTTTGACATAAGGATTGTTATACACTGTTTCATGTTATGAATATTAAATTAATTTGCTACGTATGTAAATTGATGTTTTTATTTCACATTACAATTTTTTTTCATTTACAGCAATGTGGCACAAAGGTCAAAAGAATTTTATACCAAAATCCTCGTTGGGTGGAACATTTGATACGAAATGTTATGCGATTTTTTCTATACCATTGATAATTCTGTAAAACAATGAATTGTTATATTTGCTAATAAAGGGAAACCACTAGTAGATTGGGTTTTACTTTGCGTAAATCTTCACCGTCTCTTAAAAATAGCTGAAAAGTTAGAGCTTGCGAATTTAACCATATAATTATTTTTTTGACTGATTATGGAGTATACTTGTGGAGGCGTTGATATGGTGCATGAAGTTAGCGACAACTGACATGTAAGTAAATACAGCAATTACTTCTTCAGTGATGTGACATGATCCTCATATTTTAGTACTAGGTGCCAGAAATCGCCAGATATCACGGTCTGTATCTAAGTCATGTTGGCATGGAAGTACTGCGAAGACGATATCTATTTATTGATAACTACAGTTAATTTTCATAACATTAAATACTTAAAAATTCGGTGAAAATCAGCGCTGTGAAAACATTAGAATGTATTAGTGACTCTCGGTTTGTATTGTTTTCATACTTTTGAAATAGTTTAGGCTATATTTTCTATTTTTGATTTTAAATTTAAAACTGATTTTGAATAAGTTAGAATTATGTTTTTGTTCAAATTACAAGTGAGGTTACACTTCTTTCGTATTTGATTTTAAATTTAAAACTGATTTTGAATAAGTTAGAATTATGTTTTTGTTCAAATTACAAGTGAGGTTACACTTCTTTCGTATTTGATTTTTATAATTAAAAACGATGGCGGAGAGCAAAATTACCAGTACGAGGGCAACACTATTGTCATATGCATTAAAATCTTGAAAGGCCTTTGACTAGCAGTGGAGTTACGAGAGGTTGACGATGCACAAGAAGAAGTATTTGAAAGTGGTGCTGCGTGTAAAAAAGTAAATTATGTATCTATGGAGTGTTTACGATAAGTGTATTTCTTGCCCCTGAGACAATAATGATACCTGGAATTCATCGGCAAGGCATCGGGCTCGCTGTAGTAAAACACGTGGAAAGCCGAACTTGGAAATATTATTTCACCATACAAAAATACACGATTTTTATCACCCTACATTATCACACGAAAACACATCAATATGTAAACACTGATGAATCAACTTACATCTTCATATACCATACGCTCACACTATATAGACTGCATTGCGTGAGCAGTATCTTTTAATGTTATAAGGGCAAAGTTAACACATTCATACCTTATATGCCGACCATGGAATCCAAACCATTGGGCCTGGTGAGAGGTGCCAAGATGAAATTCGGTACTGATAGGTTTATAGGGCATTCATATATAAAATATATTTATCATATAATTTACAATGCAGACTAATCCTTAGCACGCCCATGAAAGTATAATATTAGAATCTTCTTTAACTGAGCATGAACTCCACGTCAAGTGGTTAACATAAGTACAATTTTAATTTAGAATTAATTCAAAGTTACAGTGCTAGCGTGCCGTGGTAGGTTCAAAGCGTTGAGATGTCCAATACTGAATGAAGTTTTAATACTAAAATATTAACATTAATAACATGAATAGTATTGGCAGATCTATCAGAACACTCCGTACGCGTTTGGGCGCGCCATTTTAGGTACACTGTACAGACTAGATAAGTTAACTTAATGTGATAAATTCTCATTGTTCAGTAAACTTGCTTATTATTTAAGAATATGATGAAAAATAAAAAAAAACAATATTAAATGCTAGTCCGATGGATTTGGCTCGCCCAGAACGCGTTCTGACTCGACTCCGTCCTTACACAACTGACGCATTGGTCCCGCTTTATTGGTATAAAAGCACAATATATTACTCTACAATTATAATACAAATAGTTCTAATGACAGATCACAGCCTAGGTTCAATTTAAATATGTCGAGGTAATCAGCCCCTTTACCTCGGAAGCGCGGCACAGCGCGAGGAGCGCCGCCGCGCCTGCGCCTCACTGACGTCACGTAATCGCCGCAACGTCCGAGTGCGTCTTCTGGAGCCCGTCTTCGTCCGTTGACCTAACAGTGGGCACAAATTAATAGTTTATTTCCATTTTAATTATTTTCTCTTGTTAAGAACAGTGAATTAATTACTATTGAACAATTACATCAATAATAACTTGCGCTATCCATTAAGAGCAGAGTACTTCGTATAAAATATACAGAATCTTAACTAAGCCCTGCTAACAATCATGATAAACCAATATGTATGATGATTATAACAATATCAAACATAGTCGGAGTCGCAGGTTTTCTTCTACCATTCACTTCGTTACACAAATTACACACGCGTATTCTTGCTTATGTGTGTTTGTGTACACGCGCGTGTCTGTACCTGTATGTGGGTGTGTGCGTGCGCATGTACTTGTAGACGTACTAGGCTGCGTAGGGCAAGCGGGCGATGTGTGTGTGTGCGCGTGTAGGTACCTGTAAACGTGGGCGGAGGCGGTGGTGGTATGGTACTGGGCTGCGTAGGGCAGGCGGGCGCGCGGACGCCGTCGCCGCGCCAGCACAGCGCGTCCGAGCGCGCCCGGCCGCACCGAGTTGCGAACGGCATGCCACACCACTCTGAAACACACACGTGCGATCGGTAACTTCTACAGCTTAGGAATACTAACAAAGAAATAAAATTTAGGAGTTGCTGCTACGTTATCACAAGGTTACCAACTTATGAGTTTATTTATAAATATAGAGGTAAAGAAAACTCAACGGGGATTTTAAGATTTTTATATATTATCTAAAGTGAAGCCGTGTGGTATCAGCGTATGAATCTGCCGAACCCTTTCTTAAATAAGGAGTGAATAAGGGAAAAGCCTTGAAAATCACAATGGCTACCGATATATGGCAGGATAACCGTCTCAAACCATACCAGACCAATGACGAGCAGCAGCTTGCAGGTACTGCGATCTCCAATCCGCTTACCAACCGATTATGGCAAATCCTCGTTATGGGAGAAGACTACGTCCTGCGTTGGACTATTTGCAGGCTGTTATGATACGGCAAGGTAATGTAAAAGGAATAAATCAAAATTATTTGTACTTTATTCCTTTACGTTGTCGCACCATTAATACGTTTATTTGCAAATGTATTCTAAACGTAAATTAGTTGCGCCAGAAAAGCACACTTTTTTATGGTTTGTTTACGTTATATCTCATCATAAAATTAACTAAGTGACTTATTAGTCACTACATCACTATTACCTATAATCTATGGTACAGTTTAGTATGACAGGTAGGTTAAAAAAACACGATTTACTTTCTACTTTTTACGTATCGCAACAATTACAAAAAAGGTTAACACGCTTTCTCAATTCAATTATCCAACATATAATATGTAATGTCGCAATCAATTTCACTTTTAGAACATTAAATTTTTTTTTTAACTTTGAATAACTGCAACACTGTTTCGTAGCAGTTGCCTACATTGCATATTTCCTGGAAGTAAAACACAACTGATTTTTTTTTAATAACCCACGACCCGTGACTGATGCGATACCAAGAAACTAATCTATTTCTTTTATTTTTACGCATACTGAATTAGAAAGTAACGTATGAGATTTATCTACCTCCGCACTGAATAGCAAAGTAATATTTCTTTAAGCTTTTGATTCACAGATTCTTGGTGTAATTCTTATAACAAAGGGTTAAGAGTCAAGTTTCAATAAATATACGCACGCGATTTTAGGACATGTAAAAATGCATTAGAAAAATAAAAAAGCAGCAAAGTATAATCTACTTTTGACGATAAAGTCTTGGAACTAGGGCTCTTAGGTCTAGTAAACTATTAGCGTGAATACCTTTATTTAGTCAAATCATCTACATTGTGAGTCAAAGAACGAAAACTTTACAAATAACCTGTGACTAAACTTCTGTAATGACACAAAATGTATGAACTAGTAACAGTTATGGATGGATTTGGAACATATAAAATAAGGGATGTAAGGGGAATACACCATCTCTTTCTCCAAATGCCAACCTCTCCTGCAAGTGTTGCAAACAAGGCTCTGGCGGCCGGACGGTGGCAGAATACCCATCCTCATTTGTTGAACCCAAATCCTACAGTCTGGTGGTGGGAAGCAGTATCACTAGTGCGAGTGTACCGGCATTGGCGACCACCAACCGGTTGCCCAGCGGGATGAGTATGGGCAAAACTTCCAAGAGGAAGTTTATGTTCAACAGAGGACCAAAATAGGGTCATGTAGTAGTTTTAAAAAGTATGAAGAATAAGAGGTTTAATTCTGTCTTGTACCGTCGCATACAGCCTGTATGTTTTGGTATAACATGCATTACGGGTATGATGCTAGCGTCTTTCGACTACGAAAGTAATTTCGAAGTAATTTCAAACCCACTAAAACGTAAGCAAAGAAAAGAAATAGAGCCGTAATATTAATTTAGTTTTAAAAAGGGAGAATGGAAATTGTTTTTGGGGAGGCGTGAACTGCTTAGATTCAATGTGAATCCACAAAATTTACTTCGGCACTGATGGATATTTCCTTACGTTTGTCAAGTATTAAAAACATACGTTCAGAAAACTGATATTTTTATACAGATAAGACACCTTTGATACAGCCACCTAACAATATGCTAAGATCTAGCTAGTACCTGACGAAATACCTAACGTATGTATACCCGTCTGTGCGGGGACAAAAGAATGGTTAAGTCGGGCTTGCACCGACTAAAACCCCAGGAGGCCATTAGTAACCCCAAGAGGGGCCTTAACGCTTTACCAGGAACAGAATATTATATGGAACAATTTTGATAATAGTTTGTTCGAAAAAACGGATTTGCTAGTGTGGTGATCATCAACTTCTTTTTATTTTTTGCGTGTCTGATATTGGCAATTGTAGCGGTAACCTGCAGTGGTCTAGTTAAAGGCTGCTAAAGGAGTAAAGAAGACGTGTTATCGACGATAACCAAAGCGAAGGTCTCGTACCTCCTTAAGACCCTTGGGTTGCTGCGAGCCCATCTCTAGGTATTATGGTCGGAGCGCGACATAGCAGCAGGCAGTAGCGTCGCACCATTGCCAGCAGCGTCGTTGCTCCTTTAATTATTTTTACTAGCGGGCCTTCTGCTCGCTAGTCTCTTCCGCGGAAGCTGTCGAGTCCACCGGGCCACCAGCGTATCTCAAAACCGTGAAAGAAGACGTAATGTAACATATACAAACCTTGGCGCAAGCGCTGCGACTGTGGTGAGCACCACAACGAGCCAGTATATTGGATCGATGAGTGCGTGATGCATCACGTGGTACGTCGACGGCAGATTGAAGCAAGACACGCACACCGACTGGTACATCAGCGTCAATACGAAGAACGAGCCCAGCGACCCGGTCAGTGCTAGTAAGTGTATGACTGTCTGCGAAATGGTAAAAGGTTTGTCAGTAACATTACGTGTGCATTAACATTAACGCTCTGTACAAATTATTTATTTAACGTTGCTAATCAAAACAATAATTATTAGTAATTTATGGAAATGGTGATAGACAGACAGACTCGCCATCAAAGGTTAAGTACTTAGTGTGGTTAGTGTGCACAAGCACCATCCCCTCTCACGCAGTAGAGTGCACGTGCCACCCGCCGTGGGCGTTTAACCTACCAGCTCACCACTATTAAAACCCAAGAGTATTTACCCTTTACTAAAATAAATTTTGTCATGTTTGATAAATAAAAAAATATACTTTTGTGCATTTTTGAAAACTATATAAACACCTTTAAAAACACAGTAACACATTGTGTTATTTTGTATATCTATATATCACGCAAACACTTTTCAAACACATATAGACTAAAATAAAAACTTTCGCAGGGTTTGAAACTGGTGATATTGAACAAAATTGATACAAATAAATTGTCAAAATACTTAAAAACTCGATTATTATGTACAAAAATCAATAATATTGTGAAACTTGTCAACATATTTCATTTCTAGTATAGTGAAATATTCCGATCCTTAGTAGGAGTTATCTGTTCAAATACATTATTACTTGTCCATAATATTACGTTCTATTTTCAATGTGTTATTATTTTCTAATTTGGATTTAAATATTTTGACAAATGCAATACGTGTTCACACCACACATCACACTTCAAAATCAATCACTACCACTTACAAGTTTCATATAGAAAAGCTGCAGAAAATGCGACACTAGGTTAGTTGTATATAGTTCCGTTAACGAATATGTAATTCATAGATAACAAAATAATAATTACGTATTTTATTTTTTTATCAAACCGTAGAATACTAAGAATTGCAACAACGATCGAAAGCAAGTAAAACCTTGTAATCTTTAAGGAAGTAAAACAACTAAAATACGCAACTTCTGGAAACATCGCATGTTGGAACACAGTTTAGTTTGTACAAAAGTACGACTTCTGCTTGTACATACAAGTACACACAAACACCCATAAATAAATAAACTCTCACTACGTGTAACTTGTTTAATATAAACAAATAACGACTTTGTTAGCAATTAATGAAACAGGAGAACCTTATTAGATATTCACTATCTCACAGTGTAGAAAGTAACCGTACTCTTCTCTTCCTCTCCTCTTACCTTCTTGCATCTCTCAAAGTACCTCTAATACTGCATACGTATACTGTATAGCCACACCGCTGATGTGGCCGTGATGGATAAAGTGGCGTATTGCAATATCAAACTCCTCTTCCCCCGCGACCATATCAGCTGGGGAGGGCAGGGAGAGCGGTGCAAAGCAACAACACCTGACTCTCCCATACATTAGACCTCCACTCCACACACAGAGAAATATAATTCAGGTTATTTTATACTATCCAATCCCCCCAATTCGGGAAGCAGTGTATGTCCAGTAGTGGGCTGCATTCAATACACACTAATCAAAACGAGGACGAGAACAACTCACCCAGCTGCGCGTCTCAATCGCGACGTAGACGAGCATGACGACGAGACAGCAGGTCATGTTGCAGAGTCCGAAGAGCCAGATGTCGACGTCTGTGTCCCAGTAGGCGCTGGCGGCCGCGAAGAATATGACGACGCTAATGTAGACGGACTCGGCGAGCACCGCCCAGTAGGAGTGCGGGCGGTAGGCCAGCCCGCGCCGCGCCGCGCCGTACAGCCCCGCGCGCTCCGCCAACAGCGCGGCCGGCGCCACGCGATCGTAAGCGCCTGCGCACACACGCACACGTACACGCAAACACTCATAGCGCTAATAGCCTTAACCAGCGGCATGAAATGATGGCCCCTGATCTTTTTCTTCTTCATTTGTCTAAAGTCCACTGATGAAATTGCATTTTTTTTACTAATATTCGCCTCGCTGGTTAACTAACGGGTTGGTAATCACAGTGCAGGTAATAGCAGCACTAGTGATTCTGCTCCCCGCTACTAGTCTGAGGGATTTGAATTCAGAAAATTTGGATGGATTTTAAATAGCAGGGTGCAATACGTGCAGGTGAAGTTGGCAATTGAACGTGACATTTGTATATTTATTGTGGCATTAGCTACTACTCCTTCAGCCTAGAAGGAAAGAAGGAAAACTCAAAGTTTTTACACATTCCAAACTTGTATGTGTATTAGTAATTTAAAGTAATTACGATTGCTCGAGAGCTTATTAAAAATAGTTTGTTTTCAAAATTTCATTTTATCTTAAAAAATACTTTAAATGCCTTTAAAACTATTTATTGCTTTTTATCTTATGCTGTATTATTTGGTATGTATAAAATCTGTAGAAGGGGAATACCTACGGAGTCAGAGCAACCTCATTACGAAACGGTGGTAGATTGTAAAAAAAGTTACTATTGACAGACGAAATTGTAATTTTTTTTACAATTACTGAATATTTGTTAGATTAGCGGTCTTGAATTGAATTTTCCAATCCTGGTCAAATACACAGAAATGTAATAAAAGACACAGCTTCACTTTACGAGTTCTAGCGAAAAGTAGCTCGAGTGCCAGCTGTTGCTAGTGCTGTGTCACATCACAAATTGCTATCGACAAAATAGCCATGTGCGAGTGGACTGCACATGTACTTTAAACCACATTCAACGAATATGATAATATTAAATTTAACATTGACTGAAAATAATTTTTTCTACGACGAAAGAATGATAATTTCGTTTGTCAAATATATCGCATGATTACTATCACTATCACAAGTGCTATTTTAAAGAAGGTTTGAGGTAAACGACTAGGGTCTTCTTTCGGTATTGATGTATAATGCTTTATGGTTAGAGACCGCAAACCACATCGCAGGCCTGTGTGTATTGATGGTAACAATACACAAAGGCCTGCGATGTAGTTAGCAGGGATTATAGTATTACCAGTATATTTTTAATAATAAACAAATTACCTATCACAATTGGCGGAAAGGCGGTGAACATAAGGTTGTAAGCCATCAGGTGCAGTTGGTCGATCATAACCATTGACGAGAAGCCGCAGTACAATTGATACCAGAACACTATGAACACGAACGTCTGTGAACCAAATGATTTTAATAATTTTTTGTTCAACACATAAAAAACGTTTTAAAGATTTTATATTTAAACATACATATAAAAAAAATTGTCAATATTACACAGTCGCCGTGCAACCTGCTCGAAGACATTTTATTAGTCAACATTACGATAAAACAAAAAGGTGAACAAACCACAATTTTCTCGTCATCTGCAGGTGGCGGGTGCACCCTGCTGCTGAGCTAACAAACGAGGCGCTGGCGATAGAATGATGGCAGAATACCCATCCTAATTGGCCGAACCTAAATCCAGCACTCTAGTGGTGGTGAGCGCCGAACCTAAATCCACCCACTCTAGTGGTTGTGTGGAGCATCAAGTGTGCGCGGGTTCTGGGCCTGCGCTCAACACTCTGGGCATGCGCTAGTACTTGAGCGTTAAGTGAGTATAGGTAAATGTTCAAAGCAACTTAGCTTTTACATTAGCGATTTCATGGAATTCTTCGTGTTCTCGAATTCCGTCAGTGATTTCACAGACTGATAAATAACAAGATGAACATAAAAAAGTCTATCGAGATACTTACAGCATTCTTAAGGAAGAAATACAATATCATGCGCGCGAGTCGGTCATAGCACCAATGGCCATGGACAAGCAACAGTCGTTCGACGAATTTGAACCTCGACAGTGCGAAGTCCGACGCCATCACCGCCTGCCGACCCTCTTGTCCGGACAGTCCTGGGGATATAAGGGATGGGTTAAGTAAGAGTACTTACTTTAAGTACTTAAATACGTAAGTAATGTCGCATTTTGTAAAATAAAAAATTCACGACGAATCGTAATTAAAACCTAAATACGAATTAACGACTGATCTCTTTATATTTAATGATAGGCATCACGTTCGTTGACAAATTGTAATGTTCGTTGAAATAAATGTATAACATAGTTTCGTACGTATTTTTCACGCTCGGACAAAAGTCTTAATATATATATATATATATATTTACATTTGTAGTGCTTAATAGTAGCACTGATTGCAGTCTCTGATAAAGATTACATTTAACATGTAACCCAAGACAGATGATAGATTTCTTCACCACTTTCACAGTTTGATTGCTCGCGAGTCAGTGTGTTCCGCTGTAGGCCACTTTCCTATACATAACGTATACACACATACATTATACGTTGTATGTTACACGCATATACAACATATTATATTATTTGTCGCGACACCATATTTTATGGCCGGACGATATAGCTGCGCACGAGTCTCGCTCACCAGTCTGATTCTATTCTAACTACAACTTTCTTATTTCCATTTCGCCTAAATTGTGTCTATATTGTTCGGTGAACTTATACAAACTGTGCTTGTGTCTGTCTGTCTTTCTATCTGTTCGTCGTGTGTTTACTATCACACTCGTAAGTTTCTTCTTTGTTTGCCACCTCAGCCACTAAACCGCTGACAGCATATCAGCGGTATACCGGTGGTGGCATCGCTATGGCATTATGCTGAGTCGGAAGCGGTTCAGTTGCTGAAAGCCAATATTTTTAAAATATAATTAAATAAACACTCACGACCGTATACCCGATACTGCAATGGTCAGAGGTCTAGTCCTCTAGTCTACATTTTAGTCCTTCAACACACTCTTCACCAGATCTTATTTAGAACAACCTGATAGGTGAAAAGCCGGTCGGCCTCTAAGGGTTCTGGCCAACGAAACAAAACGCACATAAGTTTGCACTAACTCATAGAGAGCAACATAGGGGATCGAGTCTCCTTATTCGGAGGCAGATCCTCCGACACCACTTGGCTATAAGGCACAATATTAAATTGTGCCCAATAGTACAAACCGTTTCGTTTGGTAACTTTAAGTAGGTCTTAATAAAGTAGAAAACTAAAGATTACCCAGAGAGGCGTCGCCTGTCCATGCCTAAATAAAAAAATAATCGATGCATATTCATCGAAGCTTCATCACCATCGTCTTTTAAACCCCGATCTGAGACTATATATATAATATAGACCGATATAATTAGAACAACATACATACCGACTCCAACATCGGCCGTCTGAATCATAGACACGTCGTTAGCGCCATCGCCGATGGCCAACGTGGTCACACCCAGCTCCTCCTTCACTGCCTGTAGAACCAAACACAATGTTATATATTATAACACGTTTTTTTTTTGAATTTGAGGCAAGAAGATTTTCATATAGTAATTTTACTTTTTAAAGCGATTGAAAAAAGGGGAGCATAAAGAAGTTTGCCATTTACTAAGTTTTAAAAGAAGAATAATGACAAATTAAAATCAAGACGTCACTAGACGGTGCAGTGCGGTTTATGGATATAAAAGGATTCCTTTTGTACCAATACCCATAAACCTTTGTACCAATTTATAGTGATAAATGGTAGTGCCTTCACTGTTGTGTTTCGGTTTCAAGGGTATATAGACAATCATTATAGGCTATGATATAATACAGTATAATACCAGGCTTTGAAACATTCCATTTTAGTTCTCAGAAGTGATCTGACGCATCTGTGACCTCTCGACTGAAGTTGTTAGTGAGTATCCATGTGCTGCAGTAACCCAGGTGGACTCTTAGCCTGTTTATTATTCCAATTCAACAAAAACGTACAGGATGTACGTGAGCGTGCGCCCGTCCACTGCGAGCGCGTACTGCGACATGTATGTATAGAGGGCGCACCTTGACGATGTAGGCCTTCTGCAGCGGCGTAGCGCGGCAGCACAGCACGGCGGAGCAGCGCCGTGCCAGCGACAGAAACGGCGCCACGAGACCGGAGCGCCGGTCCAGGATGTACGTGAGCGTGCGCCCGTCCACTACCAGAGCGCGGCCGCCCACTCCGTCCACCACGCCGCCCTCCAGGTAACTCTTGATTGTTGACTCTGCGTGTTCCTGTAAGCAGAAAAGGGTGAGACTACATTAAAACATCGTAGTAGTAGTCTGTCCAGATAAACTGTAGCGCACTTTAAGTAGTGACGAACTGCGATACGTCAATCTGTCATCGTAACGGCTTTCAGCGGCAACCAATGTTGTTCGTATCGAATTTACTATGTGTATATACAGAAGGCATTATATCCGTTCCGAAATGCACCGTTTTCATTACAGAATATTGAGAACGTCAAAGAACATTTACAACGATCTGCTTGAGACTAAAGTAAAATCCTTGAAAATCTCATAGCATCCATGGTGGATTAACCATCTTAACTTGCCACAACGATGACAGGCTACTAAGGTAAAGGTCTAAGGTAAAAAGCATACCTATCACTATTCTATGGGAAAATAGATTCAAGTTTGAGCGCGTACACAATTTTTTCGTTAATATCAGATAGCTTCTGGTCATAATGATATTTAACTTATTGAGTGTGATATATTATTCTGACCAATTGATATGAAAGGAGCACACGCGGCGGCAGCCCGTCTTTAATTAATGAAAATACTTAGGCGATGACAGAAAACAATTACTAGTACGTAACTGTACACGCGTGGTTTGTTAAAAAGGTAGCAAACATGTAAATAAACGTTTGCGTCAGAAAATTCGTTAGCTCATTAATTAATATTAGTATCGCTTGTGGTCGATATACGACCAATTGTGTTTGTAAAGTAACAAAACATTGTGTTCAACCGATTTGTAAGGAAAAATCATGTTTGTTTGTTTGTGTGTATGACAAGTATAAAACATTATCATAAATAATGATGATGAATTTGCTACGTAAAATACGCAAGTGACCTTGTCCCGCGACATCAGGTGCAGCAGACGGTCGCTCTGCGAGAAGAGCGCGGCGGAGTAGGCGATGTTGATGGCGGTCTCGGGCTTGTCGCCGGTCAGTACCCACACCACGATGCCGGCGTCCAGCAGCGCGCGCACGGTGCGCGGCACGCCCTCCTGCAGCCGGTCCTCCACGCCCGTCGCGCCCACTAGCGTCAGAGCGCTTTCTAGCCGCGCCAGGGAATCGCGAATACGTTTCTCACGACCTGGTAAAAACATTACAGAAAATTTAGTACGATAGCCTTTGCATCGTATGAATGCGCGTCTACATACACGGTGCTCTTGCTCATGTATACATTGATAACATACGTTCTTGCTTAACTAAACGTCACTCATGTTCGAGAAATGCAAGAATTATAAACAATAGTATTTGTGTGGTTAGATCAACGGAAGGCGCCATATCTATGGTAATATGATCGCTGGTCACTTCGATAATGGTCATGCGTTATATGCGTTTTTTAGTCCATAAAAAACCTATCAATAGTGTCGATATCCATTCTTCTGCGAACGTTGAGCTATTGGGGCTATTACATAAGACTGGTTTTGAATCTGTTGATCTGGTTTTATACAACGATTAACAATTGACTTTATAATATTAACTCTGCAGGAGATATGTGGTTTGGGCTTCCCCAATGCAGTACGATAGGGCCTACTACTTTTAATCGTTTATAAAAATGTCTTACTTAATCAAGGTTTTCTTATTACAATCCGCGGCGTTAATGATACAACTATCAACTTTGTTGCCGCTACATAGTCCGATACCTTCATTAAAGTGGAATATGGCATAGCCAAAATCCTTTCTGTATGAGGCCATACCAGCTGGTAAAGAAGGTAAAAGAGCACGCACCGTCTCCGAGGTCCGCGGCGCGCGCGTGCCCCGCGAGCCACTCCTCCCAGAGCGCGGGCTGCATGGTGCGCTTGGCCATGACGAGCGTGCGCAGGCCGGCGCGCGAGTACTCGGAAAGCAGCGTCCGCGTGCGCTCGTACGCACCCGCCTCCGCCGAGCCGGCGCGCATCGGCGTCAGCGCGCCCAGCACCGTGCTGTCCGCGCCCTTCACGTATAGCACCACCTGCCACATCAACACCGGAAACTTGTTGAATTTGAAAAGTGCTTTAGCTTTTAGAATGCGATACGTTAATAATAAATTATCAGTCAGAAATAACAGAGTAAAGTTAGTTCACTCAAATGTGCATGAGCCGTCCGCATCAAATGTGCATGAGCAGCTACTGTTTGTATATCCGAAGGATAGGTAGAAATTTAAACTAGATTGAGTAATGTAATATTTTTTGTTCACATCAATACAATGTTAAATAGGAGATCTAACTCGGATGGAGGTAGATGGCTCCGAATCAGAGGAATCTGGCTATACCTAACCGCCCGGTTATCGAGGCTCAAATTCGGTCTAAAAATACTTAGTACCAAAATATACAGAAACAATACGCGTATTTTTAACGCCGATAATCGCATCATACCTGCCCGGTAGGCGTCCGCATGGCCACTGACATGCACTTGCGATTGGAATCGAATTGTTGCACGCGAAGAACTTTCAGACGCGTGATCTCTCCCCTTATACCCACTTCCACTTCGTCCGGCGACCGGCTTCGCAATTCGTAACCGTACGCCAGAGCGGCTTCTGCTAGCGCTAACTCATCCGGACTCTCGGCTTCGAAACATGCCAGCTATAAAGAAACGAAAAATATATTAAGATTGATCATAACCTAGTGGACATTGGCGTTTCCGGAGTAAGAAAATTTCACCGATATCTTTGAATCAAAGATCAGCGCTGGTACTCGCTACAAGTGCACGTGTCGAAGGAGTTTGCTTTGAACCTTTTCGAGAAGATATATTGTGATCAAATAACGCTACAATATTCTGGCTTGCTTCCGTAGCTTTTATAACTAAGTCTAATATAATCTAATAATACTATGCCTAATATAACATTAATATAGTGTTTGCAGTAGGTGATCATATTTTGGATCGTCCCAATCATTACATTAAATGTGACGCTCCTTGTGGAGTGTACACTCGGTGAGGAGTGAGTGAGGAACACCGATACCTGCCAAAGAGAATTTGCGAGGCTATGGAAATGACAACCATGCAAATTTAATAGAGAAGATGGTTAGGTGCTACCACCAACTTGTGATCCGGAAATATAATAAAATTAAATCCAAGACCAAGCATACCGCTACAATATTTCAATATTCTGTGAGCTCATTGTACGTAGAACGGAACCAAAATGTATAATTAAAAAGCTGACGCCAGCCGTTCCATTCTGCTCCCTATCTGTTAGCAGACCACCAACCATTAACAGAAGATACGCAACTATTTATTTACTCACTTGTGGCTCGGCCGAAGTGCTCGGCTCGCTGTTATTATCGTCTCGGCTACCGAAGGGGAACTTCGGCAAGCGGATGCGCAAAGGCGACGTGGTCGATGGCGGTGGCGATGGAGTTGTCGATCTGGATTCCGTTAGACGAGCGTACCTGCGTGTAAAACTTTTTAACAGTGGACTTTGTCCAAGCATGTGAATAGGCGAAAAGGATAAACATACTTTGCTCTATCAAACTCTTTTCTCTTGATTACGAAACGAATTTTAAACTTTGGTCACGACTTTTTAAAGGCTAGGTAAACCAGGTTCAAACAGACCTTCCAGAACGGGTTCGTGCCTAGTCATGGTTTACCACCCGTGGCTTGGTCGCCCACGGTAAAGCGAAGGGCGATTATGAAGGCTCCCTACATAGCTGCCCTAACGCGGAGGGATAGGGGAATAGTCTTAAGCTTACACTTGGTATTCCAGATATGTACATGACTATTCATGGTGCCCCGCCGATACGTAGCGATGGTTTTAAGAACACCGTGAGGTTTTAGTCGGTGCAAGTCCGATACTATTTCTTGCTGGGTGGATATTCATTAGGTATTTCCCCGTGAAATAAAAAACCATGACAAAAGTTAAATCTTGTTTTGTAATAAGGAAGTTTGAGGAAGTCGCTGTTGGCGTACGTGAGTAGTCAATAAGATCCACATTGGACTTTTTGAGTAAAGTAAGTCAGGTAGTACAATTAAAGCCATATTTAAAAAGTATTATTTTAAAGTGAAACGATTAAGTTATCGTAAAAAGAACTAAACTATTCCTCACTTATCGTTGGATCGCAAGGTGCCGTTGGAGCGCGCGGGTTTCTCTGATGGGAACTGGTTACTGGATTGAGAACCGCTCAGTTGCATTGCATCCACATGCGGTTGGCTCACCACTACTGTATTGCACACGGCCAGCATCAAGAGGAATTCACGAACCTGATCGAAAAACGCGGTGACATTTTACCAGAAATAAATTAATATACACAGGATAATTTAAAAAGAACTTAATTAAATACACAGGTAATTTTTGTGCCACAAATGATATTCCAAAATCGATACGCCAAATGAGCTGTATGCGGCATGAGCGTTGAATGAGCCATATAGCTGACGGTATATTATGTCAAATAATTCGATTATCGCAGCGGGAATTTTGTGTAACGCGAATATGTTACCTTCACCTGTGGCGTCTGATAATCATAAGAGAATCTGCCATCCCATTTCATGCCATAGGTGTCGTAAAAGACGAATGTGGGTGAGGCCAGAAAAATCGTTTGAGGCCTCCGACAGCTGACACTACCACTTCAAATATGCGCGACCTAAGCTTTTCTCTGTGGCGACATGCAGCAGGATCTATGGACTGGTATGGTGTAGTCAACCCGCTTGCCAAGCGTGCAGGCAATTCATCCTGTTGGAAAAAGGCAACGTCCAGCGGTGGTCTATTTGAAGGATGGTAAAAGTAAACCTGCGTATGAATACTTCAATAAGAAAAACAAAAAGTTATCGTTACCTTTTGCGTGTGCTGTGTATCGTTATTGTCGAGCATATGCTGCAGCATTCTTCTGTTGGGCGAGACTTTGGTTATGGGCGTGACAATAGGTGGCAAATCCGGCGACGGCTCGGCGGGCGGGCCCGGCGGGTGGTCGTAGTCTACTCCACCCACTGTACATCGTCTGAACACCATTTTGTTCTCCGTCAAGGTCCCCGTCTTATCGCTGAATAAATAATTTATTTGCCCCAATTCCTCGGTGATATTTAACGCTCGGCATTCGGTTCGTATGTTCGTTACGGTGTCGTACATTTCGACGTCTTGGTGAATATGATAAACTTGGAGCAGTTTAGTCATCTCTATAGTGACGTAGAGGGATACTGGTATCATCACTTGCAGAACAATAATATAGGTCCAGAATATGAGCAGACCTTCATAGGCTGGCTTGTCGGCGTAAGTAATGAAAGGCGTGACTTTGTATAGGAGCGGGCTGTATTGGTCGTACCACACCTTGCAGCCGACGGCGCCGGCGCAACACAAGAACAGAAGCACCAATACGCACCATATGACGTCAGTGTTCATCTTTCGTTCTAGTTTGGAACATTTGTACCTCGGCCCGCCGTTGTTTAGCATTGCCTTAGTTTCGTGTCCGGCGTATACCACGATGCCCTCTACGTAATCCGTGTTTTTGATAGTGCATTCTCTCAGCAGCAGGTTCTCGGAATTGAGGGGAACCCGACCTCCGTTCGGATGCGATATCGTTCCTGTAAATCTATATATTTTGGTCGACGGTCGTTCCACTTCAACTGTGCTTCTGAATTTAACAGGACTGAACTCCATATGCTGAAAAAGGATTATAAAATCAACATTTCATACGGGCAAGTCTATAGTTCCTACATATCAGTTTTAATAATAGACTTTCACGCTGATCCAATTCCAGAATGGATCAATAAGTAAGCACCGTAAAGAAAAATGCAGGTCAGTATATAAGTATCCGTAGAACTAGTTGCTCAGTATATCTGCCTAATGGCGGCACGACGACGTTCGAATCTCAGCCGAGGGTTATACGGATGCAACATTCAAATTATTACCTTTCGCGCCATAATGTAGTATGACCGCATCCGACCTCCTCCGCCCCTCGCCACGGGGAGTGAGGGGCGGAGGAGGTCGGATGCGGATCTCATCGCATAAAAGTTAAAGCGAATAGAGAGTGAAGGTGAAGATCAGCGAGTGCCTTTGTATTTATTTATTTATTTAATCTTTATGCACAGATTGGTATATATGGCGGACTTATATACTTACACATATAGGTAGATACATACATACATACATACATAGATACATAAAAAATATATAAACAAATATACCATATTTATCGTTCCTAGTTATACTTTCGACACTATAAGTTACCTGCGTCGGTCAAAATCGGCCATTGCAAATGATTAATTTGCAAAGAATGTTTTAAAACACGACCGGCATTGTAAATGATAATAGTCACAGAAACAGAAAGATTCACTCGGTTTACAGTCACAGTTCAGTGATCATCTAGTCTCTGGGCTACTTCCAATAACAATGACTACTGCATTAGTTGTAGTAATCTACAGGTTAGACAAAAGGTAACTTTACGGTCACTTCACGGTGCTGGAACACAATTCCAGAACTATTTTTATTTTAATTCATGCATTTATTACTTTCTAATAAATTTCGTCCCAAAAAACTTTTAAGCCTGATAAAAAAAAAGTATCACGTATCGTTATCCACGACGTAATCTACATCACGGCAAAATTTAGTTAATTTCCGTTCAGATCTGTAAGCGTGAATGTACGACAAGCAATGTAATATTAAGTAGGATAAATCGTAGCCAAAAGTACATCTATATTAACATTCAAAAAAAAGTTCTATTAAAATCCGTGAAATTGCTTTATATGTTACATAAAATTCAAAATTAAATTTATATACTATGAAACTTATTAAATTCTTTATATATTAGTATAGTACCTTTATTACATAATAAATAATGGGAATTTTTGGTTGTTGCCTCGTAAGGGTCCAAGAATTATGTTTGGTAATACGCGTGAATATAAAATACCTTTTCCCTGAAGCCGGGCGCGACCACCCGCTGTTTGAGATTGGTCTCACCGTCCAAGTTGCAGGTGTCCAGGTAGCACACGCCCAAGGGATTCGAGGAGTGCAACAGCACCATGTCCGCAGGCACCGCTTCGTTGTTCGACAAATGGACCAAATCACCCACTCGGACATCCTTCCATTTCTCTCGCACGTAGCGCTCCACAGATCTGAAGAGAAGGAAACATATATACATAAGTATAGCGCTAACGGCGATACATATTTTTATATAGTATTAGAGTAACAAACGTGTTAACAGACCAACTGATGAAAAATGGTTATCCCAGCCCATATCTAATCTAAATGCATTAGCCGGTGTATTGTCAGTATTGCACTAATTCTCCATACCTTTCAAACATGAGTATAGTGGATGCACTTGTGTACAATAGTGTGTGCACCTGATGCTTAACTGTTACTTTGGAGTGCCACAGCATTCTTGCCAAGGAACCGTAGTTTTTACACCTAGTAACATACTAGGATTATACGGGGAACAGTTTCAGGAATTTAAAAACTCTTATACATTACGATTAACAGTCCACCAATAATACAGCATTAACATACGTCTTAATAATATTTAATTTTACATGTGTTTGCATCGACTATTCCAAATCGAGTGTTCATTTGAATGAGAACACACGTATCCCTTGTCTTGTTTCTCACCATACGTCACGTAGCAACATTATGGAGCTACACCGCGTTGGTATACGACGATAAAACTACAAATCATCACTTCCCCAATTAGAGAGTCGTAATCGACGTCGTAATTCGCAACAAATAATCGCTTAAATATTAAAAAAAATATATCGATCACGATTTTAAAAATTACTATAACAGATAAACATACAGAATGCACCTCCAATTCTCCGCTATTTTGAAAGTTAAAGTCTCTCATCGGGAAGTTGGTATAAAATCGATTGCAATTTGTACCGAACAGACAGACAGACAAGAAAGCGTTTAATAAGAAAAACTTGAAGACGAAGCCTCTCCCTAAGCAAGCACATGACTAAATAAAAGTCAATTTACTTTGAATTTTTTACACGCAAATACTTTGAACGTCATCTGCGATGTTATCGGGTCGTCGGGGTTATGCGGCCGTTATACTCGCAGTAGAACGAGCACGATAGCAGCCGGCAACCGACGCAACAGGTAAGAGATTAAGCTAAATTCAGTAAAAGAAAGTGATCGGTTCAATGCTTTCACTGTGCTGGGGTATCCAAGCTTGAAAATAATAAACACGGGACATTGTTCACATATCAAATTTATATTAGATTAGATCGGTTAAATTAGTGCAGTTAAC
This sequence comes from Bhutanitis thaidina, assembly GCA_029286595.1. Lineage (NCBI taxonomy): Eukaryota > Metazoa > Arthropoda > Insecta > Lepidoptera > Papilionidae > Bhutanitis > Bhutanitis thaidina. Next base: position 4,574,655 of record JAGSMS010000003.1, read on the forward strand.
AAACGTAAGATAGCCTATCGAGGTAGGTATTGGCATCTTTGTGTTACTGTAAAAAAAAACGTGAAAAGGAAATGTCCTCGATTGTATCGCTTTTATCAGAATTAATGAATGACACTTCTTCATTCCTTGATGTAAGAAATATAATTTCGTTTGTCGAATCTTATTATTATTTCTTCACAATCCACTACAGTTTCTTAATGAGGTTCCACAGACAGAGAAATAAACATACGTAATGCATATAATAAAATCAAAGAAATGGTCCCATAGGCAACTGAACTGAACAAGAATATAGTGATACACAAAATAAACAGCACAAGTGCACTGCAAACTCGAGGAGACCAGCCTCCACCAGCAGCACCTGTTCAGATGTATTACGCATGTGGCAGCTACCGCCCCCTCAACCATGTTAAAGAGAAGTAACCATGTTTAAGAGCATGACATACGTCTACGAGGAGGAACGGAGGGTAGATATTGTTCTATCCTTTCCGGTGAGATTGATTTCTTAATTAGGTACTTAATAATTCGATCGCAGCGCCACTTATCGAGTCCAGATTTTGTAATTTCTTTTTAGGTACTAAACTATAGTCGCAAAATTAAGCCATATCCGCAAAGCCATTTAAGCCCGTTTGAACGATAAACCCTTATCATTCCCATATGTAAATTTAAGCAGAATTACACAAAGTAATTGTAAGGAACATAAAAATAAAAGTTACATCAAACATTATGCAATAAATTGTAGGTATTGGTATGGACTACTTCTTAGTCACGCCTGTGACCCATAGGGGTAGGCAGAGATTGCGTATTTGCATAATGCACGACTCAGCCTAGCCAAAAGGGGAATCCGTAACCCACGGAAACAAGGCACGTTGCCGGGTTTGCTCCCGGAGATCTCCATGATGTTTTCGAAGTCATTACTCGCCTTTAACGATGCCCACGGGAAGAAAGTAGCCTCTTCCTTTCTTCCTTTTAGATTCTTATTTTTGAATTTTAAGTGCTGAGATACCACTTAGGTAGTGAAGGAATAGTTCATGTTTCCGGCATCGGAAATAAACGGAACAAAGATCACTGTGAATAGTAGGTCTATAATTTTTGTTCCAGACATTGCACCATTACGTTGGTAATTAAAGACTAGGGCGAAAGCGATAAAACTATTATTGACTGCCACCGTACCCCTGCAATGACTACCGTGCTTGAACACAAGCGGTTCCGTGTAAATCTTCTCAAGTATTGTGCCACTCGGCGCTGCACTTTTGCGATAAAGCATGATTCATACATGGCGTGAGCAGCGCACGGAATTTGTATACGAGTCGACATTTTAACTTGTCATGACGGACAGATTTTTTAAATCTGATTTTTAATTACAGTACTTTGGACCTTCAGACCACATAAATGGAAATCCTAAAACTAAGCACAACAGACGGGTCGCTAATAATTTGTCTTTTGTTCGTGTTGTTGTCGGAATTTATATCTAACAAAATTTTGTGATACTTCCATGAATGACTTGGTACTGACGGAATTCGTAATAGCAAAATTGCCACTAAGTAAAAGAAGAAGAATGTGTGTGCTGAAACAATAGAAATACTATTGTACAGACATGAGAAGGGATATTGTTAAGTTAAATTAAACCATTGTTACAAGCTAAAGGTCGTCGGAACACGGCAATGTTATTTGTAACGCAGTTAAATACTATAGTTTGTGAATTTCAACGATAATAATCACGTACATACACTTTTACTTCACAAACTTTTTTCCCCTTTCATTGTGTTTCATGTCAAGGAAAGAAGCTTTTATGAACTCACATTTGCATAGCGTAGCACAATTTATCTTTGCGAGGGAGGTAATTATCAACTTGAATTCAAAGAATGCTCAATAAGTGCGAGTCATTTGGGCATAAAATAAACAATGGATTTATTTACATTGAACCATAATAGGTGAAATGTTTAGCATGAATTTAAATTTAGTTTAAAACAAAAGAAATCAGCAGTCTTAAATCTGTACAGTAATTGTGTCCTTAATTCTAAGATTTTAGGAGAAAAGACCACAATATGTGTGATACTGAAATCAAATCTGCGATTTTTAAAATTTTTGATTGTCTGTCTATAGGCTAATTGTCCATGCAAAATGTACTGGAAAGTTTGTCGCCTTGTTTTTGACTCTAGCTATCATTTAAGGTTTAAAACTTATAATCCGACAATGGTAATGCCATAGATAGAGGGTTGTAATTCTTACTTTCTATTAGAGAAACCTAGTCATCGTTTGTATAGATCTGTAATATAATAAACTAAATGTGAACGTGTTATACATGTAAATCTTCCTCATGAAATGTCCTTAATGATAGTGGATCCACTTAGAAGTTCTAAATGAATACACTGACAAATGTGGATTGCGACTTTAGTTTTATTCTATTTAAAGATAAAAGTGGTATTACCCATAGACGGTTAAAATTAGGTACCTACCGCCTAGTAAAATTAAGCTTGTAAATGCCCCACTGCTGGGCTATGCCTATATATTTGCTAGGGTTTTGAAGCCGGCAACGGTCCGGCACACCTTCTGTGCGGGTTCGCGGATGACACGTTTATTATTTCGAGGACATTCAGCACCACCAATCACTTGGTAAATTAAATATTGAAAATTTCAATTAACAATGCAACTTTAGTGGTGCCCAGCACCGGGTTTCGATCCCAGGTCACCAGCGCTCTATAAAATACTTACGGGCCCCACGATGCGCGCTGACAGACAAGGCACTTGTTTGGATTTATAAAGGCATTTATACGGTAATATAAATGCGTCATTACTTCATTGTAGGACTTCGCATAGTAGAATAGTTAATGAAAACAATTGACAGATGACAATTATGTATTATCTATAAAAGTTGCTAACAGATTTACATTATAACCACCAACACCAATATTATGTCTGAGTATTTGGAGATAAACCATAGCGTACCAATAAAAGTAATAGCATAATTACAATAACAAATGGTATCGCTAAACTTTCAGGGGTCCGGATCTGCAAAGGTTCAGATAGCCTCTACAAGATGACTAATTGTCTGACATTGTCAATTTCAGTAGCATGCAGTAGGTACTCAACGTTGTTATTCTTCATGAGGAAAATCTATTTTTTCCTTAATTTACATAGCATATTAAAAAATATTTCCGGAGCTCAAAATAAAAAAAAATTTAGAAATTTACATTTACTACTTATTTGAATGGTTACCGGAAAATTATTACAAATAATTAAATTCTCTGGTCTATTTTTACAAACTTATGCTCAGCAAAACTTTACGCGTGACTAACTCGTACTTAAAGGATTTAAAAAAAAATATATCACGATAAAGATTCCTACTTAGAGAAAGAACTGCAGTAGAAAGAATGAAAAACCTTCATTTGTTGCAAGCCAACATGTTATATATGCAATATCGTATAGTTTACGCCGGCCCCATAGTCTAGTCGGTAGAGACCCTCCCTTCGAAGCGGAGCGTTGCGAGTTCGAATCCCGCGAAAGGTAAACATTTGTATGATGAATATATATAAATAATTGTACCCGTGTCATGGACTTTTATATAAGTATCTATGATAATTTCTTTATGTAGCTATATGTATATCTATACAGTTACCAAGAGACAGGGAATCCTAGTTAGTGACTGTATAACAGGTATGAAAAATTATTGAAGTAAAGATTGAACAATTTGATTAATAGTAAATATGATAAAAAATAAGTTTCTCGTCAACTCAGTGTAATATTATTATAGTACACTTACTATAATAATATTACGCTATCATACGTATACGTACCTACAAAATAATATCAAAAAGAAAATTAATGGGAGTGAGTTACATTGATTTACCTTCTGATGCAATTAAAGAACCAGAAATATCGTCGGTAAGTGCTTCCGTTCGTTAAATGGAACGCAGACTGATATTTATCCAAAGTTCGAATGAACATTACACTACAGTCAAAACATAATGGCGCTGCGCTGGTTCGACTTCGTCGTTCGATTACTGTCGTGAACTATAGTAAGAATATATTCTTCTTTTCCATCTCCTTGTCTACTGCTACTCTTCCATAAGTCTACTGATAAACTCAGGCTTATCCAAGAAAGCGCTTCTACGTACTATGCTACTTGCAAGATTTGGCCACACTCTCTAGGCAGGCGTTTTGGTGAACACGGTACTGCCTCAGTATTCTCGTACTAGTTATGCCGCTCCTCATTAATAATCTTTGATTCGGGTTGAGACGATCGTTTGTGCCTCATTCACCTGCAAGCATTTGTCAACTGCAGTCGTTGCACTGTAACCCGGACAGTTAATGACTTCTGGTTTAACTTTTTAGTTCTACCGGTAGATCTACCGATGTCAAAATCACCGAGAAGAATATCATCATTATTTTCGTTATGTAACAGTTTTAGTATGCAACAATGATATCCATAGCAGAACTAGGGTGTACGACACGACTTGAAGTGCAAGAAAGTGAAAGTGGCAATGGGGCGGCCACATCGGTCGTAACACTGATGTCCGTGGCGGATGAAAAATTCTACCTTCTATAATAGTTGAGTGACAACCTTGTACAGGTAAACGCAGTGTAGGACGACCACCCACAAGATGGAACGACGACCTGCATAGTATTGCGGAAAGACGCGCGTAATGAGTTCGACACCTGTCAAGTTGTTCCAAATAAGCCCTGGTGTAAAGTGGGGCGAAACTTGTGATAGATTTTTTTATGGATTAACGTATATTCCTTGGATTAGTATTATGTTATGCGAGTACATAACTATATTATACCTGATGTGTTGAGACGTAGTTTGTGACGGAATTCTTCATTGTATACGCGTGTGTTCAGTAATGAACCTTAAAAGTAGGACTTTATAAAATCCCCCTTTCTTTCATTATCTTTCTTCGACATATCAAATTTCAACGCTTTACGTCACTTAGGAATCTGGTGAATTCGTGATCAATTACAGATCGTCATCATTTCAGTCTATCACAAGTCCACTGCTGAATATAGGCCTCCTCCAAAGATTGCCACAAAGCATGGTCTCGAGCCACCTGCATCCATCGACTTCCCGCAACACTGTGCAGGTCTTCACTCCATCATTGCGTTGTTGCCAATCGAGATCTTTTGTTTGCGAGTATGTAAATGAAGATAAAACCAAGTGTAGACTAAAATATTTGTTGTATGATTGAGTTACATGCTAAAAACTACATCTGAATAACATACGGATGTTGCAAGGAATAGAATAATAAATTGGAGTAAGTGACAAGCGATGATTAATACATTTATCTACGCTGATAATATTCTGTTTTATCAATCCCGTTTTCGGTAGAGTTTTAGCGTTCATGCTTTGTTGTTTTAATAGAATGATAAAAACAAAATCGGGTTATCGACGCAAAGTACACTTCCTGAAACAAATTGTAAATTGAAATCGTTATCAGCTTTTAGAGATAATGCCATCGTCATCTATAATTCAGTATAAAGACTTATCAGCAGACAAGCGCGAGTGTATAACTCATGCATTATGAATTGATTCCCATATACGAATGATACGTAGGTAAGTTTTAAAATAATCGAAATTTAAAAACAATATTGTTTTGAATTAAATTTGTTGCAAAGCGGAACACAACTTTGCAATTAGACAATTCTTTGCCAGTTTTCGAGTTTTTCTTTTAAAGTATTAACGTAACACGTTTACATGCGTGTGCTTGTGCTTGATGGTTTCAATTCGGTTTAACTGAGAAGATAGGTTTATAGAGTTGAGCCTACATCAAAAGGGACTTACTAATAACTAAATCTCTTTTTTATGTAAGTAAGCCGGGTTTATTTTCTGCCAACTAGTTATTTACTTTATCAGCCTATGAAAGTCAGCCGCGCGACCGAATCCTTTCTTTCGTATGTGGTAGAGCCAAGCGGCGGATTTTGCGGGCCGACTTGACTCGAATAGTATCAAGGCCTCGCGGAGTACCGACGTGAAGTAGAGGCATCTTGTGCTTTTGCGTTTTGTTCAGTTAGTAAGGTAAACGGAGGCCCGCTCCCCCTGTTACTTTAAATTTACTTTACATTCATTCCGAGGGGGGTTTAGTTGATCCGGCACTTATTGCTGATCTCATCACTTTCAGTGACGGGTGGGTTATGTGCACCTTTCCGGGACGAGAGAAGAAATAAACGACGAGTTTCCGCTCACACACTTCCAGCGTTCCACATTAGTCGCTAATTCTAGTCATATCAGCTCATCCAGTTTTGAATCAGCATATAGTATTTTTTTATTGTTACATTTAAAAGAATTACAAATCAAAGTTAATTAATAAATTTAATTATCATTATTCCGATTGCTGTATTATTTTCTAAAATTATAATTTTTTTTTAAATAATTTTTATTACGTTTAATTAGAGATATTCTGCCTTACAAATGTATAATCAAAGAGAAATTTTAATTGTAAACTGAAATGGACTACTGTTTTTTGTTTTCCATGAAATTAACTTATGTAACATTTTTTTTAACATAATTATATTTGTACGCCGCAAAAAACAAAAGCACCTAGAAACGATAATATTATTTCTGCCACACATCATACAAGCATGTTTTATGCACATCTTTTTTTGTTCCCTAACAATACACATTTAAGATTGTTCATCTGTTTAATACAGCCTTTGCTATAATTATTTTTAAAAATGGAATTTCATTATACATTAGTTACTGTGTGCATTCTCATTCCTAATAGGGTACGTCTGGAACTTAAGAGGAAGGAAGGCGTAATGAGATTGAATATTGTTTATAACTGATCATGTAACACTAAACTAGTTATATTGATGTATATGCACGACGGGAAGTTATTTATCAAATATGTAGATAACAGGACAGACGTTACTTCGCGAAAATCCATTACAAATAAAGGGCGATGATCAACCTTGATCATTATTGTGGGGTGAAACAAACACGAATCGCGTCTTCCATTTTGGTTTTGTTTATGTCAGAGTCGCAGTGACGGGTTAAGGTGTAAGGAACCTCTTAGCGTAGGATCGGCTATGGGCAGATATTGACATTCTGTTGTTTAGTTTAGTGTAAGAGTAAAACAGCATAGATCTTAAGTAATCAAAGTATTATCATATTATACCTTCACGACACTCGTAATGTAATCCAGATGGCGTCGACACAGTACCGGTAATTCGAGTTACTAGATCCAGGCTAATCACTAATGTTACACAAATTAAACCTAACGTCTTCAGTCTTCTGAATGTTTTTACGCCGGCACATATTGTTCGTAGTATATAACATATTGTCGAGGAAAACCCGCTGCTGCATCCTACCACGCATATTCTCGGAGCATTCTTTGTTGTAAGGTAATAAATATGTTAATGTTAGGCATTAAAATATACGTTATATGTGCGTTTCATGGTGTTAATGCATGAGAATAACAGTGATAAATCATTTAAAAAATATTAATTAACATATTAGCATGATCATTAGGAATCAATGGGTAATAATTGGTATCCATAGTTTGTTAAACATATCAGCGTGTTCGCTGTGTAGACTCCATTTGTAGCAGTAATAGTCATACGCTTGCCAGTCGGGTAGACAACGGGTATTTACTCCCTTACCTCTTATGGCACCCTAAGGACGTGGTGGAAAAACTCTTCTTCCTTCCTGCTCCAAGGAGTGACTAAACAATACAATACGAGCATTGGTCATACGGCTACAAATATTTGCACTGATGCTGTGAGCTTAATTTAGTGTGTTTGTCGCTGAAACTGAGTGTCTATAAGTCAGGAGCACACGCCTAACCATAAAACGACGTTTAATTAAATTGCAAAGCAAACTCAGTCCCGTCCTCGGGGTTGTCGGCAACAAGGACAATACGTTAGAGTGTACCTTTACGTTCATTGGGCCATTAACTTAGAACATAAATCATCATGGACCTATATTATGATCCCGATGCTGCCAAATTACTTTTGATCCTACCTTTTATTATTTCTTGTCCACGCTACGTATTTATCAATTTTGTGTTCAAGTGTGACCAGTCATGCCTAGAAATATTTAGAAAAATGTATCTTTTGTTATTGATCTGTTTGAATTACTTCAGTCAATGCTCAAAGTTCCGTGTGTCCTTGCGATATTATTTTTTTTTCCGGTCGACCTACACCGGAGGATTTTGACACGAACGAGTTATGTGAAGTGTTTCGGCTTTAAAACCATCGCATGCGGCTATATTAATACGTAAACTAGCAGCCTATAAATGCTGAAAGCTGGGCAAAGGCCTCTTTCTCTAATACCTGAGGGGGTTTTGTAGCCGAAAAGGGTTCGCACACGCTGCTGTAATGCGGGTTGGCGGACTCCATATGTCCTCGAAATATTTCTCAGACATGCAAGTTTCCTCACGATGTTTTCTTTCACACGTGGTAAATTCAGCATTTAAAATCGTTATTAACAATTTTAGTGGCGCCGGCATCGGGTATCGAACCCAGGTCTCTAAACTAAACCAATCGCCCTGACCACTAGGCTACCCCGGGTTAATATGTACAAGCATACAGTTTCGTAACCATAAAACTAAACGGTCCATGGACCGGTACGGCGAGCTGCAAATATAAAACATATTTTTATGTATCGCGGATTGCTTGAATAATTTTTTTTTATAATTTCACATTTAATAAAGACGTATGTATAAGAATTAAAAAAAAGAAATTAATTTAAGTAAGAATTTAAGTAAAAATTCAAATAAATGTGATCGATTAATGAAGAATAGCGTCGTTTTTTATGCATGAATATATTTATGATAGCTGTTTCCGATGACAGAATGCGACCATGAGGCGAATCTATAAATCGCTTGTCCCCTACAAGCACATATATTCACACACACCATGTGATTCATAGCGTGGAAACGAACGCGGGAGCTTTACCAACACTTATTGTCGGCTTTAATGGAAAATAACCGTGGCTTTACCGCGCAAGATATTGACTTGTGATGTAAGATCTAACATTCAGATTTACTTCTTTTCTTCCCAGCCTTGCTCTCGATTGTATCGAGGCCGGCTGCCCAGCCGCAGCTCCATCGATACACAAATAACAGGAATTTCTGTATGTGATTTTAAAAAAATTCAGCCAATGTGATGTTTTTCTCTGTTCATATACCTTCTGCTGAAGCATTTATGTTTAAGGTTTAAGTTTACACTAGCCCTATTAATGAAAAGAATTTCATATTCCAACAAATATTTGACCGCGTATCGAGCTCTTCAGTCGTAACAATGCAATCAAACCTGTTGAGAGTAAGAGCATATCATATACGCGATACATGCTGCTCCTGAAAACACCAATGATGTGTATAAAAAAAAACTTTTTTTAATTAATTTTGCTATTCTGTGTTTTTCTGATTCTAATTCATCCACTGAATTTTTTGTTAAGCATATGGTGTGATCGGTTGTTACATACATCATGTTTTGAAGTCTGAACCCTAAACCACTATTATACCACGACATCTATTCGTAGCGGACGAAAGCGCGGGCCTAAGCCACGTGATGTTTTTAGCATTTTCTTTTGGCAACACGGCACTTATGGAAGACCGGATGGTTGTAAATTATATATCGAGAGATAATGTCTCGATGACGCTTATTTTGTATGCATACAAATTTTTCAATGATGTATCGTCAGCGATTTTTCGCCGGCGCCACGCTTGGCAGTCGGTTAGCAAACACAATATGGATGAATAAACATAAATTAACAATAACAAAAGTGAAGGACCGGCGAAACTGCTTCAGAATCTCATTCATTAACAATACTAATTGACATTTGTAAACAAATTATTTGTCTGTGTGCTAGTTTCCAGCCACTGTCACACGACCTAGCCGCTTTGACCCGACGGGTTTATTAAATCACAATCCGCGAAGGTCAATGCGCTGCGTACGTATTGAAGAGTTGGTGAATATTCATAAATAAAGTTGCATCACTAGAATTTTCTATTCAAATATTTCCATGTTCTAAGATCATTTGTATTAAAATAAAACTTTAAATAGTTAACATCCTAACATTTTTTATACGTGCGCATATCCGCTCTCGGTGTCTCAAATACCAATACGTCAGTCTAGCATCCACCAAAACCTCTCTGTGTTTCACCTTCGACGACACATCCACGGCCTCATCGACGCGGGCCGCCCTTCCAGACCCTCCCCAGGAAAGGACTACTCCACCCCTTCTCCTTCTGCCTCTAGGCAAGGCGCGACGGGATACGGCCGCGCCTTCCTACACGACCTCCTATCCCACATGGATAACGGAATTTTCGGAGTCCGCCACCCGGAGGCCATGAAGGAGAGACAGGCAAGCACCTTCCGGCCGCCGGCGGCGGATCTGGATCGTGGCGCCGTCGCTGACCACACCTCGGCAGCGGACAGTAGAGAGAGCGGCGCATCGTAATACCGACACCCCTCTCCCGCCGCGTGTCGCTATTACAAACTAGGTTCACGCCTGTTATTTGTAAATTATCTAGTACTAATATATATTTGTCTTCGTCATAAGAGTTTTGATTCTTTGCACTTAGTTGCGCCTACTACAAAATTTCACGACACCATAGCTCGACTGGCAGAGGATGCCTATAGGCTTTAAGTTCGCCTATTGTGTTCTTCGTATTTAAACATAATATCGTAATTACTATAACCAAATAAGTGAATGATATTTCTAAAGTAACAAATAGCAGTTAAATATTACAATAACTTACCTATGCCCTACTTGACTGCAAATCACGATTATAAAAAAAATATTCCGATAAAACGAGTCTGTTTTATGGCGCCGTGGTGTGTAATTATAGACCGTGTATAAAACGTGCAAGCGACTTAAATTCAAGTGTGGGGATTTTAATTATTGTATCAATTTTCCTTTATAGTGTTATGCCACATTGGCCTATTTATTGCGTGGATAGATGCTTTAATGACGAATAAATAGAATTAATAATTCAATAAACTTCAATTGATTAATAGAAAGTGAAAGCGGTGTTTGGTTTAGATAATATTTATTCAATACAAATGTCGATAAGAGGGTTAATGATAGTCTATGAACTTATCGTACAAAAATAATCTATGAAATAGACAAGCATACATATACATTAATAAGTCTGGTTCATATCAATTGTGATATATGTTTATCTGTAATTGGTATTGTCTATATACTGTCTATGCTGCTGTCTGGTTGTAAGTAAAGTATCTGTGAAATAATTCCAAGAATTCTTTTTTTGCTAAATTGGAGTGAAAAGTTAGCTAACACTTCACTTGGTGATCAGTGGATACTGCAGCCTATGGACGCCTACCAACAACTTTAATCGAAGCAGGCTACGGATGCGTTGTCACCCATGAGAACTAAAATGAAATGCCTCATAGTCTGTTATTGTGCCTCTCTATACTTTTCAAACCGGAAGACAACAGTGGTTGTACTGCTGACTGGCAGTGCAAATAGTTCCGGCGCTAGTATGTACAGACTCTTAGGCAGAATATGAGCCTATCATCTAGTAAAATTCACTTTTTTTCACATTTGAATCCATTATGCATTTTGACGACTATAATTTATAAAATAACATATAAAACAAAAAAGATATAGTTTTTAATGTATGTTTAAACAATACAAATATTAGAATAGTTCTTTTGGACAAATACGTCTTCAGTGACATCTAGCTTATAGCAGAATAAGGGTGTCATAAAGTCATAATCTGATAATTTTTCCCATAACGATGAAAGCTTCAACTGATGACATAAATATAGTAAACAAGCTGTTACTCCCGACTTCGTGAGCATGAAAATTTACAATTTTATAAAGTTTCAAGTTACATAATAACAGTAGATAAAACATTTCTTTGAGAATTCGTGATTAGTCGATGGTTTTACGCTACATCGAAAATTGTGGTAAAAGGAGATGAATGAAACTTACATCATTCGAATGGTACTGTGCCATAGATGTGCACAAAAATAAAATAATTTTGCCGTTAAGGCCGGTAAAATAAAGTGAACATACACACATTATTTTTCCATACAAAACGTATTACGCGTACGTACATTAACGCGTAGCGCGACGCGGTAATACGTTCCTCTTTACCCTTTTCCACTCTTACCTCATAGCGTTGAAATAATACTAGTATATACAGATGTACAAAAAATGTATACAACAACAGTAAATAATAGTGTAACAGAGAGTATTGAAAGAAAATATTCAAAATCGAAACAAAGGCCCAATACATTTTTATATTTTTTTCGACCAAGGCCTTCACACCTTTCTATGCACATCAAAGCACATTTAACAGTCATTTGTGACAGCGCGCGATTAAACGACAGATAGGCTTGTCGGTAAGGATTTACGGTTAATGGAATAGTTCATTTGCTTATATGATAAGGACATACGAGCACGAACAGCAAACAGCTATTATGGATTAGGGAGCGAGTAAAGTCAATACCAGTGTCATTAAACAGTCGACAGAAGTAATTCATAAAACATTGTAATAATCTCATAAGCGAACTTCACGTGGTTGTAATAGTTGACGAGGCGAAGCTGTCTTTTTTTTTTAGATATGTTTTCCTTTTATGACATTTAACATATATATACTACCGACAGATGGCGAAATTCGAAATGGCTCTCCATTTCGAAATATAGACCAAAATTAAGAAAATCGATGAAGCGGCTGCGTTAAAGGTGCGATGTGTCTGGCACTTCGATCGCCAATCCCTTTGCCGAGTGTGGCGATTATGGTAAATCCTCCATATATCTCCCATATGGATGATTTACCATAATGTACTGCAGTGGACTATTTACAGGCCGTTACGGTAAGGTTGGCATAATCAACATCTTTGCTAAATTTGAATCATTTAGTAATTTTTTAGCGAATCATATTTTTTTTTATGGTAAAAGGCAAACGTGCAAGCGGCTCAGCTTATATTACCGTACTGTATTATCGTCGCGCATGGACATCTGCAAAACAGAGAAGCTGAAGGTGCATTGCCGGCTTCAAACGATATTTGGGTGATGGGAGGGATCATGGGGAGAGATGTTAGGGTAGGGGGAAGGGGGCCTACTACGGTTACCTCACTCTTCGAACGAAACGCAGAAGCTATACACGTGAAATAGAGGCATCTTGCCTGTATTCTGCGAGTCGGTGGTACTACCCCGATTGAGCTGGCCCAATCGAGCAGCTGCAAGAGCCGCTGCTTGTCTCTACCATGAATGTTAAATTTGTCGAAACATACCAATTACATACAAAGATTTTTGTATAGAAGTATATAGTGGGAAAATATCAACCGAGGATATTACAGAATGTCATTCAACACATTAAACACAATTTCTGCGAATTCGGAATGCACCGCCAATGTCAGTACAGTCTTGACACAGTTAGTTGGTTCTATGTTTTAATTTGGTTATTTTGTATATATAAGAGGAGCGTGAGCATAGTCTAGACTTATAGGTACACAAAATACTTGTCTTCACTATTTAGTATTTCCTAGTCATATGGAATATAATAATAGGGGAAACATTTTATGACATTCTTTTGTTTTAAGGCAGAGGCTTCATTTACATCATTCATTTACGTCGGAAAATTAGTATGAGTTAGTAATAATAATTTTATCATCAACCAAGAACCCAGGAACTAACATGATTATAATAGTTATTGATAAACCAAATTATACAGACATATTATTAGTGGTCCGTGACCACCGAACTAAGAAACAATATCTGTGTTTCAGGAGACAGTTATCAATAAACACACAAAAGTTACGATGGTGCTGGTGCCTGCTCTAAGTTATTAAGCGTCCGCCAGGATAAATTGATAAAATTAGGACAAATAAATAAAATATCGTCGACAGAGACTGTGGACATGCAATTTGCCCAGATGTAGCAGATGCTTATGAGTGTAACTCTAAAACTGTTTTTAAAGTATTTTAATATTTTTTTAACTTCACGTGAATCTATGTTGCATGTAAATATTAGCCATAGATAATAACAATAGGTGAATAGCTCCGATTCACAAGTAAGAAAACTGACTGCAAATGATATTAATTACAGTACACAGAATTTTAATTAAGCTTTGTGTAGCGTAAAATTACAACGTGCGAATAAAAACTGTGAAAGGGGAAATAATAGATCGAGAGCCTTACGTTTATTTTCTTAACAACGCGAAGATGGTAAGAAATAGATGGGAGTTCCCATCCCCTAAAGTCGTTTATGTCTTTGTAAAAAGATGTTTAACAGATGGATGCCATAACAAATGATCACATTAATACATTAAACAGCTTGGAATTCCTCACTCGATGATAAAAATACGCCAAACACATTTCTATAAACACAGAGACGTAACGAAAGACCTCGAACATTTTGTTCTGCATCGGACTAGAATTTGGCTTCATCTCACACCGTCACGTTTATTTGCATACACATGCACTATTTAAACATTTTCGGAGTAAATAATAGTAACGATCTTAGCTAGCATAATATATACAATGTGTGAAGTTCGGAATTTTGTGTATTTTTTTATTTTTGTCCTTAAATGAATTCTTACTTATTTGAAAATCGAATGAAATATATTTCGTAGAGTATAGTTTTATTAAGTGTCAAGTTAATAATAATGGTAAAAAACTAAAAATCCTTCATCCTCAAAGACTTGTTATAATAAAGAATGCCTTTTTGATAACAAGACAATTTTATTAACTAAAAGTCGGTATTAATGTTTGAACTTTGAGCTACAAAAATGTAGGACTTTTAAATTGCTACCTAGTTTAAAAGTCCTATGTTTTTGAAGTTTCAGAAGTTTGAGAACAATTTCAACCCTTTCAGCGAGGTTTTTTTCGTCATCATCATCATTTTAGCCTATCAGAAGTCCACTGCTGAACATAGGCCTCCCCCAAAGATTGCCACGAAGCTCGGTCCTGAGCCACCTGCATCCATCGACTTCCCGCAACACTGCGCAGGTCGTCACTCCATCTTGTGGGGGGTCGTCCGTCACTGTGTTTGCCTGTACGTGGCTGCCACTCGAGAACCTTTTTTCCCCAACGGTTGTCAGTTCTGCGAGCTATGTGGCCGGCCCATTGCCACTTCAGCTTGCTGATCTTTACGGCTATGTCGGTTACCTTAGTTCTGCTGCGGATATCATCGTTGCAGACTCTATCACGCAGAGAAACACCGAGCATAGCCCTTTCCATAGCGCGCTGAGCAACTTTGAGCTTCCTCATACGGGCTGCAGTGAAGGACCAAGTCTCGGATCCGTATGTCATCACTGGCAACACGCACTGGTTGTATACTTTCGTCTTGAGGCTTTGCGGTATACTCGACGAGAAGATATGGCGTAGTTTCCCGAACGCTGCCCAGCCGAGTTGGATTCGTCGATTGACCCCTGAGTGGAAGTTGGACTTACCTAATCGGACAATTTGTCCCAGGTATACGTCTACAACTTCGAGCCTATTGTTCCCAACAACAACCGGTATTGGTGTGACATGGACGTTTGACATGAACTTCGTCTTGTCCATGTTCATCTTAAGACCAACCTGTTGGGAGACGTTATTGAGGTCATTGAGCATTGTACTAAGCTCCTCCAGCGATCTTGCCATAAGAACTATGTCGTCGGCAAATCGAAGGTGAGTGATATATATATTTCCGTGTGGCTGTCGGAAGTAAAGAATAGCGCCAACCCTGTCTGACCATGGGTGTCGTAAAAGGCGACTAATGGTAAAAAATTATATTAGGAGATGGGCAGCAGCATCTTCCTGCACTAGAACAAAAAGAAAAAAAAAAAAACTGCGGTTGCCAATCCGCTCGCCAGGCGTGGCAACTAAGGCAAACCCCCCCATGATTAGAGGTAGAAGAAAGCAATGGCCCCCAGTCCCCGGCGGCCTCGCTAGTCCTGGCTATGGTGGCAGCCATGGTAACGGCGAGGCAGGGGGTGCGAGGAATCACCGGCTGATTTCTAGCTGACAACCCAAACGACTGGACCTGGCAACATATAACGCGCGCACATTGAGGACCGACGAGAAGATACTAGAACTGGAAGAAGAAGTAAGCAAGTTACACTGGAGTATTATAGGGTTGTCTGAAGTCCGAAGACAGGGAGAGGACTCTATAATCCTAAAATCCGGTAACTTGTTCTACTACCGGCAGGGTGACCATCTGTTCCAAGGAGGTGTCGGGTTTATCGTCCACAGGTCTCTCATCAACAACGTGATCGAGATCGGAAGTGTGTCGAGTAGGGTTGCGTACCTTATACTCAGAATAACCGAAAGGTATTCGCTGAAGGTCATACAGGTACAAACCTCATACAGGTACCAACCTCAACACACCCTGATGATGAAGTGGAGGCAATGTATGAGGAAATTTCAAGAGCCATGCATTGCTCTAAGATTCACTACACGGTGTTGATGGGAGACTTTAAAGCAAAACTAGGTACGAAAAAAGGCGATGAGCTGATAGTGGGGAACTTTGGACTAGGACAACGGAACCCAAGAGGGCAACAGCTGGCTGACTTCATGGCAAAGGAGGGATTCTTTATGATGAACTCCTATTTCCAGAAGCGGCCCCACAGGAAGTGGACATGGATGAGCCCGGACGGTACCACAAAAAATGAGATCGACTTCATCATGACGACCAAGCGTCAGCTGTTCAGTGATGTCTCTGTGATCACTAGGGTAAAAACCGGCAGTGATCACCGAATGGTAAGAGGCACACTGAACCTTAACATTAGGCTCGAGCGGTCTCGTCTGGTGAAGTCTACGCTCCGCCCACCACGTGCCCTTATCCAGAACCCCGAAAGCTTTCAGCTCGAATTGCATAATCGCTTTCAGTGTCTAGACGATTGCGTTACAGTGGACGATACGAATAGCAGGCTAGTGGAAACTGTCCATGCGGTGGAGCTAAGTTTTGCAGGACCCGCCGCATGAACAAGCCCCAAAAGCTCTCCGATCACACTCTTAAATTCATAAAAGCCAGGCGTGAGATAAAGCTGCAGTCTACAACGGATGCGTCAGCGTATCGGCAACTGAATAGACAGATCTCCAAATGTATAAGGCAAGACTTACGCAAATTCAATACAGCCTGTATTGAAAAAGCGATAGAGCGGAACCATGGCTCCAAAGTCTTCGCCAGAGATCTGTCTATCGGAAAGAGCCAACTGACCAAGCTGAAGACCGAAAGCGGCGCAGTCATTTCCGCTGGAGCCGAGATTTTGAGTGAGATCGAGAGATTTTACGGACAGCTGTACACAACGTCGTTGAAAACACACACTGATGTGAGTAACGACCCAAGAGCCAAGCTTATCCTACATTACTCCGATAACATCCCGGACGTCAGACTGAGCGAGATTAGGATGGCTCTCAAACAGCTTAAAAACGGCAAGGCGCCGGGTGAGGACGGAATTACAGCTGAGCTTATGAAAGCGGGTGGAAAACCGATACTTGTCGTCCTTCAGAAGCTGTTTAATTCCGTCATTCATGGCGGTGTTACGCCGAAAGCGTGGAGTAGAAGCGTGGTTGTCCTATTCTTGAAGAAAGGGGATAACTGCCTTTTGAAGAATTATAGACCGATATCGCTTCTAAGCCGCGTCTACGTGCTGTTTTCGAGAGTCATCTCAAATCGTCTAGTGAACAGACTTGACGACTTCCAGCCTCCCGAACAAGCCGGATTCCGAAAAGGCTATAGTACCATAGACCACATACATACTCTTCGCCAGATTGTACAAAAGGCCGAGGAGTACAATTTGCCATTATGTCTGGCGTATGTGGACTATGAGAAAGCCTTCGATTCAGTCGAAATTTGGGCGGTGCTACAGTCTCTCCAGCGGTGCCAGATAGACTCTCGGTATATCGAAGTGCTGAGGTGTTTGTACAATGAGGCTACGATGTCTATCCGAGTACAGAATCAGAGTACGAAACTTTAAGAAAAAGCTCTTTAAAGGAATTGATTCGAACATTTTATTCCCTTGACCGCATTTAACATAATGCGGATGTTGTGACCAAGGGTCAAACTTGTCTTCCGCAAATAAAGGACACGCAGGCGATATCGTGCTAGACCAATGAAGCGTGCCGAAGAAAATTTGCGCCAGTCTTTCATTAAAGCATGTAGATTAATTATTGAATTGCCTTCTGTACTTTGGGTTGAGCAGAAATGTCATAGGCAGAGTGCAAAGGAGATCAATTCAGTCCTAAATGGAAATAAAAAATCCAAATGTTTCCTGATTACAAGATAGTTTATATGACAGGGATGATTCACTTTTCATCGATTGTGCATTTGTATTAATTAGGTCTAGGACTTTTAATTAGGATAATGTAGTGAAAAATATTATTTATGTTATTGCTCATCTTCATCGAACTTAAGTTAGTACATACGTAGATAGGTGATTTTATACGAATTGTTGTGTGCTAACCACAGACTAACGAAAAGTGAGCAAAAAAATATTTTGGGCAAAGAGATACTAAAGAAAATCATGACGCATGCCGATTCGAACAAGAAAGTGGAAGCTCTACTTTCTTGTTTGAATAATAAAGAAGAAATAACATGAAACTTAAACATATAGATTAAATTAAAACTAAACGTCTAGGTTTTTTAGGAATTAGAGTCACCAACAAACATTTTTTTTTATTGGATTGGGAAAAATGAGCTGACAGTGGCTACTGCAGCCCACAGACACAGATGCGTTGTCAGCCCTGAGGTCTAAGATGGAATGCCTTTCTATACCCTTCTAACCGGAATATAACATGCTGATTAGGAGTGG
Source organism: Bhutanitis thaidina (assembly GCA_029286595.1). Taxonomy (NCBI): domain Eukaryota; kingdom Metazoa; phylum Arthropoda; class Insecta; order Lepidoptera; family Papilionidae; genus Bhutanitis; species Bhutanitis thaidina. Next base: position 4,593,362 of record JAGSMS010000003.1, read on the forward strand.
AAATAGATAAGAGACGGTACCTTTCTAGACGGCTCCAAAGTAGAAAAAGAAACTTAGTAGTTAATAAAGAGCCGTTTTATTTTAAGAGGAAGACCGTTACTTTAATAATTACCTCAGAAAAATATAAATAACTAACTACACATGCGGCTTCGTACACCTGAACTTAAATTTTAAACCCGATCGACAGAAATCTGTTTAGTTTTAGTCCATTAGGCGTGATTGATCGACAAACACCCAATCAAACATACTCACTTTTGTAATATTAGTAGAATATAGCAGGATTCATCATTTACCGAACGTCATAAAACGACACCGAAATTGTCATGTTAATAAAAGTTCAGGTTATTATTGAAATACGTTCACATTTTCTTTACAGCATTAATAGTACGAGTTATCTGTCAAATATTATAAATACCATGAGCTAGTACGTTAATAATTAGGAATGTATACGAATGGAGTAGTGTTTACGAAATTTATATATTGGAAAGAATCCAATGAAAAAGTTATGATGTTTCCTGTAGCCGAATGAACAGAGAGAAAAAGAAGGAAATGCACTTTGTTCAACTTTCGTATACCACGTAATTTTTACATGTAGTAAAAATAGTAAATACAAAAGCTTCGCAGTAATTACCAAAAGTCATTTACTTGTTGCAAAATGTGAAGGCACTCGAAGTTGTTTGCCCCACTCAAGTTGTGGACAGAAAATAACATTGTACGAAGCGGTTTGTTTGTCGCAAAACAAATGCAGTTATTGAATAACATGTCAGGTTAACACGTTAAGTGCTCTAATCAAAAATAACTTTGCTCTCTACGTAAAGTAGCAACCTGTTAATGCCCACTGCAGGGGCAAAGGCCTCCTTCTCAAGAGATCCGCCATGTCGTTGAAATTTTTTTTTTTATTATCTCACAGACATACAGGTTTCCCCTCGATGTTTTTATGGTTATGAACAATTTTTACGGTGCTGGTCCCGGGTGCCAACGGATGCGCCCTGATCACTTGGCTACCACGGCTTTCTATGTAATTTCAACAATTATTAATTATTATAGTTTTAGTACAGACATTTTGTTGTGCTATTATTGGCAATTTAGGTCAATACTATTCCATTTTAAATTATTTATTATTTTAAAATGATCATTTAATGCACAAAAAAAAATAAAGTGGCAAGAAACTTCTAGTCTTTATATACATTCAATTTAATAATGCGATTCATGTCAGTATTTACTACTGAATCGCATTATATTTCTTTCGTTATGTTACCAGAGTGCGGTTACACTTTATAATTATGTAAAGTTAATTTAGTGAAAGGTTCAATCCACACCGCAAAGAGACAAAGTCAATAATCTGTGACTGGGACAATATCCATTAATCTCGTCCCGTAAATGTGTAGGAATAGAACCAATTAATCCTTTCGATTTTGCTGGCGTTGAGTTGACATCTTCATTAAGATCACCGATTTCATTCCAGTTTTAAGTTTTTTTTCATATAAAAGACACTTTTTTAAGTGCTGAAATTTTAATTACAATCAAAATGTTTAAATACCTATTGCGAAACTACATCTGAAACAATAGCTCACGACATACGCTACACGGATCGCGAACTTTCTCCCAGCTGACTGACGGTATTCGGCTGAGGCGCGGCCAATTGCGGCGCGGCGGTGCGAACGCAAAGTGTGTCGTTACATCAGCGGATCTCGGCCAGCGGGCAATGTGAAGGCCGTCACATTCACTATCGGCCTTAGCGTCTCGCTGCTTCTACCTTCATCTAACCGGACAGTGACATCGACCATTTAACTACTTTGATCTATGATCCGTTTACTATACGTGGTTGTTCGTGTTTAAGTTCGAAAGAAATAATTTAAGCAATTCTTTAGGTATTTTGTATGGTTTTATGAGAATAGACTTATAAGTATTCACCTGTTACTTCTGTTAACTATGTAGAAATGCCAACTTTGTCCCATGAAAATAAACCGAGCTTGGTCCAGTATTCTACGATGAGGTCCACAACACGATGTCGACGATAGTCAAGAAGTGAGTAAGTATGCACTTTGCATGAAAATTGGAATAGTAAATTTATTCATATATATTCTTCTGGAAAAAGTGAGGACTACCGATTTAAGATTACTTACATATTTTAAAACACTATTTAACATTACTATCGTGGAAAGAGAAAACCTTCAAAATATATTACAAAAAATTATTCTGTTAAGATTTAGTAATCCACAGATTTCGCGTCGATTTCTTCATTGGACAGAGATACCGGAGATACATCTATTTTGTTAGCTAATTTATTATATTTATAAGATATATTCTCATATATTATTTTTATTATATATTTAACTTTCATTTGTAAATTTATGAATGTACTAGGTCGTCTACTTACTGAGTACTCGTACGACTTCGTACGCGTGGATTTGGTAATTTGTTTATAATTTTTATTATATTCGAAAATCGTTTCAAATATATTTTTAAGTTTTAAATTAAAGTTAAAAAAATTATCCTATACTAACTTTAATCTTTATTCAAAAAGATGCGTACACAAATATGTTTATTGTATACAAGTATTAACCGATTTTAATATCTTACTATAAAAACATAGGGCTTTCATAGTGCCTTCAAACCTTAATTCAAGTTTGTATGGTTTAAAGTTTTTGATATATCCTGATCAGTCAGTGGTCACATCAGTTCTTCTTCAAAAACCAACTTAATCTGCATAATTACTTGCGGCTGCCGGAAAGAATGCAAGTTATATTCTATGATATGAATAAGGTTCTATTCAGTCGCCCATAGCCCATAGTTACGAGTAGATTCATCCTGTGCGAGGTAACAAATAAAGGGGAGACTGCATTATCATGATTTTTTTTCGATCTATTATAATGTAGTTCTTAACACAGCTGACAAGGATAATAAGTACTTTATGCAAAAGCTATTGTTTATCAAGAATCATTTCCCGGATATTTATTATGATATAAGTAAATAATGTCATTGTAATAGTAATCATTTTGTATGGTGTAAAGTATTGTTCGTCACAATTGTGACGTCTTCATCATCACAAAAATAATTAATGTTAAAGTATGAAACATTATTATTTCAATACGAATCATTAACTTAACTCCAACTTTTATTGGTTGAACAAAATGTTTCTTGTGTTTTTCTTCAACCGACAAAAGGGTACCTGCGTTTCTAAAGAATATCGGTGTTTAGCTTAATGTTGAGAATCAATGTAAAGCATTATTCATTTGCATAATAACTATTTAAATGAGTTTTAAAGATTTAAATGACTGAATTAGTCTATGCAGATCGCGTTCATTAAACAAAAGTCAGGTTACCGACTTGAATAATTGGAAATATTTATTCTGATAGTATGTATCTAAGTATGTGTAAATGTATATATAATATGTTTATTATATAGTACTAGATAGTAAAGTATTTTTGTTTTATTTACACCTTTTATGTTTTACACCTGAATAATATCTCTCCACGTCTCGGGTCGACTGGCAGAGAATGCCAAAAGGCATAAAGTCCGCCCTTTGTATTTCTTTTTTTGAGGTATACGAATAAAGTTTAAATAAATAAGTAAATATATAAATAAGCTAAGCGAAGTATATGATGGTTAAACTTTCTGAATCGTTTTAGGTAGTTTGTTTTAGCATGTCCGAATCGTTAGGGAAATTGAAAAGCATGTAACGCAAATCGAAGTGTTGACCTCGTTCCGTTTATTTGAAGAAGTGATGTGTTTAGCGATTGTGGACTTTTAACACGGTATGCATACCTATAAACGGGTATTCTAATATGGTAAAGGAATTAAAATCTATCATCCCGACGCGACAAGCCCAGATTAGGTATCGTTGCTTATAAATGCCAGAAATATCTTTGTCGGATAGATAATATCCATGACGGCATTTAAGGTCATTATTTTTCCACCACATTAAATATGCCAATCAATGACTCGGGAGAAGTGAATTAGAACGGGCAGTCTTCGTAAGCGCCGTTGATAATATTGTGAAAGCTGCCGTGATTTTTGACGCTGACGCAATCACCGATCAAACCATAAATAGGAGATGTTTTATCCACTCTGAGCTGAGGGCTAAAATATCTTGGAGAAGCTGAGAAGCCAAAGCCAAAATCACATAGAGGAATATAGTTGGAACACTTATCTTCTACAAGGGTTGAAGGAATAGTGAATAATAATTCCTTCCGCCAATTCGATCGACCGATCGAATAAGTTCATTAGAGAACACTCCATATTTTAGCAGATTTTGAAAAGATTATGTAGCAATGCAGTGTTAATTAGGTATATCTATTATGCTGACTTTACCTTAACAGCCTGTATATAGGCACGCTTGGCAAGAGGATTGGCGAACGCAGTAACTGACACCTCGCACATTAGACTCAGCTGTCCGACATCGATCTGCTTAGTTTTGGTATCGTACTTTTCCAGGTTGTTAACTCGCCATCTATCGGTAGACATTGCTACTTTCAAGGCTCTTTCAAGACTAAGAGTAGTCGCCTCTGACGACACGCACGGGAAGAAAGGGAGTAGCAGATTCTTACGCCGATACCACACAGTACTATGCTTAATATAAAATAAACGAGGAATTCCCTGAAGGATTACAGATGTTTTATGTTAATTCCAATAAGATGTGATTGACTGAGTTTACGTTAACAAAATTTTAATGAAAAAAATCATTATAGTGCCGTGGTTAAATACAATTTTAATAGCTTAATTTACCACAAGGTCGGCGGTGAAGGAAAGCATTGCGAGGAAACCTGCATATCTGAGAAATAATAAAAAAAGACTATTGTTTCGGAGGCACGAGAAGTTCGACAACACCCAATCGCAAATATCGAGAGCAGGCCTTGGTCCCTCATTACACTTTCGATATAACCCTAACGCTTAAAGATCCGGTGTCATAGTTTCGGCGATTGCATTAATATTGGCCCATGGCTTTTAACGCGACACCATAGACTCAGATGGCGTGTATAATTATACATTATACTTATCGTCGGGCCACAAATTCAGACTACCGGCTGAGTAAATTTACTTATTAGTCACGTAACGTACGTGCACTCAAAATATCACTCAATAATTCATCGTGGAGCATTCAGCGCGTGTATGAAGTGTGAAATGTAGGCGGGACAGCGAATGGCAATCGATGAGGCTTTGATAGGTTTTTAATGACTCTTCCATGGTTTCCAATAAACGTGGGTGAATTGACGTCGCTTGTTCAGTGTTAAAGTATGACTCTATTGAAAAAACATACAGATATTAATGTTCACAGTTTGCAGGACTTACTAAATAGACAAACGACAAACATCAACATCGGAAAGATCGGGATAGTGAAACATTCAGAAACGTGCCAAGCCTAAATAATCCTAATCATAGCCGATAACGGGAAGCAATGGATTAAGTGCGAGGCGTCTGTATTCAACTTCTAAAGTCGTGCAGCGGAACATTTTTCGCACAACGTTGACAAGATTTTGAAATCGAGAAAAAACCGAGCCGCGCTGCGAATGTTACCTTCGGTGTTTATCGGGTCTTACTATTGTCTCGACCATCTTCAAAAGTACTTTTAGCCCGTGCACTGTCACTTAGTCACTTTTAATGGTCTCTTAATAATCTGTGTGCGATCATAGATTTGAAGGTGGAACTAGCTTAGACCATAGAAAAGATATAGGATTTAGTCGTGTTGTTAACGCCACGCCGCTTATTCTGACGTAGTTAACGCCCACATATCGGTTTGTACCAAAGACTGGTTTCTATTTCGAGATTGTTTATTTAATAGTAAACAAATGTATTACGGCAACTCACTAAGGATATTTATTATATTTATCATCGATTTCGCGCTTTAATCGCGTGAGATGTGAGTGTAACTTACATAGGAAACAACTAACTTATTTCTTTTTAATGCCCATGCGATATAAGCAGTATACTTTTTTTTAAGTATATGTATAATAAAAATCGGATATCTGGGCTTCATTTATCATTTCAAAAAAAAAAATGTTTATGTACAAATCACTTAACTTTCAATCGGGTAGTAAAAAATTAGTTAAAAACGATTCTAAATCATAGCTTAAAGGTTATTAACATATTTCTTTATCATGTCGTTAATTTTTACAATACAATGTTGGTAGTCTAGAACGTAGCTCGTTTTATTAATCATTAAAAACCAGCTAAATAATGTTAACCTTTGGGGAAAAAACTTAGTAAATGTCCTTAAAAGATTAAAATTTAAGGCGTGGGTATAGTGCGTCATCGCAAATACCCTCGGATTCTGTAATGAAACGTCGTTTGACTTTTAAAAGTTTTCCTTTTCTAATTTTTCTTTTATTTCGCCTTAATTATGTTATCGCAAGAGTAACTATTTTCTAACATTGATACCTATACGTATGTGGATATAAAATAAACAACCGTAGCTAAACATCGTTTCACTTGAACTCTGCACCACTACAACCTGTAATACCGTACAAAGATAAGATGGAGCATCGAATTACGTATCCATGTCATATTTGGAGATTAACTCGAATGAAGACCAAACAGACGTAGGCTGAACGTAAGCACTGTCATTTAAAATTTTATCTCATGTGTAGAAACAATGGCGTTGCTATGAGGAATATAACATGAATCTTAACCGGGAATGTGAACATATTCGCATTAAATACCATATTAAGTACAGCTTTTAAAATTGCTTTGGAAAACACACCTAATTATCATATAGAGAAAATTTTCCATAACCTAAAATAATGCGAAAACGGTTCGGATAAATGATCAGAGACACGATCATACAGACCCGTTAATCGAAATTTAAAAAAAGAACTTAGAACTCGGTTAGCAGGCACGCGCGATAAGCCAAGCCACTGCTTTACAAGGTCAAGTTACTGCTTTACACATAAAAGAAATAAACAACATATTGTATTAAAAAGCTAGGTACTGTTTCAAACACTAAATTTTAAGAATTTCTTTGAAAATACGTAAAAGTAACGTACGTCGATATCATCGTTGGTCCCCGGCTGGACATCTCTCTCCAGCCTCCCAGTACACCAGTACCTTTGTTAATCAAAACGCTTGGCAGGCAGATTAGTTAACGAAGGCCGGTTATGGAAATACGGTGTGGCATTTCTCTGAAATTTTACCTTAGTTATCACTAAACAAATGTATAATACTCGTTCGTAGCTTATGATTTTATGACTTCTCGCTTTAATGTCAAAGAACCGTTCATCTCCTCGAACGCTAAATCCACCTATGATAGATGAAGGTGAGAAGAAAAATGGTAGCTACCCACCAGATCCGGTGTCCATGACGTGGGAAGGACGTCTCCTCCACCAGTAAGCTAGCTGGCAATGACATCAATCACACCATTAACACGTGTGATTAAATTCACACGTCATTATGTACGTTTAGTATTAGTATAGACCAGTTCCAATCCCTTTGTATTGTTGATTTTGTACTTAGATAATATAACATCTCTGTACTAAAATTAACATCATGGAGTATAATTACTGTAGGCCGGTTTGTCAAATAACGATAACGCCTTATTTATCTGTCGTAATGATACGTTAGATTTTTATCCAAAACTTTTGTTATTAATAATGTACTGCATATTACATAAGACATAAAAAAATACTTTAATTTTACGTCGCATGAAACGACATATGACAACATTTAGCGAAACTTTTTTTTTTTAATTCTAATTATTGAAATGGATATGTTATCCAGTAACATATTTAAAAGATAATTAAGTCGGTATCAGTAATTTTAACTGTAAATGTTTATTAAATTATTTTTATGTTCTTAGAATTTTTTTTCTTATTTTTTGATTGGTTTTAATATTTCGAGTTAGTTAGATAAAATAAAATTGCAGAATACTTAAAAAAAATACTACAAAGATTATGGATTGTCAATTCGGTACACATACGTCGTATATTTAGTTCCAGTTTCCAATCAAATTGACAAAAATTGTTCTTGTCTAAAAATGTTCAAGACGCGGGGGTGTACACCATTAGCAATATACCACGATGGAATTCTATGTAGGTGTAAGATTAACATCTTGTTTTTAATTCCAGATATTTTATATAAATGTTAACAAAGCGATACCATTACGAAAGTGATGTACATAAGCCCCGCAGCTCCGGTGCAGCTTGGCGGATTTCACAACAATACCCTCCACTTATAAAAACTAATCCACGAAAATATTATAATATTATAAAAATAATGACGGTAATAAAAATGCTGTAATGTTGTCTATGATTATGATATTCATTGTCCTTGGGTACCAGGCTAACACGTCAAAACTGACACGTCATGTCATACTCGTTTCATTTATGCTTAAATTGTCTTAAATATAATCTTCGTAGATTATTACAAAATTGGAATTTAAGGGATTTATTATAAATATTACATATCGTTGCATAGTATTTGTATTGTTTTATACGTCTCTTCCAACTGAAATATACCTACGGCCGTATAATACGGGAAACCAGCGTCCGTGATGAATCATAGCAGAAGTTAATATTTTAATGGCAGTTAAGTACTTATTGATACGAGTATGCAAGTCAATATGGAAAATGAAAACTTAAAACCTTATAGGTGTCGCCAGGGTCGAAATTGGCTAACACCAATTAAATGTTCTTTGTGGTTAGACTTTTTTTTTCAGATAATTCCCGTAGGTGTCGTAGAAATCGACGAATAGGAAAAAGGGTTAAAAATGTCATGTCAATCTCCGGGAGTAAACCCGGCGACGCGCCTCACGGTCTATTTTCGCGAAAAGTGGGTCGTTGAAGCCCCGTTTGACATAAATCGAAATTCGTGGTCTTTACCTATCCATATGTGAGATAAGCGTGAGTTCTTATCTATTCAAGTTAAAACAGTAAAACTAAATAAAAATAAAGCCAATCGAGATCGTCGGTTCGGACGTCCGTGCCTAGATGCAATGTGTTTATTCCGAGTGGTACGATACCGTTATGTATTCGCTTTCTTTTAGACGCGCGCCGGCTCAGAGAAATTCGCTCTCCCGTATGTGGAGCGAATTCGTACGGACTCGCAAACGCCCGGAAACGACCAAGCGTATGATGTTGACACTGTACGTTTGCAATGGTAGAAAACGTCAGGGGTACAACAACTTTACGTTACATAAAAGGAGTTTACATGACCAAGTTTGCCGGCTCGAAAAAAGTTTCCAACATTTGATTTTGCTGCAATTACCGCGCTTCCCTTGTAAATTAGTGATTGCAATAGCAGGCGCCTTAGATGCTGCAGCCAAAGGCGCGAAGTCTTAGACAGTTTTCTTTAGTCGACTTCTATCCTGCGACATCCACCGCATGAGACCGGTTGGTAAACTCTTTTAGCCCTATGCATGGTAACGAGTTAGTTACCATTGGCCCGTAAACTTCATAGGTGGCCAAAACATAAGGTATGCTATTGCTTGCATAGGCAATGACGAAAGTCCAATAACGACAGCGAATATCGCAGTTCCGAGTGTTGCTTTAAAACGACGAAGGATTGCCTTTAATTTAATATAATTATTAGTGATATACCAAGTGTAAACGTAGCCCGCGAAAGTACTGCCTCCGTGCTTACGATTTCCTTGCAAATCTTACAGTAGTGGAAGTTGATGATTTAATTTATTTCATCATCATTATGATATCAATAAAGCTTCGGTATATGAAAATGGTTTCCAGTTATGAGCTCCATATATTATACATCATAAGTAGGTCATAATGTTTACTTCGAAAGTTTTGTATTTCTCAGAGTAATTCAAAACTGTTCGAATGGACGCCGTTATTTGAACTTTTGGATAAAGCCTACTCGGCCTTCTCAGAAAAAGATTAGCGTCATAAAATTGTCAAAGTACCTACATTCTAATTTGAAAACATTTTCCTGAAATATAAGCAGATAGATGAATAGATTATGGATATGGTGTAATTTATATGGAAAATATTACAACACACATGTGTTCATAGAAAATACTACAAAACACTAATTGAGGCAAAATACTTGTGCCATTCAAGAATTGTGCGTATAGTTTAGTAGGGGAACAATAGGTGAAGTCGAAAGTCGAGTTCTAGGTAATGGAACGTTGTCAATAGAGCGAGAGGCGTTGTGACGTATTACTTATTCGTATAATAATATGCAATGATACATTGGGTTTTTAACACCACACACTTGAAATTTATTACTCTCTATCGGGGTGACAACGCACCTGTGACCTTTTTCGATTGAGTAGATTAGTTGTATTTTGGTAGAGTAGTTGAATACAGTAGCCACTTACCACTAGGTAGACTGTGAGATCGATTTTCATTCCATTCCAATAAAAATAATAATATAAATGATATACTTTTATTTATTTATTTATTCTTCATTGTTAGCCTTAAGCTTAAGGTTACAATGGGCGGAATTAATGCCAAGTGGCATTCTCTACCAGTCAACCCTTGTTATGGTGAAAGGTAGTTGGCAGGTACAAAACAAATAATAAAAAACAAAAATAAAATAAAATAAAAAACTCCAATAATAATAAGTTGATAAGTACATATAAACACACTATACAATTAAATAAATATTTATAAAATACACACATACGTATACAAGTATATAAAAAGATACATAAAAATAAATATATAATCAAAATTTAAAATAGATAGATACTTTCTTCTTCTTCTTGCCGCCACTTTACAGTTCACTGCTTATCAAACGAGGATTTGCTGTAATCGGCACGGTTTGCAAGCGGGTTGACGATCGAAGTACCGAAACACCTGGCGCTATAGACGCTGCTGCCAATCATAGCTCTGGGTGCTTTAGGCCTATAGTATCCTTGAGATGGTTATTCTGCCATGCGACTGAGGCCACGAAAGGTTTCTGGCACTTCCCTTGTATGACCTTTGCGTCACCCTATCCCTGGATAAGGTGTGGTGGCAGATATCCTTATGCCAGCACCACACGGTAATTCCATTACTTGATTATAACTATTGGAGCTTATCACTAATTGACGTGCCGATTAAAAAAAGTGGTACCGTGGGTTTTTTTTTTTATAGAAGAAGGGGGCAAACGAGCGTGCGGCTCACCTGATGGTAAGTGATCACCGACGCCCACGAACATCCACAACACCAGAGGAGCTACAGATGCGCTGCCGGCTTTTAAGGAAGGAATAATCTCTTTTCTTGAAGGTCCCTAAGTCGTAACTGTTCGGAAATACTGCTGGCGACAGCTGATTCCACAAAATCGAAGTGCGTGGCAGAAAACTTCGATTAAAACGCACTGTGGTGGAATGCCAACCATCTAGGTGGTATCGATGGAACTTCGAATTCTGTCGCGATGTACGATGGTGAAACTCAGCAGCTGGGATCAATCCGAAAAGTTCCTCAGAACATTCCCCGTGGAAAATTTTGTAAAAAATGCAAAGAGAAAAGCAACATCTCTTCGCAAGGCCAAAGGATCAAGCCGATCAGAGAGAGCTTGGTCGCCGACAATTCGAGCCGCTCGACGTTGGATGCGGTCAAATGGAAGGAGTTGGTACTGGGGTGCCCCTGCCCAGAGATGAGAACAGTATTCCATGTGGGGCCGAACTTGCGCCTTATAAAGTTGCAAACGGTGGACCGGCATGAAATACTGTCCCGCTCTACAGAGCACACCAAGCTTTTTGGAGGCCAATTTGGCCTTTCCCTCCAAGTGACCACGGAACTGAACGTCGCTTGATATGTCAACGCCAAGGATTCTGATACTGGCTGAGCCAATAAGGGGAATGTTCTCAGAAAGAGGAGAAACGACAAAGGGATTCTTTTTAGCGGTGAACGCGCAAACCCGTGTCTTTTTGGGGTTGAATAGGACCAAATTACGTCGACCCGAATCCGAGACTTTGAATAACAAGGTCTCGACTTCAGACACAAGTTTGTTCCGGCACTCGTCGACGTGTTCCCGAGAAATATTCGCACGGCCTGTATATAGGGCATCACCCGTGCTGTCGTCTGCATAGCAATGAATGCTACTGATTTGTAGCATGTCGTTGATATGCAGAAGGAACAGAGTGGGAGATAGCACACAGCCTTGTGGAACACCAGCATTCACGTGTTTGGGGTCCGAGTATGCACCGTCGACAACAACCTTGTTGGGTGTCGTTAGAGAATTCAGATCGATCGAGAATGTGACCGTTCGACCGTGGTTTGAGTCCCCCGCTTAGGAGCCTAATCGCTGCAAGGACTAATAATAAATCCTCTATGTCGCCTGTACTCATGTTTAAAATTTTATTGCTATTCATGATCAGAATCGTTACGACTTTTGTCAAGAATTTCGCAAAAAGTCCACCCACTTGCGAAGATATAATTGGCGAGCGTTGAGTAAATCGATAGATACGTAATATAAATGTGAGAAAAAATGTATACTTCTACAATAAAGTCGACGACAACAGTATAGCGTAGTTTCTTCACCGTAACTGAATTATCATTCTGGCCGATTTCGAGCTGAACCTTCGACCACCTCCGAAAATTGTCGAAAGTGTTAAATTTTGGACGATATATTATAGAGCCTTCGCGTTCTCCATGTAAGTCTTATGCGAAAGGGTCAGTTAGGTGCACTGTCACAGACGGAACGCAGCACTTAACCAGACCCGCAAAGTTGATAATTTGAGCACTGCACAAATAGAACCTTGGAAGCCACGGGGGCTTAACAGTCAGGTACGCTAACTATTAGCAGATATACACTACCATTAATTTTAGTAATTATCTAATCCAAAAACCGACGTCTACGCAATATCTCCCATGTACATTATTAAATCTTCACTATGTTTACATGGATCGTCATTGTACTCGTATGTGAATTATTACAAAAATAATTGAACCCTCTTTGTGTCCTTAAATCCCAAATACAGAAACTTTTTTGGGCGCGATTAGAATAAGATTTCTAGATCAAATTTGAGTGCAACGTTTTTATGCAACGATTCGTTAAATGTCTTGCATTTTGAAAAGTATGAAATATTAAATTGTTATGAAGTGTAGTTTTTGTAATAAATTGTTGTTCCAATAGTCAAAATTTTGTCTTTTTTTTTTGAGACGTATACGCGATGACCGACTATGCTCGATTAATTTAAACTTAACTTCAACCCTATATACCTCAAAATTTGGTTTCTGTGGGTTAAATCATTTCTGCGTAACTCAGACCATTTTCAAAAAAAAAAAAAAAACACGTGATCCTTAAGTTAAGAGCCAATTAGACGACGAAACACATCAACATAAATTACTTTTCATCACGTCAATGATCATGAATATGAGGAAGGCCTTCGCAGATGATTTATTTCATTGATATTGTCTATATCAATTGTCTGCCAATTTCGACACTTGTGCGCTTTATTAAATAGTATTAGGTAGCTGTTTGTTTTTGTTCGCAGGGTTCAACGTTCAGCGTTAATCTAATGAGTCGTGGGTTCTGGTTCGAATCCTAGCACCATTACTTATTGCCATAGCTCAGAATGATAAATACTTATTATAATAATATATGCGATTATACGTGTTTATATTAAAACGTATTCTGCTTCAACCGAAATCTCGTTGTGAACTCACAAACTTTGTTATAGTAGAGCTTTCTTAAAGTTAGTTTCGTAAACTAAGTAAGTTAGTTTAGCTCTATCATAGTTGAGTTTAAAGAAAGGCATAGCTTACTTTCTTTAAACTCCTAGTAGCCAATTCGCAAAAATACCTTGAGTTATACGAAACCTTTCTATAGATAAATTTTATATATACTTTAGTGTACAGTAAAGACTGTATTAAATTTATAGACGAATAGTATAAATATTTTTTATCTCAATATTTACCACATTTATTTGTGTATTTAGTTTAATTAGTTCTGCTAGGATACTATTTTATTTTCGACAAAAATATATCACTAAAAAAAAAGAAAACAGTACAGATATATTTAAAATGGATAAATTCTATATTTGAAAGATTTACTGTGCATACACTAAAAAATAAAAAATGACTGTCATGAGTCGTTTTTTTGCGAAGTTTGTATCACCTCTACTATAGCTATGTGTAGATAAACCGAGTTTGCATTTGTATAAACATGAGTGTCCTAATACATTATATTTCAATTAAGACATTTACTGACCTCTCGTCACCCCTGTTGAGGATGTAAATAAATGTTTTGTGATTATATTAACCTGTTAGATTGAATGTTAACATTTTATAGAAGAAATAATTAATTAGTGCCCTTGCCTTGAAAGCCAAGTGAGGACAAGGACAAGACAGAGGTTGGTTCTAATTCTAATCCCGCTAAAGTCAAACATGTGACGCTTCAGTATATTTCGATGAATAACAATTTGAATGTCTCCTTCCTTGGACTACAAAACTATAATTACACAACCTATGCCGACCTATAAAACCGTATCCACGCGGACGGAAATAAGTGTTCTGTACATTTCACGAATATTACACACAGATAAAGATACCCATTACAATGATTTATTTGTCGTTTTTCCCTAGATTATCATTATTTGAAAAATATAATCGTAAGTATTTAACTCTAGTTAGACCAATATTAAGAACCGTTTTATAAAATAAAAAATAGTCTACGTCGATCTGGAATGATGTTTCGATTTTCTAAATTAAAAAAAAAACATGAACTTTGTGTATAGTGTACCACACACATATAAAATATACTTTCATAGTAGTAGAGTAAAAATGTTACTAACTCCTTTCTTATAATATTAATCTCGGTAATATCCGTCGTGTGGTGGCAAGGGAATTTGCCACTCCATTTCGTCCTGTGGATGTCCCAAGAAACGACTGAGGGAAATGCTAGAACAATGGCATTATCCGGTGACGGGTAGCAGACGTCTAATGTGTAAAAAAAACCCTTTCAACACTTTATAAAAACATAGAAATGTATAACAAATGAGTTTCTTATAATGTTTCCTAAGCTTTAAATTAAGCGCATGCGTTTATCGCAGATTCGTGACTGGGATAAAAACAAATATTGTTATTACTTCTGAGACGTTCTTACAACGAACTTTACACAACGCACCCCACTCTAAGTAGGTGAGTTCGGAGCGATAAGTACGCGTCGGGAATGACGTCATATTCCCGTTAACGTCTTAGTCATCAAGGGTTTTCCTACGTTTTGCTCCAACTTGCGATGTGCGTTAACACACGACTTTTTAATTTTAGTTTCATTTCTATAATTTTATTCTTTTCATTAAAATAACTTTGGGAAATCCCAAAGTCAGGATTTGTCATAATCGAAACACTCGGGGGGCGGTTTAAAAAAACCACACCGTAAACAATGCTATGCTGCCCCTCGTTGGTCTACTTATATTAGGTTGTGATTTTTTTTTAAATATAATGAATTCGCTACTTTGGGACGCCGTGAGGAAAATTGCTTTTAAAAGGTTACTATTGTGAAGTCATTGCAAGCGGTGGAAAATCGGGAGTGGCAGAATATACTCAAATAAACAAGTTTCAATGTTAACACATTCGCAGCAGATGTTGTGCGAATTCGAAATAATTAGCGAAACTGAGCAGTAATTATCACTGGAGGGGAGAAGCAATTAGCGGACGCTGGGCAATAAGCGGTTACGGCACGAGGAAGTATCGGCACAGGTATAACTAGCTTGTTTTTCACTCGGCATTGCTTGTTTGCTAAAGTGTTAGCGAAACTGCCTTCGAATCTGATGTTTATGTAATGTACGAGGTTTAAGATTTATTTACCGGTCGCATATAATTAATTGTTAATGATTTAAATGTATCGGGAAAATGAAAAGAAACCTGAGATATTAATAAAAATAACTAAATAAGCCGTATAGTTACTGCTAGGATTTTATAAGAAATGTTATTAATATAAGAAAGGATCTTTTATTCATGTTCAATTAGATAAATAGTAAAACACACAAAAAGAAAAAGAATTCGTATCGAGGTTTATTATTTCTTTAACTTTCACACTATTAATAAGACTAAACATTTGTTTTTAAGTATTGACTAATTTGTTAGTGATGTGTGTAAGCTAAAATTAAAATAAAAACAATTAAAAAATTTTAAGGTGTAAAGCTGAACATTTTTATTGATTCATGTTGTTACAATTTACTATGTACGTTTACTTCATCAGCTCTATCATACCTACACGCAAACTAAAATTAAAAGATTTGCGCGACTGATGACTTAAGTCAGTAATTAAAATGGCAATAAAAAAACTACGCCACATTGATCAAAAGTGACTTGATATTTTCGTGATGCAACAATATTTGTAAATTCCGTGACATGATTGAATAAATACGAAGCAACCTTGCAGTGTAAATTTAAATCATTAAATTGCTTGAAGTTTGATAGAACACTCGGTGGCAAACAATTTTTTTTTTTTTTTTAGTATGTCTATTATCTAAAAATAGTCGATTTGTTATTAATGAATGTGTCGTATACATATCGATGAAAATTTTACTCGTATCGTATGATTATCTGCATTAGTTCAGTACTACGGAATTAGTTCATAGCCACTGTCTGACTATACTTTGCGCGAATTACATAATTGATAAAGGCATGTGAACAAGCAAAAATTGTCTCAGGTATCTACAAAATTTTTAACAACAGCCACATATCAAACACTCATACACACATTCAACCGTGTGATATATCCACTGATTTTGTATAGAAAGGAAAATCAAATTTAAAGTTATTGCAAATATTCAGAAGGTGAACGTAACCGTGTTTTTCGACTAATTTGACGTAATTTGACGACTCCATTGGCGCAAAGACTAGGCGTATGGCTTTAAGGGCGAAAGATCAATTCCCTTACAGGACCTACAAATAAATGTTCCGGATGTTGTATTACGTAACTGTCATGAACGTAAAGAACTCTATAAAGCAAAGTCGCATTTTATGGATTTGTTTAATGGGTTGGGGTAAAAAACGAGCTAACAGTCCACCTGATTGTAAGGGGCTACTGGAGCACACGGACTACAGTAAAACAACTACAATCCAAGAAGGTTACAGATGCGTTGTCACCTCTGAGGACAAAGATGGAATGTCTCACAGCCTGTAATTATACAGGCTCTCTATACCATTCAAATCGGAATACAACAGCTGTTACACTGCCGTTTGGCGGCTGGAAAGGGTGTGATGGTGGTAACCACACGGACGACTCCTAGGCAGAGAAGCATATGCATAAAGCAAACGTTGCACAATTATTGATAAGAATTTACGTTACAGCTTAAATTTA
This sequence comes from Bhutanitis thaidina, assembly GCA_029286595.1. Classification (NCBI taxonomy): domain Eukaryota; kingdom Metazoa; phylum Arthropoda; class Insecta; order Lepidoptera; family Papilionidae; genus Bhutanitis; species Bhutanitis thaidina. The sequence continues at coordinate 4,610,547 of JAGSMS010000003.1, forward strand.
TCAAAATATACGGATTATGTAAATTTATTATACGAGAAATTAGTGAATGTAACGCGACCACGCGCTATTACTCATATTAATTTATGCACAAATAAATGTCAAAATATTTAATATATATAAATAAATATTATTTAAGTAAGTACATGCTACTATGAAACAGCTCCCGACCCTGAATAAAGTTGTTTATACACAAGGCCCAAGGTAACGCTGGCGATTAGTAACATCGTTGGGTTGGCTTCCTAATACCGCGATTTACTACACTGGATTTTGCTTACTTTCCGCTGAAAGGTTAAGTAAGGTTAATTACATAAATAGGTGTGATGCGAGGAGAAATAAAATAATTTACTTAAACCCCTGTAACATACGTAACGTACGAAGTGCGCACCGTCCACTGGCTTAATACTGGCCACTGGTTATCCCTTTTTTTAAGCAATTATATAAATAAATGTTGATCTTAATTTACGCCCGTCACCAACAGGAGCAGAGAGAGTAAAGAGATTTCTATTTAGCACAATCCAGCGTAATCAAACGGGCTTCCGCAGTCCTGTTTTCGCCTCTCGGAGAGATAGAACATGACAATTGGTGACAGTGCCTCCTCGTTGCGTGGTGTGCAGTGCTCCTGCAGATTTCAAGTATTTTTGCTTAACTGCCTCTCTACCGATCTATTCTAGCGGATATGGCAATATAAAGGATACCGAAACGCTAAATCATAAACCGCTGATTATCACGCTATTAGATTAATCGGTATCATTATTAATATGACGATTATTGTTTTTTTTTTTTGCGTAAATTACATCGCAGCTGGATCACCTGTATTCCGTGCCATTAAAAGCTACATAATTCTAATAAGTTTAACGAAAACAAAATCGAAATGAAGTAGTAGTGGTTGGAACAGTTCTTAGTAAATTTCGTCAATCGGATTTTTACACACGAATTTAAAAAATAGGCTGAAGCCCGCAAATCTTTATTTTTGAAAAAAATATTTAATAAAAGTTCGATAATTAAATTTGACATACGGAACTTCATTTTCTGTATGTTTCTGTGTTTGTTGTAAATCATTCGTTCGCGTAATGGCAGTATCGTGTAATAAATATCAACAGCTTACTTACATTATAGACATTTCATTAAGATACTGTTGTTAATGATGCATATTAAAATTGCTAAAAAGAAGCAAAGAAAATGATTGAATTAGAACATTGGATAACTTGAGAAATTAAGAAGTTATCAGCAAATGATACGAATTAATTCAATATTTTCCATAAATTATTAATTATTAGTGACGGTAATAGCTAAACCAATGATTCTCAATGTAGTAAACAGACATAACAAGCATTGAAAGCAGTTAGCGCAACCCCTCCACAGCGCACAGGTTTAATAAGGCTTCAAACACAGAGGGAAGCTTCAACGCGGACATTTCTAGAAAATCCTCGGGTAACGTACATAGTTTCCATTTAAACAAAATGTGAATAATGCCATGCACAAGCTATTATGTCTTATTTGCATAATAAACGATAAGATAAGTGCCTACTTTTATAAATTGTTACAGTAAAATAAAACGCTATCAGCTCTTAAGTCATAACAATTTGTTGCTCACTCCTCTATGACGATTACACAATAAGAATATAATCACAATAATCAATGTCTAGACTAGACTACTACGCTGTCACAGAAAAAAACAAAAACGTGTGAAAAAAATATAAAAATTAACACGAAATACATCATAATGTTTCGGTGTGGCTTACACACACAATAACAGTAATAACTCAATTGACACGGTCTACCAAACGCAAAAATCCTATCTGAAATCTTTATGAATTACAAATGCTGCTTATCTTCTATATATATATAAAGCGAAATACCTCTGACTAATCGTGCAATCTCTGGCCGTAACCAAACTTGAAATTTGGTAGGTTTAGTTTGGTAGGAACCTGACAGGTTTAGGGAATTCGTTAATAAAAGGATTTTACTAAAAACAATAACGGGTGAAATGAGTGATGGAAGGCAGTATGAAACTACTATATTTATGAAGTTAGAGTTGATCGGCACTAAGGTTAATTCTTGTAAACAATAAAATACCTGAATAAGCGCGTTTTGAAAAACAACAAATTCTGAAGACCTATTTGGTACAAATTTTTATTGACTGTGTTAAATGTTATACTTTTATTTATTTTTTTCGTTCCTCTTTTAAACTATGTAATTTGTATTCCTAATGTTTTAAATATGTGTACCAAATAAATCGTTATTACTTTTTTATTTTCCAATTTACAATTAATGCTATTAATGTCAAGACCCTGAAGATAACAAAAATAAGAAAAATGTGGGGTTGAATAGACAGACAGCTACTCATGCTCCATCATATACATTTTAAAAAAACATTGTACGAACAACCCTTTACTGATTTATTATATGCGAGCGAGCCAAGTCGCCGATACATATTAAGTTACTTTTAAGTCCTTCCATGTTAGTAGTGGTGTAAAACTGTGCGCTCATGTTAAATATGACAGTAATGGTTTTATACAGGACTGCATAACTTTTGTAAAGTTTATTTTATTTATAAAACATTATGGGAACACTGTTGGTGTACCTAATAAATAAACAAATATACATATGTATACAATTTATAGATAATGCACGTCAGAAAAACTGCCCCAAACACGGGCAACATGGTGGTTATAATCGTACAGGAAATCATTGCACTCGGTATCCGATCTTAAATCTGATACAGTAAGAATAGAACCCTAGATTTCCTTTCGCGCTACGTGCATATCTCTGAAACGTCATGAAAATACGCCTTGAACAGTAGCTCTAAATTAATATTCAGTAAAATAAATACATTTTGAATGTGTAAAGATGAGCACGAGCACAGTGGAGTCTATCATATAGTTTTCAAAGGTGAAACGAAACATTGTCATCTGCTCTGTATAAGCAGCCTGTTAATGACCACTGCTGGGTCTCCTTCTCAAATATCTGAGGGGGTTTTGGAGCCGGGCAGGGTCCGCCACGCTGCTCCAAAGCTGGTTAGCGTACTTCGCATGTCCTCGAAATAATATACTATTTCCTCACGATGTTTGAAGCTGAGAACGTGGTAAATTCAGCATTTAAAATAGCTTTTAACAATTTTAGTGGTGCCGGCATCGGGGCTTCGAACCCAGGTCAATCACGCTCTACGAAACTAAAGCGAGCGCCCTGACCACTAGGCTACCACGGTTCAGTATTATATGATAGTACCCCTATTTGGAATACCCACCCCCCGTCTCCTTCTCGAACCCGGTCTGACGCAAATACGATAAGATTACGACCTAGGCAGATGCAGTGTCAAAAACAAGGGCAATCAAAACCCAGACCCAGATTGTGTGTGATTTTGTCTCTGACTGAGATTTAACCAGGACAACATGGGACAAGTACGCTGATGAACACTAGACCATGTGATCCGTGACACAGATTTTGAGATAAATATTGCATCTTAAGCGAGACCTGGAAGGTCTTCTACTTAATCGAAATTAAGAGAAAAAGCTGAAGCTTGCTCCATCTTTTTTAAATAACGCCCTACCTTTTGCATGTTATTCAACAGACTCGACTAACTAATGCAGTGAGATCGATTGACTTGCAATAATATAGGTCAGTAGGGAAACAATGGTTTTAAATAGCGCATGTTACGTTTTCATCTCGTAGTGTTGACCGCCCGTGGCAATAAGCTGCGTGACAGAAAACGTGCCCGTGTTGTGGCAACGCGCCAAAGTCAACATTGTGCTGCAGCGAATAATATCCTTTGGAGATTTTTTATTGATTTCCAAAATAACTCTTAATCAGAACTTTCGATTCAAATTAATTGAGAATTTCATGTGATATTGTATGTGTATTTTGTAGCGTACACCTACACGTTGTTGTAAATGATTTTAGATTTTTTAATAAAATCAACTGACACACCGGCGAAAGCATACTGAGCCACGAGTCCTAAGTTCGAATCCCAGCCGAGAAAGCCAATATTTGTTCAACGCACGAAAATATTTCAGTTCTAGTCGTGTTATGTTCCGTCTACGGTTGCCAACCGTACTCTAAAGTAGAGTATACTGTTTTTTTATGTAATTTATAATCTGTAACTGTAATATAGTACGCTCTATTTACATTAACTCGTAAACGTTAACAATAATCGTTATTTATAGCAAAAAGTACAAAAAACTTTTTAGTAAGTTGATATAAATATCTAATCGTTTTTTTATACGTTTGTACTCTTTATTTACCACCTCTGAAAGAAGATATACTTAATAACTTCTACTCACTAAAAAAAGTTGGCAAGTCTAGCAGCATTCAGTGTCTGTCTCCAACTCTGCATCTGACGCTTCCTTCGATGTTTTCGCATAAGCTTTACATTAGGTAAGGGCATAGTCACATGCTGTTGGAAGACGGTACAACGGGTAACTTTATATATAGTTACATATAAATACATAATAACTTGATTTAGTTTCTTAGTAAAAAATGTTAGGTAGTAAACCTACTCGCAATTTACATTTACATAATTTAATAACAATAACTATATAAGAATGTATCATTAGTGTATTATTTATGTGAATTATCTATATCGATGAGTTTACACAAGTGCGCGCGCGCAGTTTACCTATAACGACACTCGTGCGGATGACGTATCAAATATTATATGCGATAATATCAATTTTGTTTTAAAAATATTTCAATATTCATTAATTTGACATGTAATTATAAAATTAACTTTAACAAAGGTTTTTTTTTATTGTATTAAAGCAATTGACGAGTAAATCGATTTTGTAAATTTGTACTTTTGCTTTTTCATATAAAAAAAATGTCGGTAACATTTTCTAAGTAAACGTGAATATGTGGCAGTGACTCAGTTTGCGCCTAAACTAAGGTCCAACGCACTCTCCCAGAGTGCGGACTTTTCTGTGCACCACAACACGAAATAGGTGCGGAATTATAAAGATTGAAACCTAAATTTATTATCACTTTGTTTCTTAAAAATATAAAACGAAACTTAATCTGTTTTAAACGGCCGATACGTCACAGAATCCTTGAACTTCAAGATGAGGAGAACAGGAAAAAAATACGTTTTTCCTTAAGGCGATATAAAATATTAAGGCCCTATATTTCGACTCAAGTTCACTGCCAAATTAAGAGACAGTTAAAATATAATAATTTAACAGTGTTGAGCAAGTATTACGGCGTAAAAACTGTTAATTTTGTTAAATTTTTGTAAAATAAATCATTATGTGAAGCGGCTTATGGGATCTTCAAGAACAAAGAAAAAATTAAGAAACATCTAATAGAGACTGTATTAAATCAATCTTGAATTCATTCAAAGAAAAACAACAAAACTCATCTTTTATTTGGGGTTTCCACAAATGCAAATATTGAAGAGATTTTAATACATGACGAAAATAAGCATCTCATATAACAGTTAATTTCTATTATCTATAAGAATTAGATCAACATATTTTCTGTTTGATTCGTTCAAGATTAAAAACTCGGTTTCGCTTTTTTATAAAAACATCAAGAAAGAATAAAACAATGTTGCAGTATATTCTCCCACAAAGATAACTTGACTATACAAAATTTGTGTTAAATAATGAAGTCGGATTGGAATCCGAATGGATGAATTATTATCACATATTATCCATGTGATAATAATGTACACGGAGATTATTATCACATGGTTTCAGATGACAGCGTTTCTTTCTTAGGAAACCTGGTAGATGCAACAACACACAACTAGGTAATTTGAATTTAAGTTTAGATCCTTTTTTGCCTTTGATATCTAAAACATAAATACAACAATACAAATTATTTTGTAGCGTCTGTGCAAATGTAATTTGTAGTGTAGATGCAGATAAAACATTCAAGGCGTTTACAAGTTTTATGGAAGGTCATTATTAGCATGTGTAGATATAGGGACCTTCGCATATCAGTAACAAATTTTATATGACTACAAGGTTTTGCGAGACACTGGGTTCATTATTAATTATTTATAATTACTGATATAAAAACTCATTACGTCTGAACAGTGTTAAGCTTTATGATCTTTTTTAGCATAAGAAAGTAACGCTTATGTCATTGAGGTGTTGACTGCATGATCATTATACTTTAGCGATTTCTAGTGAGCTTCCTATGACAGACTAGAAAGATTCCCGCTTTTGACATAAGAATGGAATGGAGATACAATAAAACATTAATTAAAGTTTACTTTTACCATACTATGCTGGGGCAGGCGGGTTGGTTAGCGAACTCCTGACATCCTCGCGCTAAAAATGCTGCTTCCTGTGGGTTATGGTTTCAGTATGTTCGGGTGGATTTTTCTGCCAGTCACTTGCCAAAGCCTGGTCCGTTTGTCGGCAGGGTGCACCGCATGCACGACCTCACCGAATTTTATTCTTATAGCGGATTCACGTGACCTCGTAATATAATTTTTAAAAATAAAACCTGAGCTACCCCGGCTGTAATTATAACAAAAATACTAAGACAACATTTAAAAATATCGATTGTCTGTCGTGAGCGGAGGCTCTTGTGGCACATGCTGGGACATCAGCGTATGCCCGTGCCGCAGATTCTCGCGTAGAACCCTTTAGCGCGTAGGTCACAATTACAACCGTTCTTAGCTGTCAACGTGGCAGTTAAATGAGCTATGATATGAGTATAACAGCTATAACAGCTATCCTACGTCGTTAGCGGGTACCATAACGTTAGCGAAGCAACGGTCACCAATAGCTGTAACGGATAAACTCTTACGAAAAGTTACGATGCCAGTTACTTGAGTGCATAGAGTCAGTGACTTGTTCATGTAGCAATCATGCGGTATAATATACTTTTTTTTATAACAGTATCCTAGACATGCAGACAAGTTTAAAAAAATTCAGACGTTAAAAAATGGCTAAAATTACACACTTTTAATTCACTTTCTATCAACATATAATTTACAACTTAATAAACTTCAGCATCTATTATAAATAAAATTTATTCACAAACTTCGTTATCTCTCCCTTCGTAACCTTCACGATCCTTTTCTTAAGATAAGAAAGTGGTGGTCTATCAAACGAGGCTCTGTAGTTCTCTATTCTCTGTAGTAGTCGAAATAAAATAATGGCATCACAGGAGAGGCGTGAGTTGTATGTGTTCAAGGCATGCCTTGGGAAATGCCTACGTCTAGTGATGACTGAGCACAGCCGACTGCAAATAGACGATGATGAAATCAATGAAGCAACGAGCAACTGCAATTGCGAATAATAATGTCGAGGCAGACACATCGTTCCCACGGTTTGGGGTGAATGCCCGCTTTAAGATATTTATAACTAGCTGTCCCAACAGACGTTGTCCTATCCATATAACCAAATATCTTTCTAATCGGCAGTTATGATCGAGAGTGCAAACAGAATCTTCCGACCTTCCTTTGTAGTTATCCCGATTTTTTTCCTGAATCTTTTCCAGAAATAACGTATCAATCGATCGAATCGTGAGTTATGGTCTAGAGGTCATACAAAAATCTAAAAAATGGTTTTGCTTCGGTCTCGAATTTGCTATATTGAACATAAAAAATTGCTAAATCGGTCCAGCCGTTCTCAAGTAATTCGCTGACCAACTAAGAGCATTTAATTATTATTTAAATTGATTAAGAAAACGCTCGACAAAAGGATGCTTGGCTGGTCAGCATACCTGCCAATTGTCAGTCGAAGCTGGGCACGGTGTTTCTTGTCTGTTCTATATTATACGCGGTCTCTTATTGTGACTTACTGCTTCCTAATTTTTATCTTATTTTTCGTTTCTTCAGACAAACGAAAGTAACTGCGAGAGCGTTTCATTCCATGAATGTTAAATTTTCCAGTAATTGCCACACAAGAAGAAGGCGAAGCGTTGTTGAGTTTCCTCCAATTTAAGGAAGAATTTTTTAATAAGTTATGTCCTTTCTTGCATAAATTAACATGTGTTTCATTTGAAATGAAACTATTATTTACGGATTTTATCGCGTTTAACTTTGTTTTTATATTCCTGACGTTTCGAGTGCTTTTCGATATCTAGTACTACGACCGTGTAATATTTAAATAAACAATAATAATAACGATAGTTATATTACAGTAATAATTTAAAAATAGAACAATTACTCCCTAGACTGTATTAATTATGTTGCTTTTAAGTGTCCAAAATTACAGCATTAAATCAATTAAAACCTATTGGGTCTGGTTACATTAACAAAGATTTGATCAGATTTTGATGGAAGTATAAATGAGTGACTTGAAGTAGCAATTTCATTATTGCCCTTGAAGTTTTGATAGCAAAACAAGTTTAAGTGCTTATCTTAACCTTGAACTCATATCCATGGACAATTTTACGGCCTAACCATTACATCCACACTTCCTGACCCCGGTGTGTTACAGAAGACATAAGGTGCACTCGAATAGTTTAGTCGTTATTTGTAACGTTACGCCTTTCAATATTCATGAAATTTATCACAGGAATTATTCGTTCCAGAGATTGCGTTAGTAAAGGCGCAATGTGAGCGAATGACGCAAACAGACGCATTCAGATTTAAGCGGGCGCGGCTTTTGGTTGGCCCGCTGTTTTATTTACTATCTGATAACTTGTAACTGAACACTTTTTTATGTATATAACTTTCAAGTAACGGATAACAGGGCGATTCTGACTTAAAGTAAAAGCAATTTCCATCACCATCAACAACGCAACTTATTCATAACTTGGTAAATATTAAATAACAAAGAACATAGATTTGCTTCGGAAACCATCAACTTCCCGAACGCCACGGAAAAGCCGCCGCTTCATCTTTTCTTCTACAAAACTCGATTGCCAAACGAGCTGCTAGCTCGATCATTAGTCGACGATCAGGTGGTAAGTCTCAGCATGAGAACAAGAAACATGCCGTCTTACTGCCATTGGACATATAAAAATAACTTTAATCAAAGAATGTTACAAATGCGTCTTCACCCCCGAGGGTTAAGATGAAATGCCTCTGCGCCTGCACAATACTGGCTCTCTACTGTTTGTGGTACCTGAACAAACAGCTCCTAGGCAAAAAAGCAGTCCTAGTAGCTAGAGAGTGTCCCCTTACGTATCATCAAGTAACAAGTGGGCGCCACACTGCGTTCACCTGGGGCCATAAAACTTCCGTGTGAAGTCATTCAGGAAAATTATACCGAAATTTGCTCTCGAACTCGAGTAAGGCTACAGTATAAGTCTCGAGTAAATATTATTTTACTCGAGATGAACTAAAAATTATATTAAAACCATTTATTGATTGTACACAAATTGCGTAACAGAATCATTATACTACTGATTAACCCTATTAAATAGTAGTAGTAATAGTAAACACAAAATCTATTGTCTCGCTTACTAAATACATAAGTGTTAGCAGATTTAATGTGCAAGTAATTTAGGAATTACGATGAATAGCCATGAAGTATACATTTAATTATGGCACATACGGTCACGAAGGTTAATTGTTGGGCCATTTGCATGATCCTTGAATTGTCTAAATGTATAATGTCACATGAAAACGCCACTCGCGCGTGTGAATACGGTAGTGAAGACGAAATATTATGACCATTGTTGAGAAGGTTCAATATCATTATTCACCGCTATACTTGCTGCTGCTGCCGCTGCTATTCCTTCGTGTACTTTGTACAGTTGCATTTGGCCTCGGACTCATAAATAAAAAAAAATCCTCAAAACCTTTATGTGGTAGCCAGATTTCATGCAGTTCTAAAATTAAAACTAAAATTTATTAATTAAAACGAACTTATGCTTAACAAGAACTCGCTAGATCACAATTTTTATGAGCATAGAACGACGCTATACACAATCATATTATTTTATATGTTTAAATCAAAACAGCCTATTCAGAATGAAATTTTTAGGAACACTAGTTTAACATATCAAGGTCAAAAAAACTTTTACACTGAAGTATCAAATGTAAACTTAACTTGGAATCCCTGACCTGTTCATGAGATAGGAAAGATAAAGAGTTCAACTTTCCCTACTTTTGGGGAAAATGCAATTCCACTAGCCACATTATTTTGTTACTTCATTTTGGATAGCTGTGGTCGATATTAAACTATTATTCTAGACTTATTATTCTAAGATTTTATGCTCTAAATGTTTATAAGGCATCTCATAACATCTGCGACTACCAGACAAATTACATTATAAGTTATACGACAAGAAGCTTGACATGAATAAACAAGTGTTGCCTGCCCGCTTGTCTCCGGTTTCCCAGCTCATCGCGTTCAATCACAACTTCGTAATCGTGACAGTAGAGCGGTACCTCTCACTTAAACTAGACAAAATAACATAAACCTTATCTATTTCTCAAGTGGAGTTCAGTTTTGAACGCGTTACTTGAGACTAGATGGTGTAAGAAAATCTAGCTTTATTACTTGTTACTTTAAAATGGGATACTCACATATTACTCTCATTATGCAACAACATAATGAGAGTAATAAAAAAATATTTTATTTTTAAATAATCGGTGATAATTGAGAAGCAAAATTGGGTACAAAATATGTACTCCATATTTTGTACCCAATACACCAAACAAGAAATTATAATTTATTATTATTTGAAAACGTTTGTGTGATAAAATATAATTACAAAATATTATTAAAAGCCATAAACACTAGAATGAAAATTTGAACATTTAAATAATTGTGGTCCTAATTAGGCGTGCATGTGTAATCAATGAAGATTTTTCTGATGCTCAAAACTACTCAATTAATTTGAAAACGACTTCTATTGTTCGAAGTTATACTTTTTCATTCGGTATTTTGCGTAAGCTCTTGTTCTTAATATTTATCAATTTATAATTGTAGAAATAAAATGGATCATGTTTAATGTGAACCAAATTCCTATAACGAAAATTTATGAATAAGATATGAAACGTTGTTAGCTTCCAAAGCCTGCCTCAATTAAAAGACGCGATTAAAAAAATATTGGAAGTATCAGTGTGGCAGGAAGGTTAGGCCAATTACCATTAGCTTACAATCATAAAACGGTCTGTGCTTGAACAACATTACGGTTGAATCATTATCGGAAAATGTAAACCAATGAATATTTTATAACTTACAGTAGCACAAAATATCCTTAATGCCTATACTTACTGATAAAATTTTAACGACAGACAACGATTTGAATTTCACTTAATATTATAGTTCACGTAAAATTTCCATGGGAAAGTAACATTTACAGCCCTGGCGTCAAGTTATAAAGTGGCATCACTAGCCCCTCATGTACATGGCGTGATGTCCACCGTGCTCGGACCTTGACCAATGACCCAATTAAAGCAGTGTAGGCCCACAATGTAACGACCCGCCTCTTTCAAATATTAACGCTGACCGTAATCGGTGTTCAGTCGTAATGGATTTTATGAATGAAGTTATACATTACATACATTAATCACTACAGAGTGAGTAGAATCGATAGGTTCACCGTACAACCTTTCAACTTACTTTAAACGTACTTTTGATTGTAATATATTTATATATATATATATTCTAGAATATAATTCGTTTTCTTAACTTTGTTTAAAGTTTCACCTTCAATTATTAATTCTTGTCATTAAATGATTAATTGTACTTCAGACGTCGTAAATACGAGCTCAAGTGACCTTCATTACAAACACTAAGATCTTTTAAAGACTTTTATGAGGACTATGGATTGAACGACAGTTATGATACCAGATAGTTTTTAAGTTACTTTGAAAATACAGATCCATTTTATTTCTTTTCATTTATACTCTAACATTAATACAGATAAAATGTGTAGTGGAAAAATATACCGATGAGTTAGGCAATTTCTCCGAATGCCGACAAATGGGCAAATCCCCTAAGTAATGTATGCCAGCATGCTGGCACTTTCTTAGAGAAGCATATGACTTAATTCTTGACGCATGAAAACAATAAAAAAATCGTTACAACACGTGAATGAATTTAAGAACAATGGACTTCAATAGTTTTTTTAGATTTTTTCATATTTTAGATTAATGGACCTTTTGGAGCTTACCTGCAACATAACTCATATATTATTTAGTCACAACATAACTAAATAATAACGAGCCGAATAAAAATATTATGAGAAAGAAATTGTATCTGGACACGCTATTGACTTATGCATCAATAAGTGTTCCCGTGACATTGAGTGCAATGAAGATCTCTGCCAAGAAAATCATAAAAACCTTGAAATTACTTCGGTTCGAGCAATATTGGATTTACTCCGACGGGGTTTCTACCGTGGCGAACAACGTGCCTCGATGTGACGCGACCTTCGCAAACACAATGAGCAATCATTTGAGGCACAGTGGAATACTTTGAGTGAAAGTCTTCTTGTGCTATTTTCTATAAATTTTAATTGTTCTTAAATGAAACGCGGCTTCTGCTATGAGTTCAGAAATTGAATAGATAAGTATATATAAACTAAATGATAAAGCAACTATTTAATTATCACAATGTCGATGGTCGAGTTTGGCACTACTAAATGCTAATGTAGTGAAGTTCTTTGTATTTTGTTGGTGGTAGTAGTAATTACATAAAATATAGCACATCTGAAGTTCAGATAATTTCCAAATTTCTAAGTTTACTACTTAAAGTTCATACCCGTAGCAGAACTAGGGTAACCGGTATAACTTTAAGGATCAGCAAACTGTAGAGGCCATGGCCCGCCACGTAAACGCAGCGCAGAAAAGGTCCCGTAAGACGGAGCGACTGCCTGCAGTGTTACTAGAAGTCGATAGAAGAAGGCGACCGTGGTTTGAGGCAATTTGTACTGCAACGGTAGACTTCTGTTAGGTTGTAATTATTCTGACTATGTAATTTACCTATACGATTTATTTGCATGTATACTTAAGCCTTTTGTCAAATTATTAAAGATTTCAAAGAGTTTCAAACATTTTATTCCAGTTTTAGTCAGAATTTTTGTTTTTAATTTATAATACTGTGTGTACTTTGTTTTTATTTTAAAAATTTAATTTAAACAGATATTACATATGTAATCGTTAGAAGCTGGTCCTAATTAATTGCTATAAATTATGTATTTAGTGATTCTTTTTTCAAATTTATCTTTTAATTTACGTAGCTTATAGTTGATGTATGTGACGGGGTGAATTGGTAAACAAAAAATTTCATTGTGGAAAAAAATAATGCCTTAGTCGATTTTAATGAATAAGGAAAACCATTTATCGACTCAATAGCACGCCGTCAGCATTAGTCGAACAAACAACACGCTGAAATTGAAGGGCGTCACTATTCATTATATCTGTGAAATATTTGACGAGCATCGATCAAAGCCGCACCTGCAACTCTTCAAATATTCCAATTCAATTTCCTTGTCCATACATATTTGCTCAGCTATAGCATTTCGGTTCGACGCAAACAAGCTTAATTTGCAATCAAGCGTTCTGATAACAAAATCGTAAATTAGCGACCGTTTCCTGTTAGATACCTACTGACAAGGGCGTGCTTCATCAAATAACAATATTGTAACAATGATACAGGACTTCCCCGAATTTGATAAACCGTGTAACAAACTATTAATGTGAACGAAATAAAGTAGTTTAAGAATCTAGTCGCACATCAGAAGCTTGTTTTGCCTTTGTAACGAAGAACGACTACCCAACGACTCCTTTTAGTTGCTAACAAGAATAAGGTCGCGTGCAACATATTGGCTGACAGTTAAAATTTGCCTGCAGATAAACTTTTAAAACACAGGTTTTGATATCTAGTTAGCACACTGTATTCGCCAAGGAAAAACGAAAAACATAGTCTTCGATCTCATAAGATTTCCTCCAATCTCGTTATGATCCAACCTGTCATTGCCATTGACAAGCCGTCTGTAGGCGCTGCGAGAGAATCCACTATTCCGTTTCGGCCAGGGTCTCTTGTGCTGTTATTTTTCACATCCAAGAATTAGTTCCCCAACTACAATACCCTACGGGAGGAGCCTGTTGTTTGGATGGTGCTCACTGCACAGGACGACGGTTGAGAAGTATCGTTTACCACACGTTTTATTATTTACATGGCCAAGGTTTGGTTTCAAAACTAGGCCCTTAGGGGACCTAGAAAAGAAAAGGTTTTCTTTGCCTTTACTAATGCCTCTTTTCTCTCCATTCGTTTCACTATTTCTGTCGAAATTGTTAACTACATATGATTAGGGCTTCTGTAAACATTTGCGTCCATTTGTGCGTAGTACTATCACTATCAGATTTGCAATTTGCCAATTTTAAAATTCAATCGTACGAAGTCACGGGCACACTTGATTCTGAATCAACCTTCTGAAGCACAAGGGAGTGATCTCGTTTATTTCCGTATCGGCGATCAATTATTTAAGCTTCCGGATTTATATCCGTACTGGGGACCTTAATCTATAGCTGCCGGCTATTCTGACCGAAGGTTGCCTGTCTATTATTTATCATACGATTTGATATAACGGCTATCTCTTTATCCCAATGCTTAGAGGGATAAAACGTGCAATATGCAATAAATGTTTCTCGCCATCCACAAACAATAACATTTAAAACAGTGAAGTAACAAAACAATTTGTACAAAAAAATATGTAGCTAAATATTTTCTATCAAGACATTGAATAAAATAATAATTTATACAAACAACATTACTCAGTAGTTAAAATTTTTCATTGTTGTCACAAGAGTCGCGGCGCAATGGTTTTCTTCTGAAAACCTACCTACAAACTACCGAAGGTTTACAAATATGTTTTCAGGTTTTAGGACTCTGAGCTGATACTGTGGTAAAACATAAAGCAATATAGGCAGACAAGGCTGGTTTTTTTATTAAAAGCAAATAAATTTAAGAAAATTGTAATAAATGGGTAGAATGCTTTGACTTTAAATATAACAGTATTCTGTATTATATTTACGATTTTATGTTACTGTTATATTATTACATAACAGATTAATTTGTTATTAATGTTTACTACGCCGAGTTGAATGGACGAGAATGCCAACAGGCATTAGGTCTGGTAACAAATTCTACATTCATTATATTCTTAGGTCAGTACCTTACTTTAACTACCTGTAAATAGTCCACCGCAGAACATGGTCTATGTCCTACTGTGGACTATTTACAGGTCCTCACATGAAAAGGCTGCCTGCCGTCCTCGGCCCAGATGGTTATCCCACCATGTGTCAGTAGTCTTTCCGATTTTTAAGGCTCTTCCTTTAGTCACCTCTTACGACACCCACGGGAAGAAAGGGTAAAGGTACAATACATTATAAGGAAATAAGAATTTTCGCTACCACTCACAACATTCGCCCAGTAAAAAATAACTATTATTTTAATAACATCCATATTGAGAAAAGGCACAGATCTCCTCCTACAGCAGTCGGGGCGCGGTCCGGTAGTTGCCTAACAATGATATAATGCCTTTATGTTTATTAAAGGCTTCAAAGGCGTGAAAGTCCTTTTGTATTTATACACTTACATATATGAAAGGGTGCACATTATTTCGTTTCATAGCGAGCGTTCGGTATGAAGCATTACGCATTCAGAAGACGCCACGTGAATAATGTACACTTCAATCTAACTTGTGAACGCATTTCATTGCACCTGTATAATATGAAAAGCTATTCCTCAAGCATATAAGCAAGCATGAACATGTCCTAAAATTATTAATTGGGGGCTCAAAGGGAAAGAGTAGTTCGCCTAAGACTGCAATAGGTATATCCATAAATGGAAAACACAACTTACAGTTCTAACACATTGAACCTAAAAGAACTGCAAAAATAATTACATTGCAAACAGTGAACGTCGTTCCTTTCTCTCTCAAGCCCCGTTTTTTTTTTTTTACATTTGTTGATAAAAACATCACGGTCCTTCGATTGGCCTTGTACCAATACTGTTTTATGATTCAATGTTGTAAGTACACAAACAGTAAGGCAACATTTTTGAGTTCCATTGTTAGGTGACAAGTATTAAGTGAACTGGCTAGGCGGCAACTTATAAAAATCGGGTGACATAAACATTACCGTCGTTCCGTTTTAAGCGCACTGGTTTTTAAACACATTTCTAATTCTTCTTCTTGAGTCTGTAAATAGTCCACTACTGTCCATTTTCTTTTTTGATGTTTGACAGGCAGATATGCGATTGCAGCAATAGAAAATACGAACTTCAGACGTTGCTGATCTTCTTCGCCTTTATTTCGGGTCTGTTTTTTACGAGAACGCTATTCCGACTTTGAAGCCACGAAGTTTACCAGAGTTGGAATCTCTTATGACGTCTAAAGCTCGAGGCGGTGAGGGTCTATTAAACAACACTTTTACACAGATCCTTAATCCATTCGGACACATCCCATCAAATTACACTATAGTGTAACGTTTTAACGTATTAGCGTATTAACGCACGATATTTCTTTTAGTAAAGTTAAGTGAAGCCGGGAGCGACCCGCCTCGCTGCTCCAGTGCTTAGTGCAGTAGTGAGCTTAGCCTCGAAAGATTATTTCTTATTATTATTTATTATTACACAAAAAAAAAAAATTAACTGGTAGAAAATATGTTATTTTTATGCCGACTGGTATAAAAAAATTTAACGTTTAATGGTCTATTTCTCATAACGTATATATAATTATTTTCTAATCTCAGATACAGCTACTTCCCTGCATTAGCATGCATTTTGCAAGAAACCTACGTACATTTATAATTTAGGGATGTAAAAAAGCACCATCGGTAATCTATGAGCAATTAAGCAAGAAATTGCGTAGCAGTGATGGATGAAGATTCACAGATAATCGACCACGGCACAGCGAATCAACCCACTTCGACCAGCGAATATAATGGAAAGCGTGTAATGAGCGATGGGAATACTTGTTGCAGTACGACTTAGTAAAACTTTAAGAGACGCAAAGGAAATTATAATTTGCTTAAGTCAATGAAGTAAAAGACTCATCTACATAGCTACGAGAAGAATACTTTCTTTACCAAGATGGGTAATTAGAATAACAGGAGAAATAACTAGGTAGGACTCTCTCCCAGCCTTCGAGCCGTCTGGATAGCTGCCAACCTCTTACCCACATCTTCCGCTTATCAGCAGCGCAAGTACTGTTTTGCTCCGGTTTGAAGCGTATAAAGAGCCAGTATAATTACGGATTATAAGGCATTACTTTCTTAGTCCTCGTGGCAACGCATCTGTAAACATCTGTTTTATTGGAAGTTGTTAGTATCCATAGGCTGCAGTAGCCACTTTCTATAAGGTGGAGTGTTAGCTAGACAGACCTCTCCCGAGAGTGAGAGGGATGATCGGTTGTTATCACCACGTTTGTCTGGCGTTGTCTGGAAAATTGGATTTATTTTTTATTTTCCGAGATTCCGAGATAAGTATTCTATTAGTCTAAGTAATCTATTAGCACCCTTACTTCAGTTAAAGTGAAAACAATATTTCTGTGTTACAGTAACAAAACCAAGAAATACTTAGTTATATCACAATATTACAACGCATTATTATACTGCAATTAACAACACTTCAACAATATCACGAGTAAACGTGGTATCATTTTAAGAAATTACTTAATTATCAAAAATTTAAACAAAATGGAGTGACAGTAAGACGAATATGGCAAGTTCGTTGTCTGTATTATTTACTTTAAGTATTTCAAATACGATTGAGAGTTAGGTCGCCTAAGATTCCGTTCCTATTTTAATCGGAAACTTCGAGATAATGCGGGAATAGTAATGCAGCAAAAAAGTATACTTAAATTTCAAATTAATAATATTAAATTCTGGATTTATATTTTTTCACCTTATGACGTGTTGCAACAAAAGAAATTGTTGTTAAGAGTTATGACACGTTAAGGGCTATTTTATTATAACAAAACTGTTTCAATAAACAATTGCAACAATTAAAAAAAAAATTTTTTTTGGCTTGTATCACTGAGAAAAATGGCTGGTAACGTAAAGCACTGCTAACGTAATTGCACCACAGAGACGGTATATTCTCCCGTTCACTTCTTTAAATAGTAGTGAAGGTGCAACAAATACTATGGTTAGTAAGTCAAAGCAAAATTACTTGTGTGAGAATAATTAAATTTTAATTACTTGTACCTATAACACGTTCCTTATCTACAACATTAATTAAAAAAAACATTATGTGGAGAATGGTCAAACCTTCTAAGAAATATATATGCACATATGTATATTTTCGCTTTCTTGGAGAGGCCAAAGTTCAGCAGTAAACTAAAACAGGCTGACGTAGTAGTGTGATAAAGGTACCTTACTTTACCTGCCTGTAAATTGTCCACTGCAGGACATAGGCCTCCCATATAAGGACGATTTGCCATTATCGCCCCACTGCTTTAGCGATCGCGGTATCTTCTCGCACATTAGACACTGCTAACCGCCATCTGCATCATTTATGTCATTCTGTCTGCTTAATTTTGCTCTGGTATTTTTTCGAGATGGTTATCCCGCCATCTGTCGGTAGCCAGTGCGACTTTCAAGGTCGACCCTAGTCGCCTCTTATGACATCCACGGGATGAAACGGAAAGGTAGCTTCTTACGCCGATACCACACAGCAATAATAAAGATAGGTGACCGGAAATGGTTTCTTTCTTATTTTGACGAATTCGAAGAGCATCGACAAGATACGTGTATGAAATTAGTTATGCTACCAAAATTAGCATAAATACAACACTATGTGATTCTACCCACATTGGTCTCAGAGGTATTACTGCTACTGAAATTTATGTTAAATGAGTGAGAAATCCTCACAAGTCACGAGTTTTACTAATGGTCAAAATTTTAATTATCGTCTTTAACGGTATTGATAGCAGGAATATAATTTGAGTTAAACCAAACATTTCGCTTATTGCGTTACTCAGTATTTCCTGTATATATAATATACACGAAAAGTATTTTTAATTGCAATTAAGATGATGAAATCGAGAACGACTTCCGTATGACTTGTCTACTCCAGTCTTTATAATAGAACAACAGACTTTTGTCCTTACAAGATATCCCTTGATATCTTTTCTATTTTTCCATCTTTTCTTCAAAATGCCAACCTTACCTGGCACATGATGGAGCCTGCTAGCTAACGAATGATGACGCAAAATCCATCCGAAAATTTACCGAACCTAAATTCTACAGACCGGTGATGGAGCAGTATCACTTGTGGGAGGGAGGGCACTGCGCTCAATAATCTGCTCGCTCGGCGTGGCTAATAGAGGGGAATGCATATCGGCTTTTGCTGGTGCTTTCTCTAAGAAGCCCATGTTTAGCAGGAGACTTAATAAGCTGATGAAGAGACGACGGTATATTAAATAAACTAAAAAACTAGGCGAATCCCCATCCTTATAGTTACTGTACCCAATTAAACTTGAATTTTACAATTTAAATTACCCAGCTCATTGCAAAACGCGACGCTAATTTAATTACCGCAACGGTTCAACGTCCTGGATTAAATAATTAACATATTAATCGATATCTGCCTTTAAATACTTTGAGAACCGTCGCATTGGCAGCGGCCCCTGGAATCGACAGGCTCGGTATTAACATTAAAACTAAAACTCTCTTCAAAAAGACAAGGAGGAGTTATAGGCTGTTAGACTTTTGCTCTTTTTTTGAATTCTTGTAAGGCTAAGGCACATTCATAAACAAATGAACGTGTTTAAGTTAATATCTGTTATTGTTGTTTTAATGTATGTAGTTAATGTAGTATGTAAAGACACAAAAGTTGTGAGGATACGACGTATGGATATATTCCTGCCCACACACAAAATACGCTGGTATCTGGTATCTGCAACTCCACGACTGAGCAGTCGTGGAGTTGCAGATACCAGCCCGTCATAACATTATTTATGCATAGGATGTTTGTGTAATTTGGAGCTCCAGCTTGCAATCTTACGCTGTTCATTCAAATACCTATCTAACGATTTAGACTCTACACTAGACTACTTAGTAGGATAAAAAGTAGTTGTCATCTTACACAGAGTTATATCTTTATTAATATATAAAATTCTTTTTATGTATGTTTGTTTGTACGGAATTATCCTGAAAACGAATTGACCTATTTTTATGGAACATTTTCAAATAATGATTTGTTGTATTTACGCAAACAATTATTTACGGATTTTAATGTTTGTTGAAGTAGTTGTTTTTGTTTTAAAGTACACGTAAAGAATACGACACGAGAACATAAATACAAAAATTCAATCCGTAAATGATAGTTTCATTCACTCTTTAAAATGTTTCTCTTAATAATCCAGACTATGTTAAGTTACAAATGGGTAAGTATGTGTATTTGTCAATATCTTTGCAACAACACAATTACGAAACAGACCAAAACATGTGCAATATTTGTTCGCAATAACTATCCAGTAAACAAATATGGCATACAGGCTAACTTTTGTATGCAGTGTTTACATATTATGCTTACCACTTTTCATACTTAATATAAGGTCTCACTGTAAGCAAGTAGTAGAGAAAATAATGCAGATTCAAATGTCACAATATTCTCTGCAGAAACAATTATGTGGTTTAGTTTGGCGTTTTTCTCTATCAGTTTGGCAAACTTCCTCACAATGTTTCATTTCATCACCAAAGGAACATTGTGGTAGATTTCCATTAAAAATTTTAGTCATGCTGGCACCTAACTCTCTTGCATACTATAAAATGAAAAAAAGAGCTCTGACCCTTAAGCTACCACTGCTCTTTAAAATGAGGAAAGGTTAAATCCTCACTGTGACTACAACTTCGTTTCCATGATCTTTAGAATTAATTAATTGGTTTTGGCAAAAAATCAGAAATAGTAATTAGATTTAGTAATAGAAATTTACTAATAGTTAATTATAAATATTTTATTTACATGTATATGTGTTAATTTAGTCACTCAATAATATTTTATATTGTACTGTCCAATTTTAAAGAACGCTGATGGAACAGGAACACACTTTGTGGGAAGCTATGGGGGAGATCTATGTTGAGTTGTTGATTCGTGATATGTTTGTGACAATGATGCATACAATTATATAACATGTTTAATTCATATGAAATTGTAAAGGAAGTACACAAGGTTTATTTTTTTAAATATTACTTAAACACTTTCTGCTTCAATTATGTACACAAGAATAACTACATATTTAAATAAATGACTAGTGTCAGAAATTTTTATATAATCCATAAATTCTCATTTATGTTTGTATACATATACTACTACTGTTAATAAATGTGAATACACTGTTAATAATAAAAAGTGTGTTTATTTGTTTGTAGCCCAAATTTAAGTATTTAAAGGACTGAATGGAATTAAATGTGACAAAGTAGTAGATTATACCATATAATATATATAGATAGGTTATATTTTTTTTTAATAAAAAATTATTTTAAGCTCAACTGGGAGAGGGAGTGGGTAGTGGCCAGTCCCTAGTTCATTCATTTAGGGCAATTAGTATATTGATGTTATTTTGGACATAATTATCATTATTTGTAACTGTGAAGTAATGTTTATATCCAATTTAACCCTATTACTTATAGCTTGATGATTAAAAACATTAAATAGTAATTAGACATAATTAAACTAATATATAAATTAATTAAAAACTAATTTTGATACTTTTGTAGATAACACTTAAGCAAGGCAGTCCAGAGTGTATCCCTAGTGGTATCCATTTGTAAATTTACAAAGAAATATGTCATTTCATAGAGGAGTATTAATATTGTGACACTAAAGTGCCTAATTTATAACGTTATACATATTTCCCATATTTAATGTATGTACAAATTAAATAAAATGGTTGGTAAAGAAAAAACACTCACTTTTTGTAGACTCGACAAAATGAATTGTTGATTCTCTTGTCTGAGAGATGCCTGCGACGGTCCTCAAATAAGTCCTTGATAGCTGTCACACCAAGCACAAATAACACTGGAAGCATTGCCACCTCCTTGCCAAAAGCATTAATAGCTGGCACCCAGTTCAAAAGCACTATGAAAATAAAGTACACATTTGCAATTCTGTGGAATTGTTCAAATAAGTTTTTAGGTATAAAAGAAAGCAAAGTGTATTTGGTAGTTCGAATTTTGTTGTCACATCTATGTCCATTTGGATGGTCTTTCGGGGGAGTTTTATCAGGGACCAGGTGGTTGGGTGTAACTATTAGATGCCTATTATCAACAGCTGGTTGCTGGCGGCGCATGAGCCAGAACACAGCTCGACGCCAAGGGCCTACAACTGAATCACGGCGAATGGTATAAATGGAATCTGATCGAGAAGCTTGCCGCGAATGATGTGCCCGAAGCGAATTGATCCTCGGCTGAGCGCTGACGGGCGCCGGTTCCCGGTGGCCGGGTGGTAATATAAAATCAGTGCGGCTACCGGTTCGGCTGTGTCCGGAGCTGGACGACGCACGACCCCCTTCTCCGATCTGACCATGGGATAACGCGCGCTGATGTCCA
Organism: Bhutanitis thaidina; assembly: GCA_029286595.1. Lineage (NCBI taxonomy): Eukaryota > Metazoa > Arthropoda > Insecta > Lepidoptera > Papilionidae > Bhutanitis > Bhutanitis thaidina. Next base: position 4,632,961 of record JAGSMS010000003.1, read on the forward strand.
CGCAGTGCAGATTTGAGAGGAGGCCGCGCAACAAGATTGCCACCGAGCGTCGGTGTACCACCATGACTTACAGACCTCGAGTGTCCTTTTGCTTTCGGAAATAAGTAAGTTTGTTCTGGTGCCCCCGGCAAACTTGGTACTGTAGGTGTCTCTCCGCTTCCTTCTGTTGACATTTTTTTTCATTTGAAGAGTAACTAAATGGGTATCCGCTCTCATTTAAGACTGTGATGTTTTTAACACAGGGTATCGAATGTTTGTCCCGTTATTTGATTGATGAGAATGTGTTGTAAAATTGGAAGCATATGGTTCCAAATCATATTTTCATTATTTTACACATTACTGACGTTCGTTTTTTGAGAGAACACAAGAATAGTCAATTAATTAATAAACAATCAAAGCGAAAAATATATTTTTCGCCACAAAGTTTTGAAAAATAAAACAACAATCACTGTCACGGACTCTGTAGTACATACAACACAAAACGAAAGATAAAAACAAGAAACACTAACTGACTCTGACTTGGAATAACTGACCACAGACCCACAGACAGAGACTGACTGACTGACCGGCTGCTGACAGCTAGCACTGACAGTGACAATCTGTAATTAACTGCCATATTGGCACTTTTCTAGAGATGTGGCCCATTGAACAACTTATTATATATTATTGTAGCTTCAATATGTTATTAACGGCTTTTATTATTTACCATAGAAAAAATTGTTGCGTATTTTTTTTTCATGTAACATTATTGCTACATTATTATACAAATAAAAAATATTTTGATAATAATGAAATACACTTTTTCTTGACATGAAAGATTTCAAGATAACTATTATGAAAATGAATCTGCAAGTTCTTTTGGATTAAGAGAATTTTTAAGTATACCTAATTACAATAAGATATTAAGCATGTAACCTGTTCGCGATGTATCCTGCTATGACATACGAGGCTACCAGTGATACCATTTCCCATCCATCATCATCCACAAACTAGTGATGGGAAATGGTATCACTAGTGCGAGGGTAGCGTGACCGCACCTGTCTTTCTGCGCCAGAACAGATACAGTGGCACCGAGCGGATCTCACGGGAGCCGTACGCAGAATTTCTCATAATGCGCGGATGGATTGAGAGATACGTTACTTATGAATGAGATACGTTTCTTATGATTAAGATATGTTACATGCAACATTTACTTTAATATTTGAAAAGATTACAATTTTTCTATTTTTTTCATTGCAATATGTTATTATTAATGAAATAATATGTTCAATAATTTATATAAAAACGATGCCAAACAACAGTAGATCATATAAAAAAACTAAAAGACTTGCCTACGTGTTAAAAAGCGAACAAGTTTGAAAATTTGCGTTTTTTAGAAAAAAATCCGCAAATTTTCTAGAAGTGCCATCAACGTCAAATCAAGAATAACATTGGCGCGATGTAGAATAACCTACCAACCAGCATATATGTTGTAAATGATATACGCGGGACGGAGGAATTAATATACGTGGCCCTAATACTTTGCACTGGTTAAAAAATCAAGCTACTGTAATAAATTAAGAAGAATTTTATGTTTTAGGGTAAAACTAAAGTAATGCCTTACTGCATTTATATCCGATGAAAGAACACATTTACATGAAATATATTTTAATTTAATTCTATTTCATATTTTTGCTATTGTAACTTTAATGTATTTTATGTTGGTATCAATAAGTCGACGTCACCGTTGGCTGGCGGACATATTTGCTTCTTTTGACCAGTGTTCCGACATTTTGACATTTATTCTCCGGTGGCTTACATACTACATTCTAATAAGAATTTTAATCACCTTCGAATTATTACATCATGGATGAAGAATACGACGCAATCGTCTTGGGCACAGGGCTCAAGGAATGCATCCTTAGCGGTATGCTTTCTGTGTCTGGAAAAAAGGTATTACACATTGATCGTAATAAGTATTACGGTGGCGAATCTGCGTCAATTACTCCGTTAGAAGAATTATTCGCAAAGTTCAATGCACCGGCTCCGGATGAAACATACGGTCGAGGCCGTGATTGGAACGTGGACCTGATCCCCAAGTTTTTGATGGCAAATGGCCTCTTAGTGAAATTGCTTATACATACGGGCGTAACCCGGTATTTGGAATTTAAGTCTGTAGAGGGCAGTTATGTTTATAAAGGTGGGAAGATTTCGAAAGTACCCGTGGATCAGAAGGAAGCTTTGGCGTCGGACCTAATGGGGATGTTTGAAAAGAGGCGGTTCCGCAACTTCCTCGTATATGTCCAAGATTTTCAGGAAGAGGACTGCAAAACCTGGAAAGAATTTGATCCTAGTACAGCTAATATGCAGTCGCTGTATGATAAATTTGGGCTAGACAAAAATACACAAGACTTCACTGGTCATGCTTTAGCTCTTTATTTAGATGATAGCTATCTGCAGCAGCCGGCTATTCAAACAATTAATCGTATAAAGCTATATTCTGACTCTCTTGCCCGATATGGTAAGTCTCCATACTTGTACCCTATGTATGGCCTCGGTGAGCTGCCGCAAGGTTTTGCTCGCCTTTCAGCAATATATGGTGGAACTTACATGTTAGACAAGCCCATTGATGAGATTGTCCTAGGAGAGGGTGGAAAAGTAGTGGGTGTGCGTTCAGGAAATGAAATCGCTAAATGTAAACAAGTGTATTGTGACCCCAGTTATGTTCCTGATAGAGTTCGCAAGAAGGGTCAAGTTATTCGTTGCATTTGCCTTTTAGATCATCCCATCGCAAATACTAAAGATGCTTTATCTACTCAGATAATTATTCCTCAGAAACAAGTTGGCAGAAATTCTGATATCTATGTGTCCCTGGTATCATACACTCACCAAGTTGCTGCCAAGGGTTGGTTTATTGCTATGGTATCTACTACTGTGGAGACTAATGACCCTGAATTGGAGATCAAACCTGGCTTGGATCTGCTGGGTCCTATTAGGCAGAAGTTTGTTTCTGTAACTGATTACTATGAAGCAACGGATGATGGTAGTCAAAGCCAAATCTTCATATCAGAATCTTATGATGCAACTACACACTTTGAGACTACTTGCTTAGATGTATTAAAGATCTATAAGCGGGGCACTGATGAAGACTTTGATTTCTCCAAAGTGAAGGTGGAATTGGGAGAAGAAGAACAGTGATCACCGTGACCTATGTATATTGCTTGTTAATTTAAAAATATGTTTACATCTGGCTAAAATAATACATGTTTATTAGGGTTTTTTGGGTAAACAGCATAGATGTATTTATAAAAAATCACTACTTTTAAAGTCATCTAAGTGCAGCAAAGTTTATAAGTCTACCAAAACATATTTAAAATTTTAATTATAGGATTTTATTCTCCTTTTAAGATTGCTTTTATAATTTAAGATAAGGCATAAAATGATCTGCACAAGAGGTAGATACATCAAAAATGCATTCCATTTAGATACATTATTTCATCCTGTATCCATATCATATTTATAATAATATGTCAACTCATTGAATGCTCACTTTACACCTAAATGTTTTGTGTAAGATCATAAATAAAGTTACAATATAACATAATATGGTTTTTATTTATATTACAAAAGATAATGTACTTACAAAGAAGAGATATTTATGCAATGTAGAGAACTATTATACTAGCAAACCACTTGATTTATACAAATTTTAAATAATCCTAAAATTTTGATATTTGACTAACTACATAAAAGTAAAGTCTAATATGTCTTGGTGAGCAAATCCAACAATAAATAGGATAATGAAATTAGTCATTAATAAGATTAAAAAAAGATAGATATACAATTTCTTATCTTTTAAGTAAATGTCAAAGATTTACTGAATATTTTATACAATATAAGTAATCATTACGGCAACCAATAAATATTTTGTTATCATAAACAGCTGGTGATGAGAATGTTTCATTTGGAAATTGATACTCTGTTACAATAGTTCCATTGTCTGAATTTATCAAAAACATTATTCCATCAGTTGAAGCTGCAATTAAATGTTTGTTGTCTAAGCAGCAAGGTGTTGCGTATACAGGTGACTTTAGTTCTGTTTTCCATTGTAAACTTGGTCTAAAGTTTTTCACAGCAATACTGTATACACTTTTGTCATGACATCCAAAAACAAATTGCCATTTTGTGGATTCCAAATTTGTTATATACATTGAAGAAAAGATATTTCCTTTTGCACCTTGATATTTCCAAACCTATAAATGAAAGTTTAAAGATTTTTTTAATGAAGTCATCTATTTCAGAATTACATAAGAATAGTTATAAGTTAATTAATAATGTTAACTTTTCACTCTTCCTCTAAACACTTCACTGCTAGACTTGGCAAAAAAAGAATTAACAAAATGTAGCAGCAACAAGGTTGGTGCTTTGATAGGGTTTTAGAGCATGGAAAGATCTACATCATGTCCTATAAATAAGGGCATTAACTATATCTGGCAGCCGCAAGCGCTGGTTTGTTTTTATAACCCCAGAGATCCCCCATTCATGCATTTGCATTCCTGTGCATCTTGAAAGGAGGGGGGGAGTTAGGAAGAAGACTCCTTTACGAGGATTAGCCGCCTAGAGCAGCTGGCGCTGATGGATACCTCGGATGTGGTTTCAGTAAAAAATATAAGAGAATTACGAGTTAAATGTATTAATCTTAAAATTACATATTGTATATTGTTGGGCAATAAAAATAATAGGAAACCTTCGGTATGTTCAGTAGTGGGTTGTTTTAAGGTACATACTACGTTTTTTTATTGTCTACTATTGTACCTATTTGATATTACATTTCATGGCCCAATAGCATAGTTGTTGGTACTCTGGTTAAAATGCCACTGACTTCAATTGTTCATGGTTGGTGGTGGTTTGCGGGTTCAAGTCCCATTAGGGGCAAACATATTAATGTATGATGAATATAAATGTTTATACCCGAGTCATAGTACATAATTTATTTATATACAAATAAATGTATAATATATAAAATCACCATTTAGTGTGTTAGTTATTTTAAAAAACTATATTTAGATTAAATATTTTACTATTCTTATATTGCATTCATATTACCTTGATACCATTCTCAACAGTCCAGCAATGTATTTCGCCGCTGACCTCGACAAATACGACGTATTTGTCATCGTCGAATAGCGCTGGACTTGCAAAAACGGGGCTATTGAGTTTTCTGCGCCACGATACTTTTTTTGTCCGTGTGTCTATACCCGCGCAGACACCGGATAATGCACCGACCATAATATAGCCAGTTTTTGCGTTAACTATGTCGGCTGATATAGATTGTTCTGCCACTTGTATTGTGTGCTTGATTTCTCCGCTCTATATGCAAATTTACTGATTGAACAACATTTTTTTAAATGATATAATGAAATAAGTAAATAAATAAGCTCTCACGACCCCTACCCCATAATGGGTGGCCATAGGTTCCACCCCACTTTTCACCAAATCTTATTTGAATAAACGTGACAGGCGGTGAGCCTGTCGCCGTCTTCCTGTTCAAGCCCACGACACAAATCGTACTACACAAATTTCGAAAACCTCATTGGTGCCAGTCCTCCGCGTAGGGATCCGCGTGGTTTTTTGAGATTCCACTCGACTATTGTTGTTGCATAAGGTAACTTAATTTTATTATAAGGGTATCCCAAAACCACGCATATTTACCAAACTGTCTATACATCCCAGCCAAATTCAAAGAGATTAAATGAAAGTTGCTGAGCAAATGCCTTCTCACAATTTTTGCGTTGCTTTTGGAGCCGGAAAGGGTCTGCCGAGCAGCGCTCCAATTCGGGTTCCTCAGGCATTCAACCTGCATCCTCACGGTGTTTTGCTTCATCGCCGAGCACATGTTTGAACAATTTTAGTAGTGTCTGGACCGGGGTTCGAATCCAGATCACACGCGTACTTATTTAATGATTAGTGTAGTTAATGACTCTCGGGGTACTACTACGGCCTCGCAGAATACTGGCGTGAAGTAGAGGCTTCTTGCGCTTTTGCATTTCGGTCGGTGAATGAGGTAACCTGACAACGCACCTGTAGCCTCGGGTGTTGCAGATGTATGTGGGCGTCGGTAATCACTTACCATCAGACATGTTCGTTTGCCCCATTCCCGATAAAAATAACCACGTCACCCATGGAAGAACTGTAGTTATCACCACATTTTTTTTAGGTCCTCTTACGTCGCCATCTCATCAAAACTAACTAGTACTAAAAAAACAAATCCCCTATGGGTGATAGGCGAAAGCACTTATATAGTATAATTTGAATAACCGCGTGACTCAGTGGTAGGCCTACTTTATACCTTTTGAGTCGTGATTCCCTAGTTCGAATCCCAGCCACGGCTAATATTAGTGCAGCATAAATTTGAGGTGTTCAATTTATTGTGGACGACGGAGCCCGATATGATATGTAATGAACTTTGACTATGCGATAATACTTGCGCCGTTATAAGTAATACCATGTAGAGGTTATACCTTAGCATAACCCAAAGATGTTTTAGTTGTCAGAATCGAGCAAAAAAACCTGCTTACCATTACATCAATGCCGCGTATTACTCCATCATATGCGGCAATGTAGAGTAAGCCATTGCTATATGTCGCTTTGCTCTTTATCATACATTTAACATTTGTTCTCCAGATTTCCTCACAATTGACTAGTGCAAAACATACTACAGTGCCGTCATATGCACCGACCGCACCGCAGTGCCCTTTCAGGCCGCTGTCAAAGCAACATACTGATGCTTCTATGCGCGAATTAAGCTTTCTAGTCCCTCGAAGAATACCAGTGGCTACATCCACTACGATAATTTTCCCCGAATGACTACTTACACTCACAAATACGTTCCTGAAACATTGACAATTGATTGTATATAATAATGCCAAAAGTATTACTATAAGTATATTAGTAAGTATAAGCGTTACATCGGATACGGTAAAGGCGAGTGCCTCTGTTTACGCGTCCATTAAAGGCACCATAATAGCTTCTGCGCCGTTCATTACTACCGATATTGTTCGGAATTATTAAAATAAAATATTAATTTGAAATATTTAAAAATCGGACAGGTAACGCAGTATCGGTACATAAAATCAAATAGCATATTAATGCGCGAATCTTAAACGCCGAAGTATTTAGTACTGACGTATTTGACAATTTTATCGCCTGCTGTTTAAAACATAAACATCATGATTGGCAGGAGTGGTGGACGAGCATTGTGGAAAAGTAGTGTTTGCACATGTGGGTATGAGTAAAGAGTTACATTTTAAATTTTTTTTAATAATTAACTCTGTAGTGGGATTTCAAGACTTTTTCCTTAGTAGACTCTTACGTAATAACTGGAAAAAATAGAGGCACGTTGACTTACGCCGTAATTATTTACACCACCCTTCGACTTCATACATAAAAATATATAAATTGGAGTGTTCCATTAATTAACCTTTACTGCATATGCATGGTTATAACTTACTTTTTAGTAACATATAATGTTGGAGAAGCATCAACACACTTTCCAGTATCATATTTCCATAATTCTTCAAATGGGACATAACTTTTAGTCTTATTAAGTTCTTCCTTTACAATCTGATTATTTGCTAATCTTTTTGCTCTAACTCCGGGTCTTTTAGATCTCTTCTTTCCTGTTGTTATTTTATTAGAATATTCTTTTTCAATTAGTTGCATAACATCTCGAATTGTACTGTTATTTGAAATTAAATGTGGTAAGATCAAGCTTCCTAGTTGGGGATACAAAAGACTAAGTTTATTACACACTGCAACAGCTTGAAAAGATGTACCGCCTATTGAAAGGAAAGTCTTATCTTTCATTTCATCAATAGTTAACTTATTATTTGATAATGATTGAAGTTCTCGTAAGACAGTCGAACTTAAAAGATTCATATTCTGCGGTGCCACTAAATCCTTCTCGTACATTTCGGATAGAATCAGCTTTGACGTTTTACCATGTCGATTTGTAGGTAAATTATCAACCTTTATAATTTTGTCAGGCCTGTATTTATCTTCTAGTTTACTCTTTATATAATTGGAAAGCACTTGACTGCTGACAGTTTCTGATGAGAAATAAAGGATAAGGAGCATTAGCTTAGGCAACCAAATACATGAGCATGTTTTCAATCCTGGACAGTCCATAATACTATTTTCAACAAACTGAAGGTTGACCTTGGTGCCGAATCTCTTTATAGTATCATCTTTGCGACCTCTGTAATAAATAGTGCCATTGTTTACCTCACCAATATCTCCAGTGTCAATGAATTTCAATGAACACTCTTTTCCATTTGCCCTGGAATTTTTCAGAACAATACATTTCCTTGTATTACTAACTGTAAATAGAAATAAGCAGTTTTAGTAATTAATCATGAAATGCATAGGTGTGTAGATGTGTACACCAATCTTTTCTCCAAATATCAACCTTACACACACATGATGCACCCTGCTGACTAATGAACAAGACTGTGGCAACTGACTTAAAGTGAAAATCCCATTGCCCATGCCCAAACCAAATCCAACAGACTAGTGATAAGAAACCACATCTCTATGTATCTCCACTCATCTATGTAAGGGTACTGAAGAATATATCTGCCCAATGTTGTGACTATGGGAAAATCTGTCACGCATGGCTTACCTTTTGTGGGTACTTTCATGTCCAGCTGTGGACACAAGCTGATGAAAAGAGTAAGTTTGCAACCATGTGCAAACTTTTCATATATGTAATAAGACTTTATTATGATTGAATTATCATGATTAATATTAGGTTGGGTTTGTTTGAATTATTTTATCATCCCTGGAATCAAATATTCTTACCTAGTATTATTTTGCCAAAATTATTACTTGAATTCTCCATGTCAACATGCACCTGAGTTTCTGAGAGACAACTACCTAATGGCACTTCACGGTCTGTAACAGTTTTGTTAAGGTCGAGCTCCGCAACACAAGCCCAACAAGACATTTCTGTAACTCCATACAATGTAAATATTCGGGTTTTGTTGTTCAAATGTTTTAATTCACTCAATCTCCTGATACCACTCAATGGTTCGCCGCCAAGTGCTAATATTTTTAATGGGGAGTTAGCACTTAAAATGTAATTTTTAATATCATTGTTTGAATATTGAAAGAATTTTGATGGAGTTGTTTGCCAAACAGTAACAGAGTTATTATGGTTTTTAGGGAATAAAGTGTCAACCTTTTCAGGTGCTATTAAAAGAGAAGCTCCATTTTTAAAAGCTAATAGTATTTCTACCATGGAAGGGTCAAAAGTAAGTGGTGTAGAAAAGTATATAATGTCAGAAGATAATACATTAAATAATATTGTTAAGTCATCAATATTTGGTTGAATACATTGGACTGGAACTTGTATGTGTTTCTTTTCTCCTGTGCTTCCTGATGTTGTGGCAATAAATGAATGCTCTCTTATACATCCTTTGCTTAGTAAATTGGAGTAAACATCTTGTTTATAAAAGTTTATAGTGTAGTTGAAAACACATATTGTCTTATCTGGTTTTTTATCAGATATGTTAACAGAATAACAATTATTGCTATTATCCTTGACAGTTATGATCAGCTTGAATTTTATAGTGTTTGATGCAGTTTCAATATTTTGCAACGGATCTATAAACATAAATGTATTACAGCATTTGTGTGCCCTGAAAATTAAAACAATAGCTAAAAAATTATAGCAATCACTATATCAAGTATACAAAATGTAATTCTTATTTATTAAAAGGAGAGCCTTATCACCAGGCTTTTCTTCGGGAGATTTCTATGCCGTTTCAAGGCTTGTACTTGGTTGCCTCTTACAACACACATAGAAAAAATAGGATGGGAGGTTACTAAACTGCTACCATATAGTTAAAGAACTGCTATATTATTCTTTTTTTGAAAGCATTGTACATAAATTTTTACTATAATCCAGTATTTTATGAAGTTACTTACGCTGCTATTGCGCATGGAACAATTACATTTCTCTCTGTTACTAATCCAATGACATCTTTGTTACATTTAAATTGTAGAAGAATTTGTGAAATATATTCACTAACCCCATACAGTTCAGAGTACGTGTAAATATTGTATGTCTCATTAATGTATTGTCGCACAGCGACATTTGAAGGCTTCAATGCACAAGTTCTAACAAAAACGTCGTAAAAACCACGTTTTAATTTCATTTGCGCAGTCACAATCAACAAATATCAAATGATGTTTAGAATACTTTTATCCGACATGAATTTGAATTTCTGCAGGTATATATAACTGAGCGAAGATATAAACTTTCCTATAAAAGGAGAGAAACTACATGTAATAATTAATTTAAAATTTAAACATGACAAGCAGCAGGTTAAATAATTTTGGATGCAGAGAATTTGAGTTTGAGTGCAGAGAAATGCCGTAATATAAGATTGTCATCAATTGTAAAATTAGGAATATCTCATTGTTTACAGTTTGAAATTTGATAGAAAAACAAATCAGTTGACAATGTATTATTGACGTTGACTTGACAATTGTCAGTGCCGCTTAGTATGTATGGGTTATACAAAACGGACATAGATACTATAACTATTTATCGGCAAAAAAACTCAATATATATATTCTACAGTACACTAACGATATATTAGATATCGAAACATACTACGTAATGTTGGAGATTCAGAGCGCTAATCTATGGTATGGTATTCTGATTATACCCGAAATCCAATTTGAACCGAGTGTTACGTTAGTTAGTTATTACTTGTTTTAATACTAGAGATAAATAGCAGTAGATGGAAGCTAATAACAACTACTTCATTTAAACCAACCAAAAATGACGGTAAAACATTTTATGTATCCGTTTTTCGGCACATGTCATTAAATTTTTTATTTATTTAAAGAATCATCAAAATACGTAAATTGTGCGTGGATCCAATAGAAATAGGATAAACAAAAGATGTTAAAGTACGTTCTTTCCCTTTCAATGGAGTGGACACATTGACTGAAAAAAAACTGAAACTTCCAAGAATCGCGAATAAAACGTTTTTAACCGAAAAAATAAATTAAAAACCTACTTTATTTAAAAATTTAATGACATTCTGTTATTACTTTTCAATTGTTTTACATTCAGTATTTTAGTTAAACATGGAGACTTCATAAAATAAGAGTAACTTTCCAAAACGAGTTCCGACGTGGTTCTAACTCAATAGAGATAGCTCCCTATATCAAGGCCACGTTTGGAGAGGATGTAACAACGCATTGTGAGTTTTTGGTTTTAGTTGCTTTTGTTTTTAGAGGAAACTTCGATTTTGTTACAGCCATTCCAAATCTGGATATAATAACAGTATAACAGTAGTATCAGTATAATCATCTATTTTTGGTATAACATATGCATAGACAGTCTACCTATGCGCATTTTGCTTTAATATTTTCGCTTCTTCACGCTATGTAATTAAACACAAAAAACGTCAATAGAAGAACAGCACAAAATAATAGTTATGAATAAAGTAATTAATGACAGCACCGTTTTTTTTTTTAATTTAGTGGCAATCTCGTTGTTACGAATTCTGCCAATGTCAAGTCAGTCATGAAAGTAACACAAACGTCAAATGACGGTTTTTAGATTATTAACAAAACACTTGTTGAGATGTCTACCTTAACAATGAACATAAGACTATTGTTATATATACACTACTATATACTAACTTAACTAAATTAATGTATTTTAACTATCGCCACAAAAGTACAAATATTATAATTTAATCTTGTTATAGATTATAAATTCGGACAATACATGTACAAAAGGAGAGTAGACATAAGACAATAGTGACTTAAAGTTAGTAGGTCGGGGAATATATTTTGGGAGAACATCATATAGAGAGAAAGATAATCTGGAGCAACAAAAAAATAGATGTTCCAGAGTACCTTTCTCTAATCCACACTCACACAACGAACTGTCCCTGATCCTAAGCTTCGCTAGATGAACTGGGTAGCATGCATGACCTAAACGCATTCGGCAGATAGAAGATGTCACCTGTTTATTGACAGCACGAAATTTAAAAAACCAGGGTTTGTCAGGAATGAAGTCTTGTATTTCACTATAATATTTACCCTTTATCGTTCTTGTTTTTTGCCATTGTTTCTCCCAATAGGATTTTAAATCAGTGTCAGCAATGGGTGGAAGATCAAGAGGGAAAGTGTGGAAGTGAGTAAGGCAGCCTAAACGAGTTGCCTCTTTAGCTAGGAAATCCGCGACTTCATTTCCTTGAATACCAATATGGCTTGGTATCCAGGCTAACGCTATATTAATACCTTGTGTTTGGCAGTTATGGAGAGCCTTTTTAATTTCGAAAATAATAGGGTGACGACAATTTCTTTTAAATGGATTATATTGGAGAGCCTGAAGACAGCTGAGTGAATCAGTGAGAATAAGAAGTTTATCCAATTTATGGGATTCTGCAAATAGTGCAGCTTCTAAAATGGCAACTGCCTCTCCGGAAAAGACTGAAGAAGTAGGAGGGCACTTGTAACTTAGAATAATTTTATACTTTGGGAACCATACCGCAGCACCTACGCAGCTTTCATCAGATAACTTCGATGCATCTGTGAATATTATTGGCCAGTCAACCCAATCGCGGGATAAAATATCTCTTAATTTTTGCTGGGGATTTAAACAGTCCTTTGTTATACCAAAGGAAATGTAGATTTTCGAATTGAAAATCAAAGCGTTGTAAGGGATTTTAAAAAGAGCATTTTGCGATGTTTGGAATAATGGGAAATCAATCTTTTTTATTTTTAAATAACTCTTAAGCAGGCACGGCATTTCTTTATGTGTCCAGTATGTTTTAATACATGTAAGTTCCAAGAGATCTTGAAGTTTTTGTATCAGTGTATGCGACGATAGTTGAATAAGCTTAAAAAAAAATCTGTCCGAGAGGAGTTGTCGACGTGACGTGAGTGGGAGATGACTTCATAGCTCCGTATATCATACGCAGGCATTTGTACTGGATTTTATCCCAAAGATAAAGAGAGACCTTATTTTGCATGGGGCCAGTAGGAATGATCCATAGTCGAAGTGACTGCGTATTATAGCATTGTATAATAGTTTTTGAGTGTAGGGATGAGATCCCCACCATACTCCGGAAAGTGAACGAAGAACGTTAAGATTCTTTTCGCATTTATTAGCGATATAATTTATATGGGGGATACCAGTCATTTTTGAATCTAAATAGACACCTAGAAATTTTACTTGACTGAAATTAGGTATTATCTGACCATCAATAAAAAGCGACTCTTCAGCTATTAATCTTTTTCTAGTAAACACAACGACATTACTTTTAGCAGCTGATAACGATAAGCCATGAGTGGTTATCCAGTCTTGAAGGTAGCTAAGTGCTGTATTTAAACGAGAGATAGCATTAGGGATGAATGAATCTGCAGTGTACAGTGCAATGTCATCTGCATATTGTAAGATATTACAAAAACAATTTACTGATTGTTCTAGGTCATAGGTATAAATGTTATATAAAAGAGGGCTGAGAACAGAGCCTTGAGGTAGACCCTTCCAGACAGTTCTGGGGAGAAATATCTTACCTTGGTGACGAACTAAAATAAATCTAGGCGACAAAATGTTGATGGTGAAATTTATCAGTCTCACCGGAATGCTCAGCTCTGGCATTTTCTGCCTGAGCAGTGGAAGAAGAACATTATCGTATGCTGAAGATATGTCAAGAAAAACACCTATCAAAGATTCGTCTTTAGAAAAAGCCATTCTTATGTCAGTAGTTAACATGCTAAGGCTGGACAGCACCGTTAATAATTAAACTGTCAACTTTTAACGAAGTCAGTTTAGTTTTACCCTCTAGTTACAGCAGCGCCATCTTAAGTTCATACATATTTGTGAACATTTTTTGTACACAAAGATCCTCCTTATTTTTTTACTTCCTAGTACCTACGAAGCGGCGGAACTTGATAAAAGAGTTTTAGATCAAGTGAACGAGAAATTTACTAGTAACCAAGTTGTAGTGGAATATATGCTTGTCAACATAAATCTTACTCTTGTTTGTCTTGTCAAAGTTAGTTAGGCCAATATTCTTTATGTCTTTAGTGTAGTATCGAAAAGGTATCAATATTGATAAATGTTTCTATAAATGGGGTGAAAGTTACGTCATTTTAATTTTGTTATGAGGAAAATGAAAACTCAAAATTATCAAGTAATTGCATAAAAATTTTGTTATTTTTATATACCTTATTTAATATTGATTATATACATTACTTAGTTGAATTTTTCTTTTACTTTACTACTGCTTCTAAGCAAGTATTGTCAAAATCCTTCTTAATTAAAAAAAAAATAATGTTAAATTAAATAAAGTAATTAAACGAATGTGTTTTTAGCAAGTAAATTTTAATTAATTTATAATAAAGTTATTTTCTATTGTGTGTGACTGTTACACATGCGACGGCAAGTTGCAGTATAAAGCCTGCCAAATCATATTTTTAAGCGACCTTTGTTTTACAATAACGATGACTTTTAATATACCCTTTATTTTTATAAAAATTTAACCATCTTACATGTCTATTATCCATCCTTTAATTATACCTAAGAAAGCTAGCGCCCTTTGCATAAAACACTTTTGGAATTTAGTTTACTGCTAACCCTCTAAATATGTAAGTATGACGTTAATTATTGTAGAGGTTGCTTCAGGTCTTTAGGTATAACATTACAAAATTTGTATCGCTGCGGTGTGAAAGAGTGAGAAATAAACATACAAACAACTACATTTATTATATTAGTAATTTTTTTTTGTACCCATATTATTGTATTATAGTGAAAGTTTTAATTATAACAGAAAATGGATAATTTTCAGTCGTCAGATTTTACCAGTAGGTACATCACCACTAATCGCGTCCGTTTTAATCGCTAGAATTGAAAGCTTTTCTGATATATTTTAATCATATGTCAATAATAATTTGGATTATTAATTATCTCTTCTTTCGAAGGTAGCAAGGTGATCTGTGATAGTCATCCGCGGTGATAGGCTAGATGTCAGGAGGGTTGCTTTATACTATTTTTAATAGTACGCGAGTGACCTAGGTTGGAAATTCAGTGCCAGTACCGGTGAATTTACCATGTGCTTGGCAGTAAGTGCTGAGAAATAATAAATAAAAAAAATGGAATACGTGTTAAAGTCCGTCAGCCCGCACTGGAGCGGGACGACCCTTTCCGGCTCCAAAGCTGTCTCAAATATTTGAGAGAAGGTCTTTGCTCAGCTGTGGGCATTTACAGGTTGCTATTTTATTATTACAGGGGGATCTGAGTAATGTATTCCAGAGGTGGAACTGGATTGTTTCTTAAATTGAATATTATGATTTTTGTTAGTTTCAAGTTTCGATTGTTAGTATATAATGCCGCAAGTGCCTGTGATATAATCGTGGTGTTGTATTTTGGTACCATCAGTCCAATACGTCTACGATAAATTTACTATAATTTTTCAGTCGATATGTTTGAACAAGTTTTCAAGCTTAATTGGATTTATATCCGAAAACTGGTTCAATACTTACTTTTACAGGGTATATTCTCAAAAATCTTTAGGGTCTAAAAAAAAAAAAGTAAAAATCCCGAAGACTTAAAGGGATCTGAGACGATTTTTTTTTATCAATTTTAGGCATTGATATTGTTTTAAAGATTTTTAATTGTTTAGTCGCTTTTATGTATTTAAACAAACTGTCCTTTCCTTTTTTCAAAACTTGATTACTCCATTTGATTCTCCGTAAAACAAAGTAATAAAGACGACATACATTATATTATTACTTTTATATCCACATAACATTTTTTTTCTAAAACAAACGCTCGTATGATCTCCGGTGCCGACCCCACTAAATTTGTTAATAGAAACAGCCACGTGTTCGGTGGTGAAAGAAAACCTCGTGAGGAAACCGGCGTGTATGAAAAATAATATTATTTATTATGATCCGCCGATGCAAAGTCCGATAATCCACACTGTAGGAGTGTAACGGACTCATTTCGGCTCTAATCATAAAACTCTCTAAGCATTGAGAGGAAGCTTGTTGAAGCGAGCAGACAAGCTACTATTTATTAGACTAAATATTATCTAAGCGTTCTGATATTTTACTTCTATTTTCACGTTTCATGGTAACAATTGTGTAGCGTTGCCATGCTGATAACATATAAATAGGTATTTATCTACAATTGATGACTTTTTAAGACTGTCTAATGCCTTCTTCGGCAAACAATATTACTATACCATAAAACAATTCCTTATACCTTCATGGATTTTCCTGTCCTGTCTAGTCCTGATATGGCTTCGAACAATAGAAGTTTAATTGTTTCAAAATTATGACACGAGAAGGGTTAAAGGAATTTCACTCTTTGGACTAGCGGGAGGCGGACACCGATACGACTTGTAATATTGTTATTTGAGTGAACCATTTTGCAAACTTTTGTAAACAGACACATACATTTTTACTTATTCTTTAATTATTGATGATGTCCTCTGGGCTGATTTCGACGATGGTAATAACTTCCAAATACTATCAGCCTGAGCAGTTGTCAACTGTTCAGAATATAGAAGGACACTTACACTCGTCGTTTTCTTCCCGTACCCCACGCTTATGCGACAAGAACGGAGTAGGGGTGAGATGCAGTGTCAGAGACACGAGACGCACGACAACACAGCCAGACTCGAAAACCAATAATTTGTGTGTTACACAAATATTGGGATTCAAACCGAGGACCCATGGTCCAGTTAAGTACGCTAAAAATTAAGTGAAACGGTCATCCTTTACTTAAAGTAAGTAAAGTTTTCAAAATAACTTGATAATACTTAAACTGCTATTGTATAACTGAAGTTTCTTTTTTAAGTCATATTTTCAGCGTGACGCTGTTTGACTGATTTCTTCAATATATTTCAGTTAGAAGGACTCATAATATAAAAGTGAAGTAGAGTAGCCTGTGAGTGCCCACGGCTGGGAAAAGGCCACCTTCTCAAATATCTGAAAGGGTTTTGGAGCCCGTAAGGTTGAACTAATGTTGTTTTTTTCTGACATGCAGGTTTCCTCACGATGTTTTCTTTCACCGCTGAGCACGTGGTAAATACAGCGCTTACAATTTCTATCAACAATTTTAGTGGAGCCGGCATCGGGGATCGAACTATACCGAGCACCCTGACCACAACGCTAACACTGCTTCCACGACCATGCTACTTAGATATTATTTTGCGTATTCGGTGAAGTTTGGCCCATATCAGTAATTATCAGTATCATTAGTATCAGTAATCATTATTAAAAGTAAAGTTTTCAAAATAACCTAAAAATATTTACGCTGTATTATCACCGAACTTCTTTTTTAAGTAAAAAATTCTGGGTATTGAGTCGTTTCAGCGACGGTTTCATTGACTTGTACTTCAAAACTTTTTGATAAGCACGGTATTAAAAAGTTTTTAATAAGCACAGTATTAAAAAGTTTTGAAGAGGACATCTAACAAAATGTTGCGCAGTCTCTGCGGCGGTGTTGACCTAAAACTTATTCGGCAAATGAACGGGTCCAATCAATTAGGGGCGGTCAGCGATCTGCCAGAAAACGGGGCAGCGCGCGCGCTCTCCAAGGAAACTTGGAAAAAGGTGGCGGGGAGCACGCGGCACAGTGTGGGGACACATATGTTATATTTGTGAGAATATAACGGCTACAATTATTTAGTGTTATAAACATTATCATCGAGTATATATTTTTCGAAACAATCTTTGCTTTAATATAAAATGTTTTATGGACAAATAGGTATAAGACTATAAGTATAATATAAGAGAACGCAAACAGAGGAACGAATTATAAATTAGGTATATTCGTTTCTAATGCTTCAAGTATTATTAAAAGTCATATAATAAAATGTTAAAATTCCGTAGAATAAGATTTGCAAATAAGTACACTTAATTCAATAATTAGCTTCATGAAACAATATTTTTACAGTCCTTTTGTTTTATTATGTTTATTTTATAAAACAATGCTTTTTTCCAATTAGCACTGAAATTTCAAAATCGGCAACCACTACAAGAAATAGCAGAGTTATATTTAGAGCGCGAGGTTCTACAAACCACCACTAGTTAGGAGGGTGCGTGTGGCGCAACATCGATCGTGCGGGGCGGCGCACAGTGTGCTCACTCAGTCCGCCGGGGCGGCCGGCGAAAGCGCGCGTGTGATGCGCTGCCGCTGAAATGGCCGGCGCTCGGGCGCTCGTAGCCGCCTGCTGCTGCTGGTGGTGGCTGGCGAAAGCAGCCGGTGAGTACATACCACATACCATACATATAATTCTCCTCCAATGACCGAGTGCTCGAACAGCTGATCTGTCTGTCACGGTTTGAAATCTGTTAATGCGTTGTTACAGCCTTAAGAATACGAGTGCCCGGTCGTGTGTTATATATCCACAATCAACCCTCGTCTTACACTATGTAGAACTTTAATTTACTAATTGCTTAGGCTCTATATTTCTACAAAACATTGGAATGTTTTAGGTTATTTCAATTTGGTACAAATTTATGTGAATATTTGTCGGTAAAACTATGTGCTAAGATTATAATTTAAATCGCTGTTTCACTAGTATGTATAAAAATAAAACATATTTCATATCAGTCGGAAATGTTGGTACAAATTTTGTTTCTATTGACATTTCCGCGCAAAAATCAAATCGTGGATCAAAGAGATCCGGTGAAAATCTAATACACATTAGTTAAAAAGTGCAGAAAATGTAATTTTTCAGCCTCGACCTAAAAGTTACATAAGCAACCGAATATTTCAGCTCACAGTTGCGAAACTTAGTTTTCGTTGCCCAAAGTGATGTAATGTTTGTCGATATTCAGTAGTCAATGGTTAGCTTACTTATGTTTATAACTAAGGTTTGTGTCACGTTTGTCGCATGCGGTCGCAGCGGTGTTGTCACCGCCCGGCACTATGTTGTCGCACCACTACGTCCTTGTCTCGGCCACTGCCAAGCAATCGTCACTTCACATTACGTCATGCCTACGCCTAAAGGGACACATCTGAGTAAATATTGATAATTATCACGCCACTTTGCCGCGAGGAAGTCAGATACATGCAAGTATGCAACCTAACACCTGCCCAAGACTGGGCCTAATATGTCCACTTTCGGCATGGTTATGAATAAAAAGCTATAGTCCGTTGGTCCTGTGAATTATTTATTATAGATTTAATTAAACTTATTTGAATCGGTGCAACTTAGCATAGACTATTAATTTAAATTTTATATATATTTTTGTCACACTGTTTTAATCTTGTTCATAATTATACTTACATTCACATTTCTGCAAACAAATTACCTTTTGTTATTATATCATTGTAGATCTGAACTAATTTTAGAACGCAATCTCGAGTCGATTAATAAATATCTATGTAGTAAATTTTTTTTCCGATTAATTTACGAAAATTCAATTCAATATACAAATTATATTGCTAATGCCAATTATGGTATTCAATTATATATTAGGGTTGTGACTTTTGCAGGCCTAATATTTAAGATATGTTTAGTTATGAAGATATTTTTTTAATAATTTATAAATACCTTAAAAATTGACTACTCCTTTCTCAAAGAAGTCTCTATAAAAAGTAAACTCTTCCGGTATTGTAGATGTTTGTGAGCGTCGATGATCACTAACCACTAGGTGAGCCGATTGCGAAAAAAAAATATGTTGGAACCTGGGTGTACCCCAGGTAAATGACGTAATACAGGGCAATAATAATAAAAATACAATAGTAAAAAAATTGTGCCAATAAATCGTTAACATAATTATTTAATAGCAGTATTACGGCGCAAAACTTATTAAAAAAATATTAATTAAATATTCATTCCGTTCCATTGATTATGTATTAGTGTGTAAAATATTGATCCCTTTCAAAAGACATCAACGCGCGTTTATTGAAACAGAGGTCTAAATTAAGCTCCTTAATAAAAAGTCGTGCGAGCATTCGTACAGTTATCTATGCTAATGTTATGAAGAAAAAATGTGAGTTAATATGTATGTGTGGGGTAAGCGACAGAAGTAGCTACTAAATCAATCTAAAAGGTTCCTTCACCGTTAGATGGTCACATAATGTCAGATAGCAACTCATTACGTTTGCTTATATATCGGGGGATAAGCTATCTAATTGCCGTTTTATATTAAAAACTCCAACACCGTTTTCTTAAAAAAAATCTTTAAATTTACTTTATCGACGTTCATTATCTGTATATTTCTGTCATCTAGAGGAAAGATCATTTACGCCTTTGCGATAGAACTCTGGGGACCTGGACTCTCCAAAGTCTATGAAGACATTGTGTACCACTTCCCGAGAACAAAATCGGTTGGGGCTCGGTCTGGCGAGTACGACGAATGCTATATTCTTCCCACTATGTGAGAGCATCACTTTAGTGCAATGTTTCGGAATATAACCTGGAATCATTTTGAATCAATTAATTCATCGTTAATTACCTTAGTCTCTGGGTTTCCTCGTGGTTCTTTCTTCAAAGTACTTTCCACTTACGAAGGTTTAATATGAAAGTGGTTAAACCAAAAACGCACGGTGCATTTGTTAGTCGTATCTTCTCAAAACGCAGCATTGATATTGCTAGCTGTATCTGCTGTCTCGGTTGAGCTGCTGAGCTAAGTTTGAACTACGTCGGAACACGTATTCTAAAATTAGTATAATATTGAGATCTCCATGTTCAACTAAAAGGCTGAATGCAAAAACAGTTGAAAGTCAGCAATAGAAAATAATAAAATTATAAGTAAAAAAATCTTGGACTAGTTAATAGTGGCCACTACATTTAAACGACAACTTCTCACCCCTGTTATATAATAGATATGGGAATTAGTCCTAATATTATAGTGATGTATGGTAAATACAGGATTTAAGAAAACTGTATTAAAAAAAATTTAACCGTTTATGATTGTTTTACAGCGGACCCGGCGCGGTTCACCTGTGTTATGAATTTCATTACTGGTAAATTAATCAAATTGGAAATTAAAAGTATTCTACGTATATTTTAAAGGCTACTCTCTATCTATCTATAATACATTTCATTTTCTGAACAGATTTTTAATGAAAGAATGAAATGTAAAATAGTATCAACGTAGGAAAATAGATTGAAAGTGAAAAAACAAGTACCAAAGGTAATATTACGAAAGGAGCAAATGTAACTTTTAAAGTAATCGAAGCAAATTATTCATGCAAAAGGTAAGCCGCATCGACGACCGCTAATCGTTTTTAAATGAAATATTATCTAAAAGAACAGTTACGATAAATTCTATTATGTTAATGCAGAAAATTATTTATTTCAGGTTTTTACTAAATCAAAATTAAATAAGACGTTTACTAAAATCGGTTGCAAATTTTGATATTAAGTATGTATTGTCTGTAGCTCCCTTCATCTCGGTACAATAAATATTTGACGACCGCGTGGTATATGCTATGTATACCATCGCCGTCGTAGTGCCTAGGCTAACGATACAAGTCGTACATAATTTCGAAAACCTCATTCGTGCGAGCTTTCCACATATCTGAAACAGGAGACCTAAGTTCGAACTCTTAACCCGAGTCTCCGGCTTCGGAGGCCGATTCCAGCCTAACCACTCGGCTATCTTCGCCACCACTTTTTAAAAAATTTAATTAACATCATCAAGATAATATCATGACTGATGTAACAACAACTCATCAATCTCATATTATTATTAAGTACATGAAGTACTTAACCTTTTCAAACATTTAAATAAATATCGTTTCTAAGCTTTCCGTAAACCGTATATTAAAAGTCCGTTATCCGTAGTTTCATTGCAAAAATCAAACTAGGACATCTGACAGAATATAAGCAGAGGGCACATTTCCTGAAGCCATTTATCAAAATGGGGTCACTGACCTTACGAACTTATGTAGGGCAACTCGACTCGAAGTACTTTGATTTGAAATATTCACCATTATAATTTGATTGAACTATTTTAAGACCAGTATGGAGCTTTTAAATATTTCCCTGCTGCACATAATCTCTCAATAGGAAGATATGCCGTAATTGTCACGCTTGGCGAACAAGTTGCCAATCTCGGTACCAGGCATTTATTATTAGACGCTGCTGTCAACGGTTTTGTTAATTTAGGTCTGGCATTGGCAATCTGGCAATTTAAATGGTTATTACGTTATCTATCAGAGACTACGAGTTTATTGTGGCATTTAGTCGAACAATTTTTTTATATTAATAATATTACATTACTTACGCAGTATCTAAAAGTTAAGTATATTTATTACAGTCTAACTTTAGTACAGTCAATTTCAAAATTTGCATCATAGATCCCAATAAATGTTGTTTGTTTGTTTATGAAGTATTCTTTACTGTACCATAAGTTGTTTTAAAAGTCTAGTTTTCATTAATAAAAATCTTTTGATACCTTGTATCATCATCTACTTTTGATATTGACTGTACAATATTGGTTGGCTTAACTTAGTTACATTAACTGACACTGCGGTGGTAACTACTGCATAGACGAGAATGGTAGCCCATTAAAACATATATCAGTTCAAGGATTCTCACGAAGCGATTGCCATATATGTATAACTTTAAATGCATCTTTTATAATTAAGATGGATATATGAACAGTCCACCAAAATAAATCTCAACTACTACTTTATCACTCATTATCATTACCTAAACATTGATCATTTTTGTTTTATTAAATAAAAAAAAATGACTCAAACCCGGCGTTCTCCTTAATCAGGGGTCTAATCGCACCACCCCTAACTCACGGCGACAAATATGCATACATTTGTTTTCCTCAACAGTGGATGCTTAAAATGCCAACAAGTAAAAACTATCTGTTCACAGTTGAAAAATCAGCATTTCTGTCTATTCCGCAGGCAATTACTGGCATACGTAGTGTTGTTGTAAAATAAGTCACACTCATTTTATTTCAGCAAACAGTCACGATCTGCGATTTTATATATTTTATGAGGAATTAGTATATTTCAATGAACTATAACAATTTTAATAATGAATCCTCTATATCTTACCCCCTACAGCAGGATGTTATTATAAATCTGGTAGATTAATGCTATTAACAACGCTTTCACAGAACACCAGCGTGAAAAGAGAATATAACGTTGCTTCGTTACTTATAATGAGTGACGAAAACTATAATCCAATAAACTTTTGAATTTCAACCACTTGGCTTAATGGTTAGTGTACCTGCTGAGTTACACATGTGATCTTTGTTCGAATCCCATTCGGAGATTTTTTAACTAACAAACGAGCACTGTTTACTGCTGTGACTGCAACCTA
The DNA here is from genome assembly GCA_029286595.1 of Bhutanitis thaidina. NCBI lineage: Eukaryota > Metazoa > Arthropoda > Insecta > Lepidoptera > Papilionidae > Bhutanitis > Bhutanitis thaidina. Next base: position 4,656,285 of record JAGSMS010000003.1, read on the forward strand.
TCCTTCTTCATAGACACCCGGATCTATTGTCGATTATGAATATAGATGCGGAAATGTGTTGATTGATGCGTATTACGCATGAGGTTTGATTTAATGAAAGTCCAGTAGATGAGCCTCTGGTTCAATTACTAACTGAAACATGGCAGTATGCTAATATATCACCCTGATATTCTGTGCGAAAGTGGTCCCTCCGGGTTGAGAGGAATCATTCGTGTTGCAGCTGTAATTTAGCAACTGCATGTCTGACGGACTAATCATTGTGCTGTTTCTCTGATCTAGTTGTTTCTTCCGATATTATCTATTTTTTATTATTCTTATCGCATAAGCGTAACGTCATATGTCAAAGTCATCAGAAGAACATCGTAGTTAAACAGAATGTTTTAGTTATACAAATTTCAAGACCCGGCACTCGGTAGGTACCGAACACTTGTGCCTCGTAGCCTTACGTAAGCTACGCTACACCCCGCCGCATTGAATTTTTATGTTATGCCCCGCGCTTGGCGCATTTGAATTTTTATTCTATTACTCTCCTTATCGGACTTTATTGGCTTTTTTTTAGGGAAATTCTCTCGAACCACGTTTTTTATTCGCTATTATCTGCCGAAGAAATCACGGTAGTAACAATATTTGTGATGGCTTTTGTGACGGTAGCGTGTAACCTGATAGGTAGCTAAATTCGTATAAATTAAGAAGTTAGTCCGTACGAGTCGATTCTCATTTTACTGTCGCATTGTGTTATATTTCGGCTTTACTAGAACAAGGCCAAAAAGTAGAAGGTTTGAATTGGCTTTGGGTTAAAAAATATAAGTTACTCAAATAAAAATAGAAATAAGTTTTTGAAACTCTTTGCACAATATTTTTTGTCCAAATGCCAACCTCACCTGCTCTTGGTGCACCCTCCTTGGTGCAAACAAGCAAGGCTCTAATTATCGAATGATGGGGGAATACTCTTGGTGGTGGTATCGGCATACCTTCCAAGATAAACAGGTGCCGGCTTTTGCAGGCGCTTTCTTGTAGATGCCTGTGTTCAGCAGTAAGCTTAAACAGGCTGACGAAGAAGAATATTTTACGTAATATCGCGCAATTATGAAACTATTAAACAAAATATTTATGTGACTTACATTATCCATTATATATAATTCTCGTGTCACGTTGGTGCTCACGGTGAACTCCGAAACTATCGAATTGATTTTCACGTTTTTTTTATAAATGTGTGTTTTGCTGGCGTGTCTAAGATAGGATAGTTTTGAACACGTATTTTTTTAATAATTAATTGCAAAATCAGCTTTTTTTATATTCCATACAATGAGCTGCAGTAATGCGCGGCCGGTTCTGCTTGTAATTTTATATATTAAAATCCTTATACTACAGGCCCTGGATTATTGTTTTTCTAAGAAAAAGTAAATAAATAGACTTAAAAATATTAAATAATATAAAGTAGCGGATAAAAACTTTTACTAAGTTATTAGACCTTTTTCCTGTAAATTATCTCTGATCTAGAAAGTTCAGAATCAAATATAAAAGTACAGTAATATGATATTAAACTCTCCCAGTGCTATGGTTAGTTTAATCCATGTATATTGACGCCGCATATTATTGTGAATTCCAACGTGCAATTATCTTATCGCTTGAATCTGTTTAAAGAGAATAATCCAATACAAGATACCGAGATTTAGCTTAACCATAGCAGGTCTTCGCAAATATCGCTTTCATAGTAACGTAGTTGTACCGAACATTTGTAATTAAATATTCGTAGTTAAATATGTAAGCATACCTCTTTTCAGTATAATCTCAGAACTTATGTAAATGCAGATAATACTTTTTATATACAAACATAAATAATTACGACTGTACCTATGGCGATAGGCAAAGATTATGTATTTACATTTGAAATGAGACTATTATTTACGGATGTTATCGCGTTTAATAATGTTTCTATATTCCCGCTACCACTGCACGACCTCAAGGTATTGTCAGCACATTCTGCGTAGATTGGACCAAAAATTAATAAATAATAGCTAAGGGAAGCCCGAGTTAACTATGACATCTGAACGTCCAACACTCAGTCCCCCCGTGAGTATGGCTGCTGTAAAGCAATCGAAACGTCGGGAATGTAAAAACATAATTAAACGCGATAAAATTCGTAAATAATAGTTTCATTTCAAATGTGTAGTGTTCGCGTAAATACAAGAGATCATTATGTCTTTACGTTTGACGTGTACCAACGTAGCCGAATACCCTGAGTATCCCATTTTCTCCCTGAGACAGAATTTGACGCAGGATGAGCCTCCTCGCCGATTATTCCCATATTTTGCCATGAGTTTGTTGTGCCTTCCGAAATGTTATTTCTGAAAGCATGCAATTTTTTGACCATTGCTCTTAATCGATGACACTCAGGGTATGAGTTGGGGGTTAGAAGTTCTTTCGTCGACATTAGATAGAACACTCTATCGAACTATAGAAAACTGTGTGTGTGTCAGTGAAAGAGAGAAACAAAACATTCCTCAGGACCTAATAACTTGTGTGTTGAACTAATATTAGTTTCAGCCGAGATAACTCAAGAGTTAACGTCGCATTAGGTACTTTGTCGTCGTCTTAGACACAAGGTTATGTACAATTCCGGAAAATACGAAAAAAGATTGAAATATTTTTGTGGTTAACATATACGTACTAAAAGAAAATTAAACTTAACCTGTGTCATTTACTGAATTACATACGAAATAATACCTACATTTATGTTCTTTAAATCTCTCGAATCTACGAGTAATATTATCAGTAACCTTTCTTCTAAATTACTTTAATAAACACAGACAAATGATTTCTTTTTATGTAAAGTTTACTGTTAAAGTTATTGTTACCCTTTCAATTAAAATTGTATCAAACATTTCGATACTGATATTTTTTCCAGTCAAACAATACCTATCTCGGAATGAGGCGTGAGAACGTTTGCCGGGGAAACAAAATAAATACAAATACTATAACGCAGCTCCGCACGGGCTATCCGCTATAGAACTGTTGACAGAAGAACTAACACCCACGAGAATATCTTAAAAATGTATTTACTTAAATGAATGTACATAATATGTTTTTGTAGCGCTAAAAATGAAAAATCAAATGTAAGTAAACTAGTTGGCGACATTATGCACCGTCATTAATTGGAAGTTTCTTCAGGCATTGTCTGGGATGATCTTAAATTCAGTTGTACATCGCAACTGAATTTAAGATTATCTTGACTTAAATGTTATTTATTGCCAGAATAACGGAGCCAAGGCGGTAATTCGAAATTGAGATTAATCTGCCCTACGTAGAAAGAATCAAAAGGTAAGAGAACTGCCTCGGGCGGTTTACTTTTGATAATACCATTATGAAAATGCAGTAAGTGTGGAAGCATTCTACTAACGAGCTTATGCATTGTAATCTTAAGTCAAGATCAAGTGGCGAGTGCTCTGATCAAGTAGCTTTTGTTTTTAGCTTTAATATGTGTCCCTGATACTTTCTACGCCCCCAACTGTATACATCATAAAGACAACTACACAAGACTCACTGTTAATTTTTTCTTTCATACTTTTTTCGCATTGATGAACATGACTGTTGTAGTTAGACGATGAAATTTAAATTTAGAGCAGACAACGGCACCTAACACATAACAGTCATAGAACTAGTATAGTATGTAATCGTAACTTTATGTTGCACCATTGCTATGCTAGACTGAAAGTTGACTGTGCTTAGTGAGAAGTTTTTGTTTCAATTTTCTTTTATTAATTTTATTATTTCGTATAGCTTTACTTTTCTCTGTACGCTTTATAGTCGGAATGTAAGTAAGCACTTTCACTTATACAGATAGTTATTGTCATTATGGCCACACTGTTCTGCTAAATTAGTAACCGTAATTACAAAGTTGTTAGTTAAGTCGCTAGCCACCCCAGGTTTAATTACTTATGCTCGTCTCTTACGATACGCACGGGACGCAACGAAGCGATCGATTATTTTGTGTTGCTATCAAATGTCGATTATATAGTCAATATCGATATAATTAAGAAAGTGGCTCGTTTATTAGGAGTATCCACATCTACATTGACATCTATTAACACTTTTACAATAACTAACAAATGTTATAAATAGAGCGTGTGTTTGACTCTCGCGTCTCCGGAACTGCTGGACTGATTTAGAAAACTTCTTTCAGTTTTTTTATTGGATTGGATTGAAAAACGAGCCATCTGATATCGCAGTCCGTGGACACATGCAAACTGCTTCAATAGAAGATGGTTACATATGCTTTATCACCCTTGAGGACAAAGATGGAATGCCACCGCCCCTAATCATATTGGCTTCAATACCTTCCAAAACAGAACACAGCAATAATTGCACTGTTGTTTGGCGGCAGAAATGGGTTAGAGTGAGGTTCCGACCCAGACGGCTCCTAGGTAGAATGTAGGTAGAGTCTAGGTAGAATCTCGAATATCCTTGCGATTACGAAATATTAAAAACAAGTTAAAGTAGCCTGTAAGTGCTCACTGCAGGGTAAAGGCCTCCTTCTCAAATATCGGAGAGCGTGTACGCGACGGGAATGGTCCGCCTCGCTACTCCATTGTGGGTTGGCGGCCAACAACTAATCTTTCCATTAATTTCGCCCTGTTTTACATTTTATTGAATCGTAGCCACAAATATATCTGGACGCTTTCTAAAATTGTTTATTCACAATCAACTTCAAATTCAATCTATTTAAGTTACTTTCTTCGTTATTACTCTTATAAAACAGGTGCAAAACAATTTGAATAATGTGTGAAACTAATATTCTTATTGAACGAAAAACAATTTCGTTAATCTGCTTTCAGGGAATTTTGTTTGCGTGTCGGTAATTTGAATACATGAAAGTTTTAAAAATAAAGTAATAGTAAAGAATAGTAACTAATAGTACGTATTAAGTTGTTTATTTATGATTTTTTGGGAGACCTTCAATGGAGCCAAAATAATTGGTATCCGAGAGACTCAAAATAATAACGAGGCAGTGAATACAGTCGGCGGGAAAGCTAACAGCTGGTCCCTACTGGAGGAGAGTAACGGAAGATAAGGCGCAACAGAAAGAGTTTGAGGAGGCCACTCTGAGAATAGGGATATTTCATAGTTAATATTTTCAAAATTTTATGTACCTACGCTGTCTGAGTAATAAAGGCAATTTTATTTATTATTTTTTTGTCGTTCGTCAGATCTCTGGTGGTAAATTTCATGTACACGTAGTATCTATGTGCATATGAATATGGCATCTGGAAAGAAAGGTGTACTATTCACCCTTATACTTTATAACATTATATTGAAAATTGTTACTTAATTATGATCATTAGCATTAGACTTTAACAGCCTGTAATTACTACGCCCGACTGTAATTACACAGACCAATGAAAGCGTTTAAGTTGTGAGGCGCCTGGTACATACTGCAATCGCCAACCCGTCTGCCGAGCGTGGCGATAATAATAAAGTACCTCAGTCTTTCACGATGCCAACGTTCAGCAGTGGACTATGCACAGACTGATGATGAAAATAATATACTGTAAACGAATTTCAGTCATTCATGTTTAAAGGTCTCTAATGAATATTTTTTTTAATGTTTAAAGTAAACAATATAATTCACCCAGTGATAGAAACCTATGCATAAAGTTATACATCACTCTATTTATGAAAATGAAAAAGGTTACGTCAACACCTTACACCCGTAGACAATGGGCGGGCTATTATGTCTGTTCGCCTTTCTGGCTAAGTGTAGTTAGTAAAAAAAAGTGTAGAAACTTACCCTGTGTAGTATAACAGTGACGCACTTTTAAATGGAAATATTGGAGTATAATAGTATTATACATAAGTGTTACATCAATTGTTCTCCTGGAGAAGACTACAGTAGGCAAAGACCACCACATTTGCGGGAAGGTGATGAATGTTGATGGATTAGGACTCTATTTTGTAGCCATATAAGGCGATACTTCATTTATTCACCAGTAAACTTCAGACAGATATAGAGATACTATGTACATTTCAATAGTGACTACTCAAGGTTTCGCCCGCGTCATCTCAAACTTTGTTCCTAGAGAACTATTGATCGTGATTAAAAGATAAAAGATAAAGTTGCAACCATATAAATGTCCCACTGCTCGTCTAATCTCTTTTATTTTAGAGTGTTTAGGAGGTGGGGACAATCCGCCACGCTGTTCCAATGCGGACGTGGAAAACTCAGAACTTAAAATGGAATTAATATTTAGTGGTATCGCCACCGGGATTAGAAACCAGGTCACCCCCGTACCATAAAATCAAAGGGAGCTGACTGAGCTTACTACAGTCCAAAAACATCAGAACATTTAAAATGTTCATTACATTAGTCGGATTGTTTTCGAAATTACTTAGAAATAAAAGTAAAATCATGTATCTTTTAGACCTGGGAATGGACTTCTTCTCGTTTCCTAGACACTGGAGCGTTTGGCACTACCATAGCGACTGGAATGCTAAAGCGGTGGGATATAGCTCTATAGATCACATGATATAGCTCTTAATTGCAAGTGTTAGTGTAGTGCCAATTATAAATCTTCTTCTTTTGAATAAATAATATAATATGGAAAATTGTAATAAGGAGCGCATTCAATATATTATCAGTTTTTTTTTAAATAAAAGCCAGTTTTATTGCAGCTATACGGAGCAGTAAAACGAAGGTAATGAAGCCCAAACTAGCGATAGTAAATATGAAATCGCAGTACCATTTTTATTGCTGTGATAAAATTACTTTTCCGTCATTCTAGAAACTATTATATACATAAATAAATACTCAGGCTCGTAACCTATGTAGGGTAGGCAGAGATTATGGATTTCTGTTTGTGTCATGATAGTCATGACTCAGTGTAGCTAAACGTAATTCCGCAACTCACTTTCTGCCTCTCCGGGAGAGGTTTGTCAATCTCTCTTGTCACTGATTGTCATGAAACTCCCAAGGATTTTTCCTTAGTCGTTTCTTATGACTTACTCACGCTGTTAAAATTCACCATTTTAGAAATCCGTTTCTGATTGGGTTTAGTTAATTATTATCACTTATTTATCTCTATTACCTTAATCGCATAATTTAAAAATGTTCAAGGTATTCTGCAACCGTTCAAGTGAGTGTCGACCACACATAATTAAGGGTTCCGTAATAATTGATACCGATCATAATTGATAATTGATGCCGTTCAGTTTTGACACCATAGCTCGAAGAATAATTAATTTAAATAGGAAGTTTAAATCTTTATTTTTACATACTAAATTTTCATTTCTTTTCTTTTTCTTTTACATACTAAATTTATACTAAAACCGTACAGTTGATGTCTGCATTTCGATAATCGCTATTGTTATTTAAGATAAAGTCCAACATCAATGGCGATTACCGAAATGTAGACATCAACTGTACGGTTTTAGTAAGTCGGTTTTGGTACAGTATTAGACTAGCGTTGGTTGGTAACGATATCTGAAATTATCCTATAATTGTATTTCTCGTAGCACAGTACCAAGAAAGCTATCTGTGGTTCCGAGCTGAACGGGTAACATAATCTCTGTGTATGAAAGAAATTAGCCTCCGTGTCACTCCAGATTTTTGTAATCAGTGTCACAAGTAATATTGCAATATGAAAAGTGTTTAAAAATAATCATTAAAATCATAATAACATCTTTTTAATTTTTAGATTGACTGATGCTAAGCAAACATTTTAAATAAAAATTACCACATTGATTAAAAAAAAATATGCAATTAGAAACGAAAAATGTATCGGTTACCAGAATCTTCAAACTAATAAAGGCATTTATTCACAACGGAAACGTCAGCTGTTTTGAAAGTAAAAACCTTCAGAGTTCGTTGTCCGCCGCTGGATAATATGAAAAGAATAAAAAAAATAAAGCGACCAAGTTCGCGTGCCGCCCGCCCCGGCCGTCTGGAACGTCTAGGACCTTTGCCATGATTCAACTGCATGGAGATCAGGCTCAATAACACACAATTCAATCCTTAAGCTAAACACGATAAGGCTTACATTCCACCGCAGCGAAACACGATTACTTCACTTTGTTATTGCTATATAAGGTCAGCTTTGCCTGAAAGATATTAAAAGTGTCGATAAGGTGCACATTGAACAACACTGAAATGGTTTTCCGCTTTCATTCATTTATCACGTCAAGAACTATAATGGGTTAGTCCACTTTTGATGCCTTTTGTTACTATCGAGTGTTAAATTTTCAAATACCTACTACATAATTAATGTACCAAATTCCAAGAGTGCGTGTAAACTTATGCGTTGAAAAAGATTCAATAAAACTGGACAATTACACCGATTACCGCTACCGACTAGATTATCAGTCCGATATACAACACAATGCGATGATGATATTGTCCTCCTGGCAGATTTCAACCACAGCGACAACTGCCGAAAACTATCCGCAGTTGTCAACTGAGTAGGAGATATTATAGTGCCGTAAAAGTAGGTGCAAACACAGAGGCACTCACTCGCCTTTACCTTCCAATTTCGAATGGAACGCTTATGATTTAAGATCAGAGGAAGGGTCAGATGCAGTGGTCGAGTCACGGGACGAACTCAGCACAATCAGACCCGAATATCGATAATTTGTTTTTTGCACAAATATAGACTTCGTCTTCGTAATAGGGACCCATGGCTCAGTAGTGAGGTACCACATGCACTACGCCAAGCGGGCGAACAAATATCGCATCCAGTACAATATACATTATAATAAACATATGTCATACGGCATGATGCGCAATTTAATAAAAAAAATAATAATGTATAACTGGTGCCTCAAAAATTTTCTATCAAATATTTTTCTAATTTCTTGCCATATTTGAAAATATCGTAGAGAAATTTAGTATAAAACAACTTTAGTTCAATTATTTTTATAATATTCTACGCGAACGCATTTTTAGGTTAAGTGTAAATAAAGGAAAAGTGAAATTGTACGTTGCACCCTAAATGTGCAGTGCTCCCCCTTTGATAAGCAGCCCCGTTCTTTTTCCATTCCCCTTCACAAAGCACTTTTAAATTGATATTTTCTGTTCTGCAGACGGTGGACTATATTGTTGTCTAATGCCTACTGATTTTTATGTCTCGAAATAATAGACGTTGAGGTTTTCCCGCAGAGAAAAGCTATAAAACAAAATAGAAACCTGTCTGCTTCGAATACAGCGCGTATTGTGCATTCTGTTTTGTATTTTGAAGCATTTAGCAAAAGCTTTCACATCTGCGTTTGTACTAAAACGTATTTCTTTAGTGGCGTGTTCTTCTCGAACTTTATGTAAATGTAAAACCTTACCGCTTGAAGTATTATAAATTAAATGAAGCCATTTTGGTACGTGCACGTGTTGTGAACTATATTTGTAAAAGATATTATTTTATCAGTTCCGTTATGGTCTGAATTATTATTTATAAAATTTTAATAACACTGGATTAAACTTATCTAATAATTTACCGAACGTACGTCTTCTTCTTTCTTCTGGACACTGACTTCTAATTTTTCACATCGAGAGGATTTGTTTGATAAACGGATTGGTGATTGCAGTAGCAGACTTGTACCTTAGAATGATTGCTGTCCGTTACCATTCTATGAATTTCTGGTCAAGCATTTTATCCAGATGGTTATTATGTCATTTGTCGGACGAGATGAGATTTTTCTAGCCTTCTTTTCTATTTATTCGACTCTGCCGACGGTAAAAAAAAGAGTAGCAAATGTTCGCGTCTCACTACCATACGGCTAACGAAGGCATGAACGGATTAGTCACCTCATAGACGTTGCAGTGAAGTAAATTAAACTCGACAAAAATCAGAATTGTATTAAAAATTTGGCGACATGCCATTGCAGCAATGCATTTGCTTTAAAATTAATCCAAGACAAATAATAAAATTATCTATGTGTGTCTAAATGCTGGTTATCACTGCATTCAATTACACAGACATATACACATACGTTCAATCTAATTAATAAGACACATCGGATCACTGATATGTACAATATATGTAATGTATAGAATACAATGTAATAAATAATTTCAATTGAGACCTCTAAATTTCCGGTATTTGACTTACTATGATTGTCAACTTTTGTTTTAGGAATAAAATGCACCGGAATGTAAATGTTTTGTTTTCGAAAATAACCATTTCAGTAACTGTTCTAGTTAGCTAAGTTGAGCCTTAAATGTTGTTGTTTACGTTAATGTTTCGAGGTGCGTCTTGTTTTATTAATGATTTCGTAACCCAATTCCTAGTTACGTAGTTTCACGGCATTACGTATGTCAAAGTTTTGATTGACACACAACTTTAGGAGTCACGCAATACGCATAAACTATGTAATCGGTTATAGAAAATGTTATTATTCAATTTAACTGTCGTATGATGTTAACCCGACTACCAAGCGAGATAGTTATGAATTAAAATTATAGTTGAATCAATTTCCTGAAGCTTTTGTTTTATTTAAATAGTAATAATATATAGAGAATATTAATTCTAGATTTCTAATTTATTGGACAGAAAAAGTTCGGAATGTATATATATATGTTTCAGATATTTATGTTAGTTATTCATCGCAAAATTACTTATGTATTGCTTGTTTTGCATTCACATGAAAGTAATAAATTGTACGGCGTGAAAATGCAAATTACACATTTGAGTCGCAGATAAAAGACAAGCATTTGTCATCAAATCTTATTCATATACGCAAATAGCATAGTAACAAACATAAAACATTGAAATGAAGTCGCAGACGTCCTCTGAACATGTTGTTCAAGCCTTGGCATTGACACTGACGGGTAAAGCGACACCATGTATTAATAAAACATATGCTCCCAGTATTTTCCGCTTCATTTCCATGAAAAACTGCCGAGAACAAAGTTTATTTATTCCACTGTCTTGTATCTATGGCATTTGTACATGTCTATGGATAAGGCAGGTGCCGTCTGTGGTCAAACCATAATCTTATTATATAGAACGAGTATAAAATATTTAAGTAAGTCCTTATTCTATAGGTTAAATGGAGTGGTTATATAGTTTATGCTGTGGTCGATCACAGACACTAACTATAATTCTTTACTTCATAGAGTAATACTAACGAATAGGAAATTTGTACGTTAAGTTGTTAAGTTAAGAATAATTGTAGTGAGCCCACCTTAGGCTTTACCGAGGATCATTAACAACTTTGTTGTACTTTTAAGGGAGCCATATTAATATACCTACGCTGTCTGCCTGTCTGTCCGTCCGAATGTCCTACGTTTTTTTAATATTGTATGAATGTATGTTATTATGTTTAATTAATTAATATCCGTAAAAATTATTGAAAAAAAAAACAAAAGCTGACTCACTAGTACGAAGGTGCCGGCACTACACTCACCAACCCGCTTACTCATTGTCCATGAGTTGGGCAAACCTTTATAGAAATATATGTCGGCTTTTGCAGGCGCATTCTAGGAGAGGTCACTATTCAGCAGTGGACTAAAATAGGCAGATGTAGTATTACATATACTTATACTTTAAGAAAAGTTCTGTCCTTTAGGATATGTTAGGAATCAGGACTTACGGCTACGAATCTATGGGAAATTTTATAACATAATCGAATTTGGTATATAGCTACAGGGAAAATGTATAAACTATTATGTATCAAAGTCAAGCTATTTATTAGGTTACAATACATGGTTTTTATTGGTATTAGGCATGTGTATTATAGAATATTATACATCTTAAAGTGAGATCAAGTGCGGAATCAGTTGCAGGTTTCGCAGCAAGCGCAATGCGGTGCCCCTACTGAATCTAGTTTGACCTCGTTCCGCACCAGTTGAAAGCACTATTCCGAGACATAAGACACGTTTTAGAGTTTCAAGTAATTTAGCTATACATAAAATCTTTTATTGTTATCGTCAACGTTAAACCACCCAGTTTCATCCGTTTACGAACGCAGCAAATGTATTTATATGTTTTCAGGAAAAATTAGAGACATTTTTTTTTATCTACGTCTATATATATATAAAGCCCAATTGGTCCAATTCCAAGTTCAAAATACATTTTTTAATTATTTGTTATTATTTAATTATCTTTGAATTAACCGTCGGTAAATCTTTATTAATGACATTGAAATAAAGTGTAAACACCTTTTCACTTCTTGCATGTAGCACGAGTCGTATGACGTTTCCATTGAACTTTTAGCCTACTGCAAATATGAAATACCGAACAAATACAAAAAAGGAAAAACTCAACTGATCCGGGATAAATTATATTTCAACGCTATAAATACGTTATCAATCTTCCTCAGAAGGTATCTTAGGAAAAAAAAACAAAATAAAATTTCAGACAAATCGGTGATTTTCGTTGCTAATTTTCGATTTTATCGATTTATATTACTGCTGACATAGAACTATCTCATAATTGTAAAAAAATCTTCTTAAATATTCGTTATTTAACATTATTTTAATTAATATTTAACTGGTGACTATCCATGGCGTCGCCCGCGTAATCTTAAATGATGAAACCAGATGAAAACCAGAGTGAGGCTCCAAAGCTTCAATAACCTGATCCGGAGAACTATCGGTCCAGTCATGAGACACGCACAATGCATTATTTTTCTGTTATTTTGAAGTCTGTTTTTGACTTTAGGTATATTAATATGTTCTGTGTTGTTGACTCTTCATGCTGTGCTAATAAATATTTTCCTTTCAAATGTTGTCTCAGGGAGGTCATGATAGACATCAAAACTATCCCGAGTCTTATGGTCTCACAACATAATCGATTTCTGCAAAATTTCATTAAAATCTAAATACAAATACGAATTTATTTTTATATACTTTTGCTTTTAATTCCGTTTAAGTAATTACATTTATGAGTTATTTAACCGGTTCAAATTCTTAAGTGAAATAATCAACTCGGATATCCTTCGTCGGTGCTGTTCGTTGCCCGGCTACGAACTCCACGCGCGGCCCACGTGTCCCCGAAACTTTAGTATCGATCACCGACCCCCGTGTTACGTACGGAATATGGGAGTATGTAAGACGTGGAGAAAGCCAGCGTTAAATTATGGACGCCCCCGTACCGCAATTAGGTCGTCTTTATGCCGCCGCCCCGCACAAATAGCTTGTTTGCTAGCCGCCTAGACACTTGGCTAATTGACTGCTGTCTTATTGTTTTTATTCATTGCCTTCCTAATTCATTGAGTGTCGCTACAACGACAATACTTAAATTTTTATTCATTTCAATCCAATATGTACAGCCAGTTTACAAATTAAATTAATAGTAAAAGTTGTCTTAATTTCCCGATGATTTTTGTACATTTCTCAGTAGTATTTATCTATTTGGCTTATAACACATAGATAATTATAATTCCAAGTTTAATCTATTCTTTGAAATAGAGGTAACGGTGAAGTAAAAGTCTGTAATCATCCCATTAAATACATATAAAATAGTCTCACTTTAGAGAGATTGAAGCGTTTTGGAAACTCTAATCACACGCTGATCTGAGGGTTGGAGCGCTTCTCGCTGCTCGAAATATTTTTATTTGTCTGACACGAAGATTCTTCTTTATTCATGAAGCACATGATGAGTCAGCTCTTAAAATTGCTAGACTAATTTTAATTTTTCCGGCGACGAAGTTCGAACTCGCGTAGCTAGGATATGATTTATGGTGAATGTCCGTCTCTTGAGTTACGAGGGACTTTTTGTAAATAAAAATAATTGATATTCACAAAATAAGCCACAATTAAATGAAAATTTATTTTCCTTCAATAAATACTAACAATTTAGATACATACGAGAATTCATTAAATACAAGATTAGCATTAACAAAAGTCTTCCTCAATTTATTAAAATACCATATAATCCATAAGCTATTAATAAAAAAAAGCAAGGAAAATGCTATTATTGCTATGCTACTTTTACCAACTACTTATTTTAATAAATTGGATTTTCTAATCTTCTGAATTATCTTCATAAAATCTGAATTGCAATAGTCTTGAGGGCGGCGGTCTCTGGAAATAAGCGAACGAATTTGTCCCCAGATAAGTTCAAGGTCAGTTTGTCAACCATACACAAATGTCTCCCTAATATTTCTTTTTCAAGTAGATATAACATAATTTTAACAGTTAATGCAGTAATCATTATTGACATCTAAGAATCATAATATAAAATATAGAAGAAAGAATAATTATATAAAATATAATCCATTTTTTTAATAATCTTTCAGTTTTAAGTAATTATTTTTAAGTAATTTTTCAGTTTTTAAGTTAAATGTAATGGCAATATTGATTATAATAATTATATTATTACCAGTCTATGCAGGTCTCAGAACTGGGCCCAGGGCAGGCTTTAATTATGAGAGACAGTTGAAGTATAGATAGTCACTCTACTCTATTATGGCTTGAAAGATTTCCATAGACCTATTGTCTATGGCGTTGCTTTACTCTTGGGGACTTGATAAAAAAAATCTTAATATTTAAATTCCTGCAAGTATTATTGGTCCAAATGAGAACGATTTCAGCAGTGGGTAATGTAATATGTACCTGCCATTAAAATATTCTCTTTATATTTCTGTGATATTATTGCCTACGACCGAATTAGGCTGGAATACAGATCTCTTTGCGTAGCGTGCAGCTATGACTTTTTAATCTTTTAGTTCTTTTGTAAAAATTAAAATCTCAAAATCTCATGATTATTTCTTCGTGATTACTGATAAAATGTCTTTAGTTCCACCCATTGGTTTAGTATAGTAACCATTAAGATAAAGTATAATACGCAATAAGATTGTAAAAAAGTTATATTATAGCTCCGAAGGAAGTTATAGGTTACGGCAAAGAAACTGTTGATTTATCTTAATACCTTTGCTGTCAAGTTCATGAACCAATAAAGATTGGAAACTTAAAGACTTCAGAACTGCTACGTCTATCAAGATACTATACATCTTTCCACGAGTTTGTTGTTTCAAAGAACATAAAATATAAAAAAGACGTCGGGCATACTACTCACTGTTACCAAAAATGCTATAACGAGCTATGATAATGCTAAGTCCGTCATCATATTTCACATAGGTGTCTCTACTTAAAGTAACAAATGATTATGAAAACTGGGTCGGGAAAGTCAGCTTGGCGAACCTGAGCTGTGCCAAAAGATAATCCGAAATGTCTTCCTAACCCTTGTGACAGCTGTGAGTGCTTTGATATTTTATTTGAATATACTTTTTCTTAATTTGGATTTTTTTTAATTCATTACAGGCTATCACAAGTCCACTGCTGAACAAAGACATTTTTTACACACACGTATATATAGTGTTTATTTTAAACGATTAATTTGTTAATGTGATATGTTTATTTAACAATTGCTTTTTTTAAAACATAATAGTTGTAATTGTCATTAATGCAAAATTACGTAGGTAAATAATTTTTAATACTAATAAACGGCCCATAGGTCGATGACGCAACTCCAATACTCGTAATTACGTATGAAAAATTGAAGTTGGTCTAAAGCAGGGGGTGGAACGGTCGGGGTTGGTTTGTACCGACAGGTTGCCCTACTCGACTAGGGCATCGTTCACCAACGTATCTAAATTACATCAAGACAGTCCAAAGTAGAGAAGGTTTTAGTTAATTTTTAATATAGATGGACTAGCGAACCTAGTTAAAGTGAATAAGAATTACATTATTTTATATACATACACGTGAATACCTACGTATTTTATACATACACCTCAGTTTTCTACATGCTTACGTGTATGAAGATTAGAGAATTATATTTTTTACGTCAAATGTGATTCTATAGTTTTATATAATTTAACGTGCAATAGTATTTTTAATGACAAGTTAAATAAAGAAATATTTTTGAAATGGCGTATTTTATATATGCAAAAAATAATAAAAAATAGTCCCGAAACCAAATTGGTAGCGGAATTATATTAAATTTATTTAATTTTAAAAAAGTACGTCGAATGTCAACTCGTTAGAGCTATGGTGCCTATCGTTTGCATGTTCATTTTGTATTGGCTCTTTTTTATTTGCCGCCTCACGGTTAGGGATTCCACTTACCTACGAGTGGGTCTCATGGGAGCCAATTTACAAATATACCAATGTTACGTATACCATTATTTAAGTTTACAACAACGTTGCCTCGTGGGGTATATTATGGCCCTTTTTATTTATACGCTGTCAAAATGTTGCGATTTTAATGAGACTAAACATTTAAAGCTTTTATGTGTGAAGTCTCGGTTTTATTGAAAGACTCACTCGGCATTTTATATACATATAATTACTATTAGTGTTATACGTGTAACACATATTTTATTTTATTAAGATTGTCATAAATAAGGGATTAAAAGATTGTTACATCCGAAATTTAGTTAAGTCGTCGCAATATAAATGAAAAAAAAATTAATAAAATGTTAATACATTTGTAATAATTTATTATGTGTGATATTACATAACATTTATAACAGTATAATATATAATAGTATAATTATTTCTAGCTATCTTTAAAAACAAACAAATTTATGATAACAAGCCAATGAGACACAAATTTGTCGATAAACTCAGCAGCTGCCGTATAAAGTAAATAATCTCCGGCTTTGACGATACGATTTAGTTTTTAAGTTTTAACGTTACATATGTAGAGTACATTTGATACATTTCTCTTTTGAATCTTTATCTCCCTATTGATATTATACTTAACAGATAGCATAACAATGACGTTATAGTTTTAATTCAACGCGTTTATGTTACACGTTATATTTCGTTCACTTTCTAGAAACCTAATATGACGTATTTTGATCTAATTAATTTTACCAATTTCACGTGTCTCGATCAAAATTTATTAGACGTAAAGGAAGTACCGAGATCGGATCTTATTGGTGTCGGCGGTACGTATAGGAAGTGGCGATGCTAGGCTTACGGCTCACAATGGGAGGACACACGTGCGATGGGGGCCTTATCTGGCGCGTTGTTTGCTCGGATTAGCCGCCGCCGCCGCGTGCCCATTGCCAAGTTCAAAGTGTCAAAGACTCTACGACTCAATTTTATAAAACGTATTTATGATTTGGCCAAATTAAACTTTGCTAAGTAAACCATCAGATAAAAAGTAAAAATTCTTGATTTAAAATTTATAAGTAGTAAAACTCTATATATAAATATAACAAGAATTAATTCAATAAAAAATTACTCTTTGGCTGTAAACAACTCAACCATGATAATATAAATCAAATTTAAATAAGTCGTCATATTCGCGCAAGTATCGTAAACTTACTTTTTAAATATTCTTACTAAGTGTCATACTAAGTAGTATTATGCACAGTTATATATTTAAACTTAATGACATAACTAAAAAAAAGTATAACTTAATATAATAATCTGACTTAAAACCTTTTGGCATCCTCTGCCAGTCAACACGAATTGTGAAAAAATTTACTTAAATACCTTTGAAAATTTTGGTAAAAATTAAGGAGTGAATAAAATTTTATCATTTCCTTCCGAAAGATTAATTCTGGATTCGGGCTAAAATTAATTAAAAAAAATTCTCTAATAATTTTTGTTACAATGACATAAATTATTAATATAATTGATGTTGCTGGTGGTAAGGTAAGATTAATTAAATATAATGAATAGAATGACTCCTACACTCCTACTCCTTTTTAATCCCGTAGCCAGAGTGTACGAAGGTATCACTTTTTTCTTTGATAAAATATTTCTCACAGCCCCAAAGGAAAGTAAGTATTAAATAAGATTTTATTGGTCTGGTCAATTAATCGACAATTGGCCAAGTCGTCAAACATTGTTTTGGACTCCATATTGCTAAATTTTGAGGTATCATTGCTAAGTTATTTTTTATTTTTTTATTTAAAATACTTTATTGCATACACCCCAATTGGAGGTTACAAAGGGCGGACTTAATGCCTATTGGCATTCTCTCCCAGTCAACCCATGGGTTGGTGAGATAGCCGTAGCAGGTGTATTCATTTATTAAATTAATTAAGTAATAGTTATGAAGATCAATCAAATACTCGCATGCGCCAGCGTTTCGTCAGCGTTTACGCTGTTTTTTTTTACAATTCAATGAAAATGCATCGTATCTTCTATGATTTAAAAACAAAGCATTCTCGTACGAGACAAATCCACAACATATCGATGTTTACAAGCGTGTAAAGGTACTAATCTACTGTAATGCGTAAACATGGTCGGATTGTTAGAGTTACGTATTTCACAATACGTAACTCGATAAGTATATAACAAATATTATCTGGCACACCTGCTGCATTTCAAACATATTGTTATACTTTACAATGCAAAGTTTTTTTTTACATAATGTATTCAGTAAGCGTGAAAATTGCTTAGAAAAAATTTAAAGCCTAGCTAAACACCTTTTTCACAGGATGCATTATACCCTTTATCACCTTCTTTATCAGCCTATCCAAGACCACTGCTGAACATTTCGCTTCCCAAGAAAGCGTCAGCAATATGCTCACACTCAGCAAGCCTCGTACGTAATAATGCTGGTGCCAATCATTGGTCTGTGATATTTGGATGGATTTTCCGCTATCAGTCGCCACCGGATCGTTTGTCAGCTGGCAGGCTGCAAAAGCTGGCATTCGGAGCAGAAAGTGCTATACTTATTTAATACTGAATATTTGTTTCGGAAAATATTTTTCATCTACTAAATTTAGTAGTTTCTGAGATTACATTCCATAAATTGTAAAACTATTACTCTTTTTAAGGTAAGTGTGGCTAATAACTGTAATTTTCGTACACAAGCAACATATGCTTCTGTTAGCACCTATTAATCTTAAGGTTGTAAATACGCGTTTTAAATAATAAGGTACATCTATTATGATGTACAAGATACGTACAAAATACGTATCTTGTATATAATAATAAATATTCCGTTTTGCGGCGCCAACTTTTATTCCCCAATATATTTTAGTGCAGTTACACTGCATACATAATTGTAAGTAATCTCAATAATTCTAAGTCGCCGGATGTTGTCCGCAAGCAAAGGGTACACGAAGGACAAAGTGATATCGGAATTTAAAATGGGGCGTTAGATTTGCTTTGAAAAATTTACATAGTTACAGAGCGCATTTTTTACTTTATAGTGAGTCAAAATATTCAGCAGGTACACATTTCTTGACGTGTTGAAACAATAGAGACTCTATTTTTATGACACGTGAAGTGTTAGTGTAGAAATAAGACTATTGAGCAAATGCATAAGAAATGAAAAATTTGCTGTAATAACGATACTTTACAACTATATAATAGATAATATTGTGCAAACTTTCAATTATGCTTTTACAAAATTTATTTGATAAAATTCACATAAAGTAATTTTTTTATTCAACCAATAGTTTTATTACCGTCGTGCCAGCAATTCACGACACACTAAATAAATGTTCCTCTTATTCCCATTTCTCACTCTCTTAATTTTAAATTGTGTCTCCAAAAGTACTAAGACGTCATAAATGTCAGCTGCTGCGTATCAAATTGCGTGGTTCATTATGACCTCTACATTCGTTTTATACGTTAAAACTTGCAGTTACATATATGTTGTTATAGCTATAGCGTTGTTCAAAATTAACCATAATGCCCAATAGTAGGGTTCGGTAGCGCACACAGTGGCGGGGGCGCGGAGAGCAGTGGCGCGTGTCCACCACCTGTCGGCCACCGGTTCGATTCCCGGCCCCGCGTCGGCGCCTCATTAACGGACTTTATATTCCAAAATCCTGCATGCATTATAATAACTATAGTTGTCGGCTTACAAGATTTCCATAGCGACCGATCCGAGTATGCAATTTTTTTTCGTTCGTTTTATTTTTCTATAAACATTCCTTTTCTTTAAAAAGATTTAAAAGTGTTTTGATACAAACTTTATCCAGTCAATCAACTATGGTCGGTGGAGAAAATAAAATTGTAGGTGTGAACAATTATTAAAATACATCTTACACTATATATTATATCCTATGTAAATAAATAACAGTACACATTTTATACATAGATTCAATACTTAATTGTATATAATAAACACGCGGTCCCTCTTTGAGGCACAAAGCTATGGTTTTTTCTTTCTGCTCTTTTGTATACTTTTCTTTACATTATTTTTAAGCGGGAAGAACAAATTTAGTAATTATTGGAGCTATCGGATTACATCGTAGTCAGCACGTGGGCACGTGGGCACGTGAGGCGCAGTGTGGCACCACATCGTTCGAGGCTTTCTGCTGATTTCACACTTGGCGAGATGCCGGCTCTGTCACAACATCGCCTGATTGTCATTTGACACAATTATGTTTTAATATCGCACGTTATTCGAATCAGTTTGGACATCGTGTATATATATCTTAACTAGCTGATGTACTGTGCTCGTGCTTCGATGTTGAGTTCATCTCTGTATACAGCTGTACAGCTTAAACATTTTACTTTTGAGTGATCTTTTCTCGGTTCCTCCTTAGAGCACAAGTTGAATCGAATTCAAACTAGATTTGATTGATGATCTGTAATGATTAAAAACAACTATACAGAAAGAAGCGAGTATTCATTTGATTATTAAGTAATAAATATGACGTTATTATAATCAGTGCTTTTTATTAAAGATTAATTATTTTATGCCTATTTAGACACTTTAAGGCGAAGTGGGCGATGAAGTATAAACTCTTTCCGGTTCCAAGCTCTTACAAAAATATTTGAGAGGAAGCCTATGCCTAACTGCGGGCATTTACAAGCTGCTACTTTACTTTACTGCTAGATTACAGTTTATTTCTAGATTAGGGGTGAAGTACAATATGAATAAAAAATATAATCTGTTTTGGAGATAAAAAATCGTTTTTACAGGGAATTTAAGAGAAAATTTATAAGGAGAAATTCACAAAAGCCTTTTTGGATTCGTCAGAAGGCAAATTGGTCAAATTGCAAGGTCTTATTTCTGGTCACAAAAAATGTAAAATCTGTATAAGTTATAGTAAATGTCGTTCAAAAATAACTAAACCATCGCCTGTAGCGCCATTTGTATGGTACATTGGTATGGTAAGGAATACATGATGATTACTTAGGCCCATTTAATAAAAATATCTTCTGGTAATATTATCTACGTGGGTGTATTATACCAAATATAACTACCAATACGATAATATCAATATATTACAAATATTAAACCTTGGATTAATGTTGTTATTTTGCAAGAATCAGTTTTAGGAGTGACTTACTGCATTGATATTGATGGCACTGTTTGTTATAGGCGTGTCAACCAAATTATTAATTCAGCAAGGTGAAGTCGGTTGCTCTGAACTGGCACTTACTTAGGTTTAAACATTATTGAATTCAAATTTCCTTTCAACTTAGCCTGGGTTCGCTAAAATTTATTTACCTGTTTTGTACAGGCTACTCTTATAATATAGTCTTAGTAAACGGTATTCTTAATAGGTTTGTAAATATTTAAATTTAAATATATCAGAGTGTGATGTCTAAGAAGTAATGAGAATGCACCTATAGGTGACCTCATTAGAAAAATAGATACATTTGTATCTCTCGGAGATGCTTTATCATCGGGTACCACAGTCTTGTAAATAAAAAGAAATCATTATCGGCTCGGTGACTTTTGAAACGTTTCGCGGGTTCGATTGCTGCTCGGTGCAAATACTTGAACGGACTACAAATAAATGTTCCGAGTCTTGGTGTTTGTCTATTTGCATTTTATTTTCGAAACAGTTTCCACGACAAGAAATTCCTATAGTGGGTGACTAACTAAGTAACTTTTTATTTTTAATTAAAAATAAATTGAATAAGCAAACATATTCCAATCTTGCATTACAAATTCATTGCTATATTATCAAATGCCAAGAGTGAGTAATTATACCGTACTTTGAATAATTGTGTTTCATATTATATACAGCGTTAGTTGCCGGGAAGACTTAAAAAAAATGGCAAAAAGGTCGTAATGTGAGGCGACACGAGCGGCGGCACGCGCGACATATGTCGCGCAACCCTTTGCTTCCCGTCAACGTGTGATTAAACTTTTGTCTTTTGTTGGGGTGCCAGAAGTAGAAGAAAATAATATTGCGATGACAATCGGATACAAGAAGTACTGCTTTTTATGTTCTTTTACTAATCCACTGAAAACCAAATATTTTCTTGCTTCCGAAAAAACAGTAAGTATTTTTTTCATAAATTGTTATAGCGATTTTGTATTAAGTTTTTTGAAGTAAATATTTTATAACAGAACGGGTAAAAAAGCTCATGCTCTGAAAATATAATTTTTTGGAATTTGAAAGTACGTCACGAAAAATTACATAATCGAACGCTAGAACCTATCATCAGATTCGTTTCTATGTAAAGCTTTGAGATATGTATAATCAATTATACACCAGAAATAATCCATAACTATAATCAATTATCTACTTGTTACTTAACTTTCTGTATTATAATGATATATTCAAATAATTATTTTGAAATCATCAAAACCAGTGTAATAAGCTGTAAACATGAAGTCTGTTAAAATATGAGGATGGTTGTACTGGCGTACGAATTTAGAGTGAAACAGTCATAGATGGCATTATCCCTTTACCACATTTTGTTAAATAAAAACAGATCCTTATTTATTCACCAGATTAGACTTTAAAATTTTAGATATACTTTATATTTATAAGTAATTGGAAAAAAAATTTTCGTAATAACCATATGACAACTTTAGGTTTTTAGGATTTCAGACCATAAAACAGAACCTTTCTATCAGTATAACTGTCCTAGAGGGACTTGAGTCGTTGAGTTCTATAAAAATACTTCTATTAACTGAAGGATAAAAAAACGATATTTTAAAATTATATTTTCATACTACTGACTCACTGACTAACCTATACGATGTCTTGTAGTAAAGGTAATAAAAAAATCCGTTGTTTCTTCATTATCAAGTCAAACTAGGACCTTGGTACGTACGGTGGAGCAACTGCACATGGTGCAGGTCCTTCTAAATATGAACATTTTCTTGTAAAGAACACCCGGCTTACGAACTCGCTAGCCCAACGTAGGTGTTTACAGCAATGCCTATATCCAAAAGTGATGTAGTTGTGATTTATAATAATATATTTATTTAAATTAAATGACGAATAGTTATTTTTATTTGAGAGGCTGGTGAAATGTCCTACAGTATATCCTGGTATAGACACAAATTTCAAAGAAGTTGAACGGTAACTTCTCATATCTTCATAAACTTCTGCCCTAGAATTATTTATCTAATCTGTGGGAAAAAACAAATACATTCATTGATATTATATTACATATACGTAAATAATATAATAAATGTTTCCTAGCTAATCATAAAACTACGGTCGTCCAATGACCACAGGCCATATGGTCAGTGCGGCCAACCGGACAGGTTTCGTCCACGTGTCGCAAGTCCTTTTTTTTAACTCAGGGACTTCAATTGATTGTTATTAACCTTTACATGGATAGTGCTCGATGATCGCGTGTAACTGGATAGCAAATGGGTCCATTTCACAGCGCATCGGGTTACTTTGAGCACACGTTTATATCGCGGAAAATAAGCCCTCCTTTAATCATTCGTTTGGGGTAAGCCTTCCGATATGGAGACGGTAAACTTACTGAAATATTAGACGAGTGAAATATGTGATGGGGGCGCAGTTAAGATAAGCATTTGGGCAATTTTATCTTTTTATATGAGTATTTGTAAATAATGTGAAGAAAGGAAGTTTTCTTTTCGACCATGCGGAAGCGACGTAATAATCTTTCAACGCTTTTCTTTACGTAGGAGGTAACTAAGGGAAAAATATAGCTTTAACTTTTGTGGTGGTAACAGGCGTGAGTTTTATGTAACTTGTAATATTTTACATAATGTACACAATTAACTAAATTTCAAGAAGGTTAACAATAAAAATTGAAAATATATCCTGATTTAATTTGTATTTTGCCAAATTCCCGTGTCACGAAAATTAGATTATGTAATTTGATGGACTTTGTACGTAAAATACAAACAAAACGGTGGCGCGGTCGCTGGAAGGAAACTTTGAACGATAATTAATTACGGACCAGGTCCGGACCAGCCGCTTTTCCGTCTCGTTGGGTCTTCAGTACGGTCAACTTTGAATGGAGTCCTACAAATTACCTATTGTCACCCTTGATTTTGATGTATGACTAAAGTAATTATAGTAGATTAATTAAGCTTTTAAACACGTCGACTTGACAACATCGCGTGCCGAAATATTTTAAATTGACCGTAAATTATTTTATAAGTGTTTTGTCACTTTGTTATTGACATTGAATAGACTGTACATGTACTGTACATTGAATGTACTAACATTGTATAGAATAATTGTTATTATATTAGAATCGAAACAATCCTTGTACATTGGATAGAAGCTAATTGAACTAAAAGTTGAAAAATAACGCTTCCATTGCAAACTGAATAAATATTAACTATGTACTAACATACATTTTTGGTATTTATATTTTAAATGAGATACAAATAATGATTATTATAGGTACAGAACAAGACGTCTCTGGGAATAAGGCTAAAACAATTTGGTTTTAGTCTTGTTTAGAACAATTTCCAGTGCCTTTGAATGTAACAATCAGGCCTGGCAGCAAGCCTCATGACGGCGTGAAACCAATAGTATCTTGAAGGCGACGATGTATTGAACGGGCAGGACATTGCAGGCTCGGCGCGAATATCTCATCCACATACTGCTCGGATAAAAATACATCATCTGCGGTGTATCCACATCCTCCTGAAGGTCATCGCCCTGCGCTCCCTCTTCTTTTTTTAAAGGAAAAGTAAACAAACGAGGGAGTGGCTCACACAACACCAGAGAAGTTGCAGGTCCTCAAAGAGCTGGTTCATATGTACAGTAAATAAAACTTAATCCACCATGTCTCACGACGCACTCAAACCTGTACTCATCCGACAGAGCAAAAAAAAACCCATCTAAAATGGATTTTCTGATTAAAGTACCACCTATCTAAAGAGGGATGTGTATCGCGTCGGCTATGTCAATTAACTTGTCCCCCAGGACTTTGTAGGAGACCAGGTCAAAAACTGCCCAGTAGTCAAGAAAACACGCATATACCACCTTCCTTCTAGCAGCGTAGTACAGTGTGGTTTAAACTTAGAATAGCACGCACTCTCTTGAGAGGCCAGGTTTGAACACAAAATGAACATCATGAACGCTTACATACTCCGAGAGACGTTAATTTCACAAACTGTCGAGTACCTGGGCTGCAGTAGTAGCTGATTGCTCATATTCAGGAGTCACCCGACATACTTTTAACTATTGTTGCTATTACAGTTCGCATAAACGCATCTAGAAAATACGAATAACCAATAGCAGAGGCCAACCTAGACCATAGAATAGACCAGAGGCATGGCAAGGAATGCGACCAGTACGGCGCTGAAGAGTTCCAGTTGATCAACCTCTCTGCCACAGCGGTAGTGATGTTTGATTTTTAGTAAAGTAAAGTACAGGCAGTGCTCCCTGCTGAGCAAAGGCTCAAATATCTGAGAGGGTTTTGGAGCAGAGAAGGAACGCCACGCGGATCCAGTGTGGTTTGCGGACTTCATATGTCCTCGTATTAATATTTTTTTGTTCTTTCTTAGACATGCATGTTTCCGCACGATGTTTTTCTTCACCGTCGAGCACGTGGTAAATTCAGCACATAAAATTACTATTAAAAATTTTAGTGGTGCATCACTATAATTTGAGCAAACTCACTTGCTCCCTATGAAATATAAAGCGAGAGCCCCGACCACTAGGCTACCACGGCTTCACATTTATTTACGTGTCACGGTTTGATGCTTGATACAAACATCAAACCGTTTAACTGTACTTCAATTTATACTACCTATACATACTGTGTTCCTATACATATACAATATTTAAAATTTAGTATTTGAAATATTATATATCACGTTTTTTAAGCGTGATAGAGCCAAGCGGCGGCTTTAGCTGCTGCTCGAAAGGGCCGGCTCGACCGGATTGGTACCACGGCCTCGCAGAATACCGGCGCGAAGTAGATGCATCTTGTCCTTCTGCATTTCGCTCGGTGAAGGAGGTAACCGGAGGCCCACACCCCCTCCTCTTCCCTCCCATCTCCCAAATATACTTAAAGACCGGCAACGCACCTGCAGCATCTATGCGTTGTTACAGATGTATGTGGGGGACTGTAATCACTTACCATCAGGTGAACCGCTTGCTCGTTTGCCGTCTCTTCCATAAAAAAAACGTTGGAATAATCGCAAGCAATGAACGTTTGCTTGCATGGAGCTCTTTATAATTATTATTATTGTTATACTGTACCAAGAAATAATCGTCTTCTGTTACCAGTTTTGTTAAATATGCTTCGCGGAAAGCAATGAAATATAAAAAAATAGGCTCGCAGCGCTGTAAAGGCAACTCATACTTTCATATATTCAGTTCCGTATTTATTTCTGCGATGCTTTTTTCTTTTACCCTCTTATATTCTGATTATACAATTCTTATTATACGACAACAATATTTGTTTCCGTTTCTTTACAGCGAAGACTAGGTTATTAACTCGTTGCAGAATTTCTTCGTTAATGACCGCAGTAACCGCGGAGAATTCTATTCTCATTGCTCTAACATATCGAAAGTGTCTATATGTGAACAAAAGTTTTAATTTAAAGAAGCACATTCCTTACATTCATAATACGAGACATTGATAGCACTGATCCGTTAGAAATTTATCGACTCTTAAGGTCGCGAACTTTTCAGACACTCCTTAAATAAGGAAGGTTCTATATCGAGTGCCTGATAAGACTTTAGAAGGCAATGGCTCATCATCATTATTGATAACACTAGTTGCAGGACTCAAGGTTTAGTTAACATTACCCGTTTCTTTTGTTTCGACCATAAACAATCAATCTCTCGAATCACCGACATCACCGTGTCAATCTAAACCGGCTATTTGAACCCTACGGTTGTTAAAACGAGAAAGGCCATCGAAGAAATTCAAAACAAATCCCATACAAATGTATTGCGCATTAACCTAAAAAAATCTAGGCCTTTAATATACCGACTGATGCCAGGCAGCAGCGTCTAAGCTGGGATCTCCAACCTGGCTACCAAACGTTGTCGCTACCGCCACGTCCATTCCTAGGAAGAGACCTAAGAGTACAAAAGCACTGTTAACAGACTGATAATACAGTAGAAAAAGAAAATAAATGTAATACAGGAATAAAACAACTTAAGATTACGACCATCTTTGATACAAATAAAACTGTTTTTCACAATGCGAAGTATTGTACGTAACTTGTGTTCATTAAAACTATGAAATATGACTAGCCGCCGATTAAAATTTTATCGTTCACCTACACTAATTTACCTACTGCAATTTCGACAAACGTTTTCCGAGTCATAAATTTAATTACGTATCGCAGTACGAGAATTAATGACGTCTGTCCGCCTCGTAAACCAGTAGTTCGTCGTTTTATTTGAAAAGTCTATTATCAGTATTGTCGATGACAATGTAACATCATTACCAGCAGTTTCTGACCAATGCTCTGCTGTACATAAGTAAACTCTTCCCAAGTTGGGGAATAACCACTTTGATGCCACAGGTCATGGTAGTAAGCTAGTACGCTCTATGAATTACCTTTGACAAGGGAAATACGAATATGTTCATACTAGCTGAATGTCACGCTTCACACTGACTATTTGTGAAAAAATACTGAATATATTTTTTTCATTTTTTAGTAACTTGTTTTGGGTAATTGAATTGGTAAGTTACTGACGTTTCAGATGATATGACACTGTAAAGGTAATTTTCGGTTTGTAAACGCATAATGCCTTATTTTTTTAGAAAAGTATAAATATTGAAACTTACATGTCCATTACTTTCTTTTTTATTTCAGCTAATATGCAATGCGATTAGTGTCCACCGAGGCTTATGTCAATTAAATATTTGCAAGTTACCTTCTGTTCATTGATATACGAGTACAGCAAAGACTGGAAGAATTTACGATCGCGTGGAGAACACACAGTTTACGGCCTTCAGGCTGTAACCGGACTGTATTATCGGCGATAGCGACGCTGTGGCTACAGTCTATAGCTCATATAAGAGTGCATGCAGCCACATTATGGCTGCCCGTGATCGTATTTATATTCATGTATACTTTAACGACCCAAGGAAACTAAGTGAATTGTGTAAATAGACTCCACTCAAAATTATAAATATTAGTGTTTACATGAGTTTCTCCTTGTATAGTGTTTTATAAGAGTATATAATTCTGAAAGAGACTTTTAAATTAGTCAATAAAGTTATTAATTTTTTTATATTTGATGAATGCGCATCGGGAGTAATCGCGTCTCTTTCTGTATCTATGCAGCAGGCTATACTTAATGCGTTGGCGTAAATCACTATCATTCATAGGGAATCGAATTTTGTGTTATAATAAAACCGTTGTCTACCGAAAAGAATGTAAATGAGCATATCGCTTTAGAATAATTGAACCAACAACACACTTCAGCCTCCTCCAACATTTTGACGAAAATTAATAGACTCGCGAATTTTCAAACTTTTGTTCGCAAACGAATGAAACAATGGAATTTTAACAACCACGTGAGCGCTCTCTTTCTTAGTTAGCTAGCTTCCCGCTAACAAATTCCCGCAGCGGAGACTAAATGGAAATTTAACAAATCTTGATTAATTTATATCAAAAATTAAATGTACTGAGATATTCGTAATTTTGTTTTATGCACTAATAGATATAGAATAGAATAGAAAAGTTTCTGTTTATTATTTTATTACTTGCAATTCAAAACGTGGCCTCCCTATACATGACTCATGCACTACAGAATGATCAATGGTACAAGGAAAAGTATACTCATCCCCAAATGGTATTATTCACGTCTCACAACAACAACGGTACAAAATCAGAGGTCATACGGCACAGACAACTTTAAATTGAAAATTAAAACGTACATATTTCACTGATGTATATTTTATTGGTCACATCAAGTCGTAACCCATTTAACAACAGCGTAAAGCACATTGTAGCTTCTGGCATTGTTGAAAGCGTGGCTGTTACAATATTAGTGGACGCTAGCGGTGCGGATGGCACAGCGGCAGTTTACGAGGCAATCTGGAACATCACTTCGTACAGTTTCGTGCCGAAGGCAGGGAGGCAGACGGGTTGGCGACGCGCCCCACCCACAGGGTTGTCACGACGCTCGCTAAATACAATTTTATACGTTCATCTGACGGAAAACTTTTGCATCGTATAGTATTAATGTCTGAACATTATCAAGATAAAGTGTATTTATATTTAGGACTAACCAAAACCCGCTCGCAAGTGATATTAGTTGAAATAAGCTTGTTGATATATAGATACCGCTGATTACAATAAATGCTTTAAAAATTCAAGATATTTATATTGAAAACGTCCACAGGTATGCATGCGTTAGTATTATTGTAGTTCTAGAAAAGCAGACAAACATGACTCTGGAACAAATCGACCGGTTATGTACTACTAATAAAGTATAAAATTTACTCAAGTCCTTTTTAGTTTTTGTTTTTTTTTTAATTTTTGTATATTTTGGTGTCCAAAAATATATTTATCCCTCTCTCGCATATTCATATACATAATAAATAGTGGGGACCTCGCAAAAGAACACCGATTCAAAAATCATAAAAAAATCCTAATTTCAATATAGAATATGGCTGGATACTACCGCCGGCTTGGGATCCAGTAATAAACAAAATTAAATCTATCGTAGAGCTATCGAAACGTCGGTAATATAAAAACAAAATTAATCGCGATAAAATCCGTAAATAGCAGTATCATTTCAAATGTGTAGTGTTCGCGTAAATACTAGAAACCTTTAAGAAAACATTTAATTTATAAAATAATATGAACAATGAATTAATTTTAATCAAATGACAAAGTCCTTGTTGTTACTATAAGATACACATTTTCTAAGAAAATGTTGGTTATAAAATTTTAATATGAACAAGAAAAATAATTTTATTTACCAAAAAAAAGATAGTAATAAACTGCATTTAATTCTGTAAAAATATGTGTAAGTCTGTATAAGTCCTCTGCGTCCGCTTTTCCTCGTCTAGTCTGTGGGACTCGGCACATTCGGCACAATTTTCTGCCATCACGGTCGGTCACAAGAGCCTCGTCCGTCGTCGCCACACAGCTGGGTGCATCGCGTGCAAGTAAGGTCGACAAAGATTAGATAAGGTTGAGAAAGTAAAATGGTATGCCCTTCACGCCCACGGTAAAACTTCATGAGTGTAAGGAAATAGCTAACTAAAGCCGTGGTAGCCTAGTGGTCAGGGTGCTTTAGTTTCTTAGAGTGCGAGTGACCTGGGTTCGATTACCGGTGCCGGCACCACAAAACCATTTGAAGTACTGTATTTACTATATGTCCAGCAGTGAAGGAAAACCTGCATGTCTGAGAAATAATATTATTTCTAGGACATTTGAGAAGGGGGCTTTTGCCCAGTATTGGGCACTTAAAGACTGCTACTTTTCTTAACTCTTATTTAAATTTAACATTTAAGTAATAATATGTTGACAACCCTAATGGTATCTTTGTCATAGGGCGTCGCAAATTGCTGGCAGTGCTACAGAGGCAAAAGAGTGCTCAACACAAACTGCGACACTTTTTAATTGAAGTGCGAATTAAGCACAACAGGAATGTGTTCGCAGTTATTTTTAGTTTTCCCCCTGTTAGTTTAATGGCCAAGTACAGTAGAAACAAAACGGACCGCTACCGTGATGGATCGTCTTAGAATTATAATTTATAAGATGGATTAGGAATATAGCGCCACATAAGAATGTAACGTATCCTGCATATGATCTCATTTTTTTTTATTTTAACTTTATTTAAATACCTTAATAAATATATTACAAAGGGCGGACTTAATACCTTTTGGCATTCTCTGCCAGTCAACCCGAGGCGTGGAGAGATAATGTTATGGTGCAAAACAATGAAGCTGTAAAAACCTAAAATACATGAATAACTTAACTAAACTAAATCCAAAACATATTATATATTCTAATTAAAAATAAAAATTTATGTAACACACTTCTAAATGAATACTTAGATACATACTATCAGAATATATACATATAAACTAATATGAATACATAAATATATATATATATATACATTTATATACTCATGACAATGACCGATGATATACAATTTCACTAATTGGGAACGGATTTCTTGAAAAGGTGTTCACGTACCAGTCTTTTGAATTATAACTTACTAGACACCTTTCCTAATGTCTACAAGCAAGAAATTCCAGAGTAGTGCAGCCTGAACAGTAGAGTTGCCAACAAAATCGGTGAAGTGTGATCTTAGTAAACCTTATTAATAATCCTTTTTAAGTTTTTACAGTTTACTACTAATCTTCTTTTTTTTCTATGGCAGCCTCTAAGATGTCCTCGCTGTAAAAAATGGTAAGGGAGCCCATATGAAAGATTTATAGTAGTGGCACGCCTATTTCACCATCTGTCTCTGTCTTTGTATTGGACTGGCAGTAAATTGACTTTTGTAAATCGATGGTAGATTACTTACAAAGTAGTTTGACGAAACAAATATATGAGCCGAGTGTAAATGGTAGAGTCGGGAGAGAAAGAACTATGCGAACATTTCACGATCAAATCGGAGACGTTCTGAAAAAAGGCCAGGTCAAGAGTACTCTAAACCAACGAGCATGCATGCGAAGATTGATTAAAGTGGAAGAAGCGAAAGACGTATGTCAGGACCGTAGCAAGTGGAAGAAGATTGTCTCTGCCTACCCCGTTGGGAACAAGGCGTGAATACATACATACAGACATACATTACAAACTTACGCCGCACACGGCATCATTACGAACTGCCCGCAAACACCGGATTTCTACATTCGTTGCAGATTTGTGCTGGTTTTTTGTGGGTTTGGTCCTGCCCCGGTCGAGCTGATCCATTCGTGTGTCTGTATCACTAAACAGTTCACTGATGAACCGGAGGCTTCTAAAATGGAAGGATTTCTCGTAGTCATTACACTTGGTTGGTTGGCGATCGCTGTACCCGACGCCTCGCAAACTAGACTCTGCTCTCCATCAGCGATGAGGACAGTTTACGTGGTTAATTCAGTCTGTCAGTGGAAATAGAAATGAAAATTCTTGTCAAATGGAAATCCATTTCCTCAGCATAGCCCTCTGGGTGGCAGGTGTGAGAGTTATTTTTTAGAGAGAGTTGTTCTGTCAGTGGCCACTAGATTTTTCTGGCGTTTCTTGTACGTTTATGGATATAAACCTATGGGGTTGTAAGTAAGGGCTTGCCTAGTCACCGGGTTAACTCTCAGAGATGTTTTGAGATGCTTGATCCGTCGTCTATCGATCCAGATAAGATCACCAAGGCTGCCTTAATCTACTAATACTGTCTGTATTAGTAAGGAAAATAATTAAAAAATAATTACAAATAATAAGCGTGGTAGACCCAAGCGTCGATGGAATGGGTCGGCTCGACCGGATTGGTACCACGACCTCGCAGAATACCGGCGTGAAGTAGAGGCATCTTGTGCTTCTGCGTTTCGTTCGGTGAGTGAGGTAACCGGAGGCCCACACCCCCTCCCTATTCCTCTCCTCTTCCCTTCCATCTCCACAATATCCTTAAAGACCGGCAACGCACCTGCAGCATCTATGGTGTTGCAGATGTATGTAGGCGACGGTAATCACTTACCATCTGGTGAACCGCTTGCTCGTATGCCGGCTCTTCCAAAAAAAAAAAAAAAATCTTACTATTACGACCTTCGTACTCGTAGGTAACATCCGTACACAATAATAAAACAAAAAAACAACTAGTACAGATAAATAAATATGTCGTAGCCTAGTTAAGGTCTACGCCGAAGTTTATGCTACGTCTCTATGTAGCCCGCTACGTGACCGGGTTACTCGTGATAGATGATGCTTTGCCTAATGCCGCTACGACGATACTTCTCGTGGCAAATAAAGTAATAGGATTTGAGGATGTCATGCATGTTTAGAAGGGGAATTCGTGTAAAGAATGATTTTATTATGATTCATATGAATATGTTTCTATGAAATTGTTTTGACGAACGACATTCCGAGCAATAGAATTTAAGTTATAAATAAATTAAGAAAGGATTTTAAGTTGTAAATTTATTTTGGCTGTACTGTGCATAGAGAAATATTAATTTTATTTTGTTTTTTAATTAAGGTTTTCATAATCATTCTGAAAGGTATAAAATGTTCTCCAAATCTTGTCTGGATTAGCGACGTTGTAATATATATAACTTTAATGCATAGTGAAAATAGAATGCATAAGTACATTTTTTATGCGGACTAATTACCAATGTGGAATCGCTACTAGCTTTATACTATTTAATATACTAATTTTAATTGTGTAAATAACAATTATTATAAATATAATATTTAGGAATCATTTAATAATAAAATTTATCATAAGAGCCTAATATCGTGGCCTAAACTAAAAAAGCTGGCTGCATTTCCACACTTCGGGTTTACCTACCCTTGAAAGAGAAAATATTCTATAGCTCACATTTTGTATAACAATTTGAAACCTGTTTGAAGCATATGGATAGCTAGTATAGTATTATTTATAAAAGAAACTTATAACACGATTAAAAATAATAAGCAACTGTAAAACAAAACCCTTACGATCAATATACGAGTATAATATTTCAGCGCCTAGGAACATAGGCATTATTCATAAATAATATCGATATTACATGTTTGAAGTTCGTCTTCTTTTACCAATCGATAGTCGAGACTGCGTCTCGCATTTTCGGAGTCCTCCACCTCCATATCGATTGTTCGAATGTAGGCCGCTACTCGTTTATTGCTTCGTAAATATTTATTTGTTCGACGAAATAATCATATCAGTTATGGACAATATATCCGAAACAAATGAAGCCTTCGTTATGGATGCTAAAACTCATCAAAAGGTTATAAAGTTTATTTGTAAAATTTATTTATTTTATTTCATTATTATTCTAATTCATAATTGACGCGACGTAAACCATATAAAATACTTTTTTAAAGATCTAAGAAAAAGCTATTTCACACAAATCCACATGCAAAAATGAGCAAATTTCCTTTTGTCCGCGTAATGCGCAACGGGCTTAAGGAGTGAGGTAGCTTTAACTAAAAACATTAAATTGTTAATTTTAACAAAGTAACACTTGATTCTACTAACTAATATAACAGTGAACCATAAATTGTTAATGTTCACTGTTCAAATTGACCATATTCCAGGTGTATTAATCATTATTTTTCTTCTTTACCAATCTGTGAATAATCTACTGTCGGATATAGGCCTCTCCTTGAAGCTCTCTTCAATCGAATCGAATCTGCCAGACAAGCGTTGCTATTCTAACTAGTAGAGACTTGTCAGAATAGCAACGCTTGTCTGACAGATTGGCTACTGTCCGTCATTAGTCTGTGTATTTTTGTGTTGGTCGAATAACTAAACTTATGGCTAAGCTATGAGATTTCCAAGGCTTTTCCCTAAGTCGACTCTTACGACACACACGGGAAGAAACGATGTGGCTGACTTTCTTATGCCGCCTGTATATCACACGGGAATTATGCTGTTTTATGTTACCGTTACCTGGGTTAACCCGAAAGCGGGGCGAACAGTTAGTCAATTTGTAAGTTGTGCGTAGCAAAGTAGCTTGCTTGTAATGCGTTTCTAACTTCATGTAACCCTGGAGGTTTAGATATTACAATGAAATAAGGTATTATTCACTTCCAGGACTACAATCGTTATTGGTGAATATTTCCTGTCAAACACTAACATTGTTTCAAAGTTATTAGGCATTGAAATAGATAGATACTTTTTTTTAGCATAAGCTTAGATATAGTTATCGAATATTCTAAATGAAAAAATTGTTAGATCCAAAAATTTACAAATCGTTTCTTTTTTAGTTTATTTGTATTGAAGTATTGATGTGTTTACAGCCACCGAGCTAGATCTGCTGGACGCGCTGTCGCTCCACAACACGTCGCGAACCGGCGTGAGCGTCGCGCCGGGCATGCAGCCGCAGCGCACCGCCTACACCCTAGAAGGTATTGCTCGTGTATTATTATAAAATTTATTAACAGCGTCATTCGCAACAGTCGACTGCTAAACATCTATTTTACGTTAGAAGGATTTAGAGTCAGTCCCGCTTGGTACGGACACTTATTTGACGTGTCACAACAGCCTGTTATTTCAGATCTAGCATTTTTTCAATCGACTTTATAAAAGTAGTAAATTTTCATTTCGATTTTTTGTATTCGATTCTTATTTTATTGCATCTTATCCTCGAGGGCGGTCTCACTTAAATGATCTCATGGAAAAGCAGGGGTTGAATTCGGTAGTTTCTCTAATATTTTGTTTTGATTCACTTGTTGCAATGGCTATTCTGCAGTTTATAATTTTATACTTTTTAGTATATTTTACGAGATACTTCAAAACCCTACCTCTGTAAACCATAAGATAAACGAAGACCAATTTCCATTAGCATATACTTCAAGAATAAAGCATTAGAATACTCATCTTTACAATGAACTAAATTTCTTTTTTTTAAGCTTTTTATGAAACAACATTAACATAAATTTCTAACCAAGATTTAGTTTCATAATTAATAGTAATTATGTATCCTTGATGTGCATAGGCACATCATAGGTACATATATCGAAAAATATGATAATTTAAATATAGAGTAACCCATACATAGCACCAGCGTAGTTAGATAAAATTGCTTTAAAGCGGAAAGAATCGTCAATTGAAATCACCTTTGAAATGTAAAAGTTTTAGCAACAGAAAAGTCGTTGAATAGATAATCACAGCAATAACGGAAGCATTAAAGCTTCGATCGAATGGAAAGAAGTATGAGATGCCAAGTTACTGACGATAATGGATAGTAACACCACATCGCCGAGCAGCCGCACGCTTGCAATACATTTCTGTTGCAATTTCACTTAGAGCTTGATATAATGGCCGGCGCCAAGGTGTGCCTCTTTACATTCTAATGTACCTTCTAGTCAGACGTGTGCCAACCTGATACCATGCTGATTTGTTTTATTGTTTCCATCGAAGAAAATGTTTTGCTTAAAACCGTTAGGTGTGGTAGTTAATTTAAAATATGCTTATTATTTATTTTCGTGGACGAAAACACAGCCTATAATTTTAAACCTTCGATTACATCTTTCTTAGTATTTTATTTACAAAACTTTATTTTGGTGATGAATTGAACCGTTCACCTTATATTTATTATTCGTAGTTATTGATGCTGGGGATAAGCTTAGAACGCGTGGATAGATTTCATACGTTTCTAAATTAAATATAAAGAAATACTTATTACATTCATTCCTGTTTTGTATGATTTTATTGGTAATGTCTCATCACAAAAAGACATTATTAATAGTTAAGTTTCAACCCCACTTTTGCATTGAATTGTTTTTGAGATACAAATATTCTGTTAAGAAGTACATTGACTGTATTTCCGTAGGGCTTAGAAGAGGGTTCGAGATCTTTGTCCCTTTCCCTTTAATTTTTGACGAATGCAATATGTAACGGATTGGCGGTGAATGACTCGTGACTATTGGCAATAGGCAGTGCGAGGTCTATTGCGTAGGGTGACACGAGGGAAATGGAGGTCTAACTATCTATTCTTAACCCTCTCTCCAATCTAACATCCTGATTTATGAAATGTTGGCAGGCAAAAAAAACAATACAAATTCATGTGTGCAACAATGATGATGATCTTTGTTGCACACACTTTGTTTCTAACGTGGTAGAGCCAAGCGGCAGCTTTATCTGCTGCTCGAATGGGCCGGCCTGACCGGATTAATACCTCGCAGAATACCGGCGTAAAGTAGAGGCATCTTGTGCTTCTGCGTTTCGTTCGATGAGTGAGGTAACCGGAGGCCCACTCCCCCTCCCCATTCCACTCCTTATCCTCCCTCCCATCTCCCAAATACTCTTAGAGCCCGGCAATGCAACTGTAGCTCCTCTGGTGTTGCAGATGTATGTGGGCGATGGTAATCACTTACCATCAGGTGAACCTATTGCTCGTTTGCCGTCTTTTTCCATAAAAAAAAAAGATCTTGATGAGATTCTCCTCACACCTTTTGACGACGACCATCATCTGCACAGATCATATATTAAAGTGTCGCTAATACAGCCTCAGATCTTGGATTTTTTCGAGACGGATCTAATTTTAAAATGCCGCTCCTCCTTTCCCCTATCCTCTAAGTATTCACTATCTCTCATAGGCGTTTCCCAATGTTAAGTTTTACGGTAATTACATATTATTAAATACCCTTCTGCCGGCGGACCACCCCCTGAGGCTTCACATTTTCGTAGAAGGCCTTAGTCAAGACTAGGAAGTCCTAAAACTGGAAGTCTCGGAACCAACTAGTCTCTTCCTTAACCTCGGCAGAGGTCGAAGAGTTCCATTACGATTGGATGATAGAAGCCTCCACCAGCAAGCCCAGTGAAAAGGCCAATGACAAATGGCAATGATCACGTGTAAGACATCATTTGCGGCGTAACGGACGAGACTCTGAGGATCGACTGATGGGGGGAAAATTCACCTGTTGGTACCGAAACAAAATCCCACAGACTAGCGATGAGATTCAGCATCTCTATTTAGTGTCAGAGCACCTGTGCTGCGTTTATCTACCCGCTTGCTCAGTGTGGCCAAACCATCAAAGAAATATGTGGCGGTGTTTGCTAGCGCATTCTTGGAGAGAACTAGGTTCAGCAGTGGATTTAAAAAGGCTGATAAATTTATTTACTTGTATTTCCACCATAACCAATAAAATTGGAAAAAAGCTAAGATAAATATTTTTTTAACTACAATACGATTTAAAAGTGACTGCTCGGTAACCTATGAAAATAATTAACGTGTCGATTTACGGTATATATGTTACAAGCATTCATGAACATTAACATAATTCAACAATACCAAAACATTTGATCCGCTACAAATGTTCATGAATTAAATATACTATATATATCGATCTGTCGAAGCCGTTATAAAGCCGTCTCAATATTGAGATGGGATTTGACGCGCGTAATCCCCCGAGAGTCGTGTCCCTCGAAACGAGCCCATTATCAATGAAGCGGTCCCGTAATCCGAGCGGCAAATATCCGAAATCCCTCAACGTGGCCGTAGATTAACTCGCCACAGTGACGATGAAAATGTGTTCCAGTCACCGTTAGGGCTGTTAAAACATAGCAAAACTAAGGTCTATGGCTAAATGTACAGTTTGTAATGAGTATTACACTTATTTAGTACTACTACGTCAGCCTTTTTTAGTGCACTTCTGAACATTAGTCACATCAGTTTATTGTAGTGCGCTATAGTGAAAGTACAGAACTCGACTGGGTTGAACGTTCTCGAATGTTAAACTTGATAGATCGATTACATGGCCTTCTAATCAGGAAGCTTACTATGTTAAGCAGAACGAGCTTGCTACTCGAGAATCTTTCTTCTCCAAAGGACATAAGTCTCTCCAAATGAGAACAATTGCAGTAATCGCTGCGCGTGGCGGGAACATTAGCAATCACAGTACTCAGTCAGTCATCAGTACCAGACACCTCATACATTAGACGCTAATGAAAGTCACTGGTCTATACAATTGAAGTCTGATATATTTATTGGTGTGATAAGGTGTGATCAGATAGCAGATGGGATGGGCTTGGATACAATTAATACCTAATATCACGAGAATTAATATCGTTTTACTTCGCATTTTTCAGGTATCCGTCCGTAACTTTAATTATTTTAAATAGATGAATATATCTAAAACAAAACTTCGTACTGTGGATACTTACGAATTTCATCTCAATTTTTTTATGATCTCCCAAAATTAAAACGCATCCTGCAGCCCTGTTGAGTCAAAGACCTGCCGCATTCACACGATTCACTTACGCTTCGCATAACAGGCCATTAGTCGTTGCGTAAAGCCAGCGTAATTGTCGAAGGGTGTCGTTTGTAATCGTGGGGATCCCGGCGAGGGGCATTTTGTCTCGCGCCTGATGTCAAACGTCATAGCGTCACTGCGTTGCTCTGTTGTCAATGTCAATTGCCGGCCAAGTCTAGAAATATGCAACAGATTATTTTAGGAAGTTAGGTTCAGTTTGGCAAACTTGTGTAGTTACTAAGAGAAATCCCATTTAAAATCCCCGACCTTTAACCGTTAATATCCGGCCTGGCCATTAATATTCGTTTCTAGGTCGGTATCTTTACAATAGTGGTCAGTGCCCTCACTTTAGTTTCATAGAGCGGAAGAGACGTGGGTTCGATCCCCAGCGCCGACACCACTAAAATCGTTAATAGCAATTTTTAAGTGCTGAATTTACCACGTGTTCGGCGTTGAAGAAAAAGATCTTGAGGAAACCTACATATCTGAGAAATAAAATAAAAAAAAATATTACGAGGATATGTAAAGCCCGCCAACCAGTAGTGGAGCAGCGTGGCGGGCCCTACCCGACTCTAGAACCCTCCCAGATATATTAAGAGCAGGAGGCCTTTTAAACAAAACATTAAACATTTTATATGGTTGAATAAATATGAACATAAGCTGAAAGTAGCGACACAGCTTCGACTAAAATATTATGACGAGAATGATTCCTTGCTGAAATCTATTTGATATGACACTCATTCACACATACACTAACAGCATCCAGCCGTTTCAAAACTTATAGTAAATAGTAAAACTGTTACAAAAATGGGTTGAGCGATCTACTTAACCTAAGCTCTCTCCCTTTTTTAGGAAGTACAGAACTTATAAGACTTTGTGAAAACCTTGTATTTTTTTTACCTTTTCCCTTGTGTATATTTTTAACAGAAATAATTAATTTTTAATTAATTAATTAGATGTCATAAATTGTAGTTCCTCTATGTTACTGTTGTTGAAATTATATGAAAGATTAACTAGAAAGACAATGTGAAATATTTTACATTATTTATTCATCAATAAGATTAAGAGACGAGGTAGTCATTCGACTCACAATTAGTGTTCACACCAGTCCATTTCCAGTGCACTAAGAACATTAAATAGTGAAGTCCAGTATGGTACTGTACTGCACCAGCCACCCCGAGTCACAGTACTTATTCTTCGTCCTGAGCCTATTTAAAGTCCAACCAAGTTAACATTAACAACGGCCTTTCCAAGAAATCGCCAACAAGCCGGCTTACA
Source organism: Bhutanitis thaidina (assembly GCA_029286595.1). Classification (NCBI taxonomy): domain Eukaryota; kingdom Metazoa; phylum Arthropoda; class Insecta; order Lepidoptera; family Papilionidae; genus Bhutanitis; species Bhutanitis thaidina. The sequence continues at coordinate 4,696,487 of JAGSMS010000003.1, forward strand.
TTTCTTGGAGAGATAGCCCTCACCACGTTGGGCGGACGGGTTGGTGAGCAAAATGCCAGTACACTCGCACTAGTGGTGCAACTTCCTCCAACACTGAGATTTGGGTTCGATAAATTCGGATGTATTTTCCACTAATAGTCAGTCGCCAGTGCCTTGTTCATTAGATAGCAGAGTGAGGTTGGCATTTAGAGAAAATTACCCCCTTCTCCCCGGAAGAAGTAAAAAACATCACTTATTAATGTCCAGTAATTCCATAAGCTTCTATATACTTTTAAGAAAAACACTATATTTTTTGTGCGGACTGCTGTTATTGTTTTGCTAGACTAGAATGATCGACGTTGTAGCCGATATGAAAAAAGAAATTTTAAATTTTTAAACAGTGTACTAATAATTTGCAGCAGTTGCTTAGTAGCTATTTGGTTCTAACTGTTCAGTCAGGACTCTGAACAGAATGTGAATGTGTAATTGTAAACGATTTGTGCTTAATCTTAAAGCCTCTGACGATTTTTAGCGATCATTGACCCGCATTAGAGCTTCGGCTGTTTGATGGCATAACAGAGGTGGCCACTATGGTACTACATCTGTGTGAAGTAAAGAACATCTCCTGTTCTACCACTTAGAAAAAAGGAGCTGTTATTTTTACAAGAATCCGATTAAAAAATATTTATTGAACGATTAATAATACATAAGTAATATAAAAGATTCATTATTATAATTTGTATTATAAATTAATTTTTTTTTTAAATCAAAATGTCAAATCATGTAAAACATCTTGTATAATGGACAATCGCCCTTCTAAAAGCTAAGACTGTTTGTGGTTTGAGTAAAGACCATTGGTATATTTGACAATGGCGCTACTCAAAAACAGAAATCTGCAGCTGACATCTATGCGGCGTATTAACGATATCTAAATTGCTACCGCTTTGTCAAAGTCGGATGCAGAGCTCTTACTATATATAGCAAGCTCGCTGATGTTATTAACGCAGGCGTGTTTGTTTTGCAATTAAAGAAGAATTGCATCTCAAGAAGCACAATTAACTCAAGAAACTTTCATATGATATTAAATAGTTCGTAAAAAATATATTTTCCAGTTTTGTCTTTAGATATTTATTGTAATTACAGTTACGAAAAAACAAATCAAACATTGTTCAGTAGGGTTTTTAGCGTTTAATTGTTTATACAGATCTTTATACCGGTCAATTTGTTAATTTCTAAATTAAATAAACAATTTATAAAATTTATTAAGAGATGAATTTACCGAGTTAATTTCCTTATCATCTCCCTTTTTACCTTTTCATGCTATTTTTAACGCAGGCTTGTTAGCAGTGACACATGATGACTTTGTTCGGCTAACCAGACCTATGTGAAATGGTGTGATCATGTGAGAAATTCGCATAGCCTGCTCGCTGATTGTTTAGTTACATTTTGAAGTCAAAGTATTTATTCACTTAAATACTGATGTATTACCTTCCATATATTTTATCCCATCTAAATATATTATCCCAGAGGGTTTTATCCATCAATGGAGATGGAGATTTGGATCACAACCAAATATCAAAAAGACTTGAAATTTGGTGCATTTTTTGGAACCGCGTGTTGCGAAAAAAGCTTTTTAAATAATTAAACAAATCCTTGTTCAATTTGTTTCAAAATGTAAAAAAATATATTTTCAAGACTGATTATGCCATTCGAATAAATGGTAAAACGTTACTAAAAAGACATATATTATTAACATGTATCAATGAAACCAGATATCACCAATAATTATTAAAAATCTGTAAATAATTTTAAAAACTAGAACAGATAGAGAACGAATTTATATGCATATATCTGAAAGTATGCAGTTAATTAAATTGACAAAAGACCGAAAAAACTTTTTCCCAGTGTTTAATCAATGATTTCTTTAGCCACTACGTAAACTTTACTCTTTAAGTATATTTTCATAATTAAATGATAAGACTATCTGATTAAAAAGTTGTGCGCCTATCCGAGTTTTGTTTGGACAATTTTTGCAAAAAGTGTCACGTTACAGTTAAATAACGTGATCGAGAGGATTCTTGCTATTATTAACGTTCTCAATAAAAGTCTGATTAAGAATTTTTCTTAGGAAATATCCCTTGTGTGAATGCCCCTGAATAGGAGCTTTTCCGACCGCAAGTCTCTTAATTTCATTATCCCTATAATATGATCTTTTATTTATTTGTTTACGCCTTTCATCTTATGAGTTGCGAATGTATGCAATTTTTAATAAAAGATTCAGTGATGATTATGCCCTCACTGTAAGATTTTATTGAATATAATTCTGCAACGCCACTCCATTGCGGTACTTTATTTCTTTGATATTATTTAAAATAGATGCCGATTTTCTGACAATGGTGTTTCTTAAAATAGTTCAGACGATAAATTTCGTCCTTTTACATTTAAAGTTCATATATTTTTTGAGATTTTTTTCTAACTTATTGTATTGCCGAACCTGCTACTTTCGATGTCTCCAGTAGACGACACAAGAAACGACAATGGCTTTGTGGACGCATCAGTTGTGTCAATATCTGTAATACAAAGATAATAAAAATAAATACTTCATGAATATACAAGGTATTTCATCAGGGTACTTATGTTAATTATGCTATAAAATTTTGTCAAAGAACGACTCTTCTCAAAGAAAAGGGAAATGTCTAAATCATTGTTCTTATAGTTACTTTTGGAAATGAATCTTTAAAGTGTATAAAAACCAATGATTTTATCGCTTTTAAATTCATTTCAAAGGCGCTAAAGTCATTCGATATCAGACGAATAAAATCCTTTATACGTTTTAACTTCAAACAAAAAACGCGCATACATCACGTACCTTTTATAAAAGCACCCATGTGCGATACTCTATTATTTGCAGGTGGCAAATTCGTTCGGGCAGAAGAACATTAAGTGTCCCTCGCTCCAGACACGTCCTGAAGGGGACGAGTGGCATGCGCTGGCGTTATAAACGTTATCCAATAAATACATCCACGGCGGGGAGCGTTTCAATAAAGTGTTTACATAAAGCCTTGCAAATATTTATCTGTCACAAAATTTGCTCAGAAGGGTGATTTAATGAAACCAAAACAATGTTGGGGTTGCACATGAATGATAATGTTCGGTGATTACGGGTTCTGGTCCAGAATACATTTTAAATTTGTCGACGCAAATAATATGAATGGATGAATTGCTTAGGGTGACCGTGATATATTGTATGTTGCGTGTATTAAACGTGAGCACGATTGCGCTATATTTGGCTGCTAATATTCCTGTAATAATTCAGGTTCTGAAAACAACTTATTAATTTCGTAAGACTTTAATTCTATTATAGCAACCTATAAATGACCCATTGTTGAGGAAAGGCCTTCTCTCATTTTGAGACGGTTGTGTAAACTAATTTGCTCTCCAGGCGGACTTCACATGTCTTTAAAATATTTTTCTTTATCATTTTTGCGTCGTGTCATTTTTGTTAATGAAATGTAAAGGTGCCAGCACCCAGACGTTGGAAGCGACGTTCGGCCACAGAGCTACGCTCTAACTAAAATTGATATTAAATATTTAACTTCGATGCAAATAACTTTTCATTGCAATTGTCATAATAAATAAACCAATCCACAGTAATAAAAATTTAATTCAAAAAGGGACTTTCAAAAACAGGTGGTTGGAAGTTGTTCTATGGCTAAAGCATTAATAATAGTAATAATTTATTTTGAATTGATCCATGTAATACGTTAGTAACAAGGTTTAAAAATTATGTTGGTTCTTTAGGGTGTGTTGTTTATTATATTTTATTATGAATAGAAGTCAAATCCACGCGAATTTATAAAGTTCAACTTAGATACTATAAAGATTTTCGTTTAGTTTCTCCAAAATTAACCTCTTTTGATAATCATGCCATATTAAATTTGTTCATATTCTAACAGTGTTGGAAATCGGTTAAACAATTTAAATCTTACTGCTATACTTAACTGCTACTGATGTTTTCCTGGCCGATTTCGCAAACGGTGACTATTCCCGATAATTATCGGTTGTTGTCAACTGTGCAGAATATATCCCCACTGAATTAGGAATAGGCTGTTGACCCAGTGGCCTTGACAGCTTCGGCGGAAGTGACACGCGAGCAGAAGACTCGTAAGTAAAAATAACTTAAGGAGCAACGACGCTGCTGCATGCTGCTGTGTCGCCTTCCGATCCCTGCTAACGAAGGGAAGGGTTCGCAGCAACCCAGGGGACCCTCTTAAGGTAGTGCGAGGCCTCGGCTTGCGTTTCCGTCGTAAAGGGAGTAAATGAGAATATTTAAAAACGACCTTGCACACGAGTATATCTCGTGTAGGCCATGGACCTGGGACCTAGAAATATATTATAGTGTCACACATTACATATATGTACGCACATACATAGAGGTGTAACCCTTATACGATATGATCGGATGAAAAGACAGATGTGTGGATGGGGACACAAGACGCATCACACTACAACAAGATTCAAAAACCATTAACTTGTGCAATCCATAACTAAGGATTAGGTTAGGAAATAAATCAACAAGATTTGTTTGTATATAGTTGGCAGGTATTCAGTGTTTTTTTTCTATAATTTTAATCTCCTAGGAATTAAAAAAGAAAAAAGAATATTAAAAAGGATACATACGGATTTTCTTTCTCCGTTAGATATATATTAAATATATTTTATACTTTTTGTTTTTCTTTATTATTTGTTAGGAGTCATAATAACACATATTCTGTTAAAAATTTTCATTAAATGAAAGGTACAAGCTAAACATGACATTTCATCGAATTAAACAAAGTATCGAATCTTACATTGTATCAAATATACAACAACAGATTATTTATTACTGAAAGAAGTTGGGTAGAGAACAGCGTACTTGTTATACAAACACTCTTCTCGAGTTTTCTTCAATCACTTCTTATAATATTATGTTTGTAAGTAAAAATGTAGTTGCAGAAGCGGGGTCAATGACCGACTGTCGGGGATGCTGGTAGCTGTTGAAGGGTAATTTTGCAAATTCATGCAGACTTGAGCAAATCACACTTGGGGCAATATCAGCCAATTGAGTCGAGTGAGGTCGAGCGATTTTTGAATTAAATTTATTCGTTATCTTACAGATTGATGTACTTTAAACCGAGTTTAGTTTCTTACAAATATATCTACCATTGGTAAAAGGATTTTACGTAGACTGTACTATGAAACTTCTGTAATACAAAAGTTTTAATTGCATGGCACTGTTACAAAGATATGTGATGGATGTTTTTGTACAATTCTTTAATGCAAGTATGGCGTACAAAAACTGCAGAACTTCTCCCAACGAGAGGGTTTGTCATAATTACCTTACTTGGCGACTGTTATAATGATGATCATAATAACAGTCTTGACGATATATTTATTTTCGAACGCATGACATTTTCAAAGCTTTATTTTATTCTTCCGACCACTACGAATAGAAAGTAGTGGCATATCCACAATGAGGCAATCTATTTATATATCTATCTATAAACATTAAATTATCCGCTGCTGGTCGTAAGCCACTCGAAATAGGCTCTTAGATAGACTTATGTAATGCTTCATAATATGCTGATATAGTAATGTTACACTTGTTAATTATTATTTTATTATATTAATACTCTAATATTAGTAATTATTTTTTTAAGTTTTATCTTTATGTACTGACTCTATTTTTAAAAATGTGCGTTAGCTATTTATAATAATCGATGCACCACAATTTAGTTAAAGTATTTTTGTCCGTGAAATTCATATCAGGCTCTATCTGACAATCACTGCCGCAGCACTTTAATACCGCAGCAATTTACTGAAATGGGGACTTTATTTGACATCACACTATTTTTGTTTCACTTATATTTTAAATTTTTAGTTATTTTTGGGAAATTGCATAAATAGTTTTTCTTTCTTTCTTCGCACACCTTCGATCCTTTTTTTTTAAGCGAAAGGGGTCTAACGAGCAAGCGGCTTACCTTATGGGAAGTCTATTCATAATCTGTACTAATATTATAGCAATAACTGCTTACATAGTAGTAACTAAGTTTACTAGATGGTCTGCATGTCTGGTACCACCGTCTTACATATTACTGCCGGCAATCAGCAGTGCAGCCACTGTTGCAAAGTAACAGAGAGCGCGTATAGTAACAGGCTGTGATGCATTCCATTTTAGTTCTCAGAGGTGGGAATGCATATGTAACCTCCTTCGATTGAAGTGATTTGCAGGGGAACGGGCTGCAGTAACCACTTGTCATGAGGTGGACTGTCGGATTGTTTGTCACCCGAAACAAAAAAAGAGTAAGACACGTCGAATTATGTACGTTTCTCATTACAAACGAACTTAAGAAGTAACCCAAGCAAGAATTCAAAAGAACATTCGACTTATTTCTGAAAATTTCATTCTGATATTCATTCGTTTCAGGCTGTACGTGTCCGCCCAGCAGGCGCCAGTCGCCGCTGTATTTCGCGATTGTATAATACTGTCCGTTTGTATTATTGTAATACATTTTCCCCCTTTTCAATTTGTTTGTGAAATGACATCTTAGTAAATAAGTTATTACTTTCATTGGTATAACATTCATCACAGACACGAAATATGTCCACCGATCTAATTCTGTTTTCTTGTTGTAAATAAAGTAATTATAACAATAATTAAATTAAAAATGATCTTTATAGGCTTAAAACAAGGTTTTTGCTTAAACGATCAACTCGGACTGTTACTTCCATCCAACAAAAGATCTGTGCTACTCTCAAGTCTCTAAAAAAATGCATGACATAAGAGTGGAAAAAAAGAATCAAAAAATTATAGGCACTCGAATTTTTTTTATTAAAAATAGAATTGCCACTTGTTTTGGTCTATGTCCATAGTAAAACAACTTTATCTGTAAAAACTATGTTCATTTAAATAATTATTGAATTTAAAGTACGATTTAAAAGTCGAGTACGATTTGAAATCCGTTTCTATGTTGAAACAATTAGAAAAATTCATGACAGGGAGCGGCTGCGAACCCTGTCCCTTCACTGTTTCCCTTCCGCATTATTTACCCTCACCGCGGGGAGCTATCGCGTCATTCATGTACGATATTATTTCGTCGTCCCTCGCCCTACCCGTAGATTTAAATCTTACTATATTGGACACTTTATTATTTTAGCCTTTGATGCCGAGGATTATATTTCAAAGGCATTCGTGACGTGTGATTGGTGATGTTAGTTGCAGCATTAGCGGTATTCTCAGTCTTTTTGCCATTCTTAACAATCCACTGCTGAACCCTCTCCAATTAGGGGAATTTGCCATAATCGGCACGCTTGGCCGGCGGGCTGGCGACCACATTACCAGACACCTCGGACCTTTGAAACATTGACACATCTGCCTGTAACCGATCTGATTGATTTCGGTCTGATTTATACGGTTTTGATTGATTTGATACGGTTGTTCCACGTATGACGGAAGCCATATGTTATTTCTGGCTTTTCCTTTAGTCGACTTTCCAAGGATTGAATCGAAATTAGCTTTGAATCTATTGACTTGAAAAAGGAGACATAAGAAACACATACCACTTAATACTGTATTTATTATTACTAATATTAAAAAGAGAGATTTTTTTAAAGTTTGTTTGTAAAAGGAATTTGAAGAATCTCAGAATGGTAACAGCAAAGCCTAAGGCACAAGGTGACTGTATGGCCGATTCTCGATGTAAGCTCAATGACAAGTTGTAGTTTATTTAGTTGTAGAATTTTTTCTTATAACTTCTATTCATAAAAAGATTTATGTATTTTAGTTTGTAATAGATACATACATTGTCTATTCATATCAGTATCAAAGAATTAGCGTCTAAGTGGAAAGTCTAATAATAAGAAAACAAACAAAAATGCCTGCACTAATATTAACCTGATAAGTGTACGAAATTAATTTATAACACGTGATAACTTTCGTCGAGGTTGGTCCAATTAAAATTTCCTAACGGTTCACGGCACATTCAACCTTTCTATAACTTTAGTGCAATAAATTTCGATAAAAATCAGGTTAGAGCCAGGGCGGCGGTAGCGCGCTCTAGGCCGTGGCGATAGCCGTAATGGGCGACGTTCCAAGAAATTTAATCCAATTGTAATAACTCATTTTACAACAATTATGTTATAACAAACGCATGAAACTCAGTACAAGTGACAAAAGTGAAACTTCGACTGACTTAACTAATAAACAAATTACACTTACAATTCAAAATGCAAGACACTCACAGCTCGAGAACGTTTCACTTGCATTTGCGCCCAAAGACGTTTCACTTCAGAAATAAAAAACCCGTAATCTCTGCCTGGATGACAAGAGTTTTTATATAATCCTTAAACAATATTGTAAAATCAATGAAATCTAATCATAATCTTTATTCTCCGACATTTTCACGTGAAACTATTAAAATTTCACTTGAAGCAAATATTGAGATAATTTATTACATTTAATTTCACTTTTAGCTAGCCAACGTTTCGACTGATTCGTTTCAAGTCACAATATTAAAATAAACGGAATAAATTCCGTTAATACACAATCGTTTTAATGTGTAGTACTAGGCTACTACTAGGCTCTGGCAGCTTTCACAGTGCGTCTGGTCGTAACAGCACGGCGCCGCCTCTATGTCTTATGGTCCAAAGACCATTGACCATGTCAAAACATAGGAATTGCTTGTGTACCTGTCGATAGTGCGCTACGCAAACAAGCGGTTCATTCCTAGATTTTGAAGCGTCGACGGCATACTTACTTTCAGCAAAGCAATCACTTGTAATTTAAAAATCATGCTGAAAAATAAAATGTGAAAATCAAATCGGTCATAGTTACATACACCCAAATATATTCCAAATTTGAATTTAGATAAAAAAAAAATTACTTTTTAATTTGTGACATTATTTGTGGCCCGAGTAATTACATAAGCACTCACAGCCGTCACCCATAATAGTAATCAGAGATTACGGATTTCCGACGTAGCTAAACGTAGTCTCAGATAAAACGTTTCGGGTGGCGTGTCTCGTTACCGGGTTCAGATTTTCAAGGCTTTACTAATGTCGCCTCTTATGACACCCAAAGAAAGAACATTATTACTTACCTTACTCTTACCGCACCTTATTCTTACTGTATCATATTCTTACTCGTTACAAACCTCACTTATGTAATTCCAAATGCACTGTGCGAGTTACTGATAACATATGATCAAGGTTCATCATCATCATCATTTCAGCCTATCAGAAGTCCACTGCTGAACATAGGCCTCCCCCAAAGATTGCCACGAAGCTCGGTCTTGAGCCACCTGCATCCATCGACTTCCCGCAACACTGCGCAGGTCGTCACTCCATCTTGTGGGGGGTCGTCCTACACTGCGTTTGCCTATTTTTATGTTAAGCTTAAGCTGTGTATCGTCATTTTTTAACCAATGCCTACTTTAGAGATTAATCTTGTGAGGAGTAAGTGCCATATTTACTTCTCTTGGCAACCATTGTGTAATAGATATTTTTCCGATATCCCAATCCTATACCAAGCAATTCTCTCCTGGCATATTTAAATGGTTATTTGGAGATATCATAAGATTTTTTGTCTTTTCCCTAGTCGGGTTTTACGACACAGTAACACGATGCACATGATAATTGCTTAAGAAAGTATATACAACGAGCATAACGAATATATCATTACGTTTCCTTCTTTAGGGAATCAACTACTGTAACTACAATAAAGCTATGTGCTGAACTAAAGGGAATATACACCGGTAGCCGAACGTTTCTACTAAGGGCAAATTGTGAAAACGTTTTACTTTGACTTACCGGAAAATAATCACGTTCCAGGTGATTCGCGGTCGCTGCAGGTGGAGGGTGCGGCGTTCGAACGCGCCGCGGAACTCATGCGCCGCTCGCCAGAATTTACAATACTTGCCGCGCTGCGCCAAGAGCCAGCTAACTCCGGCACTATACTCTCTTTCTCGCACGGGTACAACAGGTATGAAACCTCTTTAGTCATCCCTCTTTGTATACAACTATATTTAAGGTATGCATGCAATTCAAATTTTATTCCTTGTGGCATGTTTCTTGTTAAAATAAGGATAATATTGAATATCTTCTTCAACCTTAAGTGAAGTAACAAAATAGATAGTTAAATTCGAAAATTAACATCTGTATAACGCTGACAGATTTTTCTTAATTCCAAATAAAAATAATTTCTCTAACTTATATTGAAAGTACATTACGATACTAAACGACTAATGTGCTATTCGGTTTGGAGTAGAGCACGAACCTGAGCACCGAGGCAAATGGCGTCGGCGCAACGACTGCGTAGCGCCTGTCGACTGCACGGCGGCCTCTCCGGTGAGTTCTAGATCTCAACATCGCTGCGCGCGCACGCATGCCGCTCGCCCGCCGGCCGCATGCGTGCGCGCGCATAGGGGAGAATCATGTATCTTGGAATGTCCTGTGCCTCGGAATGTCCTCCTCGATCCATCCGTTGACCTTATTGCGCTCACTGTGACCTCTGCATGGCCGTTAACGTGCGCGGGCGGGCCGACTTGCATGCGTCCCCCGTGCTCTTTCCGGCGCCTTGTGTTCTGTGTCTTGACGTGTTGTGTTCTGTGTCTGTCCAACTGACCCCTCACGATCCGTTTCTAAATGTTCACCTGAATGTTAATGTTTGTCGTACCGCAGTCGGCCGCGGCCCGCGCTCGCTCCGAGGGAACACCGCCGGGCTCGTCCGCACTTGCATTCCAAGCGACATGAGATTCCGTATTGTGCATCTCGTATTGTGTCTGACTAAACTCCAACCGGATCGCGTTCGTCAATCTTCGGCCGAATCGTCCGACGAGCCCGACGATCGCAAGCTGAACGTCGCTCGGTGACGACACTCCCTCCGAAATATACACGACAGACACATCACGAGGCGCGTTCTGTTTCTTTTAGCAACCGAAATAACGACTCAGTCGACACCGAACGCGATTCGTTCCGAGGTACATGGTCCTCACCGAGGTTCGTTCCGAGGTACATATCCTGACCGAGCGATATTGAGATGTAGAGCGAGCCGAGGTGCGCTCGCGGCCGGTCCCGTCCCGTCCAACGTCCGAGTATATGTGTTGTTTGCTTTGTTTATGTGTACCTCGGAACAGTTCGCGACGAGGCGGCGGGTCACGCTCGTTGCGATATATAGTGCATCAGTGTGCGCGGTGCGCAGGTACTTGGAGCTGCAGTCGAGCGGTCGGCGAGATGAAGTCCGACTGCATTACGTGGCGGAGGGCGCGGTGGCCCCGCGCGTCGAGACCTTCCCGTTCCGGCTGGCCGACGGCGCGTGGCACCGACTCGCGCTGGCCGTGTCGGGCGCGCAGGCCACGCTGCTGGTCGACTGCCACCCTCTCTATCGAAGACTCATACCGCCACCAGACCGCAATTTCACCCAGCCGCAACTTGCGCTGTGGGTGGGACAGAGGAATAGCAAACATTCCCTATTTAAGGTACGTGCAAAACTACATGAATGATAATGTAAAAGAAATTCTACTCCTAACTAGGATGTTTTAATTTTTTTGTTCTTTCTCTAGGGTACACTTCAAGAAGTAAGACTAGTGAGCGGGCCTCACGGTTATCTAGTTCAATGTCCTGGATTGGACTCTGAATGTCCTACATGTGGACAGTTCGCACTACTGCAGGCTACAGTACAAGAACTAACGTCGCACATCCATGACCTTTCACTTAAGGTAAGGTACATAGAAAAACATATAATGGAACTTTAGAGTTTTACGATTGCGAAGTGGGAAAACTTACAAAATAATGTTTGCAGTTGGTTGGTGCCGAAGCAAGATTGGCACGGTTGGAGCAATGTGACTGTCAGAAGTCGTGTTACTCAAACGGTACTGTTCACGCGGACGGTGCCACGTGGCAAAGAGACTGCAATCGATGCTCCTGCGTGGTGAGTATTCATATGCCGATGATACGAAAAAATACTCGAAATTATTAATGTTTTTTTTTAATCTTTTTTTGTATTTCTTTTTTCAGCACGGCGAAATAACGTGCAGGCCAGTAGAGTGTGATAGAGTAGAATGTAAGAATCCAGTTTTACATCCAGGAGAATGTTGTCCTACATGTCTAAGTTAGTACATTTTTCTTTAATGCCTAATCCTATCTGTTGTAGTACTTTTGTTTATTTTCGTTGGAATTTGTTTGAATGATTGAAGTTACAGCCAAGATTTTATAAAGCTGCTGAGAATGTCTTAACTGTTGCACTGAAATCGCACAGTATTGTTCACACAGATATTTTTCAGATAATATTGCAACACTTGTGTTGTATATTGTGTTGATTAAATGAGAATTAGCAATTTTACGTGTTTGAGGGAATATACCATATTTTTCTCTAAATCCTAACTTCACCTGCACGTGGTGCCTGTGTGCACACTGCTGCTTAGCAAACGAGGTTCTGGCGACCGAATGATGGCGAAAAATCCTTCCGAATTTGCCGAAGCCTGATTCCTGATTTCCTGAGACTGTAATGGGAGTAGCATCACCCAGCGTGGTGAATATTGGAAAATCTTCCAAGTAATGCGTGCTGACTACTATACGAATTTATTTATTTATAATTTTATTAAGAGACTGACCAAAATAAATGATAAAGCTTTTTAAATAAGCTAAATAGTTGTAGCTTTACACATACACATTCGCCGTGTGAAGAAATCCGAAACCTTTTTAAATAATTTTACATAGCGAATTTTCATGGCCTCGTTTTGTATTCAAATAGATGGCGCAGAATATTCATTTCAAAAGACTTTTAACACCCGAACCGGTTACAGTTGCAGCAGCGTAGGTGTGGCCATCTGATACAGAGATTTCCAATCGTGCTGCCTGAGAAGGAACGTGTCGTGACCTAAGTTCAGCAATGCACTGCTCAATAACGACGCGGGCTTCGATTCCAGGGCGGTGCTTACTGCAGGGCGAGCTGTACGAGCACGGGGACCGCTACACGCCCAAGGAGTGTGCGGAGTGCGTGTGCCACGACGGCAACATGCAGTGCGCGCGCACCGACCCCGACACCGCCTGCCCGCCGCTGCCGTGCGACCCCGCGGACCAGTTCACCGTGCCGGGCGAGTGCTGCAAGTTTTGTCCGGGTAAGTTGAGAACCACCCCACGGTTTTTCTACAATTTACTATATTGCAACACTCTTTTACAGAGAACACTATGAATTTGTTTATATTAACTTGTGCCCGTTGAAACGAATTACTATTTTACAAAATCTTTCGCAGGTAATGCATAATTTCAAACTATATGTACGCGGACCTAGCTCTGGAGATTGAATGCTATTCTGAATTCCGTATATGTATATCTCTCTCTCTCTCTCTCTCTCATCTATTTCTACAAATATCTTCAAAACGCTTTGTAGCCTAAACGGCTTGATGGATATGAGATGTCGTTAGATTCATCTTTATTGTGAGAGTGACATAAGATATAATATTAAAATATGACACCGGCGAATCTAAAAAGAGAGGAGGAACATTTTTTTTACGCAGTCGAGCTTATTGTTTTATTTTCTATTAGAATTGTTTATACTAGTTAACAATACATTTGCAATTAATTTATTTTTAGAGCACAGCCCACTCGACAATACCCGTTTGTTACTTTCTAGCACCAATCTATCTGAATCCGAGGTCGATGGATTCGGGTATATTTTCCGTCACTTTCAGCCGCGTCCGTCAATCACGCGGATTCATCGTGATTGTCATTTGGAGAAAAAGATAACTTCGCTTGTACTCCAAGTAGAATGTCACGCGAAACAAAAATCGCAAGCTTAAAATGTAACAATTTCTTTTCCAGGTGTGGACTACTGTAGTATGGGACATTCGTGTGATGAAAACGCGACGTGTATGAATCTCAATACAAAATATGCTTGCAAATGCAACCAGGGTTTTCGTGGAGATGGACTTACTTGTGAAGGTAACAGATTATGCAAACAATTAAGAATTGAAATCAAATCTTAAGGAAGGCAATAAAAATATTGTTTTCTTTTATTATTTAAACGTTTTTATTACGTTTTTAGCATAGTATGTAACACACTTAAATAGAGCATAGTGTTGCATCATCGGCAGTCCATAAGCAAAATAATCATGTCCTTCCTTCCAATATGGATCTTACGTTGAAATGGCAAGACCAAAAGCGATTGTCCGTCCGCAGTCTATGTATTAGAGTCTAGTAGAAGCCACGAGATAGTTCTGGTGTTTTCGGTACTGGATGAATGTTCAATGAAATTATATATAATATGTTAAAACTCTTTATTATAATTACACAAAAGTATAGTACAGTATAGAAGTACTAAAATTAATGTTGCCGAAAACGTGCTCCGCGGTTGGGATTCAAGCGAGAACTGGATCGATATTTTTATAATTGGCGAAATTTAGTGATCGCTGCTTTAAATGTACTGTAATGTTGACGCCTTTTTTGCCCATTCTTTCGACACCCACGGGACCAACTAGATTGAATGAATGAATGAATATCCTTTATGGACAATAAAGGATGTTCACCACCACAAAACAATAGTACAAAAATCATTAAAAAAGGAAGTAATGATCTCTTATATTACACATTTGAAATGAAACTGTTATTTACGGATTTTATTTATTGTGAATGTGGTCTCTCTTACATGTGGCAAACTAAAAGATCTGTTAGGACCCGCGTAAAAGAGCACATAGCTTACCTGAAACACGGTCGCTCTAGGGAGACAGTCTGTGATCATATCGCTCAAACCATTACATCAGATTTAATAGACGACAAATCCTTGCAAAAGGATATCGATTCCTGCGAAGCATGATTCGCGAGGCTATTGAAATTAAAAAAAAATCCTAATTTCAATAGAGAACATGGCTGAGTACTACCAACGGCTTGGAATATACTAAATAACCAAAATTAATAATTAAAAGCTGAAGGTAGCCTGAGTTGACTATGACATCTGGACGTCTTACACCTCAGTCCCCCCGTGACTACGGCTGCTGTAAAGCACTCGGAACGTCGGGAACATAAAAACAAAATTAAACGCAATAACGTCCGTAAATAACAGTTTAATTTCAAAGGAAGTAAATTAGGAGGTACAATATGGCTGCCTTATAGCTGCATTGCTATCCCTTCCACACAACCAATGAATACATTGACGACGCGACTAATTCTCTGACTGTAAACAAAACCATAAATCCTGTTTGATACCTCAATTTCTGTCTGTCTGTACACAATGTCAATAATCATTCGAAATAAATATATTGCAGATGTGGACGAGTGTCAGGAGGCGGGCGGTCGGTTCGGTCACCACTGCCACTCCTTCACGCGTTGCGTCAACGTCGTCGGCAGCTATGTGTGCCAGTGTTTGGCCGGCTACACGCGGCGGGACAAGTTCAATTGCGTCGAAGTAAGCTTGAATTTAGTAAATAATGTTTCTATGTAATTAGATATTCAGTAAGCGAAAAAAAAATTGTGCAAAATTTTTTTAATTCCCTTGTTTTATTTTATATCTCAATTTAATTTAACATTTTATTATAAATGTTTTAGGTGGATGAATGCATGGGCGACGCGCACGGCTGCCACGCGGACGCGGTGTGCACGAACACGCCCGGCTCCTACACGTGCCGGTGCCGGGATGGCTACTCCGGCGACGGCTACACCTGCACGCGTAAGTCTTATACGGGTGTAAGAATAAATATGGGAGATTCAAGAATATTAGTAGGATTAAATTTGATGTTACAATATCTGTAGTTACAAATTTTCTAATAATGATAACTAGCATCTTTTGAAGTTTGATCTTTTGACGCACTTTTAGGGCTCTTATATTACTTATCTTATTATCTTAATTAATTATCTTACACCACCACACGCTCCACGCTCCTCTCAATTTATTTAATTTTCTATTATAACTCAATATTTTTGATATGAAACCAAATAAATTGATTACGTAGTATGGTTACCTTCGGACAAGCTAGGGTTAGTTGATGATTAAAGGTGGATTATCTTTAGAGCTTTAGCTTTAAAGTGAAAACCTCTAATGCCAACATCATAAGAGGTTTTCTCTTTAAAGCTATTTGTACGGTACACTACAACGATCGTTATATCTAACTGTCGAGCGTTCGTCTGCGCAGCGATCTGCACGGGCGGCTGCCTCAACGGGGGCGAGTGCTCGGCGCCGGAGCGGTGCGCGTGCCCGCGCGGCTTCGGTGGCGCGCGTTGCGAGCGTGACGCGGACGAGTGCGCGTCGCCCGGCGCCTGCGTGCCGCGCGCGCTCTGCGTCAACACGCCGGGCTCCTACTACTGCGTGTGCCGCGACGGGTACCGCCGCGACCCGCAGCAGGACCACTGCCAAGGTACATCATGTCGTCGCACCTCCTGCGCACGCCGCGACAGGGTGATCACGACACAAATTCGTGCTCGGTATGCTATAAAAAGTTAAACGTTTATTCACTTCGGGTGTAAGTGTAAACACAATTTTTTCCTACAAATGTCACCCTCAACTGCACGCGGTGCATTCACCAGCTAGTACTAATAAGAAAGGTTCGGGCGACCGAATGATGGATAATCCATTCGAATTTGTCGAACCTAAATCCTAGAGACAGGTGATCAGGAGCAGCATGACTAGTGCGAAGGATGGGTGCTTGCCCAGCGTGGTGAATGGGCAAACCTTCTAAGAAATGCATGCCGGCTTTAGCTGGCACTTTCTTGCCGATACCTACCCTCAGCAGTGGGTTTGAATAGACCGATAAAGAAGTACTTTGACTTTATTCGTCACAAATAATATCATGATTTGTTTATAAAGATAAAATAAATCCAAAAGAGTTTGAGGAACAACGCTCTCTGACCCAAATATATTTTTATGTTGAAAAATCGTAAATCACAGATTAGTAAAGTAAAGTAGCAGCCTGTAAGTGCCCAGTCCTGGGCAATGTCCCACACAGATTGGTAATTACCTCTTAGTTGATTTGTATTGATGTCTTACTGAAATATAATTATTTCAAGAAAAAAAAGTATCTACTTTAAGACTGTTATGATTTTCAGATGTAGACGAATGTACAGAAGGATTTCACACGTGCCATTCGAGCGCGCGCTGCGTCAACACTGACGGTGGTTTCAAATGTGAATGTGACAAACAACCCTGTGAACTAAGTGAGTAATCTCTTCTAATATGTTGGTGGATTCGCTCTTAACCAGGTAAGATATAACTTTGATTGAAATAAAGTTTTCAAGTTTCTCACAGTTCACAAAATAAAAAGAAATATGTTTGAAAAATTATTTAGCGGTATAGGCTTTTTCAACGAATTAACAAACAGTCGATCGTCCTAAAATTATCGCATCTCCAATAACTTCATGGAAAATAAAAGTAAAAAAAAACCTCTTTCTGTTGCTCTCTTTTCACTTCTCTCTTTCTCTTTCACTTTTCAACAGAGCTTATTTGGGACAACGTGACCGGTGGTAAGCTTTTCGTCATCTTAGTGCCCAGGTCAACGATTCATTTTTGGTACGAGCCGTCTACATAGGGGATCAAAGTCGTGTCTCCCGATTTCGGAGGCTGATAAGGGGATCTCTCTTACCACTCGGCTATCTCGTGGCTAAACAATGTAACAGTTTGAAAAGTTCTCTTTTTCTATTTACTTCTTAAGTCCAATTCAGAATGTTTTATGTAAGAAACTTAGATCGATTTGTGGCCATTTTACATAATATTTTTCACCGTGGTGGTTAAATTAAATTTTGAAGTAGGGCTTCAGGAAAACAGAATATTACGAACGAACTATATTAAAGCGAGAAATGAAGAGTGTCGCTAGGAGCCTATGCTTCCTACACAGGACCTGAGGGTACATCAGCTTATCGTCGATAAGTCGACATGCCCTGAATCAGTCTCTACAGCTTCAGAGAGTGCATTGATCAAAATCCCGATACGCTGGTGGAAGACACAGAAATGAGCTCGTTACAAACGAAAACAATTTAAGAGCAGTACAACAAGAAAAAAGTCTAGGCTCTTCGTACAAATAGTTCAACGTGGTCATCATCCTCCATCAATCATGGTTTGATGGGAGGGTCAGACATATCAAGGAATCACATCATTATTTTTGTGAAAAATGAGTAAATACTTCAGTCATGCTGAATTGACTGTCTTGGATCGTGTAGTGAAGCGCAGTGATACACTTTACAAAAATGTACTGTGACATTTCCAGCAAGACTCTGCTCCTGGCCAAAACGCACGAAAAACTCAAATCTGGCTCAAGGGTGGATTGTTTCTAGGCTGTTAAGATCAGGTAAGGAGGGAGTTGCACAATACGTCAATATGTAACAAAAAATTTAAATACAAAGTGCAAGAACGTCGAAGAAAGGTATTTTTAGCATAATTGATCGCCTAGGAGGAACATTGAAAGTATCTTCGGACCAAGAAGAGGCTTTTTTTATTTTATTTGTATTGTATTTATGTTTAATTAGTAGACATAATTGTTATAATTAACGAAGCTAAGGTATATCAGCTATCTATAAAATGACTAAGAAATGTGAAGGAGACATGAGTGCAGTATGTGGAGTGTTGGCAGGCTGCTCGTGGCAGGGGCGCGCGGTGCCGGACGGCGGGCGCTGGGCGGAGGGCGGCGGCTGTCACGCGTGCACGTGTCGCGCCGGGGTCGCAGCCTGCGCGCGCGCGCTCTGCGCCTGCGACCTGCACGGCAACACCTCACTAACAGTACGCACTATACTATTCCACACGCAGGCTGCTAGCTGCTGACAATACAACACCATCTACTCCTCCATACTCCGGCCGTGGGTGTCATCTTTTCATTTCATGATAAAAATCTCTGTCCTCCGACAGACGACAGAACAACATATTCTTATAAATATGCCAGACCTTCATATGCTGGCTCTGGCGATCGAACGGTGACAACATATCCATACGAATTTTCCGAACCCAAATCCCACAGATAATTATGGGAAGTAGCATCACCGGTGTGTGCAAACCTTCCTATAAATGTAGGCCGACTTATAAGAATTTCATTTAAAAAAAGGTCTGCTGTAAAATAGATTACATATCGAGGACTAAGATGTGTGGAAGTAACTCTTACTTTGTCCTTGCAAGTACCCTGGCAACTGATATACAGATGTAGTTTACTTTCTAATATGAATATTTCCATTGTAAGTTTAAGTGAATTGTAAATAACCTGGCAATGAAAGGTAAAGACCCATCGACTTTGTTGCCGGTTTTTTTCATCAAAAGGTCTTGTTTTGCGAACCAGTGTAGATTTTGACGTTTTAATAAGTTATGATTTCGACCTTACTGATGCTGAAGTAGCGTAGGAGGTCTATGGCCAGCAGTGGACTAAAATATACTGATGTGGTATGTAGTGGTATTCATTGGTCTCCGGTGTGATCTTACAGATACAAAGTACAGAAGCGTCATTGCCCGTGGCGCCGGCGGCGTGCTGCCCGCATTGCGAGCCGCGCTTCCGCTGCCGCCACCAGGAGATGCACCACGTCACCTTCCGCAGTGGCGAGCGCTGGCTCTACCAGTGTCAGATCTGCGAGTGCCTTGTTAGTCATTGTGCTTGCATAATATCATTCTCTGGATTTGGGCCATAAGGGGGAAAATATCCACTTTGTCTCTTGGATTATTGTTCTATCACTTTTAGTGATATTGCTTTCTTTTTTGGGAATCGTAACACAATAAAAAAAAGAAAAGAATGGGAAACTTATATATAACAGGGTAAGGGATACCCCTTTGTAGCACACCACTTTACTCCAAATGGAAGTGTATGTGTGCACCGTGTACTGGAATAGCGACATCTGACGAACCCAAACTTAACAGCCTAAAGGCCAGGAGTAGTATCATTTATGCGAGAGTATCGGAACAGCTAACCGGGAGCGCTTTCAAGACAAAGTTAATATGGTCAATTATATATATAATACAAAAGGATCATAACTACCATTAAATTAAATAGACACATAATTTGCAAAACAGTAGATAATAATGTTATAAAATTATGACATGCGAAAGTGCTGATCAATGATCAACATATTAACTGTCATTGACTTTATTTACATACATACTATTACTTAAACTACATTATTATCTACATACATTTTCAACGTCCTGTTTTTTAAATGCGGTGAAGGAGTTGCAGAAAATGTCAATATGTAATAATATATTTATTGTACAAAGTGCAACAATAACGGATATTATTGTTAGCGATTGTATTTGATTGGATTAATTTTTCGTGTAAATGTTATAATATCATATTTATCATTACTTAGGAATAGCTGAGTAATTTTACAGTAGAGCACAAATTTGTTTAAATCTTCTTGCAAATCGACACAATCGTGACCTTACTGAGTACTGTATACATTTTGGTATCATGTACATAAAGAAAATGTCACAGAGCGACAAAAACAATGTCAAATATCATTAGCATACAATGTAAACAAAAACGGCCTCAAAACAGAACCTTACGGAATGTCCGAAGAAATTTCTTTTTAATGCTACAGAATGACTGCGATTTTCGACGTAGTTCTTAACCCATCACACCAAGTTACGGTGAATATCGTTTTTTAAAGCTTTTTATTAGCGTTTTTTTTACGTTTTTGATTGTCTTTTTAATTAGTATAGTGATTTTAATTTTTATTTATAATCGTGAATTGCGCGCCGGGTTTAAGATGCAATGTGTAAATAACATCTTCGCCTTGTGCGATTTCAGTTGGGCGAGGTCGACTGTTGGGAACCCGAGTGCGACGCGGCGGGCGGCGGCTGCTGCTCGGACGCGGGCGGCACGTGGCGCGCCCCGCACCGCCTCGAGCTGGCGGGCTGCGCGCCGCACTGCCCCGCGTGCCAGGTACATGCCCTTACTGCACCTGCCCCTCATCTTCCCGCCTTCACCGCGTACTACCCGCTCTTGATCACGACTCCTCCGATACATCATGTGATGTATGTGACCGCCTCGTAATGTCAAGCCTCGCAAAGCTTACCAAAAACATCGCAAACTCACTACATATTTCATAGCGTGTTAGAAATGTAACTCTTCATAACCGCAGTTCTTACAACTCCACAAATATTTCCTTTCGCCATACATATATGATTGTCCGATCGGTCAGGCTGACGCCCACATGGTGATTACCGGTAACCAGGAATGTGGTTTGTCGTAACTAAATTAAACAGTTAAATAGAACGAAAAAGAATATTCTTCTTTAGTTCTATAAAAGAAATGTAAAATGTACGCTTAGGTAGAGGGAAAAAACACCCTTGTCATCCAAAGTAATTTTCACTTGTTTGCGCCGATAGCATCAATTATAAGGTGTATTTTCACATTTGCAAATGATAAGAGATTATGATATATTTAGTTTTAAAAAGTTCTGTTTTAATGTCAGCTTTTATGCTACTTTTTGGTCTGTTTTCAAAAACCGATTGTGTTACTAAATGATGCTTAAGCAGTGATGATACCGCTTTGTGATGTTAGCTCTATAAAGCTCCCAGCGACAAGTCAGCAGAATTCAAATAAAAGTGTTATGATAATATGTTGCTAATTAGTGGCCAAATTTTCGATTTTGTTGTTGTGACCGTTTCTCCAAAATCAGAAATCTATATTTATATGAATATGGCAAAATCTAAGCCGGCTCGGCTTTCTCGTAAGATTCTGTTGCTAATTTGTAGCTGAAGAACAAAGCTATAACAATTTTATATTAAAAAAAAATAATAAAAGAGCCTGTAACTAAATATTATAAAAGTCACCGGTCCTGCTGCTGCCCACGTAGCATTGTATTCAGCTACAAATTAACAGCAAATTCATAGACAAGAGCCGAGCCAACTTGTGTAGATTTTGCCATGTTTTTGCTATTTTCATAGAGAGACAATAGGAACACGGTTTCTGAAGAATCGATAACAACAAATTCGAAATTGTGACAGCTGATTCTCACAACAATTTTATTAAATCCTGTTGACTTTTCACTACCATCTTTACTGAGCTTATGGTGTCGGCGTGTGGAAGTGAACGGCTGTTTCCGCTTGTTGCAGGGCGGGCAGTGTGCTACTTTGGTGAGCAATCTCGCGTGTTGTGTGCATCGGTAACCATCCCCACTCTTCTTATTCATTCTTACATTTGCTAAATTAACAATTTGTTTTGTGCTTACGTCTTCGATTTAATTTTACTTTATCACTCTTATTATTATACCATAATTCATTATTAGTACGTAATTACTCTGATAATTAAGTATTTTTACCAGTTTATCTTTGGTTATCTATACCATCGCGTACTGCATTTTAACACTTTTAAATCGAAGACATGTTCATTTCATTTCAATTTTCATTTTGTGTTGCATGTTTTATTTTTCCTGGTCATGGTCAGGCATGGTAATTTTAATCTGTTTCTAGCGTAAATTTTTTTGTAGATGACTGCTCCGAGCATGTCGGTATATATGATTCCTACATACGGTCTTCCATGTTCCATGCATCACATTCATAGATCCACTTTGGGTTTACAAGTTCATTTTTAATTCATTAGAATTACTTTAGCTGTTATAGTCATCTGCTACATACTCGTATGTATAACTATCATAAATGACATTCTTAACCCAATACTATGACATTTATATTTATGTTTTAGGGGTTAAACGATGAAATTGCCGATTTATATTGAAAAATTCAAACATCTTTTTTTAGCATTTAATTAAAACATTAATATTTGAATTTAATAATTTATTTAATCGAAGTGTTTACATACATTTGGACCATCTCGGGGAAAGATCATTTATGCCTTTGCTATAGAACTATGGGGATCTGGACTCTACAAAGTCGATGAAGACATTTTGTACCGCTTCCTGAGATCGATTTTTTTCCATGCCAATAAGCCAAATTGCGGAAAAAATGGTAATCGTTTGAGGTTAGATCTGGCGAGTATGGAGGATGACGTATGGTTTTTAACTGCAGGTCTTGTAATGTTAAAACTGTTTTCGCGAGCAGTGTGAGGTCTTACGTTATCGTGGGGCACTAATGGCGAAGATGGGTCGTTGTTTCTCTAATGTATTATAATAAAAGACGACCCGTCGCTTGAAGTTCTTCACAATAGACATCTGCTGTTATTTATACACCGGATCTCAAAAAGCTACAGCGAATTACACCACATTATATATTATGACCACCAAACAGTTACCATTACTTTTCTATGGGTGAGCTTGTATTAGGGCATGGTATATCCGGTATTTGACCTGGGTTCACCGTTGTGTTTTTCGCTTCCGATGATCGTAGAGAATCAACATTTCATCATACGTCACTATTCTGTCCAAAATCCCTTAATTTCTGTACCTATTTATCAAGCCAATTCATGAGGTACACATTTCTCTAGGTTTTTTATTTTAACAATTCTGACGTCAAACCTAGACGCTAATTTCTTGGTTGTTTGATCAGGGTCAGCTCCCACCATAACTTTTAATTCGTCGTTATTTACTTTAGTGTCTGGTCTTCCTAGTTGTTCTTCTTAAAGTCGAAGTTTCCACTACGAAAGCGATTAAAACAAAAACGCATAGTCCTTTCCTCTTCAAACCCAACAGTTATTGATATTGCGAGCTTCGTAGGCCTAATAAGGCCACGCTAAAACCGCGTTTTGTTTAATTCAAAGTGGCCACTCCATTTAAACGGCAACTTCTACCTTGATCTCTATTGTTATTATGATATTTATACATATTTATACAAACAGTTTATAAAAAGTGAGATTGTCAAAATCAGTAATAATTAATTTCTTGGATGTTAAGCGATTTTGAATCTAAATCGAGTGATTAGTAATCAAGAATTGATTGATATAGCATGTTGATTAGGATGTGTTATAAAGGTATATTACCGATAGTCATACAGTATTAATTTATCTTTCTCCTTTTTTACAACGCTTGATTTAATTCAAAGTAGCTTCTTTCACACTTTCATTGATGTCGTCAAGTAGGCATTGATGTGAGTGTGAGAACTCAACACACGGTCGATAGCTTAGTTTTTTAAAATCTCTTATATATCTATATCTCTTTTATAGCTATTTATATGTAGATAAGCGCCCACGTCCCATTGTTTGTTACCCGGAGACCATAGATAAACAAGACAGCATTTTATATTGAATTAAATTAAATAGAAGAGAACGATGGGAGGTCGCAATACGTTAATTGTTTAGTCTCTTCCATATGTTAAATTGTAGTTAGTATTTTATTTCAGTTCACTTTCAAATACCTATTTATTTAAGTATAAAGATAAGCTAATATAGTTGTGGTTTATAAAAATAGATTTTTATTTGAAAGGCAGCTTATTCTCATGACCTAATAGACGTTTAATATTTGTCGAAAAAATGATTTGACTTGACTATTATTAAATCGACGACTATGTCCAAATAAATACATTTAGCAGTTGATAAAAAAAATATAATAATAATTAGCTAAAGAATTTAATTCGTGTGCGCATTTGCTAGAGAAAGTGTAGTACGAGAAGTAGAAGTACTCGTAGAAGTAGATTGAGGCAGTGATAAACGCGCATCGGCCGTGTGCGGGGACGGAGAGTGACGTGGCGTGAGGTGGGAGTGACGGGGAGTGACGGGCGTGTTGGTGTTGGTGTGGCAGAGCGCGGCACGACGTGGCGGCGGCGCTGGCGCTGGCGGCGCTGTGGTGGGGCCGCGCGCCTCGCGCGCACCGCAAACACCGCGGCGCGCGGCGCTAGAACCGCCCTGAGCGCGACGCACCGCACCTATTTATTCTAGATAGACCTAATGTTAACCAATTGGCGAGCGCGGCGGCTCCAAGGCCTTACTCAACGAGCCGACCCGCGCCCGCGACTGCGCCGCGGCCCCGAGTCCGCACCCGACATTTTATCCTCGTTATAGCAATATTCCTAGTGTTACCGCGTAGTTAGGACTAGCGTGCGGCGGCGCGGCGCCCCGCCGGCGCGTTCCCACCGCCGCAACCTGTAACCTTCAAATTCTAAACTTAAACGAGTACGATCGCTTGTAATTATATCCTAGACTTGTAACTATTTAGCTATTGTTGTGAATACGCATAGTGTCGTCAAGGCGGCGCTGCGAACGCGCCGCGTGGGCGCCCACCGCGCTCTGTTGTACGAAATTTTTCATAATATATTATAGTTTTTTTGTTTGTCTTTATATAGAGATCGTTTTCATGGATAATTTGAAAGTAACCAAAAATAGATACCAAATATAGAAAAAATATGATTGTTTCTTGATTTCATAAAGCATTTTAATGCTTGCATGTTGTATTGTGTTCAAAAAATTACAATAAAAAAGATATCCATAATGCCTTGTTTTAATATTTTATATAATTTGGGCGTAAAAAAGCTTTAAACCTGGTAAAATTTTTAAGTTCTATACGTAGTCAATTAAAAAAGCTTAAAACTATTGTTTAAACACTTTTACTGACTTAAAAATTATAACATTTGTGTGACAAACGTGCTAACAGTCTACCTGGTGGCAAGTGGCAGCCTATTAACATCACCAAACAACTACAATAGGAATAGGTTACAGATGCGTTGATACATCTGAGAACTGAGATGTCTCATGGCCTATGATCATTCTGGCTCTCTATACCCTTCAAGCCGAAAAACAACAGTAGTTGCACTGCTGAAGAGCGGAGGAAGCAGATAAGGAACCTTCCATTTAAATTTGAGTGTTTTGGACCGAATCCATTCCAGTGCACGAATTTAACATATCTTCGAAATATTTACCGGTTTCCTCAAGATGTTTTCTTTCACCAACGAGCAAGTGGTAAATTTAGCACTTAATTAACATAACAATTAACAATGTTAGAGATGGCGGCATCGGGTTTCGAAAGCGGTCACTCGCGTACTTTGAAATGAAGGCGAGCGCTTACCACTAAACTACCATGGCTCGAAAAAAATTGTGAGAAATTTCACACCGATTGAGAGTAAAATACCGAGAGCAGAGTCATACTTTCAATTATTATCGAATATCTATAGAGGGTACTTTGTGTAATGTTTTTTGGACATTTTACAAAAGCGACAGAAATTTGTGACAGTACATAGGCCTATGTTCAGCAGTGCACTGAAATGCATTGAGCAGTAAATTGAAATTAATAATTGTAAAGCCTGAGCCAATAGTACCCACATTGTCAAAAGTTAAAGAAAATATGTACCATGTAAGACTAGTAGAGTATTGTACTAAATTTATATAATAAAAAAGGATCAATTCGGCTTCGGAAAACAAAAATACACCACATCAGCTACTTACAAGCTCGTTAGCACAATTTTAACAAATATTAATGACAATAATTTTACTACAGGGCTATTCCTTGATTTATCCAAAGGCTTTGATTTCGTAATGTACACCATTTTATCACGAAAAGTAATATTATATATAGAAATACTCAGTATTAAAGGGATTCTATTAAAATTTCTTTTTACTTGGGAAATGGACCACAATGTGTTGAAATTAAAAAAATTATGGGCGATGAAATATTATATTTCTCATCTGCCTACAGAGAGAAAAAATGGCATACCGCAGGGAAGTGTACTGGGTCCAATATTATTTTACTTTATATAAATGACATAACTTTAGTCATAATACGTAAACGTATTTTTTTGAGGTTAAAACAATTGTTTACTATTTAGTTACAATTGATAATTAAATATTGAATTATTAAATACACATAATTTCAAAATTAATTGAAATATATCAAATTACATTTAATTATACAATTGATAAAATAAAAGATATAACGCAAAATAAATTCCTTGGAGTAATAATAGGTCAAGATTTGAGGCGGGAAACTCACATGTATAACTTATCCAAGGGAATTTATACATTTGTATATGCTCTGAATTAAAAAAAAACTTAGAATCTTTATTGCTTTATGGACTTATGATATTGGCCAATAGTACAGAAAGATACAGGACATTCATTGCAGAAAATAAATGCATTAAGGCCATTTCTACAGAACCGGATGAATCCTGTAAATCACTTTTTAGATGTCTACGTTTGTTGCCACTAACAACTCTGTGTATTTATAAAACTTGTAATTTTGTACATAAGCATAATGTGCTATTTATAAAATCGTTAGATGTAAAACCTAGACTAAGAAGAGATGTCAATAGATTTCAAATATAGATGGAGGTAAAAGAATACGCTAAAAGCTGCTTGTCTATATGTCCGAATCTATAACAAAATACCAAATGACATAATATCACATAATAACTTATAATTAACTGTTTATACAGAAAAAATTTATACTTATCTTAATCAAAATATTTTTTACTGCTCCAAAAATGTTATTGACCAGAAAATGTAAAATTAGTGCGATATCAGTTTTGTTTTTAATTTAAGGCTAATTTTATTGTATTGATTATGTTAATTATACACCAAAACATGTGAATTAAGAAGACTAACATCCTCAAAACATGTTTTAAGCTAATAAAGATCATATCCTCGGCGGTGAATGGAAACGCTGTGAGAATCGTGCATTTCCCAGAACATAAAATACTTTGACAAGGCCCAGCACTGTACCTATCTAGCCTTATCGATAAGATTGACGTATCTAATTAAAATTCATAAATACTAAAATTTACTATTCCATATTCTTGTATAATTCAAGACGATCATATAAATGCTTAATTTAATACTCACTGACAGGACATCGAAGCCAGTTCTCGTTGATGAAAAATCTTAAAATTTTCTTACTTTTCTTTCTTGAAAATATAGTTTTTTGCCCTTGAATACATAACAACGTATACTGAACCTGACCCTATAGACAAAATTATACATGTTTATCACTAAAAAACCATATATGTATTTTGTAATAATTATATATTCAGAAATAATTTAACAAAATTAAATAAATATAGATAAAATAATGAAAACAGATTTAATTTATCTAAATGAAAATATCCGTACAATGTCGAAATAAGAGGTATTGAATTAAATAATTATTATGTATCTTAAACTTTCCTCCTAAAACGTATGAATTTCCTTGAAAACAAACTTATTGGCAGGTTAATAAAAAAATCTAGATTATATGAACTATGTGTTTTATTGGTATTTGCATACAGTATTATTTATACATTACTTGCCCCCTTTTAGGTCTAAAATTAAAACTTTGGTTTCACGACTCATTTACTACGCCTCAATGATGTATTCAGATTGTATTCTATTTCACTTAATACAGTATCTCAGTTTACTCTAGTCTATCTTTTGTCTAAAATAACTCCGGATATGATAAACGGTACGTATTGAAACAGTAAAATCTAGTGTTTTGACACGTTAAGGATTAAAAAGTTATGACAATAAATCTGAGGGTGACTTACACCTTTCTAAATACAGTTAGCGCTAAACATAATTATATCATCGTTCTATTTCTGTCTATTGTTTGTAGTTTAAAGAGACAATAAAGTTTCAAGGGTTACTATCACCAAAAACCTCACTAAATACAATTATGGCTAAACATGTTTAAATCAACTTTGTGTCGATTTCAGCTTGAAACAATTGATAGAAATAGAATGATGTTTAGCTCTAATTCTATATGGCAAGTTTTGGTGTAAGCCTAAATATGTTCAGCGCTAATTGTATTTAGTGAGGTATTAGGCTGATGCTCTAAGACGTTGTCGGTATTTTAATTTAACGTTTAAACCAACTGTCATACAGTATAGTTTAGAAATAACGAACTTTTTAATAATGGTACTGTGATGGAATCTGTATAGTTAAAGTACCAAGAAAACAGAACTTCTGTAATTGCATAATATTATAAACACAATATCCAAAGTAAGTACTTTGGTATAATAGATAAAAGTAGAATTTTGTAACAAAATTCTCAATAACTTATCTTCAAAGATTTAGATTGCATTTATTCATTTTGTTAAATATCTTTTTAAGTACAAACTGTGGAAGATTCTCAGATTCGATTACCAGTGCTTTTTAAATACATTAAATCTAATTTGAAAACATAAAAGATTTGAGGATCAGGACGTCAAACAGGATAGGTCATTAAATAGGAAACATAGCGTGGTAGATCATATAACAGAACGTTGATCAAATTTGAGGAGTGACGTTGTTCATTGACTGTTGGTTACCGAGAGCTGGTAATGGGTGAAAGCATGCGAGGCGTAGCGGCTGTGTGATCTTCAGTGCGCGCAACTCTTTGCGCTCCAGTGCCCCTGACACCAGCACATATGCTGTTGTGAATAGAGTTGACGCCTGAAAAGTAACGTATGTATTTATCAAAATATTTTTTTTTAAATATTCATTACAGTTTGTACAAGAAAGTTTAAAACATCCCTGCTGCCGTAATATTCACAGCGCCTCGCAACAGTCTACAATCGGTATCGTTCGCATCGCGTTGCGCCGCGTTGTGAGTAAAATCCCTTAAATATTTAAGCGTTTGAGTAGAAAATAGTCGGAAGAAAAAATGTTATTGTAACACGTCAAGAATTATTATTAATCAATACCATAACTACGACAATGGCTGAAGCGAGCACGCACGCCGAGTTGATAAATCTTCGTAATTCGCTAAGAGCTGGATGTAAGCAGCCTGCGGTATGCCGCGGTGCGATGCATTGTTCGCCGTTCTGAAACGAATTACAATAGTGGAAAGATACCGTCATTTTTCAACGTCGTAAAAGGGAGAACCTTTTGAAGTGTTATAAAAGTCACAGTTCAGGGCAAAAATTTTAAGAACATCATGCGGTAAGAGGTCCCCAGAGGAATAACCAGCGGAAGTTTTCCTAATGTAAAATAAACAGATAAATGAAGACTAG
The DNA here is from genome assembly GCA_029286595.1 of Bhutanitis thaidina. Lineage (NCBI taxonomy): Eukaryota > Metazoa > Arthropoda > Insecta > Lepidoptera > Papilionidae > Bhutanitis > Bhutanitis thaidina. Next base: position 4,726,239 of record JAGSMS010000003.1, read on the forward strand.
TGGCCTGGAACGTTCGTACAGTGGAAAAATACGGCTAAATATTATTTCCGAGATTCCGTCGCCACAAGTTGCAGAGATCTCTGTCCAGCAATGCCAGCCTGCCGTGTAGGGTGTCGGCGTAAGAATTTGCCGCCTTTCTTTCCGTGGGTGTCGTAAGAGGCGACTAAGGGAAAAACCTTAAAAATCGCAAAGGCTACTGACATATAACGGGATAACCATCTCGAAAAATACCTTTCCAAAACTAAACAGACCCATGATTGGCAGCAGCGTCTAAGGTGCAAGTTATCTGGTACTGGGATCGCCAATCCTCTTGGCGACCGTGGCAATTATGTGAAATACTACTAAATAGTATGGCATATACTACAATTTAAAATATTTACTTATTATCAAATCCTTTTAAAGCAAAGTTATCAATACAATTATAAAGTTGCAATTTTCTATCTATACTAATAAGTATATTTAGTAAGTATTATATTATTAGTATAGATAGAAAAGTACAATGTTTTGTATAGAATGTGCGAATGTATATACGTGTGTGGTAATCTCCAGAAACACTGTTTAAAAACTATATTACTCCACATTGCCATACCTTAAGTATGATTCCCAAAAAAATTGGGATCCGTAAGCTATTATCCGATATCCGAAAATTACTTCTACATGTTATTGAAAAAGAATTTGTACTATACTGTTGACAAAACTACCGGTACAGCCTCTAAAATTTCCCACAGCCGAGCAAAGAACAACTCTCATTTGAAAGGGTTTTTGGAACCGGGAAGTGCGCTTGCACTAGAGTACTGTGCATATTATATCTCATCGAAATGAACTTCTATTATTCCTTTGAAATGCAGGCTTCCTCACGATATTCTCCTTCACCGTCGATCATGTGGTAAATTCAGTGCTTAAAATTGCAATTAATGAAAACAAACTCTTCAGAATTGTGGAAAATTTATGAAAGAGCTTATATTTTTGCCTTACATTGATGCCATGATCACGGCGTCATTAGTTCCCGCAAGAGAGAGAGCTCCACTCCCGCCGAGAAAGGCTGTATAAAGGCGGAAAAAGTAGCGAAAAATGCTACGACCCGTATCGTAGGAAAATGGTTGCCATAGTTGTTATTCATACATTTTCTACCCAGTAACCAGTGGCGATTTATTTTGTATCTGACTACCCCAGAAGGAAGGTTAAGCCTAAAATTTTATACTATTTCGATATAATTATGACCGCTGATAGTACTAACACATTTTTGACTAAATTACAATAAGGACGCATCCAACCTGTATAAGTACGTAGTCTTAAAGAAGATAACTAAAGATACATTGTCAGAAATACCTTGCCATTCAACAGTCGACCGCAACAAGAAGGAGGCAAGACTCGGCGGTGCTGGTACCAATCCGCGTACGAATGTACACCGCAGCATTTCAACTAAAATTTTATATATACGTTATTTTGTCCCAACTCGATCTGATAAACCAAATAGTTTCATATCTATAAAGATTTAACTCGAAAATCCATGTAAAGCTGTTTTTGGTTGGGAATTGTAATGCCGACCGCGTGGTTCAGTTGACCTGACCGCTGTGTCATGGGTTCAAAACGTAATATAGACAACACACAAATTATGGATTTTCGGGTCGGTTATCGATCGTGACACTGCATCCTAACCCTCCTCCGAAGATATCGCGTATGCGTTAGATCGGGTTCAGGAAAATAAAGACAAGTGAGTGTCTCTGCGTTTGCGCAAATACTTCTTCTTCACCATCATTAGTCTTTAAATAGTCTACTGCTAGATATAGAACTCTACCAATGGATGTCTTTGTCGTAATCGTGGCTTGACAATAGAACCCTATTGCTTATTGGCAGAACCAGACATTTGGTACAATGGACGCTGCTGCAGTTTGTAATGGTTATTCGGCTACATGTCGGTCGCCACCAGCCGATGTGACATTGCTGACATTTCTCTTAGTCGACTTACACTACACCTTCAGGATGAGACGCGGTGTGAGATTGAAGAGAATCGAAAGAATGACGCCTTCACACGGCGCCAATAACTAAGCAAATTAAAGTTGTTTTTTTACTTTTTAGTTCGTTTCAGATGGCGGCGCTCTTTTGATGCCAGTTTGTTACTTTCCTCCGAAATTCGTCCAGATTGTTAAATACAAGGCACTTGCGTATTATGATCCTGGCTGCCACGACTTTTATGCGCTAATACGGTAAGAAAATATAATCGCTGCAAGTAACAACTTCTCATAAATCTAAATTATATCGCGATATCGCTGATAAAAAAAATGTTTCGGAACCAATTGGGACACTCAGTATTTAACTACTTTCGACAAACCTTGGTCAAACCACAGAGCTCTGAGAGTTGTTGAAAAAAAGGTAATCGAATAACAACCTTGTACTGACAAATGTGTGGCACATACTCCTATACTAAATTTAGCGACGAACTGTGCAATTTGGCGGCAGTTTGTGAGCTCAGGACCAGTCTTTATAGCTGACTGGGGAAGAATGTTCAGGTAATCATAGAATAGGCTTATAAGTCATGGGCTATAATGACTGTGCTGATATTCATTTGATTGCTTTAAATGCCGTTGGAATAGGAAGTATCCAGCAATGTCACCACGCACCTCTATCTGCATAGTGGCGAAGGCAGTCCTCACTGCAGGATCGAACGAGTCATGTGACATGGCGCGTAACATGCTCGTGTTGAGTGTGGCATGGTCTCGGGCCGCTTTTGACAGCCCTGTAATGGCCGACATCCCGCTCGATAGCAGCACAACCGCTGTTGACACTAGCAGCATCAACTGGAAGATTTATCGTTAAGTTCTATTAAACCACTTTTGACAATAGTCACCACTGTAATTTATTACCTCTGTTTGTCACAATATGCATAAATACAAAATATGATTGTAGAAGCGTAAGTATCGTCACAAAGGAGTTTTTAAAATACACACACACACTCACCCACACACCATTCTGTTAGCATAGGACACCCTGTGCCTTAGTTACAGGATAGTAATTATACTTATGATATTTAAAATTACATATATCACATAAACATCCATGATACACAAACAATTATATTTACCATAATAATATTTGCCCCTAGCGAGATTCGTCACTTCTAATTGACGCGGCCATAAGTTAAATTTGCTAATTTGATGGAAAAATATTTTTGGCTTAGCATACAAGCATGCTAACCAAATAAGTGGTCACAACGATCATCCTTTAGGAGATATAGTTAGAATGCTTATTTGCCACTAATTTAATATGATCTCCAGGTCTCGATATCCCCACAAGATACGCATGCATGGCTTACCATCGCTTCGTATCCTATTTCTCTTTAAGATGGATGATAAACATCGTCATTTCTTTTTTATTCGCTTTCTCGCACAATGATGACTCATCTAACGGCACCTCATAAATGTTGAAATCCATCTAGACGTTAAGGTTACAGAGCGGGCCCAATAAATAGACCAATGTACTCGATAAACATTCCCCTTCTTATAGGCCAGTCGGATAAAAATAAGGTAAAACCACCGTTTAAGAAATACAAATAATAACAATAGAAAAATATTAAAATTACTTTTTGGACTCTAAATACGCATTTACGCATAAAAAAATCAATTTAAGTTTTAAGTATTAGGACTTAAAATATGAAATTGTCGATTCGAAGTTCTTCACAATAGACATCTGCTGTTATTGATACATCGTATTATAACTATCTAATTATTATATCAAAAAGACATACAGTGAATTACACCATGAAAGAACCATCAAATAGTTGCCATTACTTTTTACAGTTATTTACCTTAGTGTCTATTCTTCCTCGCGCTTCATTCTTCAAATCGACGTTTTCATACGAAAACGATTAAACCAAAACGCACAATGCGTTCGTTAGTTCGTATCCTCTTCGAGCTGTCTCTGCTGTTATGCAGATGACATAGTTTTTGTGTGAAAAACAAGTTTCCATTAAAACACCAACTTCATAATTAAGCTCCTATTATTAACGTATTTGTTTTACACAATAGATATAAAAGTTGAGTAAAGTTAGTAAACAAACGAATGGTAACATACCGTTGCTAAAATTGATATTGACTTAGGGTGATATGGCACTAAAGTGGCGAGCCAGCAGGTGGGTAGGCAAAGAAAAGCCCCTGCAACGAAAAGGATGGAGGTGCCCAGCTCTGCACCCAGGTCCGTCGTCCAGAAGTAGTAGGACATACGAAGTAAATTGAAGGCTGTTGATCCACCGAGGATGACGCCACCACTCTGTCGGAGTTAATAATACTGTCTTATCAACGGGCCCAATCCTAATAATAACCGAATGATTCTAACTGGTGCTAAGACTATTCTTATTATATAAATCCATGTGTGTGTTTTTCCCACTACTTAGAGATAGAGACTAAAAATTTGATTTCTATACTCGCTGTTAAAAGAAATAGGCAATTTTTAATCAATTTTAGACACAACAAAAAAGTAGTTAACTACTTAAATTTCGACTCTCGATTATATCGATAGCATTTTTTCATGCTACTTACAACATCTAAGAAAACTTTGAAGAACTTCTGAACTTATGCGGTTGACAACAAAAAGCCAAAAAACTTATTTGATTAATCAATTTTTGTATCTAAGATCTTCATATACTACAGAGGACAAGACAGACAGACGTGCTAGTACATATAAGGCCATTACTGCATTTAATTTTCAATTATTCAAGCCGTGTTGTGTGGGTGTCACGTAAAACGGCTAAGGAAAAAATCTCAGCGACCCCTCACAAAAATACTAAACCTATTGCTTTTAATCAGACCGATGGCGAATAGCAACGTTTAATTTGCAAAATGTCATCCCCGTTTAATTTGCAAACCCGCTGTCCAAACATAGTGATTACGGCCAGCCCTGCCAGTTGACTTAGTTGAGGCCTACGTTCAGCAGTACCCTTGATAACGACTGATGAACAATAATTCTTCTAATCCTTAAATATTTTACTAATAGTGTAAACGCTACTGTATGTTTAGTTGAAACATAAACATAAACATTGGCGTTTTGTGTGTGTCCCTCAACTCAAGAGCTCAATATCAATATCAATATTCAGCGGTAAGGCTGTTTAAGACGAGAAAATGAATGAATACTTGCTAGCAATAATCCGGCGCAAACAAATAAAACCAATCCACTGCTTCTCATTATTGCGACGACGTTGTAATTGTTTTCAATAAATATGTTTATAGTTTTAAATTATTGATTTTAAATCTTTTCTATTATTTTCTAGTATAAAGCTAAATTAATTTAAACATGTCAATAATGCCTTTTTGATTATTGACAGTTTTTTGAAATTAGATGTATGTAAGTGTTTCATTTTTACATCTTTTCACATGTCACATTTTATTTTACTTGATTGTATATCAACTTGCTATTACGTAACAGCTATGTAGTACTATTATCTATTCTATTATACGACACGAAAGATACTTAATTATTTTGTAATTAAATTATAGTAGGGAAATTTCTTGATCGCTGTGAAGAAATGGAAGCATCACGAAAAAAGAAACGAATCACTTGCTACCCCTCTTTTGGCTAAGTGTCAGTGAAGCTCAGCCACAGTGTTCCATGTTTCGTGACGCCCAAAACTAAATATATAAAATAAGGTATTCATAATACAATTTTATGAATCAATTCAATACTATTGCAGATATCAACGAGTACAACTCGAGCAGCAAGGGAAAAATTTTCCACATATGGGTAGCCATGGGTAAATCAGGTAAGATATTTTTTTAATTCATTGCGGTAAACAAACAGTGACACAATATTATTTGTAAAATAATATTGTCAGCAACGAACCGTTACAAAAAGTGGGCAAGGATTACGACCATGTGTCCTGGTAGGTACTCTATAAGCAATTTTATTAATTAATTATTACAATCGTATCTGTCATGGCACAGATCGTAAAGTAACATAATTTCTAGTTGTTTACGTCTTCACTCTAGTTTATCTTCTATAAGAAGGTCGTATTCATCAAGCAGTTTTTCATAAAATAAACTGTTATGATAACGTTTGTCATACAAATTGCATAAAAACTTTTCCTGGATTTTTCAAGAATTTAAAAATATATTTTAATATTTACTATAGAAAGAAAATAAAGAAATGGAAAACGGTCAAGACCGCTTCGGAAGCTATCGTTTTCGATAGTTTATATATGGTATGAAATTACATACATCGTTAATGAATAATATAAAATAAGTGGGCCAAATTTGAGCGCTGTGGTACACCAGAGCTTAAAGGTTTCAATTTAAATTCATGGCCACCTTCTGAATTCCGTTGGTTACATAAGACTTAAACCATCACCACTAGTTTATCCAAAATAAATAGTAATCTCGTCAGTCAAAAGCTTTCGAAAGTCTCTGTATACACAGTTGGTTTGTTTATATCTCTATCGATACCTTACAATAGATACAATGTACATATTAAAATATTTGTAATAGTCGACCGTCGTTTAACGAAATCGTGCTAATCCGGTATAATTATGTTATGTATGGACGAATATATACTTTCATGCACTAGTCTTTCGAAAAGCTTCGACAGAGGGGTAACAACCATATAAGACGATAGTTGAGTACTTCCAGACACTTGAGAAAACACCATAATGTATACATAAATTATACAAACTTTGTAATGGATAGTATACAGTTGCAACTGTTGCAACTGTTGCTCTGAGAAATGCGAGTGGGATATTATCCAATCCCGGTCCCTTAGTGTTGTTTAAAGCGTCCCTAAGAACAGCGTCTTTTGTTATTATTAGATTACTATTAAGGAGAATAAGGTGGTAACACTTTTCTAAAAGTCGACTATATGTGTAAGTATTTCATTCGACAGGTGAACAATTAAAAATCTCAGAAAAAGGCAGACTGATCGTACACAGGACTGATGCTAGACAGCACCGTCTAATGTGCAAGGCGTTCTGTACGCGATCGCCAAACTGCACTTCAAGCGTGGCGATTAAGACAAATCCTCCCATTGGGAGGGACTTACGGACTATAAACAGTCTGATGAAGGAGAAGAAAACCTTTTGACATACCTGTGTGTTACATTAAAACGTATCTTTTCTCCCTTTATCCCTAAATCTTGAGGTTACTAAAAATTTTGAAGAAATTTATACACAAACCCTATTCCTATTTATATCACAAATATAAAAAAATAGCTTTAACTTTACATACTCCTTTAGTACGTAATTTTTACTTTTACGAATACTAAGTAACAATGGCATACCGCGTTCTTCAAAGGCATACTCTGAAAATTATGACAAAAAGAATTCAAAGACGAAAGTAGTTATACTATAGAATTATACATGTTATCTTCTTAATCTGTGTTACAATACAGTAAAAAGCAACTTATATTTCACAACAAAGAGTATATAATCACTACTTCTGACATGACCTTACCAGTAACTGTAATTCTTTGGTTCTTTGGTATTTCTCTAAAAAAAAACGTAGTGTTTGGGACTTTTTGGGTTTCTCGTACGTACATTGTGTGGTACATAGTGGGATGTGATATTTATATAAATAACATAAAATTGTCAGTTCTCAAAATTACATACATTCTACTTTACTACTATTATTCAAAATAATAATAAGTAAACTCTTGAAGTGTAAATAGAAATATTTTGCTGTACAACATTTGGTAATAGTTCGGTAGGTGATTTTTCCAATGTTACCTGTACATCGCCAACATTGGACAAGGACCAGGGGCAACACCTCTTAATGCAGTCCACGATAAACAAATAATATTATAAAAAAACCCCCTTGGTAGATACACCCAGAAAAATTGCTAGCTACGCACATGACATTGACAAGGACAAATAATTCCTGTTACAAAAAACACTGTCAATCGTGGAAAATATGGCAAACCCTCCCATTGAGAGCAACCCTAGTGTGGACTGTCTAAAGGATCCAGAAGAAGGAGAAGATTAATTACATTGAAGACTGATATCCTTTAACTATTTTATATAACAGTAGCATATCAGCCTGTTGGCGACTGTAGACTAATAAATAATTGTTGAAAAAAATAAAAAATATAATTGAAATTTTTTGCATTTATGTCATAAACTTAATGAGTTCAGAAATATCCATAATTATCAAATTTCACAGTCTATCTTATTTCGTTATTCAGATAGGAGTATGGACAGTTTTGTAACGTTTTAATACTTATTCAGAGATTTGTTACAATAAAAACGGTTTCATAGATAATGAAAACAATATCAGCCTTTAGTACAATTTTCACAATTAGTTTACACGAAAAAGTTGTTTAATCAATAGTAAATATTTTTTATCATTAAAAGTATGGGTTTAGAAGTATACATATCAAATTTCAAGTCAAGAGGGAAAAAATGCTTAGGGATGCATATTTAGATAGGTACTTTATAATCGAGAGCTGATTGAATGACACATTTTCTTGCACAAGTACCTTCGTTGTACGCACGCAAAGGCCATAATCTCATGACTACACTACAAAACCTGGGCGTGCTTAAAAGCGCAACTTTTATTGTAAAATCTTATATCAAAGCCTGAGTCGGCAAAATGTTAATAATTTTTTGTTTCGATGCTTAAGGTAAATTCACAGACCATGCACCCGCTGCGAGAGCGAGCCTGTGACGATCTACTGGAACATCCGTTACTGCGGACGCCACCACCAGAGCCCGAGCGGCCGCGACCACCACGTGTCCGCAAACCCAGAGAGTTTAAACTCGTAAGCTTCCTATTTTATGTCGTATGGTCTTTTAACTTTTCGTGCGATGGCAAACGAGTGAAGTTTGTTGTTATTATCGTAGCCTTATACCCATAGTTCGCTTTGATGTGCTTTTCACGACATCTTTAATGAAATTTAATTTCAAACATCCGTATTAAGCTACTAACATTAATAATTGTTAATATAAATAAAAAATGTGATGTAATATTATATACGTAATATTATAAATATACATATCTTTTCTTGGATATATTTAAAATTCCCATCTCACTAGTATCCTTAAAGGCCGGCAACGCACCTGCAACACCTCTGGTATTGCAGACGTATGTGGACGACGGTAATCACTTACCATCAGGTGAGCCGATTGCTCGGTTGCCCCCTATCCCATAAAAAAAAAAGAAAATAGATATTCATTTTCAATCTCAATATTCGGGGAAATATATATCTGCACGCAATGCATCCTGTTAGCAGACAGGCGAATCTCCGGCGATCCACACTGCGCTTACCAAGCCGCCTATCCATTTGTTGCATTTCATATGGGATACGAACTCCTGAAATGCGCGTCTGCTCCTTTTGTCACTGCCTTAAAAAAGGGTTCCGTCCACTCGTGGACTTAATGTGACTGACGAAGGAGAAGAAGAAAAACTAACCCAGTACGACCGTAGTGGCTGAATGTCATTCAAAACGTAGCACAAATTTATCTGTCATCTTCTTCACACACATCGGACATGATCACAATTCATAGACATATCCGCTGATTTTATGTATATAACTATCATCACTTCTAGTACTCCATTCTTTTAATAGCCCCTAGTGATATATAATGAGGTAATTTGTATCATTCCAGCCGCCAAAATTTCCTTTGATGTCAGAAGAGTTTTATGCAAAATGGTGCAATCATCAAAAAGAGGTAAATAATAAAAAAAAACTAATTGTTGTTATCATTAAAATAATTCATTGACCATAGCACGAAGATCCGCAGTTATGTACTAGGTATGTTGAAGGTCAAGTCAGGGCCAGAGTTGGAAACTCTAAATTTTTTTAAAAATACTTCCTAAGTCACAGTTCAGTACTATGATATTTTTTAGGTTTTTTTTTGGAGAGGATGAATTCTTGGCCTATTTCGACCAACTTTGGACTAGTATCGGCAGTTGTTAACTGCGCAGGAGATATCATAGTGCCGCAGGTGTACGCGCCTACACGTAGACATGACTCGCTTTTACCTTCCTGTATCAGATGTAAATCTTTTGCGTTAAGATCGGAGGAAGGAACAAATGCAGATTAATTGACACGATACACTACAGAACATTAAGCAGATACGAAAACCAATCATTCGTGTTGCATAAATATTGGCTTCGGCTGAGATTTGAACCCAAGGATTGTACCTATGGCAGTCAGGTAGGCTATGTATTATAATAATTAAATCACTATATATTATAATAATTATTTCTCAAGCACGTGAGTTTTTTCATAATACTTTCCTTCATCGCCTAGCATTTAGTAAATTCGTGCATTTACGTGCAACTAATTAAGCTTAACCGAGATTCGAACCCACATAAGTGATCTGTGTATTATGAAATCAAAGCAAGGGCCCGGAGCTTAGTGCCACCACCGCCCAATCAATATAAATCATATCAAACATTGCTTATCAAGTAACACTTCTGTCATTGTTAAGATTTGATTTACTTTAAACATTAATTTAAAAAAAAAATCTACTATTTACTTTATTTAATGCCTGTCTTGTTATAGATGTATTTTTAAAAATAATTTTTACTTTGAAGGAGCTTTCGTAACATTTTTCTAATTTTTCTTTTATTAATCAAGCAATCGTTCTTTCATAATTAGTATAATACATTTAAACAGTTGCAAATGACGAAACATAAAGTGGACGACAGCTCTCCGGAATTGTTCCCTGAGCTGTACCTGAAACCGCGCCGGCTGGATTACTACGCACGCCAATTAGAAGAAAATATGATCGTCAACAAAGAACTTATAAAAAAAATTAATCTAATACAGAGAACAGGGGTAAGCAAATAACTATTTAGTAGATTGAATAAAAAAAACCTAAAATTCGTAATTTAATGGAAACCAGCTCACGTTGATAAAGTGGGTCGATGGGCAAGAGGCTTCGATTGAAGGAGCAGTATGACCATATGTCTCAATTTTACCTCACAATCTGATCTACTCTATTTAATAAAAATAAAACATGTACAACATATTGGTAAAAATATTTCGACGTGTGGTCATTAAATATGGTAACAAAACTACTACATACATACTATACGGTACAGAACCAACCGAATCCTCTTCGTTTCCCATGGAGCTGCGTTCGCGGCACATACCACTTAACAGCTTTATTTTTTTTAACGGATAGTCTATGGTATAGTACGGATGGTAAAATAGAAGTCGGCGTTTGATATTATTACGACAAATGTGTCTCTAACGAGACTAAGAGGCAACAATTCTTTTACATCTAAAATATACGGCAATATCTTTCCTATTCCTTTACTATCAGCTTTATCTATTAAAAAATAGTAAAAATTAGGTTTAATTAAACTAAACATTTCGAGGGTGATGTGATCATTACATGACCAAGGTCTTTATCTAAAGATGTTTAAAAATCATAAAATATAGTTATGAATAAACGGTTAATTATTTCCTTAAGTAATGTACTCACATAATAATTTCGGAAACAAGACAAGAATCTAATAATACATGTATATATATTGATGAATTCAACACAGGGGTTTGTTGATTGCTGGTTGCGTCCAAAGCCCACCGATAAATACAACAAGCTGTTGTGCAAGCAGAGGCAGCGGGTGCTCAACACTATTCAACAACAGAATCTCTACATCTACTCACGTCTCCTCGTAGCCGTTCGTACTGAATTCAATTATTAATTATCATTATGACACGTAACATAAAATATGAGGATCCATAACCTTAGACGTTGTGAAAGACTCATATAAGATAGCTATATCAAATGTTTTCGTCCAAACGTCAACCTCAACTGCATGCGGCGCACTTTGATACTAACTGAAAGACGTAACTCTGGCGATCGAATATATGCGGAAATCTGTCCGCATATGCTACCCAGCTAGTATTAGGGAGCAACGTCACTCATCACACTCTCATGGAATACTGGCAACGCGTTCACCAGCCAGCCCAGTCCCCAGCACGGTCAATCATCAACAACAAGGCATACCAATTTGTTTTTCCTTTCTTGGGATCATAGACAGGTCAGTGATGAAGAAAGTAACGTAAAATTTTATTTTAAATTATTATGTTTAGTAAAAGTTTTAAAAAAGTCTCAGTGAAATATAAACATTAATTATCTAGATGTAGCTGGCGATCTGCGTATTATCGAAAAAAAATTCACAACTTCGGAATCGTTCAACAAACACGAGGAAACACAGTATAAGTCGGTCACAGAGTTAATAGTTTTAACCTTTATAACTCGTTAAATCTGTTCGTACAGACAGCGATAAAAAAAATATTATTGCTTCTTTATTATATATATGTATGATGTGATGTTCATACATCATTATTATAATATAAGGTATGTTAGGAATCGTATCTCGATAGATTCAAAAATATAGAGATAAATTTTTAACATCAGATGCCTGATCAGATAACTCTAAATAATCTGACGCGAAATGTGTAAATATAAAACTCTGTTAATCATATTAATTAATAAATTTGTCAAACATTATTTCAGAGATCTGAACAATTGCTTACTAAAGAATTAGACGAAGCTTGGAAAGACACAAAACACAAGTTAATTTTAGGAGCATCGTAAGTTTGTCAGGTATTATAAAGTAAAATAAAAAAGTTAATTTATTAAACGTTGTGACTAATTTTGTTTAGATTGCCATTTATACTATTTAAGACAGAAAAAATTGACCGCGGAATCCGAGATCCAGCCTTTGACAAGCCTCCACATCTTCATCGAACTAAGTGAGTACTTTCTTACAAAAAAATTAACCCCTTTGTTCAAAGAAAGGATAAAGATTAAAAAAATGACTGCGCTTTCCGACAGCTGTAGCATTTATACGCTGTTTATTTTTTTCTAACCATGCCTTTTATGATGATTCAATTATTACATCAGATCATCAGAATCATTAACATCTATGATTTTAGGGTAGCCATGGAAATTTGGGTACGAGGAGGCTCGAAAATGGGGAAAGTGGTTATAGAACTCTTTACTGACTTGGTTCCCAAAACCTGTCATCTGTTTCTGAACCTCGTCAAGGGCGATTCCAGAGGACACGCTTACAAGGGCACCAGATTTTTTAGGTTAATTACATTTTGTGTTTCGTTACATTTCACATTCTTGATTTATGTTTTTACGTTCAAAATTCCACAACGAACAATGCTATTAGCTAATACAAATCTTATTTTTATATTTTAGATACAGATTTTTATAATCTTGTCTGCTAAACCCTGGGTCCTGAGTTTGAATCCCAGCAGAAACCGATATTTATGCACCACGCAAATTATTGGTGTTCGGGTGTGGTTGTAGTGTATTTTAACACTGCAGCTAACCGTTGCCGAGATATTATCGCATAAGCGTTACATCGGTTACAGTAAGGAAGGAAGGTGTCTTGTGTGTGAAGGAACCTGCGATACGATAATATATCCTGCACAGTTGACAACTGCCGATAGCATTCAGAAATTTTCGCCGTGATTTATGACACGCTATGTGCCTGATGACAGTCCTGTACACAGCTTTCTCAACTTGTGTGTTACAGTCGCCAAGTTTTAAGCTCCCTCAAGCTTTAAATACTGTACTTCTATTGCACTTTAGGTATGTAGGTAGCATATTTAAAGTCCACGCCACCTGTTGGCGTCTACAAGATTTTAGTAGTATTTCCCACAGTTACTTGTACGTCATCTATGCGTTAATTTTTTTTCTGAATAGGCAACGTTTGCCCAACCAACTCATGTCCCCACAGGTGTAATATGCTCAAAAGATGCCTATTCACTGGTCTGGGAAAACTATATTAAGCTAAGATTATTTCTCTTATCGCCAACAAAGAGCAAATAATTATCGTTATCGATACTGTTTTAGTCAATTATTATTCTTATTACTTTTCTTCCTTAACAGCCCTTACATAGTCCACAGCAGGACATAGGCCTCTTCCATTGGGAAGACTATCCGTAATCGCCCTTTGTGGCTGTTAATTATATTATATTAATATGCTTATATATCTTCAAGGATTGTACCAAACTTGTACTGTCAAGGAGGTGACGTCATCAAAGATAATGGTTTTGGATCCTACCTACCAGACGGGCATGTGGAGCCTATGGGCGCTGAAAATTATCAACTAAAACATACTGTACCAGGTAAACCAGTTAGTATTTTTCCGGGTTGAGTACATCGCCAAATCAGATTCAATCGGTTAATCGAACCTCAAGAAGAGAAGACTCATTTTCAACATTGAATTTGTAAGAAATGGGATGGAGAATTTTTAGTAATGTTCATAATATTGAAGTTGATTATACAGACCAACCTACCCACCACCTCCCATGCCCCACCAACCTAACGATTATATGGGCCAAATCACGGGAGAGCGCTCCGGTACTTGTTTGCTTTTCCCAGCACATTTTCTAGACTCCCCACAGGTTCTTTAATTCTATCCCTGTCCTTTATTCAGCAATCTCCCTATTTTAAGGCATAACATCACAAACGATTAGCTTGCGTAGTGACGCCGCAGCTTTGCTGACCCATGAATGGTACAGAAAAAGGAACGGCTATCCTTTATCTATGCCTTGACATGTTCCAGTTACTAGAAAAACGGCACGTATTTAATTACTTTTACTTTATCAAGCTATAAAAGTTAATTGTTAAACATAGGCCATTCCATAGAAGCGCCAACAAATGTCGTAATGCCAATCAAGGAAGTTTTGCCCACACTCTTCGCCCTGAACTAGCTGGTTGGAGATTATCACTGTATTGATACTTCGGCGCCAGAGATGCTGTCCCCATCTCTAGTCTGAGGAAGTAGTTCTCTAAAGATTTTTACTTAAGATTTTGTACGTATTCAGGAATTTTATAGATGAAGCGATTTTTTTTTTTACCTAAAGGATAGCCTTTTTTTATACTTCTGTCAACCAGTATACCAATATACTTCGAATTATAATGATATTATTTAATGTGTTTACATTTCTGTCAAGGTGTATTATCTATGGTAGTAACTAAAGATAACGAAGTAACTGGACAATTCAATATAATTTTCAAACCTTTGCCGCAGTTTGACAAAAGGCATGTCGTGTTTGGCCGAGTAAGTAACCACAAAATATAAGTAGGTTCGAGTAATTTAAAATAAATATTACATTAGATAGAATTAGTGATCCTCATGTCAACATTAAGAGACCATGTGTTTGCGACAGATAATATCGGGTCCCGCTCAGACCTTGGAACGAATCAGTGCCCTGGGTCTCCCCCTGGGCACCACTAGCTCTGACTGCATAATCCGCTCCTGCGGCTGGTTTACACGCGGCGGGCAGTTCCGTGAGGGAAACACCAACGCCATTAAGTTCCCACCCAGACGGAAGATTAAGTAGTTTTATTTAATTTTTGGCCGTCTTACTATTGTGTTCATTTAAATATCCTCTCCTGTATTTCAATCGCCTTCTTCGTAATTCCGTAATTAAAAGAAAATTCTAAATTATTAATAAACTCTGAATGAATTGGGAAATGAGAATTTATTTTTATTTTTAATACTAATATGTATAACCTTTAGATTGGCTACATGATCTGCGCCGACCTCTGGTTCGATATTCGATCGCATGCGATTAACCAACCGGCAGCTAGATTTAAAAACCACACAAAATTGATACACGGAGAATAATTCTGATTGGAAAATGACGTATAAACGTCGCGCATGTATTCAATGCTTGAGGGGTCTAAGAAATGGAAGCGCACTTAAACGCGCCGCAGGACAAAAGCCGCACGCGCCGCAGTCACTGAATATGCTGATGGTCCCGCGCACGAATGTTAATACCTTATAGAACCTGTATAGAACTTGAGAATGTTGTTGTCAGTTGCACAAGACGAATAAAATGAAATACGAGAAGGAAAACACAAAATCCCGGGTTCCGGCGTTAGGTCATTAACTTAAAAAGGCAGCGGTTTGGAGAGTATCATCCATTATTGACTGACTTCCTCTTGGCTTTCCTTTAGGCAGATGTTGGGTATACAGGGATCGTATATAACTAGACAAAATACATATTGGCAATAGAACCAGAATAGGATATGAATAGTATAGTTTTTGAAATTAAAATTTTCCAGCAACTACAACTAACAACAATTTTAGAGCAACCCTAACGCGTACCGATTTTACGTCGTCATCAAAGTCGCCCGCACCGTTCGCAGCATTGACGTCATCCGCGCTCGGGCCTGCAATCCATGTACCTACGGCAGTTTAATGAAACGCGGCTCGTGCGGTGCGTATACATGTGCGGCGTTTCGTACATTTTCATATAAAGAATTATAAAATTCAATGACTGCGACGTGTAATATCTCTTTCTCCAAATACAAACCTCACCTGCACCTGGTGTGCCCTGCTAGAAATCAAACAAGGCTCTTTCGATCAAATGATGTGTACTCTGTGGCTACGATCATCATAGCAACCTGCTGAATCCTGGGTCATTTCACAGCAAATTTCATTATTACTTTACGGGTCTTATTGCGTCTGTAATAATTGTTTTTTTTTTTTTAAAGAATACTAGTAATGCTATTTAACTAACATTACTAATATTCTTGTTAACCCTCGAACTAAGCATTAGAGCTTGTATTTGGAGTGGTTCACGACAATAGTCGAATGGTGGGCTCGAACCTGCGACGTCAAGCTTCGCAGTCCGCACTCTAACCCATTAGGCTATTGGCGTATATATTTTAAATTGTGATTTATATTATACTTACTGTACTCGCGCTTTCCCACGACAGTATATCATAAATACTA
The DNA here is from genome assembly GCA_029286595.1 of Bhutanitis thaidina. Lineage (NCBI taxonomy): Eukaryota > Metazoa > Arthropoda > Insecta > Lepidoptera > Papilionidae > Bhutanitis > Bhutanitis thaidina. The sequence goes on from JAGSMS010000003.1 coordinate 4,742,939, forward strand.
AAGTTAATTTTGAACCCTCAAATCTGTCTTGATTGCCAAATTTCAACTCTCTATGTCTTTTGAATCTGGGAATTTCGTGATCCGTGGTTGATGTTTAGTAAGTTTGTGAGTGCGGTGTGAGGCGATAATCCACCTCACTCCATCTCATAAGATCTCATCACCGATTTTATTTTAATTAATGTAACTAACATTAATTGATAGCATAGGGTTTATTACATTTCGTCTAAATGTCAATATCTATCAGTTTTAGTAAACAGTATTAAGCAATTCCCTTTCCTTGGAGTGAAATCCAATATTTTGTAAAACACAGTTTCAACTAAATAACCTGCCCAACAATTTTTAATTTTTTTAGTTTAATATCAGTAAAATTTCAAGTTATCGACAATGCGATTACAATACAACGAATGTTGTCACAAGTAAAATAAATGTTGAAATAGATTTGGATAATGATACATCGAACGCAAAACTCAATAAGAGCTACATCACATGTAGCCACGTCAAATGAAATGAAACGTCCTTCGAAATACATATTTACATTTATTTTCATATGTATCTCTATTTATTAAATAAATAAGAAAATGTAATACAAAATATGACACTGAGCATACCATAGCCATAGCTAACAAACGTTCATAATCAACGTGAATCAATTCAGTCAATCAACACAGAATAGTGGCGGTAAGTTTTCATCACGTTACTATCGTCACTCAATTTTCACGAACAACCCGCATGAGAATACTAATGCCAGCAACTGAAAAACAAAAGTATTTAAGTGAAAACAAAACTACATCGCTGGTATACTTTGTTACCCAACAAAATATGAGATTGCAGTACTATTAAAAGTAAATAACATTGCACTCTTAGGTATACTCAAGGTAGGTAAGATAGTAAGCAAAGCCTGGGAATGGTGACAAAAGAAAACCTAAGAGAAATGCGTTGAAATTCTCCTGGATTCAGACAGACGGCTTGGTAATTACGGCAATCATTTGGGACAGTCCAGCGGTGGACAATCAACATGGTAATGACGTCGTGTTTTTGTTGCGAAAGTGAAAGAGTTATAAGTTATAAGCGAAGGATGGGCAACATATTTTTGTGTCCATTTTAATGCTGTATTCAAGCTCCTTCCAAATTTTAATACGAAAAAAAATTAAAATTAGACAAATGAACAGATTGAAATAATGAAGACATTGATGACTTTTCATTCCAAAACTTATAGCTTAAAAACTGATAGCACTTTTTATTTTAAGTAGTAATATCTGCATGTACAACACATTAATTCTGCATAAGTGACTTATCCCAAATTTTGTTTTATTCCAATAATAATACTGTTACAATTGCATAAGCCTTAATAATGAAAACATGTTCTTTGAACTTGTATCGATACGTCACTGCCATCGTTACAATTTATAGTTGAGTGATTGAAAGTAGGAAAAAATTATTGTCATGTCTTACCATAATAATAGCGGCCACAATAGCAGTTGCACCAACGTTGACGGCGTTTTCCCGCAAAAATGTTACGGCTTTTTCCAAACAACCGTCCGTATACATAGTGGTCGGATTAGGGGAACTCTTGCAGTCCAGTCGCTGAAAGAAATATAACATTTTATCCGAATACTATTTTTTTTCTTATATAACCGACCCATTCTAGACCATATGTACTAGTCAATGTTTAGCGGCAACAAAGCTCTTCCACATAGGATAACAAATTGTTGAATTTGAGTTTGAATATAATTTTAGCGACCCCTTTGCAGCGTTACTCTCGTTTTGTTTCAGCATTTCAGAAACCTTGCCTTATAAATTAAATATAGACGATATAATAGATCTAAACCTTTCTTTTACTTTAAACAAGCCGACAGGAATACTTTCTATTATATCTCGTCAAAATGACACGAAATCTTATTCAGTATTTTACGACATTATCAGGATCTAATCTATACTTGAAACTTGTTTTAGCTGAGTGTCGTTTGAGAGACGTTTGTTACAAGGGTCAATGAAAGAAAATTCTTAATTTACAAATAAAACTTCAAAGGACCTTTCCTGGATAAACTTCTTTGCAGCAGCTTTCTGGCACGTTATCATTCCAGTCGTTATGGCTCCGCACGCCGCAGCACTGCAGGAAGGTTTGCGTGTCGTCCCAGGACTTTGTGTACTCATGTTTGACTCCGTAGTACGGTATTGAAGCGAACAGCTCCCGGTCAAGAGTTGTGTGAACTTTCTCCCGAAACACGAACTGCAGGATACCGCCCACTAGCGCCACGACGAAAATAATGAACACTAATATGTAGTACTGAAATAAAAACATTACTTATCATTGCTATGTCACAGAAAAAAAATTATAAAGACTAGCTTCACATTTACACAACACACAATTATACAAGTATATTTCTGGACGACTACTGTAACAGATTAGGCAGAATCCGGGAAATTGTACTTACCTATATCACACAACAGAGACTTCAATATTCATACTAGTACGTGATCATAAATAATGTCAGACATCTTAGTCGATAAGTAACGACAGGCAATATGCTATTGCAATGTTTGGTGCAACAAATTGTATGCTACTTGATATTAAGATTAAGTCAATCCGGTTTTACTCAGCGGAAATTGTAATCACTGCAAGGTTCTTGAATTACTTGACTTGGAGGTTATGACATTGCAGACATAAATAGATAATGATCTCGGCATATATTGTGCAGAAAATTGGGCCTGGTCTAACATGAGTGAGAACCGTAACAGCGCCACATTGCCTTGACCTTATTCTTTGAAACATGAAACATCTTTTATTAGTTATATTAGTAGCTGTAAGTACTAAACTAAACATCTCATTGTATAAAATGCACGAAGGTCTTAAAGCGTATGCATGCATGATCACACGGCTTAACTGTTGACCTATATGACAAATCTCTTGAAAATATTTCAATCTTTTTTCATTTTAAACTACACATGCATGTAGCAATTCTCTTTGAGACATTTTACAGACGTGTGTCTGCAGCCAAGTATTTTTTTCTCGGGTCTGTATGTGTACTCTGGTTCTGTATCCAGACCCAACAAAAAAATGCTTGGGCTATGATAGCCGTGTGGTTAGGGGATTTGCCTCCGAATCAGGAAAACCTACTTCGATCCCCTATGTGGACGGTCCGTACCAATGACTTTACCTGTGCGGGTCTCGAACCTGCGACCTGCAAGGCCAAAGCCAAACTTAGAACCGAGCTGTGGTAACGAGAAGTCGAAATCAGACGTAAAATACGCAATTATGCCTATCCATAATATGGAAAACCGATCAGTCTTATAGCTAGTGGTTGAAATTACGCTCAGTTCAATAATACAATCATTATCACATCTAACTAAAAGGAATATTAATTCTCTTACCGTAAGTAGCATACATTTGACTTCTTTGGCGGCCCCGCAGCATCCGAGCACTGAGAGCAGCATCATGGCTGCGCCAGATACTACCACCACTCCCACTGAAGCGATGAACATGTTGTTGCTCATCAACGTGCTTGAAAATGAACGAGAAACCCACACCCACGTCCCCACTGCCAAGGCGAATGCTCCTCCCAGCTATAAATCATAAAATGAAATATGTAAAAAAATATTTTTATACAGCTGTTAGATTTTTATTCACAAAAACACATATTATGAGCTTTACGTAAAGGACTTAGAGGTACAGATTTTGAATCGATTTGATCGATAAATTATACGTATAAGGTAAAGAGATATACGCCAAAAAACCAGAAACTATATTTTACGGATCCACAACTTTCTAGCTTAAATTTAAGTTGTGACTCCCATATCGCAGCAGATCGCAGCAAGTGATTTGTATAGCCTACACATGGATGTTTTCAATCGGGATGCTTGCGACGACTCGAGGGGGTACTCGTATATTCATTCCACTATGTGTCTTATCTATAAATGTAAATTTTAATACACTTACAAATATAAGAACGTTGATCGCAATGAGTGACACCTTCATACACCTGCCGCAGCTGTCCATTGCTCCGCCCATACCCATTGCCACTCTGCAAATAATAATAAACCATACTTAATATAAATTCGATAGTAACTGTCTATCTGTCTGTTACGTTATCACGGCTACATTAGCCTATATCTTGGATGGTTTGCCCATACTCACCACGCTGAGGAAGCGGGTTAGTGACTGCAGTTCCGGTACCGGCTGTATATTACTAGTCTGTGGGATTCGGCAAATTCGGGTGAATATACCGCAATCGTACGATAGCCAGAGGCTTTTTGTTGGGTAGCAGGTTGCACCACGTGCAAGTGTGACATTTGGAGAAAGAGATATTCCCCATTGCATATACCTTACATCCCGAGAAAGGATATAGGTTACTTTTATCCAGGGGAAGCCGCGAAAAATGTTTCACGCTAGCGAAGTCATGGGTGGAAGCTAGTAATTAGATAATTGTTGTAATTAACTTTTTCTAGAAAACGCCAGTAAATGTCATCCTTAACAAAGAGAATGTATCCATCAAGTTCAGAATCAAAAATATCAAGGGAACCTCCCTTAGTTTTGTTTTTTATAATATCTTGTATTAATATACCGACAGTTGGTCGCCAGTCTCATTTGTCAGTTAGTTGAGGTTGACTTTTGGAGATAAAGACAATATATTTGCCCTGACGTTATTAAAATCCATATCATAACTTATAAATAACAAAAAGATTACCGTAAGTACGTAATTTCAACATACTGAGGATTTTATACAAGCAAATGAGCCTGCATTACTAAAATTTCTGACTTTTAATTAATACGTTAAAGTTTTACACAGTACAGTTTAGTAATTTTTCTTTTTCTTTTCACTCCTACGCTTTTCTGACATTTTCAAGAACATAGTGCAACAGCGCAATAGTGCCTTATAACCTATTTTTGAAGCAGCAATTACAAAAGGACTATTTTATTGAGTACCTGTGTTTTAAGCATTCACATAAAAACAAATTATATACAGCTACATTAGCTAGTTATACATAAAGGCTAACGATCACATAATTATCGGGAGATTCTATGGTCTATGTATTTATTAATGTTTGCCCTTTGCGTCGATGTGGGTCTCTGTACACTATAGGTATTACTCTTCGGTGATGGTGCGATTACAAAATGGCTAAGGTAACGATAACGAAGCCAATCAAGTTAGCTTACTCTATCCTGCCTTCGTAATTAATGTATTACCGTTACTTCATGCATAATATCCTGTTTGGTCTACAAATTAAACGAAAACCAATAAAGGATAACTCAGACCGTAAGTTTTAAACAGAGTGTAAGGGGGAATATACAAAGGCTTTTAACAATGTCAACTGCGTACGCACGCGGGTCATGAGGACCACGGGTTGGACTCCGGCGACCACCCGACGGCAGAGATTCCATTAGCGTTACCATGTGTCCCGATTTTGGCGGGACGTCCCGCGAACCCGGTGTAACCTCGTCGAGTGCGGTTAATGACCCGATACTTTTTAGTTAGATAACCAAACAATAATCTTTCACCGTATTTACTTTTTTATCGAACAATATAAGCACGTAACGAAATTGTTGCTGGTTTAAATTAACCGCACGTTAATATAAGCAATAATTCATTCAAAATGTACATACTTTTATATTCCTTAAGATTTTTATTGTAATCCTGCATCAAAAGGCTGTTTTTTTCGTATTTAATGTAAGTACATGTCCCAAGTTTTTGTTGGTGCATTCAAGAAAAGACAATACTTACACAAGCTGATAAAAGGAAGCTTTAAACAATCCCGGTTCAATTTAATAACTAAAATGTCCTCTTTGTCAATAACTACAACGACATCTTCCGGTTGAACGCAAAAAACGGCCATACGCAGGATATTTATATGTAAGATCATAATAATTAGTCGATAGGACAAACACAGAGGCACTCAGTCACCGACCTCGCCTCTCCGTACCCGATATAACAGTATAAGATCAAAAGAACGTTTGGGTGAAGGTTGAGAGGCACAGGTCAATTGTAACACGTCCTAGCTCGAACGAACATTTTTGTGCTAAAAACGCAATTTGAATACTAAATATTAAGCATTAATATTTTGGTAACAGTTAGTGAACCGCTGATACTAGAATCGATTTTAACAAGTGTAGCTTCAAGATAATTAGCAGCTACTGCAACACTCACGAAACTGTATGTATATTACTTATACGGCTTCGCGACGATCCAATTGCAACGACGCATTAATTATATTTATAGGAAAGTAATATAAAATTTTACCAGCATTAGAATTAAATAAAAAGCTGGACAAGTGCGAATCCGTATTGCGCTGGGAGGGTTCGCTCATAAGAATAATTAAATTTCTTAGACCTACTGTATGTAAACTGGAATCAGGAAAAATTAAATCATGAAAATAATTTACATGTACATAGATTTACATTCGTTTTCAAAATAAAGTGGGGAGAGGAGTGCTCTTTAGCTTATTTTTCAGAATCAAAATTATAAAACATTATCTACATTAAAAAATCATTGTTAATTTAAATAATATAATAAATGTTGTTCTTATAACATTTTAAAAAAAAACTCTTTCATAAGACAAATTGCCGAACGAAGTATGCGACGATGCAATACACGGCACCGAATAATTATATTTATTCAGTTTGTTTTTGTTGCATCTTCGGAAGATATAATCTGCCATTGAAAAATACTTTAAGGCTACTAAATCATAGTGCGTGAACTACATTACTTACAATTAAAAGGTAATTGATCGATTTAAATCAAAAGTGATGAGCACAAGCAAAACGCAAACGTGTATTACATCATATAAACAAACAATCAAAATGATTTCTAAAATAATTGTCGTAAAAACTTGTGTACATAAATGACTGAAATAAAATTGTTTTGTCATATAAAGTTAATCTCGAGTGCCACGGATCCCCGTCATTTACTCACAAACTCACGCCTTACCGCCAATGGACTTCCGAACGTTTCCGTTTTCGTTTCCCAATAATTTTTAAATTAATTCCAGATCCCATAATTAATGTTTGGTTTATAACTTCTATTGTTTCCAAATTTATAATGATGGCCGCAAGGAAAAAATTAAACTACCTTCATCTTTAATCAAATAAAATAAAATAATCTTCAAATTTAACTACGCTTAGTATATCAAAACGGCGATTTCGTCTTAATCCTATTAGAAATTTACTGTAAAGTTAGTCAGTCACCATTAAACGTGTAGGTGAAATAGAATCAGCTAAAACGTACATCACACGTATGTTTAAAAGACAATTTAAAATATTTCATTGTAATAATATAAGGTGATCATATAAATTTGATCAGGGTCTAACAGTCAACTTCAAAGTTGAAAATTCATAAAATCTGACTGGTAATTTCATATGTCACCATTACCCATTTTGTCAGTTGTGTATAGTTACTTATGTGTCATAATCATAAACAACAGAATATTACTAAAACATATACCTGTCTACACTGATAATATTTAGGTACCTGACTTACCCATACCGATAGAACAAGCCAAAGCAAGTTGACAAGTACTAAAATTTGACAACAGCTCTTAGGGGCTCTAAGCTTATGTATTTGGTATTATCATAATTATCATCACCACAATACAAGACTGTATTATTGTATTGTTAAAATAAAATAAATACCTATAAAATGCCTACCTATTTAATGTGAAGCACGCTGCAGTGCATACATTACATTATATAAAAAGTACTCTATGAATACGCTGGTGTGCCGCTAGTTGCGCAGACGCAGCGACTTACTTCAAGGTGAGGTGGATAACGCAAGGCCCATCTGATCCATTCGCTCCATTATGATAGACAATAAGTGAAAGTGTGCATGTGTAATATTTAAAGCACTGTCATTTCACTTTTCAACAAAAGTAAGAAAAACGTATACAAACTGTGTTAAAATGTTTCTATAACAAATAAGTTAGCTATAACGACGACTTAGGTTATCGCCATGCAAAACAATTGGGAGAGCAACGGTAATTCTTGTTACACATGAACAAGGTTTGTTTATAAACATTAGCTGCGTAGTTTAATACATTTTTGTATTAGCTTCGTTTGATTTTAAAATACAAATCGAGCTCGAAACATGGCTTCAGTGTTACCTTTAGAAACACGACGTCTGCGAAGGAGCTACCTTAAATTATCTTCAGAATTCGTTTTACTAAATCATCACTTTCACAGTGTGTCGCGTAAATTTAGTTCATTCACAGCACTTATTACATGCGTTTTATTTGAAGAACGTCAACAGCGTTCGGTCGGAGAAATACAACTGGTTTTACTTTGAATCAATTCAACGACCTAACGCGACGCCCCACCAAAGCTCAAGCTGTGGGCCAATCTACGGTGGCAACGCAATTTTTTGTAATTGGAATCGTAAACATATCTGGGTCAGCTAAGGTCTGATGGGCCCTTACAGTCACAAGCTTTACTGAGATTGGGTTGCTATCCAGTAGTGCGGAAGAAAGGTTCATATCTAGATTGATTGCAATTTATATCATTTATTATTTATGATAAGACCTACGTACCTACAACCGGTTCATGTACAATGAAGGAACCTCTAGCATGCTACAAATGTCACTCGTTTTCATACAACTGGCTTTAACTTTCATTAAAACTGACACAAGATCACTATTTTTAGTCATTTAAGTCATTAACGTATAAACATAATAGTAATATTTTAAAATTTAAACATTTTAAAGAAGAAAACGACTAAGTATTTCAAGAAAGCCTAAAATGCATATAGGTCGGGAAAGATCGTTCTAGACTCTACAGGACAGCATGAAATAAAACATTTACTACGAGTTAATAATATAGGTACTGATTTTTCTTGTACAAACGCTTTAGAGCCTGTGCTGCCCTGTAGGTTCTAGGTCTCCCAAATTATACAGAATATAATTATAATTTAGATAATACGTTTATTCAGAAACCCACTCCGACAGGGCAATCTACAACTACCAGTGTAATACGCGTTGGTTAAACACCTCTTGAGATTTTAAGTTACGACTTAAGGGCAAGAGAAGTGGACAGGCAGTCAGAGGTAGCTTAGCCCGGCTATGTAAGGGGAATGTTAAGCGTTTCCCTGTGAGATAAAATCCGCAACAAGCAGGTCGGATAATGAAATAAAATCCGGGCTAAACATATGTTGTTATCTACCTTAAAGATTTCAACGTTTCTCTGAGAGCCACAAAGGCGAGGCCGTAAAACTTACCGATATGCCGTGATGATATTCAACAAATCATTATAATTTTTTAAAATTTAAACATGTACACGTCGTACATTAGCAACCAACAAAGATTTTTATTTTATTTTCTTTATGGGAATGGCGGCAAACGAGCAAGCGGTTCACCTGATGGTAAGTGATTTCTGTCGCCCATGTACATCTGCAACACCAGAGGTGCTGTAACCCATAGACACTTCATAATCATAGTGCAGGTTTTATTTGAGGACTGCGATGTATTTAATAGTATTACTAAAAAGATAGTAGTTAGTAAATCAATTCATCTTTTCATTTTCTCCGTCGTAAAATAAATTGTGCTGCTTTAGGAGCCGTAGTGAGTGTGGAGCAGGACACATTATATTACCTAAGTTTTCTATTCTCGCTGGTGAAAGAAAACATTAAAGGTATCTGAGAAATTTAAATATTTCGACTAGTGGACAGTTGACCACCAAACAGTTACCATTACTTTTACTTTTATAGGTGAGCTTGCTTTAGGGCATGCTACCACGGTAAACTTTAACACGTGCTCCTCTATGCACATCAGTTAATCCATGAGGCACACATTCCTCTAGATTTTTATTTTACCAATTCGCATATTTTGCAAATTAATCAATATTTTGGGTAACATCAATCGTGATGCTAACTCCTTGATTATTTGATAAGTCACCTTCCACCATTACTTTAAATTCATAGTTATTTTGCAGACATTATGTCTGGGTTTCCTTATGGTTCATTTTCCAAGTCGAAGTTTAAACTACGCAAGTGATTTAACCAAGAAAAGCACAGTGCGTTCGTTTGTTCTATTCTCTTCAAACGCAGGACTTCAGTGCATTAGAACCATCACGAACTCATTCACACTCCTAAAGAGCATTTTTCGTACGTTTCGTACGTTTTCGTACGAATGTACGTTAATAAATAAAACTAACAACAAAATTACTGTATCACTGTATTTCTCAGAAAAAGTGATTCTGGTGAAACCGCGGCATTTTTCACGGGGCAATAGTTGAGACAAACAGAGCTTATTCCATCTAAACGGCTAAAACCTGACGACTCCTACGTATAGGGAATATTTGCAGTTCTAAGCGCAAGCCTCACAATATCATTAAGCACGTGGTGACGAGAAAATCTTCTAGTCCCACAAAATGCATGGTGCCTCGTCTCAACTATGAGGAACGCATAAGTTACATCCTAGTCTAGGCGTTGATGCGAATCGTAAGTAAAAATTTATCTCCAACTCTTGACTCTGATTTAGACGCCGCTCCAGTTTAAACGAAACTATTTTTTATGGGAAAGACGGCAAACGAGCAATCGGTTTGCCTGATGGTAAGTCATTAGCATTAACGTCGCCCACGTACATCTGCAACACCAGATTTGATGCAGGTGCGTTACCGGCCTTTGAGAGTATTTGGGAGATGGGAGGGAGGATGAGGAGGGGGATGGGAAGGGGAGTGGCCTCCGATTACTTCACTCACCGAACGAAACGCAGAGCACAAGATGCTTCTACTTCACGTCGGTGTTCTGCGAGGTCGTGGTATTAACCTGGTCGAGCCGGAAAGCGTGGACGTAATCCGCCAGCACTTTCCACGGACTCTGCGCACAAGGTGTACGATCATACGTTCGCCGGAAGTACTGAGGTTACTTTGTGTCGTAATGTACTTGAAGTTTACGAAAAAGAAAAGACATTTCCAATTTCAGTATCGATTACAAGTCATCGCGCATAGTGCGTACGTCACTCTTGAGCGCTCAACGCGTACTAAAATCCGCCGTGTGCGTTGATGCGCCTTAGCACGTTAGTTCTATGTTATCGGGGATTTCCGAGTGCATGCTTTTATACGGTCCGCTGTTGTTCGGTACTTTTTGTACGCGCTACTTTTGATCAATCATGTTCGTTATGCGGTGCAGTTGTAGGTGATCCATTTTGACGGACAAAAAAGGCGCCGAGAACGCATCATCGTCTGCGCAGGCCCTTACCTCTACTTCTTATCAGACTTATAGAAACGTAGGTTCTTAATTCAACTAAGTGATTTTTTTTAATGTATGTTCATCGGTTACTAGATCATTTTGAGACAATTTAGCTGATTGTATGTTCATCTGAAAGGATATGGTGACTTACAATGAGGTCTCTTTAAAATTTGATGAAGTTGTGATACTGCTCGTAAGTCGGTTTCTTGATTAAACAATTATTTGATTAATATGTAGGTTTGTTTGCACTTAAAATTACTACAAAATAAATTCGTTAAGGCTCTATAGATCTAAGATGTTCTTTTTCTCATGGCTTAAAGAACGAGTGGGCAGTGTACAAATTCTTTAAGTCTGGGACCGATGTATGTCTCAGTTATTACATTAGTAACAGATGTAATGCGTGAGGTTGGGTATGCGTTCACCGTATAAATTCCACAGAAGTATTTAGAAACGTTTGACAAGCACAAATCACCTAACCTCCGAAGGACAATGCAAAATTAACCATAAGCACTTTCAACCTTAACAAAAAGCTTAAGCATTATTATTTATTGATTGTTGCTTTGTGGGTCAGTGATTAAAACGAAGAAGTGTTGTTGTTTTTTTATTGGTTTTTTTTGTTAATAAATTGTTACTTCAACAGAAAATAGACATAAATGTTCCGAGCGCTGTTCACCTACAAACAAGGCGCGGACGCAGCGGTCGATTGAGACACTAGACAGAGAGTATGGAATTGAGCTTTGGTTTACAGTGACAACATTTTCCATTTAACTCATTATGTAGAAAAACTATTATTGCTCTAGTGGTTTGAAAATGTACTTAATAAATGAGCGGTTTTGGGTAGCTTTCAAGTTGCAACGAATGCTGGAACATATTATTTTTATCTTTTTAAACAAGTGCTCACAACAAATTTACCTCGCAGTTGTTATCAACTAAACTGAAAATTATCTGCAAACATACCACAATGTAACAACTTAAATATTTAAACATCAATTACAATGATATTACACACAGAAATACGTTAACAACACGTCCAATGACGCTCAGGACCAAGGATATCTCGTTATGTGAGTGCGGGCTGGAGGAAAGGAATTCGGCACATTTTTTCATTACTTACCCTAGCCTGTCTTCCCTGTATGATATCCTTCCTTTCCACTTGACTTTTGCCTTTTGCCTATAACCCTTTTATCTGTGCTATGGAAGAACTTATGTACTATATTATAACATTATAATTCTTGGCAGAAGTAAAACCTAATTTAACATTTGTAATACTCCGATAACCGATTTGATAGTAGCCGAATTGGTAATAAAGGAATTACCATTAAAGTAAAAGAAGAAGCAAATCCAACTAAGATACGATTGTAAATATTCGCAATCAGTTGCGTTTAAACACTGAGCATATTATAATCACTATGTTTTACGTTTGCAAATGTCAGCGTAGCTACAACCGACTGGGTAGTTCTAAAATAAAGATCAAGAGATTATTTTTACCGATCAAAAAAAAATATTTTTTTAATTGTACAGCCTTTCCAATTATGCTTATATTATGCTCAAACAAAGGCCGCGCAAGTTAAGCCACAGGATAGAAAACATCGGGAGTGATAACGATAACGCATTCGCAGCACAACAAGGCAAGGCTCGCTCCTGTCTCTATAACAAAGGCTCTCGTGCTTTCCAAATGTTCCGTCGCGATCATTAGTGCACTATTGCAAACTAAACTAGGTACGTTTTGTGTCACCGAAAAAAAATTTAATGACGTAAAGTTGTTGTGTTGCTTGTATAAAATATCAATCGATTTATTCGTCGATAACGTATGCACATTGCTTCTTCTAAAAAGTTCGTCGCAATATGAAAGAACCCCATAATATAAAGAAATGTCATGATGAAACACATAATAGAAACATTATAAATATCAAAGTTTCTTAACTTGTTTTATCTCTGTAATAGTCTAGTGGTTATTTTGCCATGCTTCGTGCATACAAGTTTCTATTGGCTAATAAAAAGTCATAAATTGGTATATTTTATGCAATGTGGTACGGATACGTAGATCAAAATGTCCACGACACTTCTGTAATTCCATACTGCACATTTACCCTAAATGACCGTAGCAGACAAAGGCCCGTATTACATTGCCATATTTGTATGATCATTCCATTTTAGAATATTATTTGTTGCATGAAGTGTAGTTTAATTTCGATTCATTAAAAATAAATGTACCTAAAGATTATTAATATCCTTGATATTAACTTGACCTTTTAATTTTGATTTCCCGAATTAGTTCATTGTATTATTTTATAAATGTATGCCATACATGAAATAAAATAGATAATTCCGTAAAAAAAAATGCCACGTGTTCGACCATATTTCCACAAAAATAATAATAAATTAATTTCTAGAAACCCAGAAAGAGTAAAAATAAAGTTCCTGTGACGTTCGTGTACGATATAAATTCCTTGTGTGAAATTTGAGATGAAGTCGGTTAGAAATAAAAAGGAAATGTAAAATTTTCACGTATTTTATAAATTAACAGAATATTTAATACCAATCTTTTAAAATTGTAAATAAAAAAATGTTTTCCTTGAAATGATGCAAATGAAAAAAACATCGACTACCTAATTTACCCCCTCTTATTCTTATATAAAAGAGTAATAGTCGACTATTAAATGGATGACAACGACAAGGTTCAAGTTTTTACGTCAAAAAAATTTTTAGAAGATTACCCCTGAATTACCCAGGCGGCGATATACATGCGATTTTTAAGGATATCGTTTTTCTTTTGAAGATACGAAACCATTAAAACATGTCTAAGAATTGTCCATTTTTAATAGTAGAAATACTCAACATTTCGCATGTACTTTATCGCATCAAACTTGATTTATCGTATGACGCTTAACTATTTTAAAACATATCCAACTTGTTATAAAATATGTAAGAAAACGTTTATAACATTGTCTACATAATTTTCTGTATTTCATTTTTACGTTACAGTAATTTTACAAGATTCTAAATCATGTTTTTTCCCTTTCATATCCGGTTTGCAGAACAAAAAAGTTAAGAAACGCTGATATTTTATTATTTGACAATATCCTGTAGTTTTCCACTGGTATAATAATCTATACAAATGTTAACATAAAAACTAATATTTATTTTCAAACAATGGCTCGGCGTCGGACCAAAAATAATATATTACACACTTTGCGCTAAAATATAACATATTACACTTATTCAAGCTACACACTACAATGCTGGTTACATACAGACCGACAATAAATTAACATATGAGTGTTACATCCCTTGAACTTTAAGATTTACTAAAACTTCAACACTTAAGAACGCTGTTAACTAGATTAGGGACACGACACTGCGTATTAGTCACAAGTGTGTTCACGGAAAGGCAAAAATTAAAAATAAAAGCATATTTAGTAACTTCTGTTCATAATGTAACAATTAATTAATGCAAATTTAGGCGTTAAATATAATTAGGCCTAAAATGTAAAACATGATAATACATATATAAATAATATTAGGACTTTGTTGAAAATAATACAGAATCTTTTGTTCTATTGTTAAGATAAATAAATCTCCGGCCGACATTATGTACAAAAATAAGATTAAAAATTCAAAAATAATACAGGTACTAGGGCAACACAAGCTGCACTCCACTATTATGCAATCTTATTTATGTATGTTGTAATTCACACATTGCGCGATCAGTGCTTCTGAGACGTATAGTATTCTCTGTCAAAATTATACAAAATGGGACATCAAAAGCAATATTGTGAACATTTACGCAGTATCGTGACAAGTAATTATAAATTATTTATATGATAGAGCATTTTCAGATCGATGTCTCCTATTGTCATATGGTTTACTTTAAAATTATCTACGCGACGAACTTATAAAATTAAAAAACATTTACTGTGAAATATGGTATATGTTGTAGATCATGTTTCACAGAAACTATATGAGTAATCTTCCATTTATTCGGGGCATTTCATGGACGAGGAGACTCAATACATATTTGGAATACAAACTTATTGTGTTGTATTAGTATAACAATATTTCAAGGTATGAAAATTTAGCTGCCTTGACCATGTGAAACTTTCATACAGCTCAGAAACATATGAACAGTTGGAAATATAATTGCAAAATTACCCACAAGCTAATAAGAATATTAGGATATGAAGCTAGAGATTCTCCTGTCCCAGGGATAGTGTTGTTGGCACCTATTATAGAGCAATGACGCTAAGCCAAAAAATTTACATAAGTCGTGACAGACATTATGCCACAAAAAGTTATTATTTTTTCGATATTTGTTGTTTAATATCCATTCTTCAGTCTTTTTATAGGTCACATGTTATTTTAGTCCTCTACGTCGCTTTGCACAATTAAAAAAGTACAAAAAATGTAGTACTACGGAAACGCCAATTTAGCATTTCAAAATAAACTTCGAAAGGTAAATCAAAATTTGACCAAACAAACAAAAGATTTTTTAAGGTTGATAAAGACTGAACTTTAATCCGGAATTAAAATAAGTATTTTTTAGATTCGGATAAGATTTTAGAGCTTATTACTTTAACACAGCACCTTACAAGATATTCGTAATTGAACCGCGATCGGATAACACTAACAAGTAATCGTATAACACAAAACACTAACTGTTGGCGGTTATACATGTAAGAAACAGACAGAGACATCGAAAAGAAAGTTATCGATCAATGGGAGGGTGAGTGAGAGCGCGGCGGTCAGCTGGCGGGCGCGGCGAGGGGCGGCGGGACGGGGGCGAGGTGCCGCCGCGCCGCGGCGCGTCCCTACGGCCGGCGCGCCGCGAACACGTTGCCGCGCGACGCGTACCCGCTGCTGCCGCCTGACGCTGCAACGTACATGTCTTTGTTTTAAAACACGTTCTTCAATTTGACGTAAGGGACGGCGTAAGACAATCTGCCATCTCGTGCCTTGGCAGACGTGAAAGCCGGAAACGCCAAAGATATCTCACATCGACATCGACATCTTCGTCCGAAAACCCGCCACATGGCTCGAACTTTGGCTTCACGCATAGAAACATCATAAGTAGTATTTGAAGTATATTTTCCATTATTTGGCTTCTACAACAATACACAAAAAAAGTAAGATAGGTTTAATTTCGACGAGGGGACGAACCGCAACGATGTAGTGGCACAAACGCATCTATGTCAAGATTGGAACATTTTCATGATGGATGTGATATGTTTCATTTGGAACATAGAGTTAGTCCAACTCCATCAATTTAACTCAATCTCAGGTCAAAAAACAAATAAATCTTTCTTTCATTAATTTGTTTTTTGCCAGTTTCTATTTACTTTATTTACAAATTATACAAGATAATAAAATAGTCTGTTACTATGTATTATTTACAAAGTAAACTTTCATTTATTATATCAGTCAGTAAGTTAAGTATTTTACAAGAAACTATAGAGAAGAATACGGTATAATTTACACTGTCAATTGACATAGTTTCTTCTTTTTTCATTCACAAGGCTAACATAATCCAATAATTTCAAAATTAAATTATAACCTAGCGAATAACCATGCAACTTAAAACGAAATGTAAACAAACATTTCCGCGCGAGCTATCCAAATTATGTTTATTTTTTTTTACGCACACGCGACTTGCCAATGTTATTCTCTTTTATTCCCACCGTGGCAACCATTGTCCCCAATCATAGCGTCTCTGCGTTTTGCTCACGTTCGCGTCGATCGGTGTCATTCGGGTGAGGTCACAACTGGTCCGAATCATTTGAATCGCATTGATGTTACGGAACAGAGTCTGTTTACTAAAGAGCTACGTCCAAAATTGCTAAGCTAAACGTCTAAATTGATCAATTCGACGCAATAGCAAAGCTTTGCAACGAATAAAATTTTGTAATTTTACTGCTTCCCAAAAAAATATGCAGTAAATTGTTTATTTTATGATTACTAGAATAATCTATATCTAATCATAAATAATATCAACATAATGTTTTTTTTTTATTTAAAGAGATGAAATTAACACAATGTTTACTCTATCTTCACAGACAATCCTCTAAGAGTATACAAACACTATATTCACAACCTGTTTAAACTACAAGCAGTTCTCATGTACTACTTGTACTTCTTATGTACTAGATGGAGTTAAAATGTTGAAAAATTTTGGAACATATTGTCACTATGAATATTCTCATCTATCAATAGAATATGTCTCTATGCCCATGAAATTCCTATTTTGATATACTCCTCTTATGAAAATTGTTATGTATTGATGAATAGTTTTTGTGACCCATATATAGCTATATTTGATCTCATTAATGCAATCCAATCAGTGGTTTTAAAGGAAAAAAAACTTGCTTCAATTCAATCTACTTAAAAATCCAACTTAATATTATTGTATTCTTTAATACATTTTGGTACTAAAAACGAAAACTAGCCACTTATTTTAAGCTTTTATTTAAAATATTTTTTATATGTACTTACGTTGGTTAGGGAAAGGCAAGCAGTTGGATTTCAATACTTCCTCATGGTTACCATATGCACAAAATTTGACTACTACAGTATTGGCTGAAATTCCCGTGATCTCAGCTTCATAAAACTGAAACAACAAAGACCCATTATTTGTAATAAATAAACAGTCACAGATAATCAAACATCAATAAAGTAGATCTTACATTATTATCTTCCCAATACAGTGCAAGACATCTATCCCCGACTTTCCAATTTATATCAGCGACACCGAGCATAGCACGTGCTTGTTCATTAACAGCTGCATTTTGAAAACCGAGTAGCGAGCCCGGCAGGAACGGTCCCCCAGGACGCATGGTGTTGTACTCCTGAGGCCTCCCACCATACCCGTACTGACGACCGCTATACCCGCTTTGCGCTCCACTCATGTAGTTCACATTTGGGTACATGGGATTCTGCTGGGCCTCAATATAACCATTTGACTGCTGCTGTCTTCGCTGGTATGGTTGATCCTGATATTTCTGCATGTCATTGTTTCTTCTGAATGGTGTTATGTCTTGCATATTTTGATTGGGGATGTAGGATTGATTCTGCGGATATACCTGCTGCTCGGGATGAGGCTGATAGTTGCGAGGCAGAGAAATATCATCAGTAGGCCGTGATTGGCTTGAGAGAAGATTTAAATTTGCTGTAGCCTCTGTTAAACTATCCATAGTGTGAGTATTGTTGCGATAACTCTGAGGTTGATGCATTTTATTATCATCCATATTTCTTTCATGGCGCACATTACGATCACTATATTGATTGTGTTGCTGCATAGGATATGAATTGTTGTATTGCATATTTAAGTTGACATTGTTAGCTTGTAGTTGTTGTTGTTGTAGCTGCTGCTTATTTTTTTCTTCTAACTTTTTCTGGAATCTTGGAGGTTTCTCATTTTGAGTTTGGTATTTCCTGTCTTCCCTATGTGATGAATGATGACTATCATTTGAATAGTTACCCCTGCCATCAGACTTATGCCTGTTTGGACCATCGTATCTCGAGTTTTGTGTACGTGAGTTATTTTTGGCACTATTCCTCTCTCTATTTGCATAATTTCTTTCTCCTCTTTCATCTGTAGGTACGTTGTTTTGGCGGTTATTTTTATCCTTATCAGGAACATTAGGCAGTTTGTCTTCGAGAAAATCAAACAGTGACACCTTTCCAGATGGTTTAACTGGTATACTGTCTTCATCAACAGGTTCTTTATTGCGACCCTTGCGTTTAGGTTGCTCTGGGTCCTTTTGTTTCTCTTTACTCCTGTTTTCTGAATTATCTCTTTTCTGCAGTATCCTGAGGGCTCTATCTACATTATTCTTAGTATATTTCAGAGCATTTTCTGCTTGTTCCTCAGAGAATCCAGCATCAACAATTTTTTGCACATTTGCATCAAGCAAAGGTTTAGTACCTCCTCCAAATATCTGAAAAAAATGTTAAGAATATGATTCACTTGCTATTTATCACAAAAAAAACACCTTCATCATAGAATAAAAATGTTACCTTCTTTACACCAGACAACCTCTGTGCCTCAGCAATTGCACCTTTTCTTTGAGCTTCAAACTCAGCATTATCTTGCTTAGAAGCTTCCTGCAAACTTTTGAACTGTTTGTCTACAGAAAGTGCCTCCAAACGCTGTCCAAATGGGATCCATGGTGGTGGTCCACCATCTACACCTATTCCACCTTAAACAATCAAAGAAATAATTACTCCAATTTCAAAGTAGAATTACTATTGACTACTCATACATTAATTCCTCCAAAATTGTATTAGCCATCCCCATTCAAGGGTGTTGTAATTAATTAACACCTATATGCTAGACCCATGCTAGACTTGACAGATGGAAATGTGGAATAGCAGATAACACAGCATTTAAAGCAGAATAACTATTGACATTTTAATAGCAAGCAAGGCTTTTTAGAACCTCATGGGTTCTTGGAATTTGGTAGAGGATAAATTATAGTGTCAAAGGGCCACAGTGACTACACATCAGTAAGTTGCGGTTGAGCAAGGTGACTAAGATAATTATAATAAAATATAACACTGTGATAAAAAAATCATAACAACAATTTTGAAACTAAACATTTTGATAGTTTATTTTTCTGTGTATTATCCTTACCTCGAGTATGCTTTGCAAGACTTCGATTTAACTCCCATTTTTCAATCATATGAGAAACCTTTCCACCTAGGACCGAAATTACACTTGGAGAGAGCCAAATAACTCCATGACATACTTCCAGTCCTTCATTGTTGAGCAGCAGTTTTGTGCCAGGTGGAGTGTTTATGCTAAGACTTGAAATAGGGCTTGTCTCCAGTCCTATGCAGGATGTTTTCCCATCATGCAATGTCAACTTCAACATCCGAGGGGCAGAACTAGATTCTTCATTAGCTTTTGGTGCTGCAACATTCCTTATCTTCTGTATTTGTATAACTATGGGTTTCTCTAACCTGGTAGGATCTTTAGTGAATTCCTCGGGGAAGGCAGCGTCGCCAACATCTCGCAAGTCGTACTGAACATAATAAATTATTTGGATTTATTTATACCCTTGTAATTGTGAACGCATATTCTATGTAATTACTCGAATAGCATACTTACATCTAATGCTTTCCGACTTATAATATTTACATCTTGTATTTCACCGTTTTCGCTAATAGTATCAATACCATCCTGAGTGAGATGCCTGAAAATATCGCACAATATTTAGAGTTAAACAAGTGAACTACCTAAGTCTAGAGATTTATTGCTTTACTCACCAGCCTAGCTCTGTGAGGCTTTCCTTAAGTGACATATTTTATTTTTATCTAAATATTGTAACTTGAATTAAGGAAAACTTTAAATAAAAAAATTCATACTGACACACCATATTCCAATTGCTCTAATTGACAAACCAACCATAGAGTGCACAAACCAGCATAAACCTGCATAAACCACCCACAGAGTATATAACCACTTGAAACCAACCAAAAAGGCACAGACTGCACAGAGACAGATTAAAAAAGTTTGAAAATTAATCACGTGATCAATCAATTACAACACCTAATGTCATAGGCTCAGTTGTGGAATCGGCACTGTTAATGGATTATATATAATATTGTTAATAGATTAAATAGAATATAACGTACGTAATTAATTTAATATAAGCAGACCGATGACGGGAAACAGCGTCTAAGAGCACAGGCGAGGTACTGCAATCACCACTGGGCTTGCCAAGCGTGGGTAGGCTATACCTTAAACTTAAGTTAAATATTTCTTTTAAAATTGTAATAACGCTTTTTTTATAATAACTGAGATTCTACGACAAACAAAAATTTTTATGTATGAAAATACTTCATGAATTATGATGTAAGCTGTTGATAACTTACTATTGTTTATTATTGTAAATTAATGACAAAACACTAAAAAGCTACGCCTCATTGTAGACAATGAAAAAAAGAAAGTGTGTGTAACTCAGTAAACCTGACAGCAGTTAATAATTAATCAATAAATATTAATTGTCCAGGCGTTCGGTCTTATCATGTAGTATTGCAAGCCATAAGCGAAGACGCAGTGACAGAGAACGGTGTAAGCTGGATTATGTTCGGCATACTTATGGCGGATTTGGGTTATATTGAACTAAAACCATTTTATTAAAATAATTTACGGCGATAGTTGTGATAATCTTGAATAATTAGTATGTCGTGTGACTCATGACCGAGGAGTGAATAATAAACCAGCGCAGCAGTTTCTGGTAGCAAACTGGCTTTCAGATGCGTGCTGAATGCGGGACCTGAATACCTGGGACATATAATTTATACAATTCACTATATTTCTCGAACATATTTTGGTCTCTCGCACTTTTTAAAATATTTGTATTCCATAAATTCATCATCATTTTGGCATCAGTCAGTCAGTTCAGTCTAAACTCTGGGGTCATTGAACTCTATACTTTCATACATTTGTTTTCAGTTATTACTTCAATTGAAGGACATAAATGATACATTTTATACATACAATTTTATTTTTAATTTTGATATAAATTTGAACATGTCACAAATTTCTACTCTTTCTTTTTTTTAATACAAACGCACGAATTCTTTGTTCAACATTGTTGCAAAACCATTTGAAGTAAAATTTTTAATACAAAAATTAAATCACTCAACAAAATTTATTTAATTAAGCATTATCCAAAATAAATGTACTCTATGCACTCCTCCACTACTACAGTAGCCATGTTCGAGCTGCACGAAGATGTAGTGGAATACATAGTTTTGGTTAGCATTACTCTATGCATGGATTTAGGCATATGTCTATATGTGGCATTACTCTACTCTATGATTTAAGGTTGATGACTTGTACAAATATTTTCGTAATCTTATTTGATAAGAAATCTGCGTTATATACTAAAATTGGTAGCAGTTTGCACAATTAATCCACGACAAACTTTTTCAGAAAAATAATTCTTACTTTAAATTAATATGTCATCGGTAAGATGGCTAATTTATTATAAAAATTATTTATAATAAATTAAGGAAATCTCTAAATCATTGATCACTAATAACTTCCTTTTTTAATGCAGACTCATATTTTCAACGTGGAAATGACGTGCGAAGGTTGTTCGGGTGCAGTAGAAAGAGTACTCAACAGGTTAAAGGGCCAAGGTGTCAATGAAGTGGCTATTAGTCTACCAGAACAAAAAGTATCAGTGACATCTTCCCTTAGTGTTGATGAGCTGCTAGAAGTAATAAAAAAAACTGGAAAAAAGACTACATATGTTGCGACACAGTAATGATTCGTATTATTGCATATGATACAATAATATAAGGCAGTAATGGCAGGTATTTAAGTTTAAAATATATGAAATGAATTATTGGTTGTTTACATATTTTAATAATGTATTGTTACAACTTTAATATTTTAATGTCCTTGTAAGAGCAAATAAACTTATGTTTGCTGCCCTACAGTGTGACTGAAATGTGTTATGTTTTTAGAACAATGTGACTACAGTCAATAATGTACCACACAAACTAGGTACAATTTTCAGAATACAGTATTTATTAAATATTTTATTTTTATAAACCACTGTTTTATTTATTAAACATGCTTAGTGTCATTAGTTATGATATGACCAATAACAATAGAACCTCAATGGTTTCAAAGGTTTCAACATAAAAGACTTGTTATTATCAAAAATATTAGACATTATAAATGTGAAAGCTTGTATTTTCTCAATCTATATTGACATACTATATAAAAAAATAAGAAGCTGTTATTTTCAACCTGTTAATATCCATTCCTAAATATAAGTCTCCCTAGAGAGATACTTTAATTTGTCAGATGTGAGATTTTGAAGGGTTTCCCTTATCAACTCCCAACAAAAATAGAAAAAGTAATTGATATAAACATAAAAATTTTGTGTGATAAAACCATTTATTTATGTATGAAAATTATTTATTTATAGTCACAACGTCTTCAAGCGTATTAAGTCTTAAATCCACTAGATCTACTGCTTCATGAAGTGCATTTAAGTGATCAACTATAGCATTCACAGTGGGTAAAACATCTGCACAATCACAATCTTTTATTTTGTTCACTCTACTTGATAATGTAGTGTCAAATTTCTTAGTCCTTTTTACAAATGGCTCATTTAGTGAACTATATGTTTGAGGAATAATTTTAAATCCAGTATTTATTGGAAATGTTCTTTTACGACCTACCCATTCTATTGTTCCACTTGTATAACATATGTCAGTCTCTTTAAGTTTTATCATACCAAACAAATCTTCACTATCTTTTTCAATACCAATAGAGGACTTAATTAGTGAAGGCATTGAATAAGTTGCAGGATTTGGAGGTGAACGAGGAATATGACTCATATGGCCTACACTAAATGACTCAGAAGTTCCAAAATCTGATATTATTGTGTTATTTTGAGAACTTTTGGATTGATTTCTTTCAAAGGTAACATTCAATGGAATGGAAATATGCTGAAAGTCTTGATGACCATCTTCATTAATAGTACTGTTAGCAGTTGGTTCCTCTTGTATTGTTGAAATTGTCACAGATTCTGCACTCATGTTTGGAGCATCATCGAGGTGAACAAATGTGACCAAAGGGTACTTGGAGCTGTGATAGCATTGGTACCATAACCTTGCACCCTGATTTATAGATGGATTTGATTATTAAATAATTATTTTCTAACTAGGCTAAAAATAATGGACCCACTTGAACAAGGCTCTATTAAAACTGATAAATTTTAATTTCAGTATTTTATCAAATCTTTGTTGCAGGTGCCTAAAAGAAACTGATTTTTAATGAAATATGCAGTATGTATTAAAATTAATTGTAAAAACATTTATTATTTAATACCCTGTTAATAATCTACATTCTTTAAACAAAAATAGTTATGCTGTAAATCTACAAATATAATTTTAATAAATAATTAAATACAAATCTGATCTTCATTTTTAATAAGCATAATGCAATTTGATTATTGGCATAAAAAACTTGACTCATAATGATTAAATGATTTATGAATATAATATAAAACAGTGTTTTAAAAGTTCAGATCAGATAGGTATTTTATTAATCTGTCTGTATCATATACTAATTACACAAATGCTATCTCTTTTTGACAACCTGATTTCTTTCCCTAGTTGTAGATGGTATTTTATGGGAAGCAGATTTAGGTACAGGTAACTGATTTTGGCCTTCATTTTCCTTTGATTCATTAGCAAACTCGGTAAAGTTTGTTCTCCATATGAACACCTGGCAAATTTAAAGTAAATTTAAATAAATGTCAACGAGGGCCACTTAAAAATTTCATATAATACTATAAAATTACCAATTTATCTTCTCCAGCCGATGCAAAACTATCTCCACTAAGTGAAAAGTTTACAGAATTTACAGAACCACTGTGACCACTCAAAGTATATATTGGATGACCTTCTAGCAAATCTAGTATCTGTAAAATGTTTTTTAAGTTAAAAGTATTGTAAAAGTAAAATAGCAGTTCGTAAATGCCCCTAGCTGGGCAAAAAGCTCCTCAAATATTTGCATGATTCGAAATAAAATATTGCATGCCACGAAAAATTCACCACACTTCTCCAGCAGCGGTTGGCAATCTTCACATTCCTCCTCTTATTTTTATTTTTCAGAGATCATAATGTTTTCCTTCACTGTCGAGCATGTGGAATATTCAAGGAATAACTTCCTAAAGATATATGAAGTATCAATTAAACCAATGTGTTAAAAATAGTAATGTTTGATTAAAATAAATGTACCAAATTTCTGGATTATGATATATCTGCAAAACAAACTTACTAAAATAATTCACTGAATGTTGTATTTTTACCTAATTTTAATGGAGAAATATATATATATACTGTATATGTTCACGCCTTATTCCCAACTGGTTAGGCAGAGACAATCTTCTTCCACTTGCTTCGGTCCTGAGATACATCTTTCGCTTCTCCCACTTTCATCAATCCTCACATGCATACTTGTTGGTTTAGAGTACTCTTGACCTGACCTTTTTTCAGGACGTCTCCGATTTGGTCATGAAATGTTCGTCTAGAGGAAGCTCTACCGACTACCACTTACACTCACCTCATATATTTGTTTCAATGTTTTTTTAATTTTTTTTTTATTAGAGAGATATAATAGGCTAATTTACCTTCATTTTTCCATCCTTGCTTGCTGTCAAAATATAACTTCCACTGGGATGAAAAGCTAATTGACTGACTGCATCACTGTGAATGCTATAATTAGGCATATATTTTTTAAATGAATTTTATTATATTGGAGAAGCCATGGTCTTTCATTTTACATAGTCACCTGTAATATTGCACTAGGTTATGAGTCCTTATGTCATATACTTTAACATTGCCATGTGATGTTCCTATAGCTATATAACAACCAGAAGGATGCCATGCCAAATATGTTCCATAGCCTTTTTGATCTTTATATGTATGGATACATTCTCCAGTGTCAGGGTTCCACAACCGTGTAGTTTTATCATCAGAACATGATGCTATTACTGATCCATCATGAGACATGCGGGCACATCGCACCCAATTTGTGTGTCCTACAAATGATGCCACAAATTTGTGCTTTTCACTAGACCATAACTTCAGTATTTTATCATCTGACCCTGTTAAAATCTATAAAAAAAATTACAGAGCTTGGGGAATAAGATATAACTTAATTATTAGTCTGTGATTTTTAAACTTACATTTCATGTACAAAATTAACTTAGAAAAATCTCCATCTCTCTTAATTTTAATTTAGATTCAAGCTATTTAAATTAAAGTTACACAGATAATAAGTGAGACTGATATAAGTTTAGTTTTAGATACTCCCAGTATTATATGAATTTTCTTTACCCGAGAGCCATCAGGACTAAATTGTACAGAACGCACTGTTTGTGAATGAGCTTTAAATACTCCTGTGCTTCCTGTTACAGTAGGTACCCAGAGTCTAACTGTTTTGTCACGAGATGCTGATGCTATATATTTTCCCGTAGGCGAAAATGTAACGTCCATAACGGCTTCATCGTGACCTTGAAATCGATAACTTCTCATAGTTCCTCGCAGATCCCATAACTGAAAATATTGCATTTTTATTTAATATTTATGACATTGATGATAAATTTATTTGTGTAAACAACAAAGGAATTTAAGGCGAGGATTGCCGATAGATAATTAATAAGTACCAAAACGTTGTGATCCAAAGAACTGCTAGCAATTTGTTGTGAATTAGGATTATAAAACAGAGCTGTTATTTCACCCCGGTGACCCTTTAATTGCTTTTCCAAAGTCGGTTCAAGCGAATTAGTTTTGTCCATTATTGATTAAGAAATTTTTTTTGGTACAAAAATTAAATTGAGATTCAAATTGAATACAAACTACAACGCTATAACTGCAAACTCGATTGCAAAAACTATAAAATTCAAATTCCAAACTGACAATAAGTTTAAATTTTCAACTTATTGATAATATATATATTACACAGATAACATTGTCAAAGATCGTTGTCAGATAAATTTGCAAAAGATATTAAAAATACTTTTTGGAACTTAAAAAATTAATTGACGATCGAATATATGAAATTGAAAAACGTCACTGTTTGTTTGTATCTCTTTTAGTTTACGATATAACAAACTACTCTGGGGGCGTGACCATGACTTCATAGATGAACGTGAACGTGATACGTCGAGGTATACATTTAAAAACAAAATCACTCATCATGTAAAGTTTGATGTTTTAATTTGGGTTCCAAACACTTCTGCAATGTCACACTACACAATGCGGTAATAAAATCGCTAGTATAAATATTCGAAGTAGCAGAACGTTACAAAAAATAAGGCTCTATGAATAAATTCATTGGATATAGATCACAATAATAAGGCGGCAATTTTACAACCGTGTGATTATAAATCATCAATGGCGAAAAGTGGTTGCTCTTTATTCTTTTTAATTAGTAAATATAAAACGAGCTTGGTTTACTCTTTTGGAACTCTTTTCATAAAGTAATCCATTTCGTTTCAACCATTACTGTATTTGTGATTTCAAAAACATTGTCCGTCCTTAATAAATGTATGTATATGTTATATATATACATAAATTTATTAATAAATTTATGTATATATTATATAAAGAAACATCACTGAAGAATTCAGATATAAAACTAGTGTCATATGTTCTACAGGCTTGAGAAGGGTTCCATGAGACTATAAGTGATTTTGTGATCTTTCAAAAGCTTTTGATTTAGTTGACCATAAGATTTCAACTTGTAAACATAAATATTACGGAATTTGTGATGGCGCACTTAATCTCTTATCTTCATATCTCAAAAACCGAAAGCTAAAGGTAGCAATCGACGGTGTAGTGTCATCGGATAGTGTGGTTAAAATGGGTGTGCCTCAGGGATGGATATTGTGTCCATTCTTGTTTTGAGATAGTTTTGTTTGCCGAGGATACCTCATTATTATTTAAAATTAACAGAAACAACTGTTAATAAAAACACATAATCTGGCCCAAAATATGACTATTACAAAATTAAGATTAACATTGCCTTGAAGCAAAAAATTACGTAAATTTGTAATGTCATTCACAAGGAATTCAGCTGGTGTCTCATACGTATGTACTTACAAGATATTTTAGGCGTTTTGGCCTTCACAAATAGGCCAGCAGAGCTATTTGTGAAGGTCATAATTGCCTCTAAAGTATCTTTTTCGGAAATTTGTAAGGGCATATAGTATTTTTGACATCTTTTTTTTGAAAGTTGACATCTTGAGTACGAACGTGTTATTAAAGGCGTCCTGAAAAATCCCGTCTACATTCAATGCTAGATGCCCTGAAATTTTCTCTCCATGTCCCGTGGCCAGTGAGGGGGAACGCGACCAATTACCTCGACGGCACCGTTGCCATGAACACAGAACACTATACCCATGATGATGCTGAAAAATCCAAAACAAAAACAGCACTAAGTTCACGGAATAGGTTCACACACTATTTGCTCTTCACACACTCTTTATCTATGCTTTCTCGTTTATTTTTCTTTTTAATCCATAGATAACATCATAATACTTCGATCAGTAGGTACGACACGAGGTATTTCGAATGTTTTGTTTAAAATTTTGCTAAGTTCTGTGTGATTTTCTTAGGAATTTTACTAAAATTGTTCAAAATTACCTAATACTGTTCGCTGTAAATTAGCTCTAAACGTTTGTAGTAACGTAGATTTTTAAACGAATATTTTGATAGGCAGTCTAGTACAGGGTAGATTACTTTAAAAGTTCTTTTATTTCAAACGTATAGGTTTGTTTATCAACTTGGCATTTTTTCAGAACGAATCATGGAATAATTAACTGTCCTATGGGGATTTTATTTTTGAGAATTGTAGGTATGTGATACTCCTGTGTACACTTCTTTGCAAAAACATTAAATGGAAAAGGGCTTTTTCCTTTTGAACTGTTAATAATTTTTTTTATCAAATGTCTTATTAAACATAATGTGTAACTTATTAAATACATGATGGTTTTAAAATTTTCAAACAGCGAACAAAAGCTACTATGAATGTAGGAGCGGCAAGTGGTAATGTTGCTGGAGAGGTGGCGCTTATTGCTGATGAGTTAAGTCGAGCTGTCGAACTCACACTCAATCCTGCTGTGTCACATGATGCTCGAAATCAAGCATACAATGCCTGTGAGAGGTAATATTCTTTTATAGTTGTTTACTAGCATTATGAACCAATGAAATGAGGGAACTACAGCAATTACAATCAGTACTTTATTTCAATATAATTTGTAAGGTACCAATTTTGTCTGGATGTTGTGTTGTTTTTTATTAAATTTTGTAAGGGTGTAGTCAAGTTTATGAAAATGAAACCTTACATACATAAAATTCAATGGAGCCTCCGTATGTCCAAATAAGCTTGGATATATAAAGGCTACATTGCTTTTCTAAGGGGTATGCTGCACATACTTAGTTGTGCAGTATACCCTGTTAGATAAATAAAAAAATTTATAATTTCCATAGTACGGACATATGGCTGCTACAAAACCAATTTTCATTCTACAAAAGGGGGTCTAAGAGCTATTTATGGTCTTAGTTCTAGGGTATAACTTACAGAATTTATTTATGTAAACTATAGTAACAAGAATTTTAATATTTGTCTGGCAGTTAATATATAAGAAAATCATATGTATGAAACTCTTAAAAATATTTAATTATAAATTGATTAAGATTCTTTAGACTATGTTCTTTGCAACATCATAAGAAACAGTTTAATAAAAATTGCCTGCACAACAAAATACAGTTATATATTACAGATTGATGATAGTACATGATATAAGATTGATAAAGTATAAATTTGAAACTTTCTTTTAACTTCAACTATACAGTACTATTGGACTTTACAGTCTTTTTATTGAGCTATTTCTTTTTTCTATTCTGGTTGCAGTTCGTAAATTATTTGCAATAAAAAATCAATGGTTACAAAAATTGCCTTAAAGTGTTGTAATGGTAGGTAGAGATTGCAGTACAGATGGTGAAACCAAACACCAACTTTGTTCAAAATAGTTTATAATGCTTGTATATACATTATACATTACATGAGCTCAAGATTTATGTTATCATTTGTTATATAAGAAGTGATGAAGTGATTTCCCTACCAATTATCATCCATGTATTTCTCATAGAATATTATATTATATTATATAACTATTGATAGAACGATTTTAAAATTTAGTATCCTCTCGGGGGTGAGACGGTACTTCACATCGGAGCAGCTCTTAAATCAAAGCTCAAGTCCGCTCTTGCATGGAATACTGTTCCAACCTCTGGGATGGTTCGGCTAAACATCAGCTTGATGCTTTGGACTCGTTGGAGCGCCGAGCGAAGAGGATCATAGGCAGTGACTCACTAGTAGAGGCAAAACTTCAAAGCCTCGAACACCGTAGACGAGTGGCCTGCCTGTCGGTTTTTTATCGAATTCATTTCGGAGAGTGTGCGGAGGTTTTGCATAACCTAATACCTTCTTCCCCTTTCCATCACCGAACGACTAGACGCGGCGAGAAGTTCCACCCGTATGTTGTAGACATTCCTCCATTACGCACGAGGCGGTTTGCCTCTTCTTTCTTTGTGCGGACGGCTAAGGAGTGGAACTCTCTGCCGAGGTCGGTTTTTCCGGAGGCCTATAACCTGGATATCTTCAAGGCCAAAGTGAACAGACATCTAGGCAAGCGTGTACCATCCTAGGCCTCATTTTCGCTTTCCATCGGGCAAGATTGAGGTCAAACGCAGGCCTATTTTTTCATAAAAAAAAAAAGAAAGACTTTGCGCACTTACTGTTATTTTGTTGTAGAACTTTGCTCCATGAACAAGTAACTGACACCATGGAGTCTAGTAACTGGTGTTGCCAGCTTGTGTCTGTTCCTAGTATTTACATTATGCACATCACTATTTTTATTACTAAAGCACTTATATTTTTGGTAAATATGTTATATAAACACTCCCAGCAAATTCAGAAAAATTAAACTGCCAAGTTATACTATCCTGATTGTTTTCATTATTTATCTAATTAATTTACTCAGATAATGATATAAGGTCACTTCACTGTTCATATATTAAAAACATGCCATTCATAGTCATAATGATATTACTCAATCTGGGCTGGTTGTGCTATCCTTATTCTTTTAATAAGGATAGCACAACCAACCCATAACCTACCTACCGTTTTATCATAAATTATAATCCTTTCACACAGTGCAGGACTACCCCAATTTATCCCAATTGAAATCTCATTTTCGCCCTTACTTCTCATCTTGTCTTTAATCCATGGTCCTTACATTGTATTAGGAGATTTTAACTTTAAAAATACTCTATGGGGCTTCATTTATCTGATCCAGTTTTCTTCTTTCTACTTGATCTATTGGATGATCTCCATCTCTGTGTCTTAAATCATGGTTTGCTGACCCGCAGGTTTTCGCAGAACATAAGTATTCCGAGCCTTAACTTTGCTTCTCCTACCTTAGTTGCTTTTACCTGGTTAGTACTTAAAAGCTCTGCTTTCTATTTTAATGGTAGTCCCAAATAATAATCCCCATTTTATAACCTGGGAAATATCCAAGTGACGTATCTGCATATTCTAGAAACACGAATAGCCTACTTCCCATAGCCAGTAATCATTTAGATGTGGTATGGGCACCTCAGATAGCATATCAGTATGCATATCCTCCCTTTGCCATGCATTCTCTTGTAATGAAAATGTTATTAGAGTCTTCTGGGATCTGCTTATGAGAAAATCTCAACTTCCTCTACTTAGGCAAAAAATGCTCAATCATTGAGGTTGATCAAAATAATATGCAATCTTAACATTTCCCATTCTATACCTCTCCATCTTCATGGATCTTTTCTTCATCCTCTCAAGGTGTCCCACAGGGAGCAGTTCTTAGTCCACTTCTTGATAATATTTACACATTTGATCTTGTATCTTCTGTAACTAGTTTCTGTAAAATCTTGTAACATGGCAGATGATTTAGCTCAATATTCATCCTTACCTTACCTTAACAGTCTAGAAACAGTTCACTGCAGGATATAGGCCTCTCACATGAGGAGGATTTGCTATAATCGCCACGCTCGGCAAACGGATACGCTCGCGCTGCTGCGCGTCTTCGGTCTGCTTCATTTTAGTCTGGTATTTTTCTTATCATCAAGTTCTTTAGTAACTACATCAAATAAATTAATACGAATAGTATAATATTAATTGTTGTAATGTTCAATAGTGGCTAATCGACAATCTTACGAATGTCAACTTCAGTAATATAACTTACAGTATTTTATATTACTTTGATAAATAAAGTATTTTGTATTTGTAATTAAAAAATGATTACATAGTATTTTTTCTTTTGATATTTCAGTTTCAAAGAGAACTCTCCATGGTGTGCTCAAGCTGGATTGATTTTGGCTAGTGGTGGTCAATACTCAGCTGTTGTTAAGCACTTTGGCCTTCAGCTAATGGAACACACTGTCAAATACAGATGGACACAAATCACACAGGCTGAAAAAATATTTATTAAGGTAAGTTTTTCAAGCTTAACTGCTAATGATACCACTAGTCATTAAATCTGCCTATAGTATCCCTTAGGCCAATGAGTCAACAATAAAGATTAAATAAATAAAGAATGCACTGAATTTGGAAAACTACCTCACATCTTATTCAGTCTGAAAAAGCTGCTTAAATGATTATTATTAAATATATTAGCTAAAAAACCTTAAGTGATCAAAGTACGATTCCTTAACCTCTACGCTTTAACTACGCATAACCGCATTAGTTGCCATCTTTGGTTGATGATGAATATTGTAAAAATATGAATTTAAAATTTAAAGAATTTACTGGATTTTAACACTTACCTTTTTTTCTCTTATATTTTTATATATATTTCATATCCATTGCAGGAGAATGCTATGAAACTTCTGTACATGGGTGGATGGGAGACAGGACACTTAAATGACGCACTTGCGCGGGTCATAGTAGAAATGATCAAGCGCGAGTGGCCTCAGCAGTGGCCTACATTGCTCTCAGAGCTTAGCGATGCATGTGCTGGTGGCCATCTGCATACCCAAATCGTGCTGCATGTATTTTTGCGACTTGTTGAAGATGTTGCTACACTTCAGGTTTGTATTTTAGAGTGTTTAGTGGCTGGTGATAAAAGTAATTAAGTAAACCTTAAATTTATATACACAAGTACATCCATTTTATACAATATCCATCGCTAAAGCTCAATGTAGTAAAATAGTGTAGTAGCTGAAGTATTGATGGAGACATTAAAATGAAGAAACAAGTGAAGATCGATTACTTAATTTTATACAGTTCCTTAATGTAATTCAGACACTGGAGCAACATCAGCGCCGCAAAGACATTTATCAAGCGCTAACGAGTAACATGTCAGAGATTTTCTCATTTTTTATGCGTCTTATTGAACTCCATGTTCAAGAATTCCGGGAGAAAACCGCCGCGAGGGACTATGTGGCAGCTGCTAGCAATGGTCGTGTTGTTCAGGTAATATGAATCTTTTAATAGATTCCTAGAGGAAATGAATATTAATAAAAATAAATCATTTATTCATTAACATAAGAAACTTAAATTTCTCTTCTCAAATGTATTTTTTTTAAACCTACCACCATTTCGTCATGAGGTTCTTCTGACGGATAAGAAAGTCTGCGGGTATCCTTTTTTTTTATAACAAAACATTTTAATAGTACAATATTGCAATATTTTTTTTTAGAAATAGCTTGGGAACAAACTCTTCCCAGGGTTTATTATCATCCATGCATTCTTTTATATTATATTAACAATTATTTTAAATCTATTGATAGTCTAGTTAAATCTTGCTCATAACAATTGAATTTCCTGTTCAAAGTCAAAAGACTAACTTTTTTCACAGCTAAAGCTTGCTTATAGCCAACCAAATCTACACCAGTTGGAAAATGTGAAATGAAAAACGATCAGACTCTGCGGTTGTCTTTTTCATATTACAATGCAATGTCATTTACTATTTTTAATGAAATCATTACAATGACATGTATAATATAATAATGTATAACATAACACAAACAAACCCAATTCATTGCTTAAATTTTTAATGTTTGACAGGTGGTGTTACTGACACTGACAGGCTTTGTAGAGTGGGTATCTACAAATCATGTGGTGATGAACAATGGCCGCTTGCTGCAGATCTTGTGTATCTTGCTGCAAGATGATGTGTTTCAGCTACCAGCAGCAGAGTGTTTACTGCAAGTTGTCAATAGGAAAGGCTCTGTAAGTTTTAACATTATTATTTCACTATGTGTTGCAAGAAAGTAAATTTTGTTGTCATAACATTCATGGGAATTATCTGGCAGCATTAAATTCTAGCCAAATTAATACAATGTCACATGAATTTGCAACAAGTTTCTTTTTTCTTTACATTGTTTATCATCTTCATCGGGCTGTATATGCCTACTTTCCATGAAAACACCAACAAGAGTTGTCCTCACTCACTATTTTGGGCAGAAAGGATACTAAGTGCAGTACCGGTACCCTCGCACTGAAGACGCTGCTACCCATCTCTAGTCTGGGATTTGGAATTTGCATAGTCATATTGATCTTTTGCTATCAGTCAGCCAGATCGCCAGAGCCTCGATCGATAGTCAGCAGAGTCTAACACATATATCCAGGGGGAAAAAAACTGGTCTGCCAACCAATTATTTATATTAATTAAAAAAATTTCAGACAAAGGAGCGTAAGCCATTAATGATATTATTTAGTGAAGACGCAATCTCATGCATTCACCGGGCTGCCGTCGCTAGTATCGGTACTGTGGATGAGAAACAGTACTTGTTCCTAAAAAAGCTTTCTCAGGTATGTAATTTAAAAGAATGTTGAGTGTTTTAGTGATTAGAAAATTTTTGATTAGTCAAGGAATTCATAATGTGGACAAGAGTAGAATATAACTTCACAATTGTATAATAATTTTGTGCATTTTTTTTATGACTCACATTCTATCTACTGAAGTTTATAAAAACTTTGCAAATAAGCAAATCATAATGTCTCCTCAAGGTCTGCTATGGTAATTTCCTGTTGCAGGTTTTAGCTGGTTTAGCCCAACAACTAACTACACTCTGGAGCAATGCAACCAATGTAGAATCTTGGCTGCCCATGCTATTAGAGACAATGCTATTATTGACTTCACATCCATCCCTAACTTTGGCCCACACAGCTAACTCTGTTTGGTTGGCCTTCCTGAAACATGACCAGATATCCAAGTTGCCTCATGTTTTGACTGTTGTGCCGAGGTGGTTGCAGGCTTCCGCTCCCAAAGTTTTGAAGGTAAGGTAATTGGGTATTAGTAAGCTTATTTTTCTTTAGAAAACAGTTCATTACATTTTGCAAAATCTTTAGGATGAAAACAAGTGTTACTTGTCTCTGTTCTCTGTAATTATACTTAGGTAAGCGGGCGGCAGCTCAAGTTAGGCAGTCATTTGCAGTTGGAACTGGATTTAAATTTTCTGGCATCTTTAACTATGAAAAGCTATTTTAGTTTGTTGTTATCATTTCAATTTAACCCAAATCACTCATTTCATTATGAAATTACGGAGCAACCAATTTTGTACAGTAGAAAAAATGTTACTTAATTTTTTTTAATGATTTGAAAAACTGTAATCTTCATGTCATGGTCGATTTCTACTTCGATGACAATTTTCGATACTATTTGTAGTTTGCAAACTGGGCAGGATATATTAACACATGCTTTAAGTGTAAACACAGAGACACTCATTTGTCATTACTTTTACATATCCAATATAACACCTATGCAATAACATTAAAGTAAACTAAGTATTGCACTCCATGTAATGGACATTGGATACAACATTTACTGACCAGACCTGAAAATCCAATAATATAAAAGGGCTGGGATTTGAACCCTCCATGACTCAACAATCAGATATATTACCCATTTATATGGATATATTCATAAGCCATCTGTAATTACCATAGAACCCTTATTAAGTTACCTATCTTTTCAACCCAACTAGAAAATGATTTGTCCTTTCCATATTAATATTAAATTACTTTTGATATATTTATATTATTTCTTTTAGGTGTCCTATCCATCTTCGCGTGTGAACGGTATGTCCGACGCTGTTGCGTATGCTTGTATGGACTATGACAGCGAACAGGAATTTGCCATATTCTTTAGCCGCTGTCGGACAGAAATATTAGATAGTTTTAGGTAAGTTTTTTCAACCTTTTTTTTAGATGATTGACATATAGTTTAAACGATATAAACGTTTACAGCTATCATCTTTTTCTTTATCCCAAAATTTTTGGTAGACCTGTAGGCCATGGTAGCTGTAGGTGTTTTTTTAAAGATGGAAAATGGAAAAGAATCTAGAACTTCTCAATTGTATGTAATTAACAATATAAGAACGCCTGATTCGCGCGCCATGCATGCGGAGATCCGTATTTGATATACGTTCAATATGATTATCGGCGTTGTCACTCGCAACTGCACACATACTCTAGATATATATAATAATAAATTATTATACTATAGTTGATGAAGTGATTTTAGGACACATTGTTTTTAAATTTGTTTCAAAGTTTTAATGAGGAATTTGCTATCACAGAGAATTAAATATTTAGATTAGAAATTATTAGCATTTTTTTTCGAGCTATTGCTTATCAATCTTATTAAAGTCATACACCAAATGTCAATTATATAAGTACAGTAGTTAAGTATGCCGAGAATAGCGCTTGCGTTTTATTTGGATTATAAGGCTGTTTCATTTGCTTGAAAATAGATTTTTTCATTTCTTTTTTCCAAATAATTAACCTTCCATAAAAATAATATTGTTATGTGACACCAGGTACTGCATGATGGCAGCCCCATTAGTTACATGGTCCTATATAGAGCAATGGACACAAGTGGCTCTGGACAAAGTGGACGCGTGCCCGCCGCATATCGAAGCGTCGCACCCGCTGCACGTCGAGTGGGAAGCACTTTCCCAGGTATTTGATTTTTTTTATTTTAAATGGCTGTGTATTATTTTCAATGTATACATGATTCAATGTATATACAGAGTCATACTACTCTTGGTGGATTTGTACATGGGACAAAATATATGTTTCTTTGTAATATATAGTATGCTCTGGTCCTATTGTAGAACACCATTTCATGAAATTCTAGAATAAGTAGTACTGGTCATATTGTAACGTTGCTATCAAAATATGATGGAAACTGCAGATGAGGAATTTCTAGAAATCATGAAGAAATACATTTATAAACTATTATTCATGTAATTGCGAAGTAAACATTTTTGAAATCTTAAGACATAGTTCATTAATTTATACAGTCTAGTTATTTTAAGTAATCTTTTATTTTAAAAAATCTTGTTGTAGTGGAATGACTGCAACTAAAACCATTCATTTTATGAGTCAAAATAGATACCCACAACCCGCCGGCCGAGCAAGCGAAGCGCCTGATCACGCAATGTAAAATGTTGGTACAAAAAATAAAAGAAACAACACAATTGTTTTTTATAACGCCATATGTATGTTACGTCTAATCGGTAGAATATAATTATTTCAATGGCGAAAAGAGACTTAAGTTGTGGGAATGTCGTTTGCGGCAGGTGCTGGACGTGGCGCTGTCGCGGCTGCTGCAGGCGGAGCCGCGGCCGTGCGTGGCGCGCGGGCTGCGGCTGCTGCAGCGCTGCGTGGCCAGCGAGCCGCGCGCGCCGCTGCTGCTCTCGCTGCTACTCTCCTTCATCTCCGCGCTCTTCGTCTTCCTCAGCTGCGCGTATAGCCAGCTCGCCGGTGAGCATTCCTAGCTTGTTTGTATTAGCTTAATCTTTCATTACCGCGGCAGTTTACACGAAACCAGTTTGAGTCTACTAGTCAGTAAAAAGCCAGCTACTGTCTTTATTACAGAACTGATAGGTAATTTTTCTAAAACCAGGGCCAGGTGTAGGTGTGGCGGGGGCTGACCTGCTGCCTCGCGTGCTGGACAAGATATTCGCAGCGTTAGTTTACGAAGGCTCGCCTCCCGAAGACAGAAGATCCCGTTCTGTCAAAAACGTGCGGCGGCACGCAGCTGGCTTGCTCGTCAAATTAGGTTCTAAGGTAACGAATATTAAATGTGTTTACTAATTGGAATGGTGACGCCATGTGGTGTGCCTGTGAGAATTAGTCACCCCCTTTTAATTCCCGTGCGTATTGTATAGGTCAACATAAGGAACTGCCAGTAAAACCTTGTGGTTTCCGACAGATACCAAAATTAAAAAAAAATAACCTTGATATTAGCTGGACTTATTCACATTCAAATTCAAAAAGACAATTAGCATTTAAACTATATTTTTATCTCCTTTCTCTTCTCCTTTTAATCTGGTCCTCATCATTAGGTGAAATGAATAGGACTGGTTAAGATAAATCTAATGACAATTCCAAATTGAAATAATATATAATGTCATATTACAAGACAAATGAACCCAAACTCGATGGGTTTATTGGTAGCCATTCAGGGGTTCCGATACCCACCTTCCAGCTCCATCATCAGACATTGTAGGTAGCATTGTGTGAAGAATTTCAAATTATTAAAAATTTAATGATTCTGCTACATTCATACAAGTCAAGATAAGAGATAAAAGCGTGTTAAAAAAAATCTCCTCTATCTTTTACTTGTTCGGTTGACACAGTATTTAATCGGAAGTGTTTAGATAAAATGTGTAAGGAAGTATGATGCAATAACAATGTGACAATACCATGTTGCAGTATCCGCTGCTGCTTTTGCCGGTGTTCGGGCGGCTGCACGAGCTGTGCCGCGCGGCGCTGGCGCGGCCCGACCTAAGCGCCGTCGAGAGCGTCACGCTGCAGGAAGCGCTGCTGCTCGTCTCCAACCACTTCTGCTGCTACGAGCGCCAGAGCGCGCTCGTCG
Organism: Bhutanitis thaidina; assembly: GCA_029286595.1. Classification (NCBI taxonomy): domain Eukaryota; kingdom Metazoa; phylum Arthropoda; class Insecta; order Lepidoptera; family Papilionidae; genus Bhutanitis; species Bhutanitis thaidina. Next base: position 4,781,571 of record JAGSMS010000003.1, read on the forward strand.
CGCAGGTAATCGCAACGCGATGCAGCGCTTTCACGACGTGTAGTTCAAGAATGATGCACGTCCTTCTCTCTCGCATCACCTCATACCGCCAAATAACGCTTGAAATCCCCTCCTGCTTTCGTTGTTATTAGGACTACGTTATCATTTTAAATAAATGGGTAAAATTTGCATTGGCCGGTAGGTGCTGGGCGACTGTAGCTCTCGTTGGGCGGCGTTAGGCCCGCACGTGTCGTCAGCGGAGGCGCTGGCGCGGCTGGTGGGACTGGACGCGCCGCCCAGCGACGCGGACGACGAGCGCGGGCGCGCGCGCCGCACGCTGCTGCACGCGCTCACGCTGCTGCTCGGCGTCGTCAAGCGCACGCACGTGCCCGCCGACCCCGACAAGTGAGTGTCGCCCAACTGCCAGCCGGCAATGACGCCCCAGCTACGCGAGATGATGACGAGACGCGACCGTGTGAGCCGCAAGTTGCTGCATGCGTTCATGCAATCCGATCGATCTTTGAATCTGTGAAATTAACTTGACCCTTTTCTAATTTTTATTACATATTGTTACAGAGCGTCTCGCGGCGGGTTCAGCGCGGGCGTGACGTCTTCCGGCAACCCGGTGTGGCGCAACCCGTGCGGCGCACACGTGCTGCCGCTGCTGCCGCACGCACTGGCGCTAGCGCGCGCTTTGCACGAGCTCCACGCGCCGCACGCAGCCTCGTTGCGCCACGCCGCGCACGCGCGCGCTTTACAACCGCCCCCCGCCGAGCGACGCAACTTGCTGGGCCTGCGCGACGACGCGCCGCCCGCGCCTAGCGAGCCGCAGGACCGCATGCAGAACTACCTGCACACGCTGCACGACAACGTGAGCACTGAGCTATACCACACTTGACACCCACATTCACCACACGCCTTGTGGACCAATTCCTTTCTTTTAATGGTTCGACGACTAGAAAACGCTGGGTTACTGTCTCTTGTCGAGATGCACAAAAGTAGATATGAACTATTTATTTTTATGTGGAGTTAGTTACATAATCATGTATATTAATGTTGTGCACAGGTGTGCCACCTTGTGGGCGCCGCGGCGGCTTCGCTGGGGCGGGAGCTGTACGGTGCGGCGGGGCTGGCGCGCTTCGTGGCGGACGCGCTGCTGCACGCGCCCGAGCGGCTGCCGGATCACTGGCTGCGGCGCGTGCTGCGCGCTGCACTGCGCCCGCTGCTGCTGCACTGCCCGCCTGCGCACTACGCCGACGTGGCGCTGCCGCTGCTGGACCACCTGGCGCCCTTCAGTACGTACTGCAACTATCATTTAATGTTTTTGTTATTATCCAAATATAGCATAATTATCCAAAATCCCGTATCGTTAAATATATTACCAAAGTGGCAATGGGTTTACCTTACGTTAGATCCTGAATAATAAGGAACGGTTAACACTTATACATAAACAAAATAATGTAATTGTTTGCAGTGTTGGTACACCTGTCACAGCGATGGGAGTATGTGACGTCGTTATATGAATCTGGTAAATTAGAGGAAGAGGGCGGTAGCGAATCACAGGAGGTGCTTGAAGACATGCTTGTCCGACACCTTACACGAGAACACCTCGAGTTACTGAAGGTAAAACTATTTATATTCCCAGTTGTATTTAAAATACCGTAATTATTTTTCAGCATTTGGGTCTAGACGTGTTGAAACGATCGAAATTATATTTTATTGACACGAGAAGGGTTATTGAATTTAAAATAAAAAATAAGTAAGATTTTTTTTTGTATATTATAGCCAATACAAATAATACTTGTATTAAGATGTACATACGTCGAATGCTATTCAAAAGAGAAAGTTAAAGCTATTCGATTAATGGAAAAAAACAGGGGAGGCCTGGCCTTCATAACCTTGATGGAAGGTCCTTTGACCCCAGCAAAGTTTCGGCTACATGGGTTGAATCTCGGCAATGCACCTGCATTTGCTAGCTATTTCCAAGAGCTGTTCCTTGACTGCCTACAAATTCTTCAAAAAAAGCTTCACTTAGGAAGCTCTCTCCATAGTAACCATTATTTATTGTGGTAGCTAGGGTGTTATGTTATGCGCAATAATGATGAAATTTGTATGATACGACGCAGATCTCGCTGGTGGACACGGGCGGCGGCGCGGGCGGCTGCGGCGCGGAGACGGGCGATATGGAGGAGGAGAGCGCGCCGCCGCAGCGCGCTCCTGAGCACGTGTCGGAGCTGGGCGCGCTGGTGCTGGCGCAGCCGCTCGCCGGGCCCGCGGTGCTGCACACCGTTAGTTTCCCGCTCTTTAACTGCTTAAACTCTTCCTTATTACAAATGATCATAATGCTCGTTCATCATAATCAATTCCAGATACTACGGGCATTAACGTGGAATGATTCCACGTCGTCTCTGCGGGCGAGTGCGCTGGCACTGCCGGCACTGCGGGCGGCGCTGGCGGCAGGCCGCGTGGGCGCTGCGGAGGCCAGCGGCGCGCTGGCCGCGGTGTTGCAAGCGCTGCGCACGCACGGCCAGCACGACGCTAACCAGGCCGCGCTGCTTGCGCTCGCCGTACAGGTTTGTGTCTGTATGTCTGTAGTTGGCCACGGTGCGGCAGGTTATTTTTATTCGTAAATATATGTATGAGTGTGTGTATAAATATAATATTACATCAAGTTTAGTTCAAAAATATTTAGTTTTCGCTGCACCTTCATCAGCAGGCCTATCTCCACTGCTGCACGTAGACCTTGACAAAAAAATGCCAACAAAATTTGTCTGAAAACTTTCCCCACAGTAACCACGTTGCAGTCTGCAAACATTTGTGTTCCAATAGCTCGTACGACTCTCAACACTCGTAACGACATATTTACATAGATTTGCAATAAATCGTTATCGAGATAAGGCATTGACATTGTTGGGTAACAAAGCTGCACGTCCGGCAGACGTACGAGGCACTGCGGCCGTGCTTCCCGGGGGTGGCGGGCGTGCTGCGCGCTATCCCCGACGTGGACGCGCACGACCTGCACCGTCTCGACGAGAAGCTAGCCGCCGGACACGGCAAGCCCGCCAAGATCGACAAGAGTAAACGCGATCTCTTCAAGAAGATCACCTCCAGGGTTCGTATTTAACACCTCCATACTTTTGATACAATCACTTACGATATCTATTTCTTGACTGGGTAACCTTTCCCCCGAACGGGTCTATCGTTGCCGTGGCCTGGTCACCCACAGTGAACAAAGAGGACATGACCAGCGACTTAGCGTGGCTCGCTGGTCCTGAGTGGCTCCGAGATAAGGGAGGGGTAGTCTTGGTATTGCGCTTACGCGGTACTTATGAGCGCCATGTGGGGTTGGAAGCCAAGTAGGAAGGCGCATCGGAGTTCTGTTCTAGCCAGGAATAAGAAGATGTGTTCTCACCCAAAGTACTCCTGGTCAATAAAATAAATACTTAAAAATGAATTATTTTAACAAATTTTTGTGAAATATTATATTATTCTGTGGGAACACAAAACGATAACTAATATGAAAAAAATATAGATAAAGAATGGAAGACAATTTCATCACTAAATATTAATGTTATATTATTTTGATTTATCAAATATAGTTATTATATATAGGTAAATTTTGTTTCAGCTAATCGGACGTAACGTAGGGCAGTTGTTCAAGAAAGAGGTGTATATTCTAGACTTGCCAACGATGCACGTGGCCAAGGAAAAGTCACGAAGCGCGCTGGACACACCAGAGGGTGCCGCGCTCGACGGCCTGTTCGCCCCGCACGCGCACACGTAGCGACGTGCGCCGCGTTCGTGGGCTTTTTAGCCCCGCACGCCACACGTAGCGGCGAACGCCGCTTGAGGGCTGTTCGCCCCGTACGTGCCCACGTAGCGGCGTGCATCACGCTGGAAGGCCTGTTCGTCTCGCACACGCCCATGTAGCGACGTGCGTCGCGATCGAGGGCTTTTTAGCCCCGCACGCCACACGTAGCGGCATGCACCACGCTTGAAGGCCTGTTCGCCAAACACGCGCCCACGTAGCAGCGTGCGGCCACGCTTAGGGGACTGTTCGCACGCACTTACCCATGTAGCGGCGCCCTCCAACAGGGGAACGCCCGTGCCTGTGGCCGCAACATTACTTATATTTGTAAATTATTATGTTTACTTTGTGACACCATGACGATAAAAAGGAAATTAAATCTTGCTTTCGATAGCGGATATTGGCCACATCTGCACGATATAAGGCTTTAGTCGACATTACAATATGATATGGACTTGAGCAGTATTAGAGTGCTTATAAGTCTGTCCCTTATTTGAACACGTGTCTATGATAGGCTAAACATTTATCAGCTTTACTGCTTATTTTTGTGGTATATGCTTCAGAGGCAGTAGTGGCTCAAGAGTTACCTCGCGGCCTATACAATTTTTTAAAATATATCAAAAAAAATTCTTCTATTGCACAACTGCAACATACTGTGAAAATGTAGTTTGTGGGCCATTCGTTTTTATTTATCGTCTTAAATTCCAATTATTTTAAAAATTTATCTATAATATTTTTAAAAATTACTTTCATTTTATTAAATCCGATTTTACTAGGCAATTTAGACTGATTCTAAAAAGCTTCGGAATATGCATGTCGACTGGAAAACTTTATGAAGCAAGAAAACCGAATAACTTAATAATGCTTGTTACTTATTTTGACATTTTAACCTATCCACGTGAGCAGCTATATTACTTTATTATAAGCTTGTTACATAAGTACATAGAGGTATCGCATTATGCGTTCGCGCATAGGTAGTCGAAAAAATGGGTTTACAGCATTAGCCATATTCTACTCGCAATGTTCATACATTCTACTGTGAATAACCGTTTATATCTTATTAAATTATATTATAAAACTGTTTTTGTTTGTTATGTTTCCAACTCTATGTCCTCCTTATTGAAAATGTCTCTAATGATAATCTTTTGTAGTGATGTGATAATGGTTTTTTCATGATCGAGGTAGGCAACAACTACAAGAAAGGTCACACTGTCAATTTTTATGACAATCGAGTCTATTGAAATCTAATCTGTAGCCACAACTGGAAAAAACTGCGAAAAAAAAACTGAAATTTTAATGGATATGGTGCATAGATATATATTGAAGTATCTATACATTAGCATTTGAATGATGGAAATGAATTTTTTGTCAATCATAGATAAAGGAACCTCGAACTTTGATTTACGAAATTAAAACACAAATATTTTAAATAAAAATAAATAGATTATATTAAAAAAATCACTTATCATAAGTATAAATCATTTGAAATCCTAATTCAATGTTACTCCCATTAGAGAGTAGCTCAACTTTAGTATTGATCAAGTCTACTTTCAAAACTGAACTATTCTCTAATGGTACGCATTTTGTCTCGTGGTCCCCGATTACTGGAATCTTCCTCGCCCCCACAATGGGGTCTTTGTATCGCCAAAGCTTAAGGCAGGTGACATCTGGAAAAATAATAAAGAAAGTAAATTTTATTCAATGCCCATAAACAAGGATCAGCAAGCTGAAGTGACTTCGTGTCTGTCCCATATAACTGTCAAATGGTGGTGGGCAAGTGGCAAACTCGTACGGGCAAAAGCAGTGTGGGACGACCCCTCACAAGATGGATGGGGGGTGGCATACACAGTGTTGCAGGAAGACAATGAATGGCTTTGTGGCAATCTGGGGGAGGCCTCTATGTTCAGCAGTGAACTTGTGTCGGGGCGAAATTATGAAGTTACGATAAGTATATAAAGTATAACTAAAAGGATTCTGAATAGTCATATCAACATTTAATCGACATACGGACCTTTAATCAACTTGACTTCTTTGGCGATTTTTGCTTTAACTTTCTCGACTGTATCGCCATCTACCAGGCATACAGAAACAGAGAAGAGTCCACTCATAGGCGTGGGATTGATAAAGCTGACGTCGAGTCCGGGCTCGGCGCTGAAGCTGATGTGCGGGGCTCCGGGGGCGCAGTCTTCGCGCGTTTTCTCCGGAGTCTCAGAACTGTCGGTATACTTCACTTCGATTGTGTCGAGCTGGAACGCAATTGCTTAAAGAAACAACCGTGCGGTGACGTTACCACACGGTTGAGAAATTCAACAATAAGAAATGTTACTGATTTTTTGTATTTACGCGAACACTACACATTTGAAATGAAGTATTATTTACCGATTTTATCGTGTTTAATTATGTTTTTATATTCCCAACGTTTAGATTGCTTTACAGAAGCCGTGCTCACGGGGGGACAGGTGTTAGACGTACAGATGTCATAGTTAACTCGGGCTACCTTCAGCTTTTATTTATTAATTTTTTATGGTTGAAATTTAAAAAATTACTACACCTTAATTATCGGCGACAAATTACGAATACTATTGTCAGTCATCAACTGGGTAAGATATACAAAAGCGCAAATAAAAAGGCACTCATCTCATCACCTTCACATACCAGATGTGAAGAAATCGAAGGAAACATGAAATGAAAGACCCGAGAAGAAGAAAAACTATACCAAAAACCAATCATTTATTTTGCATAAATATTGACTACGGCTGGAATTCAAACCTAGGACCTATTGAACCATAGGAGGACAGGAAACAGGACTTACCGTTCAATAGGTCGCAGGTATATAACATCTTATATTGTACAGTTTAAGGTAGTTGGCCCATGTTAGGAGGCATTTTGGCAAGGTAAGTTGATTGAATTAAAGTTACGGTAATTTAAGATTTTCTTAGCAGTTGACATGGAAGATAAAGTTGGAGAAGGAAGGTTCTCAAGTGCCAGCCTCCTATGCCGAAATGCACCATAACACAACCACCTGGAGGACTGACAACCTAAGTGTTGTGGAAAGTTGACAGATACAGACAGCTCAGAACCATGATTTGGGAGAGACTTACGTTTAGCAGTGGACTCGTGAGAGGTTGTAATGATGAAGATGATGATGAGGTGGAATATATTATAGGCATAATATTTTCGAGGACAGTGTAGGCCAAAAATTATATACATACATCCAATGTACTGATCAAATATTGTTTATTCTCGACTAAGATGGCAGCTTCGTCGAAGGGCAAAGCTACAGATAATGCATCAATTCCCACTCGCTCCATATTCTCTCTGGTCGCCTGAACGAAGGGCATTACTCGTTTCATGTACTTCTTGAGTTCCGGAATCTCAGCCAGTTTGCTTGAGATACTCTTATTGTCTGGAAGACCTGAAGGCTGATCAGAAAGAATAATTTATGTTAAAGCAGTAGTACATGTTTACTGCTTTATGTAATTTTAAAGATTGTTTAAAACCAGAACAACAGAAATAGGTTAATAAATTTGTCATGAGCTTACTATAGAAATTTCTATAGTATAGAAAGTACAGTAATAGTTTATAAAGTAAGGTCTTAATTATTTTGAGTACTTTATTTTTGAATACTTACTCCATTAAGTTGTTTCAGAGTACTCAGTATAATGTGCTGCCACTTAGGGTATACCTTGGCAACCCATATAACTGCCTTATTTGGCTTCTTTTCCGGCTTTGGTGTTTCTCCCTTCTTAGGTTTCTTTGTGGTACAATGGTTCTTTAGATAAATACGGAAAGAATGAGCGGCCTCCATAAGGTAGGTGCTGGCTTTAACAGCCACCTCATCAATTTCACCAGCCACTGGCCAACAAGAGTGAAGAATACTTTGTTTCTGTAAAACAACAAAGTCTTATAATAATATATATATTTTTCAAATCTAGCGTTCTGGTAATTACTTATGTATTTTTCTACTAGCCTAAGAAAATTCTTTATTGCTGGTAGATAGCGGCGTGGCCATATCATAAGAGGCCAGGTAGAACATTTACACAGATTATTGACGATCAGCAGCGTCTATGGAGCGAACAATGTACTGTAATCACCAATCCGCTTGTCGAGCGTGGCGATTATGGCGCATCCTCGTATTACGAGAGGCCCTATAAGTTCAGCAGTGGACTTTTTAGAATCGACCAAAGAAGAAATATATTGTGATATATGGTTATTAATGTAAAAGTATTTAATACAATAAATTTAATATATGGTACTTAAGTATGGATAATAAATACTGATTGCAAATATGTAATGGTTATTCCGCCACCTGATTTTTCTGACGTTTCTCTAAAGTACGAATCAGATCAGACAGGCCGGTCGAAGCACATAACTATTAAAATTCGTATTTGCATGAAATTATAACATATATCTAGCAAATCCCGCCGCGTATTCCACGGAATGCAAGTCGGCTGCGTACCGGTTGCCACGGTGTCCGTTTATGTGGTTGTCGCAATTGAAACATTCAACAAGTCTGATTTCATTTTCGCGCATAATATATGTTAATGTATCCATATACATAACCGTGGTACGAATGGAAAAGACCGATTGAGATGCCGCAGATCTAAGCACCTCAGCAGACGCACGACTTTTTCCCTGTAGGATATGCGCAGGGCCTGTCAGTTCTGGTGCGGGTCCATCCGAGCCGACGCGCACCGTTAATTCTGAATCGTCCTTTGGTGTCGACTTTTACATGTATATATATCCTAACACAAGCGTTAAAGTTAAATCTTCTAAGTAATACACAAAAATTGTAAATGTTGATTAAATAAGGCGAAATATTTTTTTTTAAGAAATCATATTATTAAAGAAATAAGGTAAGCCACTTACATTCCCCAAAAGCTCCCAGACGTACTCAGCTACGTGTGGACAGATGGGCGATATTAGCTTTGCCTGTATCTCTATGTACAGCGTCACCACTTCCCCGTGCATCAAGCTGTCCGAGCACAATTCCCTATATTTGTCCCTTGCAGCCTGCAGCTCAAAGAAACCAGTCTTTAGCGCCTCTTTGAAGAGCATTTTATTGTAATTATCGTCTGTTTGGTTGATTTTAGCGTTCATCTCGCTAACAAACACCTTATCATGGAAATTGTAGTCTCCTGCAAAGTTTTAAGAATACAATTTATTATGTTCAGGATCTTGATGCCAGCCCGGCGCTCGTAAAATATGTTCAGGATTAATATCCATTAGAATTTCGGATATGGAAGTTTGAGTGCCATAACTAATGTTAACTTTGAAATAAGATTCTAAAATAAAAACTAGTTTCGCAATTTTAGTGTTATCTATTATGTATCCAAAAAATTAAAGGTCAAAGGAAAGATGAACTGATGATGATGAAAGATGACAACCTCATTTTTATAACTCTTCATAACTACTGCGCAGCGCGCTTTTAGCTATCGTTTCTTTGATATGTAAAATAAAAAAAATTATCTGACACAATCCCTTTCCGAGGGAGTCGTAAGAGGCTACTAAGGAAAATCCTTCTAAATCTAATAGTAATCTCCGGTAGCAAACACTGCGACGAAGCTTGCCAAGCACCACCTGCCTATCTCCAGAAAATATTTTTTTCTATCTTGCACAGTTTCCTATTCTAACTGCTGTTACGTTATATTTTGTTGTTTGTTATAAACTACGTTATAGCATCATTAGGGCTTTTTTCACAAATGATGACGACGATGACCTCAGAGGCTCCCACTCGTATCTTATCACATACTCTTTCTGTATCTGATGTAACAAAATTATATAAAATATACCATCAAAATTTATTTATATATTGAGATTTAATATTTAATCTTTACGAAGTCTTAATTTTTACAAATGTAAACATTTTCAAAATTTGTATGACATTGTAATGATTTAAAAAAAAATTAAGATATTAAAAAAAAGAGTTTGGGAGTTTCTTGCCGGTTCTTTTCTGAGGTTTTCTATTACAAACCGTGGTCGATTTTGATGATTTAAACATGTCTAAATTAAATAAAAAACTTTTTTGAGTTTGACATAAAGACTCTGTAAGATCCGAAGGAAGTTTCAAAAGAAGGATAAGAGACAGGACGCAACATAACAAACAAGTGCGAAAACCAATAATTTGTATGACAACTGGTTCCATTCTGCAGACATATGATTAACAAAACTAACTACTAAGCTACCCAACTATCAAGAAAGAAACCTACCAATCCGTAGGGTACATTTTGTAGCCATAACTTCTTTCACCCACTCAATAAAAGTGTACAGCCTCAATATGGCAGCATCAGCGGTGCTCTCCACAAAGTTTGCGTCTTCCACGGAGTCCCCAGCATCAGCCAACGTCAGCCGCATACCGTCAGCGCTAAACTTCTCTATAGACTCCGAGAGTGTTAAAAAGTTGCCCTCCGATTTGGACATCTTAGCTGAGTTCAACATTAAATGCCCATTTGCCCTTATCCCTTTGGGCCACTTGTCCTCCTCGTTAGGCCAGATCGCACAGTGGTTGTAAATGTAGTATGTTAGATGGTTTTGAATGAGATCCTTGCCTGATACCCGGAGGTCTACTGGATACCTGTGGAGAAAATTGAGAACATACACTTTAAAATTAAAAAGTACAACCTTTAGAGAGGAATCATGAATGCCTGAGAAATAAAAAAAAAATATTTCTATGTTAAGTCCGGCAACCGCCACAGGGGAAGTTAAACACATTTTTGTTAGATTGCTAGGTGCAGACCTCTGCTTGCTGCTCCTGTGTTGGGACTTAACATTTCCTTCTTAGACATATTTGGGTTTCCTATGATAAATTAGGAATCAGTATTGCAAATGACAATTTTTATTTCTTGTATTAAAGTGAACACACATTTGAAATGTAACTATTATTTACGGATTTTATCATGTTTAATTTACTTTTTTAATTCCGAAATTAAAGCACCCGTGGTCACGTGGGCAATGAAGGGAAACATGAGGATTAAAAAAGTAAAGCATTTTGTGAGATCTTGTTTTTTTAGAGAATTTAAAGATTGGTCAGGTCCCTGTGCTTATCTCCATTTTATTTATAGAATAAGAGAGAGAACAGAATTTCAACCTAAAATTAGTTTCTAATTGTTAAAATGATAATGTTAAAAGAGTTTCTACCAAAACTGGAAGGATTTTTTCATTAAATCCAATGATTTTTTAGGAATACTTGAGTGCTTCGGTAGTGGGGCATCTTTGAAAAATATATAATCCCAGACTTCTCCGGTCATATCTTCTGGTTTAATCTTAAGAGCGTTCTCGCCGGTGCCTCGGAAGGTTCCGCCTTGCAGGAAGTGAGCCACAGTGTAGTACGCATTGTAAATAGTGGAATCTGACAGAGATTCTATCACCCATTGTTGATCCCAGGGTAGTTTAGTTCCTGAAAATGATTAATTGCTTGTCACCAAACATTATGAATCAAATAGTTTCCTTATTTAAGTTAGTTTGGTGGATAAGCTTAAAGACGCGCCGTTTAAAACATATCTCGGCTCCCTTTCGCTTCGCTAAAATACTAACGCCGCTGACATGAATCCAGGGCCTGTTAACTAATCAGGCGCCGGTATTTGGTAATACCATCCCTAAACTAAACACTAAAAATGAAAATATCATGTTAGTAAAGTAGCGAGCTTTATCTGTTAAATAAATCTTTAATTCTTTTATTAAGTAAATATCTATTATAAAGTAACAGTAAAGTAATAAAAATCAAAATAAGTAAAACAAGAGGTACAAAATTAAAACAACAAAAGTTATTTTACTTTAAATAAACAGGTATTACTTACCAAGGCCATAGGTCCTTGAGCATGCATATTCATGCAGCCAATTAAGAGTGGCTTGAAAATTTTTTCTCACCTCTTCATGGTAAGTATTCATTGCCGCCAATGCTTTTTCTGCTTGTGCTTTCCAATTTTCTTCCCCATAGACAAGATACCATTGATTACAAAGTGCAACAACACATTCGTCACCAGACCTTGATATTATGGTTTTTTCTGGTTCATAGTAAAGAACGGCGCCATTGTCTTTTATTAATTTTGCTTGCAAGTTCTTTTTTACATCTTGAATTTTACTTCCTTTATATTCACCAACTAAAAGAACTCCATCATAAAAACCTTTTAAGTAAACCATTTCCTTTGCTTCCGTCAATTTTTCCTTATCATTCTGGCTTTGTATCTTTAGTTTGTCATACACATGTACTGCAGATAATTTGCCATATTCTGGGATTTCTAGTATGGGGACAGGTTTGTACGGAAGAATCATTTCATCCTTGATGCCATACTTATCTCTAAAAGCTGGCTTCTTCTGAAGATCTACCAGTGCTGCATAATCATCAGGGGAGTCGGATGGAACACTAGTAACAATTCCAGTGCCTTTATCTTCCTTTATTGTTAACATTGGTAGAGAATATATTTTTGGATAACAAGTTAAGGGGGATTTCAAAACAATTCCGAGTAAGTATTGACCTAAGATTTCCATTTCTATTTCGAACTCTCCATCTTTTTCTGTGAAGCCTTGGTAAGACATATTCCTGGCTGCGCGCCTAGTACATATAAATATGCCATCGTTAACTGTCTCAAAAGCTATGTATTTAATATCAGGGTGGACCCAGCAATTAGTCTGGCCATACATTGTCTCAGGTCTTAGAGTTGCAGCAACGAAACTAACCGTTTTTTCTCCAAAAGGTCTAAAATAATGGATATAGTTTTGTCAATGTTTTAGCTTATTACAATAAACAAAAATAAAAAGTACTTCTCTTAGAATTAGGTATTCTATTTAAGAACATAACAGTATAGTACCGAAGTTAAAGGACAATTGCCATGCAAATGTGTAGGATTTTCGTAAAGTTTGATATTAATTACAATGATGTTTTATTAACAAAATAATGTGTTTTGATTTTATAACAATAAATAAATAGTATTACCCAATCTACATAAAAAGATGTCTTTGCTATAATTTGTACCTACATCAAGTAATAATTAAATTAGTAACAAATACATACTTCAAAACTTCTGTAAATGGTTTCAAAACCTCAAGCTTCACCAGAGTGTACTCTTGAGGCCCCGCTCCTTCACCTGTACTCCTATCATGATCCATGCATGGTTGCTTATCCAGTGGAGAGAATATTGTGTAACGTTTCCCATACATAATCTTCTTTCGCTCTTTTAAATGGAAGAATTGCCATCTTACAAATGAATCATATAACGGATTTGCATCAGTAGTAATAAACTTTCTGCGCCAATCTACCTGGAACATAATTGTTTTTCCTTGTTTGAATGGACCAGTGTTCAGTATTCGTAATAAACTTTAATTTTTAATTCCATAACACAAAAGCTTTAATCAGCACACAAATAATAATTTTCATTGTAAATTCTTACTACAGCTCACATAAGTGCTTATAATAGTATACATAATGCAAATGGTCAGAAAGATTAAACATCACTTAAGTACCCTAATAGTGTTTTCGAAGAACAGTGCAACATGGGAACCGAAGGAAAGGTGTTGATGATGTCCTTGGCACAAGGTCACTATTCTTAGGGCCTGAGCACAACGGCTAGATATATACAGACCGTATAATCTAAAGTCCCAGACAGACAAATGCGCCTATGAGCCTAATAGACTAACCGCACTTTACACTATGGGGTTAGAGGGTACATGATCATCAAGTCGCACTCTCAAAGCAGTAGTTCCTTTAGGCTCTTGCCTCTCCCCAATCTAACGTTACACAAGTGATTCAAGTGGTCAACCACGCGTCTTTTGCAGGTGACACGGCCATATACTACTCGGACCGATACAAAGGCTGCTTGACGATTCAACTACAAACCGCAGCAAATCGACTTTGCCAATGGTTCTCTAAACGGAGAAACGAAGGCAACCACGAGAAAAGTGTAGAGTAGTACACTTTAAAAGGGGAAGAAGAACAAGACTACGAAACACCAGCAAACATAATTCTACTCCAGGTAACTAGGTAAGATCTATGTAGAATCTACCCAATTCGACCGCCCAATGGAAAAAAAGGTAAAATACTGAGGGGTAACTCTCGAATCAACATTGACTTTCGCTCCCCACATTAGGTCATTTAAGAATAAGACCGCCTACGTCACAAGCCGCCTACATCATGTATCCACAACCAATTATCGGCTACTCTAGAAAAATGTCTCTAAAACATAAACTTCTATTATGCAAGGTTTGCATACGATCTATCATGGCCTATGCTTCCGTTCTATTCACACATGCGGTGCCATCTCATATCGCCGCACTACAAACTATCTATCCAAAACAAATTTCTGCGTAACGCCAGCAGTGCAAGGTGGTTTCACCGTGATATACAGACCTACATAGTAATTGCAAAACACCAACGATCAAAAATACGATCACCTCCGATTACCTCACTCACCGAACGAAACGGAGAAGCACATGATGCTTCTACATCCCGCCAGTAGTCAAGCTGACCCATTAGCAGCAAAAGCCGTATCGATGTTCTTAATCCAATCAATAATGACACTTTACATGTCCTAAAACAGTACTCTATGTAGACTATGTATAAAGAGAAACCCTAATATTGTGCAATTGTACTCTTTGGTTAGAACCAGGGCTCTTTTTGTGGGGGAACGCGGTGTCTCCAAAGGAAGTTTCGGAAATATTGAAAAATTGCCATAAAAAGAGAAAAAAATTAATAATTATGAAAAAAAACACCATTTTGGCAACTTTAACAAAAAAAATTGATAGGTCAAAATTATCCAAATACAAAATCTAATCTATCTTTCCTGAACAGTTACCGTGTCGCGTCTTACGTGAATCTATCTCACAAAGTTGAGACTTGTCTGTCTCCGTGCAATGTGTGTTTGTGTACGCACTACGCAATTCAACGCGTTCTTTCGTTAACGTCGTTACCTCACTCAAGTAGAATTCTCTCGCGTTCAACTCTCGTAAATGATGTGCTGTTTTAGATGTTGTCATTTTTTCAGTTTATTTACTTATCATGAAGCGTATGACAGATTTATTTTCCCCAGTTGATAGCCAAAAAATAAGTAAAAGTATTTCAAACCCGGAAGTGAATCTTCTGTTAAAGTGATTCCGAATTACGACGATCCAACAACGTCTGACGGAACTGTAAGTAATTCGACTAAATTTGATCAAGCTGTTAGTTTACCTACAACCAGCCTCAAGTAATTCAAATCATGACTACCTTCTCAACCTGGAACCTGGCTCAAAAAAACTAATTTTGCGAGAAATATGATTGGCTGTGTTTTAAAGATTGTAAAGCTAGGTTGTAAAGTTTGCAAAAAAGTACCGCCAAATTTTGATTAAAAAACCGGGCTTGAAGCTGCTAAGCAGTGGCTTAATTGTGAGATAACGTACAGTGGTGATACACGAGAACAAAAATTATTGTCTTTCAGAAAAAAAAATTATCGACACAAAGAAAGTGAATTTCATTATAAGGCCGTGAAAACTCTCGAAGAAAATGAACATAAAACCGTAGAAATTATTGTTTTGAAAAACATATCGACTAGTAAGGCTACATGTAAAATATTTCGTACGGTTTATAAAATTGTGTTGGCGATTCAATCATTCAATTCAACGGAATCAGAAATCGATTTGCAAGAGCTAAATGGTCTCGATATGATACTTCATTCAACTAATGCATACTCCAATATTATCGATCGTATTGCTCAAGAAATGCGATTAAAACTTGTTTCTGAAATCATAAAATTAAGAAGTAAAATTTCCATACTAATTGACGAGTCAACAACGATCATTATCTAATATAATATATCTTTGATTATTTTTGCTTGTTTACCTTAACCATGAGATGAATTTCCCCGTTAACTTATTTTTGGATCTAGTCGAGTTAAAGGAAGGTGTTAAAGCAGCGAACATTTTTAGCTCCCATAGAAGTGTCTTCAGTTTTAAGGAATGACCAAGCAGTATTTAAAAATCATTTAATTTCACTTGCCTGTGCTGGTGCTGCTGTTATGCTTGGTAGATCGAATGGAGTTGCGAAATTCCATTTGATCTACCAAGAGATGAATTTCCATTCATAATAATGTGGCACTGCGCTAATCATCGTTTGGAACTAGCAGTAAATGAAACGGTCAAGTGTATCGGGGAAATAAATAAATTCGAGGGGTAAAGATATATGCGTTATATCACGCGAATCTATATCGCCCCGAAAAATTCCACAGATTTAAAAACTTGGGAAAAACTTAAAAAAAAATAGGACGAATTTTTAGTACAAGATGAGTAGTTTCTAGTTTTCGTTAGTTGCATTAGTTGAACATTTTAACAATGCCAGTTCTGATGATACCAGAGATAAAAATGAAAAAAGTACGTTCGGCGGACTTTTGAAGAAAATACTTTTGAACTAAACTAGCACGGAGTTTTAAATAATGTAATAAATGTTAAATAAATAAATTATAAATTTTTTTAAACAACAAATAATTTAACTCCGCTCATCAATACTGTCCATACCATTGTAGTTTCAACGAGCGAATGCGAGAGAGAATTTTCGCAGATGTACTTGATAATGACTCCATAAAGAGCTTCTCTGTTAGGGAAAACAGTCTCATCGCTATGGGTTATCAAGTTCAACGGTCCACCACTAAATATCTTTGACCCTTTGAAGTATGTGGATTCATGGTTACTTAAAAATCATCTTTCTGCCATGGACCAAAACAGTAAAGTTCGTAAGTTCGATTCATGATGAAAATTTGGAAACTGCTTTATGTACCTTTGGCTAAGTATACTGACAACGAAACTAACCTTTTATATTGTTACTCAACTAAATATAAGTTCACGTTTTATTTCCAAAGATATTGTTTTTTAAGAATAAAAAAATAATTTACTTCGATTTTCGATACAGCAAGAGGTGGGGAGGGGGTACAAAAAATTTACAACTTTCGAGAATTAGCGTGCCTCCAAAAAAGAAGTGACAAAAAGGCCTGGTTAGAACTATAAGTAAAATGAGAGACTGCAGGAAAATCATTTGAGACAGGTGACTTACATGTATTCCCATCCTTTTCAAATCAGTCACAGCCCTTGGTGGAAAGTATTCCAGCCAGAAGCTTTCATTTGCAAATTTTTCAATCTCATCTTCTGGGATTCCCAAACTTTGCATTATCTGCCATTGAAACTTGGCAGCTCCTGTTTTGGCTACAGCTTTACTTTTTTTTCCTTTACTTTTATCTTTAGGAACAATATCTCCTTCTTCTTTGACAATGCTTTCATGATCTTCAGGGAAAACCGGTGGACAACCATAAGTAGCCATTTCTCTTTTTAATTTATCTGCACAAGCTTTTATAGGCATACCTGTACAGTGGAAGCCAAACGGAAAGAGTACCATTTTTCCCTTAAGTCTATTATACCTTGTTGCAAACTGCAAATATGGAAAATTTTATTTCAAAATCCATTTTACTCACTAGTACCAAGTCACTCTTCAAAATATTCATTATATAATTACTTTATATATTGCTGCATATCTTGATGCAGCATATTTTTATTTTTTGTTAATGAAGACTTGAAATTGCTAAAATACAAATCAAATAATTTACTATGAAAACAAAACATTTTCTTTTAAAAAAATCCTTTATTAATTTTTTTATATAAGAGTTAAAAATAAAAAAAAACAGACAGGGTTTGCCTGTATTTAATGGAGTAACCACTTTGTATTAAAGTTATACTGGTCCAAGATTCATGTTTAAAATGAAACTATTATTTATGAATTTTATAATATGGATAATTTTGTTTTCATATTCCCATTGTTTCCTGTGCTTTACAGCAGCTGTGGTCAGGGTGGACCACAGATGGAATAGTTTCAAATGTGTAATGTTCACATAAATACAAGAAATCATTATTTATGTTTAAGTATTCAATAAAAAAAAATTATGACTCAATTGTTTTTACACTCAGCACTAGAGTTAAACAGGGTTAACACCAGTACATATAGCCCGAGTTAACCATTATTTATTATTCAACCATAAGAGTAATTTTAGAAAAAGAGTTCCAAAATAGTTTTAATAAAGTAGTAGAGATGTTTAAATGCACTGAGCATTTTAGTACTAATTTCTTTCATAGTGGAAAGTTTGACTGGAAGAATAAACCACAAGAAAAACTAACATTGAGGTAAATAACTTTGAATAAAAAGTAATGGTTAAAGCCAATTCTTATCAAACAATTAAGTAATTAGTATCATGGTGTGACATAAGTTTATGCACATTATTGACTTAATTGCACCAAATTGGTAAAATAGCTAATCTCGAGAAATGGGTGCCTCATGAATTAACTGATGTGTATAGAGGAGCATGTATTGCTTGCTGAGTTTTGATCACCAATAGATTTTCACCATTATTGCACCATGATTATGCAATACCTCACACTGGTTGAGAAACCACTTAACATTATAAGATTTGCAGGGTACCTAACCAGACCTGGCAAGACTATTATTAGTATTTTGACAAATTCCTAGGGAAAAAATTAAGTTCAAAGGAAAAGGCACAGAATTTCTTCATAGACTTTGTAGAGTTCAGATCCCTAGTTGAATAGAGTGCTATCACAGAGGCATATACTATCTTTCCTTGAGATGGCAGAAATGTATAAATATTGAGGGTAAACTTTGATTAAATAAATATATCTTTTTTAGAAAAATAAAGAGTATGAATTTTTCAATATAAAACAGCAATATAATCCCTAATATTTATCTTTATTTTTTTTCACTCCCAAATATAGAAACTGTGAAATATACACACTTAAAACACATACCCACTTTTAAGTGTGGAACACAGTTAATAAATTTAATATGAGCTATTAAAAGGTGTCATTCAAAAATTAATTAGAATCCAACCTCGCACTTAGATAATGAAAATGTGTGTCCGAGATGTAAACGTCCATTCATGTATGGATATGGGAAAGTACACATGAACTTGTCGTGTTCTTTGCCATCGTTGGGGACCTCCATTTCGAAAATTTTCTCATCCTCCCATCGTTTTTGCACATTTTTCTCAATTTCCTGTAGATATTCTACTTTAAAGGTGCCTTTTCGATCAGTATTTGTCTGAAATCATAAATGAGAAACTATTACTTAACCTGAAGAAAGAAACGACGAAGAAAGGAAACTATATTAAAATTTAATTTGCAGCCGGTGAATAAAAATTACACCAAATTATTTTCGGGAATGTAAAATAAATGTAAATAAGACCTATCTTGTCATAAAACCTAACGATATAAATATTTTTTTAAATATAATATCATTGAACTATAGAAGCAATATGAATAACAGGAAATGTGAATTAAGTATCACTCATTTCAATTCAATTCTATTATAAATGCAATATTAATGCTTACCATTTTTGGTACAAATTTATAAATTCCTATTTCCTGTGCCTTCTTTATAAAAATTAACATGTGGCATCAAATATTGCCGGCACATTCATGCTCATTTTACAACATTACACAGTGTGACCAAGGTTATTGAATTGCTTTCTACCAAATAATAGTAGTGGACCACTAGACATAGGTCATTATATTTTTAGATTACAAAACGCATCGTTATTTGTTTAGATAACGTTTTGCAAACGCTCTATTTTACAAAAATCAGTTTCACAAACGACCGTTTGTATTTGACTCTGTTAGATCTTCACATCTCTTCACAACAACTATCGATACTCAATAACATAATCGTTTTTGGATTGAAGCACGATCATGTTGTGGCATCCACAGAATTTCCAGAACAGCCACCCTGTTATATATATAGAAGATGAAAAACTATTCGAATTAATTTCTGTACAGTTTTTGCCAAGAATGAAACGTAAATGCTACTTATTTGAATAAATGCTACTATCGCCGCTAAAGGCGTAAAATGCTTTAATTACGTAACTAAAAGTTATATTACTTAATGTACCATTCGCTTTTTAAACTATCCTGTTTTTTAAAAAAAATCCCAAATGAAGGCATAATATACTCCCACTGTAACTCAATACGCTTTCTTTTATTATAATGTTTGTAACATGCAATAGGACCACTTTCAAGGCTATTGGTTTTATTTTTTTATTTCCAATATGTAGTTGTTAAAAATTTTGTAATTTGTTCTGTGTTTCGGCTGTAACTGAGAACTCAACATAAAAATAAATCCATTTCTTCTCATAAACTACATTCTTTATTCAAATCACAATAATAACCACTAGCTAACCATAATCAACAAAAGTAAATATTTTAACAAAATAAGTAAGGGTGATATTTCACAATTGTATGTGCTGTATTGTGTCTATTACTTTGGAAGAATTGAAATACAATTGTTTTGAGTCATATCAGAGCTAATATTTTATTTATATCATAAACTTTAAAAAGTAAAACAAGTTACATACAAAACTAAATTTCCTAACAACACCGCAAAAATTCTGTGCGGTGCAGGCGAACACCATTTTACCGTGTAAGCTTATAATATATTTTTTTTGTACGTCGGTTTGGGTAATAATGAAGATAACAAAATCGAGTGGGCGTCATACATAAATACATAGGTTATAAAAATAAAGTAAATGTCAAGTAAATAATACAGATGAAATGGAAAACTAACAGATAATGTTATTATCATGTGGCACGGCACGACCCGTGCCACACCGCGGGATTCAAAGAGGAAATAATAATATGGGCATGACATGATTCGCAAAAATGAACAGTTATGTATTTGTAGATAGAAGTCAGAATATTAAATCATCATTTTTCATTAGAGAAAATATTGATAATCTATGGTTTCATTTTATACTGCGTAAAATATTACGTGCACTCATATAAAACATGTAAGTGTTAAAATATAATCATTTGAAGTGCATAACGACCCTTCATAATTAATTAATTATATTGTGCCTGTCTCTTCTATGTAACATTCTTTGTGATTAATGATTATATACACCTATTTTGAATTTCATGTTGTTTTATTTTATGGTAAAAATCATTAATCTTATCGCCGTTACGGACTTACTGTAATGAGAATATATTATTTTCGTTCGCCGATTCGAATGCTGGAATCCCGGGGAATATCCATATTAACATAATGATTGAGGTCATTGACACCATGTGGCACGGGTCGTGCCGATCTATGGTTATTATACAGGATTCAGTACAAATTGTAGGTGAAGTAGTGAGAAAATCATAAGGCTAACCTTAATAATCTTTTTTTGAACAGTTTGAAGATCTTTGATTTTGCTTTTAATGGAGCTGCCCCATACTTCAACAAGATTGCTTTAATGCTATACCATCAGGCGTGTGAATACATATCTTAAAAAAACGTATAAATGGTTAGATTTAGTACAGAATCATCGAAATAGAAGGATTCATCATTAGTCATTATAATGTAATGTAAATATAAAAATGTAAGTTTTTAACAAAAAACCCAATAATACTAGAAAAAACCAAAAGTTAGCAAGGAATTATTATGCAAAAAATCTAATCACATCAGTACTAGTTACTAGATAGGTAGGTAATAACGAGAGTTCATTTATTTACCGCAACCCCGTACAACCCGTAACTACACAGGAGCTAACTTTCGGTTACAGCGTTGTACCCTCGCAATTCGTGTGCACATACTTTTTGAATTAAGTAATGATATGAAATCGACTTAAGCATACGATAGACAGAGGTGTCATAGTAACTTATATAATAAAGATTTCATTTTCCCTTCTGAAATTATTGGACTTAAGATTATCAATGGGGGAGGCCTATGTTCAGCAGTGTATAGGCTGAAATGATGATGATGAAGATCATAAAAAATAATTTATATACTGCAAAAAGAATTAGAATAAAGCAATTGCTATTGAGCATATTTCGTTCGTTCATTTTCTTTAAATTTTATTTTAATATATATATGTAGTAACAATTAAATAAATCACAATTCTTTTTACGTTGAACGTTTAGTGAACATTAATATTTCGAACATTTTCATTATTCAGATTAATTTCGCCATAGAGAATAGTAACATCCACACACAGGAAAATTTTGCCTTTGCCAATTGTGTGCTTGAAAAAGTTATTTACAAAAAAAATTGGCGCCATCAGCGACGCTTGTCATTGTCATTAATGTCATTTATACCGGAAACTTCGCTCGTTCGCCTCCCTTTTTAAAGACGCGCTAGCTTAGAAATCGGCTATTCAGTTAAAAATAAGTGAGCTCTTGCTTAAATAAGTTCGTGAAAATGGCGCCAAGATCAGCAAAGGGCAAGGTACGATATAGTTCCATACATGGCGACTAGTTTGTATTCATTACCGCAGCACGCACTTTATTTTTCGGGATTATCATCTAAACTAAGATATTTCGGAATAAAAGAAACAATAATAACTAACACTGTTACAAGATTTTATAATAGGTATACAATTCTGTTGCAACTTCTTATATTTTAAGTAATTTAGTCAATATAATTTACCGCGTGCTTGTCCATATACTACACTTGTATGTTACATGTAAAATGGCGCATGTAAAAGGATGTATATAATGAAAGTCCTAAGAAAAATACAATTACTAAATTATAGTACTCGTTATTGTTTTGTAAAAAAATATTTTACGATATGAGATACAATAAAACTAGTATTTAAATGTCAAACAACGCAAGCTGACTTTAAGGTCATAACGCCTTACAAATGTTGTTTGCGTAAACTGACGTAAATATTAATGTTTTAACGATTTTTGCAACATTCAGTAGGCTCAGAATTTTTCTGTTATTTCTATATTATTTACTATATATACTATATAAATGTAAATTGTGTGATGCTGGATTTTTTTGGTTATTGATAAAAAATGCGCCACAATTAAGGCCTTGTTATCTTTCCAAAGTGTCATAACTTTGAAATAATTTAAAATTCCATTGTTATTAGACATTATTACAGACACTAGCAGGGTTTATATATTACAGGAGTAGTTTCCTAAAAATGGTTTAATATATCAAGTTAAAATAGCTTAAATTCTAATTTGAAATAGCTAAAAAATAGACTTCATGTTCTAGTTTTAATTGAAACATTTTTGAGTAACCAGTAGTACTTACATTTGACTTTGAACATATAATATGAACAAAGCACTTCCCTAGCTCTGTTCAATCACAGATTATATATATCATTTTAAGAAATATACTTGAGCCAATAATATCAAATTATTGAAAATCAATTCTAATCAACAATGTAACTAATTCATGCTTTGTCTCTAAAGTGTATAGTTACAGGTTTAAGCTCTAGGTATAATTTTTTCTCAATAAAAACAATTTTTAGAATGCCTTCTAATTTAAATTTCAGAAAACTGCAGATGTCAAAGTATCAGAAAATGCACCTTCAAAAAAAGGTCGGAAAGGAAAACAAGCTGCAGAGCCAGAAGCACCTGAAATGGAAATAGATGAAAAAATGTTGTAATAGAAAAAAAGACTAAACGAGGTAAGAAACAGGTAATAGATGAGGAGCAGATAAATGGAACAAATGAAGAAGTTGGTCCTCCTGCTAAAAAAAGTAGAAAGAAGAATGTAGGGGAAGAGGTATCTGAAGATCTATCAAATGGTGACAATTCAGCTGATGAAGAAGAACCTACTCCAGCTGATGAAATTGAACAAGATGATGACCAATCAGAAACAAATGGACATACGGAAGAACAAGGGACCTCCGGCGGTAGGGGGCGTAAGAAACAAACAAAAAAAGAAACAGCAACTGAAAAGTCTAGTGGTACAGAAACTAAACCTAGGGGAAGGAAAAATGCTAAACAAGATAGTCAAGTAAGTGATGCAGCTAAAAAGTTAGAAATTGTTGAAGAAAAGTCAAAACCCAGTGGACGTGGTAAAGGAAAAAAAGGGCAGGCAAAGCCGAGCAATGATTCAGATATTGAAGAACAAACCGAAGCTTTAGATAATGTAACAAAACCAGAGGCACCTATATCTAAAGGGCGAAAGAAACAGACAAAAGCAAGCAAAGAAAAAACGCCGGAAAGTGATAAAGAATTAACAGAAGATCAAGATCTGAAAGAAGAAGAAGACAAGGCTGAAGAGGAGCCCAAAAAGAAAGAAGCTAAAAGTCGAAAAAATCAAGGAAGAAAACCCCAACCTAAAGAGGAATCTGAAGACAAGGATGAAGAACTAAAGGAAGTGTCACAGGCTGCTAAAAAACGTAGAGGTGCTAAGAAAGATGAAAAAAGCAAAGGTATGTATTCTATGTATAGTAACACACTGATATAATCTATATTATACTAAATGTTGAATCTTAAGTTGTTTATGTAGTGTGGAAGCACAAATTCATAAACTCTCATTATTACTTAACCTCTTATGCACTAATCACGAGTCTGACTCGTGTAAACTTATTTTGACTTTGTAAATCAATCACGAGTGCTGCTCTTCTTAAACTTATTTTTACTTTGTGAAACTATCACGAGTGCTACTCGTATCAATATAAATTTACTTTGTGATAACAATATAAATGAAATAATCCCCTTTATTTCACTTCAAAATTTATATAAATTTTATTATTATCGCTTTATCTTATCGCTTATCGCAGATATAGTTTTTCAAAAATATTTCCCTTAAATATTTAAAAAATGGATAACAAAAGAAAAAGAAAAACATACTTATGTGAAAGTGACTTTGATGAAAATGGACATTACCAGCAATGAAATACAAATTTATTTTGCATTATGCATAACTATGACTCAAGTGAAGAAATCAGCAGTACAGAAAAATAATTGAGACACCTATATTTAATTAATTCAAACTAATAATGCGATTTCTTCACTTCACAAATAATGACGATGCGGACAAGTCAAATAAACTCCAAAAGTCGATAGTATTGTAAAATATTTCAATGAAATATTCAAAAAAATATACTCTCCAGAAGAAATGTTATTGCTGGATAAATCACTAATGAAGTTCAAAGGTAGACTTTCATATATACAATTCAATCCATCAAAAAGGGCTAGATTTGGAATCAAATTTTATAAAATTTGTGAATCTAAATCAGGCTATTGCAGTGGATTTAAAATTTATACCGGGAATGATGAGGATATTGACACCTCTGTAAGTGCATCAGAAAGTATTGTTATGAAAATGGTGGAGCCATTTTTAGGGAAAGGATATACACTGTTTTTAGATAATTGGTATTCTTCACCACAATTATATTTGAATTTATTGAAATAAAAAATGTTATTGGAACTGTTAGGTCCAATAGGAAAAATATGCCAAAGACGCTAGGTTTACAAAAATTAAAAAGAGGAGAGGTTGCTACCCAATCTACAAGTGGGTTATTAACTTTGAAATGGAAAGATAAGACAGACGTTTACTTGCTCTTGAAGCATAAAAATTCGGAAATGATTGATACTGGAAAAAAGAGATGGGATAAGAAAAAAAAAGAACTCCATAAAATTATAAAACCAGCCTGTATCATAGAATATAATGATGGAGGATGAGGAAGGTGTAGGTCGGCAAGACCAAGTTATATCATGTTTTCCCATTATGAAAAAAATTATGAAAGGCTATAAAAAATGTTTTTTTATATGATGGATATAGCACTTTTCAATTCGTATGTCATATATTGCAAGCTGTCAGCCACTACTAAAACAAAGATGCATTTTGTAGACTTTCGCCTGGATATCGCAGAAAGACTGCTAAACCCCTTGACGATTCCAAACTGTAAAATACGTGGAAGACAATCACAAGGCGATACACCTCTTAGACTCCAAGCTAAGCAATGGGCACATTTTCCACAGCACATTTCTCCAACAACGAAAAAAAAACATCCAACAAGAGAATGCAAAGTATGTAGAAAACATAATAAAAGGAGTGAAACGACATGGGAGTGCAAGCAATGTCTTGTTGCATTACATGTTCCTGAGTGCTTCGAAAAATATCACACACTTAACGATTATTAGTGTATTTTCATTTTATACTGTATTAAATAATAATAAATGAAATTATCTATTTTGTTGATATGAATTTTTTTTAAATAATTATTTCAGGCACATAATTCATAAATAACTAATCATTTCAAACTTTACAATTTATTCAAACAATTAAAACTACAAGAGGTTAAGGGATATAATATAATTTCTTATTACCTATCTATGCCTATCACCCATAGGGGTAGGCATATAGGACTGTCTCCTATTTGGCGAGACGTTCACCCCCATTTCTCACCACTGGTTTGTAAAACATGATAGAATATAACATGTAGCAAGCTTTATCATTAAGTTTACTCTCGGAGGTTGCTATGAGGTTTCCAAGGGTTTTTCTTAGTTGCTTCTTACAGCACCTATGGAAAGGAAGGTGGTAATAGATAGATTCACGCACTGCTACCACATGGTCAGCAACAAGCATTCCATATACGCAAAAAGGCAGAGCTGACCTGAGCTAATTTCTTTAGAAAGGATAACATACGTTTTTTGTTACACAAATACTTTCCTTTTTGTAGGTGCTCATTGTGTTACACAGCTGATAAATAAAGCAGTTAAAAAAATTTAAACTTAAGCAGCCTGTTCTTTTTGTATTTACTGGGCTCTGCTATCTTTTTATAGCAAATTTAAATTCTTTTGCTAGTTTAAGCATTATTTTATGCTTTACTCTTAAGCATTATTAATCTGCAGTGAGATTACTCATGACGGAAATGATATAAACAATGATTTTACTGTTGTTCTTATCTATATGCCTAGAAGTAGTTTACATTAATAAAATAAAATATATTTAAAATACCATAAATATATTTTATGGTATTAAATGTATCTATTTGGATTTAAATATACAACCCAACCAGATGAGAATATATAGAAATAGCCTAATAAAAATATAATGTAATAATACTACATGCTAAATCATAAATAATAATATTAAAACATGTTATTTTTTATTATAAATTAGAAACAGAAATTAATGCATGCAAAATTTAACAACTCCATTATCGAAGATTAATGATACCAAATTGTATGAGAAGTTTGTATGTACTATGTAGGATAAATAAAAGGTAGCATTAGTGAACAGGCAAAATTTTAACCAGTTATTTCTATGCACATTTATGTGTAGATGCAATATATTAATGAACCATATTGCCTTATTTAAAAAGCAGCCATAAAAGAAATAAGAGTCTATTTTGTGTTGAAATTTCTTGTCAGAACATTGTTTTAAAAACAAATCTGACTGATCTTTAACACTCAATCATGCATAATAGGTTGATTTTATGAAATTTGGTATTGGTATACCTTAAAGCCTAGGAAACGATCTATTATCCTAGGAAAGTGGTGAGAATATTTTCCACATGGGCAAAGTCGTGGACGGAAGCTAGTTTCTGATAAATTTTCATCATTGTTATAATTTTTTGTAGAGTATATAATACATAATCTTTAGGTATAATTCTCCTTCTTAGCTATATCATTCAAGATCTCTGTCAAGGCAGAAGTTTAACTAATAAAGTTTTATTTTGGGCAATGTGTCTGACTCTGAATTTTTGTACAACTAACTAGGTATTTCTGCATGTTTTGGCTTTGGGTTAGCAATATTTAGTGACCTGTGAAAATAACTAAGTGGGAGACCTTTGCCCAGGAATGGGACACTTTTAGAGTCTAAATGTTTGCTCTGTGGCCACAGGAGAGTCTGCTACTCCATCCAGAGTAGACATATACTCTGGCAGGTGGAATTACCATCTTTAATATACCCGATATAAATTTATTAACCTGATGATGGGCAGCAGCGTTTAAGGTGTGAAGTGTCTGGTAATGAGTCGCGACTATAATAATTAAATACTCCTAAAGAAGAAGGAAAATTTTAAATTAAGTAAAAATCTATCGACTACTATGCTTAACATTTTTGTACGATGTTCTCCCGGCCGCGACCACGGTAACAACTTATCGTATCTATCGGTAGTTGCGCAGGATATAACGGTTCTCCGCCAGTGTACGCGCAAACACTGAGGATCTCGTCTTTACCTTCCCATTTGCAATGTAACTCTTATGCGATAAGATAGGAGGAAGGATCAGAGACAGAGGAGACCCGAAAAACAGTTATTCGTTTGTTGAAGTACCTTAACAAGCAAAAGAATGGCAAATTCGTATTTAATTTTTGTGCGAAACCGCGAACACAGCCGGACTTTAGCCGGAAAATAACAAAAGACAAAATTACCTAGTTTTATGTTTGGCAGCAAGTGGCTTAAATAACGTTTAAGTAAATTTGAAACAACATCTCATAAAGGTTGTCTAAGATAATTCTCAGAAAATATAGTGTCAGTTTAAACAATACCCCATATAAGCCTTAAGAAGCTATGTGGATAATGGATAGAATCAAAATAATTACATTTGCATGAAGTACATTTTTATTCATTTCGTTGTAACTATTTGCTGTACACACTGTAAATATTTTGATGAGACAGTTCTGGATGCTAAGCAGCGTTCATGACATTCTACAAAGGAATAGGTTAATGGGAAATAATAATTAACAATTACGAACAGAGAAATAGTAATTTAAGTATATTCTTTAATTTTAATAACTTTAAAATGTATGGATTAAAAACAACACTGTTACAATACTAAGCATATATACAAATTCTTTGTAGCAGATATCAAAGATGAGGAGGAATTAGAAGAAAAGGCTCCTGAAGCTAAACCCGCCAAAGGTAAAAGGGGTCAAAAAAATGTTCCACCAAAACCACTGGAGACCGAGGAGGAAGTACAAGACACTGGCGAACCCACCAATAAACGTCGGCGTAAACCCGTCGAGGAGAAGGGTAATTAATAAGTTCTGTTATTAAAATTTCGACATCTGGACAATTGTTTCGTATTATGATTAAGTGTGTTTTATTTTATTATGAATAAATGGTTTTTAAAATAGCTTTGCTGGACTATTTTATTTAACAACTTTCCTACGAATGTTGCATGAGGTTAAAATCTTTCCATTAATTACCATTTCAGCTTAACAATGCAAGTTTTGGTTATATAGTTGCTAATGTAACATGTATTCATTACTGTTATTAACAAGTGGAGGTTACCTAACAAAATATATCAAACTCTTTCTGTTTTAAAGTGAAAACTGATAATATGAGGTGAAGAACAGCACCAATGTGTTATAGGTGTTATGGGGATTTTTTTATTAATTTGTTTTTGGACTGCTTGTCTCCGTGTCTGTTTTCACTTAAATGCTGGAATACTATGCTCAATTAGTTGCCAGAGTACCAAAAAAAAAAAATAGGTATGAAAGTATGGTCTTTCTATAAGAATATTACAATATCTAAAAATAAACTACTAATACAGGTATAGTAATGCAAGTATTTTACAAAAGAAAAGTATAAACTGGTTTGGATCGAATTCTCTGGACATTAAAAAATGCTGTTTTGCATTTTCCTATCAAAGTAATTAAAATAATGAAAAATCTGGCATGTTGCGGTCCAGATTTGTTTTGCATGTATATAAGTAAGAATGAGCCTGTTAATGCAAAATTTCTTGTATACTTAAGGAGAAAGTGTAATCAGTAGTAAAGGAAAAGGAAGCTTGCGTTTGCAATCAATTTATATATATTGGGTAAGAAATATAAGTGAAGTACGTTTTCAGCTGCAGCTGAAGGAGGCAAAAAGAAAGCACCGCCTAAAAACAAAACTGCCACAAATTATGAAGATATTGATTTCTCGAATACATCAAAAAGCACGCACGGTAGAGAATGGAATTTCAAAATAGCGAGCTGGAATGTAGACGGTATAAGAGCATGGATGGATAAAGGTGGTTTAGATTATATAAAACATGAAAAACCGGACATCCTGTGCCTACAAGAGGTTAAATGTTCACAAGATAAATTGCCTCAGGCAGTCACAAATGTACCTGGTTATCACGCGTATTGGCTATGTAGTGAGCAAGATGGCTACGCTGGCGTAGGTATATACACTACTAAACTGGCAATGAATGTTCAATACGGACTGCAAGATGAGGAATTGGACAGTGAAGGTCGCATCATAACTGCCGAATACGAGCAGTTCTATTTAGTGTGCACCTATGTTCCTAACGCTGGTCGTAAACTAGTCACCTTACCTAAAAGACTGAAATGGAACGAGGAATTTCGAAAATACGTCAAGTCACTTGATAAGAAAAAACCTGTTATTATTTGCGGCGATATGAACGTTTCACATAATGGAATAGGTAAGTTTTTTTTTCAATTTCTGAATATGGTAGATATATTACACTGCAACATATTAATTACTTATTTAAATACAAGGACACGTTGAATAGTAAATAGAGTGCGACGCTATTCCAGTGGGGGATTTGGGTAAAATCATAAAATGTACTTTGGTTAACATATCGAATTTTAATCGTTTAATCTGAGCCTTGTCAGACTCGTCTCAGAGTGAGTTTAGATGTTTGTGGTGACAGAGAGAGAATCACCGATAGTTCTGACAGAGAGAGAGAGAAGTTCCGTCCGATTAGGGTCACCAAGCTGTTAAACAGCTTGGTGACCCTAATCGGCTCAATCAGCTTCAGTAACGCATTTTACCTCTAAATTTAAGCTGGTGAGCATCTGTTTAGCCTGTCCCCTAGGTAGCCCACCTCAACATTCAGACCCTAACCGATATTACATTGTCACCTTATATTATCATCGATTATATTGGATTATATTATATTATATTATACTGGACGAAGATACAGAAAACGTACTCTATTCTGCAAATAAGTTTGTAAATCTAAATTGTAGGTAGGCTCCTGACAGGCGCCAGGCATCCACTAAGAAAGGATTTTTCTAAAAAACCAAGGGTTGGAAAACATTATGAAAATCTTTTTGAAGTTATGAACATTGGAATTGGTATTTAGTTTAATACTTTTGAAGTACTTTTAGGAAAACTTTGCAGGGCGTTATATAAGCGATGGAAGTTAGTGTGCAAAAAATGTATTACTTCGAAATTTAATAAATGTACTATTCAAAGTATATAGATAACATTGAAAAAATTGAATCAAATATATTACTTAAATCTCGAATTCAAAATTATATGCAAATTACCAACTGTACGCGTACAAAGTTGCGAGAAACTGTTGTTTTATCATAAAAATCAACTAAATCCGCAGCGGAACTAGAATAACCAACATAACCCAAGGATCAATAAGTTGAAGTGGCAACGACTGTCTCATGTTCGTAGTACCAACAACAAGATTGGGGAAGACATGTTGTTCTTCAATAGCAACCTAGTACTCTGCCGTCGCCTAAATAAAAAGTTCTAGGTTAGATAGATAGTGTAAAAGGCGCATTTTTAATTTTTTTGTTGTTGAAAGCAACGGAAGTGTCGAATTTCTTGATTAGAGTTTAATAGAATTTTAGTGCATGACCTCGTGTAATTGTGTATGAAAATCTTAAATTTGTGTATCTAACTTCTCGAGATATACGTTAAAAACGGTCGTGTTTTAAGACAATCACGAGGAGGGAAGGGGTCGGGAGTTTCTCTCACGCCGCTTTAGGCTTAGGCTTCGGTTATTTAAGCCCATATAAGTCCACTGCCGAACATAGGCCTGTGTAAGAAAATCTGATAAAAACTGGTATGTATTTCTTGAAAGTTTTTCGCTGCACGCTGGGCAAGTAGCTTAGATACCCGAGCGCAGTGCCTGTACCCTCGCACATGGGTTGGGTTATTGATCAGTAAATGTTCATGCCATTATTTGTTTACAAATCGCTCACTACCAATTTATTTCATTTACAAAATTGAATAATTTCTTTCAGATCTAGCTAACCCTAAAACAAACGGGAAGAATGCTGGCTTCACGGACGAAGAGCGTGCGGGTATGACGAAGTTGCTTGGCGACGGGTTCGTTGACACATTCCGCCATTTGTACCCGCAGAAAAGCAATGCCTACACTTTTTGGACTTACATGTTCAATTGCCGAGCCAAAAACGTTGGATGGTAGGTTAATTTTTATTAACAATTCTAGAATTGTCATTAGCGTTATTGCATGTCCCTATATATATCCCTACAGAGTTCAAGGTCCAAACAAGCGGGTGGCCCGTGTAGGTACTCTCGTACACCATATTTAATAAGTCCTACTAGTAGTTCGACTGCTTTGTTCTAGAACGCATGCCGCCACCGCCTATGGACTATGCACAGGAATGCATTCGTGAGGCAGGGTTTTCACAAGTATTTAAAAAATACTTAAATATTTTCATTTTACTTACAGCGTGTGTATGTACTTAAAATAAATAGTAATAGAGTAACGAAAATGAAAATAACGATTATTAAAATTAAATTGATTTAATTGATAGTGTACTCTGGCTGCCTCTCAGCCAGCTTGTACGGAGAGCTTATAGAAAGAAATAGTTTACGAGAATCTTAGACTGAACCCTAAATTTCAAAAAAATTCAGAACCGGTCAGAATTTGTCTGACGAGTGATGTATTACTGGCGTCCCGCAAGGCGGTTTTCTTTCTCCCCTTTTGTTTTCCATTTTTATTAATCTCGTTGCAACAACAAACCTTAAATGCTCTTACCATTTGTATGCTGGCGATTTGCAAATATATGCGCAAGCTGAACCCTCCGAATTTAATAATATAATTGCATTATTACATAGATTTATGTAATAATGCAATAATATTATTAATTTCGGTATATATAAGTTTCAATACCTGGGTAATTCGATAAATTTTCTCTCCGCTCTTTGGGTAGTCTCAAGTTGCTGACGCCTTAACGCCGTGCTGGTTACTAATCTAAGTCATTCGCTTTTATGGCTATAAGATTGGAACGAAATTCCCTCTTGACATTAAAAAAGCTCCTAACAAATTTGCCTTTAAAAATAAAATCCGCAAACACTACAAAGATGTCGCAAGTCTGTAGTGTAGTGTAGTGTTACTGATAGTCATTGTGTCGTTTTAGTATGTTCTAACATACATATTTGTTTGTATTTTAGTATTAAAATTTATGAATCTATGTGTATGTGGTATATTTATGTATGTATATATTGTATGTATCTATCTATCTGTGTAAGGTAAAAAGTTAATATTTTGATATCTTTTTACTTGTTTTATTTTGTTTAGCTATATCGCCTCTATTGTATTTATCTCTGCTTAGCCTAATGGTTTAAAGGGAGAGAATGCCCTCTAGGCATTAAGTCCGCCGTGTGTACCAGTTTGAGCATAAAGTTTAAATAAATAAATAAAAAACAAATTATTAGACGGTTCGGTAGCGTAGGGCCCGAGCTTTTGGCCGTGTTACTCGTCTATTCGATTCTCGCACGGTGAAAGTATTTATTTTAATTTTAAATTCAATGTATGGCATTACAAAATACTAAGAGACATGAAAAAATTCTAGTAAATAACTAGGCTGCAGTTTCTACGCTTCAAGTACATATATTAATACATACAAATTTTTGTTTCAGGCGATTGGATTACTTCATTATGTCGGAAAGATTAATTTCATCACTGTGTGACAATGTTATCAGAAACTACGTTTACGGTAGCGACCATTGTCCCATCACATTGTTCCTGCATTTAAGCAGCGCTGATAAGCCTAAAGAATAAATTTGAAAGTTTGTTATTTGGACTGCTCATATTGAGAATGACAATTTTTTTGTTTATTTTTGGTAAAATGTGATTATACTTATAAGATTGAAAGCATATTTCTAAGTGAAAATGTGTTTTATTAATAATTTGTCCTTTACACATTACATAATATAAAAAATTACAGCCAGCCCTTACCTAGCTTAGCTTCACAAAAAAAAACTAAAATATCGACATATTTGGACCTTTTCGGCGGTGTTTTAAGTGGATCTGAAACAAAAAGTATCATGTGAATATTTAATATGTTGGGCAAATATGTTTAGGATTTCGTACCTCCAAAGGAAAAACAGTCGTTTTATGACGAGACGCGTGTATGTCAGTGTATTAAATAAAATTTCAATTTGATGTTTATAATATAGACGTATTACAACGACAATAAAAATGCGAGTTTATACCTTTTTTATAAAACATTGATACAAATGAAGAACTACGAATTGAAATGTAGCATGTTATTAATTTTTTTCTTTCGTTTCGTCCTGATGGTAAATGGCTTTCATCCCTCATCAAAGGTCATATCCGTTGTCACTGAGGACTAATCTAGAATGACTCGCGGCCCGTAATTATACTGGCTCTATACTTTTCAATAACTAAATACAACAGACGACTCCTGGGTAAAGAAGAATTCTACCACCAGTTAAACTTGACTAATGAGGTCGCTGGATGATATATCTTGATAGAATAAGTCAAGTAGAGAGTTTTTAAACGTGGTAGAGGCTTTTGCTGCTGCTCAAATGGGCCGGCTCGAACCAGTTGCTACCACGGCCTCGCGGAATACCGGCGTAAAGTAGAGGCATCTTGTGCTTCTGCGTTTCGTTCAGTGAGTGAGATATCCGGACGCCCACTCCCACTCCCCTTCTCATCCTCCCTTCCATCCCCCAAACACCCTTAAAGGCCGGTAACGCACCCGCAGCACCTCTGGTGTTGCAGATGTACGTGGGCGACGGTAATCACTTACCATCACGTGAACCGCTTGCTCGTTTGCCGCCTTTCACAAAAAAAAAAGTAATTTCATTAATCGGAAGCTGTAATCCGCGCCGGACACAAAGTACCGTAAAGTTGAACACGCGCCTATCCGTGCTGCAGAGGCCGTTGAATTTTTATGAACGGCATTGTTTAAATCGCTTCCGCTATTTATTTAACAGTATTTCTGTTTAAAACAGATTGAGACTAGGAACAATAGGCAACTGTTCATAGGTCTATGCGTAGCGAGTAGGTGAGCGGGACCATCAGAAAATTCGACGACCTCGGCTCCTGCGGTGAGTTAAGGTTCATTGCGCGTTCACCTCAAATTTGACCAACTCATTTTCCCAAAGTGGATAGTGTGAGTATGCTCAGAAGACATCTGTTGAATAGGAAATTTGGTCATAAAGAAGTGACTCGAACTTTGTCGGAATCGACATCAGACAGATCTGTAATTAAAATTTTTATGACCTATTAATTACCTGAATGATTTTAGTGAATGCGTCTCTTTTGAGTAATGAATAGGCAGAGCTCAAGCTGGCCGCAGCGTTCGCTTCCAACTCCTTTAGACCCGAGCAAAATAAAGCGATTCCAATTTCCAAACCGGTCCCGAAGTCGCACTCGTCCATCGCTATACTCGTGTAGGTTATCACGGGCTGTATTTCTGATAGAATGTCATCCTTCTGCCTTTGAGATGTCGACGCCTCAAGTTTTGCAAACATTTTTCTTAAATTTGCTGTAATAAAAGAAATATAATTATTGTAACTACCCACCCATATTAAATCTAGAGCAGGCGGCACGTTTCCGGTGGCGATTACGTTTTTATTTCTGAATTGACTTTAACTACGACATCGTCCATTTAATTCAAACTATGTTATTAAACTACCGCAAGTGATAGGTAAAAGAGAACATAAAATCACAAACTTTGTAGATTTTGGGTTCGGCAACTATTTTTAATGGCAACTATTTTATAATTAATCTTAATACCGATTTAATCTACGAGAATAATCCTAGAACTTAAAAATATTTACAAAAGACATTGAACATTTTTTTTTCAAGAGTTAAAAATAAAAGGCGTCAAGAAGGCGGGGGTTCGTCAAATGAAAACATAGAATTTTTTCATTATAATGACTATTTAGTCGTTATAATTATGAATCCGTAAAAATTCTATATTTTCATATTTAAAAATACTAATTAAAATTATGAATAATTCAAAATTTTCTATTGTATCTTTCAAACCACCAACATATGGCCCTTACCCTGTAAAGTAAGTGCCTAGTATTTAACTGTATGATAAATAGTGGCTGAAAATTTCTGTGTCCAAGTTATCACAAGCCCGTGCCATCCAAAATTTTTATCCAGTCCAATTGGTAAAAAAATGTTCACGCTGACAATAAGAATTTATAAAGAGCCTTGATCATAGTCGTAGAATTTATATTGAAATAGAAATTATATTGTTTCACATCAAGATTTTTAGGAAGCACAAATCATTTTAGTGGAATAAATATGAACAAACAGTGAACAATGCATTGAAGTGAAAGTCCAAATACAATTTGTTTTTCAATATAGACAACAAATTTTATAAGGATTTTTTGTACTTTTATTATCTTAGGTTCACAACTTTTAACTGCTTTTCAAGTTCCTTACCATTACTTTCAACTAATGGTCTATAGCCTAATTCAGTTTTCTTGTTGAATGGTACTGCTATTCCAGCACCATGCAAAGTTTTAGCTACTGTGTGAGCAACTCTTTTTTTCATATCATATTTATCTAGTGAAAAATTGTGGTCATTTGCCCATTTTTTTACTTTGTCCATTAACTTTTGACAGGGCATAGTCAGAAATGGTGATGATTTTTTTTCATTTTGTAAAAACAGGCTGAAATAAAAATTCGTAAATTTATCTTATCAATGTCTATGAATATATCAATTATTTGGAATCTATGAAGCAAGTAATTTGTTTTAAAGACAATGTATTCATAAATCCAACTTACAATACTGCACCAAAAATATTGTCAGCAATAGGATTTATAAGACAATCTTTTGCACTATCATTGCTTGCTAAAAATACAGGTTTATTAGCAGGATCATCTCTGTAATAGCCAATGTGAAACTCACTCTTTCCTTTCCTTTTTAATACTGCCTACAAATAAATTGAAAATTATGAAGTTATAATATATAAAATTCTGTTCTACATCTGTCGAGTCCCAAGATTTTTGTGACAATTTCCTCAGTCAAAATGTTAGATTCCCTTGACACAATATGCTTCTACTTCTAAGTGGATACTTAAGTTTTCAAAATGGGAGTACACATTTAAGTTAGTATATTTTAAAGCTTGCTAAACCATTTGCCCAATACTGGTCAACATTTTTAATAATTTCAAACCACTTTTCTCTGGAGCTTATTTGGGACAATATGACAGTTGGTAAGCCTGTCGCCGTCTTACTGTTCAAGTCAACAATACAAATCATACATAAGTTTCGAAATTCTCATTTGTTTGTATAGATCAATTACACATCCCCTGATTCAAAGGCAGATTCCCTGCCCACTCCGTTATCATGGTACACATGACAGAGAGATACAATTAATATCATATTTTAAAAAGTTCAAATCAAAGATCAAAACAGACAACCAAATTCCAGTTCTATAAGATTGTGACTAAGCATAGAACATTAACCCTTTGTGTGTTCAATAGCACTGAGTAAAGACACAACACAGCAAAGAGCCTTAAGCAACAATTAGGATTACCTACATTATTACACATTATTCCATCTCATATACATTTTCTACATTTAAATATAAGAATTACTGTTACTGAATTACTTACTCCTAAGAAATCCACAGTAGAACTAATGTTATCAAATAGCCTTTTGGATCAGCAAATTAATTGAGTCATGGGCTGGACTCATAGCTTGCAGAAATAACAACTTCATTCAAAGAGGGTTACAGATACATTGTCATGCTTGAGGTCTAAGATGGAATGTCTCACAGCCTGTTATTATACTGGCTCTTTGTACCTTTCAAACCAGAACATGACAGTAAGTGCAGTGTTGTTTGGTGGGAGAAATGGGTAAGACTGTGGTACCTATACAGACAACTTCTATATGGAGAAGGAGTCTAACTCCTAAGTATATTTCTATGTACAAGTATAATGCAATCAAGTTATTCTATTATCATGTAAAGTAACCAAAAGGCAGACCTGAAATTCTGGGGGATCATAAAAAAATCGCCAGTGAATTAAATACAAATCTTTGTTATCCAGCACTGGAAGCTTCCCTAAAAGTAAATCAAAAGGACCAATCATCTGTAAATTAACACTAGCTAATGTCTGTTCTACCGATTTTTCTTCACATAAGCATTTGAAAAATTGAAAGAAGTCGGATGGCATCTCTACATGAAACAACTCTTTAAAAACTTTATGATCTTCGATTTTGTCATGATACTTAGTATTTTCATTTACTTTCACTATTGTACTAGCATCATGCTCTCCATCTGTTTTTTGGGAATCGGCATGAGTAACTGTAGTATCTTGGCTTGATCCGTGGTGGGACCCATCCATTTCTTTTCGTTCAAAGTCTTTAGTTCTAGCGTAAGGTTTTACGCGTGCGTCCTTATGTTTAATGTTTTTAATTTTTTTCTTATTATTCTGGGGTGGGTGTTTGTAAGTCTTATGATGCTCTGGGTTTTTCTGATAGCATTTAATACCATATTTACACGTTGTTCGAGGATCATTTATATAATTTAACCAGTCTTCCGACATTTTTCAAAAGTTAATATGCAATTGATTTTAAAGATAAGCTTTTAACAGATCTTGAATATGATAAAAAGTAACGGACATAAAACTTTAAATTTATTTACAATATAAAAAAAATAAAAACAACTCAGTTATAATCATGAAAGGTATGAAAATGAAATGTAATGGTATTGCCAGATGCTAGTAGTGTTACTGGTATTGAAAATGTCTATGTTGCCACATCTAAATATTCGAATAGCTTTAACTGTCAAAAAATATCAAATTTACTGTATTATTATAATAGTTACTTAAAACATTATTATTTGCTATTCACATGCCGTTCTGCTGCCGATATGTGTATATTATGTAGATAATATTTCTTATTTAGATTCAAACTTCGACCTATTATAAATTATAACTAATAGATCGGCAATGAAAAAGACTATAACATATTATACGCGTCCGTTAGAGCGAGATAGATATACAAAGCCATTTATTACAGATGTCATCGGCAATCGGGCTTATGTCAGATGTCATCGTAACAAAAGAAAATCTCAGGTTTTTGTCTGCTATTTGGTACTAAATAATCGTGATTAATTATAGTTAATATTGTCCAGTCCCCACATAAATTCGTAATAAGGAAAACCCACAAAATTAAACATTTTCACGTAAGTACAAATTTAATATTTCGCGGTTTTAATTCAAATATTACAAAACTTTTGTATATAAATTAATAGAATTAATGCATGTATTTTAGTGCTTAAAAGTACCTATTAGAGATTGTCACTTTTTATAGATATTGTTTATATATTATAGTAAATATAATTTGTAAATGTATAATGAATCAAATAAGTAAAAGTATTGTTTACATATCTTTAGACATATAAATATAAGTATCTATGTTTAAAAATCTTTAAAAAAAAAAGATTACATTACTTGAAATGGAAACGAAACATATTGTCAAAACTAAATTAGATTAAAAATGACTTAGTATGAACCAGCTTTGGGTTACCATTTCTGGTAACCACACGCGGTCATATATCGCTATACAAGCGTCTCATGTCTGGTCCCCACGGCCTGAGTATCTCCACGCCTAAAGACATATACCGATATTATTGTTCTGGGAAAGACATTCTACATTATATGCAACTATTATTCATCGTAGTTATATTCTCTGTTTTTAGTGAAGTTATATCTTCTACGCTTATTTTCAGGCTTATAATAATTATTCCTAGCAGTGGGCACATAAAAGATACGGTGTGTTTTATATATATTTTATAGAATAATATAATCTCTGTAATGTTTCAGATTTACTGACAATATTGCAGTTTGATATGAATTCTCTTTAAATGTCAAGTACATTTCGAAAATTAGTAAACCTTTTTCTTTAAAAAACCTCTATAAAACAGTTGTCATTCATAAGTATGTTTTAATACTTATGAATAATAGATCGTTAAAGTTGGAGGAGATGATTATCCGTCGACCGGAAAGTTACATCCATACGTTAAGGTGCCTTTCCTTCGGGGTATTTTTAAATAACTGCACAACCTCAGCCAATCAACGCACGTTGGATTGCTGACCGTTATGTGTGGTCTTCGGTCCGAAAGAATAGTCGCTTCTAGGCGAACTCCTTACCTCTATGGACAGCTTCAACAAACGTATTCGCACGACGAGTTATAAACGTGGAAAAAAACAAAATGAATACTTGAATATATATTTTAAAAGTTCGTCTGTATTTGTTTACCTCGGACAAATTATTACACTGGACGTAGTGAGTGCTACAAATGCATATCGTTTTTTTGTATACAAATTCAATTTTGTGAATTTTATGAATATAACATAAAACAAATGTTCTGATAACATGTAAATATTTAATGATAATCGATAACGATATAAAATTGCAAAAGTTAACGATAAAATAGTTGTTAAAGTCTTAGGTATGAAATGACAATTCTGGATATTTTATGCCTCCTGTCGTAGTTCTGGAGGAACTAAACACAGCTCACACGGTATGTTTGCACTTTTCACAAAATTTCTAAGCACACTAACTCATTTCACTTTTTCTTAAATTTATTATATTAATATTTTACTTTTATGCTCAGTCAAATTGCAATGTTCTGATCGACTAGTCTTTTGGTCCAGGCTTTTTAACTTCACGTGTTGGGCGTTAACCAATGATAACCAACATTGATGCATATTTTGATCATACTGAATTATTTAAACGTCTAAACAAAGTAACATTGTATGGGCTTTACAAGGAATAAAAAGAAATGTGTCGTGATACAGAGAATGTGTAATGAATGCGTTTAGATTTAATTGCTCTGTTCGTGAGTTAATATCGATGTCCCGACTTTCTATTGTGTTCATGACTTCGATGCTTAACATATAGCTTTTAACTTTTCCATTCAGCTCGACTTCTAACATCGATGATTATCAAACATAGGTAATCATCGCATGTCCGTAATTTGTTCTATAGTAATTGATTTTATAATACAAAAAGAGCGTAAATTAAATACGACTCGTTACTAGTGAACCGAAAATGAACCGCACAAAACACTACAATTGTTGCCTGTCTTCAGTTGCTTTCGAATAAGATTGCGATTTACACGTGCTTCCCAGTTCCCGCTAACCGTGTTCAGATTTCGATTAATACCTACAAAATGCGGTCATGTGTTCTCACGGAATCACACTCTAACAGAAGCGACGTTGTGATTGAAGCTGAGAATGCGATGTAGTTGTATGAAAACAATTTTTTTCCTAAAAAAAAGGTTGGTGCCACTTTACATCTGTGTATCGGTACATGTGATATGTTCATGTCACTTGTGACTGCAACTGCCACGCGAAAAATTCTTACGAATTTCGAAGAGATTCTTAACATAGGTACATATGTTCGATATATCAGAGTACTTTGATATATCGAAAATATTTTATATAAAGGTAAGGATTTACGTAAGCTACCATTCCTTTGCACATCACTTACAATCTATGTGTGAGTAGTTAACATAGCGTAACGCTTAGAATGTCCATACTCTTGAAAAACTATTTACTCGATCGATCGACGAGACCTCACATTAATAATATAACTAAAAATAATAATTGTAGCATAATGAGGTGCGGGCGATCCCGAAATGTTTCAATAATCGAAAAATTGCATTCATCTTTTGCAATCGATTAACTCGCTCTGAAACTAAACAATCGGAAAGTTTTCCTTTCAATAATAATATAGACTAGTATTAGAAATTATGGGTAGCATGATGGGTAGATGCAGTTAGTATTTTGAAGAAAAGATTTTTTTTGCATATTCTAAAATTTTTCGAAAAAATTCCCCGAAAATTACAAATCCGATGAATAGATAACGAGAAATTAAATAATTATTAAATATAATTAAATTGTTATAATTATCATAAATATTATTAAATACTAATAATATTAACATTATTAATATTTAAAAATTTTATAATTAGTGAAAAACATTAACTTAAACGAATTTTTATTCTCTATATATACTATCCTTTTTAAATTGCCCAAAATATAAGAGAAACGAAAACTCATTAAAAAAGAAATAGATAAAGAATTTTTTTTAAACAATTGGCTATAAACAATTTAATGCTCAAAATTTCGGCAGAAAAATATGATATAAAAAGTTTTTCCATTCAGCTCGACTTCTAACAAACAAATCATGGAAAATCAACATCGGAAAACTTTGAACGCGTTTTTCTCGAAGCTGTTTTTCAGATTGGTGACCACTGTAACTCACTAACTACTGGATGGATTTTGATCAAACATTGACATCTTATTTTTGGCGTTGAAAACTAGTCTTTGTTCTCTTGTTTTTGTTAAAAATTACAATTTTTTTTTAATCAATTAACTAATGATTTTTTGGTCGAAAATCGGGTTTTTAATATTCAGAAGCCGCTATTTTATGAATAAATAAAAAAACTTCGATTAAAGACTTTTTCGTTGATCCAGAAGGCTGTTCTGATGATCACCGCGAAGTACTACTCATAGAAGAGGGTCCAACAAAGATGGCGATATTTTAAAAAATGATTATTATTTTATTTTTATTTTAAGTGAAATATATAATCAAAGCCTTAATAAAAACCTCTGTATAATCAGTTTTACAAAATAAACTCAATTAATATTAATATTTTTTTTATCAAAAATGGACCTTTTTTACGCTTGTGACTTTTGACTTGTGGCATTTAGCCCCTTAATAACACAATATTAATAACGCCAGAGTTCAATTCCAAAGACAAATCTAAATCGAGTCCTAGCACTTTTAATCTAGCTTCAGACTACGAGAGAAAACAATCGACTTAACGGACTTGCCATCGCGTATTGCTGTTCAAATAGGGTCAGTCTTTAGAGAGCCCCTGCGCAGCTCTTCTTTGACGCCCAATAATAGTCATTGCGCAGGAATTAACCAACTTCAATGAATCCCGAAAAATATTTACAATTATTCTTTTATTTACCGAAGCTAATTAGCTTTAACATGATTATGTTGTGAACATTTGAAATTATATTAAGTTCGCAATTATTAGTCAAAAATAAATGCATCGTAATTAATATGCTTTCTAAAATTTATGAGGCCCATTAAAAAAGATTTATTAGTTTCATGCGGCATCAAAAGCGTCATAATTTGTTTACTTAGGAAACCAAAATTGTACACATGAAAAATGAAACAACAGATGATTTAGTTTTTATATTTACAATATTTTTACATACATTTCAACATTTTACAGGCTACTGGGAGCTCTTTTTAATTCGAGCGACGAACAGTTACATAAACTAACACGTAAATCTAGATCGTAATAAAAACGACTTGTGTTAGTTAACTACTGGGCCCGCGCGAGACGGGAACGGCACACTAGAATCAATAAAATCCCTGTGTCCGTGTAATATTGTTACTAAACAAGATCAGTGGCAGTTTCTTGGAGAGTGATTTCGTACGAGCAACGTTTTAGGCCGCTTCCAGCGCACTTTAGTTTTTATTGTTCAAAGGACGTATCGGTCTTACGTGGCCTTCAATGTTCGAGGATAGTTGCAAACAACTAGCTAGACAAATACACATTTTCAAATTGACTTTGTACTGACGTCTACCCTAACAGCACTATCTACATTTTACAAAACACCATGGAGTCGGCTAACTTGAGAGAGATAACCTCATTTTCAGAAAAGGTTACTGATTAACCATGAGTTAGAAACTTTGTAACAGAGTGGCCCATTATCAGAAGTTACAAA
Organism: Bhutanitis thaidina; assembly: GCA_029286595.1. Taxonomy (NCBI): domain Eukaryota; kingdom Metazoa; phylum Arthropoda; class Insecta; order Lepidoptera; family Papilionidae; genus Bhutanitis; species Bhutanitis thaidina. Next base: position 4,824,798 of record JAGSMS010000003.1, read on the forward strand.
TTTTGTCAGAAATTATTCAACTATACAAGTGCAACCTCAACTGCAGATCTGCAAATTTTTACTTTTGGAAGCAATATAAAGCTAACTGCCCGGAATTGTGTAGAGCCAAAGACCGCATTGATTGTGGGGATAGTTGTAAATTTTTTTTTATGATCGTCGAATGAGCAGTACAACAGCACTCAATATGGTAGAATACGGTTACAATCAGGTAAAAGTTAGAATAGTACTTACAAAAATGTATTTATAGCATATTTCTTTGGCAACGTTAAATTTTTTTCTCTACAGTAGCAAGTAACACGACAGCGAATAAAAAAGAAAGTGAACAATATACTTAAGAGTAAAAAGTATTTATACATGTATTTATAAAACTCACTTTGAGAGAAGTCTCAATAAAATCTACTACATTGAATTACATAGATAAAAAATCATAACTGACTAGGATGGTATCACACATGGCTTAATGACATTAGGTAAACAGCCCAATGTCTGTCAACGTTTTACAAACAACACTTAGTCAAACGCTATAAACTATATTTAAATAAATACGTTGGTCTATTTTCATTTGCCGAAAGAAGGATGCAATAAGCGTGATAAAATGTATATTTATGAGCTTCTGGAACGCGATCATTTCTATTGTGGTGTGAACATTTTTGATACCGTAACAGAACACAAGATGACGACAGACCTCTATTTCTAGATTATACAAAGAATTCTGTTCAACAATAAATGCAAATATTCCAATATACTATTAGGCGATTGGCGAGATGTATCGTAAAAATATTTCAGTATCCTTCTTCTCTGTCTTATTAGTTATGTACATGAATAAAAACTTTGAGATAACTATTACGCCCTATCTATTAATATTATGTACTTATGTGCCTATAAAAGACTAATTCGGCAAATCTTCATATTACCTAGTAATATTAAAAGAACACTAAACGGCGAGTATTAGCGTTGCCACCGTAACTATAGTTTAGTACCGACCAGCTGTAAACAAGGAATAAATATCCGGTTAGACCCGAGTGTTTCAACCTGTTGAGATATTATAGATAGAGCAAGAATTCTTATGGATTAGTTACATGTTAGTAGAAGTCGGAAGTAAAAAAATATAATTATATAATTGCCATTTCTATATGTATAGCATGTGCGCTTAGAAAAAACCATGTACACTTATAGTAAAAAGCGATTTTGAGGTTCGCTCACTATCTACACTCTATATATAACATCTCTCTCTATAAGGGGTCACTAGGGGCGAATATTTTTTATTACCGAGCGTAGGCTGTTTAATATGACAAAGCCAGAAAGGTGAAATTAAAGAACAGATTAGCTAATAAATATTACGAAGCTCAACATTCCGATTCAGCACTTTATGATCGTCCGAACATTACATACCTACAAATAAATCTTATCATGGTCTGAAAACATCAACATCGCGAAACATCAATATTAACAAAACAAACTATTTACACACTCTAGATACATATTAAAATATCGACGCATTCGTTTGTTTTAGTTTACATTAAAGCTTGAGAGTAACGAAATTTATCGTTACACTTTTATTAGACGAGTATCATGATACAGTTTAGTTACATAATATTGCGTTGCAAACAATTTGTGTACGAAGTAAATTATTTAACACCAATAAAAGCATATTGGAATGATTAAAAATCACATTAAATTTTATATTATGCAGGTAACAAAATTAAGAGTAATATTACTTTTGTTAATTTTCCTCAAAATGATATGTCGAATCAAATTTATCGTGATATGTAACTAACACTACCGGGTGACATTCGATGGAGTCGATATTTTAACACGTCGATAACACGTAACATCCGGATTAGAACAAAGTCTCGCGGGAGTGCGTTGTGCGTTCGGGACGCTCCGGCGCTGGCCGACATGCTAACTCCGTGCACTCTCCACCGCCGCTATCTGTTGAGAACTGCTCCACCTCGTCGTCGGTCGAGTCGTCGTCCTCCGCGAACACTGAATCCGGTCCTACTGATGCCAGATCTCCGTCCATGGCGAACGATGGCCCCACACTTCCCACCGACGCAAGCGGTGCTAACCGCTCGCTCGGACACGGCGAAAGGCGTCTCTCGGGCAACGAACAAACGACCGACGATCCGCGCCGCTCTAAATAGGAACTGGCAGAGCTCGAGCAAGTCGCGGAACTTAGACGACGATCGCGGGGTCCGCCCGTTGCGGATGCCCGCCTTTCCGTAACGCGTAACACGGAGCCCGGGAGCGTGTCCCCGCGGAACGTCGACAAACGTCGCGGAGGCGTGACCAAGCTGCCATAGCCACCACCATACGATGCCAACCGTGACCTCTTCAGCCACGGTGGCTCCTCTCCGATTGATGGGCGTGAACGTGCGCGTTCCGAAAGCGCCTCCTCCAGTGCGATCGTCAATTGCCGCTCCTCTTCCACAGCCTGCTCCTCCGCCACCACCGCTTCCGCCAGCTCCACTAACTTCGGATCGTTTAGTGCCTTTACTGATTTGCTCCGGCTTTTGTAAACGATAAGGAAAACCATTAGGGCGAAAAAGCCGCCAAGCGTGGCGGCTATACGCACGCCCGTCATGACGTCGTACGTAGCGTAGAATTCAATACGCACGCGATTCCTCTCTGCCTGCAAACGCTCGGTACTGTTCTCGGCGGCGCCTCCTTTTCCACCCCATCCTTCTCTGTGCTCCATCGCGCGGTCAAGTATTCATTGCCTGTGAAAATATAGAACACTGTATTGCAAACTTTTATCGCAATCGTTAAATGAAATATGACATTCGCTGGAAGCTTTTAGATAAAACTGGCCGGTTATGATAAGCATTGATCTGTCAATATCGCACTTCGGTACGCGGAATTAATCGCGAAAGAAAACACTGCAGTAGAACGTGAAGCAAAATATTTAAACCAATCGGTTTAAATCTACCTACTTATAAGGAATTTATAATTTCATTTTGTACTATCGTAGTGGCTGCGAGAGGGAACAACAATGTTGTCGCCAAGCGATTTCCGTTCACCAGGAACGGCGCGCGGTGCTGGCGACGACGTATCTGGGACGAGGTATATCGTGTGACGTCGCTACGCTGTCTCAAAGCCTTTATTTTTGGATTAAATAACATGCGTGCCAGTCTCTACTATAATAAAACTCATTTACAAGTACATTTAAACGATCTTCTTAATAGCTGTTCAGTTTACGTCGTATACATTTTACAATTTAAATAACTCCATAACCGAATTAGATGTAATAATGAAACGGAAACTTGATGGTTAAGTCGAATAGGCGTTTGAAAAGGCAGAAAGGTAGAGAAATTGTTAACATCAGATTTAGTTGCACTACAGGTCACTGTTCGCTTAGTGGTTAGCGTGACTGCTAAGCCATGTAAGGTCCTGGGGTAATTTCAGGCAAAGTTAATATTTGTACAAAACACCAACTATTTGTGTCTCTGATAAGGCATGCGAAACTTCTCCGATCTCATCTCATTAGCGTTACACCGAAAATGGAAATATAAAGACGAGTGTTTGCGCGTACACTTGCCACATGAGTAAATACCACACAGAGACAAAGCTACTAAGGAGCGCACAAAATGTATGCCTATTTTGTTAGCGTTCTCACATGCGGATAAATAAAAGAATTATTTGTTCAGTCACAAGCAATGTGCTTAGGGGATCTGTCTCTGAATCAGGAAAGTCGAGTTCAATCCCCAATGTGTAGGGTTCGTATCAATGAGCTTTGCGAAACTTATAGCGAGAAATAATCTGTAGAATATGAGTTTAAATTTAATGACATAACGTCGCACCATACCTGTATATCTACATCTATACATGTAAATAAAATTGAACTGTCTAACTGATTCTGAAATTACGAAATAATAACTTTTTATTTGTGCATATAATATTAAAACTTACTTAAGTTTTTAAAATTTTTGCCTTCTGATATATCTGGGTTAATCTATTAGATGGATGAACCGATTTTGACGAGAGTTTCAGTTTACCTTTTAAGGTAGAGGACATCGTATGGAGTAACTTAGGCTGCTACCCTACACTTATTGCACCCCGCGGCGGATCTATACCTAATATTTCAGCCGATCATATTATGATTCATGTAGAATGGCATTTTCAGACCGGCAGCTCGGAATTCTGGAATTCAAGTCGTAAGAAAAAAATGCTCTGTGGGGCATGTTTAGTTCCGCTGCGCAGTTGGCAACTGTCGATAGACTTCGGAAGTTAAAATCGGCTACGAGGACCCAACGTATACAATAACTCATAAGTGTAAAACAGACAGTTTTTGAAAGATACTTATTCTCAATTTGTAATGATAGAAGATGATTCTGTGAAAATCACTACGACCTAACCTTTATTTCAAATATCAAACAATACATTTTTATTGGCCACGTAGACACAAACATACTGTCATGCACTGTCATCGTCAACTAGACATCACGTCCAACACGACGTATCATCCCTCTTTTAGTTTGCGTTTAAAAATACGCTCCGCGGACTCTGGACATTCCATGTTGAGAACGCAATGCACACGATGGAAAACAGTTTCAAGTACGTAATTATATTATTTTAAGGGTTTGAATGTAAAACACAAGCATTGACCGATCCAAGTATAGGTATTTCTGACAGTTAAATAAAAATTAATAAGGGAACTCGCCTTTCCGATAAAAAAATCGCTTATTCAGAAAAAAAAAAAAATTATGTACAAAAATAGAAAAAATAACCCCAGAAAAATTGCTATCCGCGCCTATGCAGACTGATAAAGAAGACAACAGGGAAGTTGTTTTTTTAAATTTAAAGCAATGTATTTTACTTCCTGAAAAATATGCTTCTGTTTTCTCAATAGACAGCTACATTAAAAAACCTACCAATACTGTAAAATTACGCGGTATTTTTTTAAATAGTGTCTTAGTACAAAAAAAAATACATTTCCCTTATTAACAAAAAAACATACTTATATTGAGTTTAGCTGGGACTTAAACCCTGAACAAAGGACTCACCTAACCATTAAGCCACGCAGACGCTTTGTGATATAATGTAAATGATTTTTTTTTTATTTTAGGAAATGCAAAATGTAATATGCTTAAACAAATTTTAATAAATCTTGCGGAGAGTCGCCCCAAAACTCTAATATAGAGTCGCAGAGAACCTACTTAAATTTGTAAAAGAGGTTCACTTATTAATTTTTCATGTTCCAGCGTGCTAACTTACTTTTATTTGAGACAACGTTTGGAAAAAATCATTCGTTTACTTTTCGGAGGAAGTTTCGTACAGAAAATTTGGTGCATTTAATTTTTACTATTTACTTATTCATTTCATAGCAATATTTACTATCCTATAGTACTTTTCACATAATTTTTGCCGCATGGTGGCAGCGTAACAACCTGCCAAACCCCCACTTCCCGCGTCTGTCTTAGAAAGCGTAAAAAAGGGAAAAAGGCGTTAATCTTATGGCAATTTCCGGGATCAACGTTCTATTTTCCGGAGATGAAAAGTGGCGGACGCTCGTGTGGCTATTCTAGGTCACCTAGAAGCCACCATGGTCCAGTGTTTATAGTATCTACCTCCGACTCTAACGAGAAACTTTTCGGAATGATCCATTAATGTGGAAGGCCAGACCAATGAGTTTTACTTTAGAAACTTATGTACGCTCTGTATCGTTAGCTCTAATGCTACGACGGCGACAGGCTCACCACCTGCCACGTTGCTTCAAATAAGCTCTGGTGAAAAGTGGGTTGAAATGTCGACTATAACTAAAGTATTGGGTATACAGTCGTGAGAGCTAATATTAATTATATGACATAACCTACAAAACGTAAACGCGATGACGAGAATGTCTTTTTAGAAACAAAAGATGGGTGAGCCCCGTACCGTATTCTACAGATCGGTATAATATACCTATATCGGTTCGGATGGCGCAGAGGCCTTACGTGTTTAGATGCGGCGCTTCGAGCCGCGGGTTCTATTCCCTCACGGAACAAGGAATAATTGAACACACAGAAATAAAAGTTGCGTTTTAAATTGAACTTAACTTATGAAATATCAGTAACAAGATTAGGACCTTTCACTGACATACCTAATTCGTCTTATCAATAATTTATGAAGCGCTTACTCACAGGCACAAGCAGAACATCTGGCGCCACACCAAACTCATTGTGTAGATTTTTTTAATGACGAAAACACGCCTATTGTCCAGTTGAACAATATGTAAAATGCTCGTAAATTTTTAACATAGAATAGATGTTTCCACGCTTTTCATGACCTCCTTGCATGGATCAGAGTCACTAATGCAGATTTCCATCGTAATTTTTTTTTAATTAATAGTTATACCAACAACTATGTTTTGAAAAGCCAAAAAAGCATACAATATTTAATATTGTGAATGGCCGTGGCTTGCCCGCTAGGTCACAAATATTTGACAAAAGAGAACTGTTAATTGTGATGATAAAAACTATCCATAAACTAAGTATTCCATAGCATATATCTACAGAATGTCGTTCAGTTCTTTTAGGGTGATTGAACGACTAACATAGAAACGTTTACATTTAAAATATTAAGAAAGACTATATACATGTAACATGTGATTCTACTACTTCCATACTACCATAGGACTTCTAGAAACAAAGAATATTTGAAAAAAATCATCAAGATCCGGCAATTTATATTCCAGCTAAATCCGTACATACATTCATACGAAGCGTTTTATATAGGGGAAGTGAGGATAAGGTAGGTTTATGACTTAGTGATTGTGTTATTAATAATTATTAATATTAATTAAAAAATCTGTTACGGCTCACAAAACAAACACTGGAAAAATTTCATCTTAAACTCCTCAATTATTAATTTTAATTCTTTCCTGAAGGCAAAATGGAAAGCTTGTACGGGCAAGATGGAATGTATAGGATAACCCTACATTTTACAATTGACACAACTACCTTCTGTATCGGAACACAGACTATGTGCCCAACCACAACACACAGGACACTGTATTTAGTATTCTATGTGCGGTTTCACATATAGTTCACCGCGTAATATATAAAATACATCATCTTGTGAGGGCTCCTCCGGATGTTTTAACATGTTCTCATCTTTTTCCTTTTCCTTTTCCTTTCCATTTCCTTTATTCCTATCAGTATAGAAAGTTATTTCCTATTATGTATGGATAACGTAACGTACATAATATGCCATGTCATAGAAACTTAGTACGCGTGGTAACAGTTAAGTGGTATGTTATTACGAATTTACTCTATACAAGTGTCTATATATTTTCCTAGAATCTGTGTCTAATAAAAATAATACAATGCAATACGAAACCAATTAAAAACTTATATAATCAAGTTCCACGTAAACATAAGGAAAACATTCCAAATTTCAGATATTATGTAGATGCCTACATAATATCTGAAACCACTAACGGAACGAAAGCATATAAAATATTTATTTACAAACACTGTGGTAGGTAGGTAAGATGAGTGTAATTGGAATCGTATACATATTTATTTTTATTCCGCGTAACATCATTAAAGACAATTGCATTTCATTATGTTCGACGTGCATATTTTCAATCTAAGCTACTTCGATCTGAAGCACAATAATAATTTTTATTTTACTAAAACTTACTTCAAATATTTATTTTATACTGACTTGTACCGACCGATATGCCTGTGTCTTCTTAATAAACCAATCAGTTTGGCTTTCACTAATGATAGATAATCCATTAGGATTATGGATGGAGTACATAGAAATATTATTAAGCGCGCATGCTTTTATTCGTGTAATTGAGTAAACATACGACATAGGTAACTTTTTATAAGCTTAGCTTGTATAAAACAGTAGGCAGTAACTAATTTCTTAATAAAGGGTAACTACGATTATAATACATACTTTTAATGACTTTCCAGATACGAAGGTACCAAGTAAGCACACACCCCCCTCCCCTTCCCCTCCATTTCGCGGAGTTTTGGACCCACCCTCGTAGGTTTGCGATACACATACTTTGTTTTTTACGTTCGTGCACGCCACTGATAGTAGGGATGCTCGGGAACGTGTTGATATTTTCTACAAACGTTGACCCCACCTACACGTGGTGTACTCTATCGTCAGACGGGCTCTAACGATCGACTGTTAGCATAAAATTCATCCGTACCGATATATCAAACCATGATTCCAAAGATAAATGATGTCAAAGAAAAAATCTCAACTGCATGTAGTGCACCCGAATGTGCCGAACTAAAATAATATAAATCTTATTTCGAGGTCATGTGAAGTACTCCAAACGCACTGGAACAGTATGGCGGAACATTACAATCTCTCACAAAAAACTATCAGAGAAGAGGATTGCCCGAATTTACAGGATGCTACTTTCCTATTGTTAATTTTCTTTCTACGTTTCACATTGCACTTGCTCGATAACGCGCAGTCGGCACACAATGGAAATAAATATAGAGGCGCAGGTGAAGTGCAGGCCGTGGTGAAGGAAGAGTAGGGAATCATTAGCTAGGTATACTTTATATTTTATTATGTGTTGGTAACATTGCGATCGTCGACTGCCGTCTAAATCCAAACGAGCTAAAACAAAGGCGCCAATACAGAGCAAAGTTACACGCCTTGTTTCTGTGATCTGGCGCTAAACAAACAATTGATACGTCATTATTAAACACGGATGGACGTGTATTTGAGACGGCTCAATCGTATATTTTTATCTTTATATAGCGCAGACAGTCCAATAAAAGTCTAAGTCTGGAGATTAATCTTAACTAAGAAATATGCCAATGCGTTTAATTGCTACAAAGAAATATTTCCAATCTGTCTAAACTCCACATATTCTCAAGGCCAATCGTTGAACATTCACGAGTATAAATAGGAAGAACAAAAGCAACAAAATGCCAAGTATCATTTGGAAATAAACCCGCTCTAATTAAACTTTTTCTTTACGGGCGTATCTTTACGAATATTATGTAGACTTGTTAAAATTCAAGATGTTTAGAACATTTTTAAATAGAATATATCTCAAGAATAAATAATAAAATTAATTCTCTCCAAGGTTTTAATTTATATCGTTATAATTTTCTTGTAAACCTGCAGGCGTACCTAATACACTTTTTTTTTTTAATGACAGGGACAAATAATTTTAAAAATAAAAGAACTCCCTTCCTTTATTAAATAAGCAATTTTAAATAATGCATTCATGTTTCCTCTCTATGGTTTGCTTCACCTCCGAACATGTGGTAAATTCAGAACTTCAATTTTAGTGGTGCCGGCACCGGGCTTGGAACCTAGATGACGCGTATCATGAAATTAAAGCGAGTGTCCTGACTCCCGAGCACTGAACTACCACGACTTCAAGATAGGTACGGTAAATATTTTTATTTAAATTTTTTTTTCGATTAGCTAAGTTTACTAAAGTAATTTGCCTATACTAGTATCGCTTGTGGTCGAAATTTGACCAATTGTGTTTGTAAAATATCGAAATTCAACTTGATTTTGAGATAATCAGATGGTTTCATTTAATTAACTGAACGTTTAATTAAATTAAACGTAAAAATGTTTTGCATGAAAATCATGTGTATGACATCACTTTATTTTAAATGCCTTAACGGCAACACACACACTCGCACCTTTAGTCGGCACTTTTCGACTTATATAAGTTTTATTCCTCTCTTTTTAGGTACTTAAATTTTCGATGTTCATGTGCTTCGATCCGGAACTACACTAAATTTTATCTCAAAAATTTAAGTATGAGAGCTATCACCATAATAATCTTCTGCAGCAATTAAACTCTAGATATTAAGGAACTTAGACACAGAATATACGAGTAGATTTTTTTTTTTTTTATGAAAAATAGGCCTGCGTTTGACCTCAATCTTGCCCGATGGAAGTTCGAACGAGAACCTCGGCAGAGAGTTCCACTCCTTAGCCGTCCGCACAAAGAAAGAAGAGGCAAACCGCCTCGTGCGTAATGGAGGAATGTCTACAACATAAGGGTGGAACTTCTCGCCGCGTCTAGTCGTTCGGTGATGGAAAGGGGAAGAGGGTATTAGGTTATGCAAAACCTCCGCACACTCTCCGAAATGAATTCGATAAAAAACCGAAAGGCAGGCCACTCGTCTACGGTGTTCGAGGCTTTGAAGTTTTGCCTCTACTAGTGAGTCACTGCCTATGATCCTCTTCGCTCGGCGCTCCAACGAGTCCAAAGCATCAAGCTGATGTTTAGCCGAACCATCCCAGAGGTGGGAACAGTATTCCATGCAAGAGCGGACTTGAGCTTTGTATAGATTTAAGAGCTGCTCCGATGTGAAGTACCGTCTCACCCCGAGAGGATACTAAGTTTTTGGCAGCAGTGTTTGCTACGGACTCGATGTAACGACCGAAATTTAGGTTAGAAGAGAGATCTAGACCTAAGAGCGCAAGACGGTCATTTACCGGAACGGAGACATTCCGGAAAGTCGGAGTCAGTTGGAATGGACTCCGTTTCGCCGAAAAAGACAAGCCTGTGTTTTAGAGGGTTAAACTCGACCAAATTGCCATCACCCCATTGGGAAACAGCCCAAAGTCGAGTTCACCCCCTCAATCATCGATTCTCTGAAAGACTTTTGCCCCAGACTTCGCATCGGACAAGTATCTCCCCGAGACTGGGCTGTCATCTGCATACCCAAAGATATCGGGTGTTACCAGCAGGTCGTTGATGTGCAGCAAAAAAAGAGTCGCGGAGAGCACAGACCCCTGAGGCACACCGGCATTAATATCATGGAGATCGGACGAGGCGCCATTAACGACAACCCGAATCGATCTGTTCCTCAGGAAATCCTCGATCCAGGTGCAAAGCTCGGGAGCAATACCATATGCCGGAAGCTTGCCAATGAGACTTGCGTGCCAGACCGCAAGACAATGGCAGGAATGCCGACAGGCCCACTAGCCTTATTCACATCTAGAGTTCTGAGTATTTTCAGTACCTCTTTTTGCCGAATGTGTACCTCAGGCATTGCACAGTCACAACGAGGTAGCAAAGGTGGGCAGTTATCAGCTGCATCTAGTTGTGAATTCTTCGCAAATAGAGAGGCAAACATGTCTGCTTTCTCTTTGGCGGTGTGAGCTAATGAGCCATCAGACTTCTGCAATGGCGGGAAAGAAGACCGGCAGAAATTGGCTTCGACCGATTTGGCAAGAGACCAGAAAGCTTTACTCCCGGATGGGTAAGACGCTAGTTTGGCTCCAATACGGCCAATATGGTCGAAGCGGGCCTTGCGGAAGGCACGTTTGCAGGACTTAGCAGCACTATTGAAGGCTCTTTTCAGTTTCGGGACATTCGGTGCTTTGCGGGCTCGAGCATCCGCCCACTCTTGGTAAGTTAAGTGCTTAAGTGCTTCGGCACTATCACACTCAGAGTTGAACCAAAGGCGGGCTCTCACATGGAGTGAGATATCAGAATATGGAACAAAATATTCCATAGCCTGATATATCACTCCAGAAACAGCATCCGCGCAGCACGCCGGGTCGTCTGAAGAGAAGCATAAGTGCTGCCATGGGTAGGATGCAAAGAAATGCCGCATCTCATCCCAATCAGCTGACTTGTATCGCCATACACGCCTAGTCCCCATGTGTTCGGGTTCAGGTGGCGAGTAGACAGACACAGATTTCACCAGACAGTGGTCGGAGCTACCTAACGGGGAGGAGACTGCAACTTGATATCGGTCTGGATCAGTTGTCATCAGAAGGTCCAAGCAATTGGCCGTGTGGCCTTCAATATCAGGTATCCGAGTAGCGCCAGCTACCACTTGGGAGAGACCTAGCGGTAGAGCAAATGCGTATGCTAATCTCCCGGCATGGTCAGTGTTTAGGTATGGGTACAGCCACTCCTGGTGGTGGGCGTTGAAGTCCCCCAGAACAACTAGCTGCGCTGACGGGTACCTGAGCTGAGCTTTTTCCGCAGAGTCAGTTAGATACTGAAAGAGCCTGGTCGTCTCCATGTTGTCGGTATGCGACCGATAAACACTGGCATAGAGTATCTGCTCCAAGCCAGTGTTCACCAGAACCCACAATACGGAAAAACTGGAATCCTCTAGGTTACGGAGACGTCGACAGCAGATGTCATCGCGAGCATACACGCAGGTGCCAGCGCGAGATTTGAAGTTGTGTTCCAGGGTGTAACCTGGGTAGTGCAAGTATGCTGCATCAGCTGGACATCTGATTTGCGTCTCCGTGAGGAACAGCAGATGTGGTCTTTCAGTCTCAAGGTGGTGATGGACTGGAACGAGATTGGAGTGCAGACCTCGGATGTTGGAGAGGTGCACTTTTAGTGCAAGGGAGTGCAACCGCTGTTTAACCAGTTTCTTATTTTTAACTTTTTTCATTGTTATTTTTGGTGAACAGACAGACAGAAAGGGGACAGTTAGGCGAGGCATAGCTAAAACGAATACCAAGCGGTACAATCATAGTGCTGCACTGATGGGAGACTGGTCTGGAGCGCGCGGGGACGCCCTAACCCCCCCAAAGATGTTCACCGGGCCCTCGCATCTGGTCGCCAACCAGCACGATGACGCATCCTGGGATTTTTCGCGAGTTGGCGGGGCAGCCTTTCATAGGTGGCTAACCTACTAGTTGGGCCCCCTACTACCTGCGGTCGGCCAGCGGAAGACCGTGCTTAGGATCCCGCTACCCTCCTCGAACAGTCACCCAGTACAGACACCACGCAGTACCGGAACCGGTTCGCTCCACCATGCAACTGCCAAGATGGCTACTCATGGCATCATGCCGAAACGCGATAAAAATCACTTGGCGGCAAGGCTTTGCCAAGAGGGTGGTAACAAGCCGCGGCCGAAACCTACCACCAGATGGAGCCGTTCATTTGGCGCTACCCAAGGGACACGTGTGGGTATCTAGAGCTATAGCCCACGGACGCGAACAGCATTATCCCACGGATACTTATACCGGCAAGGAAAAAAATTGCTCTAAGCTTGCAAGACTTAAAAAAAGTACTGGTGGTATGGTACATTTATAGCACATTATAAATCTTCAACGATATCAAAAAAATTGTGCATGTGTTGTTAATTTATTGTAGAAAAAAAAGTAAAATTACTCAATGATTTCTTGTATTTACACGAACACTACACATTTGAGATAAAACTATTATTAACTGATTTTATCGCGTATAATTTTAGTTTTTATGTTCCCGACCGAAAATCGCAAACAATCACTGCAGCGTGTGGCCTTACGTTATCGTGGTGCATTAGTACGAAATTCTCTCCCACATAGGGCTTTGGGGAAGCTTAGGCGACAACTTGATCCAGCTGTATCCCCTCAACGTAGTGATTTGCATTTGATTATCTATTCTGGTACTGACGATAATATAAAAGTCAGTTTTCGCTTCCGTCGAAAGGCTTCGCCAAACGATTACGGAACCTCCTAAGGCCAATGTTTTAGCAATGCAGCACCGGACATAGCGTTCTCCGTGACACCTTTATACCAAACTTCTTCTGTCGGTTACCATACAAGGACATCCGCGACTCATTAGAGAACAAATCATAGCTCCATTTCTCTAGACTTCGTTGTGCTGCTGTCATTTTTGGCCCCGTTACTGGTGTTTTGAGAGTCAGGTTGGCAGCCGATTTTTTTTTCTTACTGTCCAGGAACCGATAACTTGAATACGTACAAGTCACAGTTTATTTTGTATGTCAACACCGGTCATGAGGCGATTTGATAAGGATGTCACGATGAAACGGTCGTCTTCAGATCGAACAAAGCAGCCGGTCTCTGCGTAGCGTTAATATCCTGTGGAGACAGTGGACTGGTTTAGGTTCAGCTGTGCTGTGTCTGTACGTTGGCTCAGTTCTTTTTGCAAATGCCTATATATTTTATCGATGATTTAATTACGGTAAATAATGCAAGTGGGTTCAGGTTAACTTGTAATACGTGCCGCACGGAGTACTTTTGTAGGGGTTGTATTTTTAATTTTATTGTCTAATTTTATTACACACAGTATGCGTGATAAACTTCAAGAGAATTAGGTGTCATTGGAAAGGACCTTTTTTTTTTAATTTTATAATTCACATGAAATAACTTTTTAATGCGAAAATACCCTTCCGAGTCGATTTTTTTGCTTACCAGTCGCCACTAGTTTCTGCCCTGAGACGGTCAGGTACTTGTGACGGTTTCACTATCTTACGCAGGCCAAGGAATTTTTCGTGCATATCACGCAGTTGAATTTTACCAAACATAACACATAGGATCAAATAGTGCGCATATTATTATTTTAACCACCACCACACAGAAATTATAATAATCTTTCAGATAAGCCAAATTTGGCTTACATTTTTATATTACATTTATATTTTGGTACCAATAACTTTATTACTATAACTACCCTCCTGGTATCAACTTATCAGTTAACTCATATGAGGGCGGGTATGCGTTAGGCATTTTTATTCATGCGAAATGCCTAATTACTTATCTGTTAACTGTCTGTACAAGAATGTTACCCAAAAAGTACTAAAGCATTTGATATGTAATTTAAAAAAAATTGTAGATGGTTATCCAGAGACTGTGTTAGTATATTGGTTTATTATTATTTATTAAATGGTTTTACTACTACATCAGCTTATTTTAGTCCACTGCTAAACTGAACATAGGCCTCGCCAAGAAAGTGTCAGCTAAAGCAGATTTATATTTCTTAGAAGGTTTGCCCATAGTCATCACTCGGTGAGTCCGAGAACGCAGTTCAGACCCTCGGACGGGTGATGCAGCTCCCCATCACCAGTTTGTGGGATTTGGGTTTGGATAATTTTGTTGGATATTGAAAGCAATAGCTGAATGCACCAGACTCTGACATGTTTTCTAACTGGGTGCACCATGTGCAGGTGAAGTGGGAATATGGAGAAAGAGATAGTAAATGCTCCCCTAACACCCCTTAAATAGTTTTATTTAATATAATTTTTAATGTTCATGCGAAGAAATAGAGTAGTTATGGATGGGTAACAATATATTTTTCTACAATGAAATTTTAGTAGGTTTGTCTCTATAAAAGTTTTAATTGTGCATTCCCATTGCTTGAAATACTTCACGGTCATGAAAGAGGTTAATATAATTACCAATATAATATGACAGATAGTTGATAAAAAGTAAGGTTGAAACTAGTGCTTTGATGTTGTGCAGCACAGTTGCTTTGATTGTATACATTGCAATGTATACAATCAAGGCAAAGCAGGAAGCGGGCTTGCACTGTCCACAGACAAGTCGGACAATTGCCCAGTTGGCCAATGTCCAATGACTGATTAGATATTCATTGACTTAAAAGGATTTTACTTGAAATGAGCTAGCAAATTTCAGGGTCTAGTTTACAACAATGTCAACACACATAATTTTTTGGCATAGTGCATAAGTCCTCTAAGATTGAAAAGTTTTGTATTATTATAACAATTCTAATTATTTAAAGTCCTCTATATCTAAGATCTTTACACTAAATAAATGGGTACTGAACATTGATGGAGAATTTTACAGTTGTGAGATGCTAACACATTATGTACATGTATGTGTTTTTACTTTAAATATATAGTATAACAAAAAATATATTTAGTAATTAATATAATTCTAATACTGCATACATGATTAGTAGTAGTAGAGTATTTTATACTAATAATAATTGTATGCATGTAGTAGCTAGAGTGGTAATGGGCTGGTCACATATCTGACAGAACTGACATTAGGGAAGAAAGGTTCCTGAAAGGTAACCTTGTTCAGGCAAGCACAGTGTAGGATGATCCCTCACAAGATGGAGTAACAACCTGCATAGTATTGGGGGAAGTCAATAGATACAGGTGGCTTGCAACTGTGCTGTGGCAATCTTTGGAGGAAGCCGTTTCAGCAATGGACTTGTGAAAGGCATAATCTTTTTAGCTGTATCAAATGACAGATTTTTTGTAAATGATGGGTATTGGTTGATAACTTGATTATTATCATTGGTCACACTCAGAAAAATATTTAATGGTAGGTAACTTAAATTTAAAAGTTAACTATCATTAAATCAATACTAAGGTCACATATCTATTTACCCCTGAGTGCAGTAGTTAACTCAATATGTATTACAACAATAGAAATACTATTGTTATGACATGTTAAGATATAATATTAATTATATAAATATAAAACTAAAATACCACATCAATAATCACAAAATTGCAGCAAGTATAATTCCTAAAAACTGAAATTTGGCAGGTACATTTCTGACAGGGTGTGGGCATTTGGTAAGAAATGTTTTCACAATGGATGGACGAAAAGCAGTATGAAAGTCTAAGGGATATCAGAGTGGTTGAAAAGCAGTATCAAGTATTAAAGTCAAATGTTATTAAAATAAGAGACATCAAAATTGTGAAATGTACACCTGTACAAAAAATATTTGATTAAATTTTTGAACTAGGATTTATTTTCTGATAAAATTTAAAATTAGATGTGAATTACATATAAACTGGACTGTAACAATTGTATATATAATATGTACTGAAGACGAAAGTATACAATCCAATTCAATGTTACCATCGGGGTCTTATTGAACTGAAACATGGTTTTTCACACGCATGCAGTATGAGGAAGCTCATAGTTGCTCAGCACTATGCCCTCCACATAGGAGATTGAACTTGGTTATCCTAATTCAGGGGCAGATCCGCCAACCACTCGACTACCATAGCTGCATTATATTAATATTAAACAAAAAGTTCAAAAACAATAACTATGCCACCATAACTCATGATGTTGTGTTACAACAATAAAAATCCTATTGTTTCGACATGTTATTATCATTAAGATCTATCAGTATATTTCTCAATAATTTTGTTTAATGTGCAATCATACATGCTAAAGTAATCTAACAGTATATCACAAACAAAGACGCAAATTCAAAACTATTGAATACCTGTAAAATCTCATGTATAGCACACAAAAAGAGAAAATAAATAAGTGATTTTTTAAGGATATGTTATTGATATTTAGTAACCAATATAAAACAAAAATAAAAATGTTAAAATATTTACCCCATAAAGACCATAATCCCGAGCCTGTAGAAATCGACAAATGCCTCGAGTGTAGATTACTTATTATGAACATGTCCTTAGGATAATATTATTAAATATTAGACACCCATTCATTGAAATTATAAGAATATCAATCACACCACTACATTTTCAATTAATTGCACAGTGCACACCGATTTTGTCCATGTAATTTGAATTCTACGTCACGTCAATAGGTTTTAGAGGAAAGTCCTGAAATTTTGGCAGTTTCAAGATTTATTATATCTTAATTTACATTAGTGTTGCCCTTACTGCTATTTGTTATATCACGTTAATGTTACAAATATATCCTTGCGCCATCATAAACCATTTTTAAATATTTGAGAACCACCACCACCTTGCTTAACCAATACCAATGACACTGCTGATAGATATTAGAAAGGAATAGAGAAGTGGGCGTTATCACAACTAAAGATGCTGGTTATAATACACAACGGATAAGCACAGCAGTTTAAGAAATATAGCTCACAATAGCTGTTGATATTTATTCGGTCTGCTATCTGTGCTGTAGCAATTTAATTTTATTCTTGCACTAGCTCGATTACTATAATATAATGCCATCTATTATGCACTATAGAAATTCTGTTGAGTGTCTACATTATACTTTATCCTTAGTATATTTGAGTCTCACAAATCTATTTTGTTCCTTAGATGATGAAGAATTGTCGTTATTCCGCTGTAACACCATTAACAAGCATTGAAATGAGGTCTAAAATAAAATGTATATACTTACCGACAATCTTTAACGCTGTTTCGACCTAATGTCTGCTACCGATCCCGAAAAGCTGATTAAAATAACAGATAAAATCGCAGTTCGCTATTTGCTGTTGCGATAAGCACGCGCCCTTAGGTAAAACAATTTTATATAAATCAAAAGAATTTTTTTTTCAAGTGTTGGTAGTACAGAAATAGGTCTAAAGTAAAAGAGGTCCAAAATTCTACCTGATTTAAATAATGGTATGTCTTTACTATACTTCAGCTTCAGGAAATACCTAGTGTATTCTACGCTACTGTTAAAAAAGAGTGCCAAATGAGGTGCAATTAGATGTTTTATTGAGGCAGTTACGTACATACGCCATAGACCCGCGGTTTCCCTAACTCAATAGTATTAACCATTTTCACAATGTGTTTTGAGTCAATTGTACTTACATTTTCCTTTAATTATGTCTCGGCCACAGGAGAATAATTTGGTGACATTGTAGTCAAAATTGGAATTTCAGTAAGGATTCCTCAAATACTTCTACCTCCTGATCAGTCGTTTTTACTTTATTGTTAATATTCAGTCGATAGTCAGAGGAACGCGACTTCTCTTTACCCGTTTCACTATTAATTATTCCAAGTATTTTTTTATTATTATGATTGATATCACTTGGCTGCATGCTTTTTCTAAAAAAAATTAAAACGTAAGTATGGTTACACGAGCTGTAAGTTCATAAAAGCTTTGCCTACTTCGGTGAATTCGTAGTATTGTCTATTCATTTATTGGTGTTATAGTATTGATATTGATAGATAAGAAGCCCTAACCCTAAGTTAATTAATAAAAAAATACAATATAAATTTTCTCTATTTGTTGCTCTATCACGTCAACAAATGAACGCAAATTGATGAAATTTAGTAGGAAACCTGTATATACTTTTTAGTCGTGGTCAGAAAAAGCTGTGGCGGTCCGTAGTTTGTTAAATAAATATCTGTTAATGGCTCGTAACATATATCCTTTCAGTGCTATACACACTAGTACGCACAACAAAGAAGACAACCTAAACTTTTGTCGTTAAACACAAAGGGGCTATTAAAACTGTACACAGTACTCACAGAGACGTCGACAAATGTATTGTTTGTCTCCTGTTTATTTCACTTTTCAAACGTATCGGCTTCTCACTTCATACACCGCACGCGCGCCCGTCCTGTTCGTGGGTCCAAAGCAAAGTTAGTGCGAGATACAGACCAATTATAGTCTAAAGAAGTGCGAAAGTAGGAAATCGAAAGAGACGACAGAATGTTTCTTTAAATCTGTAAATACACTACAATAGGTATACTTTAATGGTTTTGATAATGTGAAACAATTGTACAATTACTTATAGATAGATTTATTGTTATTGCATTATATATAAAGTCTAAGCAAATTCTTTATTATTCTGTAATGCATCTTTGAAAGTTTATGTAATAACTTACTTCAAAATATACTTACTTCTTATTTATTTAGGTATATGAACTATTTTTATGGAAAATATATAGCGAAGGTATATAATTTAGATATCTCGTGGTCATTTAACTGTGGCCAATTATTGTTTTATTTTCGCGTCAATCTTACACCTGATCTTATGTATCAAATAAACAGATTTTTGTTCATAGCTGAGTTACCCGAAATTCTTATGACAATAATAAAATTATAAACGCGTACGCACGCATTATTAATATTCTTTGTTCGATGAAATTTATACTACAACATTTTGGTCTCAAAATTATTTGTAACATCTTGGCAAAGAGAGTCATGCCCATCACAAGTATTGTTTTACTTTTTGGGGCTGCCTCAGGGCCTGTATTTATTGATATTGAGCAAAAAAGGTATTTTAATTTTTATTTTGTTATATTATTTTATGGCTCCTAGGTTTCGGGTCTTTTGGATACGTCTATGATTTAATACGTCTATGGTCTATGCTCATCTGGAAGTGTCAGTCAGGTGTCAACTGTCACAAGAAAGTAAAAAATCTTGTGAAGGATTGCACATTCCACTTTAAAGTAATTTTAATAACGTTATTATTCTCCATAACGATATAAAAGGCGACAATATGGATGACGATTTACCGACCGACTTCCAGGTCATCGTAGTCGGAACTGGTAAGGCTTAATTTACTTAAAAATTGATACCGGGCGTGATGGCGACTAGCCTACTTTAGTATCGATCTAATTCTTTTTTGCCCACCTCGTCATGCCATTGTACGTGTCGTTTGTTTCAGCCATAGTTTATGAAATCCAACTTCCTACTTCTTTTTAAATATAAGTATCCTGATAATTAAAAAAAAGTATATGTCAAATATATTTAAGAATATTAACCTTTTATTTTATGCTTATTTAATTTTCTTTCAATTCCAAATAAATATATATTGTTTTAAGAATCTTTCCTTATAACTCTTGTCTAGTATAGTAATTAGTATAGTAATTTATGAAATGTGGTAAAGTATTAAGTATTTTTAAATTAGGCAATAACCTTGCCTATTGAGGTGTGAATCAGGTCTTTTGTTTCTTAATTGTGAATCATAATTTTGTGGAGTATCTTGTATGACAGCTACAATCTATCACAACTATCAATCATTGTAATTATTTTGATTACAGTATTGTATATACATGTAGTTCTGCGGTCTGGCATTTATCTTAAAAATGTAAGACCACTGAACAATGTGAGTAATAAAAAAAAATTAATGACTTGTATGGTCTCCCAATCTGTACTGGAACAGTGCCCTGATTCTTTATCCACTATTAATAATACTGATGTGCCTATATCTAGTCTAGAATATTGCATACAATCATATTTATACACAAGTTGTTTTGTTTTTACTAAGCCACTTATCTAGTCTGTTTTTAAAACTGTTAACTGATGGAGCATCACCAACATCTTGAGGTAGCTTGTTCCTTGAACACAGTACCTGACTGTTTATGCAGAGGTATATGATGTTGATGTGAATTAGTAATATCAAAACAATTAAGTAAAACAAGATCTGTTTTACATAATTATTCTGACAATTTTCTATATCCTTTACTGTCCCTCTGTTGGGTAATTATAACCCCAATTCTTTTTCAAACAAGGCAATCTTTAGCCAGATCCAATAAACCACCATGGAATGCATCTAGGTTGTTACTCCAGTGTTTGCTTGGCCTGCCTTGGTGACATTGCCCATGTTCTGGAACTCACTGTGTGATGAACTTGACCCTCTATTGGGCATTACTAAATGAAGAAATGGCTTTTAGAAGTAATCTATTTGCATATTAGGTATTAATTAGTTGCAAGTATTCTATATATTTTGTACAGTGCAGTAAATTTTGTAAATCTATCCTATATTGCTGTATACTCTATGGAAATATTCCATATAATATTCTATTTAACCTCAAATTCTACAGGCTATTTCTAAATCACAAACCAAATATCAATTATATAATTACAGTAGTTATGTTACAGGAAAGGTTTTTAAATTTTATTATTTTGCCTCAAAATATATATATTTATAAAGAAATGCACTACTAGTTGACTAAGCCAACAACACCCAAAACAAAGACCTTATCGACTGTTCAAATATGTATATTGTCAAATAATTTTGAACACTAGTAAATTTTTCATTAAATGACAGTAAGGTTGCATAAATTCTGTATACATGTTTATTAAAGTCAAAATAAGCAGCAGTGTGGTTCACTGAGTTGGTTCTGGTCTTGATAGGATAGAAGATTCTCAAGATACTCAACATTAGTTCTAAGTTCTAATACTGAGTTTAGATCCCCTAAGTTTATGTTAATCTCAGCTACCAGAATGTCTTTTAAAATTTTGCAAAGTATTCCTTATCTCATGACATTTCGTAACAATATACCAAAGTACTATATTATTGTGACATGTGAAGGGGTAAATTGATAGTCATTAATTTTATATTTTTGATGTCATTAAACCTATGGTGACCTATGATAAATGGTGTTCTGTTTTGTCTAATTTACACCTCAACCTTACCTTAGCAGCCCGCCATATTTTGGTAGCCGTTAGGATTTTCAAAGCTGTGATTGTGATCATTAGTAGTCTCTTACGTCACGAGAAGAAAGGAGATGGAAGATTCTTACACCGACATCTACAGCATTTGCCCATATGTATGATTTAACTTTATTAGAATTGTCACTAATATGCTCAGTATGGCTCAGACCTGCGTGAATGTTACCTTCCCCTATCTCTTCACCATGCCTATTGCTGCAACAATTGTTATTATTTGTGTAGTGTTAGTGATGATAGATGGCAATGCAATATTAATTTGCTTTCTTGTCGCTCTCTTTGTTTGTTTGTGTGTTTGGTACAAATTTTGCAATCTATTTTAAACTAAGTCCCTGGAGAGCCAGAGAATTGAAATTTTTAAACAAATAATGTTTGTCTGGAGAAATGTTTCCTCAGTGGAGAAATGTTCGTACCCACCCTGTGTATTTTAATTGAAATCAGTGAATATTAAATTATCTGTAACTGTTTATTTTCTTACTAATATAGTATAATAATAACTATTGGCATTTGCATTATACTCAAAAGTAATCTTTTCTTATTTTAAATATTTAATTAAATATATTTTGAAGAGTATGCTTATTAAGTTTCATGTTAATAATAACAGAACTCCTTTAAAATCTTTCTTCCCCTAGGGATGTTTTTCAAAAGCACTTACACAGGTATTTAATTGTATAATGCATACCCAAATTCCGATTTTAGAAGGACTTTCCTTCCAATCCCCATTCACCCCTTAAGATGTGAAATTTTCGTTTATGTAATTACACCGTTTCAGACCAGGGAAAATTCAACATTGTTGGTTTTATTTCTCCTAAGATTTTGTTTGGTTTCGGCTCTGCGCTTGTCATCAGACAGTTAGTTTCTCCAAATTCTGAAACAGTAAACTTTTAATCTTTTAATCTTTAATTTAATCAAATTATTATTTTTTTATATTTACAATAATTCTTTCTTAGTGCTCACTAAAGTTATATAAAGATCTCTCGTCAAAATTTCATAATTCGAACCCTGCGGTATCAGCTCTGCGTTGATCAGTCAGTCAGTTCCTTCTTTTATATATTATATACGTACCGAATATATAATTGTTTACATATTTTGATCTATTGGCGATTTTTTGGACCAATTGTCGACAACCAAAATTTTTTCTATCGATTTTTTTAAGATGAATCGAAATTAAATGTTAAAAAAATTCAGGTGTGTTAGTTATAGCATTTTCTTAATAATCGTATAAGTTTTATTATAAACTAGCTGTGCCCGCCCCGTATTTTCACGCGCGTTATATGAGGACATGATAAATGTCAAGTCCATGGTTTATGGTTACTGCTTCGCTCCTATGAGTCCTAGCGTATTTTATATAGCCTATAACCATCCTTAATAAACGGACAAACGCAAAACGATTTTTCTCAAATCAGACTGGAAATTCCTGAGATTAGCGCGTTCAAACATACAAACTCTTTAGCTGTATAATAGTAGTATAGTTAAATGGCGTATAAAATTCATAGAAGCGATTTAAGTTAGGTAAATCGCGTGACCATGGGTGATAACTGATAATAATGCACTCCCTGAAACGCTTTCGCGTTATGAAGCGTGCAATTGGGGTCGTAAAATAATTTTCTTTATAATGGGTATAATACTTCACCAGAGACTAACTTACTTCTCTGGATTGATGTTGCCATTTGCATTATTCCCAGGTACAATTAACATTAACAAGGAATACCATATTTACGCGAACCCTACACATTTGAAATTAAACTATTACTTACGGATTTTATCGCGTTTATTTTTTTGGTTTTTATATTACCGAATGCTTTACAGCAGCCGTAGTCACGGGGGGATTGAGGTGTTAGACGTCCAGATGTCATACTCAACTCGAGCTACCTTGAGCTTTTAAATATTGTTGTTGAGTAGCGTTTAGCTTTAATAACGGCAAATAGGTTATTCAAGACATTTTCCTTCAAAAAAGTTCGCGTACTTGATAAGGAAGCCCAGACCATTGGCAACTACATAATATAAATTTTTGTAAAAAAGATTTTGGGGCGATTTTATCGATATATATTTTATGGATTTTAAATTGACAGAAGCATAGTCTTTTGCTGCACTAAACTTATTTGCAAATTTCCATGCATCATTGATTTCCTTTCTAAACTGTGTTACATAACAAAAATGTTATTTTGATTAGGTTTTGATGGGGATTACAGATCTTAATAAATCATTAAAAGACTCGAAACGTAAAAGATTGAAAATTGTTAACAAATGTATCATTTACCAAGGCATGGTGGAGTCGATCGTGGCAGCGGCCTGTAGTAGAATACACAAAAATGTACTACACCTGGACTCCAGAGACCATTATGGAGGATTGTGGGCTTCTTACAACTTTGACGGCCTTCAAAAGTTCATAAAGGAGGTCAATACTGACCCCGAAAAGCAAGTATCGGTTTACAATTTGGCAGAACAGTGGTATATTGAGAAGTGAGTATTATTTTTCATTAAATTGTTGTTTAAAATTAATTGTGTAAGTAAAGAAAACTTTTTTGCTGACGTTTAAATCGTCTTTTAATTTACCACGTTTAACTATATTATGGAAACACATAGTTACGATTTCATGACTCCGTGGTCAGCGTACCTACCTGCTGAGTCGTGAGTTCGGAGTTTGAATCCCAGTTGAAACTATTAATTTTCGAGATTGAATATTATTGTGATCATTCAGTTTCACTAACATGGCATTTTAAGGCGACGAGTGAGTGCCGTCTATTTTAGCATACACTTAGAGCACTCCTGCCCAAATGATAACTTAACCGGAGTTTTCCAAATAATGTCCACGGTTGCAATCAGTCTGAGCGAGATCTTAATCTTACGTCTTCTTACGAGTAGGCTTCTCCTAATGGAGCTAATTGTAGCAATCGTCATATTATATTGTGTTAGTATGTACGTAAACCCCAAAGCAATTATTTCACCACTGCTTCGGATTATTGATGTAGGGAAACTGAAATAGGCCACCCCTGGCCTAATCACATGGTGGGGCTGAATGTCAGAGTTCGCCGTGTTGCTTTAGTGCAGACCTCGAATTATTTTCTATTTTTCAGTCAGGCTGATTTCCTGGCAATAATTGTCTCCGATACTTTGTAAATTGATTGTTAAAATTTGCAAAGTAAAAAAATGTTTTGTGGGTGCCGACACCGGGAACAAATATCGTTTGTTACAAAAAAAATATATAAATCTTTTGATTTGGTTACCAATAAATAAAACCATGTCTTGAATGTGTAAAATATCATGGTATGATTTTATGCATTGCTCTAAGACTCACTACACGGAGTTGATGGGAGACTTTAACGCAAAACTAGGTACGAAAAAAGGCGCTGAGCTGATAGTGGGGAACTTTGGAGTAGGGCAACGGAACCCAAGAGGGCAACAGCTGGCTGACTTCATGGCAAAGGAGGGATTCTTTATGATGAACTCCTATTTCCAGAAGCGGCCCCACAGGAAGTGGACATGGATGAGCCCGGACGGTACCACAAAAAATGAGATCGACTTCATCATGACGAACAAGCGTCAGCTGTTCAGTGATGTCTCTGTGATCACTAGGGTAAAAACCGGCAGTGATCACCGAATGGTCAGAGGCACACTGAACCTTAACATTAGGCTCGAGCGGTCTCGTCTAGTGAAGTCTACGCTCCACCCACCACGTGCCCTTATCCAGAACCCCGAGAGCTTTCAGCTCGAATTGCATAATCGCTTTCAGTGCCTAGACGATTGCGTTACTGTGGACGATACGAATAGCAGGCTAGGAAACTGTCCATGCGGTAGGAGCTAAGTTTTGCAGGACCCGCCGCTCGAACAAGCCCCAAGAGCTCTCCGATCACACTCTTAAACTCATGAAAGCCAGGCGTGAGATAAAGCTGCAGTCTACAACGGATACGTCAGCGTATCGGCAACTGAATAGACAGATCTCCAAATGTATAAGGCAAGACTTACGCAAATTCAATACAGCCTGTATTGAAAAAGCGATAGAGCGGAACCAAGGCTCCAAAGTCTTCGCAAGAGATCTGTCTATCGGAAAGAGCCAACTGACCAAGCTGAAGACCGAAAGCGGCGCAGTCATTTCAGCTGGAGTCGAGATTTTGAGTGAGATCGAGAGATTTTACGGACAGCTGTACACAACGTCGTTGAAACCACACACTGATGTGAGTAACGACCCAAGAGCCAAGCTTATCCGACATTATTCCGATAACATCCCGGACGTCAGTCTGAGCGAGATTAGGATGGCTCTCAAACAGCTTAAAAACGGCAAGGTGCCGGGTGAGGATGGAATTACAGCTGAGCTTCTGAAAGCGGGTGGAAAACCGATACTTGTTGTCCTTCAGAAGCTGTTTAATTCCGTCATTCATGGCGGTGTTACGCCGAAAGCGTGGAGTAGAAGCGTGGTTGTCCTATTCTTCAAGAAAGGAGATAACTGCCTTTTGAAGAATTATAGACCGATATCGCTTCTAAGCCGCGTCTACGTGCTGTTTTCGAGAGTCATCTCAAATCGTCTAGTGAACAGACTTGACGACTTCCAGCCTCCCGAACAAGCCGGATTCCGAAAAGGCTATAGTACCATAGACCATACATACTCTTCGCCAGATTGTACAAAAGGCCGATGAGTACAATTTGCCATTATGTCTGGCGTTAGTGGACTATGAGAAAGCCTTCGATTCAGTCGAAATTTGGGCGGTGCTACAGTCTCTCCAGCGGTGCCAGATAGACTCTCGGTATATCGAAGTGCTGAGGTGTTTGTACAATGAGGCTACGATGTCTATCCGAGTACAGAAGCAGACTACGAAACCAATCCAACTGCAGAAAGGTTTAAGACAGGGTGATGTCATATCCCTGAAACTCTTCACCGCTGCATTGGAAAATGTTTTCAAGCAGCTGAACTGTAAGGGATACGGTATCAACATCAATGGCGAATACATCACTCACCTTCGATTTGCCGACGACATAGTTCTTATGGCAGGATCGCTGGAGGAGCTTAGTACAATGCTCAATGACCTCAATAACGTCTCCCAACAGGTTGGTCTTAAGATGAACATGGACAAGACGAAGTTCATATCAAACGTCCATGTCACACCAATACCGGTTGTTGTTGGGAACAATAGGCTCAAAGTTGTAGACGAGTACGTATACCTGGGACAAATTGTCCGATTAGGTAAGTCCAACTTCAACCCAGAGGTCAATCGACAAATCCAACTCGGCTAGGCTGCGTTCGGGAAACTACGTCATATCTTCTCGTCGAGTATACCGCAAAGCCTCAAGACCAAAGTGTACAACCAGTGCGTGTTGCCAGTGATGACATACGGATCCGAGACTTGGTCCTTCACTGCAGGCCGTATGAGGAAGCTCAAAGTTGCTCACCGAGCGATGGAAAGGGCTATGCTCGGTGTTTCTCTGCGTGATAGAGTCTGCAACGATGATATCCGCAGCAGAACTAAGGTAACCGACATAGCCATAAAGATCAGCAAGCTGAAGTGGCAATGGGCCGGTCACATAGCTCGCAGAACTGACAACCGCTGGGGAAAAATGGTTCTCAAGTGGCAGCCAGGTACAGGCAAACGCAGTGTAGGACGACCGCCCACAAGATGGAGTGACGACCTGCGCAGTGTTGCGGGAATTCGATGGATGCAGGTGGCTCAGGACCGAGCTTCGTGGCAATCTTTGGGGGTGGCCTATATTCAGCAGTGGACTTCTAATGGGCTGAAATGATGATGATGATGATTTTATTATCAAGTAATGAATTATTAATACGCAAATTTTGTGAAATATTTTTTTTGGCATAGCAGATAACGACCCTGTGCATATCGGATGTTATTGAACCGTATATTTGCATATCATTTCAAATAGCAAGTTATAAATTTCTCATTAACATAGGGAATCTCCGCCACAAGAAGAGAAAAGTGAAGACGATGCTAATACAAAAGATGGAAAAACGGATCCTCCCAAGAAGATCTGGAGTCAAGCTAACTTTGCTTGCGAATACCGAAAGTTCAACATTGATATGACACCAAAGGTGAGATTTCAATAAACATTCTTATATATTCAAAATAACCTCAGTCTTCGTGGACAGCACTAATAAAAGCTGGCATGTAACATGTGTTCCATAGCACATAGTACGCTGGACTAGTGATTCATCTCCCTATCACCAGTCCGTGTAATTTGGGTTTGCGCCATCAGTTGCACCCAACATTTACCGTCATTCCTCTCACTCATGATTTTTTTTTAAAATAGCAAAGTGTGCTACATCCTAACATTCCACAACGAAAGAATACAAAAAAAGGTACAGATAACTTAAATACCTTGGGAACTCCCAAAGATTATTTGTTTAACTCTTGGTTACACCGCGGTTTTATAAAAATGCCTACGTGAAGTGGCAGTTCTGTAAAGTTTTAACAGGTGGTAGATTTCTACTCTTCCTTGGGTGGTGCTAGGTAGGTAGCCCATCGGCAAACAGCAGTACAATTACTGTTGTGTTCAGATTTGAAAGGTATAGAAAGCCAGTGCGCTCGTTTTTCACCCCAAAGTTTTACGGTTTTAAATAATATTTGAAATATATGCCCTAAACATAGGTTACGCTTAAATTGACCCTTAAAATGTTAGGCATTTCTTAATCACAAATCAGACATAAGACTGTCACAGGTCACTAAGGATTAAAGCCTAGAAAATCGTTAGTAAATCCGGCACAAACCATGGCATTCCCAGTGACTTAATCCGGGGACAAGGCTCACCACCCGTTATATTTGATCCGAAGAAGTAAAAAGTGAGTTTTAGAAGCACGTATGGCAACGTTGAGTAGTGCCAAATTAATATTCGTAATTACCGCCTAGCCCTTTGGGTGACAGGCGTGAGTGTATTACCTATATAGTTTAAAGAATCTTATGTTTTTTTAAGGACACCTTTTTGCGGTGCTCTATAACGAAATAGCAAAAACGGAACTCGTATAATTTAGTTACGGTTTGGTTCTACCGTGAGTCACAGCTTTATAATTCTACAACATCGACTGTAGGTATTTAACTATGAACAAGCGATAGCATTGTCTGAATCTTATTTAGTGTGCATATTTATCAGCTTTAATGTATTTAAGATTTACAACACGCTGTTCCATTTTCTCTTTATGTTTACGTGTTACTACTATTATATATATATATACTTCTGTTACACGTCTTCATCGGTAGGTAATAGTCGATATAGGCCTAGTCATAATGCCATGCTTGGCAAGCGGGTTGGCGATCGCAGTACTAGACGCCACGCACCTTACACGCTGCTACCTGTCACCTCTGTGTTCGTAGAAGTCGTGGCAGTTGACGAAGAAGAACTTATTACTTCTACAATATGTTCCAATTTTGCGTAAATTTCTACGCAAAATTGGAACATATTATTAGTGTTTTTCCTCAAGCATATGTTTTTAATAAGAATGTCGCTGTGGCTAATTCGATTGTGAAATGCAAAAAAAAAACATTGAAACTCGTTGGGAATTGCTCTGACATTGGCGCGAAGTGAACTAATTGAATTACGGTTCCGGAATCGCAACTCGGAGTGACACGCGGTTTATACTAAACGCCTTTTCAAGTACGCGAGTACGTCGTTGTCTTCGACAGAGTAATAATTGGTATACCTGTCGATAATGTGATAAACAAAAATATGCCGGATGACTAGCTTTTGAATAGTCTAAAATATTACTGGCGGCTCTATACCCTCTGTGCAAGGTATCGTTGCAATACTGCATTCCTTAACGCCTCACTCCATAATGTAATTTAACAATCACATTAAAAAAATAATATGTGAATTGACGGCAAATCGAAAGAAATTTCTTACATAAACGCATTCCAAATTTGAATTCTGAAAAAGAGAACTTTTTAAATTGTAAGTAATTTCAAAAGTAAAAGTTAAAATGTATATAACTTTTCTGCAAATATTTTGGCCGCAGGGTAGAAGAATAACCACATCCCCATGCCAGACGATCCATGTCTTGTTCAACTAGTTAAAATTCTACATAAGTTCTTTGACTATAAGTATATTTCTGAACAACACAATTTCATTACAAACCTGTAGAATAAATTTTGTCAAACATTGGTAATTTTATAAAATAAATGTAATGTTATTATTATAATTAAAATACGGCTTTGACAGTTGCTGTTCTCTCGTGGTCCATTGGTGGAATTGCTTATATCATCTAACATCGCTCGCTACGCCGAGTTCCGCTGCGTCACTCGGGTCCTGACGTGGCTGAATGACCGCCTCACGCCCGTGCCTTGTTCCCGCGCCGATGTGTTCGCCACCGAAGCGGTCGGTATCGTCGAAAAGCGAATGCTTATGAAAATGTTGACATCCATCGTCGGATACAACGAGGAGGAAATGAACAATGAGTTCAAGGGTAAGGACCGCTTCCGCTTTGTATTATTATAGAAACCACTTGATTGCTGTTGCATCGCGGTCATAGCGCGTGATTCAGCCGACAGCGTGCATGGTGAATGGTCTCGTAGGAATGGAAAAATTTCAGCAAACATTTCGACAACACACAAATTATCACCAGGCTGGGCCGTGTCGGTGAGCGCAGCGCCAGTAGAAACCCGCGCACTATAGGTGCTACTCTTCATCACTACTAGTCTCTGAAAGTCCCACGTCCGCGGCAGTCTGATGATTTTTCCGCCATCGGTCGGTTGCAAGAGTCTCTTTAGCAGCAGGGTGTAGCGCAAGGTGTCGGTGACATTTTATAGAAAATTATAGTATATTCACTTCGATATTGTTATTTACGGGACTTAAACATTATATCACAAGATGACAAGTCCTGGTTGTTAAGGAGAGGACTTGATCGAAATCTGCCTGGGGGACATTATCACTAGTTTACTTACTGCACGCTTAGGCTTAGGTTAAAAAAAAACCTGATTTAGGTACTTTATTTTTCTTCCATAAGTTCGAGATTAAATATAAAATAAAAAGAGATGACTAGTAGTAATAATGGGCTGAATTGACTTAGTAACAATACTAATTTAATATTTCTATTTTATTTTAAAATAAAACCGTTTTTTTCGATTATTGAAGCAATTTAGATTAATTTAACACATTTTAATAGACGAATGTAATTAACATTAATTTTCTTCAATATAATTACGGAACGCTGCTTCAGTGCGCACAGGTGGACTTCATATCATGTACTCTTTTTTTAATTGTCATACTTGCAGGTTTCCTCATACTACAGAATATGTTGTAAAGTTACACTCAAAATTTAATCATAATGTTTACCGTTCTAGAATCTAATTATTTTTTTATTGACAACGTTTTGAAAAAGAAGTATGAATTAATTATTGAATTTCGCTAGATTGGAACGATAAAACCTTCAAGGAGTATCTGGCTCACAAAGGCCTGACACCGAACCTCATCCATTACGTGTTGTTCGCGATCGCCGGCGGCACTGACGACATGCCGTGCTTGGAGGGCGTGAAGGAATGCAAGAAGTTCCTCATGAGCCTCGGCCGCTACGGCAACACACCTTTCCTCTGGCCGATGTATGGTAGCGGGGAGCTGCCTCAGTGCTTCTGTAGGTCAGTATTTTTATGGTATTTTAGGCAAACGTTGGTTATTTTGTAAGTTCTTGCTGATACGAATGTACCTAACACGAGACAAAATATAGCGCGGGCAATAGGATTTGACGCCCCCTGACTCCGTTACATAATTTGTTTATTAGTTTTTCATACCTTGCGTTATTGATGATTGAAAATAGTTTTTAGTTTTATGAATACTTTCTATATATTTAGAACAAAAACATTCGTATAAAAGTGAAAGTATATAAGATAGCTTCAAACTTTGAAGTAGTAAATAATGTAGCGTCTCAGAAAATTACATAGCGTTCAAACAAAATAAATGCCTGTGCAAAATAATCCACCATGAAAGTGTTGCCGCGTTTGCCGCAGTTCAATGACCCAGATGTGCATCACACCACTGACGCACACAAAAATAAGACTTTCTAACTGCACGCTGCGCGAATTCAGATTTCGTAAATACAAAAAAAAACATTTGTTAACAGTGCCGTTTCAGTATTTAAAACATTGTTTTATATCTGATTTATATGGTCCATTTCAAGTAATATAGTATCGCATACATGCCGTGCGTACATAAGGGTATCCACAATGAATACACTTAGCATTTAAAATATCAATCGTAAAAAATGAAGTTACGGTAGAACACGAGGGGGGTGGCCACTGCTGTCTTAAACACCTACAATCTTTCCCAATTATTTTTTGCAATTCTTATATTTTTCTGTTAATAGTATTTGCGTAGATAATATTGTAGGCCATGTCCACCTGATCGATATCGACCACGGCGATTAGTTCCACATCGACAGGTGTCCATATTATGTGGAACTATACGGCGCAGTATAGTTATTTATTTAGTCTCTATTGCCATTCGTTTGTTTATACAGTAGGACACAAAAGGCGGACGATGTACGCATAAATATTTATTTATTTAATTAGGTACACCAACAGATTAATTATTAAAAACTATACACAATGAAACATAATTAAATCAAGTGCTTTTTACAATCTTGAAATTCTATTCTAATCGTACACAACTTTCTTGAAAAATTACAATAACATAACAATGGAAACGTAGGTTCTAACAAATATTCTCCCTCGGTGAGTGCAGTAAGTACACCTTCTTAATAGTGGTGCTTGTTGCTCTCATCACTAGTTCGCGGGATGAGGGTCCTACGAATTCGGATGGTTTCCGAACCTTACGGTCACCAGAGCCTCGTTTGCAGCGTGAACCACTTGCAGGTGACGGCATTTGGAGGTATAGACGCTATGTTACGAATAAATACATAAAACAGATATCTTCTATGGTCTGTTAGAGCGACCGAAATTTAATATTTTTGTATAATTTGTCCAAGATATGTATACATATTTATAGATTGTGCGCGGTCTTCGGCGGGGTGTACTGCTTAAACCGGCCGATCGACTCGGTTGAGACCAAGACCGTGGACGAGGGCAAGACCGTGGTTGTGATTCAAAGCAAGTCGAAGAGTCTTAATTGCGATCACCTAGTTATCGGGATAAACGAGTGCCCTAAGGTTAGTGAATAATTAGATATTGTACTTAGTGATAAGTTAATAGAAACATTTCTTACATATTTTACAACATTTATTGAGGTTTTGGTTATAAACTTTCAACACATACGGAGCAAATAATATTTGCCAAATTTTGTTTAAATAATGTATCTATAGAACCGGTGTTCATATGTTTGCTTGTGTGTAGTATATGTTTGTTTATTTAACCATCTGCAGAAGGCGACCGCGTTTTTCTAGAATTTTCTTTTGTCGTTTTTTATGAAACCTGCGCTAGGTAGATTCTTATCAGCATTCACTAAACGACCAATTTTTCTATTTCCTATTACCATTTCACATAGGACCTGGTTGCCCCTGAGCCGACTGAGTGCTGCGACATTTCAATGGCCGTGTTCATCACCAACGGAACAATACTGAAGAGCGAGAAGGAACCGCTGACACTGTTGAGGTTCCCTCCACTCATCGAAGGAGGCGGCGCTGTGACCGTGCTCGAAGTGGGACCGGCCACTGGCTCCTGCCCGAAGGGACTATGTAAGTCAATGCACTCGAAAAGGAGTCAAGATGTACTTTATAAAGTTATAACACTACAGCTACTATAATTGTTAAGTTGCGTGGTTAACTGGATGGGAGGGAACACTTGGGAGTCTAAAAGAAAGATTCTCCGTGTGAAGACTTGACACAATTTGCCGTTCTGTCATCCCGTAAATGTAAAAGTTGACTAAGGGAAATGGCAGAATAATCTGGCCTACAAAAGATGGAGAAATTTATCATTTAATCATAGCATATACTAAAGAAGAAAGAAGGGCCAAACTGCTATAAACTAAGATAATTATGTAAACTAATAAAACAAAGAAAATTATATTATCAACTGTAACTCCGAGTTTTATATCTGAATGTATGTATTTTTAACTATTTTAACTAACCACGTAATACTGATAAAATCATATCCTGTGTCAGACAGAGTCGAAGAATTGCGCGAGTCATGATGATGGATGTCGTTGAAGGCGTTTAGTGGTGAATATGCTCAACATCTTTGTACGATGTGCTCCTGGTCGATTGGGATCGCGGCCACAGTGACTCACTACCTTGAAGTGGTCAACGGTGCGGGCCGTACTCTGCCGCGTGTACGCTTCACCGGGCTTTACGTTCTCGCGTCCGATCTAAGATTTAACAGTTGTGCGATAAGATCGGAGGATGGGTCAGATGCTGTGTCGGAGACACGCGACTGTACCGTGTCCGTGACATAATCAGACACGAGAACCGTTCATTTGTGTGCCTTTTGTCCGCTAACTTTAGAAGCCACGCGGTAGTCGTTGTATTAAAAGAAAAGCCGTGGATTTCGTATACACACACTGTATACTTTATCTTGATCGAAAGAATTTCTTACTTATTCTTTTGGTCCAACGAATGTGTCGAGAATCGAATTCTGGCTCCGATTATGGTACGATTCCAGTTAGCAAATAGCTGCATTTTCGCACTAAAACTTTCAATTAACAATTCTAGGGGTGCCGGCACCGCAGATCAAACTCTCTCTCAAATTTTGACGAGCGCCCTGCTCTTGTATTACTGCCGTTAAAGTTACACGTTGTTGGTTCTTACTATGCATAATATAGTTTGAACATGAAACTATACTACAAACAAAAACATGAAAGATTCGCGCACAAGACTTTACGATAATGAATTGATTAATTGCATATCATGATGAATGCCCGGCGGTGAAGGAAACGTCTTGAGGATCTCTGAACTCTGCCAACTCGTTCTAGTACGGAGGCGACGAGGTAGGTGAGAACTTTTTTAGGATCCGAAACACTCTTAAATGATTAAAGTACTACGGATATGTTCATAATTGCAACCGAAGCATAATATCGAGACCAAGGTTTAAATGGGTAATAATTTGTCT
The DNA here is from genome assembly GCA_029286595.1 of Bhutanitis thaidina. Taxonomy (NCBI): domain Eukaryota; kingdom Metazoa; phylum Arthropoda; class Insecta; order Lepidoptera; family Papilionidae; genus Bhutanitis; species Bhutanitis thaidina. Next base: position 4,859,588 of record JAGSMS010000003.1, read on the forward strand.
CTTGACAACAAGTATTAAACTAGATTCAGCTAATGTTGATCCACTTTTAGTTACCCCATTGTCTTGAAACTTTGCATAGATTTTGCGTAATAGGTACTTAGGCGCGTTGTTATTATAGTCAAGTTTGTGCTAAATTAAATTTCTATTAATCTTTACTTGGAATATTTGCACTGTTTCATAATTTATATAATTTTGAAAACATCCTTCCAAATCGTGAGTTCGTTCGGTGTTCAATTCCTAACGAAAGTAAATATTTGTGTAACACATTCGGTGTTCAGGGTTTCGAGTCTTGGATGAAATGGATTATCTGATGGGATTATTCGCGATACCAAAATAAAATCATACCGTGTTATCCAACACATGGTTTCTTTTAATGTTTCGCATAAATGAATCCATGTTAGAATATTACACGGTATGAGGTCACAAGAATGTTTGTTTAATTTTATATAGCACAGCGGTTAAGGGCCTTTACATGATACGTTGTCAATATTTCTGATGTCTCGTACATTGCATTCAAATAAAGTATGGTTCGCGTTGGCTTTCCATCGGGTAATATAACATATACTATATGGAATAAATAAATATAATACATATATATATATATAACACTTCAGGTCCAGGTCAAACTCGGAATTCGGTTCTTCTAGTGATGTGATCTTCATAAAGTAAATCACGTGACTAGTTGCTTTTCCTTTAGGCGGATCTAAACATTAAGGTCCGACCTCGTATAACTTTTTACAGCACATTGTAAGCAGCGTTTAAACTTTTTGTTGTGGTTTCTTTTTTCTCCTCAGTCAACTAAATGATCTACACAGTTACTCTAGTTGTCTGTTTTTACCAGGTTTATTGCAAATGCGTCGAACGACTAAATGAATTCTTCATTGTTAAACAGGACCCTTTTAAAATTAAGCGATGTATTATTTCACTATGGGGTATACATATCTCATTATTTGTATTATTGAATGATGGCCGTGTGGTAACTGCGAAAGAATCTGCCACCATCTTCGTTCCCGTGGGCGTGGTAAGAAGCGACTAAGGGAAAAACCTTTAAAATAGCAATTAATCAGACCGATGACGGGCAGCATGGTCTGAGGTGCGAGGTGTCTGGGTCTACGGTCGCCAATCCGCTTGCCGAGCGGGCGATTATGGAAACTCCTCATGGGAGAGGACTATGTACTGCAATGGATGGTGATATCTTGTGAATACATGGAAGTATGTTTTATACACATGCCTTAATGACTGATTGACATAATATTTTTTTTTTAAATATAACAGATTTTTTGATTTTATATTAAAAAGATTTTTAAAATATAAATAAGAGCTAAAAAGTTAACACTAAGGAGGTCCACAAAAATCGTGAACGCAACCTTGTTTTTTTTAATGTAACTTGCTTTTGTGGTCTGCCCTTGTTCTTGAAATACTTACTACATAATTAGATTCCCTTCGTCAATATTTCGGTTTTGTTGCCATTGTTACCATAGAACCTATTTTTTTTACGAACCTCCATAGGTATATTGTAGGTGTGGAAGCATTTCTTCATGCGCTTCAGTCCTGACCTGATAAGTTATTAGGATAGAATTTATAGTATATTTTCCGAGCTGCAACCATGCGCAGGTATTTTTTTTAAAGTATATTTATTATACTAAAACCTCATTCAACTTCGGCGTTAAACTATGGATAAAGATTGTAAAACATGCTCAACATCCGCCTTTTGATCATACGTTGTATATGGTTCAACAAAGAATAAATAAATAAATAAACATGGTCTAGAAATACTTGATTTGCACCGGGGCTGCTAGATACTATTTGCTAGACCTAACAACTCTTAAAGAGCTGATCTTGCAATACTGTTCAAGTGCAGTACTGGTTCAAGGGAGTTTGTTCAGTCAGTCACTGCGCCACCGACTAGGGAAAACCAGACTTTACTCAAACACACTTGTTTAAATCTAGGACAAAACCAGATTTTGCCTAGATTTAAATATGTATGTGTGTGAACGTTACGGGTTTGTGATTTGGCACTTTTTGCATGTGGTAGTAAATCAAAAGTAAACGATTTTTGGAATTGATAGTTCCTAGTTCAAATGTGTATTGTAAGAAGATAACTCCAATTTTATGATAGTTCCGTTTGTCATTTATTACAAAACGAATTCATACCCTTGTACAACGAAGTAGCGATAGGAATTTTAATGTTGTTTTTGAATAAAATTATAAAATGTATTTATATATTGCATTCATTCATTACAACGTGTCTCAAGTCCAATGTTGAACATCTGCTTCCGCCAAAAATAGACATAAAGAACGGCCCTGTGCAACCTACATCCATTTACGCCCTGCAACACTGTGTAGGTCGTCACTTCATCTTGTTGGAATATTTCTTAATAAAAATAAATAAAATATTTGAGACACTTAACATTGCAACCCAACTAGGTTTGTGAACCAAACATATTTCTCTTAATATCTATCGATTCTCACGTGAAATCGAGTTTATAATGGTTTAGGTATTTGGGTTATTGACTTTTAGATCTAGATTGATAATTTAATTTAGGAAGCTTGTATTTATTTCTGCTTTTTTTTATATCTTTAATCTTGTTATAAGTATTTTGATTTGCGTCACCATGATGAAGAAACCATTAAAGTCCGGAATAATTTTAAAGTGATTATTTACATACCAAAGTTATGAATGCTGAGACATATCAATGGTATGCAGTTAAATGAAAAAAGTGCAAGTTTTAATAACACTGGTAAAATATTTTGAGTCAATGTTATGAACGTCACGAAGCTCGATTAGTGTATAAAGTCGCGTGATATACAGATCGATAAAAACATTTGTTGATTCAGTAAACATTTTGAGTTATTTGCTCCATATTTACTCAATTCCGTAATTTAATTTCACCAGTCTTGTCAATCGTTAAAATCCCTAAAATTATTTCTTCTTTTTTATAAAACTACCTATTGTCATTAATTTAAATATTACTTACGGCCATTTTTAATTTTCGTCCTTATTTCAATATGATGAAGATTGACATTAAAACAACACTCTCCCAATCATCTAAGGAACCAAATAGATCTGGGTCATATGAGACACTCGACAGAATTTCTCGAGTTCATAACAGACGGTGTTGTTACATAATTATAGTTGAACTAGCTCAAGAATAAACAAAAGTGTTTCACTTGTTAGTCATGGAAATTAGCTATAATTTATTTAACTAACTTTTATTAAACTATAACGGAAGTAAATCAAAGCCCAAAACCGTGTTGAGAATCAAATTCAATTTTACTCAAACAGATTCTCATTTTTTACTCATCTCATTCTCAACATTTCTGTGTGAATTTGAGCGAGTGACGGAGGCTTGCTACAACCTAAACTTCGACGAATGTAATATAAAACAATGTTTACTTCTTGTGTAAATCAGATTCATTTAGTGTTAGATTTATAATTATATTAAAATACAGGACCAGAATCAAGCTTCATGTATAGAATCAAACATTGAAATCGGAAGTTGCTTCGAACTCACTCTATTTCGTTCGATATTAAACGGTCATCTAATTATACCAACATTCGTTTTTGAGTAAATATCGCCACAAAGAAATGAAAGATGGCGCTGCCGCCAGTGTTATCATGTGTTAACTAATATGATAATTTTATTTAATAGTATTTGCTCAATTTTTTTTTATTTTTTTTAATATATCCAACATAATTAAAATCAAGCATTTCAAAATTTTTTGTGTATGTTACTGACCAGTTCTAATGTAGGTATCGTTTATGCACACAAATACTACTTCGAGGACAAATGAAGTCCAAAGAGGTATATGCAGGCTTCTTTTTTGAATTTTAAGGGATCCATAGCGAGTCGCAGAGGTCGGCTTATAGTTTCAAATAAAATAAAACGGAACCCTCGGAGCATAAATATGAACATGGACGTTTCAAAAAATAAAGTACGAAACGCCACAAAGTGCATAGGACTGCATGCTAATATACTCACCCATCACATAATCAGTGAAGTTTGGGTGCAGCATATACTGACGGATTTCCTACCTACCGCCCTCGATAGTACATTAGCGAAGACTCAATGTCGGTAAGGGTTGGCACATTCGGTAATTGTACACAAATGTCGTACATTTCTCCTCACGCCTTAAAAGTGACCGTGATTTAACATCCAAATTATTATGTATGTATAGATGACATTGGGCTATTGTTTCAGTCGTGGTGTACTTCATAACGACCAAAGTGACAGACGCCGAGACCGATCTGAAGATCTACGCTGAGAAGATATTTGACCTGTCTGGCGGGGACCAGACTGCAGAATCAGAGAAACCCAAGGTTGGTACTTCACCACACCATGATCACCTCCAACATGTGGTCATTAACCTGCAATGCGTCTAGTGTAATTGGCTTATGGGGTCTGCCACTAGCATTGGCGTTTCATCATCATCATCACCATTATAACAGCCTGTCACAAGTCCACTGCTCACCATAGGCCTCCCCAGCGATTACCACATATGGAAAAAAAATTACATCAATCCAAGCTATACATCTACTTCGGTATATTTTCCATTCAGTCGATAATGCGTGCAGCATGTAACACATCTCCAGCGCTTTCACATGGCCAGGTCAGCCACTAACGTTGGTTTTTAGTATAACATGAATTCTACATAAGGTAGTTGACACTTTTGACCATATATTTTTTACCTACCATATATTTTTTATCGCTTTCTATTATTGAACGTTATTGCTTGACGTCCTGAAGTCATAGTGAACACGGCTACCATCAGCTATCTAATTAATTATTATTGGGCGGATCTACCCAGAATGAGCTCACAGTATCTTGAGGTCGAGCAGTGGTATGCACGGTCTGGGATCCCAAGCAGGTGGAAGCACCCAGCCATCTTCTCTATTGAAATTACGATGTTTTTTAGTTTCAATAGCTACGTGAACCATTAATTATTTTTATTTATTTTAGCACTATAAATATAAAATAATCTATGTATTTTATTCAAATTTCCACTGGAGACGTTACGATGACAATTACAAAAAACCATCAAAGGCAAAAATACTTTTTTTAATGAATTTTTACGTCCAAAAATGATAAATACTTCGACTTCACTGGTGCTAAATTATAATAATGCTAGGTAATCCGAATGACTTCACAATAAACGAATGGCTGCAAACGCCACATGACATACAGATTAAAAAACAGATTTTATTGATTAAATAAATGGAATTTTTTAAAAATAATTAAATAAATTACTTATAATTATATTTACACAATTCTGTAATTATTTTCGACAGGGTCTGCAGTCCAATTCAATGCAATAAGTATAAAGTTGCGGACATATTTATTATAATATTCCTATTCCGACGCACAAAAGTGAGCGCGCGCGTCTGTTTCAGTGCCTGTGGTCGTTGTTCTACAACGTGAAGGACACGAGCGCGCCGGTGGCGAGCGCGGCGCCGTGCGTGCACCTCTGCTCCGGCCCGGACGCCGGTCTCGACTTCGACCGAGCCGTCGAACAGGTATCGTATTTTCTTGTGATGTGTTCCAATTGCTTTGGATGGGGATTCGGAATGGGATTTAAGAAATAGAAGGAAAATCCGCAAGTCCCGGCGGGTTCACCCGAGATATAACGGAAAGGGTGGTGGCACCATGGGAGGTAGGTGGGCAGTGTCTCTTCTTCAAGTCCACTGCTGAACATAGCCCTCTCCAAGAAAACGCCGGGAAAAACCAGCAAGCCTCTTTTAAAAGGTTTGCCCGTTCTCCCTACGTTGGGTTGGTAAACGCAGTGCCAGTTCCCTGGTACTAGTGATGCTGCTCCCCATCACTGGGTTGTGTGATTTGGCTTTAGAATTTTACACCATCATTCGGTCAGCAGAGTGCAGGGTGTAAATGTGGGGTTGGTATTTAGAGATAAAGTGTAAAGGGAAAACTACTCAGTGTCCCATATATTATACTTTTCCCCACAAAAACTGGGGAAAATTTAAATTAGATCAATGTGAGATAAGCTGTTAGAAATGTGATGATTACAATATTATTTGCGGTTCACTGCATGGACTGCTAACCCCGCGGTTAGGAATTGGTTTAGACGATAGCCATTTAAAATAATATAAACTTAGGAATCTTTGTTCCAAAAGGCCGTCTATAATACAGATCGACGACAATGATGTGAAAATTATTCTTACACTGCACTCATAAGTGCAGTCATAAGGGCACTTATGCGTGCCCTGGCAGTAGCCAGGTAGCAGTAAATGTCAATTTTAACAATACATCAGTAGATGTATTGTTAAAATTGACATTTAAAAAAATATTAATGTACATTTGACATTGTATTGATTTTATTATAAATCGTAAATGAAATTGTAACATGGCGTTTAAAAAGACCCCGGAGTTTCTTGTCGGTTATGACCTTTGACTTTGGCTTAACATCACACAATGTTGCGATGTCTCAACAACAGACGTTATATTATTATAAATTAATATAAGCAATTTTTCCCGCGAAGTTACCACATTCCTACGGAAAACTAGATAGGAGATGGCCGCCCAGATAAATACTACTAGTATGATAACAGACAAAAGGTCGTTGAGGTTATATATAATTTTTTCTTGGAAAACGTTTTATTTGCTTGTACAAAAAAGACAAGTGCAAAATAATTGTTTTTTGTTATATATTTTTTTTGTACATTAAAAAAAGAGCTATCTCGACGCCCAATACTTTCCGGTATGGACCTATCGTCTAGACATATCTTAGACGCTTCTACCGACTTTTCACCAACGGTTATTTGGAACCATTTTAGTGTTCAAGCCAACGATATATATAATTCATACATAAGTTGTGGAAACAAAGAAAAAAATTGTACATGCGCTCCCGCACAGGTAATCGACCTCCGGTCTTACCACCACCATTATAAGTTTAGACGTTTATGTTTGTATTTATAACGAAATATAATTTTTACATACTGCAGGCTGAACAGATCTTCAAAAAGATCTGCCCTGGTGAAGAATTTCTGCCACGGGCCCCTGATCCAGAAGAAATCGAGTTCCAAGACGACGTGACCCATGGACCGGAGTTCCAACGTGAGCAGGAAGATGAAGCCGACGGCGATGCACCAAAGGAATAAGTTCCACTAGCGTTAATTTAAAAAAAAATACCATCAGCACGTTACAGCGTGTTCTAGTGCTTCCATGGACCTCCTGAAATTTTGGTGAAAAAAAGGTGATAGTTTAGTGATGGAAATAAAATAAGATCACTAGAGCGTCTAGAAGTGAAAATAAATTAGGACTGTAGTTAAAAGGTTATAAATATATCTTGCATTTTAAATGTCAAAATATATTTGTGGATTACCATTTGTGTGCGTCGAGCGAGATTAACGATTAAACATTAGAGAATTTAAGACCTAACATTGGAAAGTGTGATGGATGACAACATATGAAGACGGTTCGCAAGTACTTCACGAGGTCAATATTTTTTAGTAATACATTGATTTCAATACAACACGCTAGAATGTGCTGAATACGTTTAAGGTGTAATCTCATAAGATTTATACGCTTTGGTCGCTTGACTTGTGCATTCCGACTGGTGCGTTTTCGTTTGAGTTGAACGCCGCCCGTTATTTATTCACATAAAACATTTATAGCGACTAATAAAGTTTAAAAACGTTTCGTCACTATCAACAAGTAATATTTAGTTCCGAAATATTCATATCTAGTGAACTGGTTCTACCTATGACATTGAAATTTTAGTTCAACAGCTAGGTTATCTTGATATTCGTCAGCAAGATGGACTTATAGCTTGCGTGTAGGGGGATATATGGTACATTCGCGTGCACTTACATGTTACAAATTGACTAAAAAGTTGAAAAAAAAAGATACTGTTGTATCTTAGTAGGTATTTTATTAGACAATTAAACTTTACGAAAGAGTATACGCGTGTTAGTGCTCATGAGTGTACCAACTCGAGTGCTTTATATCAATATGTCAGGATAGTAGAGACTGAATTTTGGAGTTACTAGTATTATGTCGATTTGTGTAGAGGACTGATGTTATTATAGGATTTTTTAGGTATGCTACGCTATGCTCTCTGACCTCTCATATTTTCGCATGCGATATGCATTTTGGAAATTACTCATTAAAATGTGTTAGTGTAGTATTCATTGTGAAAAATCGTGCAATTTTCATAGATATAACTTTATAGCTAGAATGCAGTTTTTAAAACGATAAGAGTAATGTTTTAGACGCACCAGTCTAAACCATAGATAGTAGCACATTTAAATTTTTAAAATTTAAGTTATTTAGCACCTTTAAATAATATTTATTATATAATGTGCGTAATTATGCATGTGAAGCTTGTGCATATATAATTCCATTAAATTGTGATTATTAGAAAATATAAATTTTGTTTTATTTACTTTACATTAACTTTATACAATTAAGAACATGCGTCAATGTTTAATATAAAATAGCACGAAGCCTCACAAGACTTTGTATGGTCTCGTCTTGTAATCCTCTAAATTAAGTTAGTGACCACACTTAACTTAATTTAGATTATTTAATTCTTATACACCTCCACCAGGAGGCATATAATCTGCCACCCCTGTCTTCCCACAGGTGTAGAAGAATTTACTAAAGGAAAAGCCTTAAATATCTCATAAAGGTGGTGTAAGGCACCACATATGCAATTGAGCCATGCTTAGTTTATTTTAAATCATTCTACTGGGAGCCATTTGTCCTGCTGTGGACTATTAACAGGCTTAAGTACACAGAGTAAAATGAATATAGCACAGATTTATAAATGGTAGGTACAACTGACTTTTAACTATGTTCCAAATGCTGTGTAGTAAACCGCCTAAGAAAATCTTATTATCAATATCAAATAATCATCTCATCTTTTGACTGTCGTAATGTCCACTTAGGGTAATGCCAGACATGTCAAAGCTTCAAACAGATGACAGGTTAACTGCCTCAATCCAGATCACTAATGGGTAGCAGCATTAGATGCATGGTGACTGGCACAACAATCTGCTTGCCAAACATGGCTTTGGCTAGGCCTGTTTAGAAGAGCAGTCATTTCCACATACATGTCAAGAAGACTAACAAACAGAAATTCTTCTAAGACATGAAGGGTTATTTAACTCTTATGATCATAAATGCAGCATTTCTCATAAGAATACAATTATACTTGTAACTTAAATTATAATTGATTCAATTTGAAGGAAAAAGAGGATTACAGACTTAAGCTGTCACATTAGAATAAAAAAACAGTAAGTTTGTTTAAAATTTATTTGTTGATACTTATTATCTCACATCCTGGTCCATATAATGCATAAAAACATACACATAAAAGCTGTGTTTCTTTGTATAATGGAATATATTTACTAGTGCTTCTTCTTACAACACCTATATTGTCCTATATACAGATACAAAAAATATTGGTTACCAACTTATATACACAGTTTTAAATGAATATATCACATAGAAATTAAAGGACTGTGATTTACTATAATATTATGCATTTATCATTATTAAAATAATCTCTTCTCATATGAAAATAGACCATGCACATTGCCTTCTAACTGTGCAGAGTAGGTCCTTTTCATAAAACGCAGATCACCTGAGTAACTCATCCCACGAAGAATGGCAAGTGAAGATGCACCAAGGTCTTGACAGCTGTGTTGCGTCCCAGTTTGCAAATATGGCAAAAATCTTAAAACAGACCCTTTGTCAACTATACTTCCACTCACTCCCTGTGCCACCCTATGTTTATCAGATTCTTTATGAAAATATCTACTCATAGCAGATCCCTTACCATCTTTGTTTTCCATGGCTTCTAAACTGCCCATTCCACGGTATTTTTTAAGTCTAACACCATCAGAGAAAAAGTACTCCCCCGGAGCTTCAGAAGTTCCAGCAAGAAGGGAACCCATCATGACTGTAGAGGCCCCCAATGCAAGTGATTTCACAATATGACCTACAGATTGAATGCCACCGTCAGCAATAACCGGAACACCAAATTGGCGAGCATATGAAGAAACTTGATACACAGCAGTTGCTTGTGGGCAACCACATGCCATGACCTCTTGAGTTATACAAATTGACCCACTTCCCATTCCAACTCTAAGAGCATCGACACCTGCTTCAATGAGATTCTTGGCTTGCATCCTGGTCACAACATTTCCTCCTATAACTTCTATTGCAGGGTAATTAGCTTTGATATATTTTATCATTTCAATCTGATAAGTGGAGTTACCCTGTGAAGAGTCCAGGACTATAACATCTACTCCATTACTGACAAGTAGCTTTAGACGCTCCCTATCTGCTACACGTGTTCCAATAGCTGCACCCACCAATAGCTGTTTATTAGAGTCCTTCGAGGCATTTGGATAGCTCCGTGCCTTTTTCAAATCTGTTCTGGCAATTAATGCTACAAGTTCTCCTGCCCCATTAATAATAGGAAGTTTACCTTTCTTACTCTTCTCAAGTATATAATTTGCGTCTTGAAGAGTAACTCCAGATTGAGCTGTGATCATTTCCTTAATTGGTGTCATTACTTCTTTTAAACTTAGTTGTGGATCTCCTTCCCTGAAGTCAATATCCCTGGATGTGACTATACCAATAAGTCTACCGCCCAACTTCCCATTTTCTGTAATTGGATATCCTGTGAAACCATTATTTTTCTTGGCTTCTGTAACATCTGCAACAGTATTCTCAGGGCCCATGCAGACAGGGTCGCGTATGAACCCGTGTTTATACTTCTTAACTTTATGTACCTCGTTAGCTTGGTATTCCGGGGTGCAATTGTGGTGTATAATGCCTATGCCTCCGCAAAGAGCCATGGATATAGCCATGTCGGCTTCAGTTACGGTGTCCATCGGAGTTGAAACCAACGGGGCTTTCAGTTGAATTTTCTTAGTTAGTGGTGAAGTCAAATCTACCTCTTCAGCGGTAAAATTAATGTATCCAGGTAAGAGAAGAAAGTCATTGTAAGTGAGTCCTTCACTGTTGGCAAAAATTTCCTTCGCGGACAGCCCGTCGCGTAGGTCGCCTTCCGCGTTCGACATGTTTGCGACCTCTAACCACGTGTAATTTAATTTAAACAAATTAGTCCCTATTATTTACTCGATGTATAATTATCTTCTTTGGATTTTACGTAGTAATTAAGTTACTGAAATGAATATTTAGGATACCTACTCAACGTACACGTGGTACTAGCGTCCGAAATGATAGTGATTTACTCAAATTTATTTAAGACTGTACTTTATTCTGTAGAAAGATGAAGTTTTATCGTTATTTTAGTGACTATTCTAAAATAATACAAAATATCTAGAAGTCTAAAGAAAGACAGCTAAGCGTGGTCAAGCCGGCTTCTATCTAAATTTCCTCTCAAGCTCTCAGTTGACATAATACTTTATAATTTGTGCTCTCAGTCTCACTCAACTAGGCTAGTGATGCATTTTCCAATCTTTAATCGATTTAATCGTTAATCGTTTTTGTACAACCCAATCTTCGACGTTTTTATCGACTTTTTTCGTAATAGACGTAAAGATCAGAGATAAAAGTGAATCAAAGATAAAAGTGAATCGTGAGAATAAATCGTTATCCATTTATTCCATTACAATTTTACTATAATATTTACTTACTCAAAAATTGGAGAATATTGAACGGAGTTCAATTATACTGCCTTTATCGTTCTTACCTTTTTGTTATCTGTGGGTCACATAGTCAAAAAGGAGGGAACCTCGGACCAAAAATTACCTGTTACCGCGGAAGCTGTAAAGGACACCGGGCCAACAGCGTATTTTTATCTAACCCGTATCGTTTTAGTCGGTCCGGTATCTTCAATGCTGATCCCGACATAACTAGTCACCGCCTTCGGTGAATGGTAGGTGCGAGCTTTTACCCCACGTGATACAAATTAATATTAAACAAAAATTGCAATGGACGGAGTGAGATCTTCAAATGAGAGACAATTTTTTTGTATGAAACTTATTTTTGTGGTTATATAAGAATATGACATAAGACAAGCATACCTAATAACATGTAAATTTTTATGTATATAGATTTTTGGAATAAAAATAGCAGTAAAATAAGGAAAGTAGCAGCCAATAATGCTTACAGCTGCGCAAAGGCCTCCTCCACACATATCTGAGAGGGTTTTGGACCCGGGCAGGGTCTTCCACGCGGTTCCGATCCTTCCTTCGCCGCTGACCACGTTGTGAATTATCTATGTGTATAAAAAGTTTCAGTAAATATGCATCAAATTAAGATGGCGCTGATGTAGCTACAGGGTAAAATAAAGCCGCGTTGAATATTTTCTGTTTATTGATGGTGCACTTATTCTTCTTTTTTTTATGTGAAAGGGGCAAACGAGTAAGCGGCTCACCTGATGGTTAGTTATTACCGTCGCCCACGTACATCTGCAACATCAGAGAGGCTGCAGGTGCGTTGCCGGTCTTTACGGATATTTGAGAGTTGTAAGGGATGAGGATGGGGGACGGGGAGGGGGAGTGGGCCTCCGGTTAACCCTCTCCGAAAACGAAACACTCACCGAATGAAAGGCAGAAGTATGAGATGCCTCTACTTCACGCCGGTATTCTGGGAGGTCGCGGTACTACCCCTGTCGAGCCGGTCCATTCGATCAGCAGCAAAAGCCGCTGCTTAGTTTTACCACGTAAAAACTCTTTTTACAAAAATTCCTAATATTTAGTTCTATTCCTCTCTTGGTATACTTTAGTTCATTGAAAAACGTAAGTTACAGGTACCAATTTTTTTTTTATAGTAGAAGGGGGCAAACGAGCGTGCGGGTCACCTGCTGGTAAGTGATCACCGACGCCCACGAACATCCACAACAACATAGGAGCTACAGACGCGCTGCCGGCCTTTAAAATTATATTACATTTTTGTTGAAACTTTTGGTTAAAGACCCATTAAAGATACTCCTCCATACTTCTTCACTCTATAATTGCCAGGTAGACGTAAAAACGAAAGGGAATACAACTAACGTAAAAAAATATTTGATAAGAAGCACAGTGATATGTATATAATATAATAATCAGCAAGTATTTAGTCATCATTCATTATTCGGTGCCCACACACACTGGTTACATACATTCCTCTTAAGGTTTTCAGGTATACTCGACGAGAAAATACATTGTATCCGAGTTGGATTCGTCGATTGGCCTCTGGGTCGAAGTTGGACTTACCTAATCGGACAATTTGTTTCAGGTGTACGTACTCGTTGACAACTTTGAGCCCATTGTTGCCTACACCAACTGGTATTGGTGTGACATGGACATTAGACATGATCTTCGTCTTGTCTATATTCAACTATAAGAAGCTAGGAATAATGTTTGGGAAGGATAGCAAACCATATTTTTACCGCAGTTTTTGCAAAAATGTCCATTTAATTTCAGGCACCTTATAAAAAATTATCAGACATTACCGTATCAGAGCGACCTGTTCCTCTGTTTCTTAATGAAATCAATTCTAATTCTTTCTTCTCCTGTAAAGCATACATCAGAACAAAACCAGTTTAATTTAAGGACAGTAAACTTAATAAATGTTCGCTGTGCTATAATTTTATATTTATGAAAATATGTGATTTTGATATCAATAGTTTCCTTCTTAAGACCTTTCTATAATTATATTATTACCTTATACATCATCATTAGTCTAAAGCAGTTTGTTCCTGGACATAGGCCTTTCCATTTGAACACCACTGAGCACCATCTTGGGCTTGCGAAACCGTAGCTTCACCTAACCGGAAGTTACTTCTAATGTACCTCAAATAACTCGATGGCGTACTCATGATCGTGATCAGTGCAACCTGTTCATTCGAAAAATAATCCAATGTAATCCAATACTATGTAATTTTACCCAATTTAGGTAAATATTGTTAACATGGCAATATTTAAAAAGTTACATCAATTTCATATGTGGCGACGCCATGTTGCTATGGTCTATAGGTCTTAAAGCTTAGTCTGAAATCTTCAGATCAGGGATGTTAGACATACCAACTTTTTGGTAAACATACTATAGTTTTTAGTGTCACGTACCATGTACCAAGACTATTCGGTCCTTGTATAAAAATACCAAGATTGACCGTTGACCGACAATATAGAATAATCGATAAATTTTAGAGATGCTTAAAAAAAACATTCAAATGAGAATTCCGTTATAAAACTTGATTATAGCAAGCACCACATATGGAGACCATTAGCTTTTACTATTTTCTATCCTATTATTTACAAGTTGCTAGATGGCGAAGGGGTAATGTGCAGTTCTGCTCTCTATTAATGATATACGAATCTGAAATATAATTTTTTTTTCACTGGAATGCGATTTCCGACACAGTTTGTTCATCAGCGTTGGCAGCGCCGCAGTGGAGTGGAGAGGGGTACTAGTATTCCGTCTTCAATACCAGCTTTTGAGTAAGCTCGGTACAAGAATTTCTGAGTGGTCGTCAACATCCCTGCCTCGGATTAAGTACTAACCATTTTTTCCTGCCTACGAGTATTTTTGACATACTTCAATGAATATCTGTTTTTGACTAATACTTTTACGAAACTAAAATTAATTTATGATGAATTGGTTTTCTATTGTGTGTAGTCACGCCCAATGAACGCACTCATATTATTTCTCATTATTTTAGATAGATTAGATTAGATAGGATTGTTTATAACGTAGTGATTACATTATTTTTTTTTCGCTTAATCATTAAAATATATATATAAGAAAATTCGTTTCTTATTTCAAAATTGAAATTCTTTTGCTCTAGTCGCTTGTACTATTTAGAAATTAAAGCGGTACATAATCGCCGCCGCCGTATTTGTTGTGCTCTAATATAATATACAATTAAAACCTTTGTTTTAACATTTTTTAATCGTTAGTTCGCGTTTACACTCACAGACACAATAAAACACCGACAGCCTTATGCACAGTAAATGACGCTAAAAAATCTACTGGCAATTGTGAGTATCAAAGCTGATTTTAAATTATTCCGCGCAGTTAAATATTAACGGCGTTGTATGATTTTGAATGTTTAATATATGTTGACAGACTGCAGTTTAATATGCAGCTAAATCTGTATTGAAGAAGACATAACTGAATTACATTTTATGCGTAAGTAGTTAAATAATTGTGATATAAGTACTGATTATGAAATTATACATTTTACATATAGCATGGGTTGGGTTTGCTAACGGACATCTGAATTATTATGCTCTAAGTATAAGAGGCCGTTCGGAGTTCAGTTCAAACTTTCCAGTCTATATTTTATTGCCAGAGACGCGATTTTAATAAATTATGTTAAAAACTAAATATACGTAATACTAATACGAAATAGCCAATCATACCAAGACCATATGTTGAAACGTAACCGGCAACGTTAGCGCTAGTGCCCGTATCGGAAAAAAGGTTAACTGAAATGAACGCAAATGACACAGGAATTCAAATAATCTGTTATAACAACGAAAACTATGTAATACCTATCCTATTACACTGCACTCCTTAGTGGTAATTTAGTATAAAGTATATTCAACTAATCACTGTACAGGTTTTCCTTTACTATGAAGAGTCTGATGGATATAAGCAGAGATTTGTAAAAGAATTAGATGTGTTATAGAAACATCATCAAGCAAAGCCATGGTGTTTTTGAGTATGTCATGCTCATTGCTTGGGGAAGCGTTGAGTTTTTTTTTGTTTAACCTGGGGGAAAGGTGCTCGCACCTACCTGTCGCCGTCTACAGAGACTGGTTATGTCGGGATCAGCATTGAAGATGCCGGGCCGACTAAAACCATCACGGTAGATATGCTGTTGGGCCAGTGGCCTTTACAGCTTCAGCGGTAGAGACTCGCGAGCAGACGGCGTTGATTATGTATTGGATGAAGTTCTTGCTGTTAGCCGTTTTGGCTTCTACAGCTTCATAGATGTTATATTTTTAATAGGTGTACAAGTGTACATCTTACCTCTTTTCGATAAGCTATCTATGGACCGTCCAGGGAGTGTCGGACCTTTTCTCGAACGGTCGACGTGTGTCGTTAGTGCTGGGCGGTAAGAACCGTACATGAAACGCGGGTGTATGGTGTGTACGCGGGGACGTTGAGTGGCGGGTCTACATTCCTTAAATATTGGATGGCGATGGCAGCCACATGCGTCTTACTTCTGGGATACTAGGATCATATTACAATTATAAGTAAAACAATAAACATAGAATATGGATAATCAAAAAATTTGCTTTGTAGTTATATTTATTATAATGATTTCTTCTATTTACACGAATATTACGCAAACCCTACACATATTTGAAATGAAACAATTTTTACGGAGTATATCGGGAACATAATAACGAAATTAAACGCGAAATCGTATCTAATCCGTAAATAATAGTTTCATTTCAAATAAATTAATGTTGAAAAAGCAATAATCTGTAATCTCAGTTCATATCACACAAACTTTTATTCACAACAACGGCTAGCGTAAATAATACATTATTACGAAAACATGTTGGTACCAAACACAAATTATATACGCAGTTACGTGAATCTTGAGATTTTTTCTTGGTAAAATGTAATTTTAAGGCGTTAGAAATTCCAGAATATATAAAGTTTCATCAAATCGGGTTTGGTTAAAAACTGATTCATTTTTATACCCGCAGTCATACAAAACTAAAAGAACCGAGGTCGGTCGCGACTTAAGTATACTTAACTACAATAATACAATAAGAATGTCCCAAAGTAAAACATATGAAATAATGATATATAAAAGCAATAACAACAATGGTATTAAGGAGTGAAGACCTATAAGCTTCACCAAAAATCTGGAAAAAGTTGTTTATAATCAAGTTTATGCATTTTTAGAAAAACAAAACATCCTCCCACAATATCAGTCTGGATTTGTTAAAGATCATAGTACCAGTACAGCATTAATTAATATTGTGGTCAATATTCTATCATCCCGAGATCAAGGAAAAGGCACCGTTCTAGTTTTCCTCGACTATTCTCGGGCATTTGACTGTATAAGTATTAGTATGTTGCATTCCAAACTGTCTTATTACGGCTTTGAAAATAGTACAGTTAAGTGGTTTCATAGTTGGCTTACTGGTCGGCAACAACTAGTCGAACTGTGGAAGTCAGATGGTACAGGTACTATACGGTCTAATTCTCAACCTGTTACCAGAGGAGTTCCCCAGGGTTCCAAATTAGGACTGAACTACTGTCACTAAAAACTGCCAACATCATATGTATGTTGATAAGGTAAATTCAGCTGTATCTGTCATTTCAGTGTAACAATGTTACTGATGGTAGTGTAAGAAAGATTGCGAACACGCTGTTTCTTAATCCGTCTAAAACCAAATATGTTCCAAGCTCCACAAAACAAATTGAAAGAATAGTTAACAACAATCTTCATATTGATTTGTCAGGAGAAACTGTTCAGCGGGTAGAAGAATTTCAAAATCTTGGCCTCAAAATGGATAGCTTACTCAGTTTTGTTACGGATGTTGTGCGTGCCTGTTTTTATAGGCTAAAGCTATTGTACAAAATACGGGACTATCTTTGTTTGAATTTGATGTCTATTTGTGAATCATAAGTGTTATCTAAGTTAAATTACTGTATTTCGGTTTATGGCCCTTGTTTACTTGCTAAAACTATGAAACTCCTTCAACGTGTGCAGAATGCTTTCTATTTAGACAAATCTATTAATATATCTTCAGCCTTGCGCATTGTCGGTGTTGGTCGGCATCTTAGTGTATTGCACTATGACACTTCGATTATCTTTCGATTCAGGGATAAAATGTTTGGGCACTTCTAGTGTTAAGAGCATATTCAAAATTCTTTCTTATTAATTAATTCTTATTAAATAATTTCTGCTGTAATACGCTTATTATTTAATTAACAACTCTTTTAAAGAGGCAAACTAGCAAGCGGTTCTGATGGGAAGTAATTACCGTCGCCTACGTAAATCTGCAACATCAGAGAAGCTGCATGTGCGTTGCCAGCCTTTAAGGATATTTGGGAGTGATGGGAAGGGGGGTTGGGAAAGGGAGTGGGCCCCCGGTACCTCACACACCGAAAGCAGAAGAATAAGATGCCTCTATTTCGCGTCGTATTCTGCGAGGTCGTGGTACTTTCCCGGTCGGGCCCATTCGAACATCAGCAAAAGCCACAGCTTGGTTCTACCACACGTGGTATTTTGTGTGTGGGCAACACTAGTCAGTGCCGATCCATTAAATGGTTTTAGTTGATGGGAATTTATGGGGAACCCTTGTGGTCGCTCATACCAGGTGATTGTCGCATTGATGCACGTTGCGTTGCACGATATTGTGATGGATCTCGGTTGGACTCGCACCTCATTATTTTTGGCACCAGTAATTTGTGTATTTTCTTTGGAGGTAATATGTATTTACTCTCTCTCTCTATATTAACCTTTAGAAATTTTCAGGTTATTCCACTCCTCAACGTATAAACCACTATCTTAACATTTTAATCATGCTTCAACTCCGAAGATCGGTAGAGAAGTAAGAAAATGTAAAAGTAATGTTGGAAAAAGCACGAGCGCTAGTGGAGGAAAAAGGCAAATCTTAAGAAACTTACGTGACGTATTTGAATAAACAACGCAAGAATAAAAAAGGGGCCGTCTAAGAAAGAAAAAATTATAACGGCTACTTTCGACTCTCTATGGTCCTAAACTCTCCCTGCGGTTTACATTAGCGTTATCTACCACGATCTGTATGTAAAGTGGGGGTAAGAAAATGTTCATCTTAAACTCGACATTTGCTTGCGCCAGGGCAATTATCAGTCACGCCAACATTAATTTCAAACGTTACAGAATATCGCATTGACGTTTGCAATAGGCTAGTTGACTGAGAGGTCAACTAATAAAAATAGTAAGATGTAGTGAATAATGTTATGTCATCGGGAAAAGTAGGAAACTACGACTAATCTCGAAATGTCAATCAATTATCGTATTAAATTATTGACGTGTTTATGTAAAGTTTTTTTGTAAATGGGTAAGAGTCGCGCGACCTCCAGAACTGGTATGGCGGTGATCAGTAAGATTAGCCTCTTTCGTATGTCTCCTGATCCAGAACCTCACAGTGTCTCTAGTTATTTTATGATTTGAAGATATTTCGCTAATATTATAACCTGCTTAATAAACTAAAGAAAAGTCCCGGCATAAAGTAAAAAACGCCGGGAAGGGCCCGCCACGTTGCTCCGGTGCGGGTTGGCGGGCTTCAAATATACTCGAAATAATATTTTTATTATTTCTCAGATATGCAGGTTTCCTCACGGAGTTGTTCTTTACCGCTGAGCACCGGCTTCATGATCTACAATAATTGCAGCTCTTTCATGGTACTTAAATTCTTAAGCATTATGAAATTTAATACGATTCAAGTTTTCGCAAGAAATGCAAGAGAAATTATATGACGCTGACACACATTGACAGTTCATTTCATTTCATTTAAGCCTTTCAGAAGTCCACTGCGGAACATAGGCCTCCTCCTGAGATAATTAGAACATATTTGATTCGAACTTCGAAATAACTAGGCCATTAAAAAGGTTTGATGTTGGTGTGAAACTAGATTATAGGTCGAAGGTTTATACTATATTGACCCTTGTTATTATTCCAAGTATAATTTTATTATATGCAGTTGTCTGCTTAGTGCTTTAGTCTCAAAATTAACTAAGGATCTACAACTTGATTAAGGAATTAATTTGAAACTAACGAAGCTTTACGTAGCCTGACTGTACTTGCGTCCTAGATGAGGTGTTATACCGCTCCGAGTTATATATTAGTTCACTTCGCACCGTCTACGAACGATCTACCGGTACGAAGTGAACTAGTAGAAAAGAAGTAAATAA
This sequence comes from Bhutanitis thaidina, assembly GCA_029286595.1. Classification (NCBI taxonomy): domain Eukaryota; kingdom Metazoa; phylum Arthropoda; class Insecta; order Lepidoptera; family Papilionidae; genus Bhutanitis; species Bhutanitis thaidina. The sequence continues at coordinate 4,879,438 of JAGSMS010000003.1, forward strand.
TAGTTTCATTTCAAATATAATATTAGTTATTTTTTATATTATTTTACAAATTTTTACTCTTATTATTTGCGATAAAACTCTGGGGATCTGGGGGACTCCACAAAGTCTATAAAGGCATTTTGAAACACTTCCTATGAACAAAGTATATTCCTAATACTTAGAAAAGGGGTATAATGTTAATTAAGAACTACCGCCCCTACTTGCGCCGCTGTAGCTCAGAAATCCGGACGGTTTGCCGGCACCACTAAAATTATTAATTGAATCATAGGTGCACCGCGCGCAGGTGCTTTCGCCTTAGGCGAACAAGATGGTATATATTCCTTCTAATACCCCAATATTTAACTTCGGAATAATTAATATGGCATCAATTTACAAAAGATTAGTAGCTATTTTAACACATCTTGAAGTAGTCTGCGATACAGATTTTAAGATAATAATAAGCTGTTGACAAAATTTTTAATAAATAATGACTTTGTAATAAATAGACATCTGATAATAGGACGAGTATCAGTATAAGTAGTATTTACTAAAATAAATATAAGTTGTAAGATTTAATATAATAGACATAATTTTAAACTCGAGTCCGTTTACTTCTCTAGTTACCATACAAGTTAAAAGATTCCCATTAAAAAAAAACTAAGCTTAGGTGTCATTATCATTTTGTTTGTAAATTGATAATGGTGACAATAGTTCTGGCCGATTTTGACCACGCCACCAATTTCCAAATACAGCCTAAGTGAACGCGTAAACACAGAGGCTCACATTCCCTTCCCATATCTAATGTAGTTATATAACTCATATGCGATAAGGTCGGAGGAAGGGTCAGATAGTGGCAGACACAAGACGCAACACAACCAATTTTTTGCACAATATATGGCTTCAGCTGGGATTCAAATTTGAAACCTATCCCTCAGCAGTCGGCTCACATAAGTAGCGACTAAACAATTTCAAAGTAATTATATCTAGTTTCACAACAATACCCATTCTTGAAAATATTAAATTCATCATGTTGTATACTATTTTATATAGTTCCATTTGCAGAAAGTTCGATTTTTATTTTAAGTGAAATTTAAATATCAAATTCATATTGAGCTGAAAAGTTAAGCAACAAAACGAGCTTATTGCAAAAACACGGACGGTAACACTTTGTATACGATACCTGCACAACAGACATTTCATTTACTCGTATATCAAATGATTGTGATCAGCACGGTCGAGACTGGTAGCTTCCGAGTCGACTTCCGGTGGAATGCAACACTTGCTTTTATTTAAGCAAAACCAAAATTATGTCCGCAAGAAGTACTCACTTGCTATAATAATATTGTCGGTTCTAAATATATTATCTTCACCGTGTGTCAATATACGAGTACATTGTACATAATAAAGCATAGGCTATGGATACTTATTAATTAGTCATGATTTACTGAAATAGGACACGAAGACCGATGCACATTGATGAAATTGTCTTCAATTAACCTTTCCACTTGAGGTTTAGTTAGTTTCTACCATTATGAGATTTCGTAAATCCCCTTACCCGTCTTTTCCATTGAGTGATTTCATTAAGTAATCCAACCTAAAGTTATGTTTCCATACGCTATACTAACTTGCGGCTTACGGTTTCATTCGCTACCGAGTGTACAATGATGAGGCTAAAGTCTATTTCGGATTAATACATTTTGCCTTTACCTGGTAGTGTAATTTATTTACTCATTCACTTAGTTCAAGATATTTGGTATAAAAAAATTTAATGGCACAATTTTCCCTTACCGTGTATTATTTAAAATTTATTGTCTATTTAAAAAATAACAATGAAAAATTAATTAGTCCTTTGGTTAGTAAGTACATAATGCACATTACGTATTCGTTTGTATTTTGTAAGTTGAAATTAAATGTGGCCTTTTTGCCTTAATGATTAAACTAATGTCTATTATTTTTAAATAATCGATATATTTATTGAAGAATGATTTTGTAACAAAAGCAACGTGTTACTTTTTTTGGAGTATTAGTTTCACTTATTGTGAATAGGGCACTATAATTCTACCTCGGTCCGATAATATATTTAAAAAAAAGAATAGGATATTTTACTTTTAATGTTCTGAAATACCTTTAATTAACATTGATATTATGTTAGAGTTATTGTACTTGAACACACTTGCCGTTAACTTTGATGTAACCTGTGGGACAAACACCGCCGTCGAACGCGCCTCGGTCCTCCAGATTGACATTACTATCTGTACCATTTAAACTGCTCATCGTATTTTTCTTGGGAATATCTATTAGATTCGTCTTCTTTAAGTCGTTCAAAAATTTGACAGGTGTAGCATTTGGAAGCACTGTATTTATTTTATTTTTTTGTGAGGTTTCTTGTTCTGCTTTTAATTTCATTTCTGTAGGTGGCAGGTCCTCCGGTTCATATGTATGTTTATTAAAGTTGCGGGAAACCGTTACACCAATATCCGTGGTTTCCGACGAGACAAACTCTCGTCCGATTGTGTGCTCTATTGTAAAAATTGGAAGTAAACAGGCGATGATAATTCCAATCATGATCTTACGTTTTCTTTATAGTATCCTCAATACCGCCCCGATTATCGGTAATTTACTATAATAGTTAATATGTATGGTATATGTGCTATTCAGTAAACGTCTAGGCGCGTAATAAAATTGGCTGTGCCACACTGTGGCAGTCACTTCACGGTTTTCGCATTTAAAGCCAAGGTAGAAACGATATTGTTTTTAATTATGATTTTGCGTATTAATACAAGGTAGTTTAATTAAGTTTTTAATGTTCTAGATGTTGTAATACCACTCCTATGGAATATTTAAAGAGAATTATTTTATTTACCTTTAAATGATTTAACAATAAAATGTCGAGGAAATTAATTAAAATGAAAAATTTGATTTTCATTTACTTAATTTTAGTCATATCAGGAATAATATAATTGTTTATAAAGGCTTCACCACCCTATTTCATAATACTTGTCTTCCTTTTATAATAGTTACTAATAATGACTAGTATAGCTATAAATTCTGTTACACATTTAGGTAAATGCCTATCTTTTTCTAAAGAAATTGTGTAATAGCAATAAAACTTAGGTGTACATATTTATCGTAGTCTTGCGATTATTTAAAAAGAGTTTTATTCAAAGTGACCGCTTTTGGACAGACCTTGAAACTATTTAGTAATAGATCTATGGATAGACGCACCGTCTCCATGAGGAATATAGCCACTCCTAGCTTTAAAGATTTCTTGAGAGACTCAATGTAGGAGAAACGTTGAAATTGTGGTAGTACTGATACAGTAGGATATTGCCTGCATCTAGTACTAACCACAATTTGTAATTCATCGGGTTCAGATATGGACAGGACAGGGGCCAGTTTTCACCTCTTATGAAGTTCGGAACATTTATCTCGAGCCACTCATGCTAGAAAGTCCGCGGTACTTTTTTGAAAAGTTTTTTTCTCTGACGCATAAGACACACTACGTGAATATCCTCATTTTTGACTTCTTTTTTTCAATGTTTTTCAAGACAGTTATTCCAATAAAATATTTAAAAGTGCCACGTCGTTTATACATTTTTAAATGTTCGCTGGGGTTGTTGCCATCCCTGCATTCTTTCATTTATATTATAATAACCATTTTTATATAGTCTTAGAATATTATCCTATTGATATGAACACTTTGATACGTGTACTGGAATTTTGTTGTAGAAACTTATACATTTCCCCATTACCGAGTTACTTACTCTATTTAGTCTAGTAAGTGCCATTATAAGTTTGTGTCAGTTGTTACTCCTTACATTATGTACATCACTATTCACAATTATTATGTATCTATTGAGGTGCCAGGGTTAGAATATTTAATATTTTTCTCTTAGAGATGTTTTAGCACTAAGATTTTAAATAGCTCATATGGCCTTCTTTTGCTGAACGAATATCGTTTCTATGATAGCCGCATGTTTCCTCCGTATGAAACTGTGCTACAGAAATAACTAAAATAAACTTTTCTAGTTGTTTCAATATAAGTTAGATATCTCATTTTTCTTACAGTATATGCTGTAGAGCTAATCTGCTAGCAATTTTGGATGGATTTAAGGGCCTTATCAGTGAAGCTTGATGATGCATCAAGAGTTATTCTAAGAAAAACAGTGGTATCTAGAAGACCTAAATCCTGCCCATTTATTAGTACATTGGTGTCAAACAATAGGTGTTATTAATTTCATACATTTAACTTTATAACCGTTAAGAAGCAAATTATTATCGATAAACGAATAAGGTATTTTTGGCTTAGCATTATTCAACTCTTCATTCGTTACAAGTTGTCGTTAAATTTAACAAATTAATGAACTATTATTTACCATAATTATTTAATTAATTATAATTTTGTAACTAATAGTGTAACATATTATTCCTTTACTAAGTAAGGTAAGTGGGAAATAAAAATGGACCGAGAATCATGCCTTGCGGAAGTCCCTTTGATACCGTCGATTTGAAAGAACTCGCACCATTGATAACAACTTTTTGAATTCTTTTACTCAAATATGAGATCATAAGCTTAAGTGCTGTACTTCTTATACCATAATAATGTACTTTCCTGATAAATGTTTCATGGTGCATACATTCGAAGGCCTTGGAGAACTTACAAAAGCCACCCATGGCATAATATAGCCCTAATTATCTCTACAACAGTATCGGTTGTTTTGTTTACTTAACGTAAAATGCCTTAGCAATTGATTTAAAATATTTACTTAGTGTTGAAAGAAATTGCTCTGAAGTTAGTAGGGTTCAAGGTACTACATATCAGATTTAAGTAAATGTACGACTTTGCTATGTTTAAATAAGTCAGGATATACACTAGACTCTACATTATTATTTTAATACTATTTAAATAATATCTACTATTTATTTATTTAAACTTTTATCCACAAAGTGGTATATATGCCGCAATAAATGCCTGAAGGCATTCTTTCGTATTGAATCATTTGGTAGAGATAAACATTTGGGAGGTGGTGCAGTTAAAACTACGAAACATCAACAAAAAAGTGTTAGTTTAATAAATATTTACCTTGAAATTATTAGGTAAATATTTATTGAACTAAAAAATTATATATACCATTTACTTGATCATCTAAGTTAAATGAGAAACAAGATAATCGCTAACAAAACTTAGCTATGTAATAAATAGTAATTACGTAAACACTTTAAAGTGTTCACGGAATTTATTTTTAAAAGTAATTGTTAGGTGCTTTTTTAATGACACGAGGAATTCAGTTCTTAATGTCGTTAGTTAAATGAAACTTTTTTGATCACGTGTTACTGAATAAACACTATTATATCTTCAGACATATACAGAAATATACAACCTCATCAGTTAAAACTAAAAGGGATAGCAGTAGTGTGTTAGTAGCAGTTTTACCTATGGTTTTCATAAATATGTTGCAATAAATGTATGAATATTTGTGCTACACGTTCATACATTTATAGCAAATCATTTAATTGAGAACAATTAAATGAGAATTATGTTAAAACATTTGAAAATAATTTAGTTAAAGTCGTTAATGATAACATAAATTCTTATATACGTTCTTCTCGTTGGTAATTTAATTTTAGGAACATTTCATGGTACCTGGGCGATTATAATTAAATTTTACCGTCCGTGTTTCTTGACCATGTTGCATTAAAAATCAATACAATTATACTTATAATAGTAACCACAGAATTCATGATTTAATGCTGATAGCATTGTGCAATTCTTAATCATGCATTACAACGACTAATGCAATGTTGGCGTTACTTCCATTAGGTGCACATCGCCCTGCCGTTGAAATAAAATTTATGTATTACACACAATCTACGTTGAAGCCATCATCACATAATTTTTTCCGAACTGACTATCAAGCTTTGAATAAAGGATTGGAAATTATAAACTGGAATCACTTATGGCAATACTCTTCTGATATTAATAATATGGTGGAAATATTTAGTAAAACTTAAATATTGCTTTGAATCATACTCCACTTTGCAAATCGCGAAATTCGAATTATTCACCATGGTTTTCAGGTCATTTAATTAAAACTCTTTTAGAAAAACAAAGATACACTCCCGTTTTAAAAAGTACGGGAACGAAATGAACAGAATAACTTACAATCTGCTATCCCGTTATGATCAAATTTTAAAAGAAAATATACTTAGTGAACCATTTACATAAAAATCCATATATTTTTGGAAACATTCAAATCTTCTATTCCTTGTGAAATGAGGTTTAATGAAAGATGGGGAAAGGTAGGTAAGGATGTCTTGTCAGAATACTTTGAGTCTATCTACCAATCTGGTAATAATTAAGATAACCGGTTTAGCAATACACAATATGCCCTGCATGGTTGTCATTTATCTAAACACTAGGTACTAGGATATCTGCAATCGCTTAATATTGATAAAAGTTCAAACACAGATTGTCTTCCTCCTCTTATTTTTCAAGTCCTGTGCAGGCTGCTTTTATAAACTTTTATCGAAAATATTTAATACATTTAATTTTTACCAATTTGCGGAATGGTACTGGTGGAATCTGTGCATAGAAATCTACTAACTCATGTCAAGAAACAAATAAATCCTAAGCTATTGATAATGGCCAAAAATTTCATGGTGTATATACTCACTTCCATAAAATATTTTACATTGTAAATAATGATCTTTTAATGCCAAGATTGAAATCAATGAGTATTCATAGAACTCTGTTTAGATGGTGCGAATCATTTTTACGAAACCGTTCCCAATTTGTAGCGTATTGCGGCTTAAAATCTTTCTGTTCTACCGTCCCTTCTTCAGCTCCACAGGGCGCTCGCCTAGATGAGTAAAACGCAAAACAAAACCCCTGTTTTTTATTTTAATCAACGACGTCTGTGAAGCATTAAATCTAAATTAGAAATATATCCTGACGATATTAAAGTCTATCGAACAGATAGTAGTGCCGACGACATAATGCTTTACAGCAGGATCTCAATGAGCTTAATAGACGGTGTTGTGAAAACTATAGGATATTAAATGTTCAAAAATGTTATCATATATAAAGATGAAAAAAGGTTCGGTCTGCTAATTATTAAATATTTGGCGAAATTGTACGGGAAGTGACTAGTCTTACGAGATTTGGACGTTGCTATTGACAATTCTGTCTTTTCATTTCTTGATTGTTTCATCACAACTCTCAGGTTTCATTACCAGGGAAATGAGTATGCTTAACATTTAATAAATAAATGATTAACATGAACAACTCGCTTGTTAGGAGTCACCTAGAATACTGTAGTGTAGTACGGAATCCTGGTTGTAGTATTCACACAAAAAGAATAAGGCGCGTACAAAAACCATTCCTTTATTACCTTACTTACACTGAAAGTAAATGCGTAATCTTCATTCTTACAACGAACGTTCAAAACACTATAAAATGGTTCCATTAAAAACACGAAGAAAAATTTGTTTCTCCACAAAACTCAGGCAAATTAATAAACCATGAATTAGTCGTTGTTTATTGATTTGTCTGATATGTTAACTCGCGTTCAAATTTAAGTACCACATCCTAATAGCCGACTTCAAAATCGTAAAACTTTCAGCCTTCCTCTGTGTAAAACGGCTCGTGGACAACATGCACCAATGTACCATATGTGATCCTCAACTAATGGATGCAATTTGGGGTAGATGTTTTCATGGTCTCTGTGCCCTCCATAAGGAAATTATTGTCTAAGATTTTACGTCTCTAATTTAAAAGTTTGTAGTAACTTTCGACATATTATCTTTCCGGTTTTAACAGTTTTTGAAGTCCGTCTTTCGTTTTTTTTTAAATTTAAGATTAAATATTTTGCTTTAAGTATCAAATAAGTTATCAAGCGATATGGACACTGTGTCTGCATTTATCAGAATTTTATGTGTAGAAGCATGTCCATACATTGTATTCAGTTTAGTGGACTAAACAAAAAATTAGACGAATAAAAGCAAGAAAGTAACATTAATTAAAATTAAAAAAATACTAAATTGTAAAATGTTAATCAGATTTCATTTGTTATTCTAATCAAGTGAACGATATCAAACTTTATTTTTGTGATAAAGATGTTCAACAGCTATAACATTTGACTAGCCTCCCAGATTAGACTTTTCGTATATTAAGGTATCTCTTTCTCTAAATGCAACTCTCGCCCGCACATGGTTCTGGCGGAATTCCACCAGAATTTTCCGAACTAATAATATACAATTATTTTATGCTAATAAGTGTAGTATAGGTCTTTGTTTCTAGTCAACGTATGTAAAGTATACATCACAACATACCTATATAAAGTTAATGTTAAATTGTACGCATGGACCCGTGAAGCTACGTATTAGGTACCTACATAATTTCATTCCGCAGCTTTCCAGAAATTTTCGAAATCCACTTTTCAAAAAGTATCTTTGTGTGTCAGAATGTATTGTTTTATGTCATTGTGTTTTTCCCACATTTTAATTAATTAAGATTATTCTTGGTTTAATAAAGCGTTTCGTTTCTGTTTTTGTGGTTTCTTCTTTTATATGGTTAAATATTTTTTTGAAATTAATGGATTCGATGTTTATTTCTGTCTTAACAATTCTACTTCATTTTCTGAGCCGAATGTGGGGTTTTTGCTTTGAGGACTGCGATATTCTGTGGTATCTATTTGCAGTACTGGGTTTTTTAGCCTTATCTAGAAAACTCTTTAACTACATTGGCTTTAGCCAATACTGTTAAGGGGTTTGGATAGTCTGTTATTTCACCGTAGTAGTAGAGGACTACATCGCAGTCCATCTGCGACCTTACCGCTATCGCGTTACATTGGATACGGGAAGGTGAAAAATAAGTGATATCTGTGTTTGAATAGACGTTAAGGCATTATCGAAACCGACAGGTATTTTGCTTTAAGCCGTCTGTCCGTCCGGCCTTCCTAATTTTTGGTTTTAGATATTTATTCTCATGAAAGAATTACAGGACAATTCACTTAACATGAGAACATAATTTATACTACATAATCTATTTGTACTACATAATTATTACTTGAGAGCATACTTAAGAGCGGTAGTACAATAATAATTTGTAACACGTTGCTAACTACTACCCGCACTATCACAATCTCGAGCATAGATGGACATCACATTCCACAGATATAAAGCATTAGTCTGCTCGACTAGCTGTGACTTTTTAGTATGACGTTCCTAATACTTGTTATGTTATTTTAAATTTTTATTTGTGTGTGTATTAACTTTACAAAACTGATGTTATAATTTTTAATAGTTTCTAATTAAATAGGTGTACATACATTTGCGAACAGACATACATATATGCAGATAAACACATACCTAAAACCCAATATTTAAAGATACTATATGCATATAAAAATAAAAATACAGCATAAGTATATACATACATACATGTACATACATTCATCCTACAACAGTTATTTATTGTTATTTATTATATGATTTTTGAGTAATTTTTTAAAAGTAAAAATCGAATGCGATTCTTTAATATCTTAAGGAAGCTTGTTATAAAACTGGACGCCTTCATACATTAGGTTCTTTTTACCATAATTAGTTCGTGGTGCTCTTAGAACTAGGTTGTTAGCTTTTCTTAGTTGAATTTTTTGTATTTCTTTCGTTTTGGTTAGACTAATTTGTGTGTGTATATTTTTGTTAATATTTTACGTACTGATAAACAGGTGTAGTAAACATACGTCTGGGTCACATTAGGTAGTTTAGTTATTTTATACACTTTGTCTGTAGGCGTGAGATAATCAAAGTGGAAAAGGACTTTTATTAACTTATTTTGGGCTCTTTGTACCCGATTTAAGTTGTTTTTACCGGCTGCGCCCCAGATTTCTATTAAATAGTCAATATGGGGTTTCACAAGAGAGTTATATATATAATATCGTACTTTACGTGGTAGATAACTAGATATACCTCTTATGGTTCCTGTTAGAGATTATAATTTAGTTTTAATTTTTTCTATATGTGTTTTCAATGTAAGCTTTCTGTCAACAATTAGGCCTAGATATTTTTCGTTATCGGTTCGGTTTATAATTTGGTTATTTATTTTAAGGGGTTCGTAATATCCAATTTTCTTGTTTTTAGCCTTAAAGAGTATATAGTTCGTTTTTGAAATATTAGTAGTTAGAAGATTATATTGAAACCACTTGTTGAGTAAATTTAAATCCTCTTGAGCTTTAGGTATTATTGTTTCTATTCAGTGACCAAAGTAGAATAGACAGGTATCGTCAGCATATAGAGTGACCTCACCTTTGAGGCTAAGTTCGTGCATGTTGTTGATATAAATTAGGAATAATAGAGGCCCTAGAATAGATCCTTAGGGAACGCCGTACGTGATGAATATTGGTTGGCTTTGGTGATTATCGATTTTTACTATCTGTTTACGATTGGAGAGGTAGGACTTTAACAAGTTGTGCGCGGAGCCAGATATACCTATGCCGTTCAATTTCTTCAATAGAATTTTATGACTTACGGTGACAAAGGCTTTTTTCAAATCTATAAATACACCTAGTGCTATATGTTTTTGGTCTATGTTGAGTTTTATTTTAGTTATAAGATCTATTGTTGCAGATAATGTGTTAGACTTTAATCTAAATCCATATTGATTGTTTGAGAGGATTTGGTTGGCATTTAAGAAATTTTCGAGACGGTTGTAAATAATTTTTTTAGAAATTTTTGATAACACTGGGAGAACCGATATAGGTCGATAGTTACCCGCATATGATTTATTTCCTGATTTATATTTTGGAGTGACTTTGGCACATTTTAGGCTATTAGGAAACATACCTAGTTCAAAACATTTGTTTATACACTTTGTTAAGCTTTCGGCGAGGAGATTTTTTACACATATAATGGTTTTCGTGCTGATTTCATCTATACCCGTGGCCGTGTTACAATTAAGATCGTCAATAATTTTGTTAACTTCCTTAATGGTGGTTTAGTGTGAGTTTCGATAATTTCATTGCATTCGATTTAGTCGCGGATTTTCCATCAGTTAATATAATGTTCGTATGATATTTAGGCGGTATCTCTTTAGCCAAGGTTTCACCGATGGTTGAGAAGAAGTCGTTGAAATACTCTCAGATTGCTTGTGGTTCAGAAATTGTTTCCGTGTTTGTCTGTAATTTAGCTATCGTTATGTCATCCTTTTTCTTATTGTGACAAAGGTTATTTATTAGTAGCCATAGTTTCTTTGGCTTGTTATGGCAATCAGTAAAAGCTTTCCAGTAGTATTGAGATTTTGTTCGTTGGATGGTTTGAGCTACGGTTTTTCTTTCTTTCAGATAGTTTTCTTCTACAACTTTATCAGTAGGTTTTAATTTGTACTGGTGCCACAAAGTATTCCTTTTGTCTATTGCTTCTATAATATCTCGTTTAATACAGTCTTGTTTCGGTGGGTTAGCTTTTTTAATTTTTTTAATTTTACTTAGGTTAATACTTAAAGACAGATTTCGTTCTAGTATGGTGTATTCATCAGATAAATTAGGCTGATTGAGGTTACTAAACATTTTACTTAAGTTCTGATAATTCACAGCTTCATACGTAATTGTTTTTATCTGTTGTGGTTAAGTTAAATTGTTGTTGTTTTGCATTTGTGCATACATGGTCCAATATAGTATCCGTTGTATTTGTTTTACGTGTAGAAAATTTTGACGGATCTATCTGAGCTAAGAAGATAATAATTAAAATCACCAAACACTAGTGCCCTTTTTCTTTTTTCTAGCTCTATTGAGTAGAAATCCAGAAAGTCCCTATCGTTTGTACGTCCTGGTTTATATATTTCCCCTATATGTAGGGAGAATTTATGAATGTGAATGCATAGGTAATGATTATCGTCAACCGATTGCTCCTCTTTTAAGTTATGTTTGAGACTATTGTGAGCCAATATGGATACTCCATCCCCTTTGGTATTTTTTCTTAGGTTGAAATAGTGCGTATAATCCGGTAATTGAAATTTGTTTGCTTGGGCTTCTGAAGTTAACCATGTTTCACATAGGACTATTATATGGATTGTAACTGAAAGAGATTGGACAACACATCGGAGCTCATCGAACTTGCCAGTTTTTACAATGCTTCGAGCATTCGCATATAAACACTTTAGAGACTTCTTACTTGTTATCGTAGCTACTAGTGACTTGGTATAAAGTTTGTGAATTATCTATCGGTTTGAGTTTTTTTGGAGACGCTTGAATTATCTTGGGTATACCTTTTACGTACTTTATTATAAGATCTTTTTCACCACAGTCTCCACGACGTGCTAGCTCCTCTTTGAGTATTTTTAAATATGCTTGTTGATGTGGGGTCTGGTCAGAAAAAAATCTAACGTTGACTTCTTTGCAGTTTTGTTTGTTTTTTAAGAGGTGTTTAGCTATCTCTTCAGTTGCAAAGCAAACCTTTAGGGGTCGGTTTTTATCTAAGTTATATTATTTTAGTTATATTATTTTATCTTGTTTTATCTAAGTTATATTTGCCCAAGCGTAGCGTTTTTACTGGTGTTGGGCAGTCGGCTAGTATGGTCTTTAGAATATTACGAACCGCAGATTTGTCATGTTCTTGTCTTCCTTCTGGGTTTTTAGATATTGATTCAGTGATTCCACATATAATAATGTTTCTGGATCTCATATTGCGCTCGTTGATTTCAGATAGTACTTCTTCATGTAAATATACCGCAGAAGAGGATGACATTGGTGAGGTTGACATTATTTGCTGCAAGTGGGTTTCTAATAGTGTGATTTTATTTTCTGTAGTACTTTTCGAATTTTTGATACTGATTATTTCCAATTTCAGTTTATTCTGTTCTTCAGTTACACTATCAGCGGTATATTTCATATTATTAACATGATCTTAGTTTACTGAAATATCATCGCATAATTTGGTAAAGTTTTCAACTTGTTTATTGTTATTAGATAATAGACATGTCATCATTTCACTCATTTTATTCTGTAGATCTGTCATTTGTTTCCTTGTTTCAACAAATTCAGTCTTCATATCAGTAATTTCAAGCTTAATTTCAACATTTTCGTCTATAAACTTCCTTTTACTGCAAAAGGTACTATGGGTTATATCGGTCGGTTCAGCCATTCGTTCCTTTTTTGTTAATTCTGGATATGAGCCACTCCGCCCAATGCCACTTTCAGTTGGCCATCGCTGTGTCATATTGATCTGTGTTTTACTTACTAGATGAAACTGGAGAGGGTCACGCGTTGCGTGAGCAGGCCGAAAAACAGTACCCGTCCTTTTTACCCAGGCTTTTTATCTTTAGAAACCCGTTTTTCCCGTGGATGGAAAATGCTTTACGCATACCTCGTTGCTGGCTGGGAGACCACCAAATCATTAAAACCACCAAGGATTAAGTCAGACTCGGATCTAGGAAGGAGAAACATACCGACTAAAACACCCACGTTGCTGTTGGCCCGGAGGCCTTTACAGCTTCGTCGGTAAGACTCGCGAGTAGGAGGCTCGATAGTGAAAGAAGATTTGAGGAGCGTTGCTCCGTAACGCTGCATTGTAGGTGCGTTGCTCGGCATCGCACCGCTGGCTGCTGCTGTGCTGTGCTCTGACCCCTGTTAACGAAGGATTTCCGACAACTAGAGGTGGGCTCCGGCAACCCATGGGCCCCTCAAAAGGTGGTGTGATACCTCGGCTTAGCTTACCATCGCTAAGGGTGGCTTGGAACTGCAATAGATAGCTGGTTACAGATATTCTTACAAATATAAAAAACAAATCTAATTTAAAAATTAAGGGAATATAAAAAAGATATAAGAAACCTACATTTTCCCGTGTTTTTCTTTATGATTTGTCGTAAAATGGTAATACGTACTGGTGCGATCATAGTGTAAATCCTAAAGTAAAAACAACAGAAAATAAATACCGGCCAAGTGTGAGTCAGGCTTGACGACTGAAAGAAAAAAAAAATGTTGGTCGGCCCGTGGCGCGGCATGCGGTGCCGTGCAAAGTCTCACTGGATGCGGCGGCGCACTCAAACACGGACGTAATCAGGAGCCTAAAAATTTGCGTAAGTCTTTACCAAGTCGTCCTCCGGGCCGATTTCGACCGCGGCGACTACTTTCGAATGGGTACTATAGGCAATTGTCAAATTCACAGGATATATTATAGTGCCGTAAATATACGCGCAAACACAGAGGCACTCACTCGTACCTTCCCATATCCGATGTAACGTTTATACGATATATTCGGAGGAAGGGTCAGATGAAGTGTCAGAGACACCTGACAAACGCAAAAAGATCCGAAAACTATTAATTTGTGTTTTTGCATAAATAAATATTGACTTTTGCTGGATTCCGAAGCCAGGACCCATGGTTCAGCAGTCAGGTACGCTAACCACTAAGCGCGTCACGCGGTCGTCAATATCTTCTATATTATAATGTGTTCAGATACCTATATGAAAACGAAATACCGCTGACTAAATACAAAATTATGTATTAGCAAATTAAAAACTCCAGCGTAGGTACGAAGTCGTGATTAACATAATATAATTATGATTCAATCACGTGCGTCCTTCACTCCCAAACTAGGATTCCCTGTGTCTTGGTAATCGGACGGTGATAATACAGATAAAGTATCTACATACATATATAATTATATGTTATGTATATATGTATAACACTCATGAATCGATGACATACCCAGATTTATTTTCTACTTTCCGGCAAATAATGTTTGCTGCAACCCGCAGCTTCGAAGTCATGGTTAGTACCAACTGGGCTATCAGGTCGTCAAGACAAGAAATACATACCTAAATACATAACATGCATCTTCGTAAATACGAGTAGCTGGACAGTAGGTATAAATAATAATTAACAGAAACACCAATAGTCATTAATTGATAGTGATACAACTTACGAGTACATCGTTTCTAGGCGACGAACAGTTATAGAAAAAATATATTTATCTTCATGGTACCGTGATTGTTTATGTTAATTATCTGTGGTATAATAAAGCTCTAACAACTATTTCTTTTCATTGAATAGGTATTTATTATAAATTTTTATATGGTTCACAACATGCTAGCAGAACATTTTTTGGGAAAGTTGTTTGTCTATCTGTCTGCACGCGTACGCAAACACCTGACATCGAATTTGGATGGGACTTTCACTACAATGTTACTTTGAGGTCGAACCGTTATAAGTAGTAACAATTTTTTTTCACCTCGCTATCTATTTTAGCAATTGGGCATTACGCTTAGAGTTTTCTTGATACTTATTACATTGAAACCTCTTGACAAATTTAGATGGAGCTGGGATTAGGAAAGGAACTGCACAACTTTAAAACCTGTCTACGATTTGGATTTAGCCATTATAACAGTGTTTTGTTCGATACTCCGTTATAATTAATACCATTTTTTTTTCTTTTTGTTTTGTTTGTTGAAATATCTAAAAATTTTCAATTAGATATATATATATATATGTAAAATATTATCTGGCTGACCCTTCTCTCCACATTATAGTAACCGACTCCTGCAGCCTGTGGATATTTGCAACTTACTTCGAACAAGTGAGGCTACATATATGATGAGGACTAAGATGGAATGCTTTACAGCCTGTTTATTGACCCTCGGCGCCCTTCAGACTACAATACAGTAGTGGACGCACATCTGTTTGGCGGCCGAAAGTAAGAGAGTGGTAACTACCTAAACGGACTCCTAGGCAGGAGTGTGGAGGTGGAGGTTTAAGGAATGATAAATACTACTTATACATTTACATTACCAGCACCAAGGGAGGAACAGAGCCATTACAGATGCGGCGGCGGAGATTCGCGAGCGGGGGCAGAATAAATTATTTTGTGGAGTTTTAGTGGGTTTTCACTAAATGCAGAGCCCAACATTAACGTTCACTCCTTTCAGGGATAATTATGCGTGTGCGCATACCCTCTAAAAAAATTACTACTGCTACTTATTGCTTGCTACTATACGGCTGTTACGATAAATGTATATCGAGTAAAGTGTATTGCTACTATCCCTTCACGTGTCATAATCATAACAATTGTAACAACACGTCAAGATTTTTGTTTCTCTAACCACTAGGTAATATAACGTATTACGTACTAGTAAATAACTAGGATCTGTTTTCTGACTACTGTTGTTTGGATTTACGGACAATTGATTGATTTTTTTTATGTTTTTGTAGAAGTATAATATCTTTTTTTCCCTAGATAACGCTATGGCTGTCTATATCTTCTTCCAAGACAAGTTTATCCATTTATACGAACACCAATTCACACTTAATATTATAAATGTGTAAGTCTATTTAAGTATTTGGCTGTTCGTTGTTCAATAACGCTAACAACTGAACCAATTTTGATGAAATGTTGATAGGTAGACTGAATATACCTACTTTTTATCCCCGGATTTATATCTTCGCTTTTGCGATTGCTATTGCTTATTTTTACTTCTAACAAGCGGCCACCATTTTGAGGAAATATACTTAAAAACTGCCAGTGTAAATTATTTAGATCGATTTTAATTCCTTTTAAACGAAAAAAAAATACAACATTATGTGTTTTCGGCATCTCAATGTAACGACATAAATCCATATTCGATGAGGATGTATGAGGATACAATTTATTTTTATTTAATAAGATCTAAATCTAAATCTATCAGTATAAACAATATCAGGTATTACATTACATTCTATGTATTGTATATTGTAGCTATTTACATACCTCTGCTATTTCCGGATGTCTTAATTTTGCTGACGTAATAGCTTGTAACAATAAAATGGATAATTTTTTGTACAATATTATATTTATTTCATATTATTAAATTTATAATAAGTCAATTAGAAATGTGAATTATATAATAATTACAGTTTTTAACACAACTATTGTAGTGTACGTAACTTTTACGAACTACGGTTCTATTTATTTACTAGGTAAAAGAAAATAAAGTTATACGAGGTTAATTAAATTGGTTAGTCCTTATTGAATCGAATATCAATAGGAAAATGTTCTTCTTCAGCTGGTTTTGGTTTGTCATCAGTATGCCTTTTTGGGGCTGTTATGTTTATTCTGTCTCCTCCATAAACATAGTCGTTGGAGCCAAGTGGAATAAATAACGGTATATCGTTATCAGGTTTCTGAGTATCATTGTCGTCTTCAATAACTTTATTTACTTCTGTAGTATACGAGGTTGTAGGCGAAGGCAACTCTTGGCGGATTGGTGGCATCGTTAATAAAATGTTTGGATAATTAAGGCCCTGCGTCGAGTCGTAACCGTTATTAGGGGATTTCCGTTAACAGGTTCATTTCCAAAGCTTGGTTTATAGACATTATTTTGGTTATTATATCCATTGTTATTTGGGTAGTTATAATTGTCAGGAGAGCCTTGAGTTGGAAAATTGTTATTGTTATTATGATAATTTTGATTACTGGGATGTCCCTGATTGGTATAACCATAATGACCATTGTTGGGACGTACTTGATAATTGTTGTCATAATTAGGGTTGTTGGGATATCTTTCATTTTCATTTCCGTATGGGTAATTGTAGTTCTGGTTCTCATTGTGGTGGGGTCTGTTATTTTCGTTGTAGCTCGGAGCGTAGGGTCTTTGATTATTATTAATCGGTTGTTGAAATCCGTTTTGATTAGGTCTATATCCATGAGGACTTTGTCCATAGTTGTTTTCATATGGGTTATTGTTTGGACTGAATTCGTCTTTCGAACCTTGAGGTGGTCCGTATACATACTCGGGTTGTCTCTGCTGGTTGATCCCTAAATTTTCTTCAAAGTTGGTTACTATACCACCTAAAATGGTTCCTGCCACATTATGTACTTTGGAATGAATTTGTTCATGTGCTGTTGATAAGATACCGCCCAGTAGAGACAAATATCCTTCGCACATACATGGCGAAATTAACAAAACAAATAGTTCAACTTTTAACTTCATCTTTCACTAGTTTATTAAGTGGTATATTTCAATTCAAATTCAATGCAATTTCACAACTTAATCACTGTACGACGCGATGAAGGAACACGCAAGCAACTGAGACGGTCCTGTCTTAGTTTCATGCTAAACATGTTGTTTTATATAAAAACCTGTTTGACCGTTTGATTCATGATTCAAGATTTAATTTGATAAATATATGTATACAATATATTGTTCCTATATCCAAAGATAAAGGCTTAATCTGTTGTTAAAACATGTACTTATAATATGTATATCCTCTACTCGTCGATGGTATAACAAGTAGAATTGTTATTGAAAATAACGCCACAAACAAACCCGTGTGAATCGTGTATTTTCGTTTAAAATATTTTTGTTCGTGTAACAACGTCATAACTTAAATTAATTGCGATTGCTACGAATGTCTATGTCATAGTAATCTTTGCTGTGGTTTTCCTCATCGCGCGGATCTGTTATGGTTGCGTCTTCTTTATTTATCGTATTTTTTTTATTTCCATTTAAAACTGGATTGTACGGTCGGTATGTATTTTGCGTGTTTGTTGGGTTATCGTTTTGGTAATGATCTTGAGGTCGCATGGGGCCAAATGTTTGACCCGTTGGCCTTGGATATATGAGATTTCTAAAAATGTGTCCATTTTGATTGCGTCGTGTTGGTTTTGTAAAAGTAACTTGATGATATTTTAAATATGGTCGAGGACTACGATATGAGTTTGGTAATAAATTGTTTGGGAGGTTTAGTGAGGGCTTTGGTCTGTAAGTAAATACCACTTTTTTTGGAGTTCTATTGTATACGTATCCGAACGGTTTACTGCTTCGCGGGATTCCATGTTTAGAAAGTCTGCTCGTGAGATGTCTCTCGTTATATTTGGAATGGGACATCACTGATGTTAAGCACAAAAAATAAAGCACCGCTATACACATAAAAATATTAATAGACATTTTTTTTATTTTTATATGAATTCTCGCCCACTGTGTTAGTTTTGAAACGCCAAATATATGACTGAACAACATAAATATACAAGCCTTCTTTACAAGTTCTAATAATTTTATCATTAACTAATAACAAAAGCAATTAGTAGTTAAAACCTCTAACGTCACGTAAACTTATCAGTTCTTAAAAATAAACTCTTAAGTTCACTCACTCTTATAGAGTACAGGAATATTCATGAATTGTCAGAGGTTATTCGATTCTTCTGGCGTCCAGAAACAGCGTGCATGCCTTACATATATACTTTTTAATGACACTGAAGTTTGTGAAACTTTTGGACTTATTATTCGCGTATGTTTATTTGCATAGTTTTTTTTATTTTGTTTTATTGTATAGGTTCATCAACAGTTGCAACATTGTTTCACAATATATATCAAGTTCATGACAAGTATCAAGCCATTGAACTATAAAGGATAGTACAATGTACAACTACTTATAGACGAACACCACATGCAAACAAAACTAAACTTTTTTTATTAGATCCTAGATTCAAGATACGGGATTCTTAATTTAAAATAGATATTTTTAATTAGATACAGAAATTGAGGTTAGTCCATTATATTATTTAATGTGTACAAAAAACATCAATCTTTTCTAGACCTGGACAAGGAATGCATTTAAAATTTTGTTATTATTTTTTACGTGGAGAAAGGTGCTAACAACTGAACTGGTTATGTCAGGATCAGCATTAGGTGCCGGAGAGACTAAAACCCCGACGGTTTGAGATACGCTGTATGCCCGGTGGCCATGACAGATTCGGTGAAAGAGACTTGCGAGCAGAAGGCCCGCCAGTAAATAAAATTTTGTTAATTTTGTACGTAGTAGAGACCAAGAGCCGGCTTTTCTTTTGCTTCTGCTCGAATGGGCTGCCTCGTCCGAGGTACCAAGACCTCGCAGAATACCGCTGTGAAGGATTTGTACCGTAAGTTTGAGGTTCACTATATTAACTATTAATACAAAGCGTGCCTTAATAATTGGCACCAAAAGGTTCACCGACGGATTGACGCCACTTATGAGTGACGTCATCATGATAAACAAACCATAAAAGCCCAAAATTATTTTAAATTATTTTTTTTCCATACAAAAATAATCTAAATTATTTATTTACTTAATATCAAATTTACACATTTATTTTAAAATAAAATTCTCTCATTTTTGTTTTGTTCGTTATTTTAGGTGCGTTATTTTAGGCAAGTTTGCGTGTTTTGAATCTCTTACATTAATTATGTTTATTATTGTTATCATGTCAGATAATAATTATTTGTTGTATGTGCCTAATAAAATCTTTTTCTTTCAATTAATTTTAATGTATATGACACAACACCTTGTGTTACATATTTAGATACCAATGTACTTATCCTAACTTGCTTGCTTGCTTAGCTGTCTCTGCTGTAAGGAAAATAAGAAAAAGTAGTAAGAAACTAAGTCTTGACTGATGTCAAAATAGCCAGAATAGTCGATTTTAGTCATTTCTATAGCATATGGTATTTTGATGTGGCGAGATGCTTCTGATATAGAAATAATATTCGTCTTGCAAAAACGGGCCATAAGAGCTATTTATATGAAGAGATAAATTTAAGGACAAATATTCTTACGTTGGCCTCGCAGTGTATATATGAAAATGTAATGTGTATCATGAAAGATAAATACGGCGCCTTGCGTTTTTGAAAAGCAATAAAACTTTGTAGAATGATTTAGCTAAAAAATTACATTGTAAATCAAACTAATAACTACTCATTGAATCATAGGAAGACTTACTCCTTGTAGAGGCGCAAATCAGAGGCCCAACTGAAATTTCAACTAACTGACAGCTTGCGTCTTGCAGCTAATTTTAATGTCTCCTTTCGATATTAGTATATATAGCTATATAATTATTGTGATAGACGTCAAAAATTTGTGAAAGTTTTGTATACAATTAATTAGAAATAAGTAGCTATGAAGTGATTATATAGTAATGATGAACCTAATGAACCGTTTTATGTACAAATGTGTCACGGTCGTGATATTACTTCACAATTCACAAACGACAAGAATATGCCAGAAAACTAGAACGGAGAAATTATACTCTTCAAAATATAGAATAAAAACTGTTGGTGTACCCCAAGGAAGCATCCTCGGGCCTTTATTATTTTTAATTTATATAAATGACCTGCCAAAACATATAAAACATCCGATACTCTTTGCTGATGACAGTTACTACAATAATTAAATGTGAAGACAACAATACTTTACCAAGATGACAAAAATAATACACTTTCTGACATAATAAATTGGCTTGGCATCAATAAATTACAAATTAACATGACAAAAACTACTTTCATGCAATTTCATCAAAGTAGAACTAGTCCTTTGAAATTGAATATAAATAACAAAGGATCACCGGTAAATGAGGTGACAGTCACAAAATTCTTGGGGATAGAACTAGATAATCACACAAAGTAGAAAACACATGTTCAGACATTAGAAAAACGCCTAAATAGCTATATATTCGCTCTAAAACGACTATCAAAAGTATCTCATGTCAAAACTGCACTAACTGCCTACCACGCTTTTGCACCAATATTAAGGTACGGCATAATATTCTGGGGAAACAGTACGGAAAAAAACACCCTATTTAAAACCCAAAAAAATGCTTTAGGGCTATATTTGAACTACGATCCACTGACAGCTGCAAACCTTACTTTAAAGAACATAAAATATTGACATTACCTAGCATATATGTTAGTGAAATTGCAGCTTTTGTTCACTCCAATATTTCTAAATTTAATTCAGACAATAAAAGGATTACAGAACGATTGCAATATAAAATTGCCAATGTACCGGGAAAAACGGCTCTGCTACGTCATAGTGTATTGGGGATGGCTCCTATAGTTTATAATCATTTACCCTACAATATCAAAAATATGAAAATAGAAGATTTAAAAAAAATCTTAAATTAATATTTGTTGAAAAAGTTTATTACACAATACAGGAATTTATTTGCGATAAAATTTGACTAATTACATAGATATAATAACTTAATTTTTTTTTTGAACATTTAAATTTTATTTTTAACTGATAAGGAAATTAGACATGTAGATTTATTTATATTGTTATTATTGCATTATTTTATTTTACTTTGATAGTTGTCATAAATTTTGATTTTGACGCCTGATCAACAGTGTAGTAATGTAATGTAATATACCTTATATGTCTTGAAATTATATCATATTATAAAATTTGTATGCCAATAAGTGGTAGATCATTTAGGACATAATCAAAATGTTAACATCTATCTTGTATCACATATGATCAACAAATAAATATAAATAAATAAATAAACAATTAGAATAATTAAATTAAAAATATTAAAACAATTAAATTAGTAAGTAAAATTTATTAGTTTATAATGATCTTCTTAGCATTTCTTAGATTATTGAAATGTTAATAGTAGCCCCGTGACCACAGCTGCTGTAAAACACTCGAAACGTTGGGAATAAAGAAACAAAATTAAATGCGTGTAAATAATAGTTACATTTCAAATGTGTCGCGTTCGCGTAAATACTTGAACTCATTATATGTTAATAGTGTTATTAACTGCGTTGTCTTCTTAACACCTTCATAAAACTTGTAAAAATGTGACTGTTTTGTTAACGTACAGGGTTAAATAATCCTGAATTAGATTTAAGTGTAGTGTAGTTGTCATCGTGACGTCTAGACTCGATAAGCTCGCTGGGGGTCCTCTTATAATTTTGTCCTAAAACACCGTCGTGACTATGATGGTACTACAACAGAAAGTATTTCACGTGCTATTGTTGTCATAGATCACAATACAGACTTCCCTATTTTTTCTACTACTTCTACACCGTTAAACATTAAAGATATGGATGAATGGATGGAAGTCGGTCCTTTGGAATTAAGAAACGAGCTTATTACAAAAAAATCTCTCTGAACCTACTGCTGGATATTTTCGTATTTATACAACTTTAAAGGGATTGGCATTAAAATACTTTTGACCTTAAATGCTTAGGGATGTAACAAACGTCGTTTCTAGCCGTAACACAAATGTTTAAGTTATAAACAATCCAACCATCGCACACTGGGTAGTATGTGTAGGCAAGAGGATTGCTCGAGGCCATTCCAAATGATTAGCATAGATCTCGTCGGCCCGTGGATCACCTAAAAAACAAACTACGTTCATCTTTGTAGTAATTTGTCGCTGTGCAAAATATTCTTTTGTGTTTTCTATTCGTCGCTCTACCTCAGAGGTAATTTCACGCATTGTGAGCAATAATTCTTCTTCAACTCTTGTTTAATTCACAAGCAATATCCTACAAAACCTTTAAACTAAATACAAAATACCCAATGTACATTATACTCCTAAATATGCACCGCAAGTAACGCTATACAAGACAATCTACCCTTTCTTAGCTATGATTATATGTCAAGTCCTGGTTTTTATTAGTTAACATTTGTTAATACATTATCTGTCCGTGCGTAGTCAACACCTAATTTTGAACATTTAGGTATCAATGTTCTTATAAAAGAGGTAAGAGCTTGGCTAATTAGAGTGTGTATGTACATACAATTATAAATACTGTTACGCCTTACGTTATTTAAGAGCAATAAAAGTTGGTAGGATAATTTAGCTAAATCTGCATCCGGCAGAAGGCGAGTCAAACGAAATCCCAAAAAAGCTTAACCGAAAATATAGAACCGATGGTGCAACGATCAATTTGTCACTGGAAAGGTCTATATCCATTACTGGTTTATCATCAGGCTGTCGAAGAAGACATAGCCATCTCCCAAGGTACGGTCTCGTTATGCTTAGCGGGTGGGTACGATGTCGCACCACCAAATACCAGCGCCTAATTAGTTACCAGGCCCCAGAATCATGTCAGCTGTATTTTAGGTGTGACAACCTTTTAAAGGTATTTAGTAAATTGAAAGCAATTTGAAAGGTTAATTGTTATTAACGACATAACATTAAATATATATAACTACATGTATATTTATCTATGTACGTATATGTATACTTATACAGTTTTAAAAATATTTCTTGGTCTAACAATAACATAGATAATAGAAATAACAAAAATACTTATAAACACTAGTCATAATTTTATTAAGTAAATACAGACACAAATAAAAATTTAAAATATCTTAACCTCTAATACTGGTTATTACTGGTTAGACTAGTATTTTATATCTAAGGAGTGTGATGTCCATGTATGCTTGAGATTGTGATAGTGTGGGTAGTAGTTATCAAAGTATGTGTATAAGTAAGTGTGCGTAATGTGTATAGGTAAGAGTATGCTTTCAAGTAATGATTTTGTATTCGTATAAATTAAGTTCACATGTTAAATTTAATGTCTTGTAATTCTTTAATGAGAATAAATATCTAAAAACCCCAAATTTTTGTATATTTTAACGTTATTATTAAAGGTTAATAATAGGTAGTCGCAGTATGTTATAATTGCATATATACAAACATACTTAATCGGGGTTCAAGAAGGTTTAGTATGGAATGAAGATCTATATCAAATTCCTTCAAAATTGTTCAAAAATATTAAAACGTAACGACAGACATATCGTTGCATTATTAATTGGTATTAGACAGTAAGAAATTAGGTCATTAGAATTGGCTGGGCTTGGTATTATAGGACACCTTTGAAACATGTCTTCAGTCGAACGCTACAAAGTTCTCAAATTTGTCAACACTTACGTAGAGTATAGATGATAATTGAAAGAAATAAAAAATACCAAAATAATAAATACATGGACAGATACAATACCTTAATTTTTAATATTTCACAAAATTAGCTCATTCTGAAGTCAACGCAGACGAAATGTCGAGCATAATTTATTTAGTTAAACGGCGACAAAAATACTTTGTAAATTTGTGTAAGTGCATGAACACACACATACGCTTAAATCTCTGGCTCTACATGATAGACAGTGGTGTTAATACTTCCAAATATAAATAGACAGAGTTTCAATCTAATATAACAAGAAATATTATTAGACCGGTTTTCGTTTTAAACATCGCAGTCGCAAACAGTGGTTGTAACTAACGAGAAGGATACGTTTTCAGTAAGCCGCGCGAAAGACAACAAGGTGCGAGTTTCAAAATGATAAAAAAATTCATAATATTATTATTACTGTCGATCTCTTTAGAATGTAGAGGTGACTTGTCATTTGTGACAGCTATACCTGAGCAAATTAAAGGCGTAGTGGATAATTTTAATAACGCGTTCAATGCGCTATTCGACATGTCCGCGAAATCAAAAGAAGTGGCCGTAACAAATAATCTCAATCAACAACAGTCAAACGCAAATGCACAACATGGAAATCAGAAAATTGCGAATAAACAAGGCGATGGAAACTATAATCAAAATATTAATTTGCACGACAATAAGGGATCTTTGAACCTGTCGAGTACTGGACGTTTCAGCGACCATAACTATGGAAATTATGAACAAACTGGCGTGCGTTCTTAAACGTGCTCCGTCATTCCCATAATCTGAGAGAACCTAGTTTTGACAACTGTATTTTATACTAAATGTTGTTAATTCATTATCAACAATTATTCAAAGTTCAATGTTTATTTGTACACAAGTGTTATTTCAATGTACGCGTTACAATAACCTTGCTTTTCAATACCCGAAAATGTATTATTTATAATAATAAATGTTATGTGAAATATATTTTACAATAATCGATCATAATTATTGTTTACATATTAAAGCGGCCAATCGTGTTTTATTTTTAAAGTTGGTTTTCTTAGTGCTAAAAGTTGATTACAGTGAGATGTGCGTGGGAGTTGTCTATGAATTGACGTTACTTGACTGCAGTCTCTTAAGTAGTCCACCGCCCTATATATACGATATAAGTATTGCCCCAATTAGAAGGCCCATTGTTAGTGATGACGGCTCCGGTGATCGAACTCTGATCACACTCGTACGTGTACTATGATAGTTAAAGCTTATAAGTACCATAAATAAAAATAATTCATAAAGCCATATTTATTGCGTGTTTTTAAAAATATACTAGAAAATATAGTATATTTATTAGAATACATGTAATACGTAATTTAGGCCGTGTCTTGTAATTTTTAATAACATGAATACTGGGCTATATCATGGTTCTGTATTTAACACTATGCTACAGAATGAAAAAAATATTATGAAGTCTGCGATGTTAAAGTAAAAGCAATCTTAAATTTCGTCATGTAAATTTTTAGTAAACTGAGCAGCTATTGACAGGTGTTTGAGTGAACTATGTATTTTAATTGATAAGTTAATTTTGCGTTTCGTTAGTGTAGTATGAGATCTATCTTGATTCTATGTATGATTATATGGATGTATTTCACAGTAAAAAGAAGTTTAGATTAAAATTAGCCGATGATCATTTTGATTGAATGAATGAATGAAATATACTTTTTTCTGCACTAATGGAAAAATATAATATACATAAAGGTACAATTGGCGGCCTTATTGCTTAGAAGCGATTTCTACCAGGCAACCACTTTATAGACGAAATAATAACCCTTGGTCATCAAGGGCTTTTCGCGTACGATAAAGCTGCGCCACTTTATATCCTCCTATTTGATATATGTCAACTTCGTTAATCTTTAAGAATGTCTCACTAAAGCAGTAAATCTGTACTTTTTCGCCCGTTTAGATTTTTCATCGGCGTCGATTTGTTAACGTAAGTTTTCAATTTTCTTCTTATAGTTAATGAGTTTTATTTTTCAAAGAGTTATTATCTGATTTCAGTTATTATCAGAATTTTAAATTAAATATTCTGCCACCTTATAGCTTTTACCTAAACTCGATATTTTTTTGTGATTTTTGTTCTTCTTTGTATTTCTGTATTTTCTGTTCCTTCAACTACTCCTGCGCACTGTACACCGTATTAGGACAACTTCAGTTTATTATACTGTAGCAATTTAAATTATCTGAATTTTCGGACTGCAGCGGCTTCTTTACATTAATTTTACACGCTTCACTTTCTTCGCTTCGCTTTCTTCTTCTCGGTCCTGAGCTACCTGCATCCATCGACTTCCCGTAACATTCCGCAGGTCGTCACTATGGAGTGACTTGTGGGGTATCGTCCCACACTGCGTTTGCCTGTACGTGGCTGCCACTCGAAAACCCTTTTTCCCCAACGGTTGTCGGTTCTCCGAGCTTATTTTACACGCTTAGTAATATTATTTTGAGGCGTATGTAAATCCTTTGTGGGCAAGTGGATGAAGTCGATGGCGTATTGAAATTGTCTCGTTATATATACAATTAAATTTGTTACGTTTGTACAATCGCTATGGAATATTCTCACACAATTAGATTATGTTAGAAACCGTCGATCCACGATAACTACGTTGCATTCCTTCGCTATTTGGATAGGAATCTAAATGTCACATTGGCTCGTTCGTAAGCGACGGGCAAAGGATGGTTGCTGATGACTTAACAGCAACGAGCGTCGTACTGTTTGTCAGGAATAAATAGGTTCTAAACCTGCAAATGTTTTCTTTTTTTTTTTATGGGAAAGGCGGCAAACGAGCAAGCGGTTCACCTGATGGTAAGTGATTACCGTCGCCCACGTGCATCGGCAACACCAGAGGAGCTGCAGATGAGTTACCGGCCTTTAAGGGTGTTTGGGAGATGGGAAGGAAGATGAGGAGGGGGATGGGGAAGGGGAGTGGCCTTCCGGTTATCTCACTCACCGAACGAAACGCAAAAACACTAGATGCCTCTATTCCACACCGATATTCTGTGAGGCCGTGGTACTAATCCGGTCGAGCCGGCCCATTCGAGCAGCAGCGTGCATGTCTGAGAAATAATATTAATAGCAACTTTATTTATATTAATAGCAATTTTTAGTGCTTTGTTTACCAAGTCCTCGGCGGTGAAGGAAAACATAGTGAGGAAACCTGCTTGTCTGTGAAAAAATAAGAAAATATTATTTCGAGGATATGTGAAGCCAGCCAACCCGCACTGGAGCAGCGTGCAGTAGTGGACACTTACTGGCTGCTACTTTACTTATGATATGATGATACGTAACATTACAGCAAAATTCCAGTTAGTGCCCAGTCTTCCTATCAATAGCCTAAAACCAATTAATTCACAAAAACTTTATAAAAAAGGTTGCTGGATTTTCTCTAAAAATTTAACAAGCGCTGTAACACGTTTAAAATCAAAGTGTCAAATATGGTAAAACTCCAGTATGTATACATTTTTAGGGTTATCCTGTTAGTAACAGCCTATGCCGTCTGTCCTTCCGTCCGTCCGTCCGTTCTACCTTTAACAGGTTATATCTTTAGAACCGTAATATGTAGCCGGTTGATGTTACACAAAATATGATATTATAGCTAAATAAAAATTGAGGGTACATAACCGAAACTGAAACCGTATAAGAAACGTGTCGTTTGTTTTGCTTTATCGTAACAACGGTAATACATAAAAGTGGAAAACTTCGTGTAACTATAGTGCAAACAAAAGTAAAATAAAAAAATGTCCACGTTCTTATTTATAAATACATAAAGCAGATACACATTATATGTTGTGTGATTTTACGGAACCGTTCAGCGTGGTAAAGCCAAGAGGCGGCCTTTGCTGCTCCTCGAATGGGCCTGCACGACCGGTTTAGTACCACAGCCTCGCGGAATACCGGCGTTAAGTAGGGGCTTCTTATGCTTCTGCGTTTCGTTCGGTGAGTAAAGAACCCGGAGGCCCACTCCCCCTTTACCCACCCCCTCCGCATCCTTCCTCTCTCTCTCCAAACATCCTTAAAGGCCGGCAACGCACCTGCAGCTCCTCTGGTGTTGCGGATGTACGTGGGCGACGGTAATCACTTATCATCCCTTAGGAGAGCCGCTTGCACAAAAAATCCTTTCCTCCTTTTCCCAAATAAAAAAAAACCTTGGTGCGTAAATACGACGCACTCGATCGGATTTTATTTTAAAGGCCCTGAATCTACTTTTATTTTGGACAAACTGGTTTCATTAGTATAAAATGGAACGAAGTGACAGCGTCGTCGCAGTCCATCGGATATATTTACATTGAATAATACTCGATTTAGAACAACGAAGAGCGTCGGTATTGGATTTTGCAAAATGAAAACAAAGGCAATAATTTTGTTTCTTATCGTAGTATGCTTTAAGTGCAAAGCCGTTCTTTCTTTACAATTAGATGGATTACAACGAGTAAGCTCGAAGACCAAGGATCTAACCGCAACTGTTATTGTTGAATCAGCCCGGCCATTTGATTTGCCGATTGAAACTAAATCAGAGCAACAAGACAAACAGAGCACAACGCAAGGTACTGCTCAATCGTCGCCGGAAGTCAACAATAACTTAAACGTAAACTTAGGAGACGTTAATTTACATAGTTTCGGGCGCACTAAAAACCACAACCATGGAAATTTCAATCAAAATCTCTAAAGTTCTTTTATCTGCTACGAACTTTAACAGATGTAATGATATTGCAAAAACATTATTTGGAGAAATTGAAGCACTTGGTCTTGGACAATGTTGAAGAATCTTCAGTTAGTCTTTAATAAGACGATTTTGTAAGACAATTTTTCTCGGCGCACCTGGAAGCTAACGGGAAGAGGTTGGAGTGTAACCTCTTTAATTAATCTCATCTCTAACTTAATTCTAACTAATTTTTAATTCATAAAGTTTTAAAGTTTTTATTTCAGAGAAATATTAGATAGTGTTTGAAATTTGTAAGAGGTTTAATTTTATTGATTTATATGAGTGGTTTTAAATTTTAATACTATGAATAATTATAAAGATCACGTTTTAATAAATTTTCATAAATTATATTGAACTTTGTCATAAGTAACCTAATTTTAAAACCGCTTGTACACGTTTAGAGAATGATTATTAATGGTCCATAATTATTCTGTTTTATACTCAAACTAAGAATATATAAACACATTAACATAGAGAACCTTGTGTTTTATCACATATGTTTAATCACGGAAAATGACTCAAATATGTGCTACATCAGGATTTTTGCTGTACGATGATGGCCGGTTTCGACCACGGCGAACTTTCGAACACTATCGGCTATTATCAAGAGCTCATTAATGCTGATAAAATACTTAATAACGTTATTACAGTTCAGTACATTATATACAGTTTGGTACTATCAAGGGATGATAATCTATATAATAAAATGAAGAAAGCGAAAGAATATAAATGTCTTGGAATATTATTAATAAAGAAACAGTAAAGAACTAGATTTCAACAATATAATTATAACACCTGATCAGGAGGTTGTAGAAGTATTAGACGAGTTCTTTACTGAGACTCCAATATTAAATGAAAAGGAAAGCGCTTGTAACAATTTTATTTAAATTCCAGACAGTTGATTCAAAACATATTGTAAATATCACTATCTATTAAGAAAACACCTCAATAGTTGATTTAATTGAATCTCATCTGGTCATTATTTGAATAATAGTGCAGAATCTGGTTTAATGAAACATAGCAAAGTCGTACCTTTATTTAAATCTAGTACTACATTGTACCCCTCTAACTTTAGGCTAATTTCTCAACTACCAACACTGATTAAACTTTTTACCAATAATAATTTTGGATCAATTATATATTTTAAATAAATAGTTACACGATAATCATTTTGGTTTTACAAGGGGATGCTCTACAATCGATATTGGAGTTGTGCTGATTATTTATTTATTTGGGGACTGACAGAGTTCCACAAGAAGCTTTGGGTGTCTTTTGTGATCTCTCCAAGACCTCTGATTATGTATACCATGGACCAGTTGACAGGAAACTGCGACATGATGTTAAAGACGTACAGCGCTTTAGTTTATTACCTCGTATTACAGTAATATAATTCAAAAAGATGTTATCAATGGTGCTAGTTTTTCTGGATCGACGATATCCATGGGCATTTCGCAGGACTCGACTCTTGGCCCATTTCTAGTTGTTACTTACATACATTATTTAGTAAGATAAACATGAAATAGTATTATATGCTGATAACACTTTATTACTTTTTTAAATTAAATATGTACCGTACCACGTGCCACGAGGTGTGCCGTGTCTAACAAACAATCGTCGAGGTGAATAATTCTATTTTATAAATGTTTAATTGGTTTAACGTTAATAACGGCAAAAAACTATACGTTTAAAATTTTTAATAAAAGTAGTAATATACATAATGTGAAAAAGCTTGTAATCCCAATTACTTGATTTCATAGAGTCAGTAATTCGTTCATCAGGTTTCTACCATACATTTACAAACGTTTCACGTTGCTTCGACAAGATCTGAGTAAATGCGCAGTCTTCCTTATAATAGATTAAAAATGTTTTTAAATGTTAAAATGTGTAAAAAACAATTAACAAAAGTGAGTATACTTACGTCAGAGGACTCTCATTACGAATCGCTGGTAGATTTAATAAACATCGATTGACAAGTGAATCTTATGTTTCCATTGACGTCACATAAAGGATTAGTTTTTTTTTAAAAAATATGTTTTCTTTCATTCAGTTCAGAGTTCGGAGCCGGACTCGCACTAGGCTGGCTTTTATTATTTTTAGTTTAACTTAGAGAATTCACTATAATGAATTTAATAAGGGGGTAATTATAATCACACTGTCGCTTTTGTTATCTATTTACGACAGAGCAAAAGCAAAAAAAAACAAAAACAAATAGACTTGCGGTATATCGAACTGCTGTGGTGTTTGTACAATGAGGTATAATGTTTGTACTATATGGTACTAGTATCACGCTCTGGCAAAATACTGGCGAGAAGTGGAGGTATCTTGTATTTCTTTCTTCCGGTTACCTCGTTCGGTGAATGAGGCATTCACTGCAGGCCATACGAGGAAACTAAAAGTAGCTCAGCAGGATATGGAATAGGATATGTACGGTGTTTCCATGCATGAAAAAATTTGCAACGACGATATCCACATCATCATCATCATTCATCATTTCAGCCTATTAGAAGTCCACTGCTGAACATAGGCCTCCCCCAAAGATTGCCACGAAGCACGGTCCTGAGCCACCTGCATCCATCGACTTCCCGCAACACTGCGCAGGTCGTCACTCCATCTTGTGGGGGGTCGTCCTACACT
The DNA here is from genome assembly GCA_029286595.1 of Bhutanitis thaidina. NCBI lineage: Eukaryota > Metazoa > Arthropoda > Insecta > Lepidoptera > Papilionidae > Bhutanitis > Bhutanitis thaidina. The sequence continues at coordinate 4,911,472 of JAGSMS010000003.1, forward strand.
GCGTTTGCCCGTACGTGGCTGCCACTCGAGAACCTTTTTTCCCCAGCGGTTGTCAGTTCTGCGAGCTATGTGGCCGGCCCATTGCCACTTCAGCTTGCTGATCTTTACGGCTATGTCGGTTACCTTAGTTCTGCTGCGGATATTATCGTTGCAGACTCTATCACGCAGAGAAACACCGAGCATAGCCCTTTCCACAGCGCGCTGAGCAACTTTGAGCTTCCTCATACGGGCTGCAGTGAAGGACCAAGTCACGGATCCGTATGTCATCACTGGCAACACGCACTGATTGTATGCTTTCGTCTTGAGGCTTTGCGGTATACTCGACGAGAAGATATGACGTAGTTTCCCGAACGCAGCCCAGCCGAGTTGGATTCGTCGATTGACCTCTGAGTCGAAGTTGGACTTACCTAATCGGACAATTTGTCCCAGGTATACGTACTCGTCTACAACTTCGAGCCTATTGTTCCCAACAACAACCGGTATTGGTGTGACATGGACGTTTGACATGAACTTCGTCTTGTCCATGTTCATCTTAAGACCAACCTATTGGGAGACGTTATTGAGGTCATTGAGCATTGTACTAAGCTCCTCCAGCGATCCTGCCATAAGAACTATGTCGTCGGCAAATCGAAGGTGAGTGATGTATTCGCCATTGATGTTGATACCTATACCTATACCTATATCCTTTCCAGTTCAGCTGCTTGAAAACATCTTCCAATGCAGCGGTGAAGAGTTTCGGGGATATGACATCACCCTGTCTTACACCTTTCTGCAGTTGGATTGGTTTCGTACTCTGATTCTGTACTCGGATAGACATCGTAGCCTCATTGTACAAACACCTCAGCACTTCGATATACCGAGAGTCTATCTGGCACCGCTGGAGAGACTGTAGCACCGCCCAAATTTCGACTGAATCGAAGGCTTTCTCATAGTCCACATACGCCAGACATAATGGCAAGTTGTACTCCTCGGCCGTCTGTACAATCTGGCGAAGAGTATGTATGTGGTCTATGGTACTATAGCCTTTTCGGAATCCGGCTTGTTCGGGAGGCTGGAAGTCGTCAAGTCTGTTCACTAGACGATTTGAGATGACTCTCGAAAACAGCACGTAGACGCGGCTTAGAAGCGATATCGGTATATAATTCTTCAAAAGGCAGTTATCCCCTTTCTTGAAGAATAGGACAACCACGCTTCTATTCCACGCTTTCGGCGTAACACTGCCATGAATGACGGAATTAAACAGCTTCTGAAGGACAACAAGTATCGGTTTTCCACCCGCTTTCAGAAGCTCAGCTGTAATTCCGTCCTCACCCGGCGCCTTGCCGTTTTTAAGCTGTTTGAGAGCCATCCTAATCTCGCTCAGACTGACGTCCGGGATGTTATCGGAGTAATGTCGGATAAGCTTGGCTCTTGGGTCGTTACTCACATCAGTGTGTGGTTTCAACGACGTTGTGTACAGCTGTCCGTAAAATCTCTCGATCTCACTCAAAATCTCGGCTCCAGCGGAAATGACTGCGCCGCTTTCGGTCTTCAGCTTGGTCAGTTGGCTCTTTCCGATAGACAGATCTCTGGCGAAGACTTTGGAGCCTTGGTTCCGCTCTATCGCTTTTTCAATACAGGCTGTATTGAATTTGCGTAAGTCTTGCCTCATACATTTGGAGATCTGTCTATTCAGTAGCCGATACGCTGACGCATCCGTTGTAGACTGCAGCTTTATCTCACGCCTGGCTTTCATGAGTTTAAGAGTGTGATCGGAGAGCTTTTGGGGCTTGTTCGTGCGGCGGGTCCTGCAAAACTTAGCTCCTACCGCATGGACAGTTTCCACTAGCCTGCTATTCGTATCGTCCACTGTAACGCAATCGTCTAGGCACTGAAAGCGATTATGCAATTTGAGCTGAAAGCTCTCGGGGTTCTGGATAAGGGCACGTGGTGGGCGGAGCGTAGACTTCACCAGACGAGACCGCTCGAGCCTAATGTTAAGGTTCAGTGGGCCTCTTACCATTCGGTGATCACTGCCGGTTTTTACCCTAGTGATCACAGAGACATCACTGAACAGCTGACGCTTGGTCATCATGATGAAGTCGATCTCATTTTTTGTGGTACCGTCCGGGCTCATCCATGTCCACTTCCTGTGGGGCCGCTTCTGGAAATAGGAGTTCATCATAAAGAATCCCTCCTTTGCCATGAAGTCAGCCAGCTGTTGCCCTCTTGGGTTCCGTTGCCCTAGTCCAAAGTTCCCCACTATCAGCTCATCGCCTTTTTTCGTACCTAGTTTTGCGTTAAAGTCTCCCATCAACACCGTGTAGTGAGTCTTAGAGCAATGCATGGCTCTTGAAATATCCTCATACATTGCCTCCACTTCATCATCAGGGTGTGTCGAGGTTGGTGCGTATACCTGTATGACCTTCAGCGAATACCTTTTGGTTATTCTGAGTATAAGGTACGCGACCCTACTCGACACACTTCCGATCTCGATCACGTTGTTGATGAGAGACCTGTGAACGATAAACCCGACACCTCCTTGGGACAGATGGTCACCCTGCCGATAGTAGAACAAGTTACCAGATTTTAGGATTATAGAGTCCTCTCCCTGTCTTCGGACTTCAGACAACCCTATAATACTCCAGTGTAACTTGCTTACTTCTTCTTCCAGTTCTAGTATCTTCTCGTCGGTCCTCAATGTGCGTGCGTTATATGTTGCCAGGTCCAGTCGTTTGGGTTGGCAGCTAGAAATCAGCCGGTGATTCTTCGCACCCCTGCCTCGCCGTTACCATGGCTGCCACCATAGCCAGGACTAGCGAGGCCGCCGGGGACTGGGGGCCATTGCTTTCTTCTACCTCTCATCATGGGGGGGGGGGAGGGGGGTTTGCCTTAGTTGCCACGCCTGGCGAGCGGGTTGGCAACCCATCTCCTAATATAATTTTTTACCATTAGTCGCCTTTTACGACACCCATGGTTAGACAGGGTTGGCGCTATTCTTTACTTCCGACAGCCACACGATATCCACAGGAAAGCAGGAATTATTAAAAAAAGTAAGGAATTTTATACGATCAAATTCTTTGCCGAAGCAATTCAGTTTACTACAATGGGTCATTTTGGTCATATGCATGCATATGGTCTGAGAATAATCTCGTTAAAGAAGTTTAATGATTAATGATTTGTTAAAGAGAATTATTTGAGGTGAATTGAGTTCTTTATAACATGATTTAATAAAGTGAGATATGAAGATAAATGTGAGGACGGACCTACGTGTTCATCGTTAAACGTTGCGGATTTAGCTCCGCGTGAGTCATACGAAAAGTCCATACTGGCGAATGAGTGGTTATATGGCCCTGAATTTATTTATAAAACAAATTCGGCTATTTATTATTTTTATATAAAATAACTTTATACAAAATAGAACAATAACTGAGTTATAATTGATTTATTACGCAATTAGTTTCATGTTCAATTCATCCGCGTAACGTTTTATAATTACTCGGCCACAGTCGTGCGAGTACCTGCTGTATTACCGTATATCAGAGGCGTTACGGACAAACGTTACAAACGTTAAAAAAGTCAATTTTTACCATCTGTCAAGTGCAATATCCCTCTACAAAATGCAGGAGTGTACAAGCTTAATTGTCATCATAGACGATGATGACGCAATCGCACGTATTAATAACGCGTATGGTTACGCCCCCCACGCACACTAGCACATGCCCCCACACTAGCCAGGTTCTACGGCTAACACAGCGAGATAGACTTCATCGCCAGTACTTCACGACCCGCACGAGAATTGCTCGAGGCAGAGGTATCATAAGGCGATCCCAGACGAGGTCTCTCCTTTCGGGGCCCTCGGGTCGCCTAGCACCTCCCCTTATTTGGAAGTTTTCTTTCGTTTTCAGGGGACGCAAGGGACGCTTCACAGCAGCACCCATCGGCGCACCCTTATTTCAACTTGCGGGCCTCCGCTCTCGCAAATCTCTTTAAAAGAAGCTGTAAAGGCCACCGGGCCGACGGCAAACGTGGGTAGTTTTTAGTCGGTATGTTTTTTCTTCTGAGATCAGAGTCCAACATAACCCGTGGTCAAGGTCCTCGCTTATTTTCATGGTACACTAGTGTCTTTTTTTTATAGAAGTAGGGGGCGAGAAGTTATATACGAACGTGCGGCTCACCTGATGGTAATTGATCACCTACGCCCACGAACATCCACAACACCAGAGGAGCTACAGATGCGCTGCCGGCCTTTAAGGAAGGAATAGGCTCTTTTCTTGAAGGTCCCTAAGTCGTAACTGTTCGGAAATACTGCTGGCGACAGCTGATTCCATAAAGCCGAAGTGCGTGGCAGAAAACTTCGATTAAAACGCACTGTGGTGGAATGCCAACCATCTAGGTGGTATCGATGGAACTTCAAATTCTGTCGCGATGTACGATGGTGAAATTCAGCAGCTGGGATCAATCCCAACAGTTCCTCAGAACATTTCCCGTGGTAAATTTTGTAAAAAATGCAAAGAGAGGCAACATCTCTTCGCAAGGCCAGAGGATCAAGCCGATCAGAGAGAGCTTGGTCGCCGACACTTCGAGCCTCTCGACGTTGGATGCGGTCAAATGGAAGGAGTTGGTACTGGGGTGCCCCTGCCCAGAGATGAGAACAGTATTCCATGTGGGGCCGAACTTGCGCCTTATAAAGTTGCAAACGGTGGACCGGCATGAAATACTGTCCCGCTCTACAGGCACACCAAGCTTTTTGGAGGCCAATTTGGCCTTTCCCTCCAAGTGACCATGGAACTGAACGTCGGTCGATATGTCAACGCCAAGGATTCCGATACTGGCTGAGGCAATAAGGGGAATGTTCTCAAAAAGAGGAGAAACGACAAAGGGATTCTTTTTAGCAGTGAACGCGCAAACCTGTGTCTTTTTGGGGTTGAATAGGACCAAATTACGTCGACCCCAATCCGAGACTTTGAATAACAAGGTCTCGACTTCAGACACAAGTTTGTTCCGGCACTCGTCGACGTGTTCCTGAGAAATATTCGCACGGCCTGTATATAGGGCATCACCCGTGCTGTCGTCTGCATAGCAATGAATGCTACTGATTTGTAGCATGTCGTTGATATGCAGAAGGAACAGAGTGGGAGATAGCACACAGCCTTGTGGAACACCAGCATTCACGGGTTTGGGGTCCGAGCATGCACCGTCGACAACAACCTTGATGCTCCGATCCGTGAGGAAGCTGGTGACCCAGTTGCACAATCTCTCAGGAACCCCGTAAGATGAAAGCTTTGAAAGAAGCGCTTTATGCCAAATCCTATCAAATGCTTTCGCTACGTCCAGACTAACCGCCAAAGCCTCCCCCTTAGACTCAACTGCTTCTGCCCATCGGTGAGTCAGGTAAACTAGAAGATCACCAGCTGATCGTCCGCGACGAAAACCGTACTGTCGGTCACTGATCAGCTGGCGTTCCTCCAGGTACCTCAGGAGCTGTCTGTTGATGAGTGACACCATTATTTTAGATAATAAGGGGGTGATGGCAATAGGCCTGTAGTTGGACGGATCAGAGCGGTCGCCTTTTTTGGTATTGGATGCACAAATGCTGTCTTCCAAGATTCCGGGACGACGCCTGAAGAGTAGGAGTGCCGGAAAAGACGCGTGAGAACCGGTGCCAACTCAGGGGCACACATCCTCAGCACAATTGGAGGGATTCCGTCCGGCCCACTCGACTTATGAATGTCCAGGGAGCGGAGTGCCTTTCGCACTGAGCTCTGCAGAAACTGAATATCCGGCATGGAGCACTTACCCCACGGAATGGTAGGTGGAGAGTTTCCCCGGTCATCAATAGTCGAGTTGGATGCAAAAATAGAGCCCAAGAGATCGGCTTTCTCTTTTGCAGTGTGGTCCAGCGAATCATCCTCCTTGTGCAGAGACGGGAGCAGATATCTTGTGATGGATTCCCAGTGCCGGCATCACTGAAATTGTAATAGCAATATTAAGTACTAAATTTACCACGTGCTCGGCACTGAATGAAAACATCATGAGGGAAACTGCATATCTGAGAAGTAATAAAAAAATATTAGTATAATGAAAAAGCGAGGGACGCTGTTTGCCATCTTTCGTACCATTTTTGAACTAATCGTACCGATCGAATATTTTCGAAAATTGATTTATCAAGCACCCATAATAAACTATATTTATTTTGTGATTACTATGAGTAACAAAACCACCGGTGGCTCGTTGACCGTTCAGTATGGTGCGAACAAGAATTTTCCTACGAAGCTTATAAATTTAAATTATGGCCTGGTTTTTCTAATACAAATTTTCTTAGAGTATCGAGATTTTGTTAATATAAATTCAATCAGTAAAAAATTATTAGAAATTTTATAATTGTTACCAATTCCCGCCTAGTCGGCTGTAGTCGGTGGCTATGCAGCTTACCAAAATCGATAACGCAGGCTATAGCGAAAAAAACCTTCACTCTATTATGCGGAGCCGAATCGTAGAGTAGATTCGAAACATACGCATGCGCAGACCGCGAGTATGCTCTATCTCTCTCACTCTCACACAAAAGATCTGTGAGAAAATGATTATTCCTGGCGATCCTAATCTAGATAGATAATGAGATAATCTTATTGAATTATTATTTTGCCATCGGTCCTTGATAAATCTACAACGTTTAAATGAAATTTGACCGTTTAGAATTGGTCAAAATTGAGTACAAAGAAGTCGGTTACAAATAAACAAGCAAGCAAGCAATCATACAAGTGAAACTAATAAAAGCGTGTTTAGTCTAGACCGAGTTCATGGCAATCGCTAAAAATATCTTAGGGAATTTCGAACAGGTAGATCAAAAGGTTCAGAATCTTTTGATTTTGCATTTTGCGGTTGAAAAAAATAAGGTGTAAGGGGAAATACAGGAAAATACAAATTTTTTTCTTCAAATGTCAACTGCACCCGGATTGTCAACCATTCGGGAGCGGCATCACTATTGTGTGTGTACCGACACTGCAACCACCAACCGTGAGTATTGGCAAAAAAAAATTCAAAAAAATGTGTACCGGCTTTTGCACAACCGTTTTTTGATTTGATTTCAAATTTTAGTTGTATAAGATTCAATATATATTCTGGAATTGTATTATACAGGCTGAACGCGACGGTATCTCACAATACATAAACTGACATACAGACAAATATTTTATAAATGTTTTTTTTTCAGTAATTCGAAAATAATCATATAAGCAAGAAAAGAGCAGTCATTTCAAAATCACTCCAATTTTATTTAACCGTTTTGATTGATTTAGGAATAGACATATGAATATGAAAACAGTTTAACCCTATGCCGTTCAAAAATGTTTTCTAGAGGGACAAGTGCAAGGAACGAAGATGCATAATTTTAAGTTTCTTTAATTTTCGGGCAGGAACCATAATTTGTACCACTTTGGAGTGAAACACGGTAAAAAATCAATATTTCTTTAATATATATTTTTTTTTATTAGTATATTAACGTTTATTAAAAACAAATAAAACTGACTTAAATAAGATAAATAAAAATAATATATTTTTATCATATTCATGTTGTTTAAATAACAGATTAACTATCATTCAGTTTTGAACCTTATATCTATCGGAAAATTTTCTTCAGTTGTTTTGGCATCGAGAGGAATAAAAGTGGGTCTCACGTCAACTGGTTTCTCGGTCACCATTTCTTCTTCTTTCTTATTTGGTTTTGGGTCGTTTAACTCTTTAGTGCTGGAAGAAGAAGAGGGAGTAGAATATTCTGGCTTTGTTGTTGAGGTCATTCCATTAGTTGGACCCAAGTCCATTTCTTCGTCTTCAGAATCTTCTTCCTCGCTTGACTCGTTTGCGCCATTTTCATCGAGATTCTCCTGTGACTGTATCTCATTAGTTGTAGCACCAGTTACTTCTTTAACTATTGTTTTAATTTTGTCGTAAGTGTTTGAAAGAAAATCTCCTATGGACAAGAATTGACTATCACACGTCGCTATTGTTAAGAAAACAAATAAAGCTACACTTATTTTCATTTTTCTAATGAAAATTATTACTTTTGGCTTAATTATAAAGTTGTCCAACCGTTACGCTGAAGAGGGACTCGCGGTCGACTGACGTCTGACGCTGTGCGATACGAAATTCAATTAGTACTTTTTATACCAAAACATGTTTAAAGTTAGATATAGAAAGACCTTGTGGCCACCAAGCCATATCGAATTGTGGATTTCCGAATACCACCATATGTCGAGTTTTGTGCAAATTACGAATAATTTTATGTGTCCGTTTATATTTTGCATCTGATCTTTTGACATCTTTTGGCTCCCTATCATTATGGTAAAACATTTTATATGGACAAGAATGTAAAGACGAATGAGTGCACCTGTGTTTGATTGAGATGTACTGTGCAGATAACCTCTAGAGGTTAACTCTCTGACAGCTAGATGTCAGAGATTGAAATCAGTCGGCTACGTCTAGCTTAAAGCAATAATTAAAAAAAAAAAACCATTTTAAAAACGATTTACTGTATTGAACATGTAATAAATTTTAATGTTTATCCTGTTCCTTTGTGCATTCCGTATACGTATACTTCTACCTACCGCGCTAGCTAATACTATCTCCGAAAAGTGCAACTTTTACGGACAAAGACTAAAAAGTTTATCTTGAGATGTTATTTGCTTAAACAACGTTCAGAAGCGTAAAATTGGAAATATATATGTCGCCGCAAGAATTATTTTTAATAGCGAATTTAATTTAAATAAGATTTGTGTGCACACGCACACTTGAGTCGTGGATGTACGTCGTCTATTCTTTCAGTGTTGTGTTAATCAAGTTTTAAAGAGTGATCTGTGATTTAAGATTATTAAAAGAGTAAATGATTAAATAAATGAGTTCCTTATTTGTAATGGATCAAGAAAAGGACAACACTTTTTTCACCTGGGGACAACAGTGATGCTCCCCCAAAGACTTAAAACTCAACGCGACTTGAGCCCTGAAATATTTTATCAGACTTAAGTCTTTAAAAACCACGTTTTATCATAGGAGGACTTTCGAATCAACTCTCTTTCAACTTCAAACTGTGCTTCTTCTTTGGTGTCAAGAGCACTTTGACAATCGTCCACGGATATTTCAACAAGGCTATGCACCAGCTCACTTGGTCTTTAGTGTTCAACAGTGGAGCGAAAATAATTGTTTTGATTTCAAGAGGTCAAAACAAGGCCACGGTTCTCGCCTAATTTGAATCCCAAGGATTATACTTTATGATATATGTTTAAGATCCCTGGCTTGAAGGACCTGTGCTAGGCATCATAGAAATGTTGATGAGCTAAAAGCTACTTACAAGGAAGCGAGACCAAATATTTATTTCTACTTTATTGCGTTCACCTTAATAATCAGTATAACAAAGTACGGAATTAATGCCTTTTTGTATTCTCTGTCAGTTAACTCTAAGCGTGGGAATTAGTTAAAGGTGCATTGAGTTTTGTAAGGAATACAAAGTAAATTTCATAAAATTAAAATTAATAAAATACCCTACGCTGGGCGTTTTCCATTGGGCGGGGTGGTTCTGACGGAGCCTGATGGTTCACGGCCGAATTCACCCTCGCATCCTTTGTGTTGGCTGCAATCGGGTTAGGGCCACTGCCCCTGCGCGGCGGTTACGGAGTTCCCTCTGGTAGACAGGGCATATGAAGTTGTTTGCCGTGTGCTCCTGTCCACATTTTGCGCAAGTTAGTGGCAACAGTGTGATGAGTGGCGGAAGAGTTGGCGGCGGTGACAGAATACAGTGTCTAAAGGATGTTCGGTGTTTTCTTCTGCTGCGCGAATAAGAGGTCGTCCTTATCGCGCACTGATGCTGTTGATGTACTCCGGTGTATATCCCTGGTTCCGGAGGTCCTCCGAGATTTCGCTTGGTTCCGTACGCTCCGGCAGGCCATGTATTGCGACCTTGACGTTTCTGTCTGCCGGTAGGGAGTACGTGAATCAAGCAACTTTTTCTTCGGTGCGGTTCTCTAGCTCGGTTTCGGGGTAGAACCTAACCCCCCTCCCAAAAGGGGCGGGCGTTAGGTCTACGTCCGATGTTGCCAGACAGAACTCTGAAATGGTAGGTCCAGTTTGGAAGGTGTTCTACCATGATAGGTGGGAAGCGGAGAGTTTTCTCCAACCTCTGGGTGTCGGTAGTTCCCGAGACCAGAGTTCGTGGGTGTTGTGGTCGCTCTTTGTGCGTGCTCAGGATGCTGGCGTAGCTGGTGGATTGAGTGGTGTTGTCGGATTCCATAGCCATCAATCCGTTACCGCTTTAAGCGGTTTCTGGTGAGGCAGGAGGGGAGGAGTGGTATACGGGCGTGGGTGTGCATGAGGGCGTAATGCGCGGTTCGCGAGGCACTGGCGCTACCGGGAAGGTGCGTGGTGTTTAAGCCGTGGTCACAGCCGTAGAGTCGCGTGAGATGGAGGAGGCATCGTGGGGGGCGAAGGGAGCAGGCACTGCCACTAGGGCGGGCGGGTCGCGAGTTGCGCGACATGTTGTCGCTTGCAATGAAGCGTTGGTTTCCTCGACGCAGAGGCGCTTGCAATCTGCTTCTTCTTCTTCGGGGCTTCTCTGGCGTCTAGCGGGGCGAAGTATTTCCGTGTCTACACGGTACTTCGCTGCCTGCTGGATCTTTTTTAATTCGTCGGGCCCGATCTTGTGGCCCGAAGCCACGAGGTATTTCTGGGTTTCTTCCAGGTGTGAGATGGCGAATTTCGGAGTGGAGGGACTGGCAAATAACCGCAAGCGCTCCATGTACCGCATCACCGTGAGTTCGTGCTCAACACAAGCCCTTGGTGATAGGTCGGCGAGGTTTGGACACATTGGGGGTGACGGGGTACCGACGTTGTAGGCGCTGCTGTCCGTGGTGGACACGCTGGTCGCCGAGGTTTCCGTGCTGCTGGTGTTGGAGGATGTTGATCCCGATGTTGACATCATCGACGCAGGGCTTTTGCCCTTGTTAGGGGTGCTGACTTTCTTTTTCATTTGGGAGTCGTCTTAGTGCAGTAGGCCGCGACCGAGGTTGTTCGCCGCCGCGTTTGGAAACGCGGGCGGTTTCTCGAAGCGTTTATATCAATAAACGCTTGAGATAGCCAACTGGTCCGAGCGGTGTTGTGACTTTGTCAAACGCGAACTGCAGACTGTCCAGAGCCAATTTGGAGCGCGAATAGCCTAATAGAATAGCCGTCAGTAGGAGTGGTAACAAGAATATTAGTAATTTTTGTTACCACTCCAACTGACGGCTCGGTGGCGTAGAGGCTAAGCGTTTAGCTGCGGCGCTTTGGGTCCCGGGTTCGATTCCCGCACGGGACTAGTACTTACTTGTATGGACTACAAATAATAGTTCCCGTTCTGGGTGTTTGTCCATATAAAGCATAATCATTAAAATTATTAGCATTGCTAGAATTCCTTGTTCTAAAATAAATAATTGAATATGTGGATATGTATCTTAGTCAACACAGGCGACGACGCCAGTCACAAGTTTCAGCAAGGGGCATTTGGGTCGCCAAAGAACGGGACTTGCCACTCACTCGTTTTTTTCTCTTTACAATATAATATTTAAAATGACAAAATTAATTTCATATTTATAACGTTTTTCCCAATATGAAATTCTAAATATAAAATAAGGATACAAATTTAATTAAAATACTGGCTCCACAGAAAAGATTTGCATACTTACTTAGTTGTTCCTATTCTTAAATTAAAAGAACCTATTTAAGCTAATATAATGTATTTCTATATCTTTTATTTTTGTTCTTTATAGTCTAGTCTTAATTACTATTACCACACTTATTATTATTTTTATCGTGGAGGCTTACCTAGCGCATAACTAGGTCTTCTCATTGCCCTTTAACACCAGCAAAGGCGCTGTACCACGGACACGCCTTCCTGCACGGCGTCCAACCCCACGCGAACAATGGATCCCTCGTGTCTGGCACCCGGAGACCATTGGGCAAAGTCAAGCAAGCACTCAGAAGCACCAGGTGCAAGCAGGTGCGGCCTCTGTCAGAATTACGGACGTACCTCTAACAGTTATCGTAATACCAATTCTCCTCTTCCCCTGCAACTCGGCCTCTGCTGTGGATGGCAGTTCGGCTTGTTACTGGCTCATTCAAGCGTTTTTTTGTTACTATTTTAATAATTATTGACAGTTATAACAAAATATCAGAAATCATTTAGACATATATTCTATCGTAGTATATTATTTGAGTATATATATAAACATAATATTTAGTTGTCTTCTCTGCACTGTGCACACTTCTACATTTTCTGAGCTCAACCTGGTGGTAGACTGGTAGAGAATGTCTTCTGGTTTTAAGTCTGCCTTTTAAGTGCACATAAAGTTTAAATAAAATAAATAGATATGAATAGGAATGATGTCAATCCGCTCCCCACAGTCCATTAACAAGCATCCTAAGTACAACCCGATCGAGGGTCACTCGTAACTACGTCAGCCTATGTCCACTTCTTAACATAGGCCTCACCGGTAAATCACCAGCAATAATAGTAATATATTAAATACAGTCGGGGTTTCGCCCTAGTCGTAGCACTGTTACCGCATTACTTAAAGTTACTGACGGTATTCGTTACGCCATGGACAATAAGTCTCTCTCACTTCGTCTTGTTAGATTTTAGTAGTGCATTTAATGATTTCTATATTCTAATTCGGATCCTTCAATCTAATAATTTTTTCTCCGTCCTGCATTGCGTGGCTGGATTCATATATTCGGGGCCGCTCGCAATGTGTCAGTCTTAATGACATTTTGGTCTCAAAATCAGTGCGGGCGTGCTTTAGTGTAGCGTCGTCCTCTTTTATTTTCAGTTTTCATTAACTCAATTATGAGTGTTATCACATCCAACTTCCATCTTTATGCGGATTACTTGCAGCTATGTCAACACTTTTCGGTGGGTGATACTAATGAGGCAATTGCTGCTATGATATCCGATTAATCACGCATCAGTATATGGTTTAGCTCCTTTGGCCTCTGGTGTTAGTATCGGCAGGGTTGTATGTTTAATTTCTTTTGCCACAAGGGGATTTAGATGAGTAATGAGGAAGAATAACAGTAGAAAGAGTTGATAGTATTGTTATTTAAAATTAATGAGTCGTTATTTTGCACTTAAGGGTATTTTTAGTTTCAAGCACTTTTGACGGTTTTGTTTGGGTTCTATTACCTACAGCACCGTTTATATATTATTTTCGTTTCCTTTTTTCACAAGTTTTACTGTTTTTAAACTGTGTTCTTTATATAATTTTGCATTATTTCCTTTTTTATGGACTTAATTATATTAAAGTTGACGACTTATTTACGAGTGCAATAACCACAGCGGCAGTGTGGCTCCCGTTACCTTAGCTTTCTTCCTCTCCCTCAGTTATTTTAGTCCTCTCCTAAACATTGCCATCCAAGAAAGCGCCTGCCATAGGCGGCATATATTTCCAAGAAGGTTTACCCATAATCACTTCGGCGGGCAGGCTGGTTCGTGAACGCAGTGCCGGTACCCGTGCACTAGTGATGCTGCTCCCCATCACCAGTCTGCGGGATTTGGGTTCGCAAATTAGGTTAGATATTCCGCTATCATACGGTCACCAGAGCCTCGTTTGATGGTTTCCAATTGATTTATTTCCTTATAATCACCAAATACTTAAATGTCACAACTTACCTCGGTATTAAAAGATTTGTGATAACCTAATAAATACACCCCATTTAAGTTTTGGTCGAATTTCTCAATGACAATTATTTTTAATTACATTTATATTTGATTAGCTAAACGTTGAACGCTGAACGCTTTACAGTGATTATTAATTTACGTATTTTTTTCGTTTCGTATCTTTCCCAGTTCGAAAAGATGAGCTCAATCGGATGAGTGACTTGCGAGTCCTTAAGAGACAAACAAAGATTTAAAAGATAATTGAAGACTAAGACTAAGTTATGTACTTTTTGACAAAGGTATGTATTGACTAAGAATGTCAATTATCGCAACACAAATTGAAACTGACTGTCAAGTCCAAACTCTTGAAATAAATTAATAAATAGCTTTTAGTTAGACATGTATATCGCTTCTGTTTTGTTTTGTTTTATTCAAGGTATAGGTCACTGCTCTTATAGGTCAGAAATTAGGTACCTATTTAATTAAAGAAAGGCCTTAGACTCCAATTTTTAATTAAATTATTATATTATTTATTTATATGATTTTAAATAAGCGAAAGAATCATTGGTGTAAAATCATATTTTCCACAATAAATTTTACTGCATCTGATGTTGGTTCTGCTAGTACTTTAAGGGCCCCTTGATCATATCACTAATTATTTTCTTTAGTGTTTAACATATTCTACAATATGTGCCGAACATCATCTACACACACATTACGATTAGGGCACTTACCTTTCCACCGGATTATTTTTTGAAGAAACTGGCGAAAAAATCTCCGGAGGTAACTCTGACGAAAAAAACTCTGTTTTGATTTTTTTTTCAATAGTTATTATGTATATCGTAAAATAAAAGGTATGGTAACTGAAACCATGCTACAAGAATATAGCAATCAGTAAGATTAAAGCACAAGTGCATTGCAGACCTGCCACCTCAAGTAGCACCAATTCACAAGTATGATGAGGAAGTGAACGAGCCGCCTCACGCAGAGGCCTATAAGCGAGCAGGACATACTCAAGTCGGCAATACACATTGTTATGACACTTATGGTAAATACTGTCATATTCCCAAATATTTTTGCAAATATGATATAATATTAATTTTTTTGGGTTCGTTAAAATAATTTTTAAATTCTCTTATTCTTCTTCTTCTTTCTTCTCTTATTCTTACATAAGGTTTTTCCTAACTAAGTAAAAAGCCACTTAGCTAATTTGTAAGAGATCAGGTAAATAGGGATATTTAATTTTATCAAGTGATATTTAGATTTAGACCACTGTTCCGAGTCTACTAATAATATATCAGAACGACATTATTTTTAATGACACTATCCTGTATTCAAGGACAGTAACAAATCTACCAAGCTACGTGTAGTTGCTAGCGCTTCTTTAATATATATATTTATACTATATATACTATACCGCTGCTTGAACTTTGCGGGGCTTTGTTGGCTGCTCAATTATATAAGGTTGTAGTACGACTACGATGTTCTATTACTCCCTCTTGGTATTGCTGCGAGTTTAGTGTCGTATAGAGTCTAAAGAGTTGCCCATCTAAATTGTAAACCCTTGTACCGTGGATTACCACGGAATGATAGAAATATTAGACAATACCGACTTCTCATCTTCCTGTCTTCCTTCACTAACGTCAACCGCGCCGATTCTAATTTTAGGGGCTTTAGTTAATGGCGAAAAGTTTCAAAATTTAGAGTTATGGTGGAAAGGGTCAATTTATTTGATGAAGCTACAATCAGAGTGAACTGTCTCGAAGGCTCAGTTTGCCTTCTTAAAAATGCAATGTTAAGCGAACAGGTCATTTAACAGTTAATGAATTAAATTCTAATTAACTTAGTTTAACTAATAGTAATGTATTATATGTAGTAATAAATAATAATGTAAAGTATGTAATAATAATTAATCTTTTTTTAGTTAAATTAAGTAAATTACTATTTTTTCCTAAAGTACACTGCATGTTAGCAAGGTATCAAACTATCAATGTTAAACGTGACATTCTTTCTCTTAGTACCTATTTAGACGAAAAGTGGTTAATGAGTGTAGGTAGATCGGTCTAGGTACTCTTTTGATGAACGGTATCCTATTATTATATCATATTATAAACACCTCCTAATAAAATAATTATTTCGGTTTGAGCACTTTCACATCTACAGAGTGGTAGAATTAAAACCATTAAATGCAGGAGGTCGTTGCCACCTCCCGATGATCAAGACGTCTTCGGCGAGGGATAATATGTTGCCGCTCAGCTCTACCTGTCTTTGGTGGACCTAAAGATTGCGCTGTTGAAAATGCTGTGATTTGATATGGATCGTGCGACGAACTTTCCAGTTTACGTGTGCATTTGTGAGGTTATTTATTGTTTTAGTTATTTTTAGTATTACAGACACATAGTTAAATAATGTACATATACATTTTGGTTAATTAGTAAACACTTACGTTTAAGTTTTTCTTTTAGATTTTCCGTTGTATGATAAAAATGAATATTGTTTAGGGGTTCAGTTTACTTTAGATTTTATCTTCGTTTCGTGGTGGAAATATATTAAATGAAATAAATGATGCTTTTTAATGAAAGTACTTAATTAGGTTATTGAATGAAAAGAGGGCTTCCGAGTAAAATAACAACGTAAAAGAAAAAAGGTTTGATTTTTTTTGCGTTCGTTAATGTTTTGTGTGATGATAAATTGTCTGCACCTGGGATCCCATCGTACAAACTTATCTTAAAAATAAGTTGAATTTATAACGAGATTTTTACCATATGGATTGTTTTGTGTTAACGATTAAAGGCTTTCTATCTCACATTAGTTAGTAAATTAATAGTCTTAGCGATCGTAGCATTTGATATTATTTTTGTACGTGGTAGAGCCAAGCGCCGTCTTTTCCTTCTGCTCATACGGGCCGGCTCGACTGGGGCAGTACCACGACCTCGCAGAATACTAGCGTGAAGTAGAGGTATCAAACTACCTGAATCTCCTCTGGTGTTACTGATGTATCACTTCCCAAGTCTTATCAGGTGAGCCTTACTCGTTTACAGGAGGCAAAAGGCGTACCGATAAAATAAAGAAAAATCCTCCATGTTCCATACAAGTAATTAACCACACCTTAGTAAACTTGGCGAAAAACCATTTTACGAATGTTCACGCGATGAAAGTCGCGGGTAACCTAAATAAATCCCTTCAAATTCTTTAATCGGCTGTACAAATCATTTTCCGGTCATTTAATCATTTATAATTGTTCAAGCAGCATTACAGTTATTAAATGACAAAAAATATAACATGGAAAGTTTTTTTTGCGTAGAGTTGGGTTGATTTAGATATTATAAATGTCAAAATTGATGTCCTCGAATACGAAACCAGTTTGTTAAGAAGAATGGCTACATGTATACTTACTCGTATACATTTCTTAGTGACAATCAGAGGTGTTTTTGGCTCGCTAGGCGTTGACGTGACCAATTCAGAGTATCATTTAGACAGTGAAAACAAAATAATGAAACAAATCGTTGTTTTGTTAGTTTTAATGGCTGTGTATAATAGTAATGGGGATGCGTTATCTCTCCTTGATATCCCCAAAACCATTTTTGAAAATATCCTCAATGTTTTTACGGGAAATAATAGACAAAACCAAGACGTAAAACCAAATGAAAATACTCAGAACGCGAAACCGAGTATAAATGAAGTTCAAGGACCGATTAAGCAATTTGAACAGAAAATCGCTGATGAGCAAGGCAGCAACAATTACAACCAAAATGTAAACTTAAACGACAATACTGGCACCTTAAATCTTGACAGTAAGGGAACATCGAGTAATCATAATTATGGGAACGTTACGCGGATGAATTGAACACGAAACTGAATGCGTAATAACTCAGGGCATGCAACGAAATAATTATTTGCAATGTATATTATATTTACTCAGTAATGGTCCAAAATAATTTTTAAACAAAAATTATTTACAGTTTTATTTATTTTGTGCATATTTTGATTTAAGTAATAAAATATTTATATACATTTCAATCTTTATTTAGATATCACTAGCCTTTTCGCCGCTATATAGCACGGTTTGAATTCTAGGTAGCAATATCATCTTTAGTGGCCTGTGTAAATAACTGAATGGGAAGCCTGTGCGGCGCTGTGTACACTTTAGAGCAGGGATTTCCAAAATTTCTGCTCTCAACCATCTGGATCTCTGGGAAACCAATATCTACCATACTGGTTTCTCAGAGGTCGAGGACATTAACGAAAACTAATTTTGTGGGTCGACGAGGTCTAAAATCGACGCCTATTAATTAACAGAAGTTCTTTTTTGAAACTTTCAAGATAAGTTGTGATACGTGTACCAACTAGTTATAAGAATGACTAATATTTTAGTAGAGAGTATCACTGTGGTACTTTTAAAAAAAAATACGTAATATCTAATTTGTAATTAAAAATTATTAATTACACTTGATATTTACTGAATTTATGTTAAATTTTGATGCGAAAATGATATCAAGTTTACTTTTTGTGAGGTAAGTATTTTGTATCAATAGGAAAAAATTAGAAATTTTTTAAGTAATTTCGCTATGGGGGTCTACGGGTATCAGTTCATTTTGGAAAAGGGGTCTCTTGCCCAAAATAGTTTGGGAATCGATGCTTAGTCTTAATTTTTTTTTTTGCGAACTACTTTCGAATATAATAATCAGCAAATGACAAGTTCTGATTGTGAATCCACCAGTGTACGCGCTAACACACAGGCGCTCGTCTTTACCTTCACGTATCCGATGTAATGTTAGTGGGATGAGATCGGAGGAAGGCCCATATGCAGTGTCAGAGATTTTGGTGACAACATTACACAAACCGGCAAAGGAAAATGATTTAGTGTGAGTGTATGCTAATTACTACACGAAGATCGTCTTTGTATATTTTGTACATTAACAGAAAAGCAGCGGTGTTATATTTCGCTACTGTATGCTTTTTCCTTCGGCCGTGAAAGCTTTATTTTTCAACGTGGTAGAATATACCACTGTTTTCTCATGTGTCATGTGTGGCCGCAGCTGGCATAATGGCATTTTCATGCATACTATTTTTGTTAAATGTATTTATATTCGTATAAGGTATAAGGAATAGTAAATTACATTAGTTTAGTTTTATTGTCGTTTAGAAGCTAATTAAACCAATAAAATATTTCGGACATAGCATTATTCGCCTCGTCGAGTGTTTGTTACACACAGGACACTTCATCGTGTGTAACGTGGGAACCGTTTCATTTTAAAAAACGAATGTTGTGTCATCAGTAAATAATAATATACCATGTTTATCCCCTGCTAATTAAGGTAAATAAGAACTAGAAATGAGCCATGAATCGAGTCCTGCGGAATGCCCATGGATATCGTCGATCCGGAAAAACTAGCACCATTGATAACAACTTTTTGAATTCTATTACTGTAATACGAGGTAATAAGCTAAAGTGCTGTACTTCTTTTCCATCGTGTTGCAGTTTCCTGTCAACTGTTCCATGGTATATATAATGAGAGGTCTTGGAGAGATCACAAAAGATACCCAAGCCTTCTTGTGAACTCTGCCAGCCCCCAAATAAATAATTTATCAGCACAACTCCAGTCTCGGTTGTAGAGCGTCCCCTTGTAAAACCAAATTTATTATCGTGTAACTGTTTACTTAAACTTTATAATTGATCCAAAATGATTATTGGTAAAAAGTTTACTCAGTGTTGGTAGTTTAGAAATTAACCTAAAGTTTGAAGGGTACAACGTAGTAACAGATTTAAATAAAGGTGTCTTTGCTATGTTTCATTAAACTAGGAAATACGCCAATTTCTGCACTACTATTAAAAAAAATGGCCAGATGAGGTGCAATTAAATCTATTATTGAGGTAATTACTTCAACGGACATCTCCCATAGATCCGTTGTTTTCTTAATACATAGATATACATTTTTAACAGTATCTTTTGAATCAACTGCCTTTTCCTTTTCTTATAATAACGACTCTGCCAGTGAAGGAGAATTCAGTCACATTGTAGTGTAAATTGTTGTCCCAGAAAATAACTCTTCTAACACTTCTACAACGTCCTGATCAGTCGTTATAAATTTATTGTTAAAATTCAATGGATAGTTAGAGCAACGCGACTTGTTCTTTCCCGTTTCATTATTAATAATATTCTAAGGCATTTATATAATGTTAGGCGCTTTCTTAATTTTATTTCATAGATTAGATAATATATATATATAGATATCTATCTAAGAGAAGAAGAAAAGGGGGCCCCTTGTTAACACACAACTGTATATAATGTACTGAACTGTAATAACGAATTATTTTATCAGCATTATTGAGCACATGATAACAGCCTATAGTGTCGGAAAGTTCGCCGTGGTCGAAATCGGTCATCATGGTACAGCAAAAATCATAAGTTTATTATATAAAGAAGGCTTGGGTATTTAATATATAAAGAATATTTGAGTCAATTTCCGGGATCAAACATATGTGATAAAACACAAGGTTCTCTGTGTATTCTTAGTTTGAGTATAAAACAGAATAATTATGAACCATTAATGATCATTCTCTAAACGTGTGCAGGCAGTTTTAAAATTAGGTTACTTATGAATAAGTCGAAAATAATTTATGAAAATTGATAAAATCGTGATATTAAAAATTATTCATTATATTTTAATTTAAAACTACTCGATTAAATCACTAAAATACCAAACACACAAATATCAAACACCATTAAATATTTATTTGTATTACAAAAACTTTACAAATTTTAAATATTTACAATTAAATTAGGGTAGTTAGAGATGAAATTAATTAAAGAGGAGCGACTCTAACCCAATAAAATCCAATACCGAAACTCTTCGTTGTTATAAATTGAGTATTATTCAATATAAATATATCCGACGGACTGCGACAAAGCTGTCACTACGTTCAATTTTATAATTATAAAACCAAATTATCCAAAATAAGAATAGACTTAGGACCTTACAAATGAAATCCGGACAAGCGCGAATCGTACGCCGGACCGAGGGAACGGTACAACCACACAATATATTACGAGTATCTGTAATGTATTTACAAATACATCTGCTCTCGTTCTTTCACTCGTCAAAATGTCAGCATTAATGCGTAATTTAAAAACGCCGCTTGGCTGACTGTTCATTTGTCTGATTTGTTGATTTATTTGTTATTTGGTTGATATTGTAATTATAATTTTTAAACTTTATTTTTGCCCAGATGGACGCTTTAGCTGTGTCCGTGACTTCGCCAAAGACAATTTTATCTATATATATATATCCCAAATATAATAAATGTGAATGTCCGCTTTGGTGTTTGGATGTTTATTGCTCAATTACGCCAACAACCGAACAGAGTTGAAAGAAAGTAGGTAGATATGATTACTAGTTTATAATAAAAGTAACATGCTCATTATGAATATGCTCATTAGAATTGCAGTATTAACTACTTAAATAATATTAAAGAAGAAAAATTTAATAAACATAATAAACTGTGATGTGAATAGCCTAATGGGTTAGGGTGCGGACTGCGAAAGCTCTAATGCTCAGTTGGAGGATTGTTAACATAAATATTAGTAATGTAAGTTGAGTAGCATTGCTAGTATTCTTTAAAAAAGAATCGAGTTCTCTGTGTGTATTGTAAAATTCCTAGAAGAGACCTGAAAATCTTATGACTTCTGAAATAAGGCGGAATAATCACCTCAATAATACCAAACATGTGACCGGAAGAAGTAAAGGTAAAGTAAGATGCGAACTGTTTGTTAGTGTGTTCGCCAAACCTCCAAATTATAGAAGCCTTAATTTTTAGCAGATGATATTTAAGAGGCTGCTAACGATGATCACAAAGGAACCAATCGTTCTTCATAATGCAGCAGTTGCTGGAAATCAGAGGTAGCCAGTCCTGTCCCAAAGCGTTGTGCCGCCTCTTGGGTGAACCAACCTTCCGTGAACCAACCAGATGCATCCAACCTCTGGTTAACGATTTCCTAATTGGCTTCTGGTTTCCAAGAAACATAAAATTGAAATATGTGAGAGGCACAAGGTCAAATCTAAAATTTTATAATAATTTCAACTTTATTATAAACCTTGGCATTTGATTTTTGCTTTCTGTTTACCTCATCTAATAGCCACGGTCTTTATGTTAAAATAATCTACATCTGTTATACTTATGAGTAAATGAAAATAAATATTTGTTTGTTTGTTCGTCTTCTATACGTCCGTGCATTGTTTATCTGATTGAGGTCAAATTAATGTATTATGTTCGAAACATTACCTAAAAGGTAAAGAATGAGAAAAAAAATATTTTATTGTTTTTTAGCCACTGCGAAGCGGGGTCTGCAAGAAATTTATAAATTTCGTTAAGCATTTTGCAACTACAAGCAAAACTCTTGCGATCAGAACTGAGCTCATTTCAAAGCAGTAAGGAACCAGTGTAATCAAATCGAGCTAGCTATTAAACGCAAATATCCAATAAAAAATCCTAATTATTCAAAGTGAATCTTACTTTGAGGGTTATCTCCAACCGCAACGCCAATTTTGTAAGATTCAACGTCACCAAAATATAACGTAACTTTTTACTGTTGAATAGAGCCAGATCACAACGCTTTCTTTTTTCAAAATGTATCCTACTGATTCTGTTATTAGGTGTCGAACCTTAATATTTTATACCAATTGTTAAGTTTAAAGCGAAGGAATCCGTGCGAAAAGTGCGCCGGCATTGCTGACTGGGCCGGCAAACAACCCGAAATAAAGCTCTGGTCCAGTCTTTTGTGCAAAGTTCCAACTTATAGTGGAGAGCCCACTGAGTCATGACCTCCATTACATACATTGAGCCTCATGCACAGGGTGAACAGCCTCTCGGTGTATTATGGGATTAT
The DNA here is from genome assembly GCA_029286595.1 of Bhutanitis thaidina. NCBI lineage: Eukaryota > Metazoa > Arthropoda > Insecta > Lepidoptera > Papilionidae > Bhutanitis > Bhutanitis thaidina. The sequence goes on from JAGSMS010000003.1 coordinate 4,934,017, forward strand.
GGAAAGTGTGCCCAGAGTGGAAAGTGTAATAAGCAAGTCTGTGCTCATGTAATCACGGATTCGGTACAGTACCTTCAATATGTAGAAGCAATTACGTAGAGTTGATTATGTGTTTCTCAACATGGAGTTTGTCATCGGCTATTACTCCTAAATTACGTGCTCTATTAACCGGCTGAATATGTGTTTCGTTGAGACCATAGCAAAGCTTCAGTACTTCTGTAAAACAGCTTCTTGCTAGATTCGAGTTCAATCTTTCAACGGTTATTTTTGTGTCCCATGGCTTAAAAGAAATATGCATCGTCAGTGTACATATGGTACTTACAATAATTGCTACAATTAATTGTTTTTGTACAAAGACCATAGTATGGCAACTTTGACAGTAATAAGGGGACATTAAGTGAATCAAAAGCACGCGAATTATAAAGCTGCGTTTGAATATTACTCTCTGTGGTGTTCTGAACTTCTAATACGTTATCGATGACAGCTATAAAACCGTAGTTGTGCTATGATGCTTTCTGAAACTAGATTGCTGGGGAGGTAAAATATTATTGAGCTCCAAATATTTCATGAATTGGGTACATACAAGTTTCTGTAGCGGAACGTGCATAAGACAGATCCTTGATAAAATAGCAGCAGAAAATAATATTCGTGTAAAGTTAAAAGTAGCTACATTAACGGATATATTTGTATATAAGAATTGTTTAGAGTTTTGCAGAATATTACCGTGGACAGTTTGTGGCTTGGTCATAGAATTTATTAAGTTGAAAAAAAAAAGAAAACGTTTGAATGTATGTATTGAACATCACAAAACACAAAATAAACAAAACTGAGAAAAATAAAATGAGATAGGTACAATAAGGCGGTCTTATCGCTAAAGAGCGATCTCTTCCAGACAACCTTAAGGGTAAGGAAAAATAAATCTATGAAACGGTAGGAGGTGGTGTAAATAATATACTTACATACCTAAATATACTAAAACAATATTTTATATTATAATAACTTAATAATACATAAAATATATATATACAATATACATACATAACACTAAACAGGCATAATCATGATTAGTGATCTCATAATGTCAGGTAATGAATTTTGACGTCAGTATTGAACTTTCCTAGTGTTTTCGCACGATGAAAATGCGGAGGAAGTTCGTTCCATAAGCTGATGGCTTTGGCGGTGAAGGGATTCTTAAAGTATTTGGTTCGGTGACTGTGTGGTGCGAGAATAAGTTCTCCAGCTGACCGTAGAACTCTGTCCGGTCTGCCATAACCCAGAAACTTCGAATGACAGGATTGAACAATAAGCAGTACAGAAGAGAAATAGTATGCAGAATCCGGCGAAGACAAATGGGTATTTGCGCAAACCAAATATGAACCTAACCTTAGCCACTACGCCGCCGAGCCGTCGATCGCCGATTCGAATATTTTAGATAAATCACAAAAGTCACTAATAAATAGCGTTTCGAGAATTCTCCGGAGAATATTGAATTTCCATCGGTTATTCATCGACTTACTTTAACGGCCTCTGAATAATCCACTGCAGGACATAGGCCTTTCCCAGAAGGGGGTTTACCATAAGGCAAGCGGATTGACAATCGTAGTAATAGACACCTGCCACTTTAAACGCCACTGCCCGAGATTGGTCTGACTTTTTTTTTTGGGAAAGGCGACAATCGAGCAAGCATTTCGCCTGATGGTAAGTGATTAGCGTCGCCGATGTACATCTGCAACATCACATTCCGGGATGGTTTTAACTGATAAAAGGCAAAATTCTCTGTATTAATTTTTATCTATCTGTATCTCTGTATAAATATTCTTAGTTTGTGTATAAAACAGAAAAATTATGAAGCACCATCGAAGCGATCATTCTCTAAATGTGTACAGGTAGTTTTAAAATTAGGTTACTTATGACAAAGTCCAATATAATATAAGAAAATTGATTAAAACGTGATGTTTAAAATTATTCATCGTAATCTAATTTAAAACTACTCGTACAAATCACTAAAATTAAATCTCTTACAAATATCAAATACAAACAAACATTTCTCTTTATTACAAAAACTTTATAAATTTTTAATAAGTTACAGCTTAGAGATGAAATTAATTAAAGAGGTTAGACTCTAACCTCTTCCCGTAGAGCCGCGCCGAGAAAAATTGTTTTACCAAATTGTCCAAGTCCAAGTGCTTCGATTTCTCCAAACAATATTTTTGCAGTATCATTATATCGTAGCAGATAGAAGTACTTTAGAGAATTTGATTAAAATTTCCATGGTTATGGTTTTCAGACCGCCCGAAACTATTTAAATTGACATCTCCTAAGTTTACGTTCAAGTTGTTGTTGACTTGCGGCGACGACTGAACAGTACCTTGCGTTGTACTCTGTTTGTCTTGTTGCTCTGATTTAGTTTCAATCGGCAAATCAAATGGCCGGGCTGATTCAACAATAACAGTAGCGGTTAGATCCTTGGTCTTCGAGCTTACTCGTTGTAATCCATCAAATTGTGAAGATAGAACGGCTTTGCACTTAAAGCATACTACGATAAGAAACAAAATTATTGCCTTTGTTTTCATTTTACAAAATCCAATACCGACGCTCTTCGTTGATCTTAAACGAGTATTATTCAATGTAAATATATCCGATGGACTGCGACGAAGCTGTCACTACGTTCGATTTTATAATTATAAAACCAGTTCGTCCAAAATAAAAGTAGATTCAGGGTCTTACAAATAAAATCCGATCGAAGGCGAGTCAGACTTACGCACCGAGGGTTCCGTACAACCACACAATATATTACGAGTATCGATTTTAGGTATTTACAAACAAGAATGTGTTGTTTTTCATGAGCCCGACTCATACTTGTCCGGTCTTTATTATTTATTATTATACATTGGACTTGCACTGTAATCATCAAGTATGACGATTTTATGTAATATTTTATATTTTACGATAAAACAAAAACAAAAAAAGTTTCGGGTATGTATTTAATTTTTTTTTTTTACACATACGAGATATGTCATAATAACGTATATTCTGTGAAAATTTGAACTGGTTACATATTACGGTTCTAAAGATATAGCCCTTTAAAAGTAGAACGGACGGATGGACGGACGGGCGGACAGACGGCATTAACTCTAAAAATGTGTACATACTGGTTTTACGTTAATTGACACTTTTCTTTAAACACGTGCCACACTGTTTTTAAATCAAAGTGTCAAATATCGCTTGTTAAAATTCTTATATTGATAATTCAGCAACCCAAAAGGGTTGGCAAATGGCATGAAATTATCGTACATGTACGATACCGATTCATTATCGTACGCAAATGTACGATAATATTGATCCATTTTTTTTTCTGAACAAAATCAAAGTATATGTAGGATGGGAGTTCCCAACAACAACACAGAGGGATACAGTGACGATATTTTATATGTATTCCTCTGTCTGGATTGGCCGATTACACCAAAATTATCGAGCATCTCTAGTTGGTGTATATGTATATATTCACGTCTTGTTCTCAACGGGATAGGCAGAGGCAATCTTCTTCCACTTGCTACGGTCCTGATATACGTCTTTTGCTTCTTCCACTTTCATCAATCGTCACAAGCATGCTCGTTGGCTTAGAGTACTCTTGACTTGGCCTCTCTTCAGAACGTCTCCGATTTCCTCGTGAAATGTTCGACTTGGTCTTCCTCTCCCGACTCTACCATTCACACTCGTCTCATATATTTGTTACGTCAACCTACTTTCATTCATCCTCTCCACATGTCCAAACCAGATCAGCACCCTTTCTCAATTTATGTCACTACATCGTCTTTCACGCCACAACGCTCTCTGATCACATTATTTCGAACCCTGTTAGTTATCTTCACATCAATCATACTTCTTAACGCTCTCATTTTTACTGCATTTATCCTGCTTTAATGCCTCCTCTGCCATACCCAGCTTTCGCTTCCATATGTTAGTGTTAGTACCAATACCCCTCTATGCATAACCAAACGAGCTTTGTGAGATATCGTCTGACTGTTCATAAATGTATCCAATGCCCCATTCACCATATTATCTGCCATCGCTCTCCTTCCAATGTCACATACGTACCTTCCACCTCTCGTAAACATTGTTCCTAAGTAAACAAACTCACTCCCTTGCTCTAAACTATCTTCCCAAATTTTGGTACACACTTCCGTCATCCTCTCCTCTCTTTCAAACATCATAACCTATGTCTTATTAATGTTTACTTTCATTTCCTTTCTTTCCAGTGCCCCACTCATTATTATCACCATTGCCTGCACTTCCTCAGCCGATGACGCAAATAAGACTTGATCGTCGGCGTAGAGCAAACATTTAACAAGCAACTCATTCATTCTTAGTCCTCAATCACTCTCCCTCAAATCTGCTAAACAAATATCCATGAACTAATTGAACAGTCATGGGGAAGCTACACAGCCCTGTCTAACACCTTTATGGATATCAAACCAGTCCGTGCACGCCCCGTTAATTCTGATACAAGCTCGGGAACCGTCATATAGGGATTTCAGTGCTCGTATCAGATCACTGCTCACTCCATGCAAAGATAGTGCCGACCACAATTCATGCCTTACCACTTTGTCATAGGCTTTCTCCAAATCTATGAAAGTGCTTTAGACTTTTTGGTTCTTAGCCAAATACTTTTCAACTATGCACCTTAAGGAGAATACCTGATCCGTGCATCCCATCCCCTTTCGAAATCCTGCTTGCACATCCCATATATTTTCATCATTTTCATCCATGACTCTTTCTATCAAAACTTTAGCATACAATTTTCCGACGACACTGAGTAGGCTAATACCTCGGTAATTTTTACAATCTTGTTGCGACCCTTTTCCTTTGTACAGTGGCACGATTACAGCCTTGTACCAGTCTCTCAGTACAGGGCCCATTGTCCAACACAAGTTGAAAAGGCGATACAACTGACTAGCTACCACGCCCTGGCCAGCTCTCAGCATGTCGACCGCCACCCTATCATATCCCGTTGCTTTACCTGCTTTTAAGCTCTTCAGTGATTTCATAATCTTATCTTATGTCTCTGTCTGATTCACTTTTATTTGATTCTTGACGAGGCGTTCCTGGATCTGCTGATGCCTCAACTCTTTCAAATAGACTTTTCAAAATATTCCTTCCATCTCTTTAGTACACATTCTTCTCCTTTTATAATATTACCATCCTGACTTCTAATTTTAGAAAACTCTGAGATTGCTAACTTTCCGCGGGCTAATCTAATCGATTTCCAGAACAAAAAATTGTTGTGAACATAAAAATTTTCGAACGGAAGTTATCAGAAAGTCGCCTATCAAATTCATTCTTATTCTCTTATTTCTTCTCCTAACAACCTCTTTCACCAACACTTTCAACTTTTTGTAATCCTTTCTTGCATCCTATACATCCTCAATGGTCGCAGACATTTTTCTATGATTAGCTTTTGTCGCTAACCAATGCCTTCTTCTTTTCACTCACAACTTTCTGCACTTCTTCATCCACCCAAACATTCTTATGTCTTCTACCTTTCCTCCTTATAGAAACATCACATACATCAATCGCTACATTTACCAATCCATCTTTAAATGTCTTACCTCATTCTAAATCAGTAAATCGGTCTTTCAACCGTTTTTCATATTCACATTTCACACCATCCTCTTGAAATTTCTCTACTTTCATTCGCTCTAATTAATACAAGCACCGCGATGCAGCCGAGTATCTAGAATTTGCCTCTTCAATCTTTCGTCTACAATTACAAAATCAATCATACTTCTAGAACCACATTCTTCTCTTGTATACATATGAATTATGAGCAAATATAGTGTTTGACACCAAAAGATTCCGTTCCAAACATACATTTCATCACATTCTAGTTGGTAGTTCGTGATAACATAAATTTTTAAAATGCTTTTTTATGTTATTTGAACATGTACGATAATTTTTCGCCTGATACCATCAGCGAAATCTTCCAGGTTGTCAACACGGGCCATTTTGAATGCGCAATTGTTTTTTGACACTCGTTTGAGTAAGACAATGTGAGTGCTTTGTGACAATGGAAAAACGAGAATATCAAGCTGTCATTAAATATTTGATTTTGAAAATAAATGCGCCTACACGTATCAAAAATGAGTTTGACGCTGTGTTCGGGGACTCTGCAGCGTCATTTACTAACATTAACCTGCTCAATTCACATATTGTAAGCCATTTAAAGTGAGCAAATAAAAATTTATGAACAGCCAGACGATATCTCACAAAGCTCGTTTGGCTATGCATAGAGGGGTATTGGTACCAACACTAACATATGGAAGCGAAAGCTGGGTATGGCAGAATAGGGATTAAAGCAGGATAAATGCAGTAGAAATGAAAACGTTAAGAAGTATGATTGATGTGAAGATAACTAACATGGTTCGTGTATGTAATGTGATCAGAGAGCATTGTGGCGTGAAAGGCGATGTAGTGACACGAATTGAGAAAGGGTGCTGAGCTGGTTTGGACATGTGGAGAGGATGAATGAAAGTAAGTTGACGAAACAAATATGTGAGGCGAGTGTAAATGGTAGAGTCGGAAGAGGAAGACCTAAGCGAACATTCCACGATCAAATCGGAGACGTTCTGAAAAAAGGCCAGGTCAATAGTATTCTAAACCAACGAGTATGCATGCGAAGATTGATGAAAGTGGGAGAGGCGAAAGACGTATGTCAGGACCGTAGCAAGTGGAAGAAGATTGTCTCTGCCTACCCTATTGGGAACAAGACGTGAATATATACATACATTAATACATACATACCATACTAACAATCTTTCTTCACGTAAAAACAACTAATAAAATACCTGTCAATAGGTGCCCGTTTTATTAAAATAACTAAAAATCAACGTAAAGATATTAAAGATTGCTTTTACTTTAACTTCGCCGACTTCAGAGTTAATTTTTATTCGTTAGTACGGTGTTGAATACAGAACCATGGTATGGCCTGTTATTTTTCACATCAAAGTACAAACCACGGCCTAAATTATGGCTGTAAAACTGTTTTCTAGTATATTTTTGCGAACACGCATATTGCGTATATGGTGATTCTGCTCTTTATTGAATTATTTTTATCTATGGTCCTTAAAAACATTAACTTTACACACTGTACACGTACGAGTGATCAGAGTTCGATCCCCGGAGCCGTCACACCAACAATGGGGTTTCTAACTGGGGCAAGGTTTATATCGTATATATAAGGCGGTCTATTAAAGAGACTGGTGATAATTACGATAGAATATTTTACTATTTATGATATGCTTTCATCATTTAAAAATCAGTAGGTACCAAACTGTAGCTAAGTAACGTCAATTCATACACGACTCCCACGCAGCTCTCGCTATAAAAGCTAAAGGTTGCACTAAGAAAACCAACTTTAAAAATAAAACACAATTGGCCGCTATAATATGCAAGCAATTATACACATTATTTTTTATTTTTTTATAAATGTATTAATTATATACAATTACATAATTAATACATTTTCGGATATTGGAAAGCAAGGTTATTGCAACTCTTACATACATTGAAACACCATTTGAGTACAAATAAACATTGAATTTGGAATAATTATTAATTAATTAAAAAGTCACATAAAAATCAGATATTAATCATTAATTAACAGCATTTAGTATAAAATACAGTTGTCAAAACTAGGTTCTCTCAGATTATGGGAATGATGGAACACTTTTAAGGACGCACGCCAGTTTGTTCATAATTTCCATAGTTATGGTCGCTGAAACGTCCATTACTCGACAAGTTCAAAGATCCCTTATTGTCGTGCAGATTAATATTTTGATTATAGTTTCCATCGCCTTGTTTATTCGCAATTTTCTGATTTCCATGTTGTGCATTTGCGTTTGACTGTTGTTGATTGAGATTATTTGGCACGGCCACTTCTTTTGATTTCGCGGACATGTCGAATAGCGCATTGAACACGTTCTTAAAATTATCCACTACGCTTTTAATTTGCTCAGGTATAGCTGTCACAATTGACAAGTCACCTCTACATTCTAAAGAGATCGACAGTAATAATAATATCATAAATTTTCTTAACATTTTGAAACTACAACTCGCACCTTGTTGTCTTTCGCGCGACTTACTGAAAACGTATTCTTCTCGTTAGCTACAACCACTGTTTGAATTCTACTTTGCGACTGCGATCTTTAAAACGAAAACCGGTCTTCTTATTATATTCGATTGAAAGTCTGTTCATTTATATTTGGAAGTATTAACTCCACTGTCTTCATACACTAACACAAAATTACCACGTATTTTTGTCGCCGTTTATTCTTCAGCATTCGCTAATTTTGTAAAATATTAAAGATTTAAGTAAAGAGTCTGTCCATTTAAGATAGCTTATTATTTTCAATTATCATCTATACTCTACGTAAGTGTCGTCAAAGTTGAGAACTTTGTAGCGTTCGACTGAAGACATGTTTCAAAGGGTGTCCTATAATACCAAGGCCGGCCACTTCTAATGACTTAGTTGCTTATTGTCTAATACCAATATCTACTAAATAATGCAACAATATGTCTGTCGTTACGTTTTAATTTTTCTAAGCCATTTTGAAGAAATTTACTTTGGATATTCATTGCATTATGTATGGCATGTATCCTATTATAACATACTGTGACGACCTATCATTAACCTTAAATAATAACGAAATGATTTTATGAAAGAATCAAGACATAATGTAACTACATATAATATGTTCGTACTGAATCGGAGAGTAAGATTTGATTAAAATTATTTCAATAAACATTGAACTATTGTAAAACAGCTCGAAGCGATATGCTAGAGGTTTCTATATTTAGATTGATCAAAACTAGAAAGTCGATATAAATGCATTTGTTAATAAATTTACAAAAATATGAAATTATTTATTTGCACTTTTGATTTTGCACTATCATCCAAAATATAAGCTTAAATCATGTAAGTTATTATAATAAATATATATGCCAAGTGCTGTCTGCACTCTGAAAGTTAAAAACAATGTTTATAAACCTAACTGTTAACTAAACTATCAATAATTTTATATAACAGTTAAATATTTTCTGAAATCTATTATAATTAAAATTAAACAATGCAGGAATATAATTAGAATCATTTTTAAAATAATTTACCTAGCCTTTTAGATTGTCCCCACTATCAATAAAACCCCGCCTTTTGATATAGTTATATTTTTTTTCACTTGGATTAACTACTGAGATTAACTTAAATATAAAAAGTAGTGTGTTATGTTCTGGATACTTAAAAATGCTAAAAATAACTATTTATTTGATTTATTCGGGAATCCAATTTAACAATAAATAAGGCCAAATACGGATTACACAAATATGTCAAAATTTTAAAAAAATTAAAAAAAATTGTTTCGCAATTTCTGGTTTGTGGGTGTGTGTGTGTCTATGAAGGCCATTAAAAGTAAAAATAAAATAAAATAGTCTCGTAGTCTTGTCTCGATATCTGAGACTGGTTTGGTGACATGAAGGGTCCGGTCCGCTACACGGCTCGATGCGGGCTGGCGACACATGTCCTTTAAATACATTTTTGTTATATCTCAGAGTTAGTATTTAGTAATAATAAAGCAACGAGACTTTCCACCAGTCACATTCCATGAGATTTTCAAGGCCTTACTAGGGTTAATTCTTCAGGTATTACTTTATTATATGTAGCTTCAATTAAGTATAACTTGAAGTCAGTCTTAAACAATTTAATTATATATATTTAATTACACCGCAAGTAAATTTATAACTCAAATAAATTTTACACGTGGTAGAGCTAAGCGGCGGCTTCAATGGGCCGGCTCTACCAGGTTGGTACCACGGCCTCGCAGAATACCGGCGTGAAGTAGATGCATCTTGTGTTTCTGCTTTTCGTTCTGGTAACTGGAGGTCAACTCCCCCTCCCCATCCCCCTCCTCCTCCTCCCTCCCATCTCCCAAATACCCTAAAAGGCCGGAAAAGTTCCTGCAGCACCTCTGGGGTTGCAGATGTACGTGGGCGATGGCACTTGAACCGCTTGCTCATTTGCCGCCTTTCCCATAAAAAATACAGACAAAAAGTAGGCCAATGAATTAAAAATGTAGCGCTCATAATGTAGTCTACTAAAACATCAAAGCCAGTGTACAATTGTACAAACCTATATCTCGATCGATTTTTCCAGTGGCTTTTATCTTGCAGCATGCCCGTTTATTTCGAATTATGTCATCTGTACTATTCGAATAGTAAAAAAACCGATATATTCAAATAAAATAAGTTATCGAATATTCGAATCGCACGGTTTTTAAAGCGCACGAATCCTACTCGCACATGGCCGTTTTTTAATAATATACGTCGTTCATGTAGCATAAATATACAGACTCTTCGTTTCGTGTTCACTTAGGACAATTCATTGGAAAGAATAGAGACATAAGAACTTCTCTGCTTTTTCGTAAGGTCACATCACCTGATACAGTGATAGACCAGTTTAGGTCAGTGAAATAGACACAGGAACAAAAATTTAAATAAAAAGTTTTTAACTCTGATAATATGAAATTAACCATACGATCCAAGGAAATGGTACATATTGGCATTTATGACGCAAAAGCACTTACTAAAATATAGGGTTAAATAAATATGGAAAGTTTTTATAATAAATATGTTTTCTTTCAGAGTTCTGTCTGTCCTCTGAATGTCAGAAATTAAAAACAATTCATTTTAGAATTCCTGTAACTATTTTTTTATTTAACAGTCGATATTACCTGCAATCTATTGTCATTATATAAAGTACTATCATATCATTAGATTTATCGTAATAAACTTTTATCCCATTTATGTGGTATACACCCTCAAAAAGAATGGCCACCTTGTTATTTTTTTCACTTAATCCACTGCAAGGCAAAGGTCTCCTGTTGATATTTGAGAAGGGTTTGGAGACAGAAAGGATCCGCCAGACTGCTTGGTGCAGGTTGGCGGACTTCACATATATTCTTAATATGTTTTTAAGCTAAATGACGATACGATTTCAATAAAAACAAACATAATTTAGTTATACATATTTAATTACTCCAAAAGTAAACAATAACTCAAATTCATACAAAAATGCATCCTACAAATTAATTATAAATGTAAACGCGTTCTTAGTCTATCCTATTAATAAACAACCAACCAAATGTGGGTACAATTGAACACTAACTAAGGCTTTGAGTGAAATTACCGTAATTGTTATTAACGGATTGGCCGAAACTTTTATAATTAAAATCCCCTAAATTATCATTCAATTTTATATTTAGATTCTCGTTCCCATCACCCTGTTTGTCGGCGATTTTCTGCTTACTTATCTCACTTGGTCTTGGTCCACTTTTGTATAAAAAATTTACATTTTTGCTGTCATTAGGTATTGGAGAACCATAACTCTGTTCTGGTTGGTTCCCCGTGTGTTGTTTAACGGGGTTTTCATGATTTGTACTTTCTTTAGCATCTTCCATACTATATGGTGAAATCAACTTAGAAAATAGATGTTCAGCACCTTTTATCACCTTTGCTGGAAATGTTAAAAATAATGGGAGATCGTCGTTGCACTCTAGTGATGTAGCCAGTAGTATAAATAATATTAACCTCAACATTTTTTTAACTTGTTATAAAATATTTTACTTGAATACATCTGAATCTAGGTGCGCCTTTGAATCAACTTCAAAAACAACTAACGTCGCCCATATAAATATTTATATTAATCAATGGAGAAACAGGTTGGGTAATTTAAAAAAAACAAACTATACTTGAAACTTTCAAAGATAAATTATTTTGCTAGCGATTGTCCACGACTTCGTTCGCGTGATATTTGTATTCGCTTCTTAGAAATGTACTTAAATGTATCTATTTGAAATGTAAAAAAAAATACAATAAAGCCATTCGGTAGAATTAAGTATTTAGGACAGTAGGGGTCAGTAGTAAAGATAGCTCTAAAATTAGGGCAATTTCCCCTACACACTTAATAAAATTGTCATAGAATCGTATTCATGATATAAATTATGAAAATTTATTGAATTAGATATTGAGAGGAGCGATAGAAACCAAATCAAAATCAGAGGTCAATATATTTTTATTGGCAATAGTTAGCCCCAATCGAAAAATTGCACCTTTTTCTATACGATGAAGAAAACTTAATTTATACATGCCCCAGATCGGGCAAAGATATTCTACCGTTTTAATACATCATCGTTACGGATGATGTTGTAATTGGCGATTTTAGGATCGCGCCGGATAGGTTTTAAGGAGGTTTCTTGTTAGTGATGTCGGTGTTGTGTATGCTTAAAAATGTAGCGATATCGTATTTCTGCAATTTAATACCGTCTGCGTTGAAATAAGCGACAGTCAGAGAGCGCGGTATTATTCTTCCTACTGTAGTACCCATTGGTAGTACAGTAGGAAGAATAATACCGGAAGAATAATAATATAGTAGTGTTTAGGCGCATTGAACCGACCAGAAGTCCTAAGTGTCCATGTGCTCTACGGTAGCTATGAGTCGGTATTGAAGTGTGATATTAGGAAAGAGATATTGGGTTGGCAACGTGACATTGCTAGTAAAGCCGTGTATAAGTGAGAGGTCTTCGAGGAAGCTAGAAGCGGCCAGGGGCGCAGTTTTAGAAGGTTCGTGAAGCGCCTGCACTCTTTTGGGTGTATGCCAGAGGCTTGGCTCAGGTATTAAGTTTTGTGCTTGTTCACAAATGACATTAGTGTAGCGTAAGCTTGGCCGGCACTGGTTTGGTGGCCTGTCTCGGCGCGGGTTCACGTGCTGAAACTGTGGAGCCCCGGGGCTCTTCTTGCGACCTATATTTTTAACGCTCCCTCGCTGTCGCTTGCGCGGCGCTCTGTCGCAACCGCGATAGTTTCGCGGGATGTCGCTGATCGCCACACAAGACACAGCTTCGCGGGTCCATTCGCAATCTAGTGTACCGTGATCCTCCAGGCACACAATGGGGGCGAGCAAAACTATTTCTGACCGAGTGTCCTTACAATTGGCATCTATGGCATTGGCCGATGATACCTTCATTACGCGGGCCTCTCTATAGAGGACTCTATAGTCCAGAAAAGCAAGCGCAACAGAGCCTTCTTCTTTGGGTGGTACAAACTATGTATCACCTGGAAAGGGATATTTTGCGCGATAAGGTCATTAGCGCAGTAGGTCAGGTTATTAGTTTGCGCAAGTAACTATTTTATTATTTAACAGTTGACCTGCAATCTATTGTCATTATATAAAGTACTATCATATAATTAGATTCGTGGTAATAAACCTTTACCCATTTATATGGTGGCATACCCTCAAGGACAGCCGCCTTGTTATTGTTTTTCACTTAATCAATCCGCAGTTTTTTGTATTATTATTCTGACATCTTAAACATGTCTAAAACAATTACAAAATTTACAAAATTAGCAGCCTGTAAATGTTCACTGCAAGGCAAAGGTCTCCTGGTCCTGATATTTGAGAAGGGTTTGTAAACAGAAAGGATCCGCCACACTGCTCGGTGCAGGTTGGCGGACTTCACATATATTCCTAATATGTTTTTAAGCTAAATGACGATACGATTTCAATAAAAACAAACATAATTTAGTTATACATATTTAATTACACTGAAAGTAAACAATAACTCAAATTCATACAAAAATGCATTCTGCAAATTAATTATAAATGTGGCGTTCATAGTCTATCCTATTTAAAAATATCAACCATACGTATGAACAATTGAACACTAGCCGAGGCTTTGAGTAAAATTGCCGTAATTGTTATTAACGGATTTCCCGAAACTTTTATAATTAATATCCCCTAAATTATCATTCAATTTTATATTTAGATTCTCGTTCCCATCACCCTGTGTGTCCGCGATTTTCTGCTTACTTATCTCACTTGGTTTTTGTCCACTTTTGTTTAAAAAAATTAAATTTTTGTTTTCATTAGGTGTTGGAGAACCATAACTCTGTTCTGGTTGGTTCCCCGTGTGTTGTTTAACGGAGTTTTCATGCTTTGTCCTTTCTTTAGCAACTTCCATGCTAAGTGGTGAAATCAACTTAGAAAATAGATGTTCAGCACTTTTTATCACCTTTGCTGGAAATGTTAAAAATAATGGGAGATCGTCGTTGCACTCTAGTGATGTAGCCAGTAGAATAAATAATATTAACCTCAACATTTTTAGTGTTATAAAATATTCTACTTGAATGTATCTGAATCAAGGTGCGCCTTTGAATCAACATTAAAAAGAACTAACATCGGCCATATATATTTATATTATTCAATGGAGAAACTGGTTGGGTAATTTAAAAAGAAACAAAGATAAATTATTTTGCTAGCGAATGTCCACGACTTCTTTTGCGTGATATTTGTATTCGCTTTTTAGAAATACACCTATATGTATAATAAAATTACAATAAAGCCATTCGGCAGATAATTAAGTATTTAGAACAGTAAGGGTGAGCAGTAAAGGTAACAATAAAATTATGGCAATTTCCTCTACACACTTAATAAAACTGTTCTGTAAAAAAATTAGGTAGTTAGAGACGTAATTTTATATTATTTTTAAATTTAAATAGTTACCCTCAATCGAATAAATTGCACCTTATACGATGAAGAAAATTTAATTTATAGAAGCCCCAGATCGAGCTGATTACGTATTATTTGCAATGGTTAAAACTTCACGGTGTTCCACCTTCGCCGCATATCGGCTACTTACATGACCCCGCGAATACCATATAAGCAACATCGCAAATTACCGGCGTGAAGTAGAGGCATCTTGTGCTTCTGCGTGTCGTTCGGTGAGCGAGGTAACCGGAGGCCTAACTACCCCTCCCCAAATATCCATAAAGGCCGGAAACGCACCTACAACTTCTCTGATATTTGGTACGTGGTAGTCAGTTATCACTCAATCAGATCACAATATCGGATAAGCCGCCGGCCCGTTTTCGCCATTTCCCATAAAAAACCATGTGGCATCTTCCTAGGTGGGCCGGCTTGTAATGGCTGCACCGATGCGAGATGGTGGACCGTTGGGGGAGGAACCGCGTCGTTGCAGGTGGAGTCGCGATGGAAGAGCAGTTTTGTTTTAGTATGCGATGTATGTCTATCCCTATCCTCTGCGGCTGCGGTGGGGCCGCGGGGGAAGAGACGTGTCGGTATTACTTAATTATGTTTGAGATACTTCTGAATTAGTAAAAATTGTATTTGTTTTTAACGTTATACGTAATTTTTTTTACAGGTTATGTCCTCGAAGTCACAGTGTATATTTTAAATTCGATAATTGACACTTTAATATAGTTCACTTTGCTCTCGTTTGTAGTTTCGTGTAAACACCCTTAGTAGTAGTAACCACACAGATTTCATTATAGAAAAAACCACAAATGCTTGCCGCTATTTTGTTATGGTAATATAAAAGTGTGGCAACTACAACGAGGTAATGATATACTTAAAGAATCTGAAAGTTTGTTATGGTAACATTGCAGCTTCTTTGTAGAAACAATCATCATGCAAGTTCGTTGTAGCAACATATAGAAACATACATCATGCAAGTTGCATGAGAACTAAATAGTTGAAGCTTGGGCAAACTTCCTCTTGTGACACTTCAAATTTATATTGCTGCCAGGGCTTCAAATCGAGTTTCGAGAGTAAGCCTACTAAAATCGTAGTGCTAACCGAAGTACGGACGACGTTTGGCTTTTTCA
The DNA here is from genome assembly GCA_029286595.1 of Bhutanitis thaidina. Taxonomy (NCBI): domain Eukaryota; kingdom Metazoa; phylum Arthropoda; class Insecta; order Lepidoptera; family Papilionidae; genus Bhutanitis; species Bhutanitis thaidina. Next base: position 4,949,746 of record JAGSMS010000003.1, read on the forward strand.
TGAGACGCTATTATTTCTAATCTGAGACAGTCCGTGTGCCCCATTTCAGCTGTAAGACTTTCGTTATCTATTTTCAGTTAGGAAAAAGATTTGCGGCATCTAGAATTATACTTAGACACTAGCAAACGCCCGCGGCGAAATTTTTCCCAAGAACGTATATTTTCTCGGCATAAAAATTATTCAGTCTATCTACCAAATCAGCGTGATTCAACAACATACACCCAAACACCAAAAAAAGTCTCTACTTTCACATTTATAATATGACGTGTGAATTGATGTCCTTACATATGGAATGCCTTGGTCGAACTCATAGGCACTATACCGCCTTCTAAGCAAAAATAAATTACTGCATAAAGCACTGCTGCAAGATTTGCTGATGATTTGTAAATTAAAGATATCTTAAGATACCCACGAGAGGGAAGAGGCTTGCAGAGTCTTACGTCGATACGACGTGGCATATTACGTCACAGACAACCAGAGGAAATTCTCCTGGTTGTCTGTTGCGTCGGGGTGATTGTTTTTAAAAAAAATAAAATTTTTACTAGTTATAACGGCTCGACCAATATAAATACTATTATAGTGGCCACCTCAAAATTAGTCCAAAGGTTCAAAGTTATGCATATTTAGACAATTACGGGTATTGCTCAATTCCTATAATAGGTAGTGTAACAATAATAATTACGTTATAATTTTTGTTAGTAGGTTTTAGCTTAAAAATTATGAATTATTATAATGAATGCTACTATTATCTTATATATGTTAATAATTATAACTGTTACTTGTAATGTTAGTGTTGTTTTATGAAATATGACCCCTGTTTGGGTAAAGGCCTCCTCCATCTTCTTCCAAGACTCCCTGTCTTTACCTGACTTTATCCAGTCGCTTCCTGCGACATGCATTATATCATCAGCCCACCGTCTTATTGGTCGACCAACATTCCTTTTCCCCTTTGGTCCTTTCCCACTAAATAGGTAGTGTAACAATAATAATTACGTTATAATTTTTGTTAGTAGGTTTTAGCTTAAAAATTATGAATTATTATAATGAATGCTACTATTATCTTATATATGTTAATAATTATAACTGTTACTTGTAATGTTAGTGTTGTTTTATGAAATATGACCCCTGTTTGGGTAAAGGCCTCCTCCATCTTCTTCCAAGACTCCCTGTCTTTACCTGACTTTATCCAGTCGCTTCCTGCGACATGCATTATATCATCAGCCCACCGTCTTATTGGTCGACCAACATTCCTTTTCCCCTTTGGTCCTTTCCCACTAAATAGGTAGTGTAACAATAATAATTACGTTATAATTTTTGTTAGTAGGTTTTAGCTTAAAAATTATGAATTATTATAATGAATGCTACTATTATCTTATATATGTTAATAATTATAACTGTTACTTGTAATGTTAGTGTTGTTTTATGAAATATGACCCCTGTTTGGGTAAAGGCCTCCTCCATCTTCTTCCAAGACTCCCTGTCTTTACCTGACTTTATCCAGTCGCTTCCTGCGACATGCATTATATCATCAGCCCACCGTCTTATTGGTCGACCAACATTCCTTTTCCCCTTTGGTCCTTTCCCACTAAATAGGTAGTGTAACAATAATAATTACGTTATAATTTTTGTTAGTAGGTTTTAGCTTAAAAATTATGAATTATTATAATGAATGCTACTATTATCTTATATATGTTAATAATTATAACTGTTACTTGTAATGTTAGTGTTGTTTTATGAAATATGAGGCATCTTGTGCTTCTGCGTGTCGTTCGGTGAGCGAGGTAACCGGAGGCCTAACTACCCCTCCCCAAATATCCATAAAGGCCGGAAACGCACCTACAACTTCTCTGATATTTGGTACGTGGTAGTCAGTTATCACTCAATCAGATCACAATATCGGATAAGCCGCCGGCCCGTTTTCGCCATTTCCCATAAAAAACCATGTGGCATCTTCCTAGGTGGGCCGGCTTGTAATGGCTGCACCGATGCGAGATGGTGGACCGTTGGGGGAGGAACCGCGTCGTTGCAGGTGGAGTCGCGATGGAAGAGCAGTTTTGTTTTAGTATGCGATGTATGTCTATCCCTATCCTCTGCGGCTGCGGTGGGGCCGCGGGGGAAGAGAAGTGTCGGTATTACTTAATTATGTTTGAGATACTTCTGAATTAGTAAAAATTGTATTTGTTTTTAACGTTATACGTAATTTTTTTTACAGGTTATGTCCTCGAAGTCACAGTGTATATTTTAAATTCGATAATTGACACTTTAATATAGTTCACTTTGCTCTCGTTTGTAGTTTCGTGTAAACACCCTTAGTAGTAGTAACCACACAGATTTCATTATAGAAAAAACCACAAATGCTTGCCGCTATTTTGTTATGGTAATATAAAAGTGTGGCAACTACAACGAGGTAATGATATACTTAAAGAATCTGAAAGTTTGTTATGGTAACATTGCAGCTTCTTTGTAGAAACAATCATCATGCAAGTTCGTTGTAGCAACATATAGAAACATACATCATGCAAGTTCGTTGTAGCAACATATAGAAACATACATCATGCAAGTTGCATGAGAACTAAATAGTTGAAGCTTGGGCAAACTTCCTCTTGTGACACTTCAAATTTATATTGCTGCCAGGGCTTCAAATCGAGTTTCGAGAGTAAGCCTACTAAAATCGTAGTGCTAACCGAAGTACGGACGACGTTTGGCTTTTCATGAGACGCTATTATTTCTAATCTGAGACAGTCCGTGTGCCCCATTTCAGCTGTAAGACTTTCGTTATCTATTTTCAGTTAGGAAAAAGATTTGCGGCATCTAGAATTATACTTAGACACTAGCAAACGCCCGCGGCGAAATTTTTCCCAAGAACGTATATTTTCTCGGCATAAAATTATTCAGTCTATCTACCAAATCAGCGTGATTCAACAACATACACCCAAACACCAAAAAGTCTCTACTTTCACATTTATAATATGACGTGTGAATTGATGTCCTTACATATGGAATGCCTTGGTCGAACTCATAGGCACTATACCGCCTTCTAAGCAAAATAAATTACTGCATAAAGCACTGCTGCAAGATTTGCTGATGATTTGTAAATTAAAGATATCTTAAGATACCCACGAGAGGGAAGAGGCTTGCAGAGTCTTACGTCGATACGACGTGGCATATTACGTCACAGACAACCAGAGGAAATTCTCCTGGTTGTCTGTTGCGTCGGGGTGATTGTTTTTAAAAAATAAAATTTTTACTAGTTATAACGGCTCGACCAATATAAATACTATTATAGTGGCCACCTCAAAATTAGTCCAAAGGTTCAAAGTTATGCATATTTAGACAATTACGGGTATTGCTCAATTCCTATAATAGGTAGTGTATGAAGACATATTTTTTTAACCTTTCATTGTTAACACGCATAGAAACGTTGTAATGAAATCGTGTAAATTTACGTCTTTTAGTATCTGTGTTATGATTATTCATATCTACAGCCCAGCTACTTTAGAAGATGGCGTATTGATATTTATTTATTATATTGGCAGGACTTCTAAGTAATACTGTTCAACTTCATCTAAATTTGTCGAGAAGTTTCTATGTTATACATATCAAGCCTATTACGCCTCCTGTCCAGATCCAAAAAAAGACAGCGAGATGATATATAATATTTATTATAACGGCTCCATCTCTAAGTAACACTAGTTCAGTCAAATAGTCAAATTCCGATTCATATCCGGTTACAGAATTTTTGTTACACATCAATGAAATAATAAAATCTAACGAATATAAACGAAACGCGATAAAAAATTTGGATTTCTGTTTTTAAACCATTTGCATCCTCCATGATGAGTTGAGTGACATTTGTACAAATGTCACGTATTATTGATATAAAGTATAGCTCCTCCAGATTCTTCTATACTATTACAAAATTTTAAAAAGCTGTCATAAAACATTGTACATAAAATATAAAAAAAACTTTAGTGATATACGCCAAACGACGAATTCAAAAAACATTCTTTTGCATGTTTTGTCCGTTTATGTTTGTCTATTTATCTGATTGTTCGGGCATCTGTCAAAAACGTTGACGCAAATTGCTAATGAGCGGCCGCCATTTCAGTGGCATCAGCCCGTCACGCTTCTAACGTGACCTTGATAAAATTAATTTTATGTAACATTATAAACAATGAACTTATAAATTAATGTTATTAAATTATAAGGTAAGATATTTATCTGCCGATTTCGGCTTTCGTCACTCGGACGCTAATGAGACATGGTTTCAGCGCAATAGCGGGGATTAATAGATGTAAAAGTCAGGCAATGCCATATTATTCTTATTATTAGTTTTAATGTCAAATAAAATTAAATAACATATGTACGACAACATGTTTTTTTTTAAATTCTCAAATCGTTAATATTTTAGCATTCTTAGTTTACTACTGGAGGCAATTGTACTCGCCATCGTTCTAGAAAATTTGAAGCTACCATACGGCTATGATATGAGTATCGGCAAGATGACGAAGAGGCAGATTCTCTTACGCTACCACACGTCGAAACGTTCCATTACCCCTCAATGGCCTCTCGTCCAGTTTTTACACGGGTCACTAACATTTATTGCTAACCAGAATAAAACGCGAGCGCAGCCGCGGGCAAAACCTCGTTCCCAATAAAGAAAAAAATGTCGTCTTCCTAGTTTTCGATAAGTTTTATGTGTGATTAAAACCTGTTGAACAAGTTCATATTCTTTGCAATAAAATAAAGGTCATTATCCAAATCGATTCAGAAATGTATCGCATACAGGAAGATAAAACGCAAAGCACTCATTGCTAAAAATACCGAAATGGTTTCTGCTCAGAATAGTATTCTTCAGAATAAGCTTCAAAATATAATAGTCCATGGAAAGGGTAAAAAAAAAAAATAAAATTTTTACTAGTTATAACGGCTCGACCAATATAAATACTATTATAGTGGCCACCTCAAAATTAGTCCAAAGGTTCAAAGTTATGCATATTTAGACAATTACGGGTATTGCTCAATTCCTATAATAGGTAGTGTATGAAGACATATTTTTTTAACCTTTCATTGTTAACACGCATAGAAACGTTGTAATGAAATCGTGTAAATTTACGTCTTTTAGTATCTGTGTTATGATTATTCATATCTACAGCCCAGCTACTTTAGAAGATGGCGTATTGATATTTATTTATTATATTGGCAGGACTTCTAAGTAATACTGTTCAGCTTCATCTAAATTTGTCGAGAAGTTTCTATGTTATACATATCAAGCCTATTACGCCTCCTGTCCAGATCCAAAAAAAGACAGCGAGATGATATATAATATTTATTATAACGGCTCCATCTCTAAGTAACACTAGTTCAGTCAAATAGTCAAATTCCGATTCATATCCGGTTACAGAATTTTTGTTACACATCAATGAAATAATAAAATCTAACGAATATAAACGAAACGCGATAAAAAATTTGGATTTCTGTTTTTAAACCATTTGCATCCTCCATGATGAGTTGAGTGACATTTGTACAAATGTCACGTATTATTGATATAAAGTATAGCTCCTCCAGATTCTTCTATACTATTACAAAATTTTAAAAAGCTGTCATAAAACATTGTACATAAAATATAAAAAAAACTTTAGTGATATACGCCAAACGACGAATTCAAAAAACATTCTTTTGCATGTTTTGTCCGTTTATGTTTGTCTATTTATCTGATTGTTCGGGCATCTGTCAAAAACGTTGACGCAAATTGCTAATGAGCGGCCGCCATTTCAGTGGCATCAGCCCGTCACGCTTCTAACGTGACCTTGATAAAATTAATTTTATGTAACATTATAAACAATGAACTTATAAATTAATGTTATTAAATTATAAGGTAAGATATTTATCTGCCGATTTCGGCTTTCGTCACTCGGACGCTAATGAGACATGGTTTCAGCGCAATAGCGGGGATTAATAGATGTAAAAGTCAGGCAATGCCATATTATTCTTATTATTAGTTTTAATGTCAAATAAAATTAAATAACATATGTACGACAACATGTTTTTTTTTAAATTCTCAAATCGTTAATATTTTAGCATTCTTAGTTTACTACTGGAGGCAATTGTACTCGCCATCGTTCTAGAAAATTTGAAGCTACCATACGGCTATGATATGAGTATCGGCAAGATGACGAAGAGGCAGATTCTCTTACGCTACCACACGTCGAAACGTTCCATTACCCCTCAATGGCCTCTCGTCCAGTTTTTACACGGGTCACTAACATTTATTGCTAACCAGAATAAAACGCGAGCGCAGCCGCGGGCAAAACCTCGTTCCCAATAAAGAAAAAAATGTCGTCTTCCTAGTTTTCGATAAGTTTTATGTGTGATTAAAACCTGTTGAACAAGTTCATATTCTTTGCAATAAAATAAAGGTCATTATCCAAATCGATTCAGAAATGTATCGCATACAGGAAGATAAAACGCAAAGCACTCATTGCTAAAAATACCGAAATGGTTTCTGCTCAGAATAGTATTCTTCAGAATAAGCTTCAAAAATATAATAGTCCATGGAAAGGGTAAAAAAAAGACCACGGTATGTTTGTTACTTATTTATGTGTTTACAAAGTGATGGATTAGTTTGTTATTAGTATCGATGTTGCAAAAAAAGAAGATTAAACCAACTGTAATATAGTATTTTTACATACTATTTATTTCTTCAACAGTATATATTAGTATGATGGAGAACCGAAACATGGACATCATCATCAGTGACTGTCTGTCTCCAAGGTGCAACGATTTATAAGTTGTACGATTTTGTGTAAGTCGCTTATCCGGCGTAGGCATTACAACACAGATTTCCATTTGGCACGACTCAGCGTAGGCAAACCGACTTTTTGTTTCTCCGGGAGATCGTGAAAGTTGGCGAGACTTTCGCCGGATTTGGTCCCGGAGATTACTGTGAGATTTTTAAGGCTTTTGCCAAAGTCACTTCTTACGGAAACCACAGGAAGAAAGGAGGTGGTAGCTTCTCTTTTTATAGTAAAGGGGGCAAACACCCAGGAACCTATCGATCCTCCGCGCCGGTGTCAGCTACCCGCGTTTAAAGTCGCCGTGCGGACAATGAAATACTGCTGTTGGCCATGTCCTCAGTACTTGCGTTTTATTTAGATTATTAGGCTATTTAATTAGTATGTAAAAAGTTTTTTCATTTCATTCTTTAACATTTTTTCACTATCTAGATATAATTATGAACAAATTTTAGTACTATTCAATTTTTCATTAAATGTCAATAAGGCCGCATTTAGCCTGTATATACATTTAAGAGAACATATAGTTAAAGGAAGGTAAATCAAAAATAAAACTGGAATAAATGTAATAAAATTGTATTGAACGACAACAAATCATGATTTGTGATTAAATTTATGCAATTATATTCCAAATATAAGTTTTTAACTACGTCGGACTGTAATAAAATAAATAATGTGAATTAATATAATAGGTAATTTTTTCCGTTTAAAAGTTAGAATGATGACCGATGAGCCATGAACTGAATTAAAAAAAATCCTTATCTCGAAATACCTTCACTGGTCATTGATTACACTTACTGGGTTTTAAACAGAGTTAAAGTAAATTAAATTACAACCATAAAATATTACTTTCCGCACTTTGGGCAACACTGAACATAACGTATTTTTACATTCCAAATAATTATTACACAGAACTAAGATGTGGCAGAATGAGATAAAAATCAGAGAGCAAATTATCATAAATTATCCACACAGAAACATAACAGGGCTCTACAACAACCATTTACGTTATTATAGTTATAAAGGATGATAAACGTTACTGTTATATAATATATTACATTAACCTGACATAAGGAAAGTTAAGGTTAAGTAGCATATCCTCGAAGGTAATCTTAGCATAGCCGTTTTTAAACTTACGGTCTCGAGGGTGTCATTGATGTCTAAATAAATCACATCGGAATTTAAAAAAAAAATCACTTCACCATTATTCTTAAAGTAAAAAAAGATCTTTAGTAATTTATAATTTTACACACATAATTACACATTTACAATACATAATTAGTAATTTTTCAAAGCGTGCCCACAGTGAAAAGCCCATTTGGCAAACTTTTTTTTTTACATTTACCTTAAGATAAACTAATCTTAATAATTAGTAAGGCACAATTTAGCTTTGGTTATATTTAACATATATTATGTATATTTAGTGTTTAACTAATTTCTAGTATATTATTTGACATAGAGAGCCCATTACTATCATTCTTGTATATATGTCTAGGAAAAAGGAGCGGTCTTGAAAAATATACTAGGAATTAATTCAAATAACATGAAAGTAAATATAAATATAAATTTTTTACGAACCCTGCCTGCTGTGGCTTTATCCCATCCCGAGTGGTCGTTAAAGTACATCAGTCGAGATATCAGAAAGATAACGTCATTACCATGAGATGTAAAATTGCAATTAAATATTTAAAGATACCTTATACTCAGAATAACCAAAAGGTATTCCCTAAAGGTCATGGCAAGGAGCACAAGTGTGCTCTCCAATCTCGACAGACTCTTTCTTTTCTCTAAACGAAAATAAAACTAAAAATCATATTGTCGGTATGAATATTTAAATATTAACCCGGTCGGTATGAATATTTAAATATATTATAATATAATAATCGAATTAAAATGTCACGTATATGATTATCATTATTATTAATAAACATTTATTTAATAGCCATTCAAACTGAACATCAAATAAGTCTTAATCATGTTACATTTCCGGTTAGATAAAGTTACTATCAATACTTTTTATCCCTAGCAAATGAACGTCTGACGAAAGACGCGTGTTGTGATGGAAACTGTTGATTAACGAAAATAATAGTTGTTGAAGTATTTGATATTTTTTTTAATAAGTATCTTAAACTATATAGTACATATGAATGCTGAAATACCGTGTTAAACCCTCACATTTCATAACTAGAATATTGTTTAAATACATCAAGAATTAAGTAAACACTGAGAAGTGAATTATTTCAAGTCAATGTTATTGTCCTAATGGCACCACGATACTCGACTAGCGTTTGCATTCAAGTGACATACAGATTAAAAACACAGATTTTATTTGTTATATAAATTAAATGTTTTAAAAATATCTACCTAAAATCATTGATTTTTTCACCACTTAGGCACTATATTTACAAAATGATGTTTATTATCGAAGTGTCAAAAACAACAAAGGAAAGATTAAAAAAATTATATTTACGCTACTTGCAGAAATTAAGAAAGATAAAAATACGGTAACAAGAATTTTGAATTATATTCTTTTAAAAAAAATGGTTTGTAATGATTTGTTATTAAATTATTGAAATAGGCAATAATTTTTTTTAAAACAGACACGAATTCTATGCAATTTTATATACGAAACGCTACCGTTTCTTTATAAATATTTTATCGGCCATGATAGTTGGAAAATCACTGTAGCATTGATTTAATTAAATAAAAACTTTTTACAAATTTTACCGAGAGTGCGATTAAATTACGGACACAACACAACTGCCACGAATATTTCAGGATCATATTGAATGCTGCAATACTTACATTTTAATTATTATATTTAACTGTTATCTAATGCGTTAGGTATACGATGCCTTATGATATTGTTAATAAAGTATAGCACCATTATAAATAAGTATATCGAGACAGGTAAAACAAAGTAATTTTTTGAAAGTATAAATCTATGAAAGTAATATTTTAAACCTATTCACCATAGACAAATTAAATAAGTATGAATTAATTCGTTTCACATATCTCTCCATCGTATTTTAATTATTTACATACGTACAGGTTACATATAAATTCGTCACAGATTCTAAATTTCTAACAATTCCTCTACATATTATACAAGATGAATAACGTTTTATTATAAACATTGTATTCGATATAGTTAAAAGAATCAGGCGTCTAAAAAACAAGGCGAGGAATGGTCTTTTACATCAGTAATCGTGCAAAGTAATTTGTCTAGCATCTTTCAAATATTGTGATGTATTATTAGGTGTTAGAACAATATTACGCCGTACAATAAATGTCATCGTTTTTCCTTTACCTATTTATTTGTTAACAATTTTATTGCTTTTATTTATAATTATTAAGAATATGATTGGTTAATTTTTTTCATTAACAATTCTTCAATATGTTGGCAGGTTAAAGAAGTTGGTAAGTTCGAATAAATTATTTCTGAATATATATGTGGTGTTATTTATATATTAAGAAGTCATTCATTTAAGTTTTCTATTTTTAAGAAACATTTAGAGAGAGGTTCAGAATACAGAGTAGATGAGAGAGATTTAATAAGGAAAAAAAAATTTACAAGATGGCGACTCATTAGCAACAGACGGTGCTGAGATATTCTGCACTGCCATGTTTTCGTTGTATTAGTATTTATAAAGTTGATTAAAGAAAGAAAGAAACTTTAGATACTGCTCAGTGCGACCAAAAAAATAAGTTTACACAATTTTATTGCCACATAGCAAATGTAAAATAATAAAAAAAAAATGCCCTTACTAATTCATGTCTCTAAAATTAACGGTCTGTTTATCGTTGGTGACATCGAGTGTTATTGTTACACGCTGCTTCAAAGCGGGATGGGGGAAAATTATTTACTATATTAGGTTTTCTGGTTGCCAAACGAGGTATTTCCTCACTTCCGAGAAGGTTCAAAATAACTGTACCGATCCCTGGAATAAAGCATGATTGCTTGCGTTATATAAAATATAAACGAGCGCGAAATTTCTGAACCCAAGTTCTCTAAACCTCGCAGATTGCATGACACACTGACATTTAGTAATTCTTAAGACTTTATTATAATATCTGTAGTTATACACACATTTTAAATACTAACATTGTCACTTATTATGGAAATGGTAACATTATGTTTTTTTTTGTTGTGATGTAGTGGACAAGGGGCGTGTCGTACATTTCTTTTCGTTCGAGAACGTTCTGGAGGTTTAAGTCTCCGTTGAGTATTTGGGATTGGGTGGAACTTAGTTAGGTCCCCAGCCGAAGCCGATTTGTCGAACACTTTCCGGTTGTTCGCAGTCGCGGCTTTTGTGGGCTTAGGCCGATGTCAGTCGATGACGTGTTTTATCTTGACATAGAGAATACAGGAGAAGAAGAAGCCAAATATCGGAATAACCGACATCCCCACGCCTACGGCAGCGAGGATTATCAGATGCTCACGTATGTGACTCGTGAACGGAGCCACACAACCCTGAAAATAATTTTTTGGCAATATGAGTGTAGATCTAGAAAATTAATTATTGTCCAAAAATGTACAAATATGCGTAAGATGTTTTTGTAATTTTATTATATTTGGGAAAACATAAGCGGAGGAGGCTATATGAGTGCGGTATATGAGAAAGGTTGCCTGGAAGAGATCGCCTTTAGCGATAAGACCTTTCATGTTTAATTACGTTTTATTATAATTTTTTTCCTGTTTTTGGTGTGCAATTAAGCGTATTCTATTCTATGAGTGACACTGAATGTTGATTAATCCCTAATCAGTGATATAAAGAAATTTTGTGTCTGTCTGTTCACGTTTCACGCAAAATCTTCTTTGAAATTCAGTATGCAGGTCAACATACAATGCTACTTTTTATCCGTCTATGCAGATGTAATAGAGATATATTTTTTTATACCTACTGTATGACATTTGATAATTGATTTGGTTACATAAAAAATGGGAATAGTAGGGCACTGAACACTTGAGAAATGCATTTAAATTTTTAAGCAAGTTAATCAAAATTTATACCAGGTTTTAGTAATTTGATATGTAGGTGTACCACAACACAACAACAGCTTACGCCTGCAATCCATTACGGGGTAGGCAGATGTGCTATTACTTTACACTTAACCTAAAGACAATGTATACAGTATCGGAAGGTGACGACGCCGTCTTTCTGTTAATGCATTCAGTGCAGCGCCAGCCGCTCCACCTCGGCCTTGGAGGGCAAGGAGAGCGGTGCAAAGCAACGTCGCAATCGCTCCCTCCACAGTCCACCAACCCACATTCGAAATAGACTCGCCAAGCCCGCTCGGAGAGGTCACCTCGAGTGAGTCATCCCCGCAAAGACTTTAACCGGTAACCGGTAAAGGTTAACCGTGTGAGACCAAGCCACAACTACTACGGCCCCCGCCACGACCAGGCGTTCCCCCGTTCGAATGGAAGCCATTAGCGTCCCTACCTCGACACAAACTATTGGTCTTTGGGTGTGGTTGTGTTATGTTGGGTCTCATGTCTCTCACACTACATCAGACCCTTCGTCTGATCTCATTGACTTTTGTTTCAGAGAAAGGAAGGTGCGACAGACATAGTGGTCATAAAGAAATGCTATTACTTTTTCCTATATTAAGCAACTTGTAGTGACACTTCCATGCATGTACATATTTGAAACAGCAAAGTTTGTTAAATCGATGTAAATCTCACTAAATCTTTAAGAAATCCTTACGCATTAATAGTAAATGAAATACCAAAGACCAAATTATTTGGGTGAGAGACGCACAGTACTTACATCGTAGTAGATATTGGAAGGATGGTCCCGCATGCCGCAGCGTGGGCTGATGCTCTTGCAGCAAGAGTCCGGCACGAGCAGGCGCGGGTCGTGCTCGTGCCACACGCTGCGTCGCCAGTCCGAGAAGCGCGTAACGCCGCAGCATTTGAACTGGAATTAAATAACATATGAATTAAAACAGAGCCTTGGAGAAACGACTTTCTCACCTTTAAGAGGTGGAATAATTTCTTAAAATTTTAATGGGACCATCATTGAGGTAACTATAGCTTATTCATTTAAAAAAAATATCAGTAAAATCGGTTCACGAACTTCAAGTAATTTAAAAAAAATACATAAGAATTGATGACCTCCATCTTTTTGGAAATAGTTAGAAAAAGTTTGAAAAAAGCAGTGTTGATAAAGTGATCATTTAGGGAGGGGCGCTCGGTGGTTGCAGCAGTGATTCTGCTCCTCATCACAATTCTGTAGATTGTGCTCGGTCAACTTAGATGAATTATCCGTCATTAGCCTTAGCGAGAGGCGCGCTCGCCAGCGGGCTGCACCGTGACGTTGAAATATTGACACAGGTGGTGTATTCCCTCTCCCACCTTTTTCATATATTCAGCGCTAATGTTGGATCTCAAACAAAATTGTAAGATTGATAATTTATTTCGTAACAAAGTTTCTATTTTGTTTAATGCTTGATGATATGTTATGCCCTGGAATCTATGTAACATGCTTATTATTATACCAACTATTGTTCGTGACTTCTGGTCGATGCCGGTTTTCTGGTGATTAAAAGTATCGCACTATTTAACTGGCGAGATAAATTTTCGGCCAGTAAAAACCGCATCAGAATCGGTTCAGTAGTTTTTGCATGATTACTGAACGATAAGACAAATAAAATTTTTAATTTATTTTAGAATGGAGTCAGGCCTGTATTCTTATCCTTAAAAGGGTACAGAGCAGACAGATTTTTAATATTATAATAGTATAAAGGTGTATTGTTATTTTAAGACACATTTGCCACATTCTTATTTTGAATGGACACACAGTGATGTCTACAAGTGGACAAATCCTTTCGAACTTCAATCATAGAGATAAATCTTTAGTTAAATCCTTAAATTTGGCAACCCTGAAACTGATACCGGTTATAACAACTCTTACCTCCGACTGCATGAGGTCTACAGCGTCAGTGACGACTACATCCAACGCGTAGTTCGCTATGAAAGTACTGTTAAGTTCCGCTTTCAGTTCATATTCCACGGCCACCTCGTAGTAATAGGCTAGACCGCCGGCCCCCGCCTCCATTATGAACGTAAACAGTAAGAAATATGCATACTGAAACGAGAATAATTAGTACTAATTTTAATAATGTTTGTATGTCAACACTTGTAATGTTAAATCCAGAAAAAATTACATTCCAGTTTACATCTATAAGTATAGTGAATATAATGTTTCTTATAAATTAAAATTAGAACAATGCATTGGTCTTCTTTATCAGCCTGCCACTACCACTAAAATGAACTAGGAAACGGCGTTGGCTTCGCACGGACAGATAATATATTAACAAATGTAAATTTGTACATTGTTCATGAATGTGGCGAAAACATTGTTGAAGAATGCATTGAATGCCCTTAGTGGGTACTGAGGAGTTTAGAAGATATATGCGAATACACAACTAAACTCTTGATAAACTTTGTGTTATACTTAGGAATGTATACCCAATACTCATTGATAGGGAATCGTACTCGTGTCTCCTGATTCGGTGGTAGATTCCTAACCACTCAGCTATCGCAGCATATTTTTTATACTATATATAATAAATATGACTCAATCTTACTACTTGTTTTTTTTTCTTTCTTCTTAAATTAAGAATTACACTGATTAGGACTTGGGCTGGCAGCCCATTGGGCTGACATATTCAAATAAGATAAATACCCCCAAATAAAGAATAACAAAATCTGATGCATTTATTTATGTTTTAAGATTTCTAGCTTCCTCATTATTATTTAAAGTTAAAAAAAAACGACCTTACACTGGAACGGCCCTACCAAATACTGGGTATTGTTTCAATTGGTTTGCAGCAAACAATTTGATTTACACTATTACATTCATAACAGAATGCTGTAATCAACTTACAGAATACAAAACGAGATTTTGAAAGTTCGACCGTATTTCTTAAAATCTCTATTAATTGTAAGCAGAAATTGAGTTCTGCAATTTTCACCATAAGAACGATCAGACAGCTGATTGATAAAGCAACGGCCAAATTAGTCTACTTTGTACAAAACTAGGAGAAACATATGGGTATATTTACAGATAAAAAAAAATATATTATTATTCTACATTTGACTTTGTATTGATTTTATTGTAAATTAATAATCACATTATAACAGTCAAAACTAGCAGTGGTCACCAAGTACTCAGGTTAATCATCAAGGCTCGTATAAGCAGACTGCAGGGGCTGCACCGTGTGCTTTTAGATGCAACAAAGACATCATAGACATTATTGTTTAGTAAGAAACCATAAAAACCGAAACGCGTGGCGTGAAATGAGAGATACCCTACATACTCTACGCATAACATGTGGTCACTTTTATGTTTGACAGATCCTACAATATCTTTGAAAATCTAGTTGTATGGTATTAAAAATACTCACACACAATAAGCTGGTTCTGTTTTCGGTTTTGAGCCCGCAGCATCCGAGGGCACATAAGGGCACTCCCATACCCCCCGCTATGACGAGGAGGTACGCTACGGCCGGATAGGTTAGTGTAGGCAACAATGGCACAAATCTATGCCTGGAAGCTACTGTCCACGCACCGACTGTCAGGACGCCGATGCCTGCAAACTAAAGGAATAAAAACTTCATTATTGGTATATTAATGACAATGTCGCCCTGCTGATTTCGACCACGGCAACAAGTTCCGAATAGTCAGGTGGGCGTGCGACATATCAAATTTATATATGCACTCACGTCTGTCACAAAGATAATTGTAGGAGTGGTTTTTAATTTGGCACAACTTATCGAAGCCCGTGGCTTCCATAATCCATTTTTCGCGTCTCCGGTAAAAATAATGTTACTGGTGACGAGCCTTGCCGGGTTTTCTTCCGAAGATTTCCATGACTTTTGAAGCCTTTTCCCTTAGTCGCATACTGTGCCACCCGCAGCAAAATTACATATCTAATAATACATTTTTTATTCTACTTGGTTACATTTAGTATTTTATTATTATAATATCACATCATAATAGGTTTTATTTAATATGAATTCTAGTCTGAATGATGAAAACCTAAACCTTAGTAGCGGTCCAAATGTTCCACTGCTGGTCAAAAGCCTCCTGTCATTTCTGACAGTTATTCAGTGTTCTAACATATCATCGTAACATTTTTGGACATACAAATTGCTTCAGAATGTTCTCCGCTGAAGCCGCATCCCCTATGCCATTAAAATAACTCACAATAATTCCGAGATAAAATTTTCATTCCTTGGTAACAGTGTCATGGATAAAAAAACCATGTTAAAATAATACTTTAATTTTATAGGAGTAATGACTCATGAGACTTGGTCCTTCACTGCTGGCTGTAAGAGGAAGCTCAAAGTTGCTCAGCGCGCTATGGAAAGGGCTATGCTCGGTGTTTATCTGCGTGAAAGTCTGCAACGATGATATCCACTGTCGAACTAAGGTAACCGACATAGCCGTAAAGATCAGCAAGCTGAAGTGGCAATGGGCCGGCCACACAACTCGCAGAACTGACAACCGTTGGAGAAAAAGGTTCTCGAGTGGCAGCCACGTACAGGCAAACGCAGTGTAGGAGTGACGACCTGCGCAGTGTTGCGGGAAGTCGATGGATGCAGGTGGCTCAGGACCGAATTTCGTGCAATCTTTGGGGGAGGCCTATGTACAGCAGTGGACTTGTGATAGGCTGAAATGATGATGTTGATGATGAATGACTCATGGAATGTTTGTGAAATTATAGCATAAGGGCCCTAAGAATGTGGTAAATTCAGCACTAAAAATTTAATTTGAAAGGAGCTGGAACTGGGATTCGAACCAAGGTCATCTGTGAACGATATTTTATTCTGTGCATCCTGTCATGCTATCATGGCTCAGTTTATTACTAAAAATGAAATAATGCTATTACTTACCAAAAACACAACATTGAAAATATGTAGAACACATTTAAGAAAATTGACACTAAAACAATCTGCATCTCGAGATTTTCGTGGTTTCACTTTCTTTTTCTTTGATAAAAGTGTACTTGAATCTTTCTTTTTCTCTTCAGCCATTTTCCAATAAGCTAAGTAGATTTATATGAATACTGTTATCAGCAATTGAATCCACTGATTTCCATAATTTTCTTTATACTGAAAAAAAAAAAAGAAAAACAAATCATGTTTTGCATAAAAAATAAACAATGCACCTATGTATCTCACAATACTTACACAAGATATTAAAAAGGTTAATGGGTAATAAAGGTACTAAAAGAAAACTTACAAAGAAATTGCATATTTTATTAGCAGGCCCATAGTAAAAATGGAATAATACAGTACAACACTTATTCTAACATCAGACACAGATAATGTCAAAATATGATTGACCCGAAAACAGTTAGAATAATTTAAAAATAATATATGTAATAAAAATAGAATTCCATAAAGATGTAAGAATGTAAAGATATATACAGTATATTCAGTATAGCTAAAAATAAACAATAGTGTGTACCATAATTATAATTATTTTACATTCAGTCCTTATTTCATCACGATGTAAATTCATTCAATTTATCAATTTCTTACTAATCCTTTGGATTATATATGCATAGTTATAAAATTGTAATACCAATGAATTATGCACAAAGAAGTAAAAATAATGGCTTTTTTAAATCATAAAAATTCCTAAAAAAAGTTCACTTCAATTCCATCACTACAGGAAGTATGGAGCATATTGAAACTCCACTCCAGTCCAATATGAATATTAATCATCATAATGTTGTAATGTAATTTCAAGTTTGTCAACCACTCTTTTGTAGAAATGAATTTGTTGCCTGAGAAATTTTTGCATAGTTGCTTTCAAGTCTCCAGTTCTCTCTGTTTTAAAATGATTTATTTCAGCAAGTAAGGCATAGGATATGACATCAGTTCGTCTTATAACTTCATTCAGTTGTGCAATCTCCATTTTATGTTCGGCAGTTAGCCTTTCACATTCCCTTTTCTTTTGAACTGCTCCTTTGTGATTTGCTAAAACTTCCGGAAATCCTCCGACAATGCCTTTATATAAATGGAATTTGTCACCTAGAGGTTCAAAATCGTATTTGGGCTGTTCCTCATACATTCTACCAATTTCTATATAAACACCGCCTGTCATCTTTATAGCAGATGTAAGTTTTGATGTTGACACTATAGTCCCTTCATCTAAGCTGAGAGCATTACCAAGGTTATAAATTGCCTCTCCGACTTTCTGGCAATCACTTTTGTAAGGACCTTGGAACCTCTTGGTTTGTGCGATACACATGTTGGAGACAGATTTGACGGATGAGTCCATACTGCTTATAAATGTGTGACATTGCTCTGTGATGTGGTCAAGTTGTGATTGCAGTAAAGCTTTTTCAGGTACAATTAAAGATATACAATAATTAAGGCCCAGCAGGTTATCCCTTTCTGCTTGTCTTTTGCCAGCTTTCCAGCGTTTTTCATCTGTACAAGTAAGGAAATGTTGCCAAACTTCACTTTTGGAAAGCACTGGATGTTTACACATCCAATCCACAAACTCTTGAAGTTGAACTCGTCTGCGTTCAATTAACTGTTCATCATACCGTCCAGAGATCTGCTTGTCAGGCAATGGTGGTACAGGTATCAGAGAAAATTTCTCTTGTAATCTTTCATGCAACCAATCAAAATGTTTGTACCTTCTTGAAACCTGAATATTATTAAACGATGGTGTTAATTGATATGCAATAAAACTTTTGATCCCTTTAAATTTTGATTCTTTCTTCGGTGAAGCAACAGTCACGGAATATGGCTGCGGTATAGGTGACCAAATATATCCGTCCTCATCTTGAATAATGTAAACTTTTTCAGAGTCTGGTACTTCAACATTTAATGTACCTAAAAGATAACTCTCGCCACTGACTTTTGAAGAAGGTGCAAATTTATTTTTCCTTACTGTACCTATGGTAGATCCAAAATTAGATACAGTGTCATCTACTATTTGTTGGTTATAGTCATTAATTGGCATTCCAGGCAGTGGTGCTAAGGGTTGTTGCTGATTAAAGTTCGATTTAGTTTGTTGTTGGCCACCTGGGCCTATTTCTGAATATGTATCATCGTCCCAGTCATCATCCCAACCGTCGTCTTGTGATGTTCCTCGTTGGTAGTGATTGTCACCAGCACTGAATTGTTGGTCACCCCATTCATCTGCAGCTTGATCATATCTGGGTGCTGCTGGTGCCATTTTTGTAGGTACAGAATCATCTGGTGCTAATTTCCTTACATAAGCAGCAGGAAAAAGTCCTGTTTCCCCTTTTGCATTCTTTCCCTCCCACCAACCTTCACCAATTTCAGTATTTAATAGTGTTAATATTTCACCACATGTTATCGACATTTCAGTAGTGCCAGTCTCACCCGTGAAGTCATACAGTGCTTGCACTTGGGTCGACATGTTGGGACCCTTTTACCTACAACAATTTAAAAATATTATTATTGGTATTTAGTTCACAAGATCTATAAATAATAAAGTGTGAGACATATCATACATTATCTTATCTATGTTATCTAGAGGTGTTAGGAGTACACACACAGCTTTAGCAAATACCAATGTCGATAGGTGAACAGGTTTGATATAAATTAGCAAGTAGATCACACAAATTTAGGGCGTCATTTAATATTGCAAGGAGCTGACACATATTCCTAATAGCTCCAATTAAGCACAGTGGTAATTGTTGAATGTGCAACATTTATTGTTCCCAAGCTTCCGACAGCTAACTCAAGGAAACTGGGCTAATGCTATTGGTTATCACGAATGACATTCTTTGTGCCAAAAAGTACAACTTTGGAGTTATGAATAAATTTGATGTTTTCGAAATTATACTATGGGAATTCTTACAAGAGTTCAAAAATTGTATTATATACTTTTCGTAGGAGTAATGCACGGCAAAAACAGAAAAAATACACCAAATTAGAAACTGAAATAAAATAACATCAGTAAGAATTCTTGTTTAGTGATGGAAATTAATGACGTCAATTTAGGAAGCAGTAGCGTGAATGAAAGACTCATATCAAAATAACGTGATAACATAGTTGTTAGGTAAAATTATACGTTAATAAAGAAAGGGATAAAATATATTCTAATACTTACTTTTGTTAACACTAAAACAATTAATCTTACGGCGGATACACTGCTCGTACAGTCATCTGAACTGAATGACAGATTCAGAACTCAAATCAGATTTCAGATTGATTCTGAGTCTATCGACTAGCGTAATCGAGTACAAATTATCGATTAATTGGTTATACCAAAATCGACCTTAATCGATTATGATTTTTGCGATCAATTAAGATTATCACGATCGATTACGATCTTTGTACCTGATTATGTAATCGATTATATTTAAAATAATAATCGACATACATTTTACAGCAGAAATGTTTTACTACCACAATGACTTCTTATTTTTGTATATATAATCGCAACTGAATCTATTTAATAATCTAGTGACACTTAGAGTGATGAGGTTTAAAAATGTGTAGTCCATGCCCAGATTAAGTAATAATAAAAGTAGCACACGTGTAACCTCTGAAGTGGCTCTTACTCATACAAACTGATAGTAGCCATCTATAGCAATTTTAGGGAAATTGAATATTTAATTATGGTGTATAAAAGTAAAGTTATAAAATGCATAATACCTTAATTTACCTTTCTTTGTTTTATATTAAGTAAAAAAATGGAAATTAAAAATAAAATCTTTTAGAAAAATGCTTTTGAAATTGAAGTTTTTCTGTAATTAAAGTTTTGCTTTACGGATTTTATCGCGTTTGTTTTTTTTAACCCGACGTTTCGAGTGCTTTACATTTACCGTGGTCACGTGGGGACAGAGGAGTTAGACTTCCAGATGTATTAGTTAACTGGGGCTACCTTTAGCTTTAATTTATTAAATTTGGTCCGATCTACGCAGAATGTGCTCACAGTATCTTGAGGTCGTGCAGTGGTATGCTTGGTTTTAGATTTAATTTTGTTTATTACTGGATCCCCAGCCGGTGGTAGTACCGGTGGAAGTCCTCTTCATAAAAAGATAACTCAGTCGGACTCTACAAGATACACCATCTTACCAAGGAAGGAAAATCTGTTCAAATCATACTGGAAGAGATGTCATCGATTTACGTGGACGCTTGCCCTGGGAAAACCATGGCAGGGAATCATTTGAAAACGACCCACGGCCAGTACTGTCTGTTGAAGAGATCACTCTGGAATTCGTCGAAAATTTAGTAGTACAAGATGCTCGGCTAAAGAAGGAGCTTGCAGAAATCGTTGGAGTATTCGATGCAACTATTTTTAAAATTGTGCACGAACATCTTGGCATGACTAAAGTGAGCGGACGGTCACATCAAAATTAATCAGAGTTGTCCTGCTCTTGCATGACAATGCGCCCGCCCACAAGAGCCGTGTTGTACTGGCTGCCCTGAACAAGGTGGGCTTCGATACTTCAAATCACCCACCTTACAGTCTAGACCTAGATCCGAACGATTATTACCTCTTTTCAAAAATGAAAAAAGAGCTTCAAGGACATAAATTTTCCACCAACGAAGATGTTAAGAAAGCAGTTTCCACGGTTTTTTCTATGTTTACAGGAATATATAGAAAAAGAAAAATTAATTTGAACTTTTATTTTCCCTCGTTATCCCCATTCCACGGACTTAAAAACGCCCCCTCGTACAATACAAAGAATAAATTTCCTAACATATAATGCTACCGCTGGTATATCTTCGTATACATTTTATGTTTACGGTAATCGATTATAGTTACTTTTAGATGAAACCGATTAATCTTTTATTAATATAATCGAATCACAACATCCCTGGTTCACAAGAATTTGTTTTCATTGACTTGTTTGTTCACAATTGTGTGGCAAGAAACGTAAAAGTATGATTTAATTGGTTAACAAATGTAAAATTTTGCTACGAGCCAATCATCAAGAAGAAGTTTGAGTCCATAGAGTATAGTAAGTTTACTAGTTAGTCCACAATACAATCAAAACGTGACTTCGTTCTCTTTCAATAGGTGGCGGTGTTTCACATTAATTAATTTATATTTTTAAGTTTCGTTCATAATTAAGTTTTTGTAAGTTCATAATTAAGTTAAGTAGTTAAGTGTTCAGGGCGCTCGCTTTAATTTAATAGTACACTAGTGCTCGGTGTTGGTATTTACCACGTGCTCGGCGGTAAAGAAAAACATCGCAAGGAAACCTGCATGTTTGAGAACTAATAAAAGAATATTATTTCGAGGACATGTGCATTCCGCACTGGAGCAACCTGACGGATCCTTCCTGCCTGATATGTGACCAGTACCAAACCCTCTCAGATATGTGACCAGTAATAGGGAGTTAGAGACACATTTGTCATTTGTGTCGTCTTCTGTATTTGACTGTTATTTACAGATTAAACGCTATAAAATCCCTAAATTATAGTTTCATTTGAAATATGTAGTATCTGTATAAATAATCGCGAGGTAATCTATGAACTTTACGATTATTATGAGACATAGCCAGACATTTACAAAATTTACAGGCTTATTTACAAAATTCGTATTTTTAACTAAATATCAAAAATAGTTAAAAGTTTTGTGTATAAATGTAGTTTCAAATTATAAAGTATTCATTGAATATATGACACAATATAAACAAGGTGCAATGTAACTTAAATCGCACAGCAACTAAAGCAAGAAACAAATTTTAAGGAAAATTTTGATTTATTTCAAGAGCCTTGAGCGACGCGGACTCGTAATAAAATTCCTTTCTGCGGATTCGTACGTTTCGGAAAAAATTAGGAGAATTTCTTTTCCTCATTATGAATTCACGCGAAACATTAGTTAGCAAAATAGAAAGATGTAGAATTTTATGTGTTCGCAATCAGAGACTTACGGTTACTTAAGCTAAAACTTATTATACTAAATCCTAAATAGATGCTTAAGAAAGCGTTAGACATTTAAGCGCAGTGGTAAGGTTGTCGTACGTCCCTATATTCTACCTGAAAGTACTGGCGACCATAGTCACTACTCAGATACATAATGTGAGTAGTTAACATTCAGGACTAAGACAGCACACCGAAGTGTAGTTGATAAGTAAAAAATGGATCTTTATTTTTCTTATTATATTCCTGCATCCATCAACTTCCCGAAACAATGTGCACAGGTCGTCCATCACAGAGCTTGCTTGTACAATTTTGCCACACGAGAACCTTTCTTCCCCAAGAGTTATTAGTTCTGTGAGCTATGCGGCTGGCCCTTTACCTCTTCAGCTTGCTGATCATTATACACTTTTTACATCTAGTAAATAATCTAAGTGGGAATTTGAACAAGTTTATCTCCAAATGCCAAAGTCACCTCGCACGTGGTAGGTAACAAAGAAGGCTCTGGCGACCGGACGATAGCGGAAAATCCATTTGAATTTGACGAACTCAATCCTAGCAATGCGTGATGAGTATGGGTAAACGTTATAAAAAATAATGGTGTCAGGCGCTTACTTGAGTGACCTATGGAAATGTTAAGCAGAGTAGGGCCCTTTTAGTGCATTGGGTGTTACTTGACAATTATAAATAATAAATTAAGTATCTTTATTTTGTGTGGCTATGGCATTCTCACTTTGCACTTTTACTTGAATCTCGTAAAAGATTTATGTTGTCGAATACTTATTATGTAAACTTACAATTTAATAACTAAATAATCTAAAGAAAAAAAGGCAGGGAAATAAATTTGTTTATCCCAAAACTTGTCATCATAGCAATAGAATTTACGTTGTCTTAACCCGTCATGAAGTTAGTATGCACGAGTATATATAAAAACATAAATTCCATAAAAATTGTTTCTTTTTAATAGTAAGATGAAACATTTTTTACGGATTTTAAGCCATAGTTTAATTTCAAAGAGTAATTCACTTTCATGGATATTGACGACACTGAATTATTGTATTTCATTTATACATTAAATTAACTATTATTAAATTTACATTGAATAATTGGGTTTAAATACTAGTAATAAATCATTAATATTTCCACTTAAAACTTAGTAGTAATTTACGAGTATTATTAAAAAAATAATGCGCACTGGATTTGTGTATGATTGAGACGGTGCACTTTTTTGGCAAAAAAGATCAACAATAGCCGATGAATAATAATGGATAGTAAATGGCCACACGAGTTTGTTTTTTTTTAATTGTCAGAATCGATTAGATAATAACTAAAAATTATAATAATCTATAAAACGCACTGCATTCCACAATCAGAAAAAAAATTCCGATACTGTAAAACCTGTGAAAGTAACTTTCTTCTTGCTCTATTAGACAATTTTGAGATAAAATTAAGATAACCAATTATTGTGATATTGCCAGAGGCCTGTGTAACATTATGTTAATTAGGTTACGCACATATCATAATAATATGTTTTATTCTTTGTCTGTCTACTAATACTCCACAACTGGACATAGGTATCTCAACGAGGAGTCTTAATCGCTACGCTTGGCTGGTGGGATGGGGATCGCAGTACCAGGCGCCTCGCGCCGTAGACGCAGTCGCTTGCCTGCTTGCTGTCGAAGATTTTCTTACGATGCGGAATACGTCTATCTATTTATATTATATTACTTTATGTATGTATAATACATAATAGTACTAAATCTGGTTATTTTAGTGAACAGTGTAGTAAGAAAGGGCAACTCAAGCCGGCAAATATTTCTCGGAAGATTTTCCCACACTCACCACGCTGGGCAAGCGGGAGAAGGACATTCGAACCTATGCAGAGTGTGATTGGGTTTGAAGTAACAGGAAATCTATCAAAATGATAACATCAAAGATTTAAGACGATCACGAAGTTATAATAATCCTAAATCAACAAATATCAAAGTTGTGAGACCCTTGCTGTTCAATATTGTGTTTGTATTATATTAGAAAGTACCTTAGATTTGTACATGTTGTACTGATTTTTTAATGAAGTACGCGATTTCGCTCGCGGGTTATTCGAAATTGATATTTTGTATTTACTTCTTAGAAATGTACAAATGTATAATAAAATTGAAAAAGAGCCAAGACGTTTGACGTGGTAGAGCCAAGCGGCGGCTTTTGCTCGAATGGGCCGGCTCGTCCGGGGTAGTACCAGCGTGAAGTAGAGGCATCTTGTGCTCCTGCCTTTATTTCGGTGAGTGAGGTAACCGGAGTGCCCCCTCCCAAACTGGTAGGGGGGTCTGGTTGGGTCCCTCCCTTTTCCTAAATATCGTTATAGGCCGGCAACGCACGTGCAGCTCCTCTGCTGTTGGGGATGTACTGTACCAGGTAAGCCGCTTGCACGTTTCCCATAGAAAAGCCATTTGGGGTGGAGGGTGAGCAATAAAGAAAATACTAAAAGCAGATTCAGTTCATCTATACTCTGAATGACATTGGAGCCGTGTAGGTACATGAAATAAATAAATCAAATCAATTGTTTTTTTTTCTAACCTAGACAAGAGAAATTAGTAGAAATCCTTCCTATAAGAAAGGCCTGATGACGATGAAGAAGAAGTTTTGTTAAGTCGCATCCTATACCTATATATATACTTTATTGTAATTTAGAGCTTGAAATTCTACTGAAATTTCATACAAACGCTCATAACGTCTTCCCTAACTGAGGTAAATTACGTAGTGATTGCATTATGTACCTACGTTAATATTTTCCAGAAAATTTTGAATTATTCCAAAAGCTTTAAACGACGCCTTCTTAGAATAAAATACTTTTAAGCGAGTATTAGCGTCTGGAAAATAAGGAAATCTTTTTTTCGCTTATTTTAAATTCACACAAAATATAATTTAATCCTTGTTTGAGATCAATTTGAAATCTATATCTCGAAAGTTTTCAATTTATTTTATACATTTTGTTTTTTTTATATCTTCTCGTTATCTTTAGACCATTATATTATTAAATGATTACTTAAATTAGCAGTCTGTTCTCTATTTGGTAGTAAATAAATGCTATATTGCCAAGAAAAACAGCTTATTTTTGTTATTTTGAAATAATACTGATATTTACTATCTAATTTTTATTACTACTGTTAATGATATATGCTCGTAGATACATACGTCGTTAATGAATGTTAAGTTTGTAAGAAGTTTAATTTTAGAGAATAAAACATAACAAATATTACCAGTATATGAACGAAGTAAACGGAAAATAATTTTTCAATTAAAAATGGACCTTTTTGAATTGATGTACAAATAACTATAGTATAAACTACAAGTTTACATTACACGAGTAAATATGTAAATACTTTTACATTGTACAATACCTTACTATGAATGCGCTATGTAAGAAAGAGTAATGTATGCACATTACTCTTTCTTACATAGCGCATTCATTTAGTTTTATTGCCATTTAAAAAACCAATGAACTATTTTTGACAAAGCATTATTCAACCCGTTGTCGCTTGATTTTAAAAATTAATGAAGTATCATCAGTAAATAATACTATATCATGCTTATTTCCTCCTAAGGTAAGTCATTAATGTAAGTAAAAAAAGAATTGGGCCGAGAATTGTGCCTTGCGAAACGCCCATTGTTAAACCTGACCCGGAAGAACACGCACCATTGATTACAACTTCATAAATTCTATTACTCAAATACGAGGTAATAAGTTGAAGCGCTGTACTTTTTATGCCATATTGAGTCGTTTCCTGATAATGTATTACGGGGTTGCAGATTATTTAAATTAAAATGTCTTAACAATTAATGTAGGTGGAAGTGTTAGTAGTACAGAATTAGGTGTAAAGGGTCCAAACCTGGTAAACCTGGTAGTAGTACCATTGAATTGAAGATTGATTGATTGAATGATTGAAGTTTCTTACGTTATGAACACATTGCGATTTGAATTCAGAAGAAAAAGAAAAAAATACTTTTTTAATTGGAACATTATTTACAGTCATACGTTATTTCTAGGAAGGTTTTCCGTACTCACCACACTGGGCAAACGGGTACCCTAGCACTAGTAATAAAATGCTTCTATTACTTAAATATTAATTAAACAAACGCCTTCTTTATTGAACAAATCTACCTACTTCGAACAGGAGCAGAAAATATTTCCATAGCTTTTAACGTGATTACCGCGCTGTGCCCGCATTTGCCTTTCAAAGTCACATTATACCAACACCCCGGCGTTTGCTTAACGGGACATTCACTTTGTCCTGTCTTTTGCATTCCTTTCTTCTGTTTATCAACATTAAGTTTACTTTCCTATTATCTTTTAATCGTAGGCATTAAAATTAATGTTTAAAAATATATATGATGAAGAGGATAGAAATATAAGAGACTCATTAAATGAATGGGTTTAACGTACGATACACAATCCGTAATTTTGAATATCTTTTTGCCATCTCATATCATCGCCCGGATGTCGTAAAAGTTGTGAGAACCTCTGAGGTGCAAGATCTGGTAAAGCAGTCACTAATTCGCCTGCCAAGCTTGGAGTTTAGACGCAAATCTGTCCTTTTTGGGGTCCTATTTTTCGCAGTGGACTGTACTGATGCTGATTGTGTCAATGACGACGATGATCAATTCCTCTCAGTTATTCTCCCAAAGTGATTAAATTCTTTATTCCGCTGGGTGCACAGCGCATGAGGTAGAAAGTTTAGAGATATTTAATGTATTTTCTTCCAAACTCTATAATGATTTACACCTATTTTATACAACACATTACGTGCAGTTTACCCGTCACTCGCACAAATAACAATAATTCATAATAATTTAAACTAAAATAGTTTTGAGAAAATATGTAATGGTATCGTTACTACAAACTGAGTTGTTGTTGCTCGGTTATAGTCGCCGCATAAGTTAAATAAATAGTTGCAAAACCACAGTGTATTTATCACTTACTTTATATAAATATATTCATTATTAACAGAGCCACATTAAGTCAAGTATTAATATTTATAGAAACAAAATATAGCCTTTGAATAAATGTATTTAACGACAATATTAAATAGGAGTTTTTAAAGTCGCCAGAGTTGCTTACCCATAAAATTCAAACCATTGCCCTTATAAAAAATATTAAAAATTCCTTTCGGGTTACACGGATACGGAGCTGTGATTTATTATGGTACGGCATTTAAATATAACTCAAACAATAGAATGGGTAAAAGTCAAGGATATAATGTAAAAAAAAATCAGTAAATCTGCCTCGTGCTTTTTATGGGATCTAAGCCGGTCTTTCTACTTTAATACTTATATTTTCAAAGAATACTGAATCGCATAAGTTGCTTTTTTACAAAACAATCTTTTGTTTTAGTTTCACCCTGCCGTTTTCAATTTTCAATCTAAGCCGGTTGGCAAAAAATAGAGTCCGTAGGAAAAGAAAGATGCAAAACTGCAGTTTGTGGCGAAACTCAGTATGGCAAAGGTAAGATTCGCTCTAGATATTCCTATCTACCAGGTCTGTTTATGTTTCAATTCGATACTTTTGAGTGTTTGAAAAATGCTTTAATTGCTCTGAAGACAAATAAAATTAGCCTGTTTTAAATTCAACGAAAGGAAAAGTAAAGGCATTTTGCATTATCCCAATACGTGTTAAATTTGTTGTCACTTTATACGGATTACAGTTTCAAGAATCCTGTAAACCAAAAACATGTTAACTAGGTAACGATTTTACAATAAATGAAATAATAATATATACTACTCGGTATGGTTTCAGAGATATACGTACTATGTGACTACGTGAATTTTCCTAACTATAAATAAGTTTTTTATCTTTTCCAAAGACTAGCTTCACAACTTCTTGTAAACATATAGAAGATTAGTTTTCAGATTTTGCATAGTAGCCTTCAATCGTTACGCACAATAAAGTTTTCTCGTTCTGTGTTCATAAAATACCCTAGCGTCACAGAATAAATGGAAATAAAATGTAAATTATAGATAAAAGGTATAATTATATATTACACAAATGAGATTCGAGTTTAAACGTGGTAGAGCCAAGTGGCGGGTTTCCTGCTGCTCGAATGGGCCGGCTCAACCGGGTAGGTACCACGGCCTCGCAGAATATCGGCGTGAAGTAGAGGCAGCTTCTGCATATCGTTTAATGAGCAAGGTACCGGAGGCCCAAATCCCTCCTCCCCAGCGGCGATGCAGAATACCGGCATGAAGGAGAGGCATCTTATGCTTCTGCGTTTCATTAATTTACCTTTCGTTTGTTCAAATACCCTTAAATGCCGGCAACGCACCTGCAGCGCCTCTGGTGTTGCGGATGTACGTGGTACAAAACATACGTGGCGGTGGTACCGGTGTAAAAAACCAAAGCGAATAAAAAAACATATTCATGATATCACATTTAATTTTTTATAGAAAATGCACACTTTACAAAAATAAATGACGTCGTTTTTCGTATTTGAAATCATAATATTGAGGAGAACGCTTTGGTCAGTCATGCATTAATTGAAAATCTTTCATGCATACACGCAAAAGCCCCTCACACATAATGTGTAAGTATTAAATGTGCTGAAAAGGGTACTGTGCTGTCTTTTAATCATGTATTATATTTCAATAAAATTGTATTACATGATAACATTGAACGTGAGAAATTATCAATCTTCTTTATCATTAAAAATTACTTGTTGGGTCAATACTCTTTGACACGCTTGCCAAGCAAGTGAGCATCAGTGTTACAATGCCCTTTCTTTAAAGTGGACAAAAGACCACATAGGTGACTTGAATTTTTTCATAACAATGAGGCAAAAACCAGTAGCCCACCTGATGGCAAGTTATTACTGACTTTTACTCGAATCCCACAACAAAAATAATACTTTCTAACTGACCTTATTCTATCTTTACTTTTGACTAGAGTAATGTAAAATAATATTTAAAAAGAAAAGTTCAAAAACTGTTATAACTGATACGTCAACAATTCCTTTTCCTATTCCTTCACAAATTGAAAATTATACCTTGCGATACAATTCATCAAAAACTGTATTAGAATTTTTTATTCTTTTAATTAATTCTCCTTTCTTAAAATCACGTTATAATTCTAATTATTTGTATAAATTTTAAACTGGCTAAAAGTAAACTTTTATGTTTCATTTATCTTGGTTGGAAAAAACTTAAGAATATTTACAAAGAATGAAATTACCTAAAAACGTGTTTCTTGTTTAGAGTCTATTGAAATTAATGTAATGAAGGAAAAGAGAAAATTTAAAGTTAGATAAGGGCAAGACAAGAGTAAATTCGCTGAATATAATTCCTTTGGTGACCTCCTATTATTCATGAAAATAATTATCATTTCATTTTTAAAGATAGACGAAGATAAATAAAACAATGGTTAATTAGATAAAACATTTGGCAATACTAAAAATGTTTGTATCAGTCGTAGTAAAATAATGTATGTTTAATATTTTGGCTCACATTGCTTAGTAAATATTTAAAGGATTTGCCGACATAAGCCAGCCTGAGAGAGACCATCCAGTAGTGGACAACTCAAGGCTGGTGGTACAGGTGGTACAGAACAAAAGTTTTTAAAAAGGTTAAAGGTACAAAAATTATGCATGAAAAGAAGTCTTATTTATCTTATCTAAATAAAAAAATTTAAAAACCTGTGACTACTGTATAACAGGCAGAGATAGACAATTTTTTTAGTCGTTTCTACTCACTTTCAGTAGTGAGCCGGTCACCATCTTAGTGGTACGAGCTCTCTAGATTGAGGATCCAACTCGCGTCTCGGAGGTTGGTCCCCTGCCTAACCACTCGTCTACTATGGTTAGACTAATTAAAATATTTCTAATTACGTCAAAAAGTCAATTGACTGAAATTTTAATTAATAAAACACAATGTTCTTTACAAAAGGAACAAAAAGACATAAATATAAGGCAGACTTGTCTTTATGATGTTAATTGTCGTTGTTGAGACAACAAAAAAAGGAAAAAACGTTCAAGTTATACTAGCAACTAATTTAATAGTTAATTTGGATGTCATACAAAAGCCTTATTTAAATAATATTACTATGTTGTTAAATTTACAAAAATAGCTCTGTCTGTGTGTGAATAATTATTGAGGAATATACTTAATTTTTCTCCAAATACCAACCCAACCTGCACTTGGTTAACTGTGATATAACTGACCAATAAAAGGCTCTGGCGATCGAATGATGGTGGAATATCGAACCGAATTAACATCGAAATCCCACAGAGCAGTGACATGGTGTAGCATCACTAGTACGTACCGGAGGTATCGGCACCGCTCGCCCAGCGTGGTGAGTATGGCTAAATATTCCGAGAAATGTATATCGGCTGATTTGCTGGCGCTTCCTTGGAGCATAGTCCATAGACTGATGCAGTAGCAGTGTGAATGATAGTGTGATATTTTCTATCAATGTAATTAAAAGTTTTGTGATAATTTAGCTTGAGTATTTAGATTGGTTGCATGTAACTGATAGTGACACACGATGTCTGGTACTTATACATCGTCATCCACCTGTCAAGGGTGAGGATTTAGATGAATAGTACTTAGCGATTGTTTCAAGTTTCAAACGTTGTTTCTATGTTCGTCGCTGAGCCACTGAACATATTTTAGAGGTCGCTTATGTTATGAGTTCAGACCTGAACACTTTTATTTCGATCATGGATTTAAATGTAACTTGGGAGAAAAAAATAAGCTTACGCGAATGCAGGTCTATAAGCATACACTTAATTTAATCAAATTTGGTCAGAAGATCTGGCATATTTGAGGTACTCATTCCACAATCACACGGCTTAAACGTAATATGATTAACTCGAAACATAACGTTTTTTTTTAATTCTTTTGGTTTATAATTTGCAATGTGTGGTCGGTTCGTTGGTCGAGTCGAGAAAAAATTGCTTTAATCTCTAAATTATTATTAAATTTAATGTTGATAAATAGAAGAAAATGCAAAAGACAGGACAAAGTGAATGTCCCGTTAAGCAAACGCCGCGGTGTCGAAATAATGTGACTTTGAAAGGCAAATGCGGGCACAGCGCGGTAATCTCGTTAAAAGCTGCTATGGTAATACTTTCTGCTCTTGTTTGATGTCGGTAGCGTCGTTTAAAGCAAGGTGCGTGGCAATTTAAACTTTTAAAGAAATTAGTACAAAACATACAAGATTATGTCTAAGCAAAAATTAAGAGACACGAGTAAATATATTTTATCGCGTTTATTTTCGTTTTTATATTCCCGACGTTTTGATTGCTTTACAGCAGCCGTTGTCACGGGGGAACTGAGGTGTTAGATGTCCAGATGTCATAGTTAACTCGGGCCTCAGCACTTATTTATTAATTTTGGTCCCATCTGCGCAGAATGTGCTCACATTATCTCTTACACCGTAATAGATAGTCATAGTATATATTTTTATGCCGTATATCCTAACAAACTAATAAAATACCGTTTATAATTTCCAGTTTCTTTTATTATAAAGTCCGGAGCTAAAGAAATAGTAATGCCCAAATGCTATAGTGGTTTTTGTTATTTTACTATCCGAGGCCTGTAAGATATTCTATTCTATTCTTACGAGGAAAGTTTTTAATTACAAATAAGATTTGAATTCGAAAAAAAAAATCAGATTTAAAATCAAAAAAAATAAGTGTAACCTTTTTTTGTAAATTTCCATATTTATGGATTGTTTTGTTACGTTTTTACTTAAAGGCACTTGAAATGCCATCATTGTACATAAAGGAAATTCTGTAACTACTTGATTAAGTTACGCATTCTCGAGAAAGTGTCGGTCCTGCCCTAGGTAAGCGACCCTCATTGAAAATTCTCTTAGCCGTATTTTGCTTACGACGGAATTGAAAATACTAGAGAACTGAAATTTACTTACGCCCATATAACATGTCCTACAAATCATTCGGAGAGGGTTGTTTGTAAAATTTGTATTTACTACAATAATATACATTTGTAAAACAAACAAAATTTACAGTTAGTGCTGAATTTGCCAAGTGCTTTGCGGGGAAGGAAAATGAGGAAACCTGTCTGAGAAATAATAAAAAATATTATTTCCCAGTAAAGTGCGCCATCCCGCACAGGTGCAGCTTCTCGGCTCCTAAAACCCTAAATATTGAGAGGAGTTTTTTTTTACCGGCAGTAGAACATTTACAGGCTGCTTTACTTTCATCAACGTGTCAGGTGGAATTCGAGTTTGCTGATTCGTAGGCAGCCCCCTCACGGCTATGGAGGGTTTACTTTTACATGAATTAAGTTAAGGAAATTCTTGTTACTTTATATGGAAAAAAGAAAGCCATATTGATATAAATAAAAAAAAAACTAAGAACAATGTTAATACATTACATAATAGTATAAGGAATTGAAACAAAATTTTGATTAACCGAATAACCGATTAACAGGATATCAATTAGGCTCCTTATAAAATATGGATAATTTGATTTGAGTAAAATTAATTGAATCAGCCGTAACTTAGGGCTACCTTTAATGAAATTATAGTCAACTTAGACACGGATTATCTTTTAATTAACTGGGTTGTATTTAAAACCTAAACGTGACCAAAGCAAAAAAATAAAAAAAGCAGTAAATAGAAAATTTATTAGGAGCTTAGAATTTTTAATTTTCAAAGTAACTCCAAAATGCATAACAAATTACGATCGAGTTTAACATCACATGAAAAAAATAAGAATCGTACTAATATTTATTACATAATATATTATAATTTAGAGAAGAGCGCTAGAACTTTACAAAACAGCGAAGGATTTCTTTTATTTATTTCAAAAGCTCGTAGTCGTTCTAAATAGAACTTTATTAAGCTGACTATATTTTACCGACTTTTATAGTAAATAGAGGATTCTTAAAGGTTATTTCATATTACCATAAAAAAAAACAGTAAAGAAGAGTTCGGAAAAATTTAGAAACGAATTTCATATTAAAACGACTTTATACAGCAAGTCTAATTACTTCTAAAAGTAGTTTTAATAGTTTAATGACGATTTCCCTATACTATCTTGTTTTATTCTTCATCGGCCTGTTCAAGTCCACTGCTGAAGTGCCATCAAAGCCAGTAAACATTTCTTTAAAAGTTTAGAGTTTTAATTAGAGGTTGGCGTTTGGAATAAAAGATGGTATATTTGATCTTACATCCCCATCTTCTTTGTATAAGGGTTTCAATACAAATATTGAACTACATTTCTACACAAACCCTTATACTAAGATAGTTCTAGGTTTTTGTATTTTACATACAAATTCAAGATTTGAAAAGAAACTATTATTGACGGATTTTATCGCGTTTAGTTTTCCTTTTATAATCCCGACGTTTCGATTGCTTTGCAGGAGCCGTGGTCACGGGGTGTTAGATGTCCAGATGCAATACTTAACAAGGGCTTCAGCATTTATTTATTCATTTTAGTCCCATCTGCGCAGAATGTGCTCACAGTATCTCTTAAACAGTAATAGATAGTCAGAGTATGTGTTTTTATGGGGTATATCCTAACAAATTAATGAAAATACCGTTAATACAAAAGCGGTAAATACATGACAGAGATATATTTTATGGTTGTACGGAACCCTCAGTGCCCGAGTCCGACTCACTCTTGGCCATATTTTTTAAATAACTATGTATATTCTGTCTATACGTAATTCAAAGGCAAATTTGCTTTTTAATTATATTTGTTTGTACAGAATAGGATCAATTTTATTTGTTTGTACTGAATGTTTAAGACAAAAAGTTTAATTGGTGTTGAATTTATCTCGGTCTGAGGTTAAATAGCTCGGCCGCAGATGCCTAGCGGAAAACTCGTTTACAGGATTTAGAGTTACTGTAAGACTTGAGATGTTTTATCAAGTATCGAAGATAATTTATCATAGTGTAACAAAAAGAAAAAGTTAAAATAATAAATGACTGGGGTGTACAGCGGAACATACCATATTTTTCTCTAAACCAATTCAATATTAGCTGGACGCGGTGCTTAATGGACAAGTCTGTGGCAATCGACTGATCTGACAAAACTCAATCCGAATATGTCGATCTGAAATCCCACAGACTAGTAATAGAACACTATCTCCAGTGCGAGGGAACCGGCACTTCGCTCACCAACTATCTTAGCTTGATGAGATGGGCAAATCTTCCATGCAAAGTATACTAGATTTTTTTACGCCCTTATGGAAAGGTCTATGTTCAGCAGTACAGGATAATGAAGAATAATTGAAATGTAAAACAGCTCCGTAAACACGTGTGTTAATACTTGTCTTAATATTTCTTAGTTATTCGTAAAATTATTTGTGAAGTTGATTTTACTAGGAAAGTATCCGACAATGAGGCTCCCTTCGGCGATGTGTAAAAAAAAGTAAGTGTCTCAAAAGTATACTATACTTGCAATACTTCTCTGGCCTTGCAGAATACCGGCGTGAAGAGAAGGGTCATCTTGTGCATCTGCGGCCCTCTCCATCACTTACCATCAGGTGAGCCGTATGCTCGTTTGCCCCCCTTATGTATAAAAAAGACTATTCTGAGTGGTGCCTAATGGAAGTCCGTACTGTCTATCTAAAAGCCGTGGTAGCCTAGTGGTCAGAGCGCTTACTTTAGTGGCATCGAGCGCGAGTGACCTGGGTGCGATCCCCGGTGCCGGCAACACTAAAATTGTTAATAACAATTGTAAGTGCTGTATTTAACACGTGCTCAACGGTGAAGGAAAACATCGTGAGGAAACCCGCATGTCTAAGAAATATTTCGAGGATATGTGAAGCTCGCCAACCCGCACTGGAGCAGCGTGGCAGGCCCTTCCCGGCTCCTAAACCCTCTCTGATATCAGTATTTGAGAAGGTGGCCTTTTCCCAGCAGTGGGCACTTAGAGGCTGTTTCTTTACTTTACTTTTATTGTCTATCTACTTCTGGTGGATGATAGAGATTAAGTAAGGCCTTGATATCGTTACTAAATAGTTACGTCATCAAGCTCGTCGAATCGAGTAGAGGAGAACTAAATAAACCTCTAGATTCTAGAGTATCTTGCCGGCATTTCTTTGTAGACTTAATAACTTAACCAACCGGCGGTAAAGTTTTGATATTCAAAAAGCTTTCAATAAGTCTAAAAGAAAAATAATTTCAGTTGAGTATACCTATACCAGAGTATTATTAAAAATGGTATACTTAAGTGAAGTTATTATTTATTAAAAACCATTGAACATAACTTATGAACAAGAGGAGAGGTTTGAAAGTCAAACGCGGTCAAGGCTCTGTCACCAGATGTTTGGAGACTTCTTTTCATTAAAAAGCTAAAAACTGATAACGATAGTGAGCTTTCGTTATCTTTAGCTAACTTATGAGGCGATAGCGCTTTCAAGGAGAGTTCTCAAGATGCGAGTGCTACGAGCCTATCTTTGGGGGAGGCCTATGTTAAGCTGTGGAGATGTCACGGGCTGTGATGACGAATGATGACACGATATGATGCTTACTAATTCTACTGAATATCTTAACAGGGTGCTTTTCATAAAATACGTTACCTGACTTCTTTAAAGATAATGACCATCGCAACCCCAAACTGATTTCCGGACAGTAGCGCCTGATCCAGTTAACTACGACATTAATTAAATTTAACGATGTACGGGGAATAATTTTTCGTTTAAACTTCAGCTTTTTAAATTTTTTCATCAATTTGAATAATTTACTTTAACAAAGCTTACGTAAATTTTTACTATTTAATTTAAGTCTCTTTAGTATTAGCCAGTTATAAGGTATTAAAAAAAATCATAAATAACTCCGAAAAATATTATTACAATAAATTTACGTTCAAAGAAAATCTGCCACGTTAGCTCATCCCGTGGGTGTTGAAAAGGTTGATTAAGGGATGTAACAGACCCCCCCTAAATGGGTTCTCGCCTTGTCGCGGCGGTTAGGGGGCTTAGTAACCCTGGCTTGGTCTCCCACGGTGAACCAAGAGGAACCTACACGGCCGGCCTGTCTTTGTGGGGATCGCCGGCCCGAGGAGGTCGCTCCGAGTGGGCTTGGTGAGCCCACTTCGGATGCGTGTTGGTGGACTGTGGGGGAGTCGCGGGGGAAGAGTAGTTTTGGTATTGCGTTTCGCCATTCTCCCTATCCTCCGTGACTCTGGCGGGGGCCGCACTGCTGATGCGGCGCTGGTGGGGTCGCGGATGTGTGCGAATGCGTTTCCGTGACCGTGCCGACATGCGACGAAGGTGGAACACCTTGGGGTTTTAGTCGGTACGAACCCGACATAACCCGTCCTAGCCCCCGAGAGGGCGGGTATGCGTCAGGAATTTCCCCATGTAAAAAAAAAGATGTACCAGAAATCAAAAAATTATTGATCGAAAATACTATGTTGTGGTAGTACGTACCACTTATAGTAGAGCAGAACCAGAAAGCTCGCAGATGCGGCTCTGGCCGCCGACTGATAGTAGAAAGTTCATTTGTGTATTTTTTACAGGGATATACGTGGTAGTAGATTTTCTTACCTCTTACTACTACCCTAATTTAGATTACACCACCTTTAATAGTTAAAAAAAAATTTATTATACATTACCTCAATACCTTTTCTAATTAAAATTTTCGTTGCTATAAATAAAATGAGTTAATTAACCGTGTATTGTTACACGTGTGTTTTCACTTGAAAATTTTAATGATGATGTAAAATTTTAATAAAAATAACCCACTAATTATGAAGAAAATTAAAAACACTATTGACGTTATGAAAGAGTACGTCTTTAAATAACTTAGCTAATAAACTGTCATTTATTGCATCATGTGTATAACTTGTTTACTTTTGCCGTGAAACAATTATTTACGGATTTTATCGCGTTTAAATTTGTTTTTTATATTCTAGACGTTTCGAATGCTTTTCAGCAGCCGTGGTCACGGGGGACTGAAGTGCACAGACACAGGGGGGACAGACTGCAGACTGTGGTCTATCAGATTTGATAGATCACAAATCCACGCAAAAGAACAAAATTAAACGCGATAAAATCCGTTAATAATAGTTTCATTTAAAATGTGTATTGTTCGCGTAAATACAAGAAGTCTTTAGAATTTTACTTATTTAATTTAAATTGACGTGCTTTCCTTAGTTTTTAATAATAATAACTAATAATACACAAGTAAAGTTATAGTTGTCGAAAGGTGCGGCCTGTCTAGGCTCTATTTCATTTTATGAAGAGCAAAACACCATAAAATGCTTCAGTTGCCTGAGACTTTTTTTTTATGTTTATACTGTACGCATACCAAAAGGATAGTTACTAATCTGTGGGATTTGGGTTCGGCATATAACTAGCCTGTCTGTAAAATAATGTTTCAATTTAAAAGTTTATTTTTCCGGATTGGTTTATCTGATTGGCCGACGTTTCACATATTAATTTTCACCGTGTTTATTAAATTACATTACCCACTATGGGTATGGAGCCGTCGGTCTTTTAGATGCTTCAAAAGCTAGGTATAAGCTGTATGTTTGAGCATCGCACTACATACTGGTACAACAACAATACCTTTGTCGAAGAACATAAAAGATCGGGGCGACCCCTAAGGACCGGACGGACTGTAAACGTTGTCAAAGCCAGAAACTCTGAGACGTCACGAGATAATCTTATAATGTTTTGCGTCTATTCTATTAATATATTTAATAACAGCAAACTTTGAAAACACATTTGAGATTAAAAGATAAATTGTGTGTTGTTTCAGCATTTTCTTAAATGACGTTAGCCGAAGATGATTAATGGAAAATTAATGCTTTGCGTTTTCTTTGTAGACTTAATAACTTAACCAACCGGCGGTAAAGTTTTGATATTCAAAAAGCTTTCAATAAGTCTAAAAGAAAAATAATTTCAGTTGAGTATACCTATACCAGTATTATTAAAAATGGTATACTTAAGTGAAGTTATTATTTATTAAAAACCATTGAACATAACTTATGAACAAGAGGAGAGGTTTGAAAGTCAAACGCGGTCAAGGCTCTGTCACCAGATGTTTGGAGACTTCTTTTCATTAAAAAGCTAAAAACTGATAACGATAGTGAGCTTTCGTTATCTTTAGCTAACTTATGAGGCGATAGCGCTTTCAAGGAGAGTTCTCAAGATGCGAGTGCTACGAGCCTATCTTTGGGGGAGGCCTATGTTAAGATGTGGAGATGTCACGGGCTGTGATGACGAATGATGACACGGTATGATGCTTACTAATTCTACTGAATATCTTAACAGGGTGCTTTTCATAGAACACGTTACCTGACTTCTTTAAAGATAAAGACCATCGCAACCCCAAACTGATTTCCGGACAGTAGCGCCTGATCCAGTTAACTACGACATTAATTAAATTTAACGATGTAAGGGGAATAATGTTTCGTTTAAACTGTGTATTGTTCGCGTAAATACAAGAAGTCTTTAGAATTTTACTTATTTAATTTAAATTGACGTGCTTTCCTTAGTTTTTAATAATAATAACTAATAATACACAAGTAAAGTTATAGTTGTCGAAAGGTGCGGCCTGTCTAGGCTCTATTTCATTTTATGAAGAGCAAAACACCATAAAATGCTTCAGTTGCCTGAGACTTTTTTTTTATGTTTATACTGTACGCATACCAAAAGAAAAGTTACTAATCTGTGGGATTTGGGTTCGGCATATAACTAGCCTGTCTGTAAAATAATGTTTCAATTTAAAAGCTTATTTTTCCGGATTGGTTTATCTGATTGGCCGACGTTTCACATATTAATTTTCACCGTGTTTATTAAATTACATTACCCACTATGGGTATGGAGCCGTCGGTCTTTTAGATGCTTCAAAAGCTAGGTATAAGCTGTATGTTTGAGCATCGCACTACATACTGGTACAACAACAATACCTTTGTCGAAGAACATAAAAGATCGGGGCGACCCCTAAGGACCGGACGGACTGTAAACGTTGTCAAAGCCAGAAACTCTGAGACGTCACGAGATAATCTTATAATGTTTTTGCGTCTATTCTATTAATATATTTAATAACAGCAAACTTTGAAAACACATTTTGAGATTAAAAGATAAATTGTGTGTTGTTTCAGCATTTTCTTAAATGACGTTAGCCGAAGATGATTAATGGAAAATTAATGCTTTGCGTTTTCTTTGTAAGATTGGGAGAATCATTCTGGATAAAATGTTATTCATAGCTTCTGAATAATTAAAAAACGAACAAGGTTAATGTTTGTGGAGGGTTGTTATTACTGAAAGTTTTCGTCATAATTAAAATAATTTGCAAATTGAGGAAAAATAAATGAAAAATGTGAGGGGCACATTCTTTAAATATTGTACAAGCACATCAGCTACATCCACATAGCCTAGTGGTCAGAGCGCTCGCTTTAGTTTCATAGAGCGCGATTGACCTGAGTTTGATTCCCGATGCCGGCACCGCAGAAATTGTTAATAGCTATTTTAAATGCTGAATTTACCACGTGCTCGGCGGCGAAGAAAAAGCTGAAGTTTTAAAATTCTTTAAAAATGTATAGGGTCGATCCCTTGTGTGAAGGGCAACGACGATTTTTCGAAACCTATGTAAACCATCTGACACGTTGAAAGGACTAAAATATCTATTGAATTTAAAACAAATTTGCTTTACCTTTTAATTATTAATAATTTGAGCCGTTCCTCTGATACATTTGAATTACGCAGAGAACTTTTTCGTTTCCAGTACAGCCGCAGTGTGACGTACCATATGCTGGACTATTACAATTAATTGATTGGTAAGTCGATTGATGCAGGCTAAGTTTTGCAATTAATTATTTTACGGTACATCTTACGGTATGGTATTTTACGGTATCATTCTTCCTGAAGTAAATAATTTTGATCTAGTTTCTTGCAAATAATTTACCCCTTAATGCAACAAAAACTAAATATATATTTATGTATAATATTAGTTTTACCAACCGTACAGCATTTACCGTTTAATGTTATTTTGCATAGTTACATAAAATAATTTGTTAGTAAAACGGTGTTTTTGGGGATCACAATTGATTATAAGCTGCCGAGCCTGCCATTCGACTATTGTCGTGAACTACTCCAGATACAAGCTCTAATGCTTAGTTGGAGGGGTAACAGGAATATGAGTAACGTTAATTAAATAGCATTGCTAGTATTCTGTTTTTTAAAAAAAACAAACTTACTGAAATAGCTACCTAGGTTTTTTTTTGTTAATGTACTTTCACATCGTCGTAAATGGTCTTGCAGACTTGAGTATGTCCTGCTCGCTTAAAGGCCTCTGCGTGTGGCGGGCTTGTTTGGCGGGTCGTCCACTTCCCTTTAATGTGGTTGAGGAGGGCTGCCACATGCGTCACACTTGTGAACAGGTGCTGCTTGTGGAGGCTAATCTGCAACTTTGCAATGCACTTGTGCTTTAATCTTACGCACTACTATATTTTTGTAGCATACTTTGAGTTGTAGCACGCCATACCTTTTATTTTATGACATACGTAATAATTATTGAAAAAAATGATGCAAAAGCGATACCTACGGAGTTTATTTCATCTGTTTCTTCTGCGTCAGAGGAGCCTCATTACGAAACATTTCCAGATTGTAAAAAAAAATACAACAAAATTTGACATTTGTCAAACGAAATTATCTTTTTTACGTCAAAGAATAAAGAATTTTATTCATTCATAATTTCATTCTAATTAATAAAAATATTATTCACCTACCAAAAATAGCGATCTAGATCAAGTTAATAAGGACTAAGGTTTTTATTCTTGGAAGTTTATTGACGAGAAAATAATTCAGAACAGGGAATTCAATGTCATGTTAATAAAGCGAGGCAAAACGTTTTCAAACAAGCTTAATTGTTATTTAATTTAATGCTTTATGTTAATTAAGCTAACATTAATTACATAATAATGATGGCGTATCAAAGCGCTGGCGAAAAAAATCCATTCGAACATGTTGAACCCAAATTCAACGGACATGTGGCGGGAAGCAGCACATCTAGTGAGAGGGTTTCACCGCTCATCAATCTGAGAGTCCAGAGTGCTTAAGTACCTATGGGCGACACCCCCTTAAAATACCTACAAGAGTATGGTCTATGGTGGAAAATACTATCGCTTTCCCCAAATGCCAACCTCGGCTATACGTGCACCCTGGTATCAAACGAAATGGCGGAATATCCATCCGAAATTTCCGAAACTAAATTCAACAGACTAGTGATGGTGAGTAGCATTCTTCCAAAAACCTTCCAAGAATTGTGCACTGGCTTTTGTTAAAGCTTTCAGAGACGTCTATGTTTAGTGTTGGACTAGAACAGGCTCATGTACGAGTAGTAGACAAAGTTCATTAAAAAAGGACTATTATAAAGTAGATCAATCAAAACATCGAGGACAAAGATGTGCGGAAATAGATCTTATTTCTGGCTACTAAAATATTATTCACCTACCAAAAATAGCGATCTAGATCAAGTTAATAAGGACTAAGGTTTTATTCTTGGAAGTTTATTGACGAGAAAATAATTCAGAACAGGGAATTCAATGTCATGTTAATAAAGCGAGGCAAAACGTTTTCAAACAAGCTTAATTGTTATTTAATTTAATGCTTTATGTTAATTAAGCTAACATTAATTACATAATAATGATGGCGTATCAAAGCGCTGGCGAAAAAAATCCATTCGAACATGTTGAACCCAAATTCAACGGACATGTGGCGGGAAGCAGCACATCTAGTGAGAGGGTTTCACCGCTCATCAATCTGAGAGTCCAGAGTGCTTAAGTACCTATGGGCGACACCCCCATAAAATACCTACAAGAGTACTTATGGTCTATGGTGGAAAATACTATCGCTTTCCCCAAATGCCAACCTCGGCTATACGTGCACCCTGGTATCAAACGAAATGGCGGAATATCCATCCGAAATTGCCGAAACTAAATTCAACAGACTAGTGATGGTGAGTAGCATTCTTCCAAAAACCTTCCAAGAATTGTGCACTGGCTTTTGTTAAAGCTTTCAGAGACGTCTATGTTTAGTGTTGGACTAGAACAGGCTCATGTACGAGTAGTAGACAAAGTTCATTAAAAAAGGACTATTATAAAGTAGATCAATCAAAACATCGAGGACAAAGATGTGCGGAAATAGATCTTATTTCTGGCTACTAAAATATTGTTAAAATTCACATTTAATTTTTTTTTTGATTTTATTATGATTGAAATTGTATTGACTTTACAGTAAATTTAAAAATGATAATATGACGATAAAAAAAAACACCAGAGTTGCTTGCCGGTTATTTTCTGAGGTCTTGTTTTGCAAACCGGTGTCGATTTTAACGATTATAAAAGCTATAAAGAAGCCTAAATTGAATAAAAAAGGCCTCTCCTCGAAAGCACCAACTACACGAGAGAGTACTTTGTCCTATAGTGGCAAGAAAACTACTATTACTAAGAAAGCTGATGAAGAAGCAGATATCTCGGCAAGCGGATTGGCGATTGTAGAACCTTTGGGAAAAGAGGAGTGGGCATCCGGTTACCTCACTCATCGAACGAAACGCAGAAGCACAAGATGTCTCTATTTCACGTCGGCATACTGCGAGTACTATCTTGCTTGAGCTCTACCACGTGCAAAAAAGTAATGAAATGGATTTATGCTATAACAGAAAATTGTAATGTTCCCGTGGCTCCTACTACCTATATTAATCAACAAGAATGGTTGAGATTGCATAATAAAGAGAAAGTTCTGGAAGTTCCTATTCAATAATGACTAAAGTTAGCCTTAATTAAGAGTAAATGGCTTTATGTATGTCACCTTAAACCATAAGATATCTCCAGGTTTCTCGTACATTGATAATTACTTGTTACTTATTAGTGTGATACAATGTCTATTAAATTTTAGTGGGGACTGAAAGATCTAATTTATAAGATTTGAATATTAAACACTATATGTAAACATAGTTACTAGCTTGGTCAATATTTTATTGGGATCGCATATATTATACCGTAGGCTATGCCTAGATATTTTTCATTTCATTTCATTTTCATATTTTTTAGGAAACACAAACAGTTTTTTTCCCAATTAACATGGGATAAGTTTCACGAAGAACAGAAGAAGAAAAACATAAGGACAGTGTCTCGTTTTAAATATTTTTTTTATGAAAATCATTCATTAAATCTTTATTAATTTATATCTCATGAAATATAAATAACAGAAAGAACAAGTAAAGTAGCAGTCTATAAATGCCAACTTCTGGGCAAAGGCCTCCTTCTCCAATACCTAAGAGGGTTTTAACTAAAAGTGAGGTAACAGTTTCTATGATAGCAACCGGATTGTCTTCACTCTGTGTAAGTAATTTCACTGCGTAGATCATGATACTGTGCTAAGTTAAATTGTCATACTCGCAGCATGGGACAGAATTTTCTAAATGGACGATATAAAACAAAATTTTAAGGAATGAAATTTTGGTGGAATGTTGCGTCGTCGTACGGAAGTTCTTAGGGACTTGTGTTCGGATAATTGGATGGACTTTCCGCCATCATTTGGTTGCCAGAGCCTCCTTCATTAAGGTTGGTATTTGGAGAAAAAGCCCATGTAGTCGTATTCCCCCTTACGATTATCATTTGTGCGATTTAGGTATGCTAACCTAAATCGCCTAAATATAAATCGCCATAATCATCATTATCAGTTTACAGTATCATTACGTCAGGAATAATATTTCACGAAATAAATAAACAGTATTCAAAAGATGGATAAAGTGCTCGTTTGCAACACAGCCGCTGAATACAAAAGGTTCCTTTATTTCAGAAGGTATTCTTGTCTTTGCGAATAATGTGAGAAAATGATAAATTTGTTACACGTTCATCGAAGCGTCTTGATTGTACACACGCTCCTGTTCACCTCTCCTTTAAAGACGAATTTTTTAGCTGAGTGGTTAGAAACTTTTGTCTGGTTACCAGGTGGGTAAATTAGTAAAGTAGCCTTATAAATATCCCACTGCTGGGCAGAGCGCTCCTTTCAATTTTGAGGGGCTTTGGAGCCGGAAATAGTCCGCCTTGCTGCTCCAATGCGGGTTGGTAGACTTCACATGTCCTTCAAATATTTCTCTAAATCTGTCTCACTCATCTTGTGATGTTTTCCTTCATCATCGAGGACATGGTAAATTCCAATTTTTATTTTTTATTAATACTTTTAGTGGCACCGGCGTCGGGATTCAAACCAGGTAAAGAAGAAATAAGAGCGCGAGGTCTAACTTGGCGGGTACTGGT
Organism: Bhutanitis thaidina; assembly: GCA_029286595.1. Taxonomy (NCBI): domain Eukaryota; kingdom Metazoa; phylum Arthropoda; class Insecta; order Lepidoptera; family Papilionidae; genus Bhutanitis; species Bhutanitis thaidina. The sequence goes on from JAGSMS010000003.1 coordinate 4,994,651, forward strand.
TTCGAATTCTAGCCGAAGCTTATATTAGGTCCTTATATATGAAATTGGCGTTTTGCCGAAGTTTGATATCAAATAATCTGGCGTTTGGTTAGGAATTCCAAATTAAAACATATTTCGAATTTAGGCTTGTGTATTTGTGTTTCGAATTTAGTGATTCATTTGTTTTTTATTTGACATCCTTCTGTTAAAAAAATGGAAAACTTGAAATATCGCGTTATCTACGAATATGAGTTCCACCGTGGCACCAGCGCTGCAGAAACAGCTCGCATGATTAATGATGTGTATGGGGAAGCTACTGTAAAAGAAATCACGGTACGTTTTGTGGTTCTAACGTTTTAGTGCTGGAGATTTTGACCTCCAAAACAAACCCCGCGGATGGCCTGAGACCCAAGAATTAAAGGTGATCGTGGAAGCAGATCTATCGCAAGCACGTCAGAAATAGCGTCAGGCTTCGGTGTGAGTGACAAAACAATTTTAATTCACATGAAACAATTTGGAAAAGCGAAAAAGATCGATAAATGGGTACCGAATGAATTGAGTGAAGCACACAAACAAACACGCATTGACAGCTGCTTTGCATTACTCAACCCCTTACAACGTGAAGTTCTAAATCGTATCGTTACTTGTGATGAAAAATAGGTACTGTACAACAATCAAAACGCTCATCACAATGTTTGAACCCAGGAGAACCGGCCTAATCCCGTCCCCAGGCGAAAGTTGACTCAGAAAAAGTGCTTGTAAGTGTTTAGTGGACCAGTGCAGGTGTCATACACTACAGCTTCAGAAGCAGAAGCAGAAAAAAAACAATTCCAATGAGGCAGTCCAAACCGCAAAGGTTTTATTGATTCTAGCTCTCAAAAAAATGGAATAAATGAACCACCTATAAAATGGCGAAAGTGCATACATGCTTCGTTTGATTAAATATATAATTAAAAAAAATAGGTTTTTACTTTTTCCATATAATAAGTAAATTTCATAGCTAAAGACTTGCGAAAGACAAAAACTATTAGTGTTTCATGTCAACCGCAATATATAGATAGGTATAGTCTTGTGATTGTCACCGTTTCTCGGACACTGAATCTTGAATTTATCTTGAAAAAGTTGCTCTTAAGCTTTATATCTGACAAGGGAGAGAAAAGTACGAATCATTTTTGAAGTCTCGTGTGCACACTTCCATTCCTATAATGTACCTAACCCTTCAGGTGTCATGAAAATAGAATGTCTATTGTTTCAACACGTTCAAGAAATTACCAACGCAGGCTTGTTAGGGGATCTACCTCCGTTTCAGGGAACGACAGTTTAATCACATGCAGAGGGCTCGTAACAATGAAGCTTTAACTTTAATACATCGATAGATTCACCAAGTGTCAATTTGTTCGAAACGTCTAAAATAAATATCCTGACTTCTGAGTACTCCATTATAGGGTATACGATCCTGAGAGCTTATTTAATTAAAAATAAAAGTGACATCCATAGTAATCAAAAGTTGACGTCTCTATTCACCGTCGTTGAAATCGGGTAAAAATACCTACTAAGTATCAAATAGGGTATAAACATATATAAACCTTATTAAATTGCTTAATTCGCTGTATATTTTCGATAGAAACGTTGTCTCTTTCTTTGAATTTGTTTTATCATTCCTGTGTATATGATAATTTAAATTTGATAATTTTACGATACAATTACATTTTACAAGAAATCTAAAAAAAATGTTTATTAAAATTCAAAGTTAAGTCATCACTTGTCAAAGGAACTGGATAATTAAAAAGTTAAGCGCGTTTGTTTCAGTTAGAATTCTTAAGAAAGTCTCTCTTTTTTTGTTTTCTTGTTTTTGCGTTCATTTTCCAGAGATTCAATACTTCTTATCATTGTATTTTAATATTAGGTTTATTAAATATATATATATATATATATTTAATAAACCATATATAGTAGTAGTGAAAATAATTGGTTTTTTTAGTTTAGGTTATGTTTTTAAAGATTATGCGCCATATGCTTCTGGTCTTGGTAACAAAGTGAATAATATTCTGATTATTGACAAATTCGAAATCTTTGTAAAAATTACGGAACAATTTTTCATAGCTAATTGAGTTAAGCCAGTTTTCAATCATAACTGTTTAAGATAAGGTAAACTTTAATGGAATTACGCTGTAAATAAATAAATAATATTCAATAGTTTACATGTCAGAAAAAAAAAGATCGGTGATGGGTAGCAGCGTTTACGATGTGACGTGCCTGCTAATACGATTATTATAAGTAATATCTAAAATAATTCACCAATATCTGTTAATCTCGATCCAGTCACGTTGACTGTTTCGAAGCAAAATCAAATTAGTAAATACTCAAAGCATTATTGGTTCGATTGGGAATCCGATAATCGCAAAATGGATTGAATACCAATGAACTAAAATGCTAGCCTCTTGTGCTGATTTTTGAATAAAGTACAATACAAAATATGTGTATGTATTGTAATACTCCGAAAATTAAAAGGTACTCTCGTACCTCTCGGAAACATACAGGTCATTAAAGTAAATGAAAGGGCCTTTTTAAACGAAACGAGGCTTCTCTTGACCTTCGTTAGACCGAATGTGAGCGTTTAAAAGACCCAGCGTTCGATTGCATCTTTGTTGGTGAGAACAGGAAAGTAACGCTTTATAACGAAATTCTATTGAGTTGAATTAAAGAACAAAGATTATTTGAAGTGCCGTGTGGTAGTAGTATAAAATCGTAGTAGAAGTAGAGGCATCTTGTGCTTCTGCGTTTCGTTCGGTGAGTGAGGTAACCGGATGCCCACATCTCCCACTCTCAATAATTATTCAAATCACTAGATCTGTAGATCACTGTGGCTCGTAGTTTTCCATTTATTTGTTTTCTTTTGCAGTGTACCCACATAACCAATGTAGCAACATTATGCGCTCAATTGAATGACAAAATGGTACCGCGGTGTGCATATATTTGATCGAACGCATATCAGTATGCACACAAACGAATGAAGATCTCCTTGATCTCCTCATAAATTCTACAAAATTTATGAATTTGTTACAAAATAAACAAAAAAGAAGAAATTTATGTTCCGATCTGTTTTATCTTAATCGATTTTGTTTCATGACACAATAGGCTTAACTTTATTTAATTTAATTAAATTTTTTTATTCTTTGTTTTATACCTGCCAACTACCTTTCACCATAACAAGGGTTGACTGGTAGAGAATGCTACTTGGCATTAAGTCCGCCCATTGTAACCTTAAGCTTAAGGCAATAAAGAACAAATAAATAAATAGACTCAAAATAAAGTATTTTCGCATACTTTGTGTTTAAGTAAAAGTATAATCTCCGAAGATAAACTAGTATACGTTATAATAATGTATGGTTGGCAACCCTAGCCCTGACCTTTGAGTCGTCATGAATTGCGACGTATATAAAGATCTGCGATAGGCTGACAACGACAGTTCAAAATTTTTATCAACTTCCTTCACAGTGCGAGCACTGTGAAGGAATATTATCGGAACGGAAAGTTCTGGCAAAACTGCAGACGCCACAAGGGATTAAAGGCGTGAGCTATGCTGTGAGAAAAGTATTTCAATAAAACTGCACAGACCTGCATTGATATTTTATTATAAATGAAGAAAATACTATTTTCGTTGTCTGAGGATTATAGGTATTCTGAGGATTATTTTGTTTACGTTTATTAACACCAATTTACGATACAAAGCGTCTTGAGAGTTTACCGATAATACTTCTGATATAGACTGTGGTTAAATATAATTTTCCTCAAAATTTTAATACATAAAAGCATGAGGAAAACATCCTTCAATGCGTCAGAATGAATCGTCATCGCCATCGAGACGTTAGCGGCATTACAATTTTCAGATATACGAAAATATAATCTTAATTAACCATATAATTTCGTCGTAGTCAAAAACAGCAAATCAATCTTAACAATCGTGAATGTTGTAAATAAAAAATAACACTTATTTGTAATTTAAGCTATTAAATAATACAGCATGTTGTTACTACTAACAAATAAAAATACTGTGGGCTTAAAATAATAGCCGAGGATAACCGTTCTTATAAAATTGCAAATGGTAGCGAAGAAAACGTCGGCTCACCAGTATACGTTTATGGCTGGAGGTTCTTGTTATTTCTCAACAAAGAATACTGAAGGATTCACTTTTGTCGTAGCTAGGGTTATATTTATTTCTATCTATTTAACCCCATAGCTTCGCTTTATCGCACGCCAGCACTTTTGGTTCAAAAAAAATTATGGAATATTCAGCATTATAATAAGTATAGGTTCTATGAACGATGATATTTGGTATTTTTTGAAATTCAACGTTTGTTTATGATAAAGTTCAGTCTATAATCTTATGATACAATGTAATCACAATGTGAAAAAGATGATGTTTTGAAGGAGCAATGTGAGTGAGATGTGTGATTAATAAAGCAAAAAAAAAATTTAATCTCTTATAATATAAAGCATAAACTAAAAAATCACTACTTAAACAATATACTTAACGGCTCGACCGGCTCAGGGACCTCGCAGAATACCGGCATGAAGTAGAGCTATCGTGTGCTCCTGCGTTTCATTCGGCGAGTGAGGTAACTGGAGGCCCACTTCTCCCACTCTCAATAATTATTCAAATCACTAGATCTGTAGATCACTGTGGCTCGTAGTTTTCCATTTATTTGTTTTCTTTTTGCAGTGTACCCACATAACCAATGTTGCAACATTATGCGCTCAATTGAATGACAAAATGGTACCGCGGTGTGCATATATTTGATCGAACGCATATCAGTATGCACACAAACGAATGAAGATCTCCTTGATCTCCTCATAAATTCTACAAAATTTATGAATTTGTTACAAAATAAACAAAAAAAGAAGAAATTTATGTTCCGATCTGTTTTATCTTAATCGATTTTGTTTCATGACACAATAGGCTTAACTTTATTTAATTTAATTTAATTAAATTTTTTTTATTCTTTGTTTTATACCTGCCAACTACCTTTCACCATAACAAGGGTTGACTGGTAGAGAATGCTACTTGGCATTAAGTCCGCCCATTGTAACCTTAAGCTTAAGGCAATAAAGAACAAATAAATAAATAAATAAATAAATAGACTCAAAATAAAGTATTTTCGCATACTTTGTGTTTAAGTAAAAGTATAATCTCCGAAGATAAACTAGTATACGTTATAATAATGTATGGTTGGCAACCCTAGCCCTGACCTTTGAGTCGTCATGAATTGCGACGTATATAAAGATCTGCGATAGGCTGACAACGACAGTTCAAAATTTTTATCAAGAGTGCTCGCACTGTGAAGGAATATTATCGGAACGGAAAGTTCTG